>NHOR01000125.1:0-1223438 GCA_002287245.1 Trypanosoma congolense | reverse complement strand
TGGCAGCTGAGCAAGAAGAGGCTCTGGTTCACTTGAGTGCTGAGGAAGAGAAACAAGCACGCAGCGCCATTGCAGCGGATGAAGACGCTGAGCGCAGTCACACTTCGATGGCAGCTGAGCAAGAAGAGGCTCTGGTTCACTTGAGTGCTGAGGAAGAGAAACAAGCACGCAGCGCCATTGCAGCGGATGAAGACGCTGAGCGCAGTCACACTTCGATGGCAGCTGAGCAAGAAGAGGCTCTGGTTCACTTGAGTGCTGAGGAAGAGAAACAAGCACGCAGCGCCATTGCAGCGGATGAAGACGCTGAGCGCAGTCACACTTCGATGGCAGCTGAGCAAGAAGAGGCTCTGGTTCACTTGAGTGCTGAGGAAGAGAAACAAGCACGCAGCGCCATTGCAGCGGATGAAGACGCTGAGCGCAGTCACACTTCGATGGCAGCTGAGCAAGAAGAGGCTCTGGTTCACTTGAGTGCTGAGGAAGAGAAACAAGCACGCAGCGCCATTGCAGCGGATGAAGACGCTGAGCGCAGTCACACTTCGATGGCAGCTGAGCAAGAAGAGGCTCTGGTTCACTTGAGTGCTGAGGAAGAGAAACAAGCACGCAGCGCCATTGCAGCGGATGAAGACGCTGGGGGGGGGGGGGGGGGGGGGGGGGGGGGGGGGAGGCGAGGCAGTCACACTTCGATGGCAGCTGAGCAAGAAGAGGCTCTGGTTACTTGAGTGCTGAGGAAGAGAAACAAGCACGCAGCGCCATTGCAGCGGATGAAGACGCTGAGGGCGGTCAAACGTCGTTGTGTGTTGGTTCTGCTGGTGCTTGCTTTTCTAGTGGGAATTTTAAATTTGGTTCTATATGTAATATGTGCTTTTTGGATGATTCTTGTGTGAGAAGTGTTGAGGACGAAGAGAAGGAGAATCGTATTGGTATTGAATATTTAGAAGGTGCTCTGCATTCTCTCTCCAAGGAGGTTTTTGATTTTTCTGTGGATATTGTGGATCGTGATGTTGATGTTGTTGATCGGTTGTGCTCTTCAAATGTATGTGCACGCCGTCTTCTCTTTTCTGTATCTCGTTCTTGTTCTCCTCTTTGTGTGAGTGGTGAGCTGATGCAAATGGATGTTGTTTGTCCAGCGAGAGGTGTGAGTAGAGAGCGTTCTTTATCTTCTACTTATTCTTCTGCAGCCGCTGGGAATTCTTTGGAGGGTGCTGTTGATGAACCAATGCCTTCACCGTTGTTGTTTGGAGACCCTCTTCTTCTTCCGCACCTGCTGCTGCTGGGTGTAATGGGTCGGATATTTTTTCCTTGGAGACAGTTCTTTTTTGTGAGTCTTCTGTTGATGAGAACAGTGCGGAAAGTGTTCCTGTTCATCCGGTTTTTGCTTCTCGTTGTGTATTGTCAGGTGGTTGTGTTCATGGGAGTCCGCTAGGGAGAGACTCCGATGAAGAGGACAACACTGGCACTGCCGAAGATTGGTGGAGCTTTCTTAATTACCTTTTATTTCCTGCCGGGGAAAAATGTCGTAGAATCGTGAAAAGAGAAGTAATAAGTCCTTTTCCTTATGTTGTACGTGTTTCTTTTTTAAACTTTTGTATTTGTGTTAATTGTACATGATTGCAAGTTATCGATAATTGTTTTTGTTTTGAGCTGAATGGCTTGCTCTTTGTCACGCATTTGTTGTATTTCTGTTTTTGTTGCTACCGATTCGTTCGCTTGGTATTTCTGGCGATGCATTTATTTTTTTCTTGGCAAAAACAACAAAAAAAAAGAAAAAGAAAAAAAACAGCTTGCATAGTTTGTACGTGTGTACGTTTCAATTGTATGTTTTTATCCTTTTTGCTGTTGTTGTTGTTGATTGTTTTTGTGCGCTATTCTACGCCTTGGTGTCGTCTTGTTGAATTTTAGGAGGAAAAAAAACATATCCAAATGATCTGGGTATTATTTATTGCCCTTTTTATTTCTGTGTGGTGTGTGCTAATAAATAAATAAATGCTGTGAAGTCTTGCAATTTTATTGATTTGCTATATCTGTCCGCTTTTCACTTATTTCTTTTTTTTTCGTTCGTTTCCTTCTTATTGTTGTTTTCCCGCTTGTACGCATGGGCACCGCCTAATTTGTAAGTCGTCCAAACACAAATAGCCTCTCGGCAAGGAATATGGACTCCGAGGAGCACGCTCCGCCGCTGAATCTTACTCCGTTTAATCTCGTTTACATCACCTTCTGCGGTCAGTCGGCAGTAACGACTGGCGTTGTCAACTTAGTCAACCTGTTCGGGAGCACCGATTTTCTTCTTATTCAAAATGTTGGCGCGGGTGGAGCGGGAGGACGAAGCAGCGGCGAGCTAAGTTGCATGAAAGCCCAAAGCGTACAGCCCGGAGCAAATGGACAGCTTGCAAAGGAAGATGTGAAGATATGCAGCAGCGTAGGACTTCCTGTAGGGTCCTTTCATGTCGAGTCTGGTGGTGTGTACATGGTAGTACGGAACAGTGATTTCCGTAGGGGACAATGTAAGGAAGTGCAATACGGCTCATACTCTCAGGACTCCAATTTAGACTTCAAAAAGACGCGGAGGGGGCGCAGGAACAAAAGGAAACGGGACAGGGGGGATGAGTGGAGGCAGGAAGGTTCTCTGGAAGCCGCATCGCAGCGAACGACCAGGAGTGAGGGAGTTGGCTCTGCGCCATTTGCTCCGGTTCTTAGCGTGCCGGGTCCGGTGGAGACTGAGCCGGCGCAGCACAACATAATTGCGGAAACGGAAACGCAGGCAGCTGAGGGAAGGTTGTCTGTCAGCGCCGTGGCGAGGAAGACGCAGCCCGCCAGGGTCAGGCTAGCAGTGCCCCATGAAAATGTGGCAGCAACCACCAAGGAAAAGGAACCAGCGGATAAGCCAAAGATGGTTGCGAGGAGAAAGGCTCACGAGGATTCCTCCACCTCATTACCATCCTCACAGCAGGTAAACGATAATTTCCCGGTTGCGGAAAGGTTAACACTAAGTTCACAGACGACCACCGTGAGCGAGAGCCTGTGGAGTTCTTCTGACTGTGCTCTAAGGCAGCATGTCAACAACACAGATGACTCCGATAGCACACCTGTTGCGAAAGGCAAACAAAGCACCGAACCCAACGTTGGTGCGAACCCGGCTGTTGGCACGGGTAAAGCTGGGACAGAACGCGGCGCGTTGTCATCCAGCAGGCAATCAAAACTGAACAATACAGATGCTACGGAAAGCAGTAGGCGGCAAACAGGGCCCGAGTCGAGCAGTTCTGGATCTTTTGCCATGGGTTCTGCAAACTGTAGAAGCAACTGTGGGTCTCAAAATCAAGTCAGACAGGTTTCTGATAGTGAGAGCGAAGACATGACACTAGCAGCCAAAAGCGCAAGGGAATGTCTACAGCAAGCAGCGCCTCCGGAAACCGGCCGAAGGAGGAGAAGTACAAAATTAGCTGAGGACGGCAGCAATGCGAAACCACAGCCTAGAACAAGAAGACAGACCAAACTCACGAATGGCACTAATAGCGGCGAGGAAGCACCCGTGAAAAGACGAGTAAGACAAAAAAATGTCGTCGGTGCATCAGCCGATGAAAAGAAGGGTGCAGAAAACAATGGGGACAGCAATGCACCCACAGCAACTAGAAGCAGGAGAGGAACAGGCTCTACCGTGAGGAAGCGGGGGAGGGCCTCCGAGGAATTGAAAAAACACAATGGAAACGAGGTTCCACCACCACCAGCGCCCAACACGAAGCCCTTTGTTAACAATACTCCAAGCATAGAGGGCGACGGGCTCGCACGAACCACGGCGCTTAAAATCGAAGAAGTCGATGACGAAACACCGTGTGAAACACCGACCCAGCAGACGAGCTATGGCCAAGTCTGCAGTGCCGCGTCACGTGGGTACAGCTTAGGTTCTTCCTTAACCTCAACCTCCGAATAAATTCCCTAATGGCGCAGGAAATGGTGGGGCCTGGGATTATATAAATTCTTTTCGCAACTGGTTGTGTTCCTGTGTGTTAAAGATATATGAATAGCTTGTACCAATCAAAAAATATTTTTCCCAATGATTGAAAGTGTTTCCCTTTGCTGCTCCTGCCAGCAACTTACACCCCCCCCTTTTGCCTTTTTGTTTTTCTTCTTTTTTTGTTCGCTTTCATTTCACCCGGTGACAGAGGGGGGGAGGTGTGCGAACGGTGATATTTGTACAGCGTAACTTTGTTAGTTGTATGGTACTGTGAGTCGGAGAATGCGTTTGCGTACCTGTGCACGTATGAATAGTAAAAAGGAAAAAAAAAATATTATTTAGTGGAAGCAATCGAGGTGGAGACGAGCAGAAGGTTGAGAAAATAGGAAACGGGAAAGCAGTGGCCAAAGAAGGTGCCGCAGTAGTGCTGCACGCGCACAGTGGTGTTACACGTCGCTTTTGTTGTTGTTGTTGTTGTTTTCTTTTTTTTCTTTTCTTTTTAGACAGACAGGAAGAACAGGAAAAACTTCGTTTCTAGGGAGTGTGGTTGGTGTGTGGTGAGGGAAGAGATGACAAAAAGAAAAAAGCGAATGGAAATGAAATGAAGGAAAGTGAGAATGAACGAAAAGAAAAACGAAGCTTTATAAGTGCTGGCATTTACGACAGCAGGTAGGTGTCTTTCATAGGGCGTGTAGGCGTTGTGGTTAAGCATTTTCTTTTCCTTTATTTACAAAGTAATATCTGTTAGTTTATGATTATGGTTGAAGGTACACGTGTATAGGATTAGGACTAGCTCTATTTACATTTTATTTACAAACGTCGGTGGTGTGTTGGGTTACATTTGTACACATCTTTCCCCCCTCCTCTTCATAAGCGTGCACACTCGCTTAGAATGCGCGCTTATGAAGAGGAGGGGGGAAAGATGTGTAAAGAGGTATTAAAACAAAAAAAAGAAAAAGAAAAAAAGATTAGATTAGATTAGAAGCGGGGAGGGAAAAGAAAAAAGAAAAAGCGGGGTGGCCAAATCACGGAAACAAACCTTTAAAAAAAAATGAATCCTTTTCTTTCTTTTTTTTTTCTCACATCTGTTTTTACTTCTTTTCTCCTGCTGTGTCTCTCTTCTCCCCTAATCCTTACCGTTTACTCCATTGCTGGAATATATTCTTCATGCTTCTTACCGTAATTTATAGCCATCAAGGTAAAATAATGTTGGAGGGGAAAAATAAAAACACGCTCCCCTTCTCCTCTTACAAATGTTTATTCCTCTGTGCTTTGTTTTGTTTTTCATTTTATTCCCACGCACACACACAAACACGCTGCACCCACTTATTATCCGCAACTATCGATCGTGGGGGGGGCGTGACAAGAGAGCCACAAACACTTCTTTTTTTTTTTTGCTTTTGTTTTGTTTGTTTTTTATGTCATGTTTTTGTGTGTTTTTATGTAAATATAGATCTATTCCCGCTACGTATCTCTAGCGTGTCCTTCCTTTTTTTGTATTTCTATGTACAAGTAATAATAATAATAATAAAAATAACAGGCCAAGGAGCACAACTCTCTCTCTCTCGCGTGAGGCGGATCGGCCACCACCACCGATGCACATCAATTTTATCCCCTTTGTTTCTATTCATATTGAGTTTATCCCCACATTAAATGAAACTGGAGCTGTTTCTGTCATGCTGTTACTGTAAACAATCAATGCGGTAAAAAGGGTAAAAAAAAAAAATGTTACTAATATCAGAAAGGTATGTTGCTACTTCATCACTTACCCGTTTGTTTGTTTGTTTGTCATCTTTCGGTTTCATCTTTTGTTTTGTTGCTGTTGTTTGGCCCTTTTATTTTTACGAGCCCTTGTTTTATTGCATTTCCGAAGGTAGTTTTCTTCCTGTTGTCGCTAAATGTTAATTGTTTGCGTTCATCAAAAAAAATTCCATTTCCTATAATTTATGCGTGTACTGCAAAAAAAAAAAAGACGAGCTGCTTTCCATTGAAAGGTCGCATAACGAATTCTTTTTAATATCTAAAGAAGAAAAAAGAAGAAGAAACAAAAAGAAACGAACAGAAGCAAGAAGGAGGAAATATTCATACTTTCATTTGTTCCCTACATCCGTTACTTTCCATCGCCGCGCCATTTGTTGTTGTTTTACGTTTGCCCCACCCCGCTTTTGTACCTGTGGTGCGTTCCATGCGTTTCGCAGCTGCATTGGAACACATGGAACGGTGCTAACTCCATACACACACACACGCACACGCCGCACTCAACCCGAATAACGTCGGATGTCGCCCACTGCTGTTACATCACTTCATAACCCAATCATTTGTCTTCGCTTGTAATATCGTTCTCTTTCGCTTCTTTTGTTTTTTGTCTCCGTTGTTGTTATTTGCCCTGCTGTGTTTAATGCTTTTTGCTGTTGTTGTTGTTGTTTTTTAATATATAAACGTGTGCGTGCACTCGTGCATATATCGCCATCGTGATTTGAATGGTGAAATGTGATATAAAAGCAGAAGGCTACACTGTTCGCAGGAGAAGAAATACACACAAACGCAAATATATATATATATACATACATATCGCTCATCACAAAGTGTTGCGCGGTGTAGGTGGAGGGAATAGAAATAAAAATAAAAAAAGGTGCACGGAAGAAGGAAGGAAATAAAAGGAAAACAAACGGAAGGCCATAAACGTTTGTGCCACCACAAATCAAAATGAGTAGTGCGCTCGACCCCGCGAGGGCGCCGCAGTTTCTTGACACAATGCTCCGGCGCAACAAGATGGTGATGATATCGGCGACGTATTGTCAGTTCTGCACGAAGCTGAAGATGCTTTTGATTGAACTCAAGCACCGCTTCGTCTCACTCGAAATTGACATTATTCCTAACGGCCGTGAGGTGTTCGCGGAGGTGGTCGGCAGGACCGGGGTGCACACGGTGCCGCAGTTGTTCCTCAACGGAAAATATTTTGGTGGTTACGACGAGCTCGTGGCGATGTACCGCTCGGGTGAGCTCTCGGTGGAAATTAATAAAAAATAGCGGCCACCGGAAGCAGAGAAATGGAAGTAGCAAATGGAAAGAAGGGGAAAAGCGGGACTGGGAGCGGGTGACACGGCATGGAGAAGTCCCTCTAATGTTCTGCAGTGTTGCACAGAAGTGGGTTTCCCAACAGGTGGAAGTGCAATGTTGGGAGTTCCCGTCCACCCACACGCACGCTGGTATATGCTGCTAAGTAATATATCGTCCTTGTTGTCATTGTTGTTGTTGTTGTTTGTTACGGCTATTTAAAAAAAAAGGATCCGTCGCGTTTTTTTTTTGCGGGAATGCACTAATAGCGGAAGGGCTATCCGACACCGCTTTATTTACATTTCGTTTTTACTGTTCATTGACACAGATGCTCATAATTCTGCATTCATATGCGCGCGCATGTGTAACTTATTATGGGGGTTTTGGGGGGCCTTATTTCCCTCCTGACTGCTGTTGTTGTGCATTTCCCTGCTCTCACGCCCGCACACTTTTCACTTCAACACATAAACAAATGACATTGAAAGCCATTGCCACCGTTGGCATCTCTTCCGTCTGATGATATACATATATATATATATATATGCTCACATTGCTCCCCTATTTGCTCGCACCCGTAAATAAATATGTGTGTATTATTATTATTGTTGGTGTCGTCTTTTTTTTTTCGTGCCTAAAATAAAGGCTTCATTTCAAACAAGCAATGTACAAACTCCCGGGAAACTCACACCCGATGTACTCGGAAAGTGAAGAGGACTCCGGCTCAGTCGTTGAGAGCGGCAGCGAGCTTGAGGATCACCACACGCTCTCACCGGCGCAACGGAGGACTGTCAGAGGCAATGGAGGCGCGAGGAGCGATAGTTTTGAGGAGAGTTCGGGAACCCCCCGTGAGCTGGGCGCAAGGTCGCCTGAGGAAGTTTACGTGATGGACACTTCCTTCATAGTTGAGTTGGAAACATTGTCAGATTTAGTGCGGTGCGCCGAGAGGTGCCTAGTGGTGGTACCACTGAAAGTGAAGGATGAGTTGTATGGACTTAAGGAGGGAGTGTCCAATGCTGGAGGCATGCTGAGACTTCTGGAAAAAGGGAGTCACCCGAGCACGTATTCCGGCATTCGCTTACAGAAGCCGAAGGAGGCGAGTAAACGCATCATGTCCGTCCAACGTAACAGTGACGACCACATATTGGCCTGCGCGTGCTATTTCAAAGAGAAGGGCTACAAAATAAAACTTCTCACAGGAGACGGGGTGCTAAAACTTAAGGCGCATGCCGAGGGGTTGCAAGCTAAAGATAAGGTAAGGTAACTAAGTACCATGTGGCGTGAGCCACGAGAAAAGAAAATGGGCGAGGAGGAAAATACGAAAGGAAGGTTACCGAAAAAAAAAAGCAAGAAGAGCATAAATACTTTAATATTCTTTAATCTCCCTACTCACCACACAGCAAACGTCACACCCCGTCATTCTCAACACATCGGTTCACAGAAAATGCATTGCACCGCAATGTCGTTGTTGTTGTTTTAAAGGCGATAGTGTAATTATTTATACGCTTTTGTCCCACGCTAGCAAGTGCTATTCCACGGTGACTAATTTTCTTCTCTTCCATGGTAGTTGTGGTATTGCTCGTGGTGTCAAAGGTACAACAGCAAGATTAGGAAAGCTGTATTGTACGGTCCACACTACGCCGCGCGTGACAGGTGAGGTGTCGTGGCATTGTGTCACCCCTTCTCACCATATCGACCGCCGCAGGCATGAGGCCCGGCCCCGGATGCTGGGGTGAGATATCACGAAACGAAAACGTGCAGTGTACCGTGGTGGAACAGTCCCTGTTAACGCTGCGCACGTATTCACTTTACTGCGAAGCAGCAAATCAAGGACCAGGACTGAGCGGTGTGCCCCTGCAGCAGCCCCCGAATGCCATAGCTGCCTCGGTCCTTGTTCACAGTTACCGCGTTGATGAGCAAAGCCAGCGGCTGGTGAGCACCTCATCCAGCACTGCACCACAGCGTTACTCCGCCCAGAGCCCGCAGCAGGGTGGCGGGAGGAGGCAGCGCCAGGCTGATGAAAAATGTCGTATGGTGGGCCCAGTGGGCACCGAGGCAGGCGGGAGGGGCGGCCTCAGCACAGTGGCGGGTAGGAAAAGAAGTGCGGATGGTCTTATGATACAGGCACAGGGAAAGAAACCGCGCGCCGCGTGGGGAGACACGGACCCTGTGATCGGGGTGGTGGTTTTGGGACATCCGCTTCAGTTGGATGCATCACCTCAAACATCAATCCACCGCCTTCAATTCCACTGGCGGTGGTCTCTCGGCCAGGAGGATCCCGTGCAAGGGCCCAACGGACGGCGCTCAGCCCTCCGGCTGCGACTGCGGTGAGGAAATCGAGAAAAACTACCTCAGGAAGAAAGTCAGCGGCAGCTGCCTCCGTCGATGTCCACGAAAACGCATCGAAGTCGGAGGAACTGTGGCAGCACTTGGAAAGATACTGCGCCGATGGCCATCAGCAGGCTGCAAAGCCACCAAAGTTATTTAGAGAGGGCGGTGCAAGCACTTTAATCTCCAATAGGATACCGTCGCGCGAGAACATACGCTGTACGGTTAACTTGTTTGGTGAAAACGAAAGGTGTTGCGGTACGCAGGGACAAGATATGCCTCCCGCGGAGAATACAGCATTGCAGGGTACCACCTCTGCACCCTTCAGCATCCCGTCGAATGTCACAAGTTACAATAGCCGTATGAACCCCCCTGCGAGCTTAGGAGTCAATATGGTCTCAACCATGCCACTTACTTCACCCACGCAGTACGGAGTGCGGGACCCACCGGTCCACGTCGTCCTTGACACTTGCAGTCTTTTGAAGGCTGACAGTGATATAATGGACCGAATCGCAGCGCACGGTGTTGTTTGTGTGCCGTGTGGCGTGATAGCCGAGCTGGACCGCTGGAACCATGTAAAAGGCCGTAGAAAAAATAATAAATACGGTAACAACGGAATATCAGGTGTCACTGCACGGCACATCCGTGATTGGATAACTCAGGCTGTGAAAACACACAAAGCAGCACGTATTCAGCGAAATTGTGAGGTGCATGATGCATACGATCGGAAGGTGACAACAGCCGACGACGCCATACTCGGCTTTGCCGTGTATCTTTTGAAAGAGGAGAAGCTCCCCGTTACGTTTGTTACGGAAGATAAATTTCTCCAGCTGAAGGCCGTCTTCGAATTGAATGGAAACTCCCACACCCTAAAAGACCTTTTAGAGCAACGCGGCTGGTGATACGTAGAGAGGGGGGGAAAAAATTCTTAAAAAAAAAAGAAGTAAAAAAAGACAAGCGACGTTGCGGAAGGGAAGTTGGAAGGAAGGAAGGAAAGGGCAATTAAAAAATAAAAGCAGGAAAATAAAAGAGCAAAGAATAACAACGCGGAAGTAACGGTATGCCGCAGCTGAAAATAGATTTAAAAAAAAAATGACTGTCCCCGAAGCGGCGGGCGCGCGGCAGGTGGCTCTCTCGCCTCCCACAGCGAGTGGGCATTTTCTTCTCCTTTTGTACTTTCCCCTGAAACTACACGACCAACTGTGCTGGATTGCGCTAACGGTCGGGTGGAGGCACTGCCCGCACTTGCGCCCGACCACTTGCTGCGCACGGCTGCTGCAGCGCCAGTAGGAGGGGGCTGTAGCAACCACACGGTTCCACTGAAGAAAGTCATCACAACGAGTTGTTTTCACAACCCTTCACATACGTTTCTCTTCTTTTCCTCTTTTTTTTTATTATCATTGCCACTGCCGTCTTCACGCACATCTTTGTATGGTTTTTGTTTTGTTTTGTTCTTCCTCCTCCTGATCCTTCCTGAGGTCCAGGCCCAACGCTCTTTTTGCTGCTCGCAGTGGCTGATGATGACGATGATGAAAATTATTGTTGCTGTTGTTGATATTTCACTGCTGACGCGTCACTACCGGCTGTTTTGAGTAATTTGAAAAATACGTCGTTTTTGCCACACAGCTTCCGCTACACAAACAATTATTCGTAGCCCGATCTTATTCGATACTGCTCGTGTGTGTGCGTGTTATCATTTTTTTGTGTGTATGCTTCTACAGGCGTTTAATTACGCGTTTTTAATGCATTATTACAAATATTATTATTACTGTTTGTTTGCCTCCTATGTGCTGTGCATTTATCAACATGCCTTCCGCTGGGAGTTCCATTGGCCAGTGGCTGGACCAGTTGGGAAAGAAAGTGGGTGTAAAGAGACGGGGGGAAATATGTTTGGAAAGAAGAAAATAAAAACAATTAAGGGGGAGAAACAATGGACAGAAGCACTTCATGTTTTTTTCCTTTTTTAAAGACCGAAACAATAAAAAAAAAGAAAAGCAATATGTGTGTGTCTGTGTGTGTGTGTGTTGAAAGCAAAGAGAAACACGCCTGAAAAAAATGCACGCACTAATTGCCCCGCTTGTGTGATTGTTGTTGGCGTTGGCGTTTGGGGCTGCGCCCACTGGGAAAATGAACGAGGGCAAACGGAAGGAGTCACCGTGAGGTCAATGGAAGAGAGACGCATTTGCGCGTTTGTTTGAAACCCCCACGCCGGAGGCGCTTGTTTGCTTTGGGTTGCTGCGGTGGGGGTGGGTGGAGTGTGCTCGTGGAAATCCTTCTGGAGAATATTCATTTTTTTTTTTGCTGTCGTTGTTGCTGTAGGAATCCCTGCGTCCAGCACCGCATGTGGGCGCACGTGTTTGTTATGTCATGGTATTGCCCTTTTCTTTTCTTTCTTTTGCCTCCTTTAGCATTGCTGTGCTCAATAACGCGACCCCATTTATTTGTTCATTCGCTTTCTTCTCGTTGCCACGGAACGAGAAAACGCGGAACGCAAGACATTTTCGGCAATAAGAACATCAACAAGGATGAGTAAATAAGCAAGTTAGCGAAGGGAAAGGGTGTGATAAACCGTTTTCTCCCCCCCCCCCCATTTCGCTTTTGTTGGCTTTTTTTTCTGGGTTTTTGGTTCTCTAAACGGGAACTTGAGCCATGACGGCAAACAAACACGTGTGTGTCTGTGTGTGTATGCGTGTGTTTATTTTTGCTGGTTAAAACCAAAGCGTCTACGTTCCTCTGATGCCACCGTTGCTTCACAACTCGAAGGAAGCGCCGGTGTGCACCGTCTCCCTTAAATCGAGGCCGCGGTGGAGCCCAATTTTACGTTGGTGATAGCGACGGTATCATTCAGCGTCAGTTCGTCGCTTGTAGCGAGCGTTTGTGTCTTAACGTTTGGTGGCGCCGCTGTGGTTGTGTTTTTCCTTTAAAAAGGACGAAAAAGGAGAACAAACTATTATTCTTCACGGCATATCGTCTCCCTTTCTGGTTGTTGTTTTTTTCTTTCTTTTCTCGTCCCCCTCCTCCATCACTTTCCGCCTTGTAACTTAACTGTAAGGCACTCTTCAAAAGTTTGAGTTTGCGTTGCGCTGTACTGTTTTCTCAGTTGGTGGTGCTGGTGATGGCTAAATGCATTGACTGACATTACTCCCTCCCGTGTTGTTTACATGACGCGCTCCAGTCCAGGACCTGAAGTAGCGGGTTTTTATTAAAGTTGTAGGTGTGTCTAGTACAGGCAACAGTGAAGTTCGAATAATTTCATTTTTTGTATTTTTGATAAAAAGGAGCCAACAAGCAAAAAAAAAAAAGTCTCGTCGACGCGAAACGTACATAAATATACGCACGCAAACGTCACCTGCCTTTCATAAAGTGGGCTGGTATGAATCTGCACAATGAAAGCACGCGCCCGCCCCCCATGGATGCCACAAAGGTACTCGACTACATGAGGAACAAAGACAAAGTCCCATCAACTCCTAAACATGACTCCAGCGCGGGCCCCGCACCGAGTAAGGAAAACGTGCTTAAGGTATTGAAAAGCGGGACGGGAGTATGCAACGGCAGCAGTAGCAACAACAACAACAATAATACTAATAATAATAAGAGTCTCAAGGGACCTAGTGAGTCGTTGACAACGAACGTGCGCGGCGGCACGGGAGCTGAGGCGACACCCGGATCTACATCTCGGTTTACCGCCTCGCCACAAATCCATCACATAAGCACTGGAAATTCAGCGGCAGTAGCAACAACAACAACAACACCGGGCGCCACGCACCGCATGTCACCTGGCGGGCTACAGGAGTCCGGGACCATGC
This sequence comes from Trypanosoma congolense, assembly GCA_002287245.1. Lineage (NCBI taxonomy): Eukaryota > Euglenozoa > Kinetoplastea > Trypanosomatida > Trypanosomatidae > Trypanosoma > Trypanosoma congolense. Next base: position 1,210,301 of record NHOR01000125.1, on the reverse strand, counting down.
CCAGTTGTAGTAGCACAGGACAACAGCGGAGGCTTCATTGCGCGCAAAGGGGTTGTGCAGAACTCTCCGGGGAGGTGGCACTGACGGGAAGTCAATTCGCTGGATGTGAGTCGAGTGTAGGGGGCAGCAGCCGGCGAAGAACGTCGCGAAACCTTCCAATGATCGACCTGCCATCGTCAGCGGGGATGTCACCAAATCTTCTCAAAGGTCTCGAGGCCAGTGGGGGGAGAAAGAGGGCTATGTTGGGAGACCAACGCGGGAGAATAACGACACAGACGCGTTCTCCAACCCCAACTGGGCAACAAACCCCCGCTAAACTTCTCCCCGATGTCCACACCACCACACATGCAGGACCACCACGCACGGCTCCGCGTCAGCACCCTACGACGTCAGGAAGCAATAACATCACGCAGTTGGGGCCAGTGGGCAAAGATCGGGCGAAAAAAGAACATCAAAGTGCCACAGTCGATGACAGCAAGGGCGCCGCAGATGAAAAAGGAATCAAGCACGTCAGTGAGCCAAAACACGTGAAGTCGGCGTCTACATCAGCAGGTCTGGTAGTGGAGGCCGCCACGAGCGAGCCGGTACTGGAGAAAAAAGGCGACGCCCTGATAAAAAGGGAGAGTAATGATGGTTTCTGTCTCACACTCGGTGCAAGTTGCACTCATTTGTGGGAAAGCATCATTGAAAATCTTGTCAATGCATCAACCCCCTCAAGCCCACTGCAGAGCGAAGAAATAATTCCCGGCAATGACCAGCAGGAGGCAGCGGAGGAAATAGAGAAAATGGATTCGTGTAGCCCCGTAGGAACTTGCGAGTTGCGACAGGAAGATTTGGCAGCTTGGGTCGCCACACCACTTCTGTGGACAAGTGAAGAGCTAAAGGCCTCAGGTAAGTTAGCTGGGGCGGAACCTCCATGGGGTGTGCGGTGCACCAGCATCGATACCGAGACACTCAAGGAACAAGGTGGGGAGTTGAAGGAGTTGGACCCACGGGTTCACAACGTCATTGCGCAAATTGTCCACCCGAAACGCCCTCCGCAACCCGGGTACCCGAGCAATATGCCGCTGGTCATGGAAAAGGTGCATGGACGACGCCGGGTTGTGTCGCCGCTTCGTTTCTACGGGCCCAAAGGAGAGGTTCTCGGCCCGCGGTGGTTTGCGGCGGCGATGGACGGAGTCAAGTGGGTAGCGAGCCCCGATTTATCGTACCTGCTGGCGGAAGAGGCTGCCTCTAATTCCAGCCGACATCGCGTTTAGTGATTGAAAAGGTTTGAGGACATACCCCGCCACGCAGCGGTGGTGCCTCAGTGCTGCTCTGCAGTTTCGACTTTCTATTTGGTCTATTCGTGTGCCCACTCACACTGTCGCTTGGCAGGCGCCTAAGCAGCGGTAGCACTCAAAACCCCATGTACATGCGCTTTTGTACATAAACAATTACCTGGTGGGAAGGGAATGTTGAGTCGGGGTGGAAGTGTTATTGAGAGTGAGAAGAGAGAGAGAAAGGGAGAGGAACGCATACATGCGCACGTGCATGTACGTCTGTGTGTGTATGCATATGTGTGTGTGTGTGTGAATGGGGCAACGTATCGACCTGTATATTTGTTTGTGGATGTACAGCTGCCTGTGGGAAGCTCATGGGGGAGAAGGAAATAGAGGGAAAATGACCAGTCGTGCTAGTTTTGGTTAGAGGCATGCTTCTGTTTTGCTTCATGGAAGGGTTAGGGTTATGTTAGGGAGGGCGGGAGGCACATGTTTGGCCTCATTGGGTGGAGCTCACTTCCTGGAAAGATGGAAACATGTACAAACTTATATATGTACGTATGTGTGAGAACGGGATTAGAAAAAGGGAGCGAGTTTTTTTTTCTAAAAAAAAAAGGACCGCAGCAGAGTTTCCGGGTTGAATGGGCGTACTCGGCAGCATCTCCTCCCACTCCTTCATATTTAGCCTTTCCGTTGGTGTCACTGCTCCGTACATTTCGCTGCACATTTCACACAATTCGGCTTCTCCCGCATATATGGATGTGTTTCTTTCCTTTCTTTTTTATCCCGATTGTACTTACTTCTCGCATCATCCTCTGTTCCTGGTCATTTGGGGCAGTCGCTTCCCCTTGAGAAAAGGGGGAAAATGGCGTTTCATGTTTTTCCCCCTCATTTTCTTCCCTCTTTTTTTTTTCTTCGTCATCCACGCAGGTGATGCAATAAATGTCCTACCAACAGCAACAGAGAGGAGGGGGTGAAGGTTTTATTTTCTTTCTTTTTTCTTCGAGTGATTTAAGTTGTTTTGTATTTTTTTATATATCATTAATGCTTCCTTTGCCAAGTACATGCCAAAACCGTGCTTCGCTCCATCGTTTTAGGTTTAGTCTATTAATTTGTGCGGTCGTGTTTCACGCGTAGTATTTTGCCTTTTACTTTTTTTTTTCTTCCCCATTTGCGCGTAGGGTGGCTGATTTTTACCGTCATGAGGGAAGAGAAAAAAAAAACAAAAAATAAAATAAAAATTCTCCCAACTCACATTTTATGAATGTCTGTTTCTGTGTGTGTGTGTGTGTTTGCGCTCAAACACTCATTTTCAAGTAATTTTCTGGTTACCGTATCTTCTTTTCGTGGGAAATGTGCACCCTAACATCATTTCTATCCGAGTCTTCCCCACATATTTGTTTTGTCTGTTGGCGCTTGTTGGTATTTGTCGGTGCAAAGGGGGAGAAATTATTTGAATACCTTCTGCCCGTATGGTGTGCCTCTGTCGTGTATATATATATATATATATATATTGGTTTTCGTTTTCCCTCCCCTCCATCAGCGTCCTTTTGTGTTGTCTTTCTTTCCTTTTCCTTCAGATCACCGCTCTTCTCGCTATTCATTCACCTTTTGTTTTTATTGTTATTGTCATTAATGTTCATTATAATTGCTTCGGTCTGTCAACGTATTTTCTTTTTTAAAAAAAAAAAAAATTGTGTCAGCGATTGGCCTCGGTGGGTTAAAAGCTGCTTCTTCATACGACAACGTTTAGAGTAGACCTCGATTGAGTAAAACAAACAAGAAAAAAACAATTAAAAACAAGGGGGAGAGGAAAATAAAGGAAAGAAAAAATAGAAAGAGGTTGGAGGAAAAAAAAAATGACCATTAAGCGGGATTTGAAGAGAAGTGCCCGTGAAAAAAAAAAAAACTTTTTTTCGCTCTTTCCTCAAAATTCGGCAGACACAAAACAGGCCCAGCTTGTTTCCGGTTGGTGTTGCTGTTGTAAGCATCGTGTGTATGCATGTATGTTTCTTTCCTTCCTTCTTTCTTTGCACCTGTAGCAAGCCCCTGAAAGTCATACCGCCCTACAAGCACCCGGTAGAGTACTTGTGGACTTTATTTTTCTTTAGCCTATAGGCAGGCTCGAAACGGCAACTACGAGAGGACAAGCAACAACGGAGAGAAGGCCTTTCTTGAACAAAAGAAGAAATTTAAGAAGAGAAAAAAATAGAGGGGAAAGGGGACGAATCAGGAGCGTGAGGTGGGGCACCATCCTAATCCCCCCGAAAGCGAGAAGAGGAAGAAATAAAAGGCCCCACGAGCGGCTCGTTTGAAAGGCTCCATGCAGCGCCACAACCAATCACGACAGAATTCGAACAACAGAAGCAAGACTGGCGGCAGAACGATCTATGCCACATCAGGCCGCACATGTTTATTAACACCGAGAGAAGCGACCGGGGTCAGCGGCCAAGAGGGAACCGCGGCACCAATGTCTTGAATGCACAAAAGCTCAGCATCTGCGACTGCCCTTCTTTCCCTACCCCCAAACCGTCAGGCGCCGCGGCGGCGTGATCGCCGCTGGTTTGAAAATGCGCTGGCAAGCTCTTTGTTGGTGTGTAGCCCGGACTGGGGGCATTTGGACATCGCGGACAACACATGCGATGTCTCCACGAGGGAACCATCATTGCATTCCAAGAGTTACTGGATCGACAACACACGGGGCGCGCTGGAGATACAACTTGCAGGGTCACTCTTTGCGATCAACCGTGAGGATGAGAAGCAGGACCGCGCAGACGAGCCGAAGGTGTCGGAAAATGCCGGTGGAGCGGAGGCGCACGACGGCAACCTCAGCGCTTGGACAGGGAGTGTGTGCAACGGCATTAAAGATGAGGAGGAAGAGGAGCAGCAAGTTACTTGCAACGATCTCTACCACTGCACAACATCCTGCATGGGGCAGGTGTTGATAAGAGCTACCCGATTGAGCAGTGCTTGGAGTACAGCATGGGCAGGAGCAGCATTGACATCGGTCTCTCAACGCAGAGGTCATGGGGATTGTGGTTTGAAGATGTCCTCAGCACTCCTGCGAAGCGACGCAACGAAGCGGAAAAGCTATCCCAGTACTTTTATGACGTTAGTGGATCACGTAACGATGTCAATAATCTGCCACAGCATCAGAAGCGTCAGCAGGAAGAACAAGACCAAAACCATGGTAGGAGTTTTGACTCTGAGTGTGCTGAGCTCCTGCGTGAGCAAGAGTCACGTAATGCGAATAACGGACCGTGCGGTAGAAGCGATCGCTTCCACTGCAACACGAGCCAGCGCAACAAGGGCTCCAGATCTTGCGAGGAACAAGCACCTCAACCCCAACCCCGCGAGAAGTCATCGACAACATCAAGCGCCACGAGAAGGCACTCGTCGCAACGACAATCCACACGGCGCGGTAGGCTCCCAAGCCTCGCGAACCCCGTCACCAACGCAGCGTGTGACCGAAAGCAAAGCGTTAACACCAGGAACCCGCAGTTCGTCCCTCACGCTCCTCACGTAGGCAGCAAGCGAGAACGGCCATCCGCCACGCAGTTGCAGAGCGAGAAGATGGGCGTCCGCACACGAAAGATGGCAGAGGCGTACGGACAACTCACCAGCAGAAAGTGCGAGAAGAAGCGGGACTCCCAGCGGAGCAGGCCCAATAGGAGAACCCCCGTTCGCCCTTCACAGCGGCAGAACTCGACGAAGTATGACACGTCGCCGTCATCCTCGTCTTCATCCCCACGAAGTATGTACTGTCATGACGACAGAGACAGCTCATCGCGACGCGGCGGCCCCATAGCTAAGGCGCTGCGTGAAGCAACGAACAGTCGGATATTAACAAGACCACACCGCTTGAGCTGTCGAAGGATGACAGGTTCAAAAGCTCTGTACGGCCCACACCGCAGCAGCAAGCGCCTCAGCTCAACTGTTGTCACCATAGCGGAGAGTAGCGGCACGTCAGGGAGAACGTCAGCACTGGTGGAAGTGGAAGCTTTAACTCCACGAAAAGAAGCCGCTGCGCCGGACGATACAACAGCAAAAGAAAAGGCAGCAGCAGTGCCAACAGTGTCAATAGGGCCAACAGGCCTTCCCAGCACCCTGTCACGGTGCGGCGGGTGCAAGGAAGCGGTGGAAACCTGTGTTGCAAAACCATTTCGATCCTTCAGAGGCTGTGCGTGGCAAGGCGCCAAGCGCACAACAGCCGAGGACGCGCGGGTCATGGTGTGGTGCTGCGCGACAGTATGAAGTCGTACTTCTTTTAAAGACACACGCCGACGGTTCATGCATTGCAGCGCTCGCTTACATGGCATGGAAGTCGTACAGATAAATTTCTTTTCCCCTTGTTACTCTTGGGCGGTCAAATGTCTGACGGAGCGCCCAATTTGAGCCATTTACTTGTGGATGGATGAAACTCACACGCCTTTCAGGCCCGTTGCTTTTGTTTACTCCTCTCCTCTACCCATGTTGTTGTTGTTATTTTTTTTCTTGTATTGTGTCCTTCTTTTGTCTGTTTTCCATTTTTTTCTCCTCCTCTCTTTCCTGTTAATTGTTTGTTTTTGTTTTTTTTTTCACTCACGCCCTCCTGCGCGTTCGATTTCCTTTTATTTGATTTTCTGTGTGTCCCATACTTTTGTGCCCCCTTCGTACGCAGCGACGGCTATGCTCGGGCTGGGCGGTTGCAAAATGCCTTGAAAGAGTGCTGAAAGAAATTAAAAATAAATAAAAAAGCACGTTAGTTTGAGTCGGGAAAAGAAAGTAAATGAAAGGATGCGGACTGCCTGGTTCTATTTATTTATTTATTTATTTGTTATTCCACAACTTGATGTAAAAGAAGAAAGAAAAAACAAAAAGGAATGTTTATAAACTTGACGGTATGAAGAAGAGAAGAAGAAAACGTGTAACGCATAAAAACAAATGAGTGCGTGTCAGGCATAACGCAGGACAACTGAAGTGATCAGGTGCGATTCTAAACACTTAGAAGAAGGAAAGAAAGCGAATAGGTGAGAAAAGAAAAGAGAGAAAAAAACACGAAATATATCGAGTGAAGCCGAAGGGTTTATTTATAAACTGCGAAGTTGTTCCCAGCTCCTTTATTTCTTTGTTTATTTGTTTGTTTGTTTGTTTCCTCCTCCCTCCCCCTCTCCTCCTGCCAAGCCGTAGGCGGCGCCTTCACCGGTCGTGTTGGACCGGCAGGCAATCGGTTCACTGCTCAATACGCTGCTCATGCGGCTGTGTGTGTGTGTGTGAGTTTGGTATGGATATGTGTATGTGTGTGTGTGTGTGTGTTCCTGAGCTGCCGAGCGGTTGAAAGGGGGCGGGCCATGGAGAAGCGGGGGGGTTGTTGTTATTGTTGTTGTCCAACCGGGATTTATTTTTCTTTTCTTAAATAAATATAAATAAAAAAAGACATATATTTAACGTTTATGAGTGCATCCTCTTGACTGATGCCAGTGTTCCATCGTCTCCCGTGTTATTATTAATACCGCAGTTATTGTTATTATTATTATTATTACTGCCCGCATTTCCCTCGCTGTATATCTGCACGTCCCTCATCCTTTCATATATATATATATATATACATCCTCTGTTGTTGTTAGCAATACTCATTGTGATTGCGTGTACGGAGTGAAGTTTATTTGTTTTTTTTCCGCACTACTCCTCATGCTTAGTTTTGTTTTGTTTTTCTTTTAATGACACTATATTTTTTTTTCTGTTTTTGAATTTGTGTGATTGTGTTTCCCCTTGTTTTTTTTTTTCATCTGCCCTTTAATTCCACACGTTTATTATATCGACCACTTTTTTTTTGTTGTTTTTCTTCCACCGCCGTACATTATTGTTTCTGATCTCATGTTCTTCAACTTTCCCGGTCGTTTCAAAAAGCCCTCCGGTTATTTAACTTTTCTTTCTCCACCACCACCGCCACCCGTCATTTTTGTTTGTTTGTTTGAGGTTCAACAGCCGTTTGTCCGTTTCACCCGTCATCGTCACGCCGCCCGGCGCGCCCCGGCTGGCGTGTGGGGGTTGCAACTTTTGTTTATGTTATCTTTTTTTTTCTCTCCTCATGTTTATTTTCTGTATTTGAACCCCATATTTATGAGGTCCTTTAATTTATCTTCCGGGGTATTTTTTTGTGTGTGTGCTTTATTTATTTATTTATTATTTTGTACTCGGGACACTCGTGCTGCGTCGTCTTTTGTTTAATTCCACATTGCCACCACCGGATTGTTGCCACTCGCCGTCCATTTTCCTCCCATGTGACTTTCACCACCACCACCACCCGGGCGGAGCGCCTGCTTCCGCACGGTGAAAAGGGCTTTGTTCTCTCAACTGATGAAGTCTTTTTGTTTTTTATTGTTATTTTCTTAGAAATATATAATTAATTAATTACTTAATGAAAGTAATAATGACAATAATGTTATTATTATTATTATAAATGGTATTAACAAAGCTCCCCCACACACACACAGTGTTAATTGTTGTGTCCTTTTGGTTACGCATATCCGTTGCTTCCGTGGGCGATTTGGCTTTTTTTTTCTTTTGTTGTTGCTGTTGTTGTTGTTGCCTCCTTTCGCCCCACACTCCCCCCCCGTACGAGTGCCTTTGTTTGGATATATTTTTTTTTCGTTTTTCGTACGGCGCGCTGCGGGTGTGGGCCGGCATGTTTTCAGTCAGTTGGGCGGTTTAAACTCAGCACCACGCGTATCGCTAAAAGTAATTTGGTTAAATCTCTTTTTTTGTTTGTTTGTTTGTTTTTCTCATTCGATCCAGTTGTTTGTGCTTCCTTCGCGAATTAATTTTATCCATTTGTTTTTATTATTGTCGTGTGTTTCTTTTTTTTTCTCGGAGGGTGGATGGGGCTAAAAGTTTATGTTAACGAAAGATGGAAATAAAAAAGAAGAAAATGGCGTTGCATCGGTCGTAAGGAGTCTGGCGATTGACTAATAACAATAATAATAATAACAAATTTATTCATTCATTCATTAATTAAATCCGAAGGGTTATGGAAACTCGGAGGTGAAAAATAAATAAATATATATATATATATGTATAATTTATTTTCTTTAAAATAAAAGAAAAAGAACGGAAAGTGCGACGGTGAGGGGAGTGGCACAACGTCGGGGTTTGTTGGTGGTGTGGGACGAGTGCACGTTGTGGTACGGTTTTCCTTCAGGGCTTTTGAGGTGAATGAGCTTTGATTGATACAAATAAATATGTTTTGCGAAAGAAGAGAAGGAAAAAGAAAAAGATGCAGAGAAAAAGAAGTGGAAAGGGGGGAAAACTACGTTCTCGCGCCTGTCACTCTAACAGGCGCGCAGCTCTCCCTCTTTTCTTTTTTATCTCTCCGTTTCTTACGCCCGTTATTTTTTCTTTGTTTTCCTTCTTTGCTTGTATTGTTATTCTTCTTATTTTCTACACGGCTCACAAGGAAGGAAAATATGCGAATTCTCGACTGGACCGTTCTTTTTAATCGCCGTGAGGTCGTTGTCGTCGTGTATTGCTAAAATGCGTGCTTTTATATTTATTTATTTATTTGCTGCTTTCCTTTCTTTTTTGTCGTTGCTTGCCGAATTCTGTCCAGCTCTCGGTCGTCTCTTGTGTTGCTGTTGTGCAATCCTCAAATTTTTTTTTACCACACCCCTTTTCTTGCCGTTGATTTATTTTTTTATTGTTTGTTGTTTGTTTATGTTTTTTTTTCTTCTTTAACTTAACTCGATGTATCTGCGCTCGTTTGCGCGCACCGGTATTGTTACCACTGTTGCTGGTGGTGTTTACTTTAAAATGTTTTGTCCATCCTTTCTTTTTGTTGTTTGTTTTTTCTTTTTTTTCCTTTTTGCCGTATCAATCACAATTGTCACTGCTCTCCAAATTTATGCGTAAAGGAGGCGAATTATAATTAACTATTCATTCATTCATTCGTGTTAATAACTGCACATACGCGTCAATTCAACATGTGCACGAGACGTACACGCAAATATCGCACTCTTCTCTCGTTCTTCCCCTTCTGCGCACACACCGCTCCCACTTCGCCGAACCAAACCGTTCGAAAATGTTTAAAACGGCGAAAATGGAGGCCTTTTCAAAAAAGGGGGGGTTGATTTTAAGTCAAAAGGAAAAAACGGAAAAGAAACAACCGGACAATTGAAAACAAAAAAAAAAACTAAAGCTAGTGGCAGGGGTAAGAGAAAAAAAGTAAGAAAGAAAAAAAAGAGAGAGGGAGGGAACGTGCTCCCAACAGGCGCATGCGTGTCGGGAATTGTTTTTAGACGGCTGCAGTCTGCTAATTACATTGCAAAACCATACAATCACCGCACACAGAAGGACACGCTGCTTTACGCAACACACGTTTGTTGTGTGGAGTGACACGCGTTATATCGCAAAATTTAGTGCCGTTTCCAGATTGATATTTGGTTCGAAGAATAAGCCTTCGTCGCGGAAATAGAAGGCAGTTTTGCCCGCACACGGTGTTGCAGTCTCAAACTGAAAAGGAAGGAAAAGAGCTGCACCCCTACATTCAAGCCATCGCCTGTTCACTGCACACAACAGTTGCTGAACCGTGCAGCGAGAAAACGAAAAAGGGCCGGACTGGCCAGTAGAGTTGGAACACAAAACAAACCAAAAGAAAAAAACGGTGAAGGAAGCAGAGGCAAATAGTAGGACGGGGGAATAAGTAAAATGAAACGGATTGCATCCCCCACGTTTCATGACGTACCTCAAGCCCCCATCACTGTCACAAAGCGCCCCAATTGTCCATCGTTATCGTCATCGCCATCAACCGCAACGCCCAAAATGAATAACATAAAGACGCACTCAGCGGCGGATTTTGTGCGGGGGAAGTCACATTGAGCGAAGGACTTACCTGCGTGGACTTTCATCCCGGCCACAATCTTCTCGCTGTTGGATGCACAAAGGCTGTCCACATCTTAGAGGTGAGACTGCTGACCCACGGAGGCTGTTACTCCACGCCAACGGCAGGGGGAAGCGCGTGCCGTGGTGGGCAAAGCGACACGCACCTCACGCCGCAATCGACAGGTCATATGGGCCTCCGGCAGTGCGGCATGTTCTCGAACATTTCGAAAGTAGAAGCCGCTGTGTGGTACCCGCAGCCCAACGAGGACGTGCTGGCCTTTGTCCAGCGAAGCCGCAATATCACCATACTGTTTGATGCGCTCACAATCAAAGCCGGCAATCGTATGGCAAAGCAGTGGATTCACAATGCCGTTGGGCGCTGCCTCGTCTCTCCCATTGAGGCGGGAGGTGGGTTGCTGAGCACCGCGGTCATGAACGTGTCCAATATGTCTTGTACCCCCGTCTCCGGCAGTGCTCCGATCGATTTGATGCACTCAGCCCCTTTGCGCGCCGCGACAAGGTGGGCCGCAACATGGTGGAAGTGATCATCCCCACCGGTCATATTCACGTGGAGCGTATCGTATGGGACCCTCACAACGCCTACACACTTGCGCTAACATCGGACGCGACACATTTTGAGCTGTGGCGCATCCCGGTGAGGGACAATTGCGTTCAACCGCCGTGTCTCGTTCTGCGACCGCCAGCACACGACGAACGGTCCACAACGCGGGACATTTCCTTCTCTCTCACCAACCCGCACCTCATTGTGGTTGCTGTGGAGATGGCCAACACCGGGAAGGTGGTGGTGTACGACCGTCGGTGCATTGAAGTGTCGCGCTGCGTGGCAACAGTGGGCCCTGCTTCGTCGTATCATTTCATCCGACCTACAGTGACCTTTTAGCGGTGTGCTACCGGAAGACCAAAACGAAGACAAACTCGCGCGTGCAGTTCTTCAACTGGTAGGAAGTTCAGTTTCCGTAGGAACTCCACAATCATCCGCTGGTGTGAGCGACAACAATTATGGCAGTTGTGAGCTTTTTCTCGGTAGGGTCAACGCGGCGACACCCACTGCAGAGCAGAACCTGATCTCACCTATTGACACGGTCGATCCGCTCAATCGATTGCGCTGGCGTCCCGCAGTGGTGCCTGTGGCCAGTGAAGCAGCAACAGTAGACTCACACGATGCGATCGTTGACAAAATATCATCGCAGCTGTGGTTTGCCACAACATCGTTGAGTGGTCAAGAGGTAAGTGTGTGGGATGGTTCTAATGTCTACTGCCCAATATTCTCAATCAAGAGCGTTTGTGAGGGGCGAAGTGCAACACGACGTGAGCGTACACTGCGGGAACCAACGGATTGTGTTTGGGTGAATGCGGTAACGCTGGTGACGGTGTTTAAAGACGGTGAGGTGGGGCTTACTTCTCTGCTCGATGAGCCAACGGAAAGCAAGGAAACACTTTTCCGTTGTGGCACCGACTCAGCTTTGGAGAAAGCCAGCACATGTGGAAGTTGTGCTCTCATGGCAGGGTTTTCAGGCATGTTCAGCCTTGCTGCTATACTCCCAACCTCAGCAGTGCTAGCAGACTTCTTCGGTCACTGCCTACTCGTGCGTAATACCTCATCGGCATTGCGTGAGCACTACACCAATATCATTCAAAGTGACAAAACTAAAGTCCTGGATCAGCTGCTCGTTGAAAACAGTGGAGAGGACGACGGTGTTACTGCAGCGAGCGTCACCACACTCTCAACTCCCGTATGGTCTTCTATTGCGGCGTCCCCGGTCCCCGCTGCAGGAACAGCGGCGCCGGCGCGCGTGGCCCGTGAGTCAGTACGCGCAACACCGACTGGCTTGACACCTGCAGAAGTTGGGCGGCCGCACAGTCCCAAGGTGCCACTCCGCCAAAGTCAGGCGCGGGCTTCGCAGAGCAGTTCGGTCGTAGCGGTGTCTTGCGTTGCAGGAAGTACGGCAGTCAGCAGCGCGCCTCTCACCTCCAAGTGTCCGGAACTTCTGTTTCCCCTCCTGATGTCTTTCACTTCACACTCGCATGTAGCGGGCATACCGAGTGAGCAACCCCCACTGACCGAAGGGACAACGCTCAAAAACGGAGAATCGATGGGGGCATGGCACACCCAAGAGAGGCAGCACGAGGATCCCAACAAAGTACCCGCACACAGCAGCATTTCATTTTCTGTGCGTCGTGGAAACATTAGCTCCAGCGATAGTGGCTGTGATGCAAGCCACGAGGCTGCAACGGCTGAGAACACGCGGGCGGGTTACAGACAATTAAGCGGGACAGCGCGCTCGGGCACAAGAAAGGGGCAGTTTTCCTTACTTGTCCCACCAACGTTTGGAGTGGTGCCAGGTGAAGCAAGTGAAAAACTACTTCCATGGCTCTACAACCACACCATGCGGGTGCTGTCAGTCCTTTTTCCCTTATGGGATCAGGAAGTGACAGCAGCACGTTTGTGCAGTCTAACACTCTTCCAGCCACTTGCAGTCACGTGAACAGCGATTGGGGGAGCTCACCGCTTACTGACATCCAGTCCGCACGGAGGGCAGTTCAAGGCCTTGTCGATCCCTCAATCAACAGTCGGAGCACTGGTGCTCCGCCCGCCCCCGCCGAGGCGACACCTCCCACTACGCTGCCGACGTCGTCCAGCGCCCGACTGCCACCTCTGGGCAATAAATCGTTTGTGAACCCCATTATCGAACGGCTCAATATTTCTGCAAGTGTTCCGGGCACTGCGTATGTGGAACAGTCTTACGAGTATGGGGCATTTGTGCGCTACGCCATGGATTGGGATGTGGGGTACGACGTGGCCTGCAAATGAGGAGTCGCCGTAGCGCCGCGGCTACTTCCGAGGAATATGCAGACATCGATGGGGAAGATGAGGAAATGGAATTAGCAAATGCACGACGCGCGGACAAGTGCTTCACAAAGATCATGGCGCATAACGCAAGGTTTGCTTTGCCCACGCGTCCCGTACATCGGGTCAAGCAGACGCTCAGTGTGGGAAGAGCCAGCGCCCGGTGGGAGGGGGATTGAAGGAGACAGCGACCGGACCCGACTTGACACAACTACAAACTCACCCTTCGATATTCGGGGACGCTTATGGGCATCTGCAAGGGAGATGTGGCGCAATCGTGACACCCTTAACACTGCATCACACGTGGCCACTCTACTCGATTACGGGTCGCAAGTGGGTGATGTGCAGTTTTGCGCTGTCCTCTATCTTTTGTTCTGCTTGTGGTGGAAACAAAGGCATAGAAACCTACGGCGGCACCCGTGTCCACTTCTCCTCAGCTACGACACAGCTGCAATGGGAGAGCATTGTGCCACAACGCGAGCCAGCGCTCCCCAAATTTCTGGTTGTACGCCACAGCGCTGGCGACTGCGCGCGCTACAGTGGGTAGAACAGTACGTATCGCGACTGTACGTCATGAGGCTTTATGTTCCAATCAACGAGCTGCAGTTAGTGGTTCCCGAGGTTTTGGGAGACTCAAACCCCGTTTTACCTCGCACCGAGGAGATTGCGCAGAAGCTCTTTACGTGCGTGTACTGCGGGTCGTGCCGCAAGAGAGAGTTGGTGCCGCACCACACGACGAGGAAAAGACAGGTATCGCAAGGGTGCAGCTCCGTGGAGCAGCTACCGCAAGGGAAAAGAAGTGAACACAGCAGCGATGTGTGTATGAGCACATGTAGTTCCAGCGAAGACTCAGAGTCGCTATCGAGCTGCTGCCTCTCTTTCTGCTCACCGTGTGTGCTTGGTGGGGATGGTGTCAATACGTGTGGCACAAATAGCGGTGCGGCGGCTGTGTGTGACTGGAGTGGAGCAAACGAGGTCTTGCACAACAACAATAACAATGGTGGTAGTGGCATTGCCACTACCGAAACATGCGGAGCGGTGACGTCACGCAATGCCGTGTGCCGAAGCTGTGGCAGCCAGTCTCTCATGACGTGTGTGATATGCGAAGAGGTAGTGGAGGGGATGTTTATGTGGCTGCGTTGCTGCGGTCACGGGGGCCACGTGCAGCACATACAAGAATGGCTGTCCGTTGCTAACGAGTGCCCTGCGTGTGGTGTGCCGGTCACAATGAAGGAGTGACCAAATGCGAACTGACGAACGTCCTCGTGTCTGGCGTGTTTGGGGGGGCGGCTTCCTATTCCTTTGGAACACATCGTATTTCGCTGTGCCTTGGATCGTGTGCGTTGTACTTATCCGACGTCTTGTCATGCCCTCCAGGTTCGAACTAGAACTTCCCTTCCACAGGGAGCGCTCGTTTCGCAGCGGACGAGACTAACGTTTTATCGCCGTGTGTGTGTGCGTGTTTCCTCCTCTTCTCCTCATTGATTCCCACTTCTACCGAGGGGGTGTTATGTACCTACACCAACGCAGCGGCGTAACACAGACACCCTTCACCACATCGAGGGCATCGCCAAAGTTTCAATGGAGTGAGGGGGAGAAAATAAAGTAATGAGCTATGCGACGTCTGATTTCGCTTGTCCTTTCTCGTGTTCCTCCCTCCACCCGGTCAATCGCCCACTGTAACTCTCCTTCGAGAATCATCGCATCCTCCCATTGTGTACGGAAGTGCGGGATGGGTACATATTTTCGTCGTGTCACCTTATGCACTTTGATTTATTTTTATTTTTATTATTATCTTAAAAAGGGGTTAATGACTTCCACCCCAACCTTCTGCACATTGCTGCTGCTCTTGCATTATCAATCCATAACTATCGCGCTGCCACTCTCCCCTACAAACTTTGACACTTGGTGTTTTGTGCTGTAATGACGTACCCTCGCCGTCAATAACAGCAGAATTCGCCCAGGCGCTCAGTGCACGTACTCTCATACGTACACACAACCAAGCGTCCACGAGTGTGCCGCGGAAGAATAGATTTACACATACACATATATATAGAAAAGATTTAAAAAAATAAAATAAAATGGCATCTCACGGTTTACTGCACTCCATAACTTTGTCAAAGTTCTTCGCCGAGGGCTTTGCATTGGCGGAGCCTATGCCAGAGCAGAGGGCTGATGCCACACACCCCTCGTCAGTAAACGTGGACAGAAGTAAGTCAAAGGAAGGGGCATCGGTAGTCGCTCTTGCCGAACCCTCAGCAGCGAACAGCAGCTGCAGATGCCCCGACGACTCAACCGCCAGCGGAACCAACGAGCAGCAGCTGTTGACGGGAGACACACCCGGATGCACATCCACAACAGCCCTCAGTGAGCACTCTGGCTTTTCTCCGGACGTATGTGCAGCGGAGGCAGCCCCAACTGCTGGGGGCAGTGTGCGGACGGAGCAACAGGCCCGCAAACACCCAACGAGCACGGCGCCGCGACGGCCAACGGTCAGGTGGGGGAGCAAAGGAGGGAAATCGAGCTCGTGACTCTGTTGCGTGCTGCAATGGCGAGGTGCTACGAGCTCGAAGATGGGCTGCGGCAGCAGCTGCGCCAGGCGCAGGAGGAAAAGGAAGGCGGCCCTCGTCACCGCAGGAAATACCTGGAAAGGAAACCAGCGGTAGGTACAATGAGCACATTCGAAAAGATGGTTAAAAACATCGAGTCCAGGAAGCAAAGGCGCCGCGAGAAGTCAGAGCAGGAGGAAGACCGTCTGTGCCAAGTGCGCCGTGTGCGCAACGAGTTGCTCATCGTTAAAGATGCGGTTTGTTACGCCTATCAACTCATAGAGTGGAGGTCCAGTAAGGGCGGAAGCGCCAACCCCAAGCCGGAGTCTCCCGAAGCAGACACGGAAGGGGTGAGGAAAGAGCGACAGGTGTTCACACGAACAGAGCCATCAACAGCATCCGGTCAGATGGGTGGCGAGCTGCGTGATTCCTGTCAAATGTTGTACGCCAAGTACCCTCCACCACTACTCCGTACAACGTCCTTTGCTGATGGAGTTGCTCGCTTGCTAAGGTGGATTGGAACGTGGCAGCACGCGGAGCGCAAAAGGAAGGCCAGGGAAGCACGCGAGAACAGGCAAAGAAATATGAAGAAGGAACTGGCGCCGTCTCAGGCCAAGGGGCAGGAAGGAAAAGGGCAACCTCAGGAAATGAAGAAAAAACAGATCCAGTGAAGAAAAATGACTGTGCGTCAACAGCGCGAAGTAAAAGAAAGCTTTCCAGCCTCGGCAATGACAATAGCGTTAGCAACGGCAGTAGTAGCAGCAGCAGCAGTGACTCCAGCAGCAGTTCCAGTAGCAGCTCAAGCAGTAGCAGTGAAAGCGAAAGTAACTGTGAGGAAGAAAATGAGGAACAGCAAGACACGCGCACGGCGCTTCAGCGGTACCACAGCAATTGGATCAACAAAGCCAACGATAGCAACTATGAAGTGATTGATCAAACCTACGGTGATGAGTTGCTGTCGGAAGATATCTTGAGGGCAATCATCCCGGGCGATGAGCGCAGAAAAGCGCGGCGTGGTCTCCTGAAGGACCGCGTTATGTACGACAAGAACGGTGATGTGATACGCAGCTTGCGCCTGGCTGACAAGGGAATAAAAAAACGTGCCAAGGAGGACAAGCGGCGGCGCATGTTAGAGCAGAACCGCGGATATTACGAGCGTAGCGACGGTGGCGACTCAATAGCGTCTCAAGCGCTAGGCAAACTCTTGGGAGGCAACTCGGACGATGAGCAGGAGCACGATGTTGCGGATGACGTCACCAACATCACCGTGGTCTACGGGCCATGCGGCGTTGGAAAGACATCGATGGTTTATCTTGCGGCGGCGGCGCTTGGTTATCGCGTCGTGGAGATGAACACCGCTGTGCGCCGCAGCCCGAAAAATATTGATAGGCTCCTCTCCGAGGTGACACAAAGCCACCGGCTCAGTGGCCTCTCCACCTGCAAGTCATTTGTACCGGTAGAGGAAGAGCTGAAGAAGGTGAAGGCAGAGCAGGCGCCCAGGCTGCGCTGAAGAAAGCCAGGATGCGAAACACACCGCCAAAGAGGCCCAACAGAAAAGCAAACGCCATCTCTGCCGCGGCAGTGCGGGCCTTTTTCAACCTAAATAAACCTGTTGAAGTGGTGCATATTGATGCTGAGGAAACCAAGGAAGGGCTGCAGAGAAAGTAACAGGTGGCGCCACAAACGGTAAGGAAAACGATATGGTGAACGGCAATTCGGTCCATCAACAGCACCGCCGGAGGCACCGACACAGACATCGAGCAGCGCCTCGGATGAAATTAGTCGCACCATTTTGCTCATTGAAGACGTTGATATTATTCTCGGGGATGAGACAATGCGTGCCTTTTACGCGGCTGTCAGAGACCTCGCTGTGCGCAGCAAAGTCCCCATTGTGGTTACAGCGTCCTCCACCAAGTACCCCAGCGCCGTCACCGCTGTCTGTCACTCCACGAAGCCAGCGCCGCACAATTATGACTCCTTTCAAACAGTCCCAATGAGCGCAGTGCAGGCGGAGCAGTACTTTGGGAAAAGGACACCATTTACGTGCGTCAACCCGATGAACCGCAATGAACTGTTTGTGCAGCTTCTCGTTGTCGCAGCAGCTGAACGCGATCTATGCAGCTACAAACAAGAACCGCGTTATGTGCCGAGAAAAAGAGGCGAAGGCGAAAGAGAGCTAGAAAGGAAAAAGACCCTACCGCAGAGGAGGCAAAGAAGAGGAAGCCGAAGATAGTTTCATATGTGACGGTAATTGTGAACGATGTCGAGATGTTTTGGCGAATCGCCGATGCACTGCGACAAGAGGTTTACGCAAATGCTGATGACATCGCGCAGTGCAACACAATAGGCGAACAAACAGATGTGCGGCTGTGGCTCAATCGACTGCAGCAACTGCTTCTAGACGCCAAATGGCCGGCAGATCCATCAAACATTTCTCTTGAGGACACTGCGGCTAATGCGGATGTCAATGCTGTTTTCAGGGCCCCGCTGCAAGTCACGGAACATGCCGATGTGATTGCCGCTAGCGATTTCAGAAGTGAGTGGAACGCGCGTCTGGGTCGTGTGCTGCGTGGCCCCGCAACGGACCAGACATTAGTTCCCTCCTGCTGGGAGTGGCACCACTTCCAGTACGGAGAGGAGGTCGCTGCCGTTGCGGGTGCCTCACCAGGCGAACGGCACCAAATATTGTCGATAATTCGATCAGCGACTGGATGTTGGAGGGGGGCGCTGACTCTCTGCCAGCAGAAGCCCGTGCAAACGGCAGTGTTGCTGCGCCTAACCCGATGTGTTGCAGTGTTTGTAGCTTAAATGCTCAGATGGCAGCCTCGCCTGATGCGTGTGATCTTGCGAATTTCAGGAGTGCTCTGCGAGGTGCAAGGCCACTTGACGACATTCGCCCTGGCAGCACAATGGCTGACCGCGTGGAGGCGTTCAAGTCGTGGTGGGGGCGCACGAGGAAGGCGGAGTCTGCGAGGAACTTGGTCGCCGGGCAGAGCGACGAGGCGTACGTAGATTTTATCGGGTTTAGCTCCTTACTGCAGCAGCCCTCCGCGTCGTGGGGTGCGCCGAAGGCAGCAGGCCGATGTCAGAAGATTCCATTAAACTTGTAAGTTTTAGCATGTGTCGACCAGAAAGGGAAGAGGGGTGCATTTATAGACCGTCATTTATTTATTTATTTGTGTTTACATCCCCCTCTCTGTCTCTCTTTCTTCCTTCTCTGTGTTGCATATTGCTTCTTTCAATACAGATTTGTTATTGTTTGTTTTGGTTTTTCTTTATTAATATCGTTATTACTTGTCTCCGGAATAACGAACAGTCGTGTATATTTTAACTTTTTTTCTCTACATATTGACCAGTTGAAACATGCACAAGCACCAGCGGTTGAGCTTTAGCACTGCAAAGAGTGCGTAAAGGAAAACTTATGGAATGGTTAGAGTGAGTGCAAAAAGAAACAAAAAAAAATAATCAAAAGGGCGGTGAGGGCACCGGACGAACCTTTTGCCTGCGCGTTGCTGATGATATCGCGTTTTTTTTTTTTAGAAAAGCAGGGGAAACCGGTAATAATAAATTTAAAAAAGAAAAAGAAAAGAAAAATGCAGTAGCGATAATATTAAGAAAAGGTAGGAAGCACAGAGCACAGAGCGACCGAACACAATAATTTTTTTATATAAAGATCTTTGAAAACTGAAGAGAAATTTGGGTAAGAATTAATAGTCCATGTTATCACATTACTCATTATTGCCATCCCAACAAAAAGCAAGCGGGTGTTGAGTGGTGGCTGAAGCTGTTGGGCATGGGGCGGTTTAGTAAAAAAAAAAAAGGAAGCGATTTTGCGCCCCCGCCTCCCCAACTCTGCGGCTTCATTGAAAATGCCGAGGTGTTTGATCCCCACGTTAATAACACGTCACGCAAGAAAAAACAAAAAAAAAGAATGAAAGCGATGATCAGACAAGAAGGTGAGTGAGTCGGTGGATGGTGCTTTTTGATGTAATCATCTTCCCCGATGAATTTGTTTCGTATATCCGCGCGGCCTCGTCACTTTGCCTGTTCAATTGACGACCTCCTTGATTCCCCGTCTTTCAATTATTATTATTTCTTCTCCTTCCCTTTTGGTAATGCTGCCGGAGGCATTGTGAAAACTTAGTAATTGGTTCTCTATTAGGGTCAACACACGTTAATCGCCGCACCGCCGTCTCCAGCAGCAGACAGTGCATACGAAACGCCAGCACACTTATATACAACACAAACGACCGAGGATACAGGCACGCAGGCCTTACCCGCGTAGCGTGCGGCAAGGGGAAAGGGAGTGTGTGTGTGTGAGTGGGTGCGACAAACACTAAAAAAGGAAAGCACACAAGCCGTTTTGTGGACGCGTCAAGTTTTAAGCTGTCAGGTTGGGCACAACTCCCCATACATCCCCTGCATTTTTTCTTTTCATTTTCCTTTCTTTCCGTTGGGGGTAGTGCCTGTAACTGCCCGCCTGCATTATGTCCGCTCGCCCGTCGCATGATCGCAATGAGGGGGAGGAAATCGGGGCCGTTCCTGTCCGTCGGGTGGCGGTGTACCCATTAGATTTCCAGGACGCCACGGGGGACACCAGCATTACGCCACAACAACAGCAGTACCTGAAGAAGAACATCAAAATCGACCCCGAGCGCCAGCAGCTGTGCCAGCAGCACTTTTACACGGGAGAGGTGATCTGCGGCGAGAACGATGGCAGAAGTATTCTCCCACACGGCAAGGGGATGCTGCTGTGGGTGTTGTACGCCACCGCCCTGGAGTCTTCGGATGCAGCCCCTGGCCCGTCAGTTGGGTTGCCCTACGATTTGTTAGTCCGTGAGTTTGGTGAGGTGAGCACGCTTCGTGGCGCTGTGTTGCTTTCCTTGAGCGTGTACTCGGGAACCTTCAGGCGAGGCAAGCGGTGCGGCACCGGGGAGCTCGCTGTGTACCCAAAAAACCTGAGAGTGGGTTGCGGGTGGGAGGACAACAAGCCCGTATTGGACCGGGCACAATGCGTGATGTACTGCTCCAGCGCGGCGCAATCAGCGGTGACTCATGACAGCACCGCGGCAAACGCCGGAAGCCCCAATGCT
This sequence comes from Trypanosoma congolense, assembly GCA_002287245.1. Lineage (NCBI taxonomy): Eukaryota > Euglenozoa > Kinetoplastea > Trypanosomatida > Trypanosomatidae > Trypanosoma > Trypanosoma congolense. The sequence continues at coordinate 1,189,672 of NHOR01000125.1, read as the reverse complement.
AAGAAGTCAATAAGTTTTGGGTCTCTCCTTAGCAGCGCCATGTCGAACACTGGGAAAGCGACATCAGCGCTCACAGCAGATCAACACTACCTGGGTACTCTTTCAATGACAATTCAAGGAGTAAAGTGGCAGTCATTCCGTCTCGATGGGTTGGCGTGGTCGCAGTACGCGAACTTCACGCCCGATGGCGTGGGTGAGATGTGGTATGCGGGGGGAACACGGTATTGTGGCCAGTGGATGTCCGGTCAGCAACATGGGTTTGGTGTTGAGTTTGAGCAGAACAACCACAGCTGCGCTGTTTACGTGGGCAGTTTTAACCAACACCAACGATGTGGAGCGGGGACGTTGCACAACTGTAGGACAGGAGTTGTAGTTAGTGGCACATGGAATGCAGGAAGTCTGGCAAATGCTGCAGATGTTGTGCTTCCAAGTTGGCCATTTACAATGCACGGTGCACAATGGAAAAACATTTCTGACTGGACATTTGACAAGGCATCCCTAGCACTGTCAGACACGTCCCTGAATGGTACGTGGGAGCCGCTGTTCACAACATTAGACGAAGTACTCACAACCTCCCTAGGAGGTGATCATGAAGGCGCTGGCGTGCCTGAAAGGGAAAGTCAATGTGAAGAGGAAACCATCGTGGATGATGAAACCGAAGGTGGCGAATGGGGCCAGGCCAGTATGGAGCTGCTAAAGAGTTTCATGCAGCTGGCGGAACTGAAGGCAGCACTTATGCTATTCCAGCGGTGCTTCTACTTTTTGTATAAACCCTGTGTGAGCGGATGCCGTGCAGTTGATGGAGAGATGCGGTCCTCAGCAGAGAAAGGGAAGCACGAAAAGATGACACGGATTTAAGCCCTGGACCGACCGGTGGATCCTCGGAGATGATTACAAAACTAAGAAAACTTGGACAAAAAGATCAGCGCACTGCGATGCTGGGAGAGTGTGGTCGCTACTGGAATGCGCCTTCGTGGTGCCAAGAAATGAGATTAATGAGTGGCGGCACACTGCACGAAGAGAATGCCGGTTGCACCAGCACTTATAGTTGCATTCACACGACAAATGTCGCAGAAGCCCTCGCCAAGCGCTTGCCACCGGAGGCCCTTTTTAAGTGGGCCGTGCGTGATCTCGCGGCCCTCGTGTCCTCTGTGCGACTGCGGCTGCTATCGCGCATTGCCTCACATCCTGCAGTAAGCACCGCAGCGGGGAGCAGACGTGTTCTTGCCGGCTGTTGGGACGCAGTGTACTCGTTGGTAGCCCCAGTCATGCACGACCTTGCCACTGCGGTAGAGCTGAAGGCGTCTTCCGCCACCTCCGTGGCTCTGCAGCGGTGCATTAACTTGAGTCACAATGATTTTGTGACTGCAAGCAGTGCTAGCAGTCCCTTGAGCGATGAGGAAAAAGTGATAATGCAATGCGGTGGTGCCGTCGCATCGCCCTTCCTTCACTGGCACCGTTGCACGGAACAGACAAGCAATGGACCGCTTATACAGTTCGGCTCCTATGGCAATAGGGGAAAAGCGTTTAACCGCGAGATGGTGACAGTCTACGCCACACCGTCAAACCTGTTAGCTGTCTTTGCCACTCTACATCGTCGTGCGGACTATCTTTTCCCACGGAGTGCGCTTCAGCGCGAGCGTTGGCTGAGCTGCTGCATTGCCGCCACCTTCACACGAATGGCGGGAGTGCATCCCTACATGGCACTGAGCCCGCCTGCAGTGCTTCGAGTGTTGGCAGCTCTCGCAGCGGATGTCAACCCCGGCTATCCGTTTTCAATCGGAGACAGCTTTGGTGTGGATGGTAAGCTGGAGGAGTGCTCCTCCGCAAATGCTGACAGCAATCGCAACAACAACTCCGAGCTAACACAAGTTATGGCACTGCTCCTGGCGTCATACGACAGTGTTGAGAGGCTTCAGTACACGTATCCCACGATCCGTTATGTACCACCGCCAACAGACACTGAAACGGGGAACGCCAGCAATGTCGTGTACCCACTCGATGAATTTGCTGTTCGAGCTCGATTTGTGCTTCTTGGTGCCGCAACTGACGCGGTTCAATGCGGACACCCGTGGCTGGAGTGCTTGAGCAATAGATGTGCTCAGACTGGTGCAATAAACATTGGTAATGTTTGTCACTGTGGTTTAGGCGAGGATATAGCACCTCGGGTGGTGACGAATGACACCAGCCCCTCCGGCGGTGTTGCTCTCATGAGGCAAGGTATTGAGTGCGCACTGCGGTTGCCGGTCTGTGTTATGCAGGACAAGCTGAATGAGTGGCAAGCTCAGTTGGATGTTTGTGGCACCGATCATCACAGGACAACGGAAGGAGGCAGTAGCCATGATACCAAAAAGGCCCAAATACCGTTCCTTTCGTCAGAAGTCCTCTCTTGGGTAATGAAGTGTGTTGAGAGTGTGTTAGAGCTCCCGAACCTCTATGGAATGGGTAAGCCAGCAGCAGCCTCACGGATGACCTCGGTGCAGCGTTCATTTGAATCGTCTGTACAAAGCCCGCGAGACACAGACGGCATGGGTCACAGAATAACAGCAATGGCGGTTGTCGATGAGTGCTTCAATGAAACTACTCGAAGTGGAGCAAGCAGCAGCAACAATGGAACGCCAGCTCTGTCGTACCACTGGAAGCTTTTCCTTCCACATTCCCGCCCCTTTGCCGTTGGAACCGCTGATATCCATCGCAGCACTGTGGCCGTTGACCTCTTCGACACCCAATCATCAGGAGCGCAGCCGGAGGGCTCATCACTGCCGCCGAAGTGATCCATTTTACGCTCATGCACAGGCTCCTAGCTGACGTGGGCATTGGTTTAAAGCTGCACGTGCGCTTCTGCTATGACAACGAGGAGGATACACTGTTTCAGTGGGGCCCTGCTGGGCAAACTAACGCATGCGCGGCGGACCGTGATAACCACAGTTTGCTCAGCTCCCACTCCATGCTGGACTGTGCGAGTGAAAAACCAACCGCTGCAGCAGCCACTGCCACCTGCGTGGGTCGGGAGGCGACGCTTTCACTGCAGCTGAGTCCTGATTTCAGTGGCTCTTTGCTGTGGGAGGCTTTGGAAACTGCGTGGACGTCAGTCGTCACTGCCGTGAAGGTAGGGGCAAAGGACGCACAAAGTAGAAGTTTACCGCTGATGGAATCACAAAAGGTGTCTGACGTGTGCCAAGGGGCCGCGGAGATCTGCCCGTAAAGGGTCGATTGCACACCGCAGAGAAGTGAGTGTATGAAGTTCCTCGCTTATGGCCCTGTATCCATTGGAAGACTAAGCTCTGACCGCTGTTGGTGTTTGGTGTTGTAATTGTTATCGTTGCTGCTACACACTTTTATTATTACTATTATTACCACCACTTTTTTTGTATGGGGGGTCGCTCTCCTTTCCATGTGTTGGTGTTGTTTGCTGCATATAAACTTTCCTTCTCATATAAAACACGTGGCGATGGTACTTACTCGCAGTATTTAATGGTGTATGCAACGGTTGACGCGCGAAGGGGGGAAATAAGAAATGTATTGCGTAGGACCGGGTTGGCGGGAGGGACGTCGCAAGGAGTAGGTGGAATCGCATGCGGTTCCAGAGTGATCGGTGAGAGTGCGGCAACGCCGCTTCACGTTTTTTATGCTTCCATTTTCTTTGGTCGCCTGCACGCCCTTTATCCCGCAACCTTGATTGCTGCTAATTGTGTGTATGCTGTTAGCTTTTATTATTATTATTATTATTATTATTAACTGTACCCTTCGAATGGTGTTCCGTCCGTCTGCTCTCCACTGAAGGGGGTCTTTCTACGCACGTTGCAGTAGCGCAACTATTGCTGGGTAAAACAAAGAGGGAAATATTTACTTATTTAATGCACTCACAGCATTAATTTTCCCTTTGCACTTTTTTTTGCTACTACGACAAATCACTTTCAACCACTGAGCATTCTACCAACAAACGTTAACAAATAACAATATTAATAATAATCACGATAGTATTCCCGTAATACAAGCTGCATGAGCATTCACCAACACAAGCAGACCAATGGTGTTGTCCTTTATGCCAGTGGGTGAGCCGTACGGAGGCCAAAGCAGCCCCATCTACACCGACACCTTCCACTCCGGGGACAGCAGTGTAGTGCTCACCTACATTGGAAACAACAGCAGGGTCATTCGCACCACCGAAGGGCACAGACGCGGGGCCGACTGCATCGCCCCTGACAGGGCCGCGGCCACCGCTAACGCGATGAGAAGGGACGGTGCTGATCGCGCGGTCGACGTCAACGCCCGCTACATTGACATTGAACGACCTCCACCCAAAGCTGCTAGCAGTGGGATGGGCAACCAAAAATCACACCACGCGGCTGCAGAACGACGAGGTGTAAGCAATCACTTGGTTGAGAGCCCGGGCCTCTCACGCCCAGAGGAGCCGCTTCACAGCAGTGACGAATGGAACGAAAACTATTCTGAGCAGCTGAGAGAGTACGAGGAAGAGCGGGGGGAGACGCCGCGCATTAACATTATTGGTGGCCACAATGACGACTGTGAAATGTCTGAGACGCTCCATGACACAGTCCTGAGCGAAATCAAGGCGACATGGCACCGCGATATGCCAGCACCGACAGTACAAATACGTGCGGAAGACAGGTATATGTCGTCTGAGCCAACGTATGTGTCCCACAACGTAACGAGGCGGTGCCCACGGAGCGAGGAGCCGCAGCCGCAACCGGTACACCGCCAACGCTGCAAGGAACCAACGGATGAGTGCCTCACCCACACTCCCGATGCTCAAAGAGGACCTTCAAACCCGCCTGACGACCCTTCAGCAAAGCCATCCGCCGAAGACCACAAGAATACCGGACCCTACATAAATACTACACATTACAAATATACAGCGCACTACAAAAATACTACACACTACAAAGGTGGTGTAGAGCACCGCGACCCATTAACGTCAGATACCCATGAGAAAAACATATACATTTCGGGTAAAGGGTACTTGGAAAAAGAAGGCGGGCACCAAACGCATGTACTTGGCAGGTTGAGGAACAATGAAACAGTGTTAGTACTGCAGGTCCCTCCAGGAGGCCGAATGAAGGTGTGCCGTATGGTCCTGGAGAGGGGCCACAGTGGGGAGTGCAGAGGCGAAACAAAAGGGAGTAAAAGGTTTCAGTTGACTCAAATACATGGAGGAAGCCGCGACAGGAATCTCATGCGCGTGACAGAACGGGCGGAGCGGCGCAGAAGGGCTGCCAGCAAACCCACAAGTAACAGTCATAACTCCGGCAGGGGCGCAGAGGTGAGGAATACCGACAGTGCGCCGCCGATCACACCTCACCCACTGGTCAGTACGAATATGCCCAGTGACAAGCCAGTGGTGTTAAAACAAAAAGTCTTCTGCGATTGTTTTTGAGAAGTTAAGACCATTCCAGTGGTTAGTTATCCCTCAGTAAGTAGAGCTTAGTGAAGAACACCAACATAAACATATATGAGCCATCCATATACATGTACTTATATTTACGTTGCTCGAAATAGACATGTGCCAAGGTGATAATTCCCCTTGTTATTTTCCAGTAATCCTTCAGTAACATGGTGAAGGATGCACGTACCAACAAAATTTCAACCCGCACACTGCACCACAGCAGTGAAAAGAGGGGGGGAGCCACCTTGGAGAGCAGAGACAACACCGAAACGACGAGATTATATGCTGCTTTTGCCGCCGTGGGGGGGAGGGGCACTTTCGTTTTGTTTTGTTTTCCCCGCCACCCCCCATCACTGGCTGTCCTTATTGGCCTCGAGTGCATCTTTCCCTGCTTTGTTCAACATTGCTAATGTTATTATAATTTTTCACACCTCCGTGACATGACGAGGAAGTTCGATCGTATTTTGGCATGTGTGCGTGCATGAGGAAATTCAAAAAAAAAAATTAATAATAATAAACATCTGCGATGGAGGGCGGGGAAGACCTGGGGGAAAATCAACAGAAATAGAAAATGAAAAAAAAGAATAACTAAAATTAAAAGAATGAGGAGATAGAAACAAACAGTTAGAGACAAGTTTGCTAAAGGTCGCTCAGTTATAGGCCCTTAGAAGAGGCTACGAGTCCTTAAGCGTGAGGTTGGGTATTTGCACTAGAGCATTGTTTTCATACCTCCTTCCCTACAAACACAAGCACACATACACAACGTATGCATTGGCGGTGCACTGGGAGAAAAGGAACCAACAAAAAAAAAAACAAGTGCGCTCTCATGGAGTACCTCTCCAATCTCGTTAGGCGTGTATGGCACACCCTCCAACCCCTGCTACTTTTCCATCGTTCTTTTCATATATATTTTTTTTCGCTCTTTTTGGCATTTGTGCACTCCACTGCGCTCCTGTGTGGTAGGCTGGACAGGCAAAGTGCTCGCAACGCAGCGTGTCTCGGCACTAATATCCAAAAAAGGGGTCAGCAATTTACAGAGAAAAAAAGTAGCGGAAAAAAAATATCAGGAAAAAAAGAAAAGAAAAAAGAAGGGAAAGAAAGAACAACACAAAAGGGGAGCTGAGAAACAAGAATATTATACAAGCGAAGACAAAAAAGGAAAGAAGGAGGTGATAGGGGCCAAAGAGCAGAACGAAGAAAGTGCGGAAAACAAGTTAGTGAAACCGTACGTCTCCTTCGTCTGTTGCCTCTGTTCGCTACCATTCTTTAGGACTAAATTGCGCAGCGCCGTGACGTTTAAAGCAAAAAAGAAGAGAAAGCTCCCAGCACCGTCAACACAAACGACATTGCCACCAGCGGAAGGATATCAGTAATCAGTCAAAAATCAACAGTGAAGGGAATAGGTGGGAGGATCTGAACGGGAAAAAGGAAAAGGAAGTTAAGGGAAGTCAAGAAGGGCTCAGGAAAGCATAGGAAAAAGTGCCGCTACAGCCCGTTAGTTAGAAGGGAGGGTTAGGGATCCAATGCCGCGATACACCGCGATGCGTCGCCTCGGCCCAGTAGGACACAATGGCGGAATGAGTTCCAGTGGTGTCACGGCTGTTAACTCCGTGAACACGAACGCTGTTGGCAATGGCGGCGTGCCTATTGGCGCGGGGGGCCCCACTGGCAGATCCATCGGTACCGGTGTGACAGACGTCACCTCCTCCACTTCGTTTTTGATAATGTCAAACAGCACGTCCGCAGCCGGTGGCTCGGCTGATGTCAGCGATGAGGAAGTGGATCAACTCCTCAAGGAGCTCGAGCGTTCCGTAGATACCCCGCAGGCAGCTGCAGTCATGCGGGACGCAGTGTGGGCCATTGAGCGTCGTGCATTCTCAAGCTGTGACCCGCATAGCCGTGATTTATTCCTCGAGCACCGCATACGGGGCGTGTTGTCCGAGTTTTCCAAGACGGGTAATGTAAAGCGCTTGCTGTTAGCTGTTGAATTTATTGATGCGCTCCTTGCGGTGCCGTACACCAATCCGCAGCAGCGGTTTACGCGACTCTGCAGGAGCCTCTTCAGCGTCTTGCACTGCGGCATTGAGGAACCGGCGCGAGAGGCGCAACGTGTTCTGCGCCGCATGCTCTCAATGGACGCACACTCACGCGGCTTCGACACCCCGTTGAAGTTGTTCATCACAAAGGAACTCCGGGACAACTGCAAACTCTCTCTGATACAGCTGCACGGACGCACGCAGCAAACAAAGATACCGTTCGCAGCACAGTTTCTTTCAATCATGTTAGCAGCAGAGGTAACGGCGCAGGTGAGCCCGCGGTATATTTCCGGGACGCTGCGCCAGCATGTCGTACAGCTAGCGACGGCTCTCGCTGGCTCCTCAGATGTGGTGCTGCGCCGTGCAGCCTACGACTGTCTTGTGGAGCTGTTTAAAAACACGAGCGCTATGCGACACAATGAAGTCGTGCTGGAGAACCGTCGCGTTTTGGATGAAGCAATCCGCTCTCTTAACTCAAGCCACAACAATGAAGGCAGCATTATCTCCACACTTCAAACACTACGAGCGCTCATCAGCAGCAGAGGCGTGTACTGCATGGACAAGCAGGTGCACATCCTCCCTCAATTGTGCGTTCTGGTGACGGAGCAGCATCGTATCTCGAAGACGGCAGCGGTGCGCAACGCAGTTTGTGATCTCGTGCCGGTCATAGCGGAGACGGACATTGGCTCAGCGGCGCGACGCACGACATACTGCGCCATCATCATGGAGCCCGTGAAGAACATTCGTAAGGAGCTTCACAAGGACCTGGAACTGCGCAACGTGGCAATATTCATACACAACGTGGGTTACGACGTGTTGGACGCTACCAACAGGACAAACTTAGACTCCATTCTCATGCGGTACATTACACGGCTCGAGACGCAGGAGGAGTGCTGGCACGTGTTGGCAGCCATTTGCCGCTCACTGCGGGGTCAGGGTCACGGCTGTCGTGCATCGCAGGCAAAAGTAGTTTCAACGCGACAAGATCATCTTCGGTGATTGGAAGAGGCGAAACCATAGCACAACCACAGAGCGTAGGAGATATTAGCGTGTCCACGCAGGACCAACGTTCAGCCAGCGTTGACGACCAGTCGCAACACTCGCCATTGATTAGTGAAACCCAATACAACCGTGCCAATCATCAGCTCACGCAACACGCAGAGGGTTTGGTCCGCCGCTGCCTCCCCCATATGGCACACGCAGTTCTCTCAGAAAATTTGGTTCAGTACGTCTCAGTAATGCAGGAACACGTTCCGTCGTTGAGCTCTGAGCTGCAGGGAGCACTGGATGCTCTTGTGGATCACACACTTAGGAGCGATTTAAGCCACCACTGTAATCCCGATGCATCAAACGGCTGTGAAACACCTCAGCCAGTGCGTGAGGAACAGCCACAAGCAGGAGAAGGGCACAGCCTGACGCCACAGGATGCCTCACAGTCGTCCACACTGTTCACCGCCAACAGTACGGTGGGGCGCTTGGCGCAATATTTGCTTCCGTCCGTCAATAACGCTGCTGTTGACAATGGTGATAACGGAGTCGCTTCCGCCGATGGCGGTGGTAAAGGCATCGCGAGCGGGGTGGCACAACCTGCGCTGTCAGACACCCAGTCCGCCGGTTCAGCTTCTGGTTTCGCAGACGATGACGCTAGTGCAATGCGGCCCAGGCCTGTGGGTGCGGCCGAAATTAAAATTGCCCTCGAGGTGTTCTCACGACGGCCAATGACAACAGTCCAGCAGCTAGACGAAATGCGCTCCATTATCGTTCAATACCAACGACACCCTGACAAGCGGGTGCGGCAACAATGCTGCGTATCTGTCGTGGAGGCACTGAGCAAATGGATGCACTATGCGCGGAGTAACCAAACACTCGTCTACTCCAACCGTGTGATCGAGATACTAGAATTGTATCTTAAGCTTGCTGTTATGGAATTGGATCCAAAAGTACGGCTCGTGGAAGTAACATTACTCGCAGACGCTGTTGAACTACGGTCATTTCTGCGGGAACAGCGCATTCTTAGAACATTGATTAGTTTCCTCCACGACATATCGCATGTGCGTGAGAAGACGATGGAGTTGTTAGTCACACTTGCACAAACACACACCACGGCTCCTCTGCCGACGCGGTGCATCACAGTCTTCTCATTGTGGTGGAGTCCTGCGTGGCGGCCTTGGAGTACTCGAGCGATCCCCGCATCCTCATTCGCCACATGTCAGACCTGCAAACCGTGGCAAAGTTTAGCCTGCGGCCGCTGATGGGCCATTTGGGTCGCACATTTGTTGCCTGTCGAAGGCGACTTGTAGAGGAGGTAGTGCCCGACGCAATTGCCCTCTCAACTCTCAAAACTCTGCAGGCCATACTGGAGGCCATTAAGCGTGAGGAAGCGGTGCTGCTCAGGTACAAGGATGTCGCGCAGGAGCTGTATGCCCCGGTGACGTTAGTGCTGCGCGCGAGTACCGCTGCATCACTTGGTCATGCAGCCATTGGTGTCCTCGTGTGCATGCATGAAATTGGGGCATCGCCACCCGACTGGGACGCGCGGATGCTCCATGAGTTGCTGCAGTCCATTACAACGGTCTACATTGAGGGAACGAACAGTACGGAGGAGGAACTTGGGCGAGCGCTTACCCTCTTTGGACAAATTGGCGCTGTGGATCCGGCCACAAAGCCAGACATCGCCGCGATGAAAAAAAAGGACGACGAAGCAGCGATTCGAGATGAAGCAGACCTTGAGCTCACCTATGATTACACGAAAATTGTCTACCGTGACCTGAGTAGGATGTTGGACCTGAGTCTCTCAGAGACTGTCTGCGTGCAGGCAATGCGAGCGCTACTACAGCTCGTGCAGACCACGTCTGATAGAAAGGAACTCATTGGTGGTTCACACGCCGTGAAGGCCATTTTGCAAATAGCGCGGCGCGCTAACGACGCCCCATCACTCCGAATTGAAGCATTACACATATTAGCAGCCATCACCTCTCTTAGGCACGAGAAGGTGTGTAAGACGCTGCTGCCGGAGTTGGTGATATTGTTTGAGCAGTTGTGGTACCCGCAAGATCATGCACTCTTTCGGGCTGTTCTCGATCTTGTTAGTGCATTAAAACCTGGTAATCTCTCGGGAAAAGAGCAGTCGGAGGTTTGGCCGTGGTTGTACCCACGTCTTGTGGACGTCGCACTGCAGGATCACACCGAGTCTCGTGAGTTCTGCCTCCGTGTGGTTGGCATCATCCTTCACGCCAGATTCATCCCACCTCACTGTATTCCGATTGTGTTTCCCATGCTGACACAATTTGTGCAGCAAATGGATCAGCTGGTGGAACTGCGCTCGCTGTCGCTTTGCGTCGCAGTTCATATCGTATGCAACCTGAAGGCAGTACAGCACCTTCCGTCCCTGATGCACACGATACGCACCCTCACACGGCATTGCGACCTAAGTGAAGACCTGGGTCCACGCCTCTCCACGCCAATGGTGCATGCATTTTTAAAGATTCTTGTCAACATGCACCCGGGCGGGCGTGCCGTCCTGCAAGCCCTGCGCGAACGGCTCGGTGATGTGGACGGTGGAAATACAGCCGGAAAAGGTGTGAATGTGGTGCTCGGTGATGGCGATGCGAGGCCATCAGCGGCGTTGAACCCCGTGGGCGCCGCAGGCAGCTGTGAGAAGTTTCACCCCGGGTCGTGTGTTGAACGATATGACCAACAGCAAAAGCAGCGCCAGCAGGGCCGCCATTACCTCGACCCGAACGATGAAGAAGCATACGACTCACTGCCACACGACCAGCAGGATATTACGCTGTTTATGAAGCACGTAGAATTTGGTCTGCGCACCAAGGACATCAAGTGGCGTGAGTGGTTCTCCGAGTTCCAGAAGAACATGATAGTAGTTTCCCCGCACCCAGTGTTTCGCATCATGGTTGACCTTTTTGACAAGCATGAGCCATTGCGGCGGAAGTTGTTCCACCCTTCTTTCAAATGCTTCTACGAGTCGTTGAACGCTGAGCACATGAAGAAGGTGAAGGACGTCCTAAATCTTGCACTACGCTCCAGCGACAGCGAGGTGGTGTCGAAGTGCATTGGTCTCGCTGATTACCTCGATCACAACCCGCTCAACATTGGCGAGCCCGTGCTGCAACAGCTGCGCAGCCTCGAGGGTAATGATACCATGGACAGGGAAAATCACAGCAACACTCAAGCAAGCAATTTAGGCGCGAGCAGTATTAGCACATTGCCCGTCAGTCGCCAGGACAACGATAGGTACGATTACTCAGATCAAGTGCACCTCTACAGGAGCGGGAGTGACGGCGCCAACTTTGAATCAGCACTTCATTCCTGCAGTTCACAGAGGGATAGGGATATTGGTCACAAAAATAAATTCCTCTCACAAACTCACAAAATGCCAAATGACGCAAAAGAGTCCGATAAAGGCAGTGATAGCAAGGTTGAGCTCGATGATGATAGCAAAGTGATGGACGAAGGAAGAGAAACCGAGAAGGGGAACGCTGCCAGGGAATGTGCGAGCCGGCAGCCCACACTGCCGAGATCACTATCGGTCGACGACGACATCCATGCGGGTTTCAGCTCTCTGGCTGCTCCCATCGCACGGTGCATAACCGCATCATCGCATCACGCGGCCCGTGTTACAATGTGCGGCGACGCAAGTGACCCCACCGCAGAGCTGGGGCTGCACTCGCGGGCAACTGCCATTCCCAGCACTGTGAACCCGCTGTTTACCAACGAAAGCCTGGTGGAGGCAGCGCTACGAACAAGGATGTTTGACAAGGCCATGAGCTACCTTGAGAATAAGCTGCTTCCTGTCATGGAAAAGTATCGCTATTCGCACAGCGTGCCCAAGGAACTGGTGCATGCTGTCGTGCTTCCACTTGCTTCCCTTTACAGCAGGCGGGAAATGCAGGATTCCGTTGTAGGGCTCTTTCGTGCTATGCGGTACGAAAGTGACAATGAGGATGGTTTCGCTTACGAGCTGTTGCAATGGTGGGATGTGGCACAAGGTGTGTACGCAAACAAGGTGCAAGGCTGTGGCAAAAGCTCACTGGTCGATGTTGAAGGTTACGTACGGACACTTTGCCTCTGCGGAGAGTGGGAGCGCGCGCTCCAGGTTGTGAAAGATACTTACAAGTATCTCGAGCAGCCGTCCTCCACCATTGCACAGTCAGGGGCTACGGCGGCATGGATCTTGGGCGAATGGGATGATGTGAGGATGCTAGCGGAGCGACTTCCAACGAAGGAGAAGGGAAATGCAGCAATACGGCTCTTCTTTCAGAATGCAGCACTGTTTTACCAAGAATTTGGCAACAGAGCGCAGTGGGAGGGAAAGTCTCGGAACCTTGATCGGTGCACGAATGCCTCATCACGAATAGAGGTACTGCACAACTCTATTCTCCGGGCGAAGATGGAGGTGGACGAGAGCCTGAAGACGCTATTGCCGCTTAGTTATGCCCACGCATATGAAAATCTTACACTGCTTCAGCATTTCACTGAAATGGAGGAGCACATCGCCTACGTTCACTCGCAAACTGATGAATTTCGCGCTCAGCTTCTCGAACGATGGAACCGACGCTTTGCCTCACTAAAACGAGACTCGCTTATGCCCAGCCTGCGTTCCCTGATGCTCCACTCGCTGGTGCTCAACCCAAAGGAAATGTCGTCCATGGTGGTCAACTTCTGCGAGCGAACGGGGGCAAATTATCCTCAACTCTCGAAATGGGCCATGTCGTGGCTAAAGCGAGGAGAATTCTACCGGGGCAGCCACCCGGGGCACAGTGACCACGCAGTAACGAAGGCGCCGCTAAGCCTGGAGCCCTCTGTCGCCGTCACGTACATTGCGCAGGTGTGGGGCGATGGGCAACGACAGCAGGCGGTGCAGCTGATGGAAAATTTTCTTAAAGAAGCAAGGTCTACAATGGAAGAGAATCAGCCGCAGACTTATGGCTTTGCACAACTGCGGCTCGGCACGTGGAAGCAGGAAATGTTCGCGGATTCATTCTGGAAAGTTGAGCACCGTCATGAGGTTTTGCGCCATTTTCATGAAGCAGTGCGCGCCGTGCCCGAGAGCTGGGAGGCATGGCACAGTTGGGGACTAATGAACTACCGCGTGCAGCAGCGTGACCACACATTGACGGAGTATGAACAGCGTCTCTTTGTTGAGGCGGCACATCAGGGATTTGTCGCCGCTATTTGCCGCAGCGCGAGTTCTTCCACCGCGCTCCCGGGTGTGATGCGCTTGCTACAGCTTTGGGTGTTTCACAACGGCATGTCGCTGCTCAAAGAGTCAGTGGCCGATAGTGTTTCGCGAATTCCCACCGATTATTGGGTGCAAGCGATTCCACAGCTAATCGGACACCTGCGAAACACGAGTCGCGATGTGCGCGATGTTATTAGCATGATCCTCTACCGACTGTGCTTTGTTCACTCTCAGGCCGTCGTGTTCCCGCTGCTTGTTGTCCTCATGTCTGACGACGGTGGCGGCGGGGCGACACACTCACGCCGGCGTGAGTTAGCACAGTCCATCATCAATCACCTTCCCAAGCGTATCCGCGCAGATGCCGAGCTGGTGGCGACTCTCCTCATCAACGCCTCGGCGACCCCAATTGAGCGCATCTGCGAGAGCCTTAGTGCGGTCGCAACAGCGTGGAACCCCAATGCTGAGTACGAAGAAGACAAGGAGGAAGTTAAGCGGAAGCTAAAATATGTGCTGGACATCTTCAACGCAAACCACCGACACCTGCTCTTTACTGTGGGCGACATTGGCCAGTATGTACGAATCGTGATGGAAGATGACCGACTCGGCCATCGCGAGAAGGCGAGTGGTGTCGTGAGCCAGCTGGTAGACGAAATCACCAAGCATATATCTGAGAAGCTTGGGAAGGAGCCACAAAAGGCAATGGAGCCACTGCTCAACCTCCGGAACTTATCCATTGCCGTTTTCGGCGAATACGACATACGATACACAAACTTCCCCACCATCGCGTCCTTCAGCTCTAAGCTGGATGTCATCCCCTCGAAGAAGCGCCCGCGTCGCATTCGGCTGAGTGGCTCCAATGGTTGCATGTACACGTACTGTCTAAAGGGGAATGAAGATATTCGCATGGACGAGCGCGTCATGCAGCTGTTCGGCATGGTGAATGTGTTGCTGAGTGATGCCAAGACAGCGAAGAGTGCCTTTATCCATCGCTTTCCCGTCATACCCATTAGCGACAACGTTGGTCTCCTCGGTTGGGTGGAGCACGCGAATACAATCAACAACACCATCTGCACCCATCGGAACACCATCTCAAAGGTGCGCACACACCACGAAACCAATGTGCTCCGTTCCTACGTGGAGGGCATTGGAAGCTGGGAGAAGCTGAGCATGATACGGCGCACGGAGGTGCTTGATTACGTCATGTCACAAAAAGACTGCGAAGCGGTTGACGTGGCGCGCGCCATGTGGCACCGGTCCAACACAGCGGAGCAGTGGTTGGAAAGACGCACGGCATTCACTCAGTCGCTCGCAACCATGTCGATGGTCGGCTACGTCCTCGGCCTCGGGGACCGGCACTTGGGCAACATACTTCTTTCCATGTCCACCGGGAAGATTGTGCACATTGATTTCGGGGACAGCTTTGACGTTGGTCGGCTGCGGCACGTGCTGCCTGAGACGGTTCCATTCCGCCTCACGCGCATGCTGACGAATGCAATGGAGGTGTTCGGTGTCGACGGTGTTTTCCGCGCCTCGTGCAACAGGACGCAGTCCACATTGCATAAAAACGCGGATAGCATCATGGCCCTCCTTACAGCCTTCGTGCACGACCCCATTGTGCAGCACAAGGGAAAGATGCGGAACATGATGGAAAAGAGCCGTACCCCGCAGGACATTGTTGAGCGCATCCGCAACAAGCTTCGCGGGACTGAAATGGCGGTGGAGGACGAGGACACAGTGATTTTTAATACCGTACTTGAGAGCTCACGGCGGCCGGACCTGCTGTACATGTCGCACGCCTTCAACGACGCGGCCAAGCGGAACATGTCAAAAGGGCGAAGCACGGAGGAGCAGGTGTCGATGCTCATTGACGAAGCGACGCGCGTTGAAAACTACGCCGCCCTGTACTTCGGCTGGGGACCGCTGTGGTAGCTGAAATTTATTTGAACTTTTTCGGTACGCAATGGTTCACTTCGCCTCATACGCAAGCCCTTGAGATGAAAGAAGAAACAGTGGAGGGGAAGGAGAAATAAAATGATAAATTTAAAATAAAATAAAAAAAGCAAAAAAAAAGTTGTCGATATGTGCACAATGTTACATAATTGTACGGGACCCGCGAGGGTGCTGCTGCTGACTTATTTCTCCACATTTACGCAATGGCGCAATATATGTACAGCTGCCTCCACCTCATGCTGGTGCTGCTGGCGCTGCTGCCGCTGCTTCACACAACGAATCTCACACATACGCACCGCTTACAATTATTATTTGCCTAACCCCCCGTTCTCTCTTTTTTTGCTGTTTTTTTTTTTTTCTTTCCTCTCACACGCCCTCGCACCATTCACCACTGTTAGCACGTACGATCATCTCTTGTGTTTATTAATGACATAACTCGTCTGTACCTTTGTGGAGTGTTTTGGTGGAATATTCCTCCCAAGTGGTGTGGGGGGAGACGAAAAGAATGAGAGCAGCGCCTAAAAAGTAAATAAGCGAGAGAAGAGGCAAGTGAAAAGGAGAAGAAAAGAAAAAAGTGTGTATGTGTGTGTGTGTCTTGTTCCTTGCTTTTCCTCATGTCTGCACCCCCCCCCCGGCTGCTCGATTTTTGTCTGTTCGTTACTCACTGGTCTATCAAATGTTATTATTGCAACTGTTATTATTATTATTATTACTGTTGTTGTTGTTACTGTTATTGTTATTATTATTACTGCTGTTGTTGCTGTTGTTGTTGTTTTCGTACAATAAAAAAGTACGTGTTCGTTGCAGCGCATATCGCCTGAGGGCGAGGGAGGAGGACGGAAGGAGAAGAAAAAGAGAGGGGAAACGAAAAAGAAACAAAAACAAACAAAAGGCTAACTGAAAGAAAAAATTACGCGAAAGATTAGTTCTGTTGTTTAGCTGCTCGATTTATATATATATATTTAGATATATTCAATCAAAACGAGTTTATTCCTTTTTCGTTTGTTCCATTGCTTGAAAAATACACGCGCACACACACGAGTCCACTTCTTTCAACGTGCACGAAGGAAAACAAAAAGCATCACGCGCTACTGTCATATTCACTTTTTCTTTTTCTTTCTTTCTGTTGTTTGTTTGCTCGTTTGTTTGTTTTTCAAAAATAAAAAAAGCCTTTCCTTTATCTTGTCCTCATTTCCTTCGTTTATTCGCCCTGCCAACTCATGCAAAGGGAACGATGGCAGTGAACAGAGGCATATGTTTGTTGCTGCGTGTCTGTTTTGTTTGCTTGTTTGTGACGTCGACTTGGTTGGTGAACTCCGGACGAAGGGACAATAAAATGGAAATGGCCGAAAAGTTATTTCTCATTACAGCGACTCGCCAAAAAAAGGAAAACTTTGTGGTGGTATTTTTTTTTATATTATTCCTCCGCCTTGTTGTAGTTGTACAGCCGTTTGTTTGTTTGGCTTGGCTTGGCTTGTTTGCTTCTTTCATTCAATTTACGTTTAATGTCGTTGGCGTTGATGTTAATATTTCCCACAGACACACGCACACCTTTCTTCATTCACACGCACGCCCGCATCCTTTTTTTTTTCTTTTTTCCACCTCTCCGTTAACGAATATATTTTGAATGTGGAGGCGTGTGCCGCTTTCTCCGTACCACTTATGCTTTATTTCACTCGTGCGTGTGTGCTCTCTTTTCATATTTTACTTTTTCTTCTTCGCTCCTCTGTTGCTTCCTTCGTGTTTCTCCTCATTTTTCGGTTCTTTTCCATTATTTTTGCTTAACTCGTGTATATATATATATATATGTTGTTGTTGTTATTGTTATTTATTAATTTATTGTTAAGAAATGTTTATCCGTTGGTATGTTCTCACGTATCTCCCGCGAGCATTAACGCCAAGTGTTATTAACGCAGCAGTAATCGAAGTTTTATTTTCTCTCCAATGAATGAATGAATGAATGAAAAATTGGCGCGTGTGTGTTTTGCTTGCAAGAGCGCATCGCCGCGTGTGTGTGTGTATGTGGGGAGTGCGGAGGGGGAAGAGGGAAGGAACGGAGCAGATGCGAGGAGGAACAAAAACGAGGGGGGAGAAAGAAAAGAAGGAACTGAATATATAAATATATATATATATTATGTATTATGTATTTTTATTACTATTATCATTGTAAGCAAACACTAGCGCGTGCGGGTGGGTGGGCGGGCGGAGTGAGTGAGTGAGCGAGTGATAATGTCAAGGCAGGGAAACGAAGGAAAATAAAAGAAGAAAGAAAAAAGAGCAGCAGCGGTGGTGGTGGTGGCGGCAGGAAGTTTCTCGAAGTCGGGGGGAAGCGTATGCGATGGATTTGCTTCTAGCGGTGGGAAAGAAGGAAAAAATCAAACAGTGGTGACGATGCGCATGCCAGTCGTGTCACCAATTTGTTTGATTGCTTCATTTTCTTCGAAATTCCCTTGGTTCTATCAGAGATATCGAATGAGTGCGTTTGCGTTGCTTCATTCATGTTGCTGATAATTTGGTGTTGGTTTCGGTGATCAAATGATACCGGTGCACAGCAGTCGCTGTCACAGTCTTTCGCTTAAAAAAAAAATTGGAGATAAAATGTTCTGAAGCAAAAGCAAAAAAGAAAAATATATATTTATATAATAATTTAAAGAGAAGGGGAAAAGAAAAAAAAGTGAAATGTGGAGTTGAAGAAAAGGTGAATATTTGTTTGTTTGTTTGTTTGTTTTTATTGCGGCGTGGAGGGGGAGAAATGTTGATAATAATGAAAAGTAGGACAAAGTTAGCGGCTCCTTTCCTCTGCTCCCGCTGTAGCCATCGCATAGGCGCCAATATACGTTCAGTACACATACACACACGCATCCCAAAGAAAATATTATAACAATAATAAAAATAAAAATTGGGGGCATTCATGCATTGATTTGGACTGAAAACTTCCATAATGTCGGTTGAATACGCGCGTGAGCACGCAGGTATGCTCACAGGTGTTTGTAAACCCCGTGCACGATGTGGCTATTTCTTTCTTGCTCATACTTTCTCCCCGTCCAACACGTGTGTGTGTGTGTATGCGCCTTTAAAAACTGAAACAATAAGTCACGCAGTGTGTGCAGCAAGGTAAGGGAGATCATGATGATGATACTTCCTGCGTTTGAGATCCCGCAGCTCGGCGATGGGGACGAGCCACTAACGCTGCGACCGCGTTTCCAGTCACTGCGCCGGCCGTTGGCCACAGCAGCGCAGGTGCGTTCCATCGGTCTGTCCATCGTGCACCACGCGACGCTCACTGCTCGGCTGCTCGTGGAGGACGAACAAAAGCCGTCGCGGCGGCACGAGGACCCCGGCGCTGGCGGTGTGTCGGACGGCGACGAGGACAGCGACAGCGGTGGCGCGGAGTACGGCGCGGCCGGGGGTCAACACCAAGCGCCCTGTGGTTCCAGGCGCAAGAAGTTTGTGAAGCTCACAGACGAGGACCTCAGCGTGGATTGGTACGGCGTTCTGGGACTTGAGCAGAGTAGCAACGCCACGGACGAGGTTATCCGCACAGCGTACCGTCGGCGCTGCCTCGAGACACACCCCGACAAACAGAAAGATCGTTCTGACGCCGCCTTTAAACAGGTGCAACGCGCCTTCGAGATTCTCGGCGATCCAGAGATGCGGCTAACGTACGACTCCTCTCGGCCCTTTGACGACACGATACCCGCGGAAACACTTCCAGAGGGCTCGGACTTTTACGCTGTTTTCGGTCCAGTTTTTGAGCGCAACAAGAAATGGAGTGTGGAGCACAATTTGCCGTCCATTGGGACCGACGCAACAAGCATCGAGGAGGTGAACCGTTTTTATGACCGTTGGAAGCGGTTTCAGAGCTGGCGTGACTTTTCACACATGGCGGAGCTAGACGAAATTGACGACGGAATGTGTCGCGAAGAGAAGCGGTACTACATGCGCGAAAACGAGCGTCAGTTGCAGCACTTGCGCCGAATGGAGCAGCAGCGGCTGCGGACGCTGGTGGAGCGAGCTCGGAAAAATGACCCACGACTTCGGCGCAAACGAGAGGCAGAGGAGGCTCAGCGGCTCCGGGATCAGCAAGAACGTGAGGAGCGCCGCCGTCAAGTGCGAGAGGAGGGAGAGAGGCGCAGGGCGGAGGAGCAGGAGCGTGAACGCAAGGCGCAGGAAGAGGAGCAGCGGAAGGCGATGGACGTTAAAAACACCATTCGCCAGGCACGGGAAAACCTGCTTGCGTTTCTGGAGGAAAACGGTCTTTTGGATGAAACTGAGACAAACAAACTCCTCCGAAGCGCAGTGCGGCGGCCCAACATCAAGTGGATCTTCGGGAAAGTCACTAGTGCCGAGGAGGCAATGGCGCTCGTGGCAGACGTAACGAGCAGGAGCACTGAACGCCGTCCCGCAGTCGCCCACCCTTCCGGCGGAGAGGCCACACACAACAGTAATGGTAATGAAAAATTTGAAGTTGATGTGGTACTTCGATTTAACGAGATAATTGAAGAAAAGGAGCGCCAAGTTGGTGTTACACGCTACGGTGAGGCCGTAAAGTCACAAACAGTAGTGGAATCAACGAAAAGTGTATCAAAGAGGACAGCCAAACACACCAAGGAGTGGGACGAGGAGGACTTAATCCGACTACAAAAGGCAACGGCTAAGTACCCTCCAGGGACCGTGGAACGATGGAGTAAAATCACTGAGCAACTGCGCGGAAAATTTACCGAGGAAGAAGCCCTAGCGAAAGTTAATGAGATAACTGCAGGACTGCACCGCAGTGCGACCGCCAGCGGTGCCAGCGGCCAAGTGAGCACCGCGTCCCAAAAACACTCAACAGGCACTGAGGGAGCCGCAACTGCTGGAAGTGGCTCTCAAACCGCCTCCGTAGAAGATTGGTCGGTAAATCAGCAAAAGATGCTTGAGCGCGGTCTGCGGGAGTTGAAGGATTATAAGGAAAAAGATAAGTTCCAAAAAATCGCAGCGATGGTTGAGGGAAAGAATGCCCGGGAGTGTTTCGAGCGGTTCAAATACCTTTGTGCTATGAATAAGCGCAAGTAGTGTCCGCGTGTAAGTGTGGAGGGGGAGGATGGTCTTTCACTACCACTAATATTGTCTCCACGTATGCAAATTTACAACAAGAAAAAAAATGCAAAACATTTCCCCCACTCACTGACAACTTTAAGCCGGGGCGAGGGATCGGTGGTATCAGGCACCCACCTTCCACACAACGGCCTCTTTTCCCGTGTGTGCGCGTAGTAAATGAGCGAGCGTGCGCAGCAAAGTGCGCCGGAGGTGGCGTACATCATATAACTCAGGAGCGCAAGCTCAATCGCCCTCTAGAAACTTTTGTCAACATCCTCCACCCACTTCTTCTAAACCACGCAGCATCCAAAAGTATTTATTGCAGCATCCCACACTGGTGCGGGCCGAACTCGTATAGGAAAAGGTAGAGAACGACACACACAGACAACACACACGCCACGCACACGTGGCTTCTTCCAAGAGCAAACGTGTAGAAACCTAAGGCATGAACGCATTCGGGGTGCCGAGAGAGCCCGCGCGACAGCCGCCGCTGTCCGGGGCGCCTCCGGTCGATCCGTGGACGGCTGCGCAGCAAAACCCGATGTTAGAGGCGGGGCTGCAGTACGGCCAGCAGGTGCTTCAGGACAAGAGCCAGGGTCTCATGAGCTATATTACCGTCGTTACGGGATTTCGCCGCCACTTTCGCGTGGACAACCAATATGTAAAGCGGAAACTGCTGATGCTGCTCTTTCCATTCCTTTACCGGATGCCAAAAGGGGAGGTCGGCGGCATCAGTTCCAGCGCAAGCAGCGGTGGTGGCGACTATGAGGAAAAGGGATATCCAACAGGTTTCGGAGCCGACGCACCGGTTACCGCACCGACCAGTGGATGGCAGCAGGATGCAGATAACACACCACTTCCAACAGAGGATGTCTACGCGTTGACTTGTATCTACCGTTAATGGGCGCAACCACGTACATCATTCTCTCGAGTTTCATTTATGGACTCCACCATAACAGTGTATCAAATGAACAACTTCTAGGACCTGCGTGGTCACTCCTGTTCTGGCTGCAAGTGGAAGTTATTATTTTGAAGGTGGGGTGTTATCTCCTGCGGATTGTGCCGGCGTCAACTATTCTCGATCTAGTGGCACTTTGCTCGTACAAATATATTACCGTATGCCTAGCAGCGCTTCTAAAGGAGGTGTTTCAGCTCCAGGGCGAGACGATATACAATTGCGCAGTGCTTATATACGCCGCGCTCACCACCGGCTTCTTCACCGCCATGATGTTACAGCGTGCACACCAAAGGGACCAACGGGCTCAGTATAAGGTGAAATTGTTTGCATACTCAGCAGCGCTCCTGCAGGTACCCATGGTCACTTGGCTCTCAGTGCGGCCATTTCGGTAGGTAAAGTTGGACTCACAGGGTCACCGCACCAAAAATGGCTGGATGTGTGGTTATTTCCCATGGTGTTAGCGCTGCTCTGACCGCTTTCGCTTCTGATATTATTATGATTATTATTATTATCATTATTACTCGGTCCCGTGCCCCCACACCTTTGCTACCGCAAGCCTCGCTAGCGCCAACCCAACTGTGGGCAAGTCGTACCTTGCTTTCCCTTCCTAACCACACCTAAGTGAAGAGTATTATTTACAGTTTCTTTCCGCTCGTTATATCATTTTCTAATTTATTCCTTTGCTTAATACCCCACATGTTGCTCACTAATATACATTGTTTTAAAAAATATAAAAAGAAAAGCAGGGATTGGAACCGTGAACGCACACCGACCGAAGCACGCCAGTGGGGCACTGCGCGCATGGGTGAGGAGCGGTCCCTGGCATGGAACCTGAAGGGCCGCAGCGCAATTGCAGTCCTTTGCCCCGCCACGCGTCACCGCATTCTTCAGTCCCACGCAATGACCGCATGCATCCACCGGCCGTTAATGGCAACGCTGGAGGATCTCATATCGGTAACGTACGTTGGTGGGCTTAGCGGGCCGCTGCGCAAGCCTGAGCCATTCATATGCCTCATCACGAGGCTGCTGCAGGTGACGCCAAGCCCAACGGTTGTCATGGCGATGCTTCGGCAGGATGTGCACAAGTATTTGCGTGTTGCAGCGCTCTTCGTAATTCGCCTTATTGGCAACAATGCCATGATGCGCGAGGCTCTTCAAGTAGGGTGGGATGACTACAGGAAAATACGTGTGTACGGCAGTAACGAGGATTGCTGCAGGGACACCGCGGGTAGTGGGGATAACGCCGTCGAGGAAAATGAACCGCTGATGGCAGCACCCCGCTTCGTAATCATGTGTGTTGATGAGATTACAGACCGATTGTTTAACACTGAACATGGTGGACGCGGCAGTACGTGGCTAGGCATCAGCTTTTCGACACTTCTGTGAAATGAGGACGACGCTCCTCAAACCTGGAAGGGAGAGGCGGAAGAAGAAGAAAAGCTGAGGGTGGCATCGGACCAACTCCGGAAGACCGGTGAGTCTCAAACTGCCCTGACCGTCAGCGCTGTGAAGCATTACCGCTAGGGGTGCATTTGTCGCAAGATGTGGAGACGCTGATTCCTGCTTTTCTCTCCCCTTCTTTCAGATACCATAAGCCACACCGCGAGCGGAGGAGAGGTGCGGCACGAAAGGCAACAAAGTCTCTTATGAGACTGGGGCACGCCGGGTTAGTGCTCACGTGACAAGCCTCTATGGAGGTAACGGCATCGAGCCACGTGGTGACGACAGTGAGTACAAATAAGGCCAAGCTCCCCTCACATTAGCCCCTCCCTTCGGTCGGTAATATAACCGCTTCCTGTTACCATCATTGCACCCCACACACCTCAAACCACATGTGCTGACCACACTGAAACTAGCACCTAATTTTCTTCCTTCTCTCTTGTCTTACTTTGCAACACCGCGACATACCGGCGCAGCATCACGTGTGCATCCCTTCGCGCTACAAAATGTCACGTGTGCCGACCACTATTCGCGCCTCGCTGCTCAGCGCGTTAATTGTGCTTCTGTGTTGTGGCGCCGCAGCAGGAGAAGAAGCGGGAGACGTCTTCCAGCCCCGGCCCACTAATTTCCCCCCGGGGGATCTCAAAATAGGCATCGATGAGTCGGTCTTGACACCATTCCTGCCGACGGCTGCCAAACTGCTGAGCAAAAGCATGGGCGGAATTAACATTTCCCAGAGCGCACTTTCTGGCATGAAGTTAGGGCCACTGGAGGTGCGGAACATAAGTATTGGGAATATGACCGTGGGGATGAAAGCTGGAAAATTTTCAGTGAGTGTTTGGAACATGACGGCCAAGGTGTCGGAGGCGAGTTTTGAGTACAGCCCGTGGTACTTTCCCATTTTTAAGGGAACCGCACACACTGAGATAAAGAATGCCAATGCTTCCTTCAAAATAGAAGTCACCGCGGGTGACGATGGGATTCCCAATGTTACAGTTCACGACGTGGTGTTCCAGTTGCTAGATCTAGACGTCAGCCCTTCATTGAGTGGGATATTGAACTACCTTAACCCGGTTGTAGATTTGTTCAAGAATATATTTTTCGATATCATCGTGAAAGACATGCAAAGAAATATGCTGCCGATGTTTGAAGGAATCCTAAGGGAAAAAGTAGAGGAGGTGCTTGACGTGTTCCCCATCGTTTTGATGGAATCGCCGAACATCACTGACGGAAGAGCAGAGCTGTCACTTTTCATACTCCCCAACGCAAACGCGAGCCGGAAAGTACCGCGAGACTCCGCTATCACGCTCGCACAGCCGCTCCCCCAGCGGGCCCTTTCAGTTGTCTCGTCCTTCGCCGCCGCCAACAGTGTCATGCAGCTGCTCGGGAATTGGGGCCTCTTGAACGTGTCGGTGCCCTTCCCAGCGATGTACAACTCCTCCCTCATCGAGCCCATATACCCCGAGCTGCACCGGCTCTGCCCCGTTTGCCCCCTGGAGATCTCGTGCGAGGTCACCAGTGATGTGTGGGTGACGCCAGCGAATGGTCACGGTTTTCTCTTCAACATGCGCGGTGGCGGCCTCAAGGTTAACTTCATGCAAGCTGGTGATGTGCCGCTGACTGTGATGGGAACATCGGTCAACACAACTGCCAACGTTACATATTTCTCGATCCACAACAGCACGCTCAACATGCGGCTTGAGTCCATGAATATTAGGCTTACGCTCTTAACATCACGCATCGGCGAGCTCACGTCAACTCGTTTCAACAACGATGTGCACTGGCTGTTGAACGAAGTGGTGCTTCCCACCATCAACAAGCAGACCCAGGGGTTTGATTTACCTTTCAAGGAAGTGGGAATCTCATTCAATGTGACGAAGCATTTTATGTCGATTGGATTGGACCCGGCGCCCATGTATCCGCTGATGTCTTACTTCTTGAACAACACGGATGAAATTGCCACATGAATCAGCAGTGCCCATACCACTGCGCATATCACTTCATATGCTTTCTTCATCCTTTGCATGACGAAATCTTCTCTCGTTTTGTAATGGTTGTGCGAAAAGATTGCGTTGTGGTGCGAGGAAGCATGTAGAGTTGGTAGATCGCCCCGCAGTTTTTGCACCCGTGCGCGGGCGGTGCCGCTCTGATAAAGTTGCTTGCTTCGCTTATATTTCTCCATTAAAATGTTATATAACCTTTTAAAGTAGGAAACCTTTGCTACGTTCCAAAAGCACAAGCCGGGATCACGTGTCTGCGGTTGCGCGTAGAAACAGCCTTCCTCACAAGGCTTTAATTACCCCCCTTCCCGGTGTCGTGCGCGTTGCTGCTCGCCACCCTCATGAGCCCCCACCCCCAAGCGGTGCCGTGAACCTTGTGTTGCGTCATATGTACTGCTTAGAAGCGGCAAGTAGCTCGAGGCAACTTTTGAGCCTGTCAAAGGGTCTCAGCGTTACACCCACATTTTTTTCTCCCTACCTTCCTTCTCATTTCTTACATTCCTCATCAAGTGTTTTCATCTTCTTTGATAGGTAAAGAAATTGTGGCGGCTGCTCATGTTAAAGTGGCGTAACGTACGTCGACGTTTTTTTTATTATGGAAGCTCAGCGTGTGATGACGTCTGACGAAACTTTTATTATTGTTGTTATTATCGGCACCCATGTATTTTGGGGTTAAGTTGGCGTGGCGTCCCCCTTTTGCAGGACTGGAGCGAACTTTATAAGGGGCCACCGCTGCCTCACGCAACCGAGTCGGTCAGCCGAGCACACGATGCCCACACGCACGCCCCGCATCCGTGGCCTGGAGGAGTTTGCAAGCACTGAGTTTAAGGGCTCAACACTCGTTAAAAGAACACCGTCGTGGGGACATGTGTGCAGAGGTCGTGTATGTATGTGCGTGTGCGTGTTTGTGTTTGTGCAGCGCATGTCGTGCATTTTCCAAGCACGGCAGGAACATGGACGTGAGTTCCCCTTAACGTGATTGCAGCGCTCAGTGAGTTGGACTTCGGGTAAGCCGCAAAAATGTTAAGCGGAGGCGGTGCAAATCGCCGGTACTGAGGCGACAGTGCGGAATGAGAGTGGCCTCCGCAAGCATTAATAGGTCCGGTTCTCGGGCGCTTGCGCATCTCGGGGGCTGTTTGTAACACATGCACTGCCCTACTGCACCCTGTTAGGTCCACGGTTCCAATGCTGGCAATGCAGGGATGCCAAGCACCGAAAGGGGCGAATTGGGATGCGCCGACTGGCTTCAAGCAGCTTAGTGGGGTTTTCCAAGGGAAGATCCTGCAAGGGCACGCGCTGAAAAACAAATACCTTACATGTTCCCATCACCGGGAGCAGGTCAAAACATGTGCGTGGAAATAGCGTGCCCAATTTCTCCGCCAGCGAGCGCCTGACGGATATGGAGGCCCTTGCGTAACTGCAACGGCTGCTCGTATCTGTGAAGTATTTCCCAGCGTAAGGAAAGTGCAGCTCAAATCCTCCAATGCGACGGGTGATACCGACGTCATAAGCACGCAGCCAAATGCAGTCGGATATTTTCAACCCCGGGCAATTGTGCTACATTTTTTTCGAATATTTCAGTGGGCTCATTCTTACTTTTGAGGGGATGAAGAAAACTGTGATCGCTTTTCCCGCACTCACTTGGGCACTTTACGGCTTACGTGCTCAGCAGCACATGCGAAAGGAAATAAATACATCGGAGCAAACTGTGACCGCTGGCAGTCGAGGCCACACGAAACCAAACCTCGAAGAAGACGTACCGCCCACCGAAGCCCCACTGGGGCGGTGACAGACCCCAATGCACTTCGCTTATGGGCGATAACATCGTTTGCGAGCGGTCGGCAAGGAAACGGTCCTCACCGACGGCCATGGGCTCCTCTAATGGCCACTGTTTGTTGCGCTTGCTCTTAAATCCCGTGTGCGCCTTTCTCACCTCCGAGCGCGGATTGCCTTTTCCCCACGTCGGTGTGTGTGTAAGAGAGAGAGAACGCAGTCGCAATGCGTTAGCAATACGGGGAGCCCCGGGCCGCGAAACAAGTGGCAGTAGCTAAGCGCGGGGAATTCAAGTTCCTGCTCCCACACGGGACGGGAGCAGCAGGCGAAAGCTCCGTGCTGCTTCTTATGCGGTCGGCTATTGAAGGGATTGCGGTAGATTCAGCTTTTCGATTGAAGACTCGTCTCACCCGCACACGTTAATCGACCCTGACGCCATCATAGAGGCACCAACCGATAACCTACATGGCCCGAAATGGTTTCAAGATTGAGGCTCGAAAAGTGACGTCCTTCGCTAACTCCAAACACAACTAATACAACGGAACACCAGTAAATAGAGCACGTTGTGTGAGTGTAACCCCAAGAAGTAAAACCGGTAAATCGGCAACACAACACTAAAAAAACAGAAGGCAAGCGTATGAGTTTGACTGCGTTCTTCCAGTCGTGAGTGAGAAGGGAAAAAAAAACTACAACTCCGAGGGGGGGAAGTACAGCAATTCAATACAAAACAAACAGAAAGGGAAAAAAGCACATAACCCGCCAGCCACCCAACGAAACAACCAGGCATGAGAAATTATTATCAACGCCATTGTCACCACAACACCTGATCTCATAGGATAAACTTCTACCTTATTTCCCCTTCTATTTCACCATAAGAGAGAGTACTCGACCACACATTGTCCCACACGTACTTGCACACACGCCCTAACCCCAATCTGCCTTGTAGGAAAGTAGACACCGTCCACAACCTCACATGACACCGGTTCAAACCAGCACAATCCGCCACGCCCTTCTCGCGCTGGGACTCGCCCTGTTGTGGGCAACCGTCTCGAATGCCTCTGACGAGGACCGAGACAAGGAATTGCTGCAGACTGTAGCGGCGTGCGGCGTGGCTGAACAGCTCCGTAAGCTGCCGGCGGCGGTGGATGCGCCCCTGCTGGAAGCCGAGCGGGCCGCTGACAGGGCCGCCAAGGCGTGGAATGAGAGTGACCGCGATGCGAAGCGCGCTGAGAAGGCGGCGGCAGCAGCTGGGACAGAAGAGGCGCAAGGCACAGCCAAAAGGGCCCGTGACGCCGCCGAAGATGCCTACACTGCGTCGGTGCACGCTGAGGGGGAGAAAATCAAGGCGCAGCAGGAGGCCGGCAAGCTGAAGGACTTCCATGAAGAATACGAATCGCCCTTCAACAAGCTGCTGGAAGGTACAGCGGAGAATGGAAAAAACTCTACCATTAAAGATGTGGCGAAGAATTGCGGGGTTGCTTCCGATGTCACTCCAGACTCTCTCAAAGCCACTGCGGCCGCATTGAACGAGCAGTACTCCCAGGAGTTCATGAAGGAGTATGGCCAGAAAGCAACAGAAGCGGCCGAAAGTCTCACGGAGCTTCAGGGTGCTGCCTCCAAAGGAAAGAAAGCGGCAGATGATGCGGAGGAGGCCAGAAAGCTGGCAAAGGAAGCGGCGGATGAAATCGCCCCTGAAGCGGAGCCCAGTGACAGCGATGGCAACGGTGGTTTCTTCGGTACCACTGCATTGCCGCTGCTCTTGCTGACGCTGAAGCTTGCTTACTGAGACTCAGCCGATCACATTTGTCACAGGCACGCATACAAGTGCATGAGCTGCTTAATTAAGGAAAAGAAAAATTTCCGGGAGATGGAACCTGGTCTGCTCTCGCCGTATCATCCTGCCAAACTAGTGCTATCGCAGAATTAACCCTCTTCTTGATGCTTCGGTTTATTTGAATAAGTGAGAATGCTTGTGTTTGGGGTAATGCCCTCACCGCGCAAGTCTCGTGAAACCATACTCCTTCGTAAGGAGGCACGCGTCCCTGACGCATTTATATTCGTTTTTATTTTCTGCTTTAGTTACGTGTCAATTTATTTCCTTTCTTTCTATTATTACTTTTATTTATCGGTTATGCTTATTTTTCTTTGAATGTTATTTAGTGTTGTGCTACGAAAAGTCATGTTATGATACTTTACTTATTGATCGTTACTTTCTGTTATCGAGACTCGCAGCACTGTAGACTTCTGCGGGTCACTCTCCCCTGCTGTAAACAAGTTTTCCTCTTATTTTTGCCTCCGATATTTCTCTTCACTCAGCCCTGCCACTAGCCGTGCCTCATTTTACTCGGCTGGGAGGCACCGCATCCCATCCGATTCGACCACACATTGTCCCACACGTACTTGCACACACGCCCTAACCCCAATCTGCCTTGTAGGATAGTAGACACCGTCCACAACCTCACATGACACCGGTTCAAACCAGCACAATCCGCCACGCCCTTCTCGCGCTGGGACTCGCCCTGTTGTGGGCAACCGTCTCGAATGCCTCTGACGAGGACCGAGACAAGGAATTGCTGCAGACTGTAGCGGCGTGCGGCGTGGCTGAACAGCTCCGTAAGCTGCCGGCGGCGGTGGATGCGCCCCTGCTGGAAGCCGAGCGGGCCGCTGACAGGGCCGCCAAGGCGTGGAATGAGAGTGACCGCGATGCGAAGCGCGCTGAGAAGGCGGCGGCAGCAGCTGGGACAGAAGAGGCGCAAGGCACAGCCAAAAGGGCCCGTGACGCCGCCGAAGATGCCTACACTGCGTCGGTGCACGCTGAGGGGGAGAAAATCAAGGCGCAGCAGGAGGCCGGCAAGCTGAAGGACTTCCATGAAGAATACGAATCGCCCTTCAACAAGCTGCTGGAAGGTACAGCGGAGAATGGAAAAAACTCTACCATTAAAGATGTGGCGAAGAATTGCGGGGTTGCTTCCGATGTCACTCCAGACTCTCTCAAAGCCACTGCGGCCGCATTGAACGAGCAGTACTCCCAGGAGTTCGTGAAGGAGTATGGCCAGAAAGCAACAGAAGCGGCCGAAAGTCTCACGGAGCTTCAGGGTGCTTCCTCCAAAGGAAAGAAAGCGGCAGATGATGCGGAGGAGGCCAGAAAGCTGGCAAAGGAAGCGGCGGATGAAATCGCCCCTGAAGCGGAGCCCAGTGACAGCGATGGCAACGGTGGTAATAACGATGACAGCGAGGGTAAGGGCGATGGCAATGGGGGCAAAGGCGATGGCAGTGGGGGTAAGGGCGATGGCAGTGGGGGTGGCAACGAAGACATCGGAGGGGGCTCTACCTCCTCAGTGACCGGTGGTCTCTTCGGTACCACTGCATTACCGCTGCTCTTGCTGACGCTGAAGCTTGCTTACTGAGACTCAGCCGATCACATTTGTCACAGGCACGCATACAAGTGCATGAGCTGCTTAATTAAGGAAAAGAAAAATTTCCGGGAGATGGAACCTGGTCTGCTCTCGCCGTATCATCCTGCCAAACTAGTGCTATCGCAGAATTAACCCTCTTCTTGATGCTTCGGTTTATTTGAATAAGTGAGAATGCTTGTGTTTGGGGTAATGCCCTCACCGCGCAAGTCTCGTGAGACCATACTCCTTCGTAAGGAGGCACGCGTCCCTGACGCATTTATATTCGTTTTTATTTTCTGCTTTAGTTACGTGTCAATTTATTTCCTTTCTTTCTATTATTACTTTTATTTATCGGTTATGCTTATTTTTCTTTGAATGTTATTCCACATCGTGTTACGAAAAGTCATGTTATGATACTTTACTTATTGTTCGTTACTTTCTGTTATCGAGACTCGCAGCACTGTAGACTTCTGCGGGTCACTCTCCCCTGCTGTAAGCAAGTTTTCCTCTTATTTTTGCCTCCGATATTTCTCTTCACTCAGCCCTGCCACTAGCCGTGCCTCATTTTACTCGGCTGGGAGGCACCGCATCCCATCCGATTCGACCACACATTGTCCCACACGTACTTGCACACACGCCCTAACCCCAATCTGCCTTGTAGGATAGTAGACACCGTCCACAACCTCACATGACACCGGTTCAAACCAGCACAATCCGCCACGCCCTTCTCGCGCTGGGACTCGCCCTGTTGTGGGCAACCGTCTCGAATGCCTCTGACGAGGCCTTACTTGAGTGTAATCTTGGTTTTTGTTGACTTGTTATGGCACGTGCCTAATGGGAGCAGTCGTTGTGTTGTAGCATATTGTCTCTGTGAGTCTTTGCTGCTTCTTTTTTTGTGATTTGGGATACGCGCCTTAGGCTATGGGATGTCTCAATGCGATTTCTCTCTTCCCATTTACGTTTATCGGCTGTGGGATACTGTAATGTAACGTGCTGTTGCCCTTGTTTACTTTTTTCCCCCTCTCTTTTGCTTATTTTGACCCACTGTCCTGTTGTGTGGAGTGGGTGGTGTAAGAGGCTCAGAGTTATATTTTAGCCGTCTTGTTTGTGATGATCTGGTGTTCCTTGTTTTAGGTATTTTTTGTTCCGGTTGAGTTGCCCCATCGGATGCATAGTGCGGTGGTTGAGTGGGTATATGGTGCTTTCTCCGTGGAGCCGAGATTTGAGCTGCCTGTACACTTGTTGGTTGTCTTGTGCTTGACTGGGTGCTGGATGGTGCACCCAAGACTGTATAGGTTTGACTGAGTTTAAAAAGTACGAAACTGATCTGTGCGAGGAAAGGTAACGAAAAGAAAAATATGTCTGAAGCACTGGAGTGAGTAGAATCCGTGCTGGTAGTTGTTGTTTTTTTTGTGTCCCGGCGGCTTCCGAGTGATAATGGGGTCTGGAGGTGATGGGCAGTTACCGTCGTTGTGGTATTATCAGTATGAAATCGCTTATTTAAGTGGTTCAGGGGCTTCACTGAATCGGCATGGCGCAGCGTGTCTCATAAAGAGGGCTGTGGATGCGGTTTGGAAGTCGGTGCTGACGTGACACCACCTACGTGTACCCATTGCACAGAATATAACAGCGCAGGACGATTCGTGGTTCCATGGAGAAGTCGCAAGCGATAGCGTGTGCTATCGTATGGAAGCCTCCAGCAAAAAATCTTGTCCTCTCTCATACCCCGATAAGGAAGGGATATGTCTGTATGGGGCACAGTGGCTCATACCGTGGCAAAATCGTTTGGGATGTTTGGTTTACGTCACTCACTGACTGTGGCGCAAGCACTCCTGTCGCTGTTACAGCTGAAAAAAAGAAAAGGCGTATATGTATGTGGGTAGTTATACTCACACGCATGTTTCTGAATATCAGTAATACGATGTGCCATTCACTGCAGTGCAACCGATGCTAGCGGCTACGTACTGCGGTGTGCGTTGGGTGTGGATCGCCGCAGTGCCTGTTGGCAATTGCCAATAGTTACCATAAGCCACACCGCGAGCGGAGGAGAGGTGCAGCACGAAAGGCAACAAAGTCTCTTATGAGACTGGGGCACGCCGGGTTAGTGCTCACGTGACAAGCCTCTACGGAGGTAATGGCATCGAGCCATGTGCTGACGACAGTGAGTACAAATAAGGCCAAGCTCCCCTCACATTAGCCCCTCCCTTCGGTCGGTAATATAACCGCTTCCTGTTACCATCATTGCACCCCACACACCTCAAACCACATGTGCTGACCACACTGAAACTAGCACCTAATTTTCTTCCTTCTCTCTTGTCTTTCCTTGAAACACCGCGACATACCGGCGCAGCATCACGTGTGCATCCCTTCGCGCTACAAAATGTCACGTGTGCCGACCACTATTCGCGCCTCGCTGCTCAGTGCGTTAATTGTGCTTCTGTGTTGTGGCGCCGCAGCAGCAGCAGAAGCGAACAGCCGTTGTGAAGCAGAGTCGACGCCTACTTCCGGGGGAACCCTTAAGTTGGCTCTTGATGAATCGATCTTTGCTCCACTAGCAACGTACACTCGCGAATTCATAAAAAACTGGGACGGAGGTATCAGTATCCCCAGCGTGAAAACTAATTCATTTCAAATGGAGGCATCAATGTTGCAGAATATAGTGGTTGGGAGCATGTCCATCGAATTTAAGGCCCCCAACAAGCTCCATGTAAGTGTTGGGGATGCCAGTGTCATATTGGCCGACACGCCGACGGTGTTTGGTGAAAAAATGTCATGTACGGACGGAATCGCCTGGGGTGGGTTTAGCAACTCAAGCGCATGGGCCTCGCTGAATGTAACGCGTGGACCCGATGGTACATTTAACGTAACACCAGACAGCATGGAAGTCGTGGTGAGGAACCTCTACATCAGTATCAGTTCACGTATGTGTTTTTGGGCAGCAATAGGTTTGTTTATGGGCATAAGACTTTACATTGGTGAAGTCACGGAACTCGTGGAGAATTCGATTTCGTCAGAACTGAGGCTATTTCTGGGGGAATTTGTAACAGATTGGATTAACAGTCTCCCCATCGTTTTGATGGAATCGCCGAACATCACTGACGGAAGAGCAGAGCTGTCACTTTTCATACTCCCCAACGCAAACGCGAGCCGGAAAGTACCGCGAGACTCCGCTATCACGCTCGCACAGCCGCTCCCCCAGCGGGCCCTTTCAGTTGTCTCGTCCTTCGCCGCCGCCAACAGTGTCATGCAGCTGCTCGGGAATTGGGGCCTCTTGAACGTGTCGGTGCCCTTCCCAGCGATGTACAACTCCTCCCTCATCGAGCCCATATACCCCGAGCTGCACCGGCTCTGCCCCGTTTGCCCCCTGGAGATCTCGTGCGAGGTCACCAGTGACGTACAGGTGGGGTTATCGGACGATGGGGCTTTTGTGTTGAAGATGCAAGGCAGTAAGGCATCCCTGAACCTAGTGGCAGAGGATAATACCACCATTGATGTTCTTAGCATGCTGGCAAACACAACCGCCACTGTTGCTCGTCTTTCCATCCGCGGTAATACGCTTTACATCAGGTTATCGACCATTGCACCGGTGCTTACTGTTGAGACCTCGCGGATTGGGAATGTCAACTCAACGAAATACAGCTCCGATATCGCTTGGCTTGCAAATGAATTGGGTCTCCCACTGATTAACGCACGACGCTCAGGCTTTAAACTTCCCTTTGAGGCACCGGGATTGCTTCTTGATGTCACAGAGGGCTTGATTGTTGCGGGGATGAGTGTCTCATCGTTTACTCCTTTACTAATGAAGTTTCTGTGATGCTACGCCACGAGCGACAGGATCGGGAAATGTTACTAACGAAGCAGATGTGGTTCCGTCTCAAACCACTGTCGTCTACTCCCTGAGAAGCCAATACGGCTTCTGAATGAATGAAAGAAAAAAACGCATTTAGTTGTTAAATGCGACATTGTTCTCGTAATAATATTGTTATTTATATTTGGGGTGGAGATAATTTATTTTTCTATATCTTTACTCTATTTATTTTTTTTTTAACAAAACAAAAAAAAACTATCGTACATATTCTTTAGTATATCGTTAACTATCGAACAGATCATTTAATAGTAAAAGTAGGAAACCCAATAATCCAATGGCCCTTATGGTGACGTCCCACTATGGGATCAAACAACAGAACTGTTTTTATATAAAAAAACAAATTCTTCTCGCATCTGTCTTTGCTCTCGCTCCATCTTGTTAACTCGATTAATATTTATTTGCTACTATTGATACTCTTTGTCTGTGTGTGTGTGTGTGTGTGTTTATTTTTCTTCGCCTTCTACTTCTTCTTTTGTTGCCTTGCAAAATGTTTCGCCAATTGCCCGAGAAACAGGCAGATGACAGGAAGAGGTGACGATACCGCACCTCGCACACACCGTTTTTCTGCTCCACCTTGAGGTGTGCAGCGGCAGTGCGGGGAGGAGAGTTAAGTGTGCAAGAAAAAAGAAAAAGAAAGAAACAGCACGTGTAAGTGGAGCCTCAGTGTGCCTGCACGACACTAGTGGATGAGAAACTACCACCACGAACAATCAGCCACAGCGTTTGTATGCTAACTTTGGCTATGGTACTGCATTGTGAGAATGATACACGTTGCGCGTGTGTGTGCGTATGTAAGCTTCAATTTCTCTGCGTGTTTCGAGTGATGGGTGAGGGTGGATACATCCACGAGGAGTACTTCTCTTTGTGTTTGTGTGTTAAATCTCCCCCTCCTGAGCGCCCACAACAAACGGGAAGGACACACACAATCAGAGAAAAAGGGGCGTCTTTACCGAGGGGATGAAATGAATGAAGATTGACAAGTGGAAAAAAAAAAAATAGTGTACCTCTAAGCAGAGGTCCGGTAATGCCAGTCATTGGAGCACCCCCTGGCTTTAACGGAATATCCTTTTTTTTTATTATCACATGTCTATCTATTTATTTGAACGTTATCGCACCATCCAATGCTACCCAACGGCTGCCCTAACTAACTGCGGTGCGGGAAGGCTAATTGGTCCTGAAGAAGCAGCAGCAGAGTTTATGACAAAGAGAAAATCATCACAACAAAGAGGAAAAGAATATATGCACATGCTTGCGTGCAACTACCGCTACTAAGGGTGGGTTTTTCGTTGGTGTGTGTATGGTGTGCAGCATAATGCATGAACAGGAATCCCTGGGAAAGCACAGTTGTGTGCGCTTCCATACGTGCTGTTGCTCAAAGCAGCGAGGCTCAATTCTGTGGCTTCGATTAAACGACACTGTTCACAACGCTGTCAAACTCACGTAATGTTGTTGCTGTTGTTATTGTATCTGATATTTTTATTACTGCCCTATTTTCTTTCCTCACCCTCCCCTTCCACTAAACCTTCCATCCTGCTTCGATACTGAAACCAAAGTGAATAGAGTATGCTTAGACAAATACTGCGAAGAGTCGCTAATGGCCGCCCACCTCACGGTGGTGCGCAGCTAATTCTTCTGACGGTGCTGGTGCTTCTCCTGCGCGCGCCCCGGGTGCAGCCGGAGGGCGTAGACGTTGAGGTACTTTCCCTCCTATACAACAAGCGTGTCGCCGAAAATCTCATCAGCGCTCTAAACGCCGGTATCAATGCATCGTTTAAGGCATGGAAAGAGAAGCTCAAACCAGAAGTGAACGTCACGCTCACTCACCTTTCGTCAAACAATGATTCAGTCGTTGAAAAACTTGAGGAAAAAACAACTGGATTGTGGAACAGCAACAAAATCTTGGTTGTGCTGGGACCACTCGGTGACAAGACCGTTTTAGAAGCGTATCCATACCTCAAGCGCCACCAGCTGGTTGCGCTCGCCCCTTACACGGGTTCGTCTGCCGTCCGTGGCTGGAGGGAACATATTTACTTCACGATGGCTGATCCGGGTGCGGAGGTTTTGGCTCTTCTCCGTTACGCGCTCAGCCAAATACGCGTGTACCGCTTAGGCTTCATGTACCTAAAAGAGGTATCTTTTGGCGACGATGAGTACAAGGCCGTAGTGGAAGCGATGAATCGCATGGGTTATAAGTTGAGTGGGGTTTTTGCGCTAGCAAGTACCCTCGACGGTGAGGCCAGCGAAAGTGCGTTTAATGATGAGTGGTCCAAGTTTGTCTCAGAGAAACCGCAGGCCGTGATAGTGTTTGGCTCACCCATCAAAGACACAAAGAAGTTCTTAACTAAGCTTCTGACAGACCAGCAGACGAAGAACACTTACCTTCTTGCTCCATTTGTAGTGCAGGCCATGCTTATGAATATTCTTGAAAACGAAAAGAAGGATATAAAGCCTTTTCCAGGCCAATTAATCTTCTCAGGGACAAACCCATTGGCAACAGATAATTCACACCAATCCATCGCTCGCTTTCAGGAGAACATGAGATCGTATCTAAGAGGAAACAAGGAGAGCCACAATTTC
The DNA here is from genome assembly GCA_002287245.1 of Trypanosoma congolense. NCBI lineage: Eukaryota > Euglenozoa > Kinetoplastea > Trypanosomatida > Trypanosomatidae > Trypanosoma > Trypanosoma congolense. Next base: position 1,152,990 of record NHOR01000125.1, on the reverse strand, counting down.
AGTGAGGATCATTTCCTTCACAGCGATATTGAGGGCGAGCTTATGGTATACGGGTGGATTACAGGCGAAATGCTCTTCCGAACTCTACGTGTACCTGAGTGGCTGAAGGATCAAACCACATTCATGAAGTCGCTGTATAATCAACGGCGCTATATAGTGGATGACTTGTTATTTGGCGACTATGGTGGCAACTGTGGAGAGTACCTCGCCTCCCTTGGGGCCATGTGCCGTTGCAACCAGGGAGGCAAGACCGTGTACTTAAAGAGGGTAATGAACAACTTAAAACTCGAAGTTGAGAAGAGCGGTTTCATGGTGCTGGGGCCGTCAGAGTGCCACACTGATTTGAATCGGTTGCAAGCCCCAGTGTCGGCGCTCGTTCCCTTCATGAATGACGATCCCATGGCAATGAGTGCGGCCGATGAATGGTACGATGGAGCGAGTTATCTCGTCGGTGCTGGACAGCTCGGACATTCTGACAGGTTCTTCCTGCACAAGTTCAATGCAAACTCTAAAAACGTCATGGAGAAGCTGGAAGGGGAGGAGGCGGAAAAGAGCGTCGCTGCGGTAGCTGGCATTGTGAGCGAATCGGTGCTGAACACGACAACCTTTGTTGTCTTCGACCCCATCCTCCTTTCTCCAGCCCTAGCCGCGCGTAACGAACGCGTGATTTACCTCTCGGCTACAGTTGAACAGCAGCTGTTCGTAATTGCAAAATACGTGTCTGTCGCGACAAGCTATGGGGTTCACTCCGTTATTCGCAGCAAGAACTGGAACACAATGGAATTCGTCGTGAACAAATCACTTGGAAGGTTTTACACTGAGCTTGCAACGAGAGAAGTTGTCGGTACTGAAGAAGAAATAGCACCGAAAATTCCCAAGGAAGGCGATGTGATTCTTATTGGTATCACCTCCGATGATGTTGATGCAATTGCAAAACACCTCGAGGAAAATCATGACCTACGAGTCTATATCATGTTCACAGAGTTTGCGCTCCGCTATCAAATGTTTGTTAAGGCATTCACGAATAGAAGCTGTGCAAGTCGCCTTTTGTTCGCAACGAATCTTCCGCACTGGGCGGACGAACAAACGGCGTCAGAGACTGTGCGAAAGTTTCACTCAGCAACCAATGACAAGAGTAAGAGAACACCACTGGCGTTAATGGGGTTTTGCGTCGGTCGGCTGATACAAGAAGCGATTGGGTCCCAGCAGAAAGTAGATGGCAAAGCGTTATCCGACCTCTTCCTAGGGGAGGTGGTCCTCCACGCCGACGACATGCGGTACGGTCCATTTGTCAGGGGGAAATGCGCTGATATCGACTTTGGCGACGGCGGTAAATGCATTACAAACTATGGGGCAACGGAGATCTCGGTGTGGTCAATGGAGCGGGTGCTGGATCCATCAGTGCCATTGGTCGAAGAACCGATTTCAGAGCCATTGCAGTACGTAGACCCCGGTGTATGGGTTCTAACAAGCTCAATGATAGGTGGTATGGGTGCCACTTTCTGTTTTCTTGCGGCCATCGCGGCAACGGTGATGTCGCTGACTCGCTACTTTTGGGGTGACGCGCGAGATAACCAGTACGCGCCGAAGGTATCCACAGCCCCCGTAACGCTGATCTTCACCGATATTGAGAGCAGCACGGCGCTGTGGGCTGCACACCCCGAGCTGATGCCTGACGTTGTGGCGACCCACCATCAGCTGATCCGGTCACTGATTGTGCGGTACGGCTGCTATGAGGTGAAGACTGTCGGTGACTCGTTCATGATCGCGTGTCGCAGCCCACTCGCCGCGGTGCAGCTGGCAGGTGACCTGCAGCGGTGCTTCCTGCATCACGACTGGGGGACGACTGCGTTCGATGATGCATACCGCGACTTCGAGCAGCAGCGCGCCGAGGAGGATGTGGAGTACGCGCCACCGACCGCACATTTGGATCCTGAAGTGTACAGTCAACTGTGGAACGGGTTGCGTGTGCGGGTTGGTATTCACACGGGGCTGTGTGACATTCGGCGCGATGAGGTGACGAAGGGCTACGACTACTATGGGCGCACGTCTAACATGGCTGCGCGCACGGAAAGTGTTGCCAATGGGGGGCAGGTGCTACTGACGCGTGCTGCGTACCTGGCGCTGAGCACGGTGGAGCGGGAGCAGGTGAGTGTGACGTCACTGGGTGCGATTGCATTGCGTGGCGTGCCTGATCCCGTAAAGATGTACCAGCTGGACGCTGTGCCCGGCCGAACCTTCGCTGCACTGCGCCTTGATCGGGAAATTGATGAGAATGGGCTAAGTGAGATGAACTCTCCCAGCGGAAGTACGTACAACGTGCCAAATGAACTGACCCATGCGGGGCGACAGATTCGTGATTCCATGAAGGCACTGCTCTTCGTACTCACACCGCCACAGTCCCAACGGTTCCTCTCAATACTGTGTGGGTGGTGGCATGTGCCGTACCCGCGACAGGATGGTTCCGCGTGGGAAAAGTCGCACCGCACCGATGTTATTCGGCAGATCGCGGCAAAGGTATCTCGTATCGAGGAGTGCGCACTTCGGCGCCGTGCCTCTACTTTCAAGGTTTTCCCTGCCAGATCGGGACGCAGCCCATCGACAATATGTGGAATTGAGCTGGCGCAGTCCGATACGGACTCTCACATATCATTTGGCCAAAACGGTGGTGAGGAGATCAAGGATGCTGATCGGATTTCGCCTCACGATACAGCCGCTAGCCCTGCGAGCATCAGCATGAGCAGCATCACTTACGTAGTACCATTTTATAAACCAGGCAGCCCAACATGATGCACCGTTGTGGGAAAAAAAAAAACAGAAAAAAAGACGTGCGCACAGGCGCTTATTATCATACCCCATGGTCGGTTTTCTTTTTCTAGCTCTCACATCCCTTTCTCCTCCTCCTGCACTTAATTTGTTGCTTTCCTTTTTTTCGTATGTATACTTTTATTCCTTGTCTTCAACCATCTCTCAATTGGATTTGATCTTGTAAGACGTTCATTCCTCGTTCCAAAAACATGCGTGAAAACGCCGGTGACAGCGAACCCCAAAAGCGTGTTCGACTAATCGGTCCTCCACTCTTTTAAGTTCGTGGTGAGCGCAATTAGCATCACAGGAGAGGGAGGAAATAATAACAATAATCAAGGAGGCAGGCCGAGAATTGTGAGGAATTTGGATTTTAAAGTTGGAAGAAATGGAAAGAAGTGGATAAAAAATTAATGGCGAACAGATGAAGGTTGCAACGAAAAGAATGAATATTTGAAATAAAAAACAACAAAACATGAAGGTGGGCGATGTGAATGTGTACTGTAGGTTTTTTTTCTACCTCCTCCTTCTCTCACCCATTTGATCATTTGTAATTATCCTTGCATGCATCCACGCGGATATAAATACACATACTCGTTCATCCGCTACTGGTGGTATTGTTGCTTTTGTTGGAATTTTTTTTAATGAGAAGTGCAATATCGTATTTCGCTGTTTACTTCCCCTTCTCCACGCGGTGGTATGAATGAGTCGGGCTTTCATCTGAAGCGGGAAGTCGGTGAGTTTCATCGTTTTTATTGTATATTTCTTGACCCCTCTTCGGATCCCTAACTCGACTTCTTTCTTCTCCGGGGTTTTTCTTTCCGGAGATGTGAGTGCCCATTAATCATTCAACGCCGTGTTATTGTCGTATAAGTTGTGTTTTAGAGCTTTCTGAAGATAAATACGTAAAGGGTTTTGGCGGGTGAAAATATGTCTTTGGCTTGTCGCGGTCAGGCTGTTCGTTCTGCCCAAATCCCGACAACGCATTCGTGGAACTTATTTCCGAGCCCGGGCCCACACACCCCAGCACTTCCTCTTGAAGTCCTTTCAGGGACTGATGAGAATGGACAAGAGGAATGAAACGCTTGAGGTTTCAAGGGTGCTCCGCTGGTTCGTTTTTCCGCACCGTGTATTCCTCCGCCGATCACAACGGGGGAATGCGCACACTCTCGCGAAACAATTTTGCCCACCAGCACCATCGCCCACCAATGCCCCCTTCACCCATATCCCTACTTCTTCCAACTGGTATTGCACAGATCTCCATATTGCCATCATCCTTCCCCAGACACCTTCCGTTTCTTCTTTTCCTCTCTTATCTTCATTTCCTTCCGTGATATCTTAAAGGTGATTCCAGCTTTTTTTTCTTTTTTATAGGGCACGAGGGGCGCTAAGTAAAGAATAGAAAGACGCACGCACAACGGTAAGGAGACCGGCTGAAGGCAAACACTTGGATGGGGATAGTCACACCAGTTCGCTTAACAGCAGTCCCAGCGCGATGTCCACCGGTAACACCGACAGCAAGCTTTGGACACCATCATGGCGCGGTCGCGCGGTTGAGGTGGCTTCCGGTGATTCAATCGCCACGCTTCGTGGCGAATTGCCCCTTTCAATGCTCCTGCGCCGCCTGCTTTCCCCTCCTGCGGCTGGGCGTTCAAGCACTCACTCATCATTTTCGCAGCGGCGCGGGCATATGAAACTCGTTGGGCCTGGAGCCGCGCAAATGTGCCCGGAAAAAGGCCGTGCCCCAGTAACATGGGTGAGGAAACAAGGAACAAAAAAAAACGAATAAGTACAGCCGACCCACGGTCATGGGCGGGAACCCCTTAACGTACTCCGGGGAAAACACCGACACGTGGGGAATAAGGCGGAAGCTCGAGGAGCGGGGCATCGCCGGGGGTGGCCTCCAAAAAAACGGTAAAGAGGCAACGAAGACGAGCCCCACATATGATAGCAGGGGCATGGATGGGCCGGTGAACCGGTTAGCAAAGCAGGGGCGGGCCCAGGGAACACTGGAAACCCCCACGGATATCAGGCCCGTTTCGCGTTGGAACGACAACGACGGAGTGGAATGATGGCCCGCGAAGGTGAAAGGGTATGGGAATGGATGCAGAATTAGTTCCGCGGAACTGAGTCTCGCTATCGACTGACCTTCCCAAACGTCTTCCGGCCTGCAGCCCGGCTTAGGAATGGAAGAACCACCACCGGCGCCAAACGATGAAAAGCCCATGCACAATCAACTCGCGTGCAGACGAAAAGAGCGGCAAATACCCCCCCAGAGTCCACGCCGTCAGCGGAGCGCTTCATCAGGTATAAGGAAAAGCGGCGGCGCCAAAATAATGCCAATTTTCCTCTTTGTCGGCCACCAGATGACTCTGTACACTGACCGCCCTTGGACGAAGTCCAATTACAAGTTAGAAGGAATGGGAACACCGACGGTGCCGTTCGTCCTAGCCCGGTGCTGCGAACCTGGAATTACATTTGGGAAAGCCCGGTCAGAGGAAACCCCCTAGACCAATAAGGCGAGGACAAGGGTAGATGCTCCTCGGCGGAAGCCAAAGGTGCTTCTATCGTCGCGCACTTGGAAGGAGACCTTAATCAACCGTTCCCGTTATGGAAATACCCCGGGTCTTCAGGCTGCCATGACGGTGGACCGCGCTTCGAAACAATGCTTGTGAAGCCGAAGCGTCCACCAGGCAGATGTTTTGTCCGTCCCCATAACCACGGTGCCCTGGGTATGCGGGTGGCTCCATTGACCGCGTTCGTTCGCGGTCGGTTATCCCTCACAAGTTTTGGGCGTCACCATCATTAACCAAGGGAGCTGGAGCGGCTTGTGTTTGCTGCCGAATCGGCCCCTCAGATTGAGGATGAGGGCCGAAGTGTGGCCCGTGTCCGGCGAAGTGCGCCCACAGCTTTGTGTGGCTCCGCCGACGGGAAGCCGAACGCAGCAGATATGCCGGAGGCTCTACCCACGCGAGAAACACCGCGCAAACAGCAGTCATGACGAGCCCCGCGATCGCGCATCACCCGGGACGTGTTGGGAAGTCATGCACTCCTTCGGTACCACATTGGGTATACTAAAACTCAAAACACCGTCACTTGGAACGAAGGCAGGAGCACCGATCCCTTTTTTTTCGGAGCCGGACAGCACTAATCGTCCGGGCTCCCGGGTGGGCCTGGGGTCCTGTATGGACCGGGACGGCGGCGATCAGAGGGTCCCTGAGCCTCTTGTTCGTTTAATGCGCACCTCGCGCGGAGGAGCCCGTTAGCAGTCATCGCGGGAAAAAAAATAACCGCGTGACAGACGGGATGACCTGTCGGCCCCCCTGGCGAGTCCTTCAAACCGCCTATCCAGAACATGGCAGACTTCCCATACGCCAATTCCCCGCCGCACCCTTATAGTGGGCGAAGCAGGTGCATTCTCAGCATTACATAGCGCCAAGAAGACGCATGGAAAGGGAAAAATGCCTTGTTAAACTTTATCCAGGGTATCGTTACATGGAGAGATAACCCAGCTCCCTGCCTTATTTTAGGCTTCAACACATCACAAACTCGTTGTAAGAAAGTGTTGGACAGCTTCCACGGCCCACATGTTCCCACAAGGTTTCGGGAAGAAGTGCCTTCGGAAAATCATCCTCGGCCGTCTCCTGCGAAGCGTGATAAATGTCCAACAACACCGGCAATGGACATTTCCTCTCTCGAATGCGGAGAGTGTGGAACCGTTCCCTACATTCCACGAGGGAGATTTCAAAATCCAGGTCTGGGTAAACGGGCCGCAAAGAGAGAGGCAGCGGGAGTTTGCATGGGAATAGGCAAACTACCTCCTAGTTTCTCCTGCCAGTATAACGCGCTGTGCAACCACCTCCACGGGCGAGTGGTCCACACCCCTGCCAGTCGTCGCGGGGGTACAATACCCAGCAGATCAAAGTATAGGGCAGTAAAGGCAAATGACAGACAAGGGCATTGCCCTCCACACACCTCGAACAATTCCGCAAATGACAAAGAAAACCAGTAACAGATAGCCAGTAACGGGTTTCACAAAGCCCTGGTGGCGCCAACCGCCGTCAGTCACTCATCAGCTGCACCGAAGTACCGCACTTGGAGGCCGGGGAAGTAATGCCCGCTCCATTGCGGTGCGGTGCAAGAATGCGTATCATACATCTAAATGGCTGTAAACGCAACGAAGCACCTAAGAGTATATGAAAATTGAAAATGTAAAGCGAACGGCAGTTTTACTAGGCGATTGGGCTGTCATGCAAATGCGCGTGATAGCAAGCACAGTAAACATTAGAAAGGTGGTGGTGTCTCGCTTTCGCGCGTCGTTTGTAGTATCCGGGACTGAGATGTTTCTGCGTCAGCTCTGACCCGCGTGAGAAGTCACCGGATCATATCGCGTTTAATATATAGCTAGACAAGGAAGACGCCACAGGGGAACTGGGAAATAGTGAAAAATGAGTGTGCACATGTTGGTTTTCAGATAGAACAAAAGCACTCCCCTCTGTATGTGTAATCTACAAAGTGTTTCGATGAAGATGTGTGGGCACTGTCTAGAGCTCGGTCAACAAAAACACAACTGACAACGCAAACACGGCAGTCCCTATGGCTTTTACATCACCACTCACTATGTTGTAATCCACGCCCATGGTCTCGTCCCCGAACACTGTTGCACTTCGGCTTGGCGGAGTTACGAATACAGAGTCGCGTGGAGAAACATAGGGTTCATCATTAAGTAGAGAAGCATTTGAAATGTTTGAATCCCGTAAAGCTGCATCCTTGTTATTACAGTACTTTTCTCTCAAAATACTCAGTTCTTCCTCATTCGATGAGAAGCCCCTCGGCGGGGCCATAAAGGTTCTTAGGCTCACGTAAAAAATTAAGCTCTCCATCTCGTTAGTCTTCATCAAACTTGGGGCATCGGTCCACAGAACCCCAACAAAATTACTAAACATATCATTGATATATACCACCATTTTCTCAAACGCATCCAATTTTACCTTTGCATCATAAAGCACAGGGACCTTCTCGATGTCTGACACCCACTTCGGACCGTACTTTGTGATCTGGAGAAGTCCCCCCGCCCACTTGGCGCCATCTGGTTGCTCCGGAAGATCTTCAGAACCCTCTGTACCAGTAGAAAGTGCATTCATACGCGTCAGGTTGCACCCGTTATCCATAGTCATCGAGATATCTTCTTCTAGAGTAAAGAGATCCTCAACTGCCGCGGTGACTTTTTTTACGAAGTTATACCCGGTGGATGTAAGACTATCTTGGCTCTCTTCATCTCTGGCTGTGGAGACACAACGATGAATTGTGAATTCACCGACTGATTTTTTTGTCTTTTGAGTTAAAGTAATACACCTGTTCCTTCCTTCCTGTGAGTGGTAAAATGCGGTTATGAACTCCCGGAGCCTTCCGGCGGCTAGCGCAGCCCTGGAGGAAGCAAGAAGTCCAAGCCTCCCCAACTCAGGGATTAGCGACTCAAAGTCGCTGCTCAACTTATCCGCGTGGTTCATCAAAGAAATCAGGCTCGTACAATTATCTTTGTATTTTCCTCCAACAAGGGCTTCTTTTATGTTGTTGTGAGCCAACTTCAAGGACGTGATAATCCGCTGTGACTGGTTCATCTTTAAAGTAGCATATTGTTCAACCCGCTCCAATGCGAAAGTCGCGGTGCAAACAAGTTTCCCTGCTGCTTCGCTCACGGCAGCTCCTGGTGTAGCATCCAGGCGTTGGGACACGACGAGCAACATTACCAGCGCCACGATCATTAGCACGTGTCCTTATCACATAAACGTGGTGGAGAAGGGTGGGGAAGCATGCAAAGCACTGTCATACAACCTAATTGGAGATCAAACGGTTTGTAGTTCATTAAGTACCATCATATTAACAAGTGATGGGCGCAGTTCTCAACTATATCGCAAAAATCAGGTTGCTGAAAGTAGCATCGTTGATGCAACCCAAGCAAGACCATTGCGCTTCGCGCCGCCCCCTAGCACTCACAAGACAAGATTGTTGCTGCATTCTTCAACCTTCCAGGCTTAAGTAGCCCCTTCACGACACCACATCCTTTTTCTGCTGAAGATACTTTTTTTTTCTAGTGCAACTTGGGGGATATGACAATAGGATTGGGTTGATTTTGTTTTTTTACCAGATATTTATACGCTAATTGCTAGTCAGTGTAGAAAAGGGCAAAATGTTTAGAGACGCCGTCCTTTGATCGGTAGCAGACTTCCACTAAGGGGAAATGAAAGTGAGCTTCATGACACCTTTCAATTTATATCTAAAAGGTTGCGAAGAGCTATTGAGATACACTCCCTGGCGAGCAAGAACAATGGCAAAATCTCGTGATGAATACGAAAAGAAATGGCGCCGTCGTCCACGTACTTAATTAGTCGCCTCCGTAAATGAAATTGTTCACTAATCTAGGGAGGGAGGCAGGTTGTTGGTTACAACGAGCAGATAAAATAAAACACGTAAAAAGGGACTACGATAAAAAGTAAATAAATAATATATGTTGAGATATACCTGATGGGTAATTAACAACGAGATTATTATCTACTACGTGGTGACTTCAATATATTTCCAGCGAAATCCATGTCATATACACAACAGATGTGATGGCGTGAAGGCAAAGCAGGTAATCACCGCGAGCAAAGAAGATCGAATGAGTTACACCACCAGGTCGGAACAATGTAGCATCAGAAATGTTACAAGTTACACTCCTACTCGTACGTGTGTGCCGTCGCACACGTTGACTCTTCTCCATGTGAATATGGCAAAATGTCGCAAAAAAAGGCATTTGATCACCATAGGCCCACCAGTGAAAACGCTCATATAACCCCTATGTATACATTTTTTATGACAAGGTGCACGACAAAATTATGTATGTGATTTGTAACAAGACATCACCCGCAACCCGTTCCCGTAAAAGTATACATAAAAAAGACATCTAACCAGTTTTGCTCATAAACGCCAATTAAACTTTCAACATAAAAGCAGTGTATGTCCAAGCATTTCATTCTATACATGCAACCGCTACATCGTGGGTGAGACCAAGTGGTAAAAGACACTAAGCATCCATAAAATGAAACTGCAACGCTGGACTCACTGCGTTTAGGGTAGAAATCAATATGCACAACCACATTCCGGGCTGTATTTCCCTTATGCACACCGTAACTACTTTTGTAACGCTGATACCAGTATCATGGAGTTGATGTTACACGTGTTATTCTTCATCTCGTGCACAACAGAGCTATGTCGTTTGAATCAGTGTTGCTTCTTTAACACTGCTTCCGGGTAGAGTCTCATGTGACCCTCATCGCCAACAGTGGATAAGTGCCCCAGGTACCTGAATGCTTTAATACCTTACTTCAGCTCGACTGCTAATAAAACTTTTGGGTATCAGTGTTCTTGTATATCATTATCCCCTCTTGTACTGGAACGTCTAAAGAAGTATTGCTACACACGCAATCCCCTACTGGGAGGAAGCCCTTCCGCAAAGTTGTGACTATCACTTCCATCAATGAAAGGAAAATACGCCGACGCAGCGTAACCAGTTAAGCTAAACTAACCCCGCCAATATAGCTGAAACAATAAAACATAAATAAAAACGGAAAATTCTTTCGACTGATATAGGGTAAGTAGATTAATTAGGGTTCAAAACTAGATGTTAGACACTGACATCGGTGATGCAACGGACGGCGCGGCTGCATATCCAATGGGTCCATTAAGATTTTGCATTTGGAGCCACTTGTGCCTTACCTACATTGCACATTATTACATACATCTGAACGTGTAAATGATCATCCGAAAGGACCCAATATAATGGTGGTAGCTAAATTGGAATCTTCATGTAAAAGCAGGGTCACCAACCGCTGTTACAGTACCACTCCAAGGAAGCCTCTCCGAGGCTACCATGAACATTATATCCTCAACACACGACAACTAATGAGGCTCGGCATACCCACAGACGCAAAAAAAAAAGAAAGCCGCGGCTCTAATCCCATCACAGCGGAGCTCAGACAATACCTCAATCAGGTCATCAACTAGCGCCTCGTCCGCGACGCGCCCCAATGCAGCCAGTGGGCCCGCGTGCACGTGGAAGCTAATGGTTCCCAGTAGCGAGAATTGGGGCTCCATGGCGGCAGCGCTTCACCGGAGCATTCCGATTGGAAGCAAGTTCACGCCAAGGAAATCAGCGGCCCGAGAGGGAGCGGCCATGGCAACGCTATGAGATTCCAAACAGAGGCTTTAGAATCACCAGGACACATGCAGACACTAAAATCAGAGACCCCCCGCCGACAACAGCCGGATCGCCCGTATTCGCACAGATAGAACACCACACTACCACAGGCAGACGCCGGAGAGAGTGTGCATGGAATCAGGAGGGAACCCAGAACCGCGGCGCCGGCATTCAGAGAGGAGATTCAGACAGATTTTCAAGGCCACAAACCGATACACCGATGCACAGTCTTAAGGACCACTTTTCGTTTGGAGCAGCAAAACGATACGTAGCCCGTGAAACAGCGTTTGACTATCAGCGGCCTCTAGAGCCCGAGCTGCCCATCCCCAGAGAACTATATCATCGATTGAGGCGCGGACACCCCGGGGTCTTGCGATATACCCAACCATTCGTCCCTCCCACGTTACTTTGCAACCGCCAAACTGCGACAAGACCTACGCCTGTGGCTGTGGCAAAGAGTCGAATGGTGGCGTGCAAAAGAGATGGTGGTAGAGCATACGTAAAACTTATACCGAAGACGTTGAGCCGCACTAGGTGTCCGGTTCGTCTAAGAAGCGTGCGTTGTGACGCACCGACTGTCATGCCCCAGAGTTTAACACACTGCGAGAAGGCCGCCAACAAAAGCAGCGGTGCGGTGGAGGCACACGGCACCGTCCACTGTCGGCGGAGGGGCGTCATAAATCTCGGGCGTGTAGGCGCTGAGTGCGCCACGAAACCATGCAGCGGTACGCGATATTAGGTTGTCGGGGTTGCCGTGAGTGCTTTGGTTCATCCTCGCTGCCGCTCATGTTTTCTTAATGTCGGTGCTTCCCTTTATTCGGCGACACTCTGTTGTGCTCAGTTCGTGGAGGTTGCACCCCAGCGTGCCCGGGGTACCGGGCTTCTTTGGGTACGTTGAATCTACACGAGTGGTCCGTTCGGCGTGCGAGTCGTCGCTTGGGCAAGCAACTTGCCGGGGTCTAAACTCAAGTGGAGCTATGACCTCGGTGCGTAGTCCGCAAGGGCCAATGTCGGTAGATTAAGGTAAAAAAAGGAAAAAAATGGTCATTACAAGGTGTTCACTGCTTCTCCACGAATGTCTCCCTGCAACTTTAATAGACCCGTTGACTGCGTCTCGGGTTACTCTAATCGCCACCATCAAGCATTTGGGCGAGGGTGTAAAGTGGATCAAGCAGAAGTTAATGAGTGATTGGATGCCGCAGCTGCTCCTTTTTGCTTTACTTTTCGTCTCAGTTAGGAAATGCATTTTATGTAAAAGTTGCATTAAATAGCAAGGCTAAGTACAGGCTGTGAGAGCGTGGCAGTGAGCTATGATGTCGGACACCTCGATTACGGCAAGGTAATACTCTGTCGGTGTGTAAGTGCAAACGTCAGATCTCTACAGTTTAAGGGTAGTGTGATGTCACGCAATCTCTTCTGGTTATGTCATAATCATCATCAAATATCTAACAGTGTATTTACTTCGATTAGGTTTTATCTTTCTCGTTTTTAATATTGAAGCAAATAAGGAGTGCGTGTAGTTAGCATTTAAGCTACATCCTTCCATGAGAATAACCGTTGTTTAAGTATTTGTAGGCGATCATCGTGTATTTTTGTTAGCCAAACAAACAATATGTGAAACTATTTATAGTCTATCTCCTTACAGGGATTCGCCGCATTTTGTCTATCAATTTAGCTCGCCTTGCGCCAGCAAAGTAATTACATTGTCCATCGTATCCAGAGGTAGCAACCATGAATAATAAAGTGCGTGACCTTGGCATACGGTGTTGATGCGATCAACTACTCACAGTGCTGAGCATAAATAGTAATCTGATCGTGGGTGCAAAGCGCCAAGTGTCTCAACAGCAGTCTTTGGTGCCGGTGGACAATTGGGACAGTGGCGATATTTTGATATATATCCAGTTCCTTTACGACAATGTTGTGCGCTTACCTTAAGCAGAGACCTTATTTAGCATTGTTTATTGTTTCGAAGTACTCCATATTCTCTTGTCGATGTTTACTTTTTCTGTAAAAATGGCTGCTCTTTACACCGGTAATGTGTTTTCCTTCATGTGGTCTCGTGATGAAATCATTCGTTGTTGATTTTCTTTTAGAATCATTGAATTCCTTAATAATCGCCGTAAGCGCCCAATCGTGGCGTCGGGGTCTAGCGCCTAGGAATTGGTAGGGATACTTAAGGAAAAGTTTTACCACGATATGCGAAACAGTGGACCGTCGGCCACATGTGAAGATTGATGTGAAGCAAGGCGAACGCACCTCGATATCTTAATAATTGTGAATTTAACGCAGCGCAAGCCGATCCGCGGAGATGTGGCTGCTTGGTGTTTCGCGTTTGAGAGCCCTGTCTGGGGGGGGAACCCACCGAAATCGTATACATTCCTCTAGCTGTATAGCCACGGGTGACCTCAAAGAGTGAAACGCCAGACAAACTATGGAGGGCTTGTTTGCTGAAGAGAAAAAGGACCCTCTGGGTCGACGTGCGAGTCGTGGTCACCATCCACCAGCGAAGTGGACAGGAACTCATCTCTACCCAAGGGGGTTTTTAGTGGGTATTGACTGTTTCTCCAAGGCTGAGCCCCACACTACCACGTTGCGAGGCGTGGTGTACGTAAATGCACTTTCTCCTCTTTAACGGTGTTGGGTGACTACTTCGGTCGTTAATCCAAACAATGGAGAAAAACATTTTGCTGTTGTGCACTGTTTAGGGGGATCGTGATTTGTTCAGAGAAAATGTATTGTTATATCGTTATTGATTCCTTGCTTATCTATTTTAAATCATCTACCCTCATATACAATTACGTGATGTTAGTTTATTAATGGGCTGTTTTTTTTTCGATTTCTAACACGTGGTTGGTTTTGCCGGTAACACAACTTCCATGTGTCGACAATGTATTGTCGTGTCTCGTTATTATTAGTTAAGTCGTTCATATTATTATTATTTCAAGAATTATTCTTGAAGAAATGTTTTTTTTTCTTTTAAGAAACTCTGGACGGAATGGGAACTTCCGCTCTCCGTTAATTAAGTGGACTTCCACACCAAACACTCTAGTGTGCAGTGCAAAAAGTATATGTAATGATGGTGGATTTAGTGTTTGTTTTGTAAATCTTGTGCTAGTAGATCAAACAGTAGTTGAGATGTGAACTAGTTGGATACTATCTCGGTTCTCAAAGATGCCTCTGTTCCGCACTGCTCCCGAGGAATGAGCAAGCTATTTTGTGAAGTTATCTAGTCCTGAAATATCGTTATACCTTGTAATGCGGGCTGTAGGTCTATTTATGAAGAAATGTATTACCATTGAAGTTGTATTTGTGTTTCTATGTGCTTCGGGTGTGGATATTTGAGAAAGTGAGAAAGTAAGCAAAATGCCTCTTGAGTCAGCGGCTTCGTGATCATTGCCTAGATGTGGAAGCAGCATAGCAAACGAGCATTAGGGAAGGAAATCTGTTATTTGTCATCCAGCTTTATGTGAGAAAAAAATGATATTAGGTGTACAAACAATTTATGCGTACGAGAATAATAGTGCTTATAACACTATTCTGGATACCTGGTGTGTAGTACATATTAAATTTAAAGGAATCAGTCGATCTTTAAGTGATGTCATTACCGAACGTTGTAGTATCGTTTGTTTTGATAACTCAATTAAATGACAATATGCCGTAACCGAATGTGGTATGGTTTTCGAGTAGTTATTGAAGTGGGTGTGACGTATCTTGGAAATGGTGGTTCATCCAGAAGGAAGCTACACAAGTTGGAGTACAAGAAAGAAAGTAAACGGCGTGACGTATTTAAAAACGATGTGGTAGGGAACAGGTAATCCTGAAAATGAGACAAGGGGTTGCCTGTGTTCGCCGTGCTTGTGTCTCAGATATCTACTCAAATCTCATATATTCCACCTCTGTTCAGAGTGTATGTATTGAAAATTTATGACAATAACTCACTCGGCATCTGAGAAGCTGTATAGTGTTGGTCTTTGTGGGTGGTGTTAGTGTTTATTATCTTGCAGTCAAGAATGTTGGCCACCCAAGTGTGAAGAAATACTGGAGTCGAGATACAACGTTTTTGGTGGGAAATAGTCCAAATTTGACGAGTAGGATTGTTGCGGTGGTCACGTGCTTAATCAAGACATCGGTAGAACCAGAAGTCAATGGTGAAAATTGGGCGTGAGTGTGTTCTAGTGATGCTGCGTGGTGCCGTTAGGTGCTTTGCTCTGATAACCTCAATAAGTGCGCGTCTGCACTACGTTGGTTATTCTTTCAGTTGGCGTAACCAAACATTGGAAATCAATAATCAAGTTATCAGGGGGGTATAGTACGAAACTCTGCAAAAGGCGAATTGTAATCAGTCGGTCGAAGGTGTGTAAGGGGGCACCGTAATACTTTAGACTTAGGACAGTATTTTTTATTGTTATTCTCCTAAGTTTTGTGAGGATGTTTGTTCTGGTCGTGGCAGTATGAACGCAATGTTCACTGTCGATATCTCAAAAAGTACACGTAAGGGTGATTTGTGTCTAACCTATCGCCACTTCGATGCGGTACATTATGTTACACTTATTTATTAACTCTAGTACGTAAATTTTGTATATATCTCTAACTGCTGCAGTGGGCCTCCTGTTAGATATGGAGTGATAATACTTTTAAGTAGCAAGCGGATGCCCCTTTAAGTGTTGAGGATTGCAAGGTAAGTAATGCCTGCTGCAATACTACTCTGTTTAGGCTCCAACTTTTATCTGGTGCAATACCATAGAAAAACACATTGTGCTCGTGCAATCTTATCTGAAACATTGTGGTCTTTATGACACCTTAATTTCACAATCTACTGTTTGAGCCGCACAAGAGACTTCAAGAAATAACACGTAATGCGACTTAAGGCCATATTTATTTGTGTCGCACTGCTTATTGACTTTGCGGCTAGTTCTACGACAGGACAAGGTAATGAGGTCGTTCAGCGTGAGGCTGAAAAGATGCTAGACAGGTTCGGTGCCTCCGCCCTGTGCACAATGAAGGTTTATTGCGACAGGATTGTGTCGGACACGGCAGAATATCTTGTAGAGGAAATTGGTTATCAATTATATTTGATTAAGTCGGACATACATAGTATCAACCATTACACGGGTGAAATAAACAGGTATTTTGGTGACTTGCCCCAAGATCAGCAGGAAAGGGTGATGAAAGCATGTGAAGTGGCACTGAACATCACGAAGACGCGGCGCGAAATTGCCGAGGCCGCCAAGAAAAAAGCAGAGGAATTGGTTCTCAATGCCACCCTGGCCGCAAATCTGACTCTGGGAGAAATAGGCGAGGACGAAGACGGGAACGCAACTGTCGATAATACAACAGGGCTTGCCAGGGTCATTAACTGGCACTGCGGTTATAGTAAGGTCGAGAACGAAACTGAACCTCCGAGCACAAGTTGTCATGTCGTCGGGAAGCGGAAGCGTTTTTCCGGGGGGTTCAGAAACACAATTTCATGTCAGCGTCTAGAAAAGAGTGTCAGTTACAAAAACGCCACCGCGGAGAACATGCGCCGGGCCCTAATGGAATGGAACGTTGTGAAGCCTATGCCGAAGGAAAATGGAAAAATCTGTCAAGACACCGATGACCACACGAATCACTCTTGCACGGTGTGGGAGGGGTGGGTGGCCGACTACAAGAAGACCACAGACATAATGAAGAAACTCGGTGGGGCGGAAAGGAAGGCACGTCGGGCACGGCTCCAGGGCGAAGTTGAGGTAATCGGTCTCTACAAAATTTATCAGGCGCTTAGGGCTGGCGAAGAAAGTGATGTCATCGAGCTTCTTTTGGAGGAAGCCGAGGAAAAGCGGATGTTAGCAAATGAGGCCGAACTAGTCAGTGGCGTTCTGGTGACTAGAGGCAGTGACAAAATGTCCCTAGAGCGCGACAAAGACTTGAAACTTTTGAAGCAAGCGCGTACTGAGACTCCAAAGGGGATGAGTTGGACCATGGTGGCAATGATATCTTCCTTACCTGTTGGCCTGGCACTTATGGTGTATATCATATCGAGGTTCAGAAAAATGCCAGAAAATGGAAAGGATGACCTAATTAGCCCTACATGTTCGTGCAGTTTGACCAACGTTGGAGTCGAAGGCGACCTTGTTAAAAAGTAGTTTGTTCGGGATACATGAAGGAGTGGTATGCATTGGAACGTATGTGAGAATAACTACATGTAAAAACATCACTGCAACTGGGGCTCCGGAAATAGAGCGGAATGAGTTAGGAAAAATAAAGGGAAAAGGTGTAACGGGTACACCAAAGGCCGAGGGTGATATAGATTCAATGCCCGATATTTTTTTCTTATAATAATGACCATTCTTGCTTAGCCGTTTTGGTATCATTCCTGGTAGTGGCAAGAATTTAAGAACTCAAACGTAAAGGTGTTATATATTAATTGTTTTTCGGGGTATCAATGCCAAAAATGAAGAAATGACATTAGAATCTTTGATGACCACTGGAAAGTCATTGTTACTTTACATTACCTAATTCACGGCCCCCTAGTGCATTTAACTGTGAGGACATTTCTATTCGACATGTTTAACAAAAACACGTATTAGTGAAACAATTGTCAACCAATGATTTACCCGTGAACCACGATCTTTATCCCTTTAAGAAGCCGTCCTAAACACCGTCAAAAGACAAATAAATCCACCTCTGCCTTTCTCATTATTTAGGCAATTATAAGCTCCTGAAGGGAATGTGCAGTCGCTAGTGGCGGCCCGCATTGGCATATATATATATATATATATATTTGGGGTGTCCCTTGGTTCCGCAGCGGCATAGCAGTTGGAAACCGCGTGTGACTGCACGGATGGCTTTGATGTCGCACGCGTTTGAGGCGTTGAAGGAATTGTGAGGCCTTTGGCGAGACCGCGTGTGCGTGCTGGGCCACTTCCGGGGGTTTTAGTTGTGAAGGGCCGTGACACGTTATTGGAGTTTGAGGCCTTTGTATCGATGAATTGGGCGGACCTCACTTTAGTGTGTGGGTTCACAGTGGCGGAAAGCCTGATTTGGTTGCGCTGTTGTGAGCCGAGTTACTGTCCTGCATGCCTCAACCGCGTCGCAGTTTGGTGCTCATTACGTCATCGGTCCTTTGGGTGGAGGAAGGCAATGCTTTGTGCGCGGGGGAGCGAGCTGGGCTTGGAATTATTGTGAAACTGCATATTAATTCCAACAGAGGTGTTTATTATTGGAAGAGGGGGTTGTTACGAATCACCACCACCGCTGAGGTGGGGGAGGCAAGTGAAAAACATCCCTCGCGTACGTCACGTCACCTGGCGGAAGCGTATGGGATATGTTCACTCGTGTGCGCGGGTTCCAAAATAGGAAGCAAAATGAGCTGTGTGCCCTGCTGCCCATCGCGTCGTGAGGAATTGATTAAGGTACCTCTGCCCTGTGTAGTGCCTGAGCAGCGTGACCTCTTGCACCTTGGAGGGATTTAACTCTCCATGACATAAGTCATATCTCTCTGCATGACTTCACACTCCCCTGAAGACATGTGACAGGTGTGGTGCTGCTGCTCCTTATGTGCTACTTCTGTCAGTGTGTGTGTAACTGCCCCACTTTGCATGAGCACACCGCGGCCCACTCTCCCCTTCTCTCGCTTCCTTCAGCATCACAACTCAAACTAGCAAATTGAAAGCAAGGAACAAGCACGAGCAGGTCATGCATATGTCGCAGCCAATCGGAGAGCGGGGAAGGGGAGTGGCGGGAACGACGGTTGGTACTTTGGTCACACAGCCCGCCTCACAAGAGAGGCAGTTTATGGGAGGAGGAAGAGGAGCAGGTGAAGATACCATGCTCGAGACGATAATGGCTGCGATCGCGGAACTGACACTAGATGTCAAAACGGTTAAAGCCGATATCAATAGTATGAGGAGGGAATTAAAAGAAGACATCAATAGTGTCAAAGAAGCCGTCAATAGTGTCAGTGAAAAAGTAGATGAGCTGGGAGAGAAATTCGAAGCTCAAAACAACGGGGGTGTAAAGGTTCTTGACGGCGTGTATGATTCCGTTATGAACGCAGAATGGAGCCATGTTGTGGTGAATTGCGCTGAGCACGACGAGAAGTGGCTTGGGATGGACGTGTCTGATGCGAAATCAGAAGGGCAGCCCCAGTTATGGTCCGGGTCTCAAGCTCATGCCCCGTACGACCCCGAAGAGCCGTGGGAGGGCGATGAGGTGCCGGGTGTGAGCGGGAAACTCGTGATGGTAACGCTGAAGTCCAAGAAAGGATGGCCGTACATGCCGTTCGATGTGGTTGAGGGACCAATGGGGCCGGTGGAAACGCTTACGGGGTACGATGGGAGACACGATGCTTACATCCGCAAGGAGAATTTCCTGGTGTGGCACACGGTGAAGGAAATGCTTGACGAGTGGTTGGAAAATAAAGGAATAGTGCGGCCATTTATCGTGGTGGGTACGCCAGGTATAGGTAAATCGTTCGGTACAGGCTCGTTACTCCTGTACCAGCTGCTACACCACCCGTCTGACAAGCTGAAAGTGGTTGCCTACTTCGTGAGGGGTGAGGCGTACATCTTCCACAAAGAGGGGAGGAGGGTTGTACACTACGAAGAGGAGAAGAATGCTGTGAAAGAAATTAATGGGATGGCGAGAAATGGCATAAAGGGATACGCAATATATGATATTTGTGGGGAGAGCGGCGGTGCTGGAAGATTGACAGACAAATGGGGCATTGTTCTGATCTCCTCTCCGAACGTGAATAACTTCCAGAAATTTAAAACAAAGCGACCGGACACCCTTTCAATTTACATGAACTGCTATGAGAATGTCGAGTTCAAGGCCGTACTTGCGTGGGAGAGGCACTCGCAGGTGGCGGAGGGCCGAATAAACCGGGAGGATGTGAATCTCGAAGAGGACTGGAAAAAGGTGGAGGACCGAATTCATATGGTGGGCCCGCTGCCACGCTACGTCCTGGGTGGTGAGAAAAGGTTTTTCGATCGCCTCCGGGATGTGCAAAGCGCCCTGGACTTGGTGTCTCGGGGTGACATTAAGAGCCTTATGAAGGTGATGGACGGGCCACACGAGTGGTATGACGACTGCACCACGCATAAGCTGGTGAGGTTGGTGCGCCACGTGGATGGAAAAGGTAAGGAGTGCAGGAACCAACCCACATCCGTATATGTGTGGAAGGAGCTCCAGGCGAATATCGATGTGACATACCTCCATAAAAGTGAGATGTACCGCATACTGAGCAGCCCGATGGAGAGGGATGCCTACGAATTTGAGACGGCGGGCCTCAGGGTCTTCATGGCGTGGAACGTTATGGGCACGCTGCTCAGGTACCTTAAGCACCTGCCCCGTGAAAATGAAGCAATGCGTTACTCGGTGCTCAGTCAGCGGGATGCCAAGGGGCGCATGCCCACCTTCTTTTCACAGCTCACATCCGACGGTCAGAAGCAAGCGTTGGCAGCGGGTTACCTCTACAGACTTCCGATCCCAAACTTTCCCCTTGTGGATAGCTTCTTTGTCGTGGAAGGAACGGGAGCTAAGACAATTGTCCTGCTGCAAGTGACCAAGGCAAAGAGCCATCACACAAAGAAAACCACAGTACGTCAGTTTCGCAAGTACATGGGGAATCTATTCGAGCGTTGGGAAGAGACTGAAAATTATTTCAATTGGGAAATTATATATATACAGCATGCGAATAGCACCGCTATTTACAGGCGTCAGGACTGCTTTTCGCCCGGCGGTGTTGCTAACGACACAGATATCGCCTTGTGGGATAACATTCATCAGTATCAGTTGACTTTAAATGCACCGATTGCTAATTTGTTTCTAAGGCGTGGTGTTGCCCCAAAGGCGTGCCCTGCCAAACGTAGGAGGTGAGAGGTTGCACTGCGCCTCCTCCCGGACCACAGACACGAACATATTCATAGCCTTCCTGCTTCATCTCTCTTTGTGGAGCACATTGTTATCAGAGTTTCTTTTTTGTTATTTTCTATGCGGAAACCAGAGCTAGCTCTCACCCGCAACATCGTTACACTTTCTCATTGTTCGCTTTCCACGCTTCAGAGTCTATGCGGGATATTTTATTGAGCTTCAATAACTGGCATATGTGCGTATGCGTTGACCAAAGAAGTTATAGCGCAATGGTTGGTACTGTTACTCCATTCAAGTAGGACTCTTTCGGCTTAATGCTGTTACTACTTCCTTTGCATTATAAGCTCCTGAAGGGAATGTGCAGTCGCTAGTGGCGGCCCGCATTGGCATATATATATATATATATATATATATTTGGGGTGTCCCTTGGTTCCGCAGCGGCATAGCAGTTGGAAACCGCGTGTGACTGCACGGATGGCTTTGATGTCGCACGCGTTTGAGGCGTTGAAGGAATTGTGAGGCCTTTGGCGAGACCGCGTGTGCGTGCTGGGCCACTTCCGGGGGTTTTAGTTGTGAAGGGCCGTGACACGTTATTGGAGTTTGAGGCCTTTGTATCGATGAATTGGGCGGACCTCACTTTAGTGTGTGGGTTCACAGTGGCGGAAAGCCTGATTTGGTTGCGCTGTTGTGAGCCGAGTTACTGTCCTGCATGCCTCAACCGCGTCGCAGTTTGGTGCTCATTACGTCATCGGTCCTTTGGGTGGAGGAAGGCAATGCTTTGTGCGCGGGGGAGCGAGCTGGGCTTGGAATTATTGTGAAACTGCATATTAATTCCAACAGAGGTGTTTATTATTGGAAGAGGGGGTTGTTACGAATCACCACCACCGCTGAGGTGGGGGAGGCAAGTGAAAAACATCCCTCGCGTACGTCACGTCACCTGGCGGAAGCGTATGGGATATGTTCACTCGTGTGCGCGGATTCTCCTGGCGACGGGGGCTACCTCGACATGGTGCCAGAGTATTGTTCCCGGCCTCTTGGGGGAAGTCAGGCACCTGCATTACTTCCGGTCCAACAGGATTGGCGGAGGTACGAGGCTCGCGGCTACCAGAGGAGCAGGCAGCATAAATGGCATTGTGGGTCGGATGGAGTTGTGAGATTGCCCCTCTGTACGTTGGACGTGCTCTACTTTAAATGTTCTGACTTCTCCTGTTTCTTGGCGAGAATGTCGAGCAAAGACCTGGCCACATGATACGTGTGGAGGCCAAAGAAATCTCCTAACCCAAGAGGCTCGCCCTCCAGAGGCAGCTACATGAAGGGTACGGCTGTATTACGCCTGCTAAAGCAAACGCATTTGGCACCAACGGAGTGCGCTGCGCGTAGGATTAGCGGATGCCAATGCATGGGGATGGCGAGAGCCCCTCACGTAGGAGTCTCGATTCAGGTGGGGAAGGGTGTAGGGGCGATCACGGGACCGTTAGGGATGGGTGTCATCAGCGCTGATGTTTTACGATAGTGTGATGTTAGCAGCCATGTTGACGCATTTCCCCACAAAGGCGTGTCCTTGTAGCTCGGTGCTGAACTGCCTGGCGGAGGCAACAGGACCATTGGTTGTGGGAGTAAGTGCAAATTCCCATCACGTAATGTGGGAACCACCGCGTCGGAGTGACACAGCGGGTGAATGTATTGCTGAGTGGTGTATTCAAAAGGGGACGCAGATTGCGAATGATGGAGAGCCAACACGGAAATAACCCATTACGGCAGTACGATCGTCGCAGGACATGACGCTGCATCGAGACTGTGAAGTTTCGCATTGGTTATGGACATTGGGACCGAATAGTGGTCACTATTGGATCACATTTGGTGTACTTGTGCGAACAGGCCGAGATACGCTTGCGCCTATAAAGCCTGTTCGTGCTTCTCACGTCCGCCATAAGGCAGGGGGTGAAGAAATTAATACCAACGGGTATGGAGGTGGCTTCCTCTTTTTGGTGGCGAAGTAAGCAAGACTGGAAAAGACAGTGGAAGGATGCGAAAACGAAAGGGTGGGGAACGTTCCGAGAAGGTGTCGGAGGAAAGTGTTTGTAGGGAGTTCTCTTAAAAGATGGAAAGAAAAATTGTAGATGTTGGCAGTTACTGCTGCAACGAGCTGTAATTTAGTGAAGCTCATTTACACTCCTAGAACCGCTGAAGTTGATGGTGCCGATTGCGAATAGATAATCCACGACAAAACACCAACAGGCACAGAAGCTACAGACAGTGCACACAATCTGTTCACGAGATAATTCAGTATCTTTACAACAGCCGTACGACGTGCGGGGAGAAGCCGTCCTTCTCAAAGAAACGGCACAAAAACGGCAACGCGCCGCAGGAGCTGGCCGTGGGAAGAACGCCGGAGGCTGACAATGTGCATTTGAGAAATCAAGCAGTCTGGGAATGGAGAAGCAAATGTATGGTGGGACTGCACCGCTGAGACCTAGAAAAGAGGTTTTTTTTTTCAGGAAACCAGGAACGGATATTTTTCGCCCGCTGCCAAAACCAGTGAAGTGCATGGTGACATTCGGCCTGTTGCGTTCACAAGTATATTCCGAAGACTTGCCAAGTTCGTCTTGATACAGGTAATCGGGAATACATTGAAGGTCAGACATCAGTCACAGCGAGCCCTCTTGGCCGAATCAAAGGACACTGGGCCCGTTCAAGCGGGCGAGGGGAACCGTTAGGCAGAGCAGGGAAGAGGGAACAGCAGCAACACCTTTCATTGACCATGCGCAGGCACTCGATCCCATGAGCTGTGCGTGCATAATAAAAATGCTGGTATTGATGAGAGTGTGAACTTATTTTGCGGCCTAAGTGGCGCTATTTCTGAAAGACGGGGAGGTGAGGATTAGAGGTAAATACCACCAGGCGTAGGTAGATGCAACTCATGCGCGAGACCCTAAGGTGTGTGATACTTGTCACTGTTATGAGTTTGACGAACTCGTGAGGAGACCAAACCGTGTTCCCAGATCGGTGAACGACGTCCGCGCTGATAACCCTTATTGTTGCGTGCACCGACGTCGGGAGGGCTCCTGCACCATGTCGAAGCTCAGAGAGCTGAATACAAAAGAACCGGAGCGGGGATATGCGCACTGCACCTTGCCTCCGGCAATTCCACAGCTGCAAATATTAGCTTTAGGCTGGTTTCTTGATCGTGTTTGATGTGTCCCCAGAGCTTGTGCTCTGGCGTATTCTATTGATGAAAAGAAAGAAAGACATATGGAAAGCTGACCTGGCAATGCGTAACCACCATGACAAACACGTTTATGTGATGGTGGTTAGCTGTGCTGACTGAGTCAAGGCGGTAGTTTTGAGCGACTCGCTGTTGTGGCTGACCATGCTCAAGACCGAGCCAGTAACAACGGTGAAGGCACTTTAGGGCTACATATACGACCTCATTTTGCACTCCACAGGCCTTGTGTATGTAAAAGATCATACCGCTCCATCTCGTGTTCTCACCAAACAAGAGGTCAGCGGGAAAGACACTAACCAAACCATCAACTAGTGAGATGCCACACCTAAAACATATTCAGTATGGGTTATGCATCGCACGCAGAAAAAGTAATACAGCTTCGCACAGAGAACACAAATCTACAAGGGACCCCTACCACCGACTGTAATACAACAACACACAAAACCTCAGCATATGACAAATTCCAACTTCCAGGACAAAAAATCCAGGGGCATACCTCCAGGCACATATCCCCGCACTCTTCCAATAACTAAACTACAATCCATAACAACAACCACAAAGAGCATAACATAGTCCAACGGTCTGTTTTTCCACCGTCACATATATTTTTTCCCAAGACAACACCTTATCTCCTACCGTGTAGTGAAAAAAAAATACATTTTTTTTAGTAAAATTTTGTAAAAAGTGTTATTTCACCCCGGGAATGCAAAAAAACAGTTCAAACAGCGAAATAACCACCAAAAACACACTTTTCCGCACAAAAAACAAAAAAACGAAAAAAATATTTTTTTTGCATTTTTTTACGAAAATTTTGTAAAAAGTGTTATTTCACCCCGGGAATGCAAAAAAACAGTTCAAACAGCGAAATAACCACCAAAAACACACTTTTCCGCACAAAAAACAAAAAAACGAAAAAAATATTTTTTTTGCATTTTTTTAGCAAAATTTTGTAAAAAGTGTTATTTCACCCCGGGAATGCAAAAAAACAGTTCAAACAGCGAAATAACCACCAAAAACACACTTTTCGCACAAAAAACAAAAAAAACGAAAAAAATATTTTTTTTGCATTTTTTTAGTAAAATTTTGTAAAAAGTGTTATTTCACCCCGGGAATGCAAAAAAACAGTTCAAACAGCGAAATAACCACCAAAAACACACTTTTCCGCACAAAAAACAAAAAAACGAAAAAAATATTTTTTTTGCATTTTTTTACCAAAATTTTGTAAAAAGTGTTATTTCACCCGGGAATGCAAAAAAACAGTTCAAACAGCGAAATAACCACCAAAAACACACTTTTCCGCACAAAAAACAAAAAAACGAAAAAAATATTTTTTTTGCATTTTTTTAGTAAAATTTTGTAAAAAGTGTTATTTCACCCCGGGAATGCAAAAAAACAGTTCAAACAGCGAAATAACCACCAAAAACACACTTTTCCGCACAAAAAAAAAAAAACGAAAAAAATATTTTTTTTGCATTTTTTTACCAAAATTTTGTAAAAAGTGTTATTTCACCCCGGGAATGCAAAAAAACAGTTTCAAACAGCGAAATAACCACCAAAAAACACACTTTTCGGCACAAAAAACAAAAAAACGAAAAAAATTTTTTTTTGCATTTTTTTAGTAAAATTTTGTAAAAAGTGTTATTTCACCCGGGAATGCAAAAAAAACAGTTCAAACAGCGAAATAACCACCAAAAACACACTTTTCCGCACAAAAAAAAAAAAACGAAAAAAAATATTTTTTTTGCATTTTTTTACCAAAATTTTGTAAAAAGTGTTATTTCACCCCGGGAATGCAAAAAAACAGTTCAAACAGCGAAATAACCACCAAAAACACACTTTTCCGCACAAAAAACAAAAAAACGAAAAAAATATTTTTTTTGCATTTTTTTAGAAAATTTTGTAAAAAGTGTTATTTCACCCCGGGAATGCAAAAAAACAGTTCAAACAGCGAAATAACCACCAAAAACACACTTTTCCGCACAAAAAACAAAAAAACGAAAAAAATATTTTTTTTGCATTTTTTTACCAAAATTTTGTAAAAAGTGTTATTTCACCCCGGGAATGCAAAAAAACAGTTCAAACAGCGAAATAACCACCAAAAACACACTTTTCCGCACAAAAAACAAAAAAACGAAAAAAATATTTTTTTTGCATTTTTTTACCAAAATTTTGTAAAAAGTGTTATTTCACCCCGGGAATGCAAAAAAACAGTTCAAACAGCGAAATAACCACCAAAAACACACTTTTCCGCACAAAAAACAAAAAAACGAAAAAAATATTTTTTTTGCATTTTTTTACCAAAATTTTGTAAAAAGTGTTATTTCACCCCGGGAATGCAAAAAAACAGTTCAAACAGCGAAATAACCACCAAAAACACACTTTTCCGCACAAAAAACAAAAAAACGAAAAAAATATTTTTTTTGCATTTTTTTACCAAAATTTTGTAAAAAGTGTTATTTCACCCCGGGAATGCAAAAAAACAGTTCAAACAGCGAAATAACCACCAAAAACACACTTTTCCGCACAAAAAACAAAAAAACGAAAAAAATATTTTTTTTGCATTTTTTTACGAAAATTTTGTAAAAAGTGTTATTTCACCCCGGGAATGCAAAAAAACAGTTCAAACAGCGAAATAACCACCAAAAACACACTTTTCCGCACAAAAAACAAAAAAACGAAAAAAATATTTTTTTTGCATTTTTTTAGTAAAATTTTGTAAAAAGTGTTATTTCACCCCGGGAATGCAAAAAAACAGTTCAAACAGCGAAATAACCACCAAAAACACACTTTTCCGCACAAAAAACAAAAAAACGAAAAAAATATTTTTTTTGCATTTTTTTAGCAAAATTTTGTAAAAAGTGTTATTTCACCCCGGGAATGCAAAAAAACAGTTCAAACAGCGAAATAACCACCAAAAACACACTTTTCGGCACAAAAAACAAAAAAACGAAAAAAATATTTTTTTTGCATTTTTTTAGTAAAATTTTGTAAAAAGTGTTATTTCACCCCGGGAATGCAAAAAAAACAGTTCAAACAGCGAAATAACCACCAAAAACACACTTTTCCGCACAAAAAACAAAAAAACGAAAAAAATATTTTTTTTGCATTTTTTTAGTAAAATTTTGTAAAAAGTGTTATTTCACCCCGGGAATGCAAAAAAACAGTTCAAACAGCGAAATAACCACCAAAAACACACTTTTCCGCACAAAAAACAAAAAAACGAAAAAAATATTTTTTTTGCATTTTTTTACCAAAATTTTGTAAAAAGTGTTATTTCACCCCGGGAATGCAAAAAAACAGTTCAAACAGCGAAATAACCACCAAAAACACACTTTTCGGCACAAAAAACAAAAAAACGAAAAAAATATTTTTTTTGCATTTTTTTAGAAAATTTTGTAAAAAGTGTTATTTCACCCCGGGAATGCAAAAAAACAGTTCAAACAGCGAAATAACCACCAAAAACACACTTTTCGGCACAAAAAACAAAAAAACGAAAAAAATATTTTTTTTGCATTTTTTTAGTAAAATTTTGTAAAAAGTGTTATTTCACCCCGGGAATGCAAAAAAACAGTTCAAACAGCGAAATAACCACCAAAAACACACTTTTCCGCACAAAAAACAAAAAAACGAAAAAAATATTTTTTTTGCATTTTTTTAGTAAAATTTTGTAAAAAGTGTTATTTCACCCCGGGAATGCAAAAAAACAGTTCAAACAGCGAAATAACCACCAAAAACACACTTTTCGGCACAAAAAACAAAAAAACGAAAAAAATATTTTTTTTGCATTTTTTTACCAAAATTTTGTAAAAAGTGTTATTTCACCCCGGGAATGCAAAAAAACAGTTCAAACAGCGAAATAACCACCAAAAACACACTTTTCCGCACAAAAAACAAAAAAACGAAAAAAATATTTTTTTTGCATTTTTTTACCAAAATTTTGTAAAAAGTGTTATTTCACCCCGGGAATGCAAAAAAACAGTTCAAACAGCGAAATAACCACCAAAAACACACTTTTCCGCACAAAAAACAAAAAAACGAAAAAAATATTTTTTTTGCATTTTTTTACGAAAATTTTGTAAAAAGTGTTATTTCACCCCGGGAATGCAAAAAAACAGTTCAAACAGCGAAATAACCACCAAAAACACACTTTTCGCACAAAAAACAAAAAAACGAAAAAAATATTTTTTTTGCATTTTTTTACCAAAATTTTGTAAAAAGTGTTATTTCACCCCGGGAATGCAAAAAAACAGTTCAAACAACGAAATAACCACCAAAAACACACTTTTCGGCACAAAAAACAAAAAAACGAAAAAAATATTTTTTTTGCATTTTTTTAGTAAAATTTTGTAAAAAGTGTTATTTCACCCCGGGAATGCAAAAAAACAGTTCAAACAGCGAAATAACCACCAAAAACACACTTTTCGGCACAAAAAACAAAAAAACGAAAAAAATATTTTTTTTGCATTTTTTTACCAAAATTTTGTAAAAAGTGTTATTTCACCCCGGGAATGCAAAAAAACAGTTCAAACAGCGAAATAACCACCAAAAACACACTTTTCGCACAAAAAACAAAAAAACGAAAAAAACATTTTTTTTGCATTTTTTTGCGAAAATTTTGTAAAAAGTGTTATTTCACACCGGGAATGCAAAAAAACAGTTCAAACAGCGAAATAACCACCAAAAACACACTTTGGCCAACAACAGATGTAAAGTGGTTGATAGAGTAATGTTTTATTTTTATGAATCTGCGTTGTGAATTGTTTGGACTGATTGTCTCGTTACCGATATTTGCTTTTTTATAGCTATGAGCGAATGGTGTAGGTTCTGTAAGGCGGGGCTGTAAGCCAACGCTGTTCAACCCGATTATCCCCGCGTGTTGAAAACAGTTTTCGTCCTTCTGTTTTGTAAGTGTATTTGAGAAAATATATTAATAGAAAAACGATATATGGGTACAGGGAATTTGAAACAGCACGACGTTGCTCTACTGGCATAAGCAGTTATCTGTTTTATTGTCTTTTCCGAGGTGTAGGAAGGTATAAATTATTTATTATTTTTGATGTTAGATTGGTGCGCGGGTCGTTTCCTCTGCTATTTTATTATCGATGGTGGAGATTGGTGAATTGAGCTCCGGGCTCGCTTTTCTCGTTCTTATTAATTGTTCACGGGTATGGGGTGTTATCTCTATGTTTTTTTGTTTGTCAATGGTATGTTTTGCTTTCCTTTTTTGACGCACATTGCTGCTTCGTCTGAGGTGGGAAACTGCTTATTACGTTTTTGGCGGCTGTGTTTGCATTTTTTTTCGTTAGCGTCCATTTCCCTGTTCTTGGTGCAACGTTGAAAGGATCTATTCGAATTGGCGGCTTTATTATTATTATCATTATTTATTGAGGTGTATAAGGTCCGCTTAGACTCGTGGAAAATCCTTACCAAAAGCCTGCTAGCGAAGCCGCAAATTCATCGACTTGTAGGCAGGCCACCCATGCAATGGCATCAAATATTTCAATTCTCCTTCACTTCAACACTCATTATCCTTCCCTTGTCGTCGTGCTTCTCGCTGTCACTAAAATTAGACAGTGCAACACCTCACTGACAGCCTTGTGGGAAAGATTGCGTTGGGGCACCTGACGTTGTCCCCTAACCGTCGCTCCTAAAAGCTAGTGCCACACTCAAACAAAAGCCTTTCGCTGCTACAACCCTCTTAAGTGCAATACACCCTCCTAACGTGCCGCGATGCCGTTCAATTTTGCCTACACCCAAAGGGCCGCTGACGTAACGAGCACCGAATTGTGACGTGACTGAGGCATGCAGGGCGGTAATTCAGCTCACAAAAGCGGAACCCGACCAGGTCATACGAAAATGAGCCCCGCCCAAACCACTGATCCTAACGCCTCAAACTCCCATAACGTGCCACGGCCCTTCGCGCCAAAGTCACAGAGGCATTTCCCTGCGCATGCACTTGGCATTGAAATAAACCGAGAAGCTGAAGCACCGGCTGGGGGCATATTCTGCGACTATTGCCCTCTATCGCCATTTTCAAGATGTGGAAGGAGCGAAATAGGGTGTCAGGGGGATACTATCCATTGCTATGGGGTGTGGTCGGCTACCGAAACCGTACTGCAAAGCACTCCGGGGATATGTTGGTTGGTGTGTTTTACTTCCCAGCAGTGTGCATTGGTGATGGTACGCTGATATCCTAACTGTTAGTATGGGGCGCAAGTTTAACAAGTTTTTTTTTTTTTTTGAAAGAAATTACAATGCGACTGAAGGTAAGTGAACAGTTTCGTTGGCTAGGCAAACACACACGTTGAAACCAACGCACGGAGTTCTGGCACAACATTTCAAAACAACGCTTATAAATGTGTTTAGCCCAGGCTCTTATGAAGCAATCCGTCACTTTTATGCCCGGGTCGGTTGTGGCTTCAGGAGTGGGAAGTTCTCTGAAGGTAAAAAAAGGAATTTGCTGAATATGATTAATGGACCAGAAACAAAAGTGTGAGGAACCATATCCTCGTTAACGTTCGCGTAAAAAAAGGAAAAAATAATAAATACATAAAGGGATTATTAGTAACAAAAATAATCTCTCGGACACGCTAGAATAGCGCCGATATTAACAATACAATGATAACTAACCGACTTAGCTGCCTGATCGGTGCCTCCCCATTGCCGTGGATTATCGTTAATTTCAGTGGAAAATTTGTGTATCCTCGTTTATTGGCTGTGTCAACACACATCGACGCCGGAGTCTTGGCAGCGAGTGAAACGCTTTTAACATTACCGACCGGTTTGATCACACCTTCGTTGGCATAGAGAATCTTGAACTCACCTTCGGTAAGCGGTCGGTTGAACAGGAGGACATTTTTTGCGATTACATTGGCCGAAGTAAAGCTGCTACTGACCCCAGGATGTCAAGGAAAAAGCTAGAGATATTCAGTAAAGCGGAGGCATCCACGATGCTTGTATCCAACTGTGGGATGTGAATCCCGTCGGCATAAACAGAGACCTTGCCATTTTGGAACATAATTGCAACCTGATGAAACTTCTGGCATTCCGGAGTATCCACGTTGACACCTGGTACCGGCCCTTCCTCACACTTCGACCAGTAAGCATCATCCACAATCGAGACAATCAGGGTATTCCTTGTGCTTTCCTGAAAGTTCTCAAATCCCATTAGCGGTATTTCTAGGTTCGAGATGCCATTTAATCGCACAGTTGTGACCAGAGTGAACCGGACGTTCGTAAAGTAATACCGCTGATCCTGGCCCTGTGCACGCACCGGCCACGACACACGGCCCCTGTTCAACCCGCTAAGCTGCAGACCATCTGCATCACTTGTAACATTCACGAGGCTGGCATTTACACAATTATATGCATCAGGCCACGCGTTTCCTTGCGCAGGTCCGGAAAGCAGCCCGACGAGGCCAGCGGTAGGCACGCCGTTGCAATCGCTGCCATCCTCGGTAGTTGCAGAGCAATTGCCAGAGAGGAGTGCATCCTGCTCCTTCCATAATCTCACGGTCGCCTTGATTTTCTCCAGTTCGTCAACGAGATGGACAAGGTAAATACTGTACACCTCTTCAATATTTTGTTCATACAAGCAATAAAGCTTGCCGTCACTAGTGTACAGCAGCGAGCTGTAGGGACTGTTGTCATCGCCTCGTGATATCTGTCCGACTAACCACACACGACTGCCATCGCTCAGCCACAGTTGTAGGCGATCACGACTATACCTCGTTTTTGTATTCTTAGGCTGTGTAATAAGCATGACTTGCACACCCTCGACCTCTAGAGTAATAGCACTGCCTGAGCTTCCAGGCTGCTTGCGGTCTGGCGAGTTACCGATCACACGAGAGAGCGCCCCCAATGACTCTTTCCACGTTGCCCCAAGGTCGGTTGTCTCGAATACTTTGCGGTACCCCAAGTCCGTTCTGCAATTGAGAACCAGTTTGCCGTCCCACCAGATAGCGGATGCCTCTGTTGTACCAACGGGTGTTGCGCCTCCTCCCAAGTGCCACGTGGCGCCATCGTCACCCGAGTACATTATCATTGCGGCGACATGATTCCATGAATTTTTTACCTGGATGGGAAATACGATCGTGCCGTCCGGTGTTACGACAGTATTACCCACACCACCAAGAAACTGCGTAGCCTTGCCCCCTATTGATCACCGGTTCAGAAGCGACTTAATTTGATACCTGTCCACTCAATGTTTGCGGCAGGTTTCCATCTTCGGAGGTCTTGTTACGGTACCCTTGTACATAAGTATGTCCCAATCGTTGCCGTAGTGTTGCCACGTCCAATACGCTTTGGAAGTGTTGTACCTTCCAACAAGCACATAAATACTGTTATTCTTCACGGCAACTGTGGGATCCACCACGCGGGAGTGAAACGAATCAACACGAGCATTTTCAATGATGACTTCAGTTTTCCACGTCTCACCGCCGTCAGCACTGTACTTGGCAACCGTGTCGATGAAAGTGAAGTCAGCGGAGCTCAAATATCGCGCGTCTGCAATGCCAATTAACACACCATTCGCCTCAACCATCGAAGGTATGCGGAAGGAGTGAACAACATGCTTGTCTCCCAGATCACTGCCACTCGCGTCGACAGTTTCTTTGGCTTCCAAGACACAGCGCTTCTCAGTTGCTACCAACCTGAAGCCCTCCTTTGTTTTGGTTACAACACGTCGGGTTCACAGTTCGCATCAAGCCCTCACCAACCTTCCGGTGATAACTGTCCTTGACACCCTTAAGACAACCTTTGCTTACAGCCCAGAGACCACCCCCAAGAAATACTTCGCGTGATGTCCCCTCGTTTGCGGTGGTGCGCGTGGAGAGGGAGCACAATATCCAAGACAGCCCTAACAACAAGCGTGAAGCCAATGAACGGACCGATAAATAACACCGCCTCATTTCTTCAGGGCAGTAACCAGTTTGTGTTAACAGCTATGCTCCCAGCCCTTCAGCACTGGCGTGCCATCAAGGGACAACGTGTTGAGGTTTATTGCCTTAGCACTTAACTCTGACACGAGTGGTGAGCTTTCTTGTAGGATGCTTGAGAGGTACGGGCACAAAATGGGAATGGAGATGTAGACATAGAGTAACAGTTGCGGAGTGTAAGGTGGTGCCGTGGGCCGGCATTCGGCAACGATAAGTCGCAGAAGACACACTCACTGAGCTTAGCAGAGAAAAAGAACCCCGGCACCAGGGACCAAAATGGGACGCCATGTGTGCCTAAGGACACTCGCTTGTCGTCATGCAGTTGGGTAGCATCAAGTTCTCACCATGTCGAAATCAAAACCATACGCAAGAGAGAGCATCCGCCCCCATTCCAACGCAATTTCCCCGACGTTCGGGACCACACTAACCTGAATTCACCACATGACTACGAAGTATTATCCAGGCTCGTTTGACACATGCGCCGCGCAAAACACTTAGTTTGCTAACTTTGTACTCCGTAGCAACCTGATACATTTGCCCATAGTGCAGTGTGAACATCGCTCCCCAGGGCTTGCACATAACAAGAAGCAATTATTGGCACACCATTCCACGTAAGGGAGCATACAGGAGATGTAGCGGCATAAAAATATTCTTGTCACTAAGGACTAATCTCCACGATGCCGCAACAGGTGTGCTACCTAGATATTTTAATATACAGATGCTGCGAGAGGTAAGGTACGAACGTACTGTAGTAGCATGTAATGAACAAGTCGTTTTGAAAAGAAAGCACTGCAACTTTGTGCGATGCTATCCATTAACTCTTATATTTGTTCATGTGAATTTCACACGGGGAGTGTAGAGGCAAGCTGCTTGACTATTATCGACCATAATGAAGCATCTTTCACGCATGTGGTCATACCCACTCCCAGTTTTGGTATTGTTGTAAACTTTTGACATGTAGCACGAGTGACGCCGACAGCATCAACGAAAGGAAAGTTACAATCGTTTTTATTGCGAGAGAGGCAAATAGAAGACAAAATTAAAAGGGGACGTCTATTAGCGAGTTTCTGCATTCCACCCAACGTTGGCAGAATTATCATTTCATGCCACCATCCACGCCTTTCCAGTTACACATAAATAGAGAATAGTGCGATTGCCATTCCTACCAGCGTGTTGTAACATTTCAGTTCTGTCCTATAACCAGAAGCAAAATCAGAGCCACTTGCAGAAACATCTTTTCAGAGGTTTTGTTGTCAGCAGGATCGCTGACGTTGGAATCCGAAGTAGACTTTATTTCGCTCTCGGAGCCACCTTGCTGCTCTTTTAAGTAATTTAACCCGTCAGCAGCTCTTATAGCCTCCCGGTTGAGGGACAACAGTTTGAGCTCGCTTTCACTCAGTTTCCGGTTATACAGGAGCATGTTCTTTGTGAATATGTTGTTTGTGTCTCCCATATAGTTGCTTTCGGCGAAGAAATGATCAATATTTAACAATTTATTTTTGGCAGCAACCCTTTTATCGAGTTGCGGTACATGTACGCCATCAGCGTACACGGACACACTGCCACCATTAAGTATCAGCGCAAATTGAACGGATGCACCGCTACTCAGTGACGGCGCAACAACTTTTTTTCTCTCGCCTCCGTACGTCAGGGTCCACGTTGTACTTGCCACCCACAAGGTCAGATTTTCTCCTTTTGAATTTCCAAACCCCAACACGGCAACGTTGCTATTTGGTGCTTTCATTAACTGCGCAGTTGCGACCAGAGTGAACCGGACGTTCGTAAAGTAATACCGCTGATCCTGGCCCTGTGCACGCACCGGCCACGACACACGGCCCCTGTTCAACCCGCTAAGCTGCAGACCATCTGCATCACTTGTAACATTCACGAGGCTGGCATTTACACAATTATATGCATCAGGCCACGCGTTTCCTTGCGCAGGTCCGGAAAGCAGCCCGACGAGGCCAGCGGTAGGCACGCCGTTGCAATCGCTGCCATCCTCGGTAGTTGCAGAGCAATTGCCAGAGAGGAGTGCATCCTGCTCCTTCCATAATCTCACGGTCGCCTTGATTTTCTCCAGTTCGTCAACGAGATGGACAAGGTAAATACTGTACACCTCTTCAATATTTTGTTCATACAAGCAATAAAGCTTGCCGTCACTAGTGTACAGCAGCGAGCTGTAGGGACTGTTGTCATCGCCTCGTGATATCTGTCCGACTAACCACACACGACTGCCATCGCTCAGCCACAGTTGTAGGCGATCACGACTATACCTCGTTTTTGTATTCTTAGGCTGTGTAATAAGCATGACTTGCACACCCTCGACCTCTAGAGTAATAGCACTGCCTGAGCTTCCAGGCTGCTTGCGGTCTGGCGAGTTACCGATCACACGAGAGAGCGCCCCCAATGACTCTTTCCACGTTGCCCCAAGGTCGGTTGTCTCGAATACTTTGCGGTACCCCAAGTCCGTTCTGCAATTGAGAACCAGTTTGCCGTCCCACCAGATAGCGGATGCCTCTGTTGTACCAACGGGTGTTGCGCCTCCTCCCAAGTGCCACGTGGCGCCATCGTCACTCGAGTACATTATCATTGCGGCGACATGATTCCATGAATTTTTTACCTGGATGGGAAATACGATCGTGCCGTCCGGTGTTACGACAGTATTACCCACACCACCAAGAAACTGCGTAGCCTCATGCCCTCCGACGTATAGTCCGGTTTCCAGAAGCGACTTAAGGTTTAATACCGAGGTCCACTCAATGTTTGCGGCAGGTTTGCCATCTTCGGAGGTCTTGATTACGGTACCCTTGTACATAAGTATGTCCCAATCGTTGCCGTAGTGTTGCCACGTCCAATATGCTTTGGAAGTGTTGTACCTTCCAACAAGCACATAAATACTGTTATTCTTCACGGCAACTGTGGGATCCACCACGCGGGAGTGAAACGAATCAACACGAGCATTTTCAATGATGACTTCAGTTTTCCACGTCTCACCGCCGTCAGCACTGTACTTGGCAACCGTGTCGATGAAAGTGAAGTCAGCGGAGCTCAAATATCGCGCGTCTGCAATGCCAATTAACACACCATTCGCCTCAACCATCGAAGGTATGCGGAAGGAGTGAACGCGGCGCATTCTCTTTGTGCCACTGCTCTCCCTAAAGAGCACGCTTTCCCTTGGCTTGAGTGTGTATCCTTTTGCCCTCTGAGAGTCCCATTCCTTGCGGCAAAGTTCTTTCACGGTCTCACCGATAGTTTTATTGGAGCACCACGACCGCCACGGCCACCACGCATACCCGGCTTTCCACTCTTTAGATTGCAGCCAATTGCCATCCTTCCACTCATCTTTCTTGTACCAAAGCCCCCCTGGGAGGAACAAGCTTCGATTCTCCTCCCCCTCCTCCCCCCTGATTTCCGATCCATACGCCGTTGTGCAGTGATACGTGTCAATCGCGACCAACAAGAGGCATATCAACGTCTGCCGAACCGATATAGAATATCCCATCATTATCTTAGCACTTAACTCTGACTCGAGTGGTGAGCTTTCTTGTAGGATGCTTGAGAGGTACGGGCACAAAATGGGAATGGAGATGTAGACATAGAGTAACAGTTGCGGAGTGTAAGGTGGTGCCGTGGGCGGCATTTGGCAACGATAAGTCGCAGAAGACACACTCACTGAGCTTAGCAGAGAAAAAGAACCCCGGCGCGAGGTGTTTTATCAACGGCACCGTTCTGTGTCGCGGCTACCCAATGTGCTGAAACCTTACAGAATCTGGCATAATGTGAACAGGCACTTACTACGCAAGCCCTGTACGTGGCGACTATATTCTTTTGTTAAGGAGGTCAAAAACCGTATTCATCTCGCCGCTTCCAATAGCACTGGATTTCCGATGGCGCCAACTGTGTTTAAGGGGATGGAGAATCTTTTCATTAATTTTCTTCGGTGTCCAACAGCCAGTTCGCGTTTTTATTTTTATCCTAGAGTGCACCAACTGGTTTATGGTGTTTTAGAAACGCGCGAGATGCATGGTAAGTTATGAACGATACATGTGGTGTTAAGAGACACGATTTGAGTCACTCTGGCATCAGGGCATGCAAGTGCCCGTCACACAAGCGGGTATACCGATTCATGGTAACTTTCAATACCTGACATTGTAAGCTCAGATGAGCTTTGGTGGATACGGGAAATCGTGCAAAAGTGATGGCAGCGAGCTAAATAAAATAAATGGTGTAATTTTCATAATAACAAGCTTTCCAATTCATTTTAACATTATTTTTAAAGAGACTTAAACAGATCATCGAATGCTACACCGTTGGCGGTAGAAGGAGATTGAATTTTTTAACATTTTTTCCCATCATGCCAACAACAAGGAATAATAATAACGATACGTATGTAACAAAAATAATACCTCCAATACTTCAGCGGCCCACACACGAGGCCGAAAGAAGGCGAAGAGCTGTGTAGCGTAAAAACATATGCGGGACCGCACGGTTTCCTCCAACACCAGACGTGTCCGTTACGAAACTAAACAGCTCGGAGGTGAGGGAAAAAATAGCTGATAAGCGAGCCGTGATAAAAGATAACATCCAACAAGGGATAGAATTAAATTTAAAATAAAACGTTCAAGAAGAATAAAAATAATGTCTTCTCTAGTTAACTGAATTGTTTCCGTGTATCCATACCACAGAAGGGAAATACAGGTAAGTATCGCCTCTGCTGGATTGCAGACTGTAGGACACATATGGGAGAAAAGAATAATATTTAACAAACAAAGGGGGTGGATT
Source organism: Trypanosoma congolense (assembly GCA_002287245.1). Taxonomy (NCBI): domain Eukaryota; phylum Euglenozoa; class Kinetoplastea; order Trypanosomatida; family Trypanosomatidae; genus Trypanosoma; species Trypanosoma congolense. The sequence continues at coordinate 1,115,147 of NHOR01000125.1, read as the reverse complement.
CCAAAAGGCACACCATCTTTTCCTTACACGGGCCTTTGTAACGCCACAGTGTTGCTGTTCGCTTCGGCGGCAATCGGGATCATATCGGGAAAGCGTTAAACTCACTCATGACCGTGGGAAGTAATGGGACCCTGTGGTATTTCGTTACATTGAGGTGGGGAGATAAGAAATAACAGAGGAAAGGAAGAGGGAAAAAGTAAAAACGTTTTACCACATTGGGTGGTGAAGGGGCAACTGGTGCCTGCCCGACTGTAATTCGCACTGCAGCATCGAGTGTGGCTGCCTTCAGTAATCTTCATGATAGTTTGGGCCGAGGTACGAGATGACAATAGCGGAAGAGCTTGAGTGTGTGCTTGAAGAGGCGTCGCTTCCACTGTGGGCACAAAGGTCCGTCACCCGCCCGACTTTCATGGCGATGCGCCGCACGACCTCCTCACAGTACCCATCATCCCACGCAGTGGCGCCTTTGCGTGGAAGGGGCACACGCCACCGCTCGCAGTACGGCATTAGAAGCTTTTCGCGCTGTGGCGCCTTGAACGTGCTGAGCAGTGACTGCAGGGCGGTCACAATGATCTGTGCGGACTCGCCCAGTTCGGTTCGTGCTGAGCTGTGGTCACTTGTGGAAGTGGTTGTGCCCTCATCATCGTCAAAAAAGTACTCTCGGTCGAGGCGCAGTGCCGCAAAGCTGCGCCCTGGCACGGCGTCCAGCTGGTACATTCCCACTGGCGCTGCCATGCCGCGCAGTGGTACGAGGCCAAGTGATGTCACATCAGTTTGTTCGCGCTCCGCCGTACTTAGCGCCAGGTATGTCGCTTCGGTAAGCAGCACTTGTCCACCATTCGCAACGCTCTCGGTGCGGGCGGCCGTGTTTGGCGTATGTCCGTAGTAGTCGTAGCCCTTTGTCACCTCGTCGTGCCGGATGTCGCATAGGCCCGTGTGGATGCCAATGCGCACGCGCAACCCGTTCCACAGCTCGCGGTACACGTCGGGGTCCAAGCATGCCGTCACTGGCCTGTAGCCCTCACCACTACTCGCACGTTCCTCCTCGAACATACGGTAGAACTCATCAAACACGTTTGTGCCCCAGTCGTGGTGTAGGAAACAACATTGGATATCGCGTGCAAGTTGCACGGCGGCGAATGGGCTCTTGCTTGCGATCATGAACGAATCTCCGACGGTCTTTACTTCATAGCAGTTGTACCTCCCTGCCACTTGGCGGATCATGCGGTGGTGTGCGGCCACAGCGTCAGGCATCAGCTCGGGGTATGCTGCCCACTGTGCCGTGCTGCTCTCGATGTCGGTGAAGATGAGCGTCACGGGGTCCGACGATTCCATCGGCGCCCTGTCGTTGTCACGAGTATTTCCTAGGGTGAGGTACAACAACACACAAAGAGCAACAAGCAATACCACAGCAAGCACCGATCCAGCGATGACACCGATGACTTGGGACCGTGTCAGTCGGCCATCCGCCTTAATAGCATATTCCAGAGACGGTGTGATGCCCTGCTGAAGTACAGGCACACTGGCATTCAGCACACGGGCCATCGACCACACCGAGAGGTTACTGGCACCAAAATTCGAAGCGCAGTTATTCGCCGATGCGGCGCCACCGCTGATGCACTCGGTATCGATGAAAGGCCCATACCACGTGTCATCCACTTTGATGTTGGATTCCTCAAAGAAAAAATCAGACAACAGCTCAGGACTCACCTTTTGCATCCGTGGGAGGATAGTCTGCAGCAGTCGCGCCGTGGCAAAGCCCAGGTACGTCAGTGGTGTCCAGCACGACTCGTTGACCACAAGCTTGTGGAAGTTGATAACTGTAAGCGACTGTGAGCTGCGGTCAGCCCAATGCGGCAAGCTCGTTGAGAATAGGAGGCGTGAAGAGCTTTCGATCGATTGTGGGGTTGCGTTGAATGCGCTCAGAAATTCATCGTACAGAAGAGCAATGTCATTGAAAGGAACGAACACGCGCAAACGGCGATGCCTTTGGAGGTGGTCTACAATTTCTGGAATGTCGGATGCCGCCAATCCAATGGTAAATACGTCGCCACTTTTCGGCAGTTGGGGCGCCATCGGTACGTCGTAGCTCAGCGCTGTGGCACTCTCCAGAGTCAGACCAAATGTCACCAGCGACTTTCCCAGCACGTCTTCCATCGCTGCTGCGTGGTCGCCACGGATGAAGGCCTTCACTTTCCCCAGTGAGGTGTTGGACATGTACACGGCCGACACGTACAGCTGCTGCGCAATTAGAGGTAATATATGAAGCACATTTCTTCTGAACGTGTTCACACGGGGCGTGAGGGCTATTGGGTTTATAAACGTCATGTCTCGCATATTCAACATTTCTCCGGGAACAACGCCAAACACTGCGGACACGGCCTTAGTGTCCCGCAGTTCCTCAAGTGCCGCTGTCGCGTTCGCTTTTGTGACTTCCAGGGAATGAAGAAAAATCCTATCGTCTGCAGACCCTGTTGCATCATCGAGAGCGACGGCACCAGTGAACCACCTCACGGTCGCACGGGACGCAATGGCATCGTCAGTCACTACCACAAACAGAGCGAGCAACGGAGCACCCACTTCCACACTTTCACCTGCGCAGTCCTTTAAATCCCGGGAAAGATACCCACTGGGCAGCGGCTCCAGGCGAAACCCCTCCACGACATTCTTCAGGTACACCATGCTGCCGCCTTGGTTGCAATGGCACGTGGCGCCTCGCTGGGCAGCGCCGTCAGTGCAGTTACCACCGAAGTCACCGACCACAAAGTCATCGATCACGTAACGCCGCTGCATGTACAGCGACTCCATGAAGGCTGTACGATTCGTCAACTGCATGTTGCTGTTCAGGGCCTGCGTAAGAATCTCTCCCGCTAGCCACCCGACCACCATCATTTCCCCAATGCCCTCATCCTCGAGGTAGTGCTTGGGTTTCGCGAAACCGCTCCAATCCTCGTTGGTCCCCAGGTAACTGTCCATCTCCTTCTGAAACCGCTGGATCATTGCGGACGTATTGTCGTTAGCAAGTGGAACCGCTCCAGCTGTAATCAGCTGCCCAGGAGTCAATTGAGCGCCTGTTGAATTCAGGGCACTGTTCCACGCCCTGTAAAGAAAGCCCTGCAGCCTCGTGGGTGCGAGTACATACACACCAGCCGCACGATCGTCCTGCACCATCTTATTGATGAACCATACAGTGGTATCATCCATCACATTGGCAAACAAAAGCACGGCCTGAGGTCGCGTCTTGATAAATTTCTCCCATTCAGCGCCCAAAGCGTCCTCTGAGACATGATCTCTCTTACCGCTTGCAACAACAAAGGTTCCGCACAGTTCCCGGCCCATCATTGAGAGAATATTCACCGCGGATTCGTAAGACTCCATCCCATCCCTGTCCCTCATGTACGCCATCCCCAGCCTCACAACACCCATATGTGCAACGGCGTACCGGATGAGTGCGAGGAGCTCGGCTACTGGTCCGACGCCCAGAAAGTAGAGGTTAGGGTTCCATCCGCGGGCCTCGTTGGAATGTGCTATGGCAGCAAAACCCACCACATTGTTCTTCTTCAGCGCAGGGAGAGCCGCCGCCACGTTCTCTGTGCTCAAGGGACCCAGTGCAATCAGTAACTTGCCCTCACTCTTTTGGATTCCCTGCTGCAGTATGTCACCAACCGAGGTGTTGTACGAATTGGGTCGGGTTACAGAAATCCTCGCCACGGAGCTCGTTTTCCAGCCGCGGGCGCTCACTGAGGCATCGAAGCCGGCGTTGATGGCATTGACCACGTCCACATCATCAGAGATGTCGTACATGAGGGAGACCACATGCACCGTTGGCACGGCATCCTCTGCGCACACCCGTAGAAGTGACAGCAGAAGGAGGAGCAGCGATAGCACTGTGGCCGAGGCTTGTGAAACGCGACGACGACTCGAGCGATGCAAGGCACCTCTCATAGCCCATTCCAACACCACATCCCGACAGGAGAGCGGGGAGTTTCTCCCACTTCCATGGGAAACCAAAGCACACATAACTTCACCTTGTTACAACCTTGTCGTTACTTCTAATGAGTGTAGAAAGGCGATTTAGAAAGTAGGCAAAACCAAAGAGGTACGTAGGCAGAAGGATCCCTGCTGATATGTACGAAGCAGCCATGCGGAGGAAAAAAAGCATCTTTAGACGATGAAGACATATGGGGGTGTCAGAAAGGCCAGACCAAATAAAAATCAATGGATATAGCCATCTTGGAGAAAGTAATTTACTACCATAAAACAAAATCAATATTTATAATACATACTGGGGAGTTGGGTGCATCACCGCCGCGTCGGTCCTACACATCTCCGCATTCCTATGCATTATGCATCACCCTGCGCTACTAGGCTGAGTGATCAGGAACATGCTGAAAGTGGATCACTATTCCCCGTTCAGCTTGAAGGAAAATAAGCAGTAACATACAGTCAATGAAGTAATGGGTGATAAGGTGGCGGTGCATATCTGTGGGTTAGGGCGTGGGAGAGGTCATATATCCCAGCGGAACGAACACCACTGCTTTGGCTTTGGACGATTACACTCAAAGCACTGAGCAGTTACACCTACCGCACCGCCTTACAGGTCGCTCACGTGTACCCAGCTGTACAATTAGCCAATAAACATTTCCGGAGTTCAGAAAAAAAAAGGGATGTTCAATATATGACACCCAGGGCATACCGCAAAGCTCTTATTATTCCTATCAACAAAGGAAAATATAAAATATAATTTTACAACAATTGACCAGTGCCCCTGTTCGTGAGTCCCTAGGACGGGATGAACAATGGCTACCTGGGGAGAAACCGCCTTTACTCTGGGTGCACTGTACTAAAAATACGGACGGGAGAATCGGAAGGAGGAAACTGGTGAAACAGCAAGCACAATAAAAGAGCGTATATGCACACACTTTTTTCCTTTTCTCTTTTAATGCATAAGTCTTGGATGTATGGATGATACGTACGCCAGTTCAATTTGTGTAGTGGACCTTCACGCCTAGTTCTCTGAATTCTCTCAATGTATTTGGATTTATATATGTGCATTTTGCAACTATCGTGCGTAATCTGGGGAATCTCGGCGGGGCATCGACACCAATGACACTCTGACACCCTTCAACATAAATTTCTTCCAGTGCAACCATGTCCGGGAGAGGCGTTTCTCGACCCACATTCCTACAAAATCTGAGATCAAGCTTGATCAATGCGGAGCACTTGGTGAGGCCACGGAGACTTGTCGCGGTGACCGTCGCTCCGCTGATGCCCAGGGCACGAAGGTTTGGGAGAGAGATGGCAACATCAACGACCGAACTGCTACTACAACAGCTCCGGATGTCTAGCTCCTCCAGTGAAGTAAGTTTGCCGAGTATACTCAAGTCACCCTGAGATCTGCGCACGGTGAGTCCAAGCTTAACAAGGCTTCTCACAGCACAAATGGCATTAAGCGATGCTGTGGTGATGTCTATGCCACTCAAATCCAACACCCGCAACTTGGGTAGGGATGGGAGGACGTCGATGTTCACTTCGATAATTCCCTGACCGATGAGATGAAGTTCTTCCAGCACTGTGGCTCCGTCAAGGGGAAATATGTCTGTTAGTGAAATGGTGGCGGGTTCAGAAGCAACGTCACAAGAGTTATCTGTGGGCCTAAGGTGCCCAACTAGCGGCGGAAGGTGCACATGCAGCACACGCAAAGTCGCAAAGGGTGTGTGACTCTTAGGAATGGGAATACCAACACTCCGTATTTGAATATTCAGTTCTTCCAGCGTGGCAATATTTGTAATACACATGGCATTGGTTATGTTCCAACAGGAACGAATATTAAGCACTCTTAAAGTCTTGCTTTCGCTTATACCCTGGAGGGACTCATTAGAAGCACCCGTGCCACTCAAGTTTAATACGCGAAGCCTAGGTAGCGTGCCGAGGACTCCGATGCCATTCAATATTTCCCCTCTTCCTTCGAGGTTCAGTTTTTCCAATGTCGCGATTTGCGCTAAAGGACTCACATCCGTATACAAATAATCCGTGTCCACGAGGTGGTAATGGTCGTCCACCTTTTCGCCCGTACGATGTGTGGGGCCTCCCGTCGGGAGGCTCAAGTCAAGCACACGCAGTCGCGGCATGTTAGCAAGCGCTTCCAAGCACGTTACATCCCACGCGGAGTACACAGTAAGTTCCTCCAGATTCTCCAACCTCCCCAAGTGACTGAACTCTTCATTGGAAATGTTCTGATAGTACATCCGAAGGATGCGCAGCGAAGGGATCCTCTTCAGCGACTCAAAATGCCGCACTTCGCCGTTGACATCAACATCCAATTCCTTAAGCAGATTCAGACCCACCAGCGGTTCCAGATCACAGACACCTTGGCATTCCTTGAATATTATCTTTGCTATGGAAGGGTACGTACCGATAAGTCTAGTGTGACCCACACCAAGTGTAAATCTCTTCGCTTTTAACATGAACGCTCTGCTACTAGCTTCGCCATTTGTGTCACTGACAGGTTTCTCTATGGGAATCAGCTTAAAGGCAGATATATTCGATGTCTTTTCATGTTCGAAGAAGCATTGGAGGTCGGATAACTGTCCACACTCAGATTTTTCTACCTCAGCATATGATAAGGGTTCACGTTCAGGCGAGTCAAGATTGACTGACGTCCTCCCGCCGTCGAGCAGTGACCGGGTCCCCATCACCGACTCCACGCACCGTGAGGAATCATTACACGTTCCACCGTCCCGCCGGTCGATATCACTTTCTACCTGGTGACATGAACCATCTGCAGTTCCCTTCGCAATTGGTGCTTCCTTGTTCATTTGTGCATCCTTTTCAAGCTTTCTCACCAATGTATGTGCATTGCGCGTGGAGCGATCCACACGGCTCCCCAGACACCTCTTTACACAGGCCACATCTTTCCTTAAGGCTTTCATCTCGGCCTCATAGCTGGAAATGCGTGAGATAAGACCGTTCAAAGCCTTACTTACTTCAGCCGTCGTGACTAGCAGCGACTGCAAAACGGCTCTGGTGACTGTGACGTGTTCAGTTGGAGAGTCCTTACACATGTTGGTGGGCATATTAGACCTCTCAATACCTAGTAAGTTCCAATCCGAGACTTTGCACTTCGCGAGAAGTGTCAGATCTTGACATACCAGGTCACCATGATCTTTTGCGTCAGCTGCATGAGCGTGGCGTATCAACGATTGGATACCCTCCGTGTCAACGTAAACATCTGCCGTGCTAGCGCTCCCATACAGACGCTGTATGCTCTTGTCCACAAGGTCCCTTAGTGTTCTTCTGTGGCTCTCGCCAGTGGTGCGCATTAGTGGCACTACGCACGCGTCAGCCTGTTTTCCTGGTGACACATCACCATCGGAGACACAACTCTCTGCTGCTGCTGCTTCCCAGCCGCTCATATTCGTTGCTTTGGCCAAGTCACTTGCATTAAACCAAAATTCACCGTCATACACCTGGATAAAGCGGATGGAATGGTCATTGTACGTTACAGAAAGGGGACCCTCGCAGCCAAATAAGCAGGATATGGACATTTTGCCGTGCGGGTGACCCGCTGCAGCACGTACGGGTACAACACCTATCAGTAGAAAGAGAAAGGGAGCTCTAATGATGGAAGATGGATGTAGTAATGATAGTGACGGTAATGGTTCACTTTTCGTGTTCAAAAATAAGCGTGAAGCTGGTGTGCCCACAACATTTAAGCGAGTAAAGTCGAACTACCCAACCGATGGTTATGTGATTTACTTGAGATTCCGACAGTAAAACCAGGGTGGGCAACCTGCCCTCTTCCTTCAGTCCCACGATTTGCCGTGGTATTGGGTGACCTTCAGCTAACGCTTGTTCACTGTATCTGTGCATTTGTATACAACCTTTGTTGATCTCGTGAATATACACGTCCAACTACTTCAACATGTCTTCAGGCATCCAAATTCAAATATATGATTGACGATTAAAGAGGGCGAGGGGTATCAATGGATTTGAAGCAAACATAGTCTTTACCAGTTTACACATGATACCCCTCCTCCCTTTGGTTTCTCGATAATCAGCCCCAACTATTACGACGGCATCCATTTTTTTCCCCCTCCCTCCTTTAACTTTTTTTTTTTTGCGCAGAGGTCCTCACACGAGGCAGTCAAAGAGTAATAAGGAGCGCGAGAGGGAGAAAGGAAAATAAAGAGCAAATAAACAAGAAAATATTATTCAACGTCTCCTAAAATAGATACAGTTTGATTATGGATGCCTCCTACATTTTACAAGTGTGAAGTATAACAGTTGCAACGAGAGCGTAACTAATGTTGCGGGCGCACGGCTGCCCAAGTGGCTTTCCAGGCTTACCGGCGAATAGAAAAACCGTCAGCAGCCACATGACCTGCTTGCTTATCAGTGGGCCGAGGGGGGCCAAACACAGGAGTGCTTCAGAGCGGAATGTTGCCCGATGCCTTTGAATTAAGCCACCCCACTGAGAGCATTGCATTAAAGCAAAAATACGCTCAAGTACACGATGATTTTTATTTTTATGCTTTCATACTTTCACATGGCATATTCACCACCGTGTATAAATAGGTTATAACTTCACCCTTATCAGTGACGCGCCTGCTTTTATTTCAATGCGGGGGTTCTGGCCCTTCTCAAATGGACTGGGGTCGCTGTACAAACCTCGACCGACAACACCACGCCGCAAGGCCCCACCATGACGGCATCAGTGGGGCCCATTGCCAACATCACGCGTGCCGCTGTCTTTCACACCGGTGATGACTGGAACCAAAGGTGACCGTCAACACAGGTATGGTGCAACGTGATTCGGCCTGCCTGGGTTACGGGTGCGAGCATCGATGCGGCTCCGCACGAGTCAGAGGGCCTACTGCGGTGTGCTAGGCCCATCAGCTGAGAGCAAGGCAGTGAGATAAGGAAGAGGTATAGATGTATATGTGTAATACGATGCGCACACGGTGCCCGACACATCACATTACACATGTAGGCAACGCTACCGTGGTGATTACATCACTCAAAACAAAATGTCACATGGACACTCAGTAAATGGAGGGAACAAAACAATGTCAATACACTTTACAGCACAGTTTCACACCTATTCTGCGCTACAGAAGGACATCATAATAGGTGCTGGTACAAGTGCGTGTTTTCTAAGATACTATACCACATGAATAAGAGAAACAAATGCAACAAAACAACCACAGCAGCAAAACAAAACAAAAACAAAAAGAAAAACACAAATAGGAAAACAAGAAGAAGCGATAAATGACGTGCGTGTGTTGTGTTTGGGTGTGACCAGCGATTGTGCGTCACTCCCAATGTACGCGGTTGGGCTCTGAGCCATTTCCTTCTTGGGGCGCCCAACAGTGCCGGCCAAACTACGTGCCTGGCATCTGGGGGGCGATGCATCATCATCACGCCCCCAAAACTACATTTTTGCAACCCACCAGCGGTGGTTAACCATATGGTGCACAAGGGACGCAATCTTCCTCCATGAATCCCACTTTCTCTTCTTTTTCCTCTCACACATCGGTCATATTGTGCGAAATGGGGCGCACGTAATTTTCAAACACGGCTGTAAATTTGACACTGCAGTACAGTCGACTTTGGTACGTCCACCGAAATTATGGTTTGACAAAGAAGTAAATAACAGGCCGGCAAACGTGTTGCACTGGTCAAACGGATGCGTAGACAGGCTTTGCTTGAATTGTTACTCCTTTTGCCTCCAGCGCCACCCGGATGCCTAAAGCGATATCACTCTTACGGAAGCCCAAAAATGAGAGTCGGGGAAGCTTCGGAAGTGCGTCAAATCCAACCTTCGCATTCCGACAGTTCCAGAGGTACAACCTTTCAAGCGATCCCATTTGAGAGATTGGCGTTATGTCTGTTAGTTCCTCGCAATCACAAAGTTTCAGCGCCTTGATACTTTTGCTCAACGAGAGTTCCCGAAACTGCCCGTCGTTAATATGTGAGGAAGATAAATCCAATGTACGCAACACAGGCAAAGCGCTGAGGGAACCCAAGCCCTTCGTGATCCAGGAGCAGCCTCGGAGTTCTAACGTTTCCAGTGTTGTGATACTGGCGAGGGGCGTGATATCGCTCAGATAGCCACAGTGGGGAAGGCTCAAAACAGTTAGCGATTTGGATTTACCGATTATCCGAACACATGCATCTGTGATACGTGTGCTGGCGCATTTTGCCACGCAGAACTGTGGCAGCCCTCCAAGGGAATCAAGGCCCACGGTTATACTGCGGCAGCCATCGATATACAGCTCCCTCAGAGTTGGGAGGGCCGACAGAGCTGAGACATCAGTTAAGCGGATACAATAAGAAAGATCGAGCGTCAAGAGTGAGGTGGATTTACAAACCTCCTCGAGTACCGCATCGTCAATGATGGTGCCTGTTAGGGCCAATGTATGAAGCCGTGGTAGTGTGGCAAGGGCTCCTACACCCAGGGACAGTTTGCTGCAGTAACGGAGATTCAATGTTTCCAATGTTTTGATGGTTGAAAGGGTCGTGATGTCCGTCAAACTGTTGCATCCGGAGAGGCTAAGCTTCACCAGGGCGCAACATGCGTGCAGATCCTCGACGAATTTATTATCAACGCCTGAACGGCTTACGTCCAATGCTCTCAGGTTGGATGCTCGGTGGATGTTCTCAATGGCAGTCAACCGACTGCAGTCAGTGATCGATGCTTCTTCCAGCGTATCAATGGAGAATATGTGCCTTACCGCGTCATTGTCGACACACTCGCCTTGAAGGTACAACTTGCTCAGCAAAGGCATCTCAGCCAGGGAGGGTATATTCAACAAGCGACGAAACTGGGAGACAAGACGTATCTCCTCCAAGGATTTTAACGTCTCCAGTTGTTGCAGGTCACAAAAACTATTCCTGAACAGAATGCTCAACCTCTTGAGGGACACGCACCCCCGGAGCGGTAAAAGGGCACCTACGTCGAGAGCACCATCGCTCAGAGTGATATCAGAGGCGTGCCGGACAGCGGTGGAATGAGCGTAACGTGCGCTCCCAATCAGCACAGACTGTTTATTTTCTCTAACAGCGGAGAGCGCGCCAAGCTCACTTTTGAGAAGGGACACTTTGATCTCCATCCTTTGCACCTCCGCCACCAGATTGGCACGTTTCTGCAACAGTGAACACACACTGACCCCGCCCTCAGCACAGCCTCCACTGACATCATTTTTGTCCTGATATTCTGCCGCTAATCGCTTCTTTTGCGGAGCTGAAACGGCTGCTGGGGGTTCATAGCGTTGCCTCTTTGCTGACATGTGCCCACAACACCTAAACCTTGTGGAACACCTCTTGCGTCCGGGCTGACGCCTCACTGTCGTGCCATGTGAGTAAAGTGGGTGGAAAGTTACATAATAAGCGGGAGAGAGACTCGCATTTTATTTTCCCCATTCCACCACACTGGGGCATGTCCTCACCGGTAGTGATAATTATTACACACGTATGTACAGTTGAGAATGATGTAGCAAATGCTGAGGGTATGACTCACAGTAGTGTAAAATGTAGTAAACATTTTGTCCTTCTTAGTCCAGTCCTACAACGTCCCCATCCCAACTGAAGCAGGAACGTCAGAAAATACCAACCACGAAGCCACACATCACCTTTTCCACAATAACGACCATTTAACATCTTAAGTGTGCAGGGTGCATGGCCCCGGCGTGGCGGCTTGCCAGTGGTCCACTGCTGTCATGGTCGCAGCAGCACTAAGATGGCAACCCGCGAGACACACATAAGCGTGCCAGTGAGGAAAGCAGTACGTCCTCCACCTCGTTGGCTCAGCCGCGCCATGCGTGTATAACTTTCGGAAACCCAGTTGAAGGATTGCGGTATTGTGTTACATTTATTACGATGATGCACATTAACTCGCTCGAGCCACAAAGGCAAAATACTGTTGAATACGTCTGGCTTGACTTAATGCGTTTACATCAATCATGTGGTGTTTCTTTCTCTTATATTATTATTATTATTGTTATTATTTTGGTGTAGGTGAGTTCATCGTTGTGCTTACGGATCCACATCGAAACAAAAAATGAAAAGGGAAAAAGATTGCCTGCCAAAGAATCAAAGGGTTAGCACTGAGGGAAAGGCGAGGTGTGTGCGTGTGCGCAGAGAAGGAGATATTACTTATATGAGCAGTCTTCTAAAATACCCTGCATATGTGCAAAAATAAAACGGGTACGGTAAGTTAGTGTCAGCACACGAAAGGACGATGAACATCTCCTTATCTTGCTTTCGGCTTACACAGAGTGCAAAATCAATGATGTGCAAAAAAAAAAACAGAAAACAAAATGACAAAAGCAGGAATGAAGCAATAAAGCGAGAACATCGCGACTTGCTTTAGGTGCCATAACTAAGTTATATGGATTGAACTTATAACTTGAGAGGCAACATGCGCGGTTACAAACATACTCCACATCCAATGTTCGTGCCACGGGGTGCGAAAAAAAAAGAAGAAAACGACAGTTACTACTTCTTTCCAAGTTTTGGTGTTACGTGGAAGTGGTCCGCAATCATACGCGCAACACATGTGGTTACGGACTTCGCAAACGGCACGTGCAGGAACTCGTTCGGTCCATGCGCATTACTTTTTGGTCCCAAGACCCCTGTTATGACGAACTGTGCCTCCGGAAACTTTTTCAGCAGCATGGCAATGAAGGGAATAGATCCACCCATTCCCTGAGAAGCAAAGGGTTTGCCAAATGCTGTTACACTTCCATTGTTCAGGGCTTCGAAAAGCCATGGCTTAAGCTCCGGTGTTGCGCACCCGGAACCAGCGGGATCTGGCGTGAAGACCACCTGGGCGTTATATGGGGGATCGGCTTCAAGGATTCGTTTCATTGCCGCGGTGGCCTTCTCAGCGTCAACGATGGGTGGAACGCGGAGCGAAAGTCGCAGCGTTGTCATTGCACGATTCACATTACCAGCTGTCACTGCGTCTGGGAGGTTGTCGCCCACCACCGTTAGACAAGGCTTCCACGAATTTCTCAGGGCAAGTTCCACGTTGTCGCTGACCTCAGTGCGTACGCCAGGAAGAAGGGGAAATTGTTCTTTGTATGGTATTGTCCCAATGGACCGCATGCTTTCCACAACACTATCTGGAATGACACAATTCGCTTCGGGAATTTTCACATCTCCGGTGTGCGTATCTTCAATGCGCTCCAAAAGTATACGGGCAATGCGGAAGGAATCAGGAACCACACCACCAGATATGCCACTGTGCATGCCCTCGCTCATTGTCTTCACCGTCAGCATACCGCCGCAAACACCTCGCAGCGCCGTCGTTAGCCATAGCTGGTCGTAGCTCATTGCTCCACTGTCCAAACAAATGAGGAGATCGACATTGCCAATACGATCCCTGCACTTATTCAGGTAAAATGGTAGGTCCATACTCCCCGACTCTTCGCTGGCTTCGATTATCACAACGACCTTCCCGTGTGGGATGTTGTGCTTCTGTAAGGCTGCAACGGACGTGAGCGCTGAGAATACAGCGTAGCCATCATCAGCACCACCACGACCATAGAGCTTGCCATCACGGTACACCGGCTTATATGGATGAAGACCCTCATCCCACGGAAGGAGCGGTGGTTGCTTGTCCATATGGCCGTACATCAACAGTGTGTTGGCGCACGGCTCCGTTCCATCAATTTCAATAATGAGGAAAGGCGTTAGTTTTTCCTCATTAAAGACCTCGTACTTCATCCCTTTAATCGGTTGTTTCTTTACCCAATCAGTGATGATGCTCATAGCTTTTTGCATAAGGCCGTTTGTTGCCCATTCAGGATCATAATGAGGGCTTTGATTCGGAACTTCAATGTACGCAGAGATGGTGGAGATGATGCTTTTGTCCCAATCGTCTGCGATACTCTTGTGCACCGCAGTCCAGTCGGTCGCCATATTGTGGTATGTCTTTGTTCTTCCTCTTGACCTCCTTAGGATTATTTTATCTTACTCAGCTATGGTGTTGACACCAAATATACCCGTGATACAAAGCTTCATTCCAAAGGAAAGAGAAAACAACGAAGTTGAGGATTGTGCCTTTGTGAATTGGTTGGTTGTGCATCTGGTGATATTTATTCCTTAATTAATAATAATAATGATAATAATAATTTCAAATTCCTAGATATGACGTATTTATGTGTGCACGGAGTCGTTATCTGCTTTCTTCACCTCAAGCTAACCGTGCCCCATTTATGGTGACGGTAGCTGCTTACGCCGTGTGGAAGTATCCTTCCGTTGTCTCCTGCAGCGCAGGCCGCACTATCACCCACCAGGAAAGGAAAACATAACGATGACAGAGCTGTGGAACCTCCCACATGACGGTATGCACACAATACCACTGGGAAGGAGAATGCAGATACTTCAGTCCGACAAACAAACTGGGCCACCTGCGTTCGTGGCCTACTAGGAGATAAATGAGCGGCATCCACAGCCATTAAACGTACATCTAACGATGTATAGGCATGGGTGAAGAGAGTCATAACACCAACACCATTGTGCGTCCTCTCGCTGACAGTGCAACGGGATTGCGTTTGAGTAAGTTAGCGCCCAGAAAGAATGAACTGTACCACACAAGGCTCATGCACTCCCCTTAAAATTGGGTGCCTGGTGAATATGCAAGCGGCACAAATCGTTATCCTTGATTATACATTATATGCGCGACCAAGTGATTTTTCTTTTTTAAAAAAGCGCTTCCTTCGGCATTCCTCATATTCGCCTACTATATCAGTATGCCGCATACATTTGAATAACAAGCATGCATTCGCATGCATCCCCCACAGGACAGAAGCCAATGTTGACACAGCAAAGTTTTCCCCTCGTTTCCTCTGGAACCGCACTTGTCGGCATCCAACCCAGCGGCCACACGCTTTCCCCATGTATTCCGCTGTTTGTTTTAGTGGATTTTAAAGGATTGAGGACGTCAGAGGGGGTTCGTAATACGCACAGAGCCCAGTAGCCGGTGGAGAGCAAACAAACTGGTAAACAATCCGCCCTACTCCCAGTGGTGGTGATCCCCAAACATCGATGGGAATAAATACGGGCGGCCTTACAGCAACTTGTTACGTAGCGCTTGATTAGTACGTACCCAGTTCGAGTGAATTGCACGAATATAGACCGACGATTTTTTGACCAAGCGACAACAGCAGTATTAACAGTTTCACCAAAATCAGTAAACATAACTGTGTTGCACAGGTAGCAAGACGAAATGTTCACGCCCAACCCCTGGTCAATGCAATTTCTGCCTTTAAATCTGCTTGTGACAGCGCTATCAGAGATTCATCACTGACTATATGCCACACCAGCGAGGGTTGTCCACTGCGCTGTTAGTCCGATTATAATGGATGAGCACATTACCCGCAACTCTCCACGGGAAGAGGTGGAGGCGGCGTCATGAACAAATGAATAGTTCCCCTTGCACCACATAGACCCAGACAAGTAGACTAAATTTCGAGCACAGCAGTATGAACACCAAAGCGCACGAATGCAAAAAAGAATGGAAGCTTCTGATACCTTCATTTCCACTAATTTGGATCACTTGCTGTTCCCACCAATTCCAGATGACATTTGGGCATATTTCTCTCTGGATAACAGTATAGAGCCGAAGATTTTGATCGGATGTAAGGCTCTTAGAGATTATAATAATACCAAAGGACTTGTTAATAATATCCAACCATATAAAAATGGACACAGCGCCTAAAGTATTCCATTACGGTACTTCCTCGCAGCAATGTATCTTCAGCTAATACAGAGGAGTTAACTGCCTTCGGTGAAGTACGAAGCAATAAGAGATAGTCATCGTGAAGCAGCGCCGCACATTTTTTTTCGTTTGAGCCGCGTAATGTATAGATGTTGCTCACTCGCTTTTTGCACTCCTGCAATGCGAGGCACCCAGAGCGGAATGCGCCGTGCAACTGTGCTCCGGCTCGTGGCTCATAGAAAGCAGCTCATTTCCGGAGATCCCGGAAGCTTCTTCAACTGGCTCCCCGACAGTGCACCGTCCAACGAGTTCTCCGTCCGCTGCCCGGCCAAATTATATTCCAGTGAGCGTTCACTTCGACACGCCTGTTGGAAGCGGTCCGTGCAACCTATTTTTCATTCAACATAATTTAGACAACGCTGCCGGGGCGGTGTACTGCTTCGGGTGCTACTTGAGAGAGCAGTAGATATACGTGGAAAGATGCATCTTGTGCGGTATGTAGGGGTTAGGGCAGATGCGCCTCAGCGGCCCACACACGAGGCCGAAAGAAGGCGAAGAGCTGTGTAGCGTAAAAACATATGCGGGACCGCACGGTTTCCTCCAACACCAGACGTGTCCGTTACGAAACTAAACAGCTCGGAGGTGAGGGAAAAAATAACTGGAAAATATTTTTAGCGGTAAAATAAGAAAGGAAAACAAGAAATAAATGTAAATAAATAAATAATCATAAGATCGCCACCAATATTTCCCATAAAGTAACATAAAACCATAAGACAAGTGGTGCCACATGTACATACAGTCATACCACAGTAACAGAAGAAGAAGAAAAAATAACCCACGACTAAACTAGTTTCACTGCAGTTGAAAGGGGTGAAATCAAACAAACAAAGGGGGTGGATTCCAAAAGGCACACCATCTTTTCCTTACACGGGCCTTTGTAACGCCACAGTGTTGCTGTTCGCTTCGGCGGCAATCGGGATCATATCGGGAAAGCGTTAAACTCACTCATGACCGTGGGAAGTAATGGGACCCTGTGGTATTTCGTTACATTGAGGTGGGGAGATAAGAAATAACAGAGGAAAGGAAGAGGGAAAAAGTAAAAACGTTTTACCACATTGGGTGGTGAAGGGGCAACTGGTGCCTGCCCGACTGTAATTCGCACTGCAGCATCGAGTGTGGCTGCCTTCAGTAATCTTCATGATAGTTTGGGCCAAGGTACGAGATGACAATAACGGAAGAGCTTGGGTGTGTGCTTGAAGAGGCGTCGCTTCCACTGTGGGCGCCGTGGTCCGTCACCCGCCCGACTTTCATGGCGATGCGCCGCACGACCTCCTCACAGTACCCATCATCCCACGCAGTGGCGCCTTTGCGTGGAAGGGGCACACGCCACCGCTCGCAGTACGGCATTAGAAGCTTTTCGCGCTGTGGCGCCTTGAACGTGCTGAGCAGTGACTGCAGGGCGGTCACAATGATCTGTGCGGACTCGCCCAGTTCGGTTCGTGCTGAGCTGTGGTCACTTGTGGAAGTGGTTGTGCCCTCATCATCGTCAAAAAAGTACTCTCGGTCGAGGCGCAGTGCCGCAAAGCTGCGCCCTGGCACGGCGTCCAGCTGGTACATTCCCACTGGCGCTGCCATGCCGCGCAGTGGTACGAGGCCAAGTGATGTCACATCAGTTTGTTCGCGCTCCGCCGTACTTAGCGCCAGGTATGTCGCTTCGGTAAGCAGCACTTGTCCACCATTCGCAACGCTCTCGGTGCGGGCGGCCGTGTTTGGCGTATGTCCGTAGTAGTCGTAGCCCTTTGTCACCTCGTCGTGCCGGATGTCGCATAGGCCCGTGTGGATGCCAATGCGCACGCGCAACCCGTTCCACAGCTCGCGGTACACGTCGGGGTCCAAGCATGCCGTCACTGGCCTGTAGCCCTCACCACTACTCGCACGTTCCTCCTCGAACATACGGTAGAACTCATCAAACACGTTTGTGCCCCAGTCGTGGTGTAGGAAACAACATTGGATATCGCGTGCAAGTTGCACGGCGGTGAATGGGCTCTTGCTTGCGATCATGAACGAATCTCCGACGGTCTTTACTTCATAGCAGTTGTACCTCCCTGCCACTTGGCGGATCATGCGGTGGTGTGCGGCCACAGCGTCAGGCATCAGCTCGGGGTATGCTGCCCACTGTGCCGTGCTGCTCTCGATGTCGGTGAAGATGAGCGTCACGGGGTCCGACGATTCCATCGGCGCCCTGTCGTTGTCACGAGTATTTCCTAGGGTGAGGTACAACAACACACAAAGAGCAACAAGCAATACCACAGCAAGCACCGATCCAACGATGACACCGATGACTTGGGACCGTGTCAGTCGGCCATCCGCCTTAATAGCATATTCCAGAGACGGTGTGATGCCCTGCTGAAGTACAGGCACACTGGCATTCAGCACACGGGCCATCGACCACACCGAGAGGTTACTGGCACCAAAATTCGAAGCGCAGTTATTCGCCGATGCGGCGCCACCGCTGATGCACTCGGTATCGATGAAAGGCCCATACCACGTGTCATCCACTTTGATGTTGGATTCCTCAAAGAAAAAATCAGACAACAGCTCAGGACTCACCTTTTGCATCCGTGGGAGGATAGTCTGCAGCAGTCGCGCCGTGGCAAAGCCCAGGTACGTCAGTGGTGTCCAGTACGACTCGTTGACCACAAGCTTGTGGAAGTTGATAACTGTAAGCGACTGTGAGCTGCGGTCAGCCCAATGCGGCAAGCTCGTTGAGAATAGGAGGCGTGAAGAGCTTTCGATCGATTGTGGGGTTGCGTTGAATGCGCTCAGAAATTCATCGTACAGAAGAGCAATGTCATTGAAAGGAACGAACACGCGCAAACGGCGATGCCTTTGGAGGTGGTCTACAATTTCTGGAATGTCGGATGCCGCCAATCCAATGGTAAATACGTCGCCACTTTTCGGCAGTTGGGGCGCCATCGGTACGTCGTAGCTCAGCGTTGTGGCACTCTCCAGAGTCAGACCAAATGTCACCAGCGACTTTCCCAGCACGTCTTCCATCGCTGCTGCGTGGTCGCCACGGATGAAGGCCTTCACTTTCCCCAGTGAGGTGTTGGACATGTACACGGCCAACACGTACAGCTGCTGCGCAACGACAGGCAATATATCAAGCACATTTCTTCTGAACGTGTTCACACGGGGCGTGAGGGCTATTGGATTTATAAACGTCATGTCTGGTGTATTCAACATTTCTCCGGGAACAACGCCAAACACTGCGGAAACGACCTTGGTGTCGCGCAGTTCCTCAAGTGCCGCTGTCGCGTTCGCTTTTGTGGTCTTCAGGGGATGGAGAAAAATCCTATCGTCTGCAAACCCTGTTGCATCATCGAGAGCGACGGCACCAGTGAACCACCTCACGGTCGCACGGGACGCAATGGCATCGTCAGTCACTACCACAAACAGAGCGAGCAACGGAGCACCCACTTCCACACTTTCACTTGTGCAGTCCTTTAAATCCCAGGAAAGATACCCACTGGGCAGCGGCTCCAGGCGAAACCCCTCCACGACATTCTTCAGGTACACCATGCTGCCGCCTTGGTTGCAATGGCACGTGGCGCCTCGCTGGGCAGCGCCGTCAGTGCAGTTACCACCGAAGTCACCGACCACAAAGTCATCGATCACGTAACGCCGCTGCATGTACAGCGACTCCATGAAGGCTGTACGATTCGTCAACTGCATGTTGCTGTTCAGGGCCTGCGTAAGAATCTCTCCCGCTAGCCACCCGACCACCATCATCTCCCCAATGCCCTCATCCTCGAGGTAGTGCTTGGGTTTCGCGAAACCGCTCCAATCCTCGTTGGTCCCCAGGTAACTGTCCATCTCCTTCTGAAACCGCTGGATCATTGCGGACGTATTGTCGTTAGCAAGTGGAACCGCTCCAGCTGTAATCAGCTGCCCAGGAGTCAATTGAGCGCCTGTTGAATTCAGGGCACTGTTCCACGCCCTGTAAAGAAAGCCCTGCAGCCTCGTGGGTGCGAGTACATACACACCAGCCGCACGATCGTCCTGCACCATCTTATTGATGAACCATACAATGGTATCATCCATCACATTGGCAAACAAAAGCACGGCCTGAGGTCGCGTCTTGATGAATTTCTCCCATTCAGCGCCCAAAGCGTCCTCTGAGACATGATCTCTCTTACCGCTTGCAACAACAAAGGTTCCGCACAGTTCCCGGCCCATCATTGAGAGAATATTCACCGCGGATTCGTAAGACTCCATTCCATCCCTGTCCCTCATGTACGCCATCCCCAGCCTCACAACACCCATATGTGCAACGGCGTACCGGATGAGTGCGAGGAGCTCGGCTACTGGTCCGACATCCAGAAAGTAGAGGTTAGGGTTCCATCCGCGGGCCTCGTTGGAATGTGCCATGGCAGCAAAACCCACCACATTGTTCTTCTTCAGCGCAGGGAGAGCCGCCGCCACGTTCTCTGTGCTCAAGGGACCCAGTGCAATCAGTAACTTGCCCTCACTCTTTTGGATTCCCTGCTGCAGTATGTCACCAACCGAGGTGTTGTACGAATTGGGTCGGGTTACAGAAATCCTCGCCACGGAGCTCGTTTTCCAGCCGCGGGCGCTCACTGAGGCATCGAAGCCGGCGTTGATGGCATTGACCACGTCCACATCATCAGAGATGTCGTACATGAGGGAGACCACATGCACCGTTGGCACGGCATCCTCTGCGCACACCCGTAGAAGTGACAGCAGAAGGAGGAGCAGCGATAGCACTGTGGCCGAGGCTTGTGAAACGCGACGACGACTCGAGCGATGCAAGGCACCTCTCATAGCCCATTCCAACACCACATCCCGACAGGAGAGCGGGGAGTTTCTCCCACTTCCATGGGAAACCAAAGCACACATAACTTCACCTTGTTACAACCTTGTCGTTACTTCTAATGAGTGTAGAAAGGCGATTTATAAAGTAGGCAAAACCAAAGAGGTACGTAGGCAGAAGGATCCCTGCTGATATGTACTGGGTTCATTACACTTTTTATAATTAATACGGTTGTGTAGGTGAAGCTTTCATGGTGGTTAAGTGCACTTGGACTTGAGATAGTTGCATTTCTTGAAATTGGTAAATTAATGCGCCCTTTCCTTTCCGTTGTTGCAAGGGACAAATATTTTAAATATTAATTACACGAATGGTGGATCAAACGTTTGATTGTGCTTCTGTGCTAGCGACATGAAACTGCTAGATGTTACTACATATATATATATGTTGAACGGCTGGTGGGCTGTTGTAACTTGTGTTTTGTACTTGGACTCGAAGTGTTACGTATGGTCAAGCGCAGTGCTTCGTCACTCTGATTTATGTTTTTTTTTTTTTTTAAATCACATGTCTGGATACCTCTGTTTGTGCCTTTAGTGTACCCAACCGTCATCTTTCATACAATTTTGGTGACTAGTGGCCATATATGAGCTTTATGGTGGTGATAGCTCTACTTTCTCTTACACGACATACACCTGGCTAAATACCTGTGGACTACGATGATGTTGGGCATGTGCCTCGGGGAGCTCTCCCCCACGAGGTTTGGAGCATGATGATGTGTACAGCTGAGCTCCAGTGCGCAGGGTAGCGTTTGTCCATCTGGTTGTGTAACTGCGTCGATGCACTATCCTGACTGTAAATTACAGCAATATTCAAGCAGAGCAACAGCTCACGCTACTTCTGTCATGCTGAAGTTTCTATTTGACCAATGACAAAGCGAGGTATTTGGTCCCATTCCAGTATTAGGTGGAGTCACGATGAACAAGAAAATATCAAGAATGTACCCCGTCAAAAAATAGCATTACCACACTTATTTGGCAGACAATCTTATTGAATACATAAATCGAGTTTTACCCATATAACACTATCTGCAACGGAGTAGCAGGCGTCGATGAGCATCGCGCTCAATACATGACCTATTGCTGCACCAATTCTCATCATCCTCGTGACTTGCAGGGAAGGGCTAAGCCGTATGATGCAATACAAGCATGGGACTCATAAGTGTGGGTCTAGCTGCAAATGTGGGACTGTACCTAATCACTCATCCTGTGCGCACCATGCGCGTTTTTTTTGATGACACGCCACTCCCGATAGGGATATAGACATACCGTACAACCTCGCGGAGTGAGCATAAGTCTCTGAAACTGCCTTTCATTTTCTTCCCTCCTGAAGAATTGCACGTCCATCTCTGGGAACTGCGGGTAATTACGTGGTTACTGTGCTAGTTTACAAATTAGGAAACAGAATAGAGACAACAGCAAGTCGTGTCGCAGTACGCTTACTAGACACTTTCTTGCTGTATTCTTAATGTTTTTCCCCCTTATCCCAGCGACTGTGTCATCATATTTGTTACGATTTTCGGGGCACAATACCAACGCGTTAGTTGACTTCTAGACACCATTCACCATTGTATTTGTCGTTCTTGCTTTGCGGCTCAAGCTAGAGCTTACTCCAATTTCCACCACGGTTGCATTCGGTGATTGCCTGGCCCCATGATCGCCCCAATGTCTCTCATTCGTTTTACTATACTTTAGGATGCATTTTTCCCTGCCGTTATTCCGGCTTCACAACCATTCAGCTACCCACCCGTCTAACCATTCGATGTATTTTTCCTTACAAACGCACACCAACTCAAGCGAAGATCGTGTGGAATTGAGATACTTCCCCAATGATGAAAACACACATATAACCCTATCGTTTTCAACAATATACCACAGGATGATTATGCACACATAATGGAACGCTCAGAGCATTTCCTTTTCTTTTGTGTTTCAGTTATCACTGTAACCCAAATTGGCAGGGACAGTGCAATGGTTATTACTTTGTTACGGGTGACAAATCCCTTCATCCACCTCATTGGCACGTTTTTAACGATTTTCTTTTTGTACCACATTTAGCACGCAATATAACACAGAAATTATTTGTGATTTCTCTGATATATATATCACCTTACATGGGTCCTAACGATCAATACCGTTTACCACGTGATGTTAGGCATCTGATTCCCATGTGCACTCTCTCCTCCTCACTTTCCTTTCCTTTTTTAAAGAATAATAATATCATTTGCAACGTTTCTACTTGTATGGACGAACTCTCAGCAGGTGGACAAAGCTTCCTCGGGACGTAACTAGTGCATTTACAATAACTCTGTCACGTCATGGGTCTCATGGGCGTTAAGGGTTAGGTTTCCCGTCCTTCTATTTTACCAATTTTAGATTCACCGGACAATAGGCATAAAAAATACATAACGTATATAAATTGCGTAGCGTAACTGTCGTTGAGGGACTTCCACCCGCTCTCCACAGCAAACAACACCAGGTTTGGTTTAGAGGGGAAGAAATGCCAAAAGCACACCCGCTTTTTCGTTACAAAGACACTGAAAAAAAGTGGTTAGGGAGCACTTCCTTACTCGCCAGAAAACTGCATGTAAAAATATGTGAAAATGATACAAAAAACACCCCCTTTTTTGTTCGTCGTGGCAAACAGTTTGCGGGAGGGACAACTGCTTAGCACTTGCTGTCGTACGCACTAATCTTCAACAGGTAATTGGTTGAAGCAAAATCGTCTAGAGCTCCCCAGTGGTGCGTTGGGTGACAGATGACACTGGGCCATACATTACACACCTAGTTTTGCAACCGCGAAGCAACTATTGAACATTTCCTCCACCCCGTTATGTTCACACAAGGAAAACGACAATTTGTGTCAAGAGGATGCAGTAGTAATAGAGACACTGCCACACACTAGAAAGAGTGTTAACAGGATCCAATCTCTTCACGACCTGGCTTGTTATTTTTCGCGAATGCAATGGCAAAAGGCACGTTCACAATATTTTGAAAATTTCTCCCTCTTTATTTGTTCGCCTTCTTTCATCTCCCATATATATATATATATTATAGAAAAAAATGGAGTCGTAATGTTGCGAGTATATTTACCATTCAACTGATTTCCTTCACGACGTAGTTGAAAAATACCCATCTCTACCCCGTAAAGCTGAGGTTTACGTAATGCTCACGGCTACGCATTCTCTCCCTGGCTACTTAACTATATGCGAATATCAAAGCAAGAGTACTGATTTTATTATGCCCACGTACCTATCTTCCTTGAATATCCTGCTACTGTTCTTAAACACACCCATATAACAAAAAGAAAAAAGTGTTTTGTGCTTGTATTTGGGTGGTTAGGTCGAGTTAATAGTATTATATAATAGCTGCTGCTACACCTCAATGCTGTATGACATCCGGGACTCTTCGACACGATTTGCAAGCATGGAATAATAATACACGCCCCGACATATACTGATTCAAAAGCAGCTGCCTAGCCTCAACATACGTCCTTTGTTTTGTTACGTTCACGCAGAATAATACAAGGACCAAGTGTAGTATCGACTTTTATTTTGCCATACCTGATTTATATAACACCGATAGAATTCATGGGCATGACTATTTGATACAGGAGGATTTTTTCTTGGTTAACTACCATTTTTCCTATACAAATACACACAAAGCCTATTGTGCCTTACATTTTCTGGATCCTATAACCTAACGCGGTTCACAGTATAGTGTACATAATTTGGCTAACTGTGCAAGTGCGTCCTATTGTATTTCCGTGTATGTTTCTCAATATTTTCACGCTTATTGTTGGCCTATTGCATTCCTACCTGCACATGTTTTTTTTTTAATTTAATACATAGCGGTATCACACTGAAGGGACGGTGTCGACGATCACTATCACCGAAATTAAAGCGAAATGTGCTTTTCTGGCCACACCGAGGTATGATTCACTTCCCTTGGTGCCGTTCCCTCAAGAGGTCGTGCCATCTTACATGGCGGACGGCGCTTCACGTACTCTGGATGCCCCAAGCAGACTTCATTTGCCACTTTATTCCAACTGCAGCAAAATGGATTGGTTCACCAATTTCATAGTTTTCATTATTTCAGGCAGGCACTGCAATCGACGGGCGTCTACCGCGGGGTGGGTGGTGAAGCCTAGGTAGTAACGGTGTTCTGTAAGATGCACCTGCTTTTACAGCAGAGCCCTGTGAAACCAAAGGGGATCAGGTCAAAGCCTCATGGATGTTTCCTCTCTTTCTCCCTTTCACCTTTTTAACGTGCACCAACTCGTGGTACCCCGGGCTGCATTTCCACTTCGTAGGAACAGAGAGACCAGTTCTTGTAGATGAAATTCATTCTGTCCGTTCGAAGATCGCTTTGCTGGGGTGACTTAGCTCATTCCTCGACAATCAGACCTTTTTGGACAGCCCTTGCCATGTGATGCTGCCCTTTCAGGGCACCAGGACCGGATACCCATCGCTAACGGCCACCGCCACGGGCTCCAAAGGTACCACGAAGTCAATGACGCACTGACTACAAAATATTAAGGACAGGCGCGCGTGGCGTCACAGAGATGGGTTGCTCCAGGCCCCAACAGCAAGAGGTGCGTGAAGCGCCGGTTGGCTTTCTCACAGACAATTTTTTCGGCACTCTGCCGTCATGGCCAATCAAGTAGGGGCTCCCACTGATCCCTCGCCGGTGCCATCTTTACGCTGAGGGGTTTGCAAAGTGCGGCAACCTCCATGAGAGGTATTGGGCAGCAGCAGAGATTGTCACGCCCCTTCGTGTGGCAGCGGATCATCGGCGGACGGTTGGGAGACATCCTCCAGAGAAAAGGGGTCCCAATGTGCAGGACCCCGTTTCCAAAGGCGGAGCACCGCACAATCACATGACACCGACGTGGTACACTTATATACGTTCCTTGCACTCCATAAAGGCTTCGCCCGCTGCTTTATCAGGGCAAGCAACAACAACAACAAGGCAACTAAATACAGATAATATACATATGTACTTTTCTGTGCGTGCGGGTACGGATGTCTATAAATCATTAAAGCAAGATAGGTCAAGTGCCGGAGCCCCACCGCCGGTTCTTTGCAGGGGCACAACAACAGAAATTGGCCTGAGCCAAGTCACTTAAATACAAAGGTCACGGAACGTTTCCATATGTCAAAGTAATCTTCGACAGCATATTAACTACAGCACCGAAGCCCCTTGCACACCTAGGAGAAGACACCAAACGTAGTAACGTTTTGCACGGGGAGCGTGTTGCTTTACTTTTTTTCCACTTAGTGTAATGGTGACATCGCGTAAAAAGTATCGGACATCGAACACCGGTCACTCAATCCATCGCATGTTCACGTGCATCTTGGTGTTCCGGTCCTTTCCGTGGGTTTAGGTGAAAAGGTATGGGGCCCTTCTGTAATAAACTTCCAGTGAGCCTTTTATCCTTACCCTGTGCAGTTCACTTTCAAACTGCCTGCTTTGAGGTTGTGCCGGATATCAGGAGTCTTGCTCAGTTTCTGGTTGAGGGATTCCGTGGCGATGAGGAGCAAGAGTGAGCCAGAAACAGGTTCCCTGCGGCACTCCGGATGTCAATGTTATTACTCCGGACCATGTGTTGCCTACTGCCACTCAGGACTCATGGTAGGACAACAGTCATCCCACCCATTTTGTTAAAAAAGGATCCGTGATACGTCAACTCAGCGCAGTAACTATGCCATCGTGGTCTACGGAGTCAAAGTTGTGTGACTGACCCGATGACAGCTACTGTCGCTCCCCTCTTTCCACTTTTGCTTCCGTAACTAACGATAATGATTAATTGGGCAGCGGCGTCTACGGCGGAACGTATTGATTTGAGTCCTGATTGTTGCATCTACGGCGGTTATTTCGCTCAGTTTACCACTCCTTGGGCCATCATTTGCCCCATAAGCCTGTAAAAGGTGTTCATCAACATTACTGGTCCGGATGATACCATCTCCGTTGTTCACACGTCTGGCTTCAAGTGAGGAATTGCAATATCTCTCCGCTGATGATTCGGAATTTTGATATGGAGCATGTAGTCTTTACGTAACTCTCAATAGACATGCGTGCTCATTCCTCCAGGGCTTCTTTAGCTCATCTCGGTGTATGTTATTAGCGCTGGGAGCACTGCCTGTGGCCAATTAACACAAGGCCAGCTCAAATTGTGCGGTAGTGAACGATATGGATTCAGGCTTTTGTATTCTCAGTTGTATCATCTGCGGTACTGACGCCACATTCATGGAGTTTTTTTGCTCATTTCTGCAAGAGCGTTTGTCTGCTTCTTTTTTATTCACTTTGAGTGCCCATTGACGTCCAGAGCCTTTGCGCGCTCAGTGGTACAGGTGCATGCGCCGCCCTCACCAAGTCCCAGTTCGGTTCTTCATTCACTTTAAGTTTTGGTGCTGTTTCTATTCATTTCGTTAGGAACCGTTCCCTCTAACACCTTATCAAACGTGCATATTTACACGACTTTCCCTCCTCGCTGGTTTACATTCTTTGATCTTCCATTCCAGATTTGAGAGTTCCCCTGTCCAGAAAAATGTCAATTCATTTCCCTTCGGCATTGGCATCCTTGCCGCGATGCGAACTGCAGGCGAAATGGTGCCATTTAATCAGCCTCGTTCCTCAGGAAATTCTCGAATCATTTCTTCAACTTTCTGACACAGGTGTGGCGGAATACTCCTCCGTTTACCCTATTCTACGCAGAGAGTATGGGGCCGTGTTTGCGACTATGCACCTCATAAACGTTCATGCCCACGGTTGGTCTGAAAGAAATCCGGTTGTTGTTGCTTGCTGATCTCGTTTCCAGCCATCGGCTTGATACTTCAAATTCTCTGTGTATCGTTATATCCAGCGCGGTGGCATGAAAAAGGGGATGCGATCCGGAAATCTTCTTGTGCTCCCTCCAGTCTTCGAAAGTTTTAGTTCCTCATTCGAGCGTATCTGTACAATGTATTTTCCAGCGTCATCTGGCTGGAAAGCGGATCTCACGCCTGACTGCGCAGGCCAAAATCCGCACCAATTACCGATAGGCTTTCCACCGAGCACAGTGAGTCCGTTGCATATCTGGTGATGCCCGACTGCTTCGGGGAACACACGGACAGAAATGTGGCGTGTAGGCCCTGTCCGAGTAGCAGCGTTGCTGACTCCCTTCCAACTTCCCCCCAAACTTACGGGCCCTGAACGACACCAATGCCATCTTTCATCGGGAGGGACACTCCTCCTTTGGAAGGTGAGGTTGGACCCACACGCTGACGACACGCTACGAGATTGTGCTTCGTCTCTTTGGTGGGTTAATGTGTCATGTTCAGGGTAAAGAAGTCAGTCTTGCCTTTGCGAAGGTACTTTCCCAAGGTTAGTCGTTTAGGCTGGGAGAGACCCCCAGCGCTCCACTGCGGTGCGCGTGGGAAGGCAACGGGATTATGTTCAACATCTCCGGTTCGGAAGTAATAGTGTACGAAAGCAGCCCCAAGAGGAGCATTTTTCGGTGGAGGAAGTCAAAAATAATGCTCTCCCTTGCCCCGAAAAGCCAATGACACTGCTCTGCTCCCTTCCCCTGGTTGCGGGAAGCCCGCAGTCTACGCTAATCCGTAAATGTTAGGATAACTACGGGTGTTTCGTTCCCTCATTGATGGGACCCTGAGCCCTGCCACACTGCTAGGGTTCGGGTTGGATGTTTGTGCTAGCTTCCTGGTATTGTGATTCCTCCACTTGCCACCCTGTTTTTTTTTTTTTTTTGCTGTCGTTCGTTCCTTCAAGAGGGCACACCGGTAGGTTGTCGTGCCCCTCCCTGCTTCTCGCGGCAGTACTGTGAGTTTCTTTCTGCCTTCCTTTTCTGTGATGAATCCCAGGTATCTGAGTCTAATATTATACCTTCTCGCCAACCTGCGGGTTCGCTTTGCTGTGCCCCGGGGACGCTTGCGCCATGTGAGATAATAGGTATGATCTCCAGTCGTCTCTACGTTATTTTATTTTTGGATGCAGGCATATAAAGGGGACGTCAATGTGTATACTACAAGACCCCGGAAAGGCGCGCTTCTTTTCATAACACGGGCCGTGTTCCCACTTGCCAGCTGTTTACTTTCCCTTTTATGTTTTTTTTTTTTCACATCACTTCCACGTTTATTACTGCTCGCTGATATCTGTCATATAAGAAGCTACTGTTCCCCACTTCTGCCTCAATAATATACTATCAATGTCAACTACCGTGACGAATCGGTTACCCCATTTCGCTATATAGGCCCGAACCATATCCATAATGATAGTTGTTAGTGCTCGACCTCTCCGCCGAAGAACTTACCTTTATATATCTTCTCTATGTTATTAAGCAATGGGTAATTTATCATAAATAGTTATGTAACAATAACAAGAAAGTTATGATTATCAAGAACGGACAATGCATGCAAATGTTCGAGAGACAACCTAATGCACTGTACTTGTATAGCTCGTGTGAGATTAGACCAAACGGTCGACTTGTGGTGTGTTCATAACATGATCTTCATACGTTTTTTTCTCATTTACTCGCCTTTACCAAAATGGGTACCCAGCTAATTATTTACATTGCCAAGTTTCCTTTGTCTTTTGAGACAGGTGTAATTGAAGCGCATTAGATGCAGCATTGAGATCGCTAGTATGATGAGCATTTCACTGAAAGAGAAAGAAAAATTAGGTCATTGTTGGCGATGTGGCGATCTATTTAACAGCAGAAACATCCGAAATTCAATTAAGTGCAAAACATGCGGAAGACCGTTCCACCGTAAATGCTTTCTGGCAGAAACAGGTATTCCCAAAGAAGAAGAGACAACTTGTGTGATTTGTCTTTGCGGTATTTATCGTCAACCATATTCTCTAAAGCTGCGTCGGAACTCTCTGGCTTTAAAGTTTCTACGCGACGGTTATGTTGTTATTTCACTATCGAAGGGGTCTGTGGACAATCAAACCATCTTGGAGAAGCTGGCCCAATGCCGTGAGCGTGCGGAAAAGTATTACCGCGCCTTTGCTAATGCTTATGAGAGTGAAGCGATGATTTCACGTAATGTGCCCAGCCTTGAATCTGGCTACTCCAATTTTAGGGAAAGGGGAAAGGGAAGATACGAAATAATCTTTCCTAACATCAAAGAGGAGTTAGTTGATATCTTAGAAAAATGTGACCCACTGTTAGATACCTTGGATGTTTTACTGAAACCTGCGAAGGGGGGATTGCAATGGAAACTTATGTCATATGGGTGTTTCTATTCACTTCCTGGAAGTTCACAACAAGTACTTCACACCGATGGTCCTGCCTTGACCGTGGTTGAGGACCTCTTTCCATACGCTATCAATGTCTTTGTCCCTCTCGTGCATATGGATAAAAATAATGGAACTGAATTCTTCCCTGGTTCGCACCGCTCGGATTACTCTACGACAAGGAAAAAGAGGGAAGCTATCGCACCAACAGTGCCTGTTGGAAAAGCACTGTTATTTGACTACAGAGTCTTGCATCGCGGTCTTAGAAATAAACAAGGATTTCACCGACCGTGTTACTATGCGACGTACACTCAATATTGGTACAAAGATATATTTAACTTCAGTGCAACACGGTATAGAAAGGCACTTCACGTGCCTTCATATCTTTTAGAGAGCAGAAGTGAAAGGAATTTCGCTAAGAGATATAAAACTGAGCAAACTTCCGTAGGAGGGATTTGAAAATACTTGTTGCAAAAAGTGGTATCAAATATAAAATTTACACTCGCCATCCCACGTATCTTATATGGTTACCGATGGCTATTATACACAAGCGATATGACTTTGGTGCTACTCCCTCACCGTTCGGAAAATTGCCGCAGTGGGGTAATTCATATGGACTCGCGTGATATACCTTCATGAATCCTTTTGTTCCCATGCCGCGTAGTTTACAGAGGCATATCGACGTCAGTCTTCTGACGTTTTTGACCAGAATTTTTCCCTTTGTGGGATATATGGCGTTCTTTCGCCAGCGGGTGATGTCTTCCCTTCACTGCACCCCTCATCTAACGTTTTTTCATATATATATATATATATATATATATAACATAGAGGAATATAAGGAATATTTATTGCACATTATTTGCTCCGATAAATTGAACCAGACTATATCGCTGGTGTCGGTGAGACACCGCTATGTATTTTACGAATGAACTCTCTTTTTATTTTCACTTAATGTTTTACATATTGAATGAAGATAAATTGTATTTGCTGAAATAATACAATAAAGGGAAACATACTCATTTAAGAAGAATTAACATGGGATTGCTCACACTATTAAGGAAACTGAGGTCAAGTGATACGTCACCACGGATCCTCATTCTTGGATTGGATAATGCTGGGAAAACATCTATACTTCGCAACCTTTCAGGAGAGGATCCTACTACAACACAAGCAACCCAGGGGTTCAATATTAAGACAGTTGATTGTGAAGGGTTTAAACTAAATGTGTGGGACATCGGGGGCCAGAAGGCTATTCGTGCATATTGGCCTAATTACTTTGATGAAGTGGATTGCTTGGTGTATGTGGTGGACTCAGCAGATAAGCGGCGCTTGGATGAAACTGCTACAGAACTTGATACGCTCCTACAAGAGGAAAAACTTCGTGAAGTTCCATTTCTTGTGCTTGCAAACAAATGCGACCTTGCAACTGCCTTATCGCCAGAAAACATCAGTACTGCCTTAAACTTACAAAATTTGCGTGACCGGACATGGTCTATCCAGAAGTGCAGCGCCAAAACAGGTGAAGGTCTCCAGGAAGGCTTTATGTGGGCCATTAAAAGTATAAAAAAATAGTTTTTTTTTTTCTTGACCACCCCCTCGTGTTATAGTGGACAATAAAACACCGGTTCCGATGTTTATAAGTTGATAGATGAATCATGCTTCTAACTCAAAAGATATGCAGTCAATTCACTAAATTACTTGAATTCAGCTACAAAGCAAGAGAACACTTTCACTTTTCTTACCTCGTTTTCTTTACATACAAAATAAACAAAATGTTTGACACTAAGTGAGGGCGGATACACAATCAAATGTTCTACACGCGCAGAGTGAGTCAAACTGCCCTTGCGCATCACCAACCTATACTGGACTTATCTGTTTCCAGCAGGGTAACTGCGAACCGACTTCTGGGGATTTGGGGAAAACCTACCATAAACTTAAGCGTAATTAATGCGATTGTGAGCAAAACGAAGGGGGAGGGTGTGGCTGGCTATGCTGGTAAAATTGGAAGAGCGATGTATTATTTCCAACGTCGAAATAACGAAGCAGCTATAACTGAGATTGATGATGTATTTTTTCAAATTTCAGACGAAGCATTAAGACGCCTTGCACTGGGAATTCGTCTCCGTGCCAAAAGTGAGCTATTGCACCTGAAAAAGTCGGCGTCAAGGGTATTTGGAGGCGCAACCGAGTTGGAAATGACAGAAATTCGCAATTCGCTACGCGATGATTACAAAATGCTGGAGTCGATTTCTTGTGGTTGCTGGCTCGCTCAACTGGCCGCGGCTGAATACTGCCTCTATGAGGGTAATGCTGAAAAGGCATATCACTCTTTTTGCACAATTGAAAAAACAATAGAAGGTTGTATCGCTCAGTGTGCAAGAAGTATTTTTTCATCCCAGGGATTCCACAATACCGACAGTCATATTTCCTTATTTTTGGCATTCCAACTAGGCCGTTTCCAAGCAGATGGTCAGCTGAAGGTGTCTTCGAGGAATGTTGAAAAAATTATCAAAGGTATGAAAGAAGACCATTACACAGAGAGGCTAATTTCCTCATTTAAGAAGGATATACATGCCAATCTCACCAACGAAGAGGCTATAGAGCTTGCTTACGTGTTTGAGGCAGCACACGCACGCCACCACTTTCATGACTATTTCCCGCGTACAGGAGAGTACCGCAACTGGCATTCGGAGCGCGTTGATAAAATACAGAAAAACATCGAAAATGTGTACGCGCCGAATAGTGTTTCCCTTCGGTATGAGGTACTTGATCGGATCAAAGAAGCGGTGCCTCGCCAGCCATTCTACGCCTCGGAGGAGAGTATTCGCAAAATTTTATCGGTTGTTAGCACTGATGTAATTACTGACCTTAAAAAGGCTTTCGGACCCAGCCCGAAGGCCCCCCTTGTACAATCCGAGGATGATTATTACGATATACTGAGAAATATAGAAGAGGGAGCAGTATCAGCCGATGCAGCAGGAGCTTCTGAGTACCCCGCTATGCAGGCTAAGCTTTGTTGCCAGCTACTTCAACAACTCTTATACCGAGTACGGGTGAACAGAGCGGTAGTCTTAACCCAGCTTGATTGCCCAGAGAGTGCTGTAAAGCTCTCAGATGGAGTGATTGACAGCGATGAATACATTTACATGTGGAGAGCTTACCTGGCGAGGGCAGAAGCAAATAAACGACTTGGATATATCAGTAAGTCTAACGAAGATTTTCGCCAACTATTTGATTTGCGGAGAGAAACACGAGCCAATGTTTAGTATCGGATATCGTCAAAATTTGTTTTAGTGAGTCGTACTTGATTTAAGTTTTATGAGTACTAGAAGTAGTTATCAAACAGCTTCCGTCCGCGGTTTGAACGAAAACACATCCTTTTCGACATTTAGTGATCGTCAAATCCATGAATGTGTTACTCAGACATAAATGGCACACACGACACTACGTTACTACATACGTTTTAATGTTCACCAACAAACGGTTTGCTGGTAATTTGTTCAGATTTCCCCTGTCCAAAGTTGCTAGTGGTGTTACCTATGTGCGCACAGTAGGTAGGGTGGTAAAAAATGATATATGTTGGCACATTCTCAGCATCACAGGGCTTAGTTATCGGCTTGTCACATATGTATAAATAGCACTATGAAGAATAGTAGTACCGGGTGGACGCATCGTGGGTTGCTGTGCATCACCGTGCGCGCTGATTGGGATGCAAAGATCGTGTCTTCATTGTAAATACACATTCTTCTTTGTGGAATGATCATCCACCCCTCCATTACCCATGTCCGACTTTGTTTTTCAACCATCTGATTTACCATGTTTTTCTCGGTTTGCGTAGGTGTCGCAACCTTATTACCGTAGCGCACGCAAGCCACTCGCACATCTGCTTATGATCTGTGGATGGGTAAAACCGATACAAGTCGTCTATACGACTACATATTACTATTACCTGTGTACCACACTTGACATTGGAAACCTGTTAATTAATTCTTTTTACTCCTGCGTTCCTTTGGTGTTGGTTGTAGATGGAAGTTCAGTTAGGGTAGCTATGCTTGGTTACCTTCTTTCTTTAGTGGGATTGTCTAGGGAATGGCCGCAGTACACACTAGATGACGTTCGGAAACACAACGATCGGCACTCTCTTTGGATAGTTGCGGGGAACTCTGTTTATGATGTTACTTCCATTCTGGATTCACATCCTGGAGGCGCTAATGCATTGCTGCAGCGTGGAGGTGGCGTAAAGGATTGTGTCATCGACTTCGGCTATCATAGCCGCTCTGCCCAATCACTATGGGCTTCTTTGAAGGTGGGCGAGGTGCGTTTCGATAACACAGAGAGGTCTTCGTGCGCTGAAGCGGTCGACGTCTCAGGCAAGGGCGACATCAAATGGGTGGCATCAACATCACCATTAAATCACGCATGTGTAGCGAAGGACTCCGAAACCGATCGTGATTGTTGCTATACAAATACTGTGGAAAGCCATATTAGTAGTTCCGACTCAGTTATTAGGTGTCATTGTACTGATTGTTTTCATCGTCAACCACATCAGGTGGGGGCTTATTGGAAGTTATAGCATGGGTGAATACGCCACACTGCCCCGTCTCTGCCTTGCATTAGTGTCCTTATCTTTGATGCTTGCACTGATTTGTATGCAGTTGCGATGTATTTGCATCTGGAAGCAAAGGAGTATGAACGTTGACAACGTCCGTGTGTCATTCTACTTTTCTTTTTCAAAACTGAGTTGTACATGTTCCCCGTCTTTTTATTAAACTGAAAGTCCGTGTGAGCCGCGTTATCCATAACACCGGCCAAAGGAGGAACGCCATTATATATATATATATATATATATATATATATAATGTGGAGGCGCACCATTTACGTGAATCCCCTTCATGTATGTGAAATTAAAATATTCCATTTTATGGGAGAGTGGTGTATTTGCGTTATGTGCTGTATTCTTTCCCCTTCACGATTGAACTATGACAATTTACAAATGCATAATTTTTACCTCACGAAATGTAGGAGTTACTTATGGGAGAACCCAAGCAGACGCTTTATATTCGTGGCCTTCCGGATAAAATTTCTGCTGAAGAAGTTAGACGCGCACTGTACCTTTACTGTACCCAATTTGGGCCCGTGACCGACGTGTTTTACCGCAGGAATAAGAGCTTGTACGGGCAGGCATTTGTTGTATTTACAGACGTAGCCACCGCCACAAATGCCCGTCGTGAGATACACGAGCGAGTTTTTTATGGGAAAATATTGCAAGCATTCTATGCCAAGAGACAATCTTTCACCGTAGACCCAAGTGAGCGTCGCCGTCGTGATCTTCGGCAGGAGCGCGAGTCTGGTGTGAAGCGTGGTAGGTATGATTCATAGGCGCATGCTTGCTGGGCAGAGTGATGCAATTCAAGGGGATCTTAAGCTCAGAATCAGTTTTTCACGGTTAGGCAGTCACTTTTTAGTCTTTTTTATTCGTCGCTGTCGTTTCCTTCAAGTTGCGATCAAGAGGTTGGTACAAAAATCAGTTTTTCTATCAGGCAACCACTCTTTTCCTTTTACTCGTCTTGCCCACCTTGCCCGCCGCTGTATCTTGGGATATTTAGTGGCCTTTGTGGAACACCGAGACATTTATTGACTGCCTTATTAACTTCGTGGAGAAAGCTTGACATGGTGGCACACGCAGCACCAAACCGTAGCTGTCTTCTTGGGTGAGTGGGGTGCCCACGCCTATTTGCAAGGTGGTTCAAGTTTTTTTAGTATGTGTAGTTCATTAGTCGTTCAGCGCCTCGAACTTGCTGCAATGTGGCATATATGTTATGTGGTATACGGATAATTAATGACCGCATCTGGGTATCATTAGCCGCTCGGGTGGGAGGATTCATTTCTATTGTCGTGCCGTCGCAATCACCCGTCAATTACATTCTGTAAACTGGGTTGCTGCTCGATCTCCTGGACTCATTCTATTTGTTAGGGCAGCGTACGCACGCAAACCTGGATGCGATCATATATTTTTATGGGGGAAAACGGAGGGGGAACAAAATGAAATAGAAGGATAATTCGACGCGTTTCGCAGGGGCGCTTATTTTTGATTGTTAACTGTGCACGGGTGGTTGTATGTTGACACGCTTGCATTGTTGAAAGCTTTGTATCAATTGA
Source organism: Trypanosoma congolense (assembly GCA_002287245.1). Taxonomy (NCBI): domain Eukaryota; phylum Euglenozoa; class Kinetoplastea; order Trypanosomatida; family Trypanosomatidae; genus Trypanosoma; species Trypanosoma congolense. The sequence goes on along the minus strand of NHOR01000125.1, from coordinate 1,079,137 downwards.
GAGTGACCTTTTACCATTCCAAGTGCCTATTCACCGCACCACTGTGGATAGTTTGTAAACGGGTAGCATGCTGCCCTGTGGTGTCGTCACGGATGAGTTGAAGCGTAATGATCTACGTTTTTCGTGATTTTTCCCCTCTGTTGAGGCTACAGTGCTTATTACTCTTCTAATATGACGGCTGCTGAGAAATTGGATCAGTCAGTTTCTTTTCCCCTAGAGGGAACATTTGTGTAACTAGCACCAAGTAAGGGAAGAAGCACCGGAATGCAGCTTTGTAACGTACATGTTGATGGTGTATGATTTCTCAAGCTATGTGCGCTTTTCATGTAGCCGGGGATGGGACTAATCATAATTTTACTCTGTTGACGCCATGAAGTGATTTTGTGTGTCAAACTGTCAAGTAGTGTATTTTCTCTTTTTCTTGTTGTTTGTGTTTGTCTTCCTTCAATATGCGCTTGTCTTCCCCTGATGACATGGGACAATATTGGAACCCTGTTTGGGTCGATCAGAATTGCCGTTTGAAAAGCTAACAGAATACACTTAATCTATTCTAAGGCTAGTTGAAGAAAAAAAAGGGAGACTGAGATATATACACATCAATTAAGGCAAACGATACAGTAAACATATGGCTTCGGAACTTAAATCTGGGCCGATTCCCAGCGACATCGAAGAAACTGTGGTGAATGTAATGCGTCAAGAGGGCGTCAGATTCATCACAACTAAGATACTACGTATGCATCTTGAAGCTAAATACCAAATTGAGTTCACTTCCCACAAAAAGGTTATAGACGAAATTGTCACAAGAGCAATGCAGCGCCCTGAATTCAGAAAGCAGCTGGACTTGGCATTGAAGGAGAAGGACATGGCTGACGCTATCAAGAGAAAACGTAGCGGTTCCGCCCCACAGGAGGACTCCAAAAGGTCCAAGAAGGAGGCGAAGGTAAAGAAACCTGAAGGCTACCCCAAGGCAGCCAGGAGCTCCTTCATACTCTTTGCGGCAGAACACCGCGACAAGATCAAGGCAGCGAACCCCGAAATGAAGAGCACAGAGCTTTTCCAGGAGCTCGGCAAGATGTGGAACGATGCATCTGAGAAAGTGAAAGAAAAGTACAAAAATCTAGCAGATGAGGATAAGGCTCGCTTCGATCGCGAGGTGAGTGAATACAAGATGCAGGGTGGTAAGGAATACTCGCGTTCTGCGAAGGTGAAGAAGGACGAAGGCGCTCCAAAGCGCCCCATGACCTCTTTCATGCACTTTTCGAAGGAGTTCCGCAACAAGAACAAGGGCGTCGGGGTTGTGGATGTATCAAGGGCTGCAGGCGCCGCGTGGAAGGAGCTTTCAGAGGAGGAGAGGAAACCATACCAGGACATGGCGCAAAGGGATAAGGAGCGGTACGATAAGGAGAAGAAGTTAGCATCCAAATAGGATGTACACACTTCCCCACCATCTTACACATATTATTTGGGGTCCAATGAACAGGTTTAGGGCTGCTAACGGTTGCTTGTAGGCTCCTGAGGGAATAACAAATAGATAAATATATGAGGCCTGGGTTTGGGCAGGACAGATCTCTGTACGCATGGTTGTGGCCTCCACAAATACACAATTAGAATACCGGGCATATTTTCCTATATGGCTTATGCACGAGAAAGTTGTTAACTGCAAATGGAGTACTGGCACTTTCCTCTCGCCACCAAGCTCACCCTTTTGTCCTCCTCGCAAATCGTGCCAATGGGCGCCTCTCGTTACCGTAGTCGTTAATGGCGCCGTAGTTATTTGAACATTTTGTGTTTTGTTGTAATGCATTGCACTTGTGATTAACGGGATGTTTAAAGCGGCTCGACGGTGGGAGACGGAGAGCGTGTGTCCCGGTGTACAGACTTGGACGAAAAGGGGAGAGAGTATGATTGAAGGGGTGCTCCATTAGCAATGCAAATTGTACGCTCCCTTCACCGGTTGCTTACCCAAACTGCTAGGCGGAATGGGTAGGTTACAATGTGAGCCGTATTTTCAAGTGGATTCATGGAGCGAAAAGTGTTTCAGACAGACAGAAATGAAACGAAAGCGACAGAAGGAGCTCCTTTTGTTTTAGAAGGTAAACTCAGTTCTCGGTTGTGCACGCATGATTTTATGGAAGGAGGATAAGAACCTACAGAAAACTTCCCGTACGGAGGGTCTATCAGGCGTTTGAGGTGTTGGACCGTTGGGTAGTCAGGAAATATTGTGCATCCATCTCCCCTCCTCTTTATTTTACTTTCTTATGTTTTTATGATTTCTTTCTTTCTTTCTATCCAGAATTGATATACGAGGGTACGTGCGGAATCGTGCACTGGGCCGTGCTCAGTCCGCTTTGCCCCAAACGCTATCCTTCGGGGTAGCTCACGTTGCAGCTTTCTTGTACGAGATATGGTGGGAGGAAATGTACTGTGCCATTCTTTCCTCTTTATCTATGCGTTTCTCTAGCAGCAGAATACAGGTTGACTAGTCGAATCAAAATAGACAGCGCATATTGGAAAATGCCGAGCTGCGAGCGGGTTGCGCCGAACCAGTTTCATAGTAATGAATCAAGGCTTTACACAGATAGATGCGTGAAGGAACTAACCCACTCAAGGGCGTTTCGAGATTACGTCAACCATTTAGAATACAACGAGAGGATTCAACTCATGTGGTTCGTCGTTCCCATTGGCTTGACACTCGCTATTTATTACCACATCTTCTTTCTATTTCCTGGTGACTGTTCCGCAAAGGAGACGGGGGCTGAGTTCTCGGCTCCACTTCACCCACTAGCAGCAACGCTGTTAACCCTTTTCGTGTTGCCCTCGACTGTCATAGCTCAGATCAGCGGCTTTTTTGAGCCAGTACCAGAGAGAGAGGTGTTTAAGCTTATCGCGTATCTCACATTCGTTAACATAAGCGTTGTTTCGTTTGGCGGCAGCTGGACACATCATCCACCTTATATCGTTTCGCATCCACCGGTACAGTGGCTTACCGGGACGACTGCACAGCTTGGGGAGGTTCTATGGACCACAACCTTCCGTGCCCTACCGCTGCAGGGAGTAGTTGTCAGTACCTTACTAGTACACTCCTGGCATAATCGTGGATGGAGGCGGGCATGGGTATTGCCACAACCACTTTTAACCGTCCCTATCATATTTGCCTTTGTTGCATGGCTTTGGTATCGTTTAGCATCTCCGGCTTGCATGTTTTTATTGAGTGCCACCAGTGGAAGTGGTACGGAAGCGGGCGTTGATGACGTCATTTCCCAAATAGGGGGGTTGATGGTGAAAGAAATATTATTGTCATTCAGCTACCCACCCCAGCTAAACATTTTCTCGGATTCCCTCGATTGCTGCCACATTTGGAGTTCAGCGCTGATACTTTCGCTGCTTTATTTTGCCGGTGTGTTGGTGATTCCGATTGCTAAATCATTGGCTGGAGCAACATCTTGGATTCTTCCCACCCATCCAACCACGTGGGGCTTACTCTTCGCTTCTTGTGTTGCCACTTTTTTTGCGCTCATCCAAAGAGACCATTCAAGCATAATGTTACTGGTGGCTTTAGTGGTGGTCATGTGGTCATTAGGGCGCAACGGGTTTTCGGTGAGTGGGTGAGTTTTGTCGCCACTGAACGGTGAAGGGATGAAGAGTCGTAGTGCAGCTGAATCGAGTGCTGGGAGTGTCAGACCGGAGACACCGGTTGTCATGCCGCGTATGTTTAAGTTACTTTGTGGTGGCGCTCTGAGGTTTACCTGGGCATTGTACTCCCCGTAATAGCCGAACTTACTTTTTTCTTTCTACATTTTTTATTACGAGTTTTACACTTCTATAATCGTAGCATGCCCCTAATTGTTATTATTGACGCATCTTTGTTATACCTCGGTCCCTTAATTCACGCGTATATATATATATATATATATATATATATATCTTTTTTTGTTTTTGATCGACGCAGTGTCGACAAAAACTTCGTTGTTATAGTTGCAAAATGCTCGACACAGGTGCGGCCCATGAATGTGAAGATGTAATGTTAGTGGAAAAGTCAATACAATCCAACGGAAAGGTGGATTGCTCACACGTGTCTGGGCCTCGCGTACTTGCTACCGACGCTTCTGCGTGCGGTGCCGGTTGTAACGGCGTCATCGTTCTTGGTGGGTCCCGCGCTGCGTCAGTTTCCTCTGCCGCAGAACCACACGAGGTCCAAAAGAGCTGTGTGCTACCTGCTTCTGCGGTGAAATCGGGTGAGCAGGGAGATGGCGTGCGCTCGGATATTTCATTCGTCAGTTACACTACTGAGGTCGAGGAAGAGTGTCGTGCTAAAGTTGAAAAAGGGGGATACGGGCATAGCGAAACCGATGAGGAGCAATCTGAGGAAGAGGGAGAAGAGGAAGAGGAGGAGGAGGGAGGAGGAGGACTATGAATTTGTTCCACCTGCGGATGATTCTGTGGCTAACGCTAAGAAGGGCTTGACGATTGTCATTAACAAAAGGACATACACATCATCTTCTTTCGTACACAATAGAGGTTTCCTGGCGATGAAGGAAATGCCGCGCCGCGAACACAAATCGACTGATCTGTGCTCATCAACAACTCCGCATGATATAATAAATTGTAAGAAGTTGCACTTGTCTTGTCGTGCAGTACGTTTGAAGGATTGCTATGTGCGTCTCAACATGTTGGTGAGCAATCAAGCAAAGGAAAAGTTACTTACTAACCCTATGTCTGCAGCTCACGCTTCGTTGTGTGAAGAAAGGGCCGCTGGACACGATCCCACTACTTGCGGTTGTTTACATTTAGTATCAGGCATTGTTTTCGTTGGCGCTCCATCGCTTCGCGTTGGGTACTTTGAAGCGGAACTCCACCCAAACATTGCTCTGAAAAGGCTCCAGGATGGCGCTGATTCATGTGGAACGTGGTGTCGTGCCAAGCGCTCCCATATGGTTGTCACGTGCCGCTTTGTGCATTACAACAGAGGTGCTGTACATAAGGAGATATCACGGCCCCCTGACTTGCCTTTGGCGGTTTTCCCAGCGCTTCGACCACGAGCCGAAGGGAGGAGAGTGCGAGGTGTTGCCTCATCCCACTGTGGGGGAAGGGGCCAAGGACGAGGACGGGGGCGAGGGCGAGAGCGAGGACGAGGGCGTGGGCGCGGGGCTGCAGTATCCCACCATAGGGGGATAGGCCGGGCGCGAGGATGCGACTCGAGAGGCGCCGGTGGGTCCGCCACCCACGGGGAGAAGGATGGAGACGCTGAGGAACAGCCCGTGCACCATGTGTGTGTGGAAGAACTAGGTGTACCTGCGGCGGGAGCACGTGCTGGTGTCAGCGCTGCACCGCGGCAACCGAGTGCTGTTCCTACTACTGGAAAGAGCTTACAGGTACGCAGAATTCAGTTTTTGAACATCATCCTTGCTTTGCTAAGCATAATCACTGCTATCCTTGTCTACATGTTGATGTGAGTACTTTGGATGAGCGGCTAGCAGGTGTAGGGCATGCTCGCCCGTGGAGTTCGGGGATTAGGTGGTGACGCATCCGACCAAGTTTCTGTGTGCACGATTCTTGGGACCAACAATAATAATAATAACAATAATGTGGCATACCGAGCCCGCGCCACGTTATGAAAATACAAATGACATTTACGGTTAATTACAGCTACAGGTAATAAAAAGCTTGAAGATTAGTGGGGACGCTATTCGTGTTGCTTCACACTTTTACTGGAAAGGTAGGGTTCACCCGTCTATGGACGTCTTGGCCTCTTCTTTTGCGACTTCTCTTCCCGTCACACGGAGGGGGGCCTTACTCTTGTTCTACTGCTTCTTCTGTAGCTTATGGGGTACAGTAGGGCAAGTTGTATGCCAATACTTACGGTGCGTGGCTAACGCCTACCCGAGAATTTGGGTACCTTATTTAGTTTTTTTTCTTTTTGTACATTTTTTTTATTATTCACCTTTTAATTTCTGCCATGCGATGAAGACTTCCTTCCATCCTATTTGCTGGTAATAGTCTTTAGTGTCAAGCCATATTAGCTGTTGTGTTGCGGCTTCCCCCCAACCTGCGAGCGTGTACGCTGGATTTTAAGGTTTCCATGCTAGTGTATCCCCTTTCCAAATTATACAACAGTACCAACGGGCGCCGGAGTCCTTTATTTACCGCCTCATTAGCAGCTGGATCCCTGTTTTTGGGCGCGGCACTTTATAGGTGGTGGAGTGCTTTCCATGAGGTTCATGAGGATGAGGAGCTCTTTGTCGAAGTGCCTAAGTCCCCACTCCTTAGCTCGACCCCATGGGCTCCCGTTGGTGACTCACACCGGGACCCAAAGGACAGCTTTGGTTTTGAGTCTCTGCGTGGTACCGGCGTCTTGACGCAGGAAGAACGGAAGGAAGCGCTTCGACTGGCACGGGAACTTCTGGGTCTTCCTGCAAATGATGAAGATTCCGGTGAGATGGAGAGCACGTCGTCTGAGGACACTGATGTGTCATTGAACTATCATATTGCCCTTGAACTGGAAAGGGATGTCCGTGACGATCTTACGCAGGAACTGGTTCAAGGGGAGGCGGCCAAGGCTGTTGTACAGGGGAGAATGTTGCAGGCGAAGGACTTGGAACGCTTGCTTTCTCTGACTATTGATTACTTCGAGATGTCAAAAGAACGGGAAGAACTGCGTCGGCGTCGCGCCTCCCGGCGTTTAGAAACCCCAAAGGATGGAGGGGCAGGCGGGGTGTGTAGTAATGATCTGGATGGTAGTGGGTATCATCTTGCCGGCGGTACTGATGACAAGAATCTCTACCTGTCGCGGATGAGGCCAATGGATGCAAACACAGCGTATGCTGACTTGTTCTCACGGTCAGAGGAATTGGAGCGCCGTTTAAGAGCGCCTACTGATAGCCACTGGGAGGAGCGCATGGAGATGGATTGGGACGGAGACGATGAGGTGGACCTCATGGCTTATCTTGAGCAGGACGACTCAGCAGGGTACCGCAACCGTTCTGAGGCTCGAATGGGGGCGAAGCTGCAACGCGACTTGCGTATGTTGGATGATGATTGTGTGAGTGATGGTGATTTCCAGGAGGATGAGGCAGATGATACTGATGATGAGGTGGCCAGAGCAGATTTTGAACGTATGCTCTTAGACAAGCTTTCCCTACTAGCGGCAAATATTGGGCCGCGAGGCAAGCGCATGTTCTCGACAGTGTCCTCAGGAGTCCGAGCGTGGGGTACGGGATCCCGGTTGGTGGGGGATGTTGAGGGTCACGTGGGTGGAGACGCTTCAGTAGGACGGCACGCGGTGGCTGAGCACAGTGATAGCGGCAGTGACTGGATAACGGAGGATGATACAGATACAGAGTGTACCGAAGATTAATTGTTATAACTTTGTCCCGTTGCGTTTATTCATGATGCTGTTGGAATTTAATCACGTGTAGCATCAAATATCGCATTCATCACACGAATGTTTCTCTTAATGAATTTCATATATTCTTTCAATTTATTTATGCCTATGCACGCCCTGTGCATGTCGCTTCTTGGTATTCTGCCGGAGCTTTACGGTTCGTGCGAGCCTATCCTCAGCTATTTTATTATTATTATTTATACTCTTGGATCCCTTCCACAGTCGCTTCCAAGTACATTTTTCTTCTTTCCTTACGGCAGGCGGCGCTTTTGCAAGAAATGCCTTTCGCATTCTTGCGTGTTGGTTGCATTAATTTGTGTTTAAACGAGGTTTCATCCACTGAAAGTGGTGGCCAGGGGAATTTCTTCCTGGAAGAGGATTGGTGTAGCTGCACCTGTTGGTGAGATGTGGATGACAGAGGAGTGTCCATCATATAAGAGGCACACCGGTTTTTGATTCTGGTGATTTTTTTTCCTCGCCTTGAGACCATGGGGTGGGGGAGACGGGTAGAGACCGGATTCATTTCATACTGCTTTGAAACACTACAGGTGCATGTCTGATCACACATTCACTTACTGTTGCAGCTACGGGAGTCATTTTTCGGCAAAATTTTGGTTGACGCGGACCCATGGGTACCTGCACAAGTGCTGTATGCTTTTCGAAAACGATGGAAGCATGCCTTCCTCTTCTTGCTGCTCTGATTTTGTTCTCATTACATTGCCTTTACTTTCTCCACGCTTTAGTGACCCTTTTCATATTGAAGGACCCATTAGCTGGGGAGCAATAGACTGTTGTTTCGTTGGAGGCATGCTGAGGGATAAAGATGATTGTTATATTGATTATTTGGAAGGATTATTCAGGTGGGCTGACGTTGACTTGAGTATCGTTAGGTCGGCCCTTGCCTCGCTAGGGTTTGATGACCACACCATAGACATAATGATGGGTGAGTGCCTGAGCTTGTGCTGGAGCAGCAGTTCTTCGTCTACAACAGCCAGCATTTCTGGAGTCCTATCAGAGCGACTCTACAAGAAGGGGCTTGACAAGGGCCCTCGTCCCCCTGAGGCAGGCAAACTGAACCGAGGAGCATCCCTGCAGGGTCGCGTATCAGCAGGTATCGAGAACGATGCAAATTACCCTGACACGAGGCATTTCCCTATCGATGACATCACGAGTGTTGTGTCGCCGCTAAGCACCGGTAGCGACATGCACGTACATCAAAATGGCCTTCCCTGTTACGACACAGGCGAAGCAGAATCCACAGCAGTGAGTTCTCAGCCACGTTGTGCTGGAGAGATACACAGCGGGTTGTCTAGCGGTTCTGAATGGGGTAGCCAAGGCTACAAAAGGCATTTGAAGGCGTTGGAGGAACTTCTCGGTATTTTTTGGTATTCAGATGGTAAGGTGGCTGATGATCACATTTCCCTGAGGCTGCGGAGCTCGTTCTGTCGGCTTCAACTTGAAAAACTGGTACATCATGGCAATAAACCGGAGAGAATTGTTTTGCCTGTCCCACGATGCTTATGTGGGGTGAGACATTCGCGTCCGGGGACGCCTCAAGCAGTCCGGAATGATGTGAAACACCTTACTCGTTTTACTGACAACTGCAGTAGACATTTTCCCACTCTCAGGCGACGCAAGGCGTGCCTTTCATTCCGTGAGCGTTCTCCCAGTGGCGGTCGCGCGCGCTGCGAGTTATGCACGAGCCTGGCTGGCAGGTTCGCCTCACCTCATAAGGGAAGGCTATCAACAAAGCCGCAGACAACATCCACGGCACCTGGCAGCACATGTCGTGTAAAGATAAGGCCCGCGACTGTCAGCACGCTGGGCCGTGGGTGTATGAGATCCAAAGCCACGGCAACGACCCTTTCGCGGCGTGATGATCGAGTAGCGAGAGCTCTAGCTTACCGTGATGCGTGGAAATGCTTTGGCATATTGGGTGTGTAGTAAGGCAGACAACGACGTTGGATTCTTAGACCGACGAAGAGAAACGCTCCACACTACCCCTTGCCCTGGCTCCAGAGGCTTTAGATTTTTTTTCCTTTCGGCTTTACAGGCTGCACAAGTATTTGCGGCAGAGTTGCGTGGTATTTTTCCGTCGGGTTAGCTTTACCGGATTAGATTGCATAGATCTCATTATTATTATCTTTCACTTAGTTTCCATCCCTTTCCCGTGTTGGCACACTGGTGGATATATATATCAGAAATGATGTGCCATAGCAGTCATACTCGTAATCAGAATTCACTCTGCCTGCTTTCCAGGTTGCACTGATTGCCACCGAAAGAAAAAAGAAAGGAAAAAAGACAAGGGTAAAAAAAAACAACTAAAGTTCTAATAAGATGTCTGCTAATGTGCCAATGCCTGGTTCTGCTGATAATAGAGGTGCTTCGCTGGGATTTGGCGCGACACCAACCCCGGGTATGTCTGGGGGTTTCGGTGGCTTGGGCGCAGGGATGAAGACTGGGTTTGGTGTCAATGCATCTTCTAGTATGTTTGGAGGGATTTCCACCAACAGAGGCTTCGGTGTACCCCCCGCTCAGCCGCAAATCCCTCCGTACAAAGGAATCAAGGGACCAGGTTTTTCTACCGACTGGTTGCAAAAGGTAAATGTGTCATCTCTCCGTGACGATGCCTTATTTGGGGACCTGCCTCCTCCTCTCCAGCAGCACCTGATGGAAATCCATAATTTTATCCAGGCTGAGCACGAGGCTAAGCAAGCCGTGGAGGCTTTTCTCACCGACTCCACAACGCGGAGTATCGCCGGTGACGCTGGCTACAGGGAGCTGGTGACTAAGCTGAGCCAGTTAACGAGCGGTGAGAATGCTGTTGATGCGATTCGCGTCGACTGCTTCGAGCGGGAGGTTCAGTCCCATAAGCTCAGCCGGGCTATGGACAGGTGTGAGGAGGATATTCATAATTATATGAAGCAGGTCTGGACACCGCTATCTGGACTAGATTTTACGCTGCCGATTAGCGGCAGCAGGCCAAGGCCGTCATTAGAGCCGTTTCAGCGTGCCCTTCGCGAGACTGAGGAGTGCATGAAAGGGCTGTCGACAACTATTGCAGAGCTAAAGGCCTCTGTGGTTCCGGGTGGGCATTGTCAGAGGGGACTTGTGGTAGATGATAAAAACAACAACAGCGTTGCAGATCCATCGAGTTCCTCTGCTGCTTCTGTCCACTCAAGGCTTACTAGTGGGTTGCAGCCACCTCATGTGCCGCTTGCGCTGGGGCTGGGTGTGTCGGCACATCCAATTGTGCGGATAATTTCGTCGCTTAGTAACGAGCTGACGGCTCTTTTGAATCTCGCCGCGCGAACACTGTGGCTACATACAAGAGCAGACAATGCACGTGACATTTTTGTTCACAGATATGGTGCACCAGAGGCTGAGCTAATTTTTGCGCAACGCCAACAAGAGGAGTCGTCTACAGATCCTAGGAGACCATTTGCATTAAGTTCGACCGCCGCGACCTCGGCCGATGTGAAGCAGGATACAATTGGCGACATCCACAGGCGCTCTGCTTGTTCCCATCACTCGGAAGCCTTATCCGATGTGGGCTTCAGAATGCAGTACGATGTTCTCCTCGAAAGGAGACAACAAAACTCCGTCCCGACAGCCACAACAGCGCCGGCGACGAGCTCTGCAGGGCCTGTGGCCCCTGCCACCACGTTTGGGGCTGCAACGGCACCTTCCCCAGCTGTTCCGGGGATGGGATTTACTCAGACTTCGAGTTTAGGCACTGGGGCTGGCGCTAGGTTCGGCGACAGGTCGTCAACCACGTCAGCCTCTAAGCGGACGTTAACGAATGGATATCGTTCCTGATGTTTTTAAATTATCCAGCGCAAGGCGCTAACGTGAGTTGTAACTGTCCTTTTCCCTTCGCTTGGACGGATCTTTTCAGATGGCTAGGTAGAGCATAATTAGTATGGATGACATACTTAACATTGTTAGGCTAATGGTGATTAGCCTTTTTAACTATTAATAGATTATTATTGGATTACTTGTATAGTCATTTCTATCTTTCGCACCCGTTTTCTTTTTTGATTTACGTGTCTTGTTCTGCTGAGCCGATGACTTCATTTGCTTACTGGAACGATGCGATCTATAAAGCACAACACAGGGTTAAATGGCAGTGACTTCTGCGCTTTCATGGAGTCGGACATTGCGGGAGTCCGCTGGAAGTTTGAGCATAAAAAGTCTTAATCGTTTTGACAATTTAGGACCGCTGAAAGTTTCCCTCTCGCCTAAAGTGGATGGAAAACGTGGTACGCACACAGCTGTACGGCGCTCTGCATATTCTGTTCTCAGGATGCGAAACGCCCCTCCGGGAGCGTGCGCTCAAAATCTTCTTTCGTGTGCCGAGAGCTCTCTCCAGGAAAATATTTGCAGGTGCTGTTGCTCTGCTTTGCTATACCGCTCCCCAACTCCGCATACATCGACGTTGTCTCTTGCCCCAGAAGAGGAGAGAGTTCGTGATGACTTTGTCTTTTCACTTAAGCTCGCTGAAATAGAGCAGCCACTGCGTGGTGTTATAGGCGATAGCGCGTACGCAGCGCTAGTTGGCCCTTCCCTGGCGCAGTCGCGCTGGGTTGGCCTCTGTCACAACTTGCCCGAAGTCTATGAGGGAGATGGGCGGTGGGTCGCGCGGGTGCTGTTAACTCAGGAAGAGGAACACCGCATCAAGTGGCTGCGTGAGGACGGGGCGGAGTCACTTGACATGTACTCCCGCCTCACGTCGTTCAAGACAATGCATGCTGCTTTTCACTCCATGGGAGAGGAGAAGCTGGGGTTGTGTCAGTTTGAAGCAATTGAGAGGCGCATGAGAGAGGGTGGCGTGAAGTGGGATATGTGTGATGCGGCTGTTGCCTGCTTTTTTGGTGCAAAGCGTGAAGAGTTACGGCCTTTCTGTTGCCATGTTGTGAGGGACATATTACTGGAAGCTGGCGTGGAGCGCGTTGGCGTGGCAGCGGAGGGTAGTTATGAGACATCCTTGCGCCGTATACTTGGAGCGATGCTCCTCCTGCACATACTTGGGGTATTGACGCTTGAGGTAAAGAGTTCTTGCGATAAAGCTTTTGACCCCCCATTGTATTTGCTTGAAACTGCTACAGAGCTTTTTGCGCTTGCCAAATTTCTTCCTTCAGATGAATTTGGTGGCCCTTTGAGGATTATTACGGCCAGGTGTCGTGAGAGCGTGCTAGCACTTGCATCTTTTTTCACGGTTCCTGTGAGTAGCCCATACCTCTCGGACTTCACCCTGTGGCTCCTGCGGGAGGCGCCGGATGTAGCAACGTGTCACCGGCACTTTCGCCAAATGACCCTACGCAGTCACGTTGAGGCTATTGCACTTCTAGAAAAATCGTGTTACTTTCTCCACAGTGCCTCGACCTTCGTTCGGTTGTGGAGGTCCTCCTTCCCCTCCTCGACTTCAGCGAGGTGGAGGACTTTTACGTTGTTGTTTTTACGGAGGTTTTGGCCAGGCTGGAGGAGCGTCTCCGCCGTAATGTGGAGTCATTCACGGAGGATGACTTTCGCCTCCTGACTGCCCTCGGCGTTCGGCTTTTTGAAGGACAGGGGGGTAGCGTCTTTCATGCCCCTTCTCATCCCGGCGGCGAGTGCCCCTTTGATGCACGAAAACTGGAGCAACTCGAGCAGCTGCAGGTGATGGGAGGTAGCCCATGGTCATTCATTAGGCTTTCTTGTGACTACCTTAAGGAGGTTGTTAGGGCACTGCTCAGGGACGGAAGGCGATCGAGAGATACGCACCATAGCGGGGCGCAGGACAAGACGAAGCTTGTTATAGCGAGCAGGTTGCTTAATACCAACGAGGGTGAAGTAAAAAATGACGCACTAGTGCCCGAAGCCCAGAGAATGTGGCATACACGGTACCACACACCTCCGCGACCGCTGCCGCTGCTTCTGATCCTTTTGCGAGGAGCACTGATGCAATCCGAGGTGTTTGCGGTCTTAGTGCCGGTGTAAGGAGTAGGAGTGCGCCGCTGACGCCGCCGCTGTCGTCAACAGCCTCGCTTCGCGATCGCTTTATTATATTTATTGAGGAGTTGGTGAAGGCACTGGTGGACCGAAGGAGCTCGCAACTCAATAACTCCAGCGTTGTTAGCAACGACTTGTTTTCATTTGTCAGTAAGTACATGCCCCTTCCCAATATTCACGACGAATATAGGCGGAAAATCTATTTACTTGTCAATGTTATGTCCGAGGAAAGTTCAAGGGTTGGTGGAGGTGGGGGCGCCGACCCCGGGGACGACGTTCCGCGAGAGCTTCGCTACCTGGTCATGTCGCTCTCTTTGATGCTTTCTCCGTGGGCGGCTGTGATGATTTTGCGTGAGGTTCTGAGGGAGTCCTCGGGAATGAATCCCCGCTACACGTACGTCCTGAACTCCGCCATCGATCTTCAGTTGCCTACGTCCACAACGCGGTCACGGATGGCGACGACGCTCAACATGTGGCGTTTCATCAGTTCACAGTCAGCGAAGATGACGTTCGCTGAGCAGCTTTCCATGAAGCGGCGTTGTGCTGTCAATATTCCCCTTTCTTATATATTGTCCTCATATTGGTCCCTCCTGACATGGCTTACGTTACTGGCGCTTATTGGGCTTAACATTGCTGGACTGGACTTGGAGGCTCAATATGTTGCAGCATGTCTGTTTAATGAGTTTTCTCCACCTGATGATGTTATTGCGCCCACCACTGATGAGCACTGCGCGGGCGAAGTTCAGAATGCGATATCTGCTTATTTTGAGGATTGTAAGTTAGTGCGAGACAACACATCACCTGAATGTAGTTGTGTAGAAGGAGAGACAATGGGGCACGGTCCACGTGACGGCCTATTCCCGCTTGCATCATATGTCTCTTCACAAGGCCCCGTTGATCAACAGCGACCCATGACGGTTATTTCTGTTGGCAGCAAAGGAGATGGCCCCGTGCAGGGGTGCATTGCAAAGGAGTTTGGTTGTGCTTCGTTGGTTCTCCGTGAGCTTTCGGCACGGACCTCATTCCCGTTCTACCTTCCGATCGAGAAGTTGCTTTCAACAGATCTCATAGTCGGTCGAGCTGCGGAGCGCATAAGGAGAGTTTCGTTTAACAACGCGTGGTCTGTTAGTCGAGCTGTGTTCAGGACGTTCCCTCTCGGGCGGTCCCACACCGAGTACGGTTTGGTGTCACACACATGCACCCAGGCGAACTCTAAACGCCGGCGCATCACATTTCTGTTATACGTTCAGCGGAGCGTACCGATTCCTCCCCAACTGCTGGTCTGGCTTAGCGAGAGCGTACTTGCGCAGCATGGCAACTTAGTTCTGGTGGTTCATGAAGACAGTCTGAACACCGGAGGCACCACCCTTGAAGTGGTCACGCAGCTTAGTGCATCGAACAACATTCGGTATATTCGTTGTAGTGCCACAGCTGTTGGCGACGCGCATGTGTCCAGTGATTTACATGAGCCGCGAAATCTGTTTGGAATGATGAGTTTGCATGTGGTGAAAGTTTTAAGGGTTGTGGGGCGCACGTTTGCCTTTGCGGTAGGGGGTCCGCCACCGGTGAGACATTCTTTGCACGGTGCTGAGCCTGTTCTGTAAATTTGTAGAATATCAGATGGATATGTGCTGTGCCGGACTGGCTTCCCTGCGCATGGTGTTTGAAGTAAAGAGGAGGCGTGTGGAGGATGCCAGCACCTGTCCAGTACTCTTCCATCAACTTTTTTTTGTTTTCTTCTTCCTTCTTCTTTCTTGTTTATTTACACACGTTACCGTCATTGACTATCATTCACGCCATTTCTCTGCACGTGTGGGCTTCCCTTCGCCTTCAACCGGTTGCGCGTGGTGGTGGTGGGGAGGCCCGCAGAGGCACCTGCCGCGATGGCTGAGGTTACTTCCCGATGGAGTACCGCACGTGGGGCGCGCTCAGCCCTTTCTCAACGCAACACACCTTGCGGTTTCTTGTATTATGTCCTCTTGCCTTTCCTTTACTCCCACCCCTTTACGTATGAAGAAAGTCATTACTTGTTTCATTATTTATTATTATTATTACTACTACTACTGTTGTTACTGTTGTTATTTTATCGGTAGCTATCCATATTTGTGTGGTTGGCGGAGGCTCAAGTGGGTGTTCCTGTCTTTTGGTGGTTGTGCCTTGCTTCGCATATAGCCTGTGTGTTTTCACAGTTTCCTCCCTTTACGTGTTGCCGTTTTTAAAATTTTATTTTCATATTTCCTTGCCTCCTTTTTTCTTTTTCTAAAAAAAAATAAATAATAAAATATTTTATCTTTCCTCCGTTCGATAGGGAAACACTGCCACAAAATTATAAAACGACGCCAATAAAAATAATAATAACAACAAAAAAAAACAGTAAAACTGCAACAACAAGGGAGACGCATACGTATACGCATCACTGCAGCTGTGTTGGTTCCCCCCCTTGCAGCCATACAACAACAACAGTTGAGAGCAACGTACATTGGCGAGCGAAGGCAATCCTTTAAGAAGCGATAGAGTACCGTGCGCGTGTTGCGAGAGGAGAACGCAGCCACCGCGGGATAAGGTATATTTAAAAGAGGAAGGAATACGAGAAACAACAAAAAAAACAACAAACCAAGCCGTAATACCATCTTTTCACACTCATACATATTCGCGTAGTTTGGGTGGAGCTCGCTAGCAATAAAGTCAGCACTAAACGTTAAAAAGTAAGTAGGCCTCATACGCATTTGTGATAAAGGAGGAAAGCCCTGTCAGGTGGTGTAGAAATAACCAAGTAGAAAAAGGAGAAGAAGAACAGTGAAGTTAGAGTGGGAGAAGGACGACAAGAGAGTGTCACCATGGCTACAATTCAGAAACTCTTCAACCGTCTTAGAGAGGACAAGGTGATGTCGACGGAGGAAATGATTTATTGGGCTGACAAGAGCGACACGTCACAAGCCTCTGCTTTCTTCGGCAATGACCTTGACGCTGCGAGGCTCTGCGTGCGCACCATTTCTGATACGCTTATTACGAAATACATGAACAACCCGGATGTCAAAAAGATCCCACTGGACAAGAAGACGCGAGCATGTCTCATTGTAAGCAACTTTGCTTTATTCAGACCTGTTCGTTCTTGCATTTTTGATCTGCTCGATAAACTGGGAAACGTTTTTGAGGACTCCATCAAAGCGGATGCGACGCTCCCCTTTAACCCTGAGCTGGGGCGCATGACAGAGCACGTGGCTGTGCTTCTCATGCGCGTGACGGGGTACAAACTTAAGGCGGCAAGCGTACTCGAGTTTACTGATGGCAATGTACAGTTTTCCGTACAGCTTATGCTCGCTGTCTTGCTGAAGGAGCCCCCATATGAGTCTCCGCTCCGCTGTAACTGCATAGGAATTATTTTGGGATTCACTCAACCACAAGCATACTTCGATAACACCGCGAGTGTGGAGGATGCGTCGTGCAAGGACTTCACCGATAAGGTTGATGGTATCCTCAAGTTAATGCTTCGTTTAAATTCCGTTCAGGTGATTGATGACGTGATATCAGATCAGCTGGATAATTTAAAGGACGTTACTCCATTGATTCACGTCGCTACATGCAATTCAATGCGATGTATCATGAATATATTTCGATTCTCTTCGGAATCCTCTACCCAATGGCGCCAGCACGTCCTCCTCTCCACAACGCTGCTGGATCACTCCGTGACGCAGTACCTCCAGCTGCAGTACGTTGCTCTTCAGAAGTCACTGGCGCTGTCCAAGCCTGCCGTTAATATGGAAGTGGTTCGTGGTATGTCATTAGGATTCAAATTTGCTTCGCTTTGCACCTTTGGAATGGGTGGACACGCCCAGGAGACTCGTCTCTTCTTTCCGTACTTGCATGATATGCTTCAGCTTCCCGTGAAGGGAGTATTGAGTGATGCGGGACCATCCCACGCGGTGATGCGCTTGTATGCGGACATGTTTCACCTCATGGCAAATATAGACGCCCTTGGAGGTGATGGGTGCCTTCCAACGGAGGATCTCTTTCCTCAGCTACGGAGCATTGCTCTCCTCAAGAGCGTCTCTAATTTTCTTCGGCGTGAGATTGCACCGTTTGGGTTGGCCCTTGTGAGGACGTGGCACGCCGCCCTGAGGACAGTTGAGCCTGACACCCTGGTTGAGCGTGGCGCACACACGTACCTTGAGTTGGAGAGTATTTTTAACGAAGTGGAGGTGTCATTGCTGCGAGAGCAAGCGGAGAAGTCTGGCTCCAATCCCGCATCCGAGCCTGATGCGGAGTATGAAAATAAGCACGGAGCAGACGATGATGCTCCCGATGCAGATTCAAAGAATGTCCACACCAAGGACCTCCCGCCGGTTTGCTCGAAGACGCTGGAGAAGGTACCCATCGAGAGTGCAGCCGAACCAGTGGCACCTGCGCACCGCACGAAGCCTGTGGATGGCGACGCCACTGTTGGTGTTGACAAGGCGATGCTTTGCGCACTCACTGGTAACATTATGAAAAGACCTGTCCTATCACCTTACGGGCATACATTTGAGAAGGATACGATTCTGGCGTGGCTTCAGCAGAATGGCTCTGTGTGCCCAATCACCGGCAAACCATTAACCCCTGAGGAGTTGAAGCTGAACAAGGATGTGAAGGCGCTCATTGTGAAGCACACAATTGAGCAGAGCATGAAAACGCCTAATCAAGAGAATGAGGTCGATATTTACGACTTTTAATGAGAGAAATTGCTTTTTTTTTTAGGGACGTATGGGTGTGTGTGGAGTAAGTAAGTCATTCCAGCCTGTGCTGATGAGAAAAACAACATCAACAAATACGTATGAGAAGAAGAAAAAGAAAAGCGTGACACACACACACACACACGCACATGTTATATATATATATATATATGCGTATGTTATAGATGAAAATATCGGTAAAATGAAGCTGCTGGAGGTCTACACGATGTCTCCGTTCATTGCACGGTACACCTTAGGGATGAAATCTTTTTGAGCTATGACAAATGTCAGGTGCGTGTTGCTGCACACTGTCTGGAGCACTGTTGACCACTTCTCCCCTACCCTCCTATAGAAGGTATGCTTACTTTTGCGAGAGCACTCACGCCCACTCTATCTAAACATCTATAGATATGTATGTATGTATATGCATATACCCGTGCTTGCGTGTGGAAGTGGGAGAGACAATATGTGTGCAGCCCGGGTGACAATGTATGTGGTGATGGTTGAATAAACGTATCCACGTAAAAGTGCGTGCACTTACTTTGTGTATGCGTGTGCTGACAATCCAGTAGAGAGCCAGCACGGATAGCAGGCCTGGCGTGTGTGCGTATGTGTGTATATGCATATATATATATGTGTGTGTGTATGTGTGTAGGGTTGGGAGTGGTCAGTGTGGGGTGCATGGGGCCTTTTTTTCTTTTTCTTCGCGGACCCGGACGAGTGATGAGGCCAAAGTTGCTAAGGTCTGGCGAAGCGTGTTATGGTGACGGTTTGGACGGGCGAGAAGCGGTGTGCAGAGACTGGTGGGGTTGCCTGTCATGAGTTGTTGGAGGCATGTGAGTCGTATTTGTGTGTGTGCGTGCGTGCGTGTGTGTGTAGAGATGGAGAGGTGTGAAAGATTGCGGCCGACAGCGTGGGGACGTCTAGTCGGTGGACGAGTGACATATGAAATGTGCGAGATCACATTTGGATAATTTGCTCTCGTGCTATTAGTTGCTATTCGCTTGTCCTGTTTGTTTTCTTTCCCATTTGTTTTCTCTCTTTCTCTATATCGGGATGGTTGCTACCTGCGCCCGTCCCTTTTTTTTTTGTTCATGCAGCTATGGATAGTTGAGTGGTGTCTTCGTTTTCCTTTTTGTTTTTCACTTTCCCTCCACCCTTCCTTGCGCTTCTGTTCTTTCTTTCTTTTTCTTTCCTTTTTTCTTGTTGCTTTTGCTTTTCGTACTTTTTCCCCTTGCTGTGGTGCGCTTCTTCCGATTAGTGAACGATGGCATGGGTATTTGCTTTACCACGCGTTCGCTGGCTAATCCATGTTGCTGTGTGTCCGTATGCGATCGGCTACATGACGCCAACACGTGGAAAAGCAATAATAATAATAACAAAATAAAAGTGAATAAAGCTTTTCTTTCTCTTTCCCCCCATTTCATCTGTGCTACTCCGAGCATCCCTTCGTCTGCGCATATCTGCACACATGGGCATTTCCACATATTTGCTGTGTCTGACCGGGAGTACTCACCACGAGGGCTGGCGCGTGTCCGGGCTCCCCTGACGGATGTGTCCCTCCCTTGGTTGTGTCCCTTCTGCTGCTATTTTACTACTTGATCGAATTTACTACTTTCTTCGCTTTGCCTTATGTTATTATTATTTATTTTTATTTTTTTCTTGTTCTTTCCTAATCTAAAGTGCGTAGCACCACTGGGAGTTGCCGCACGGGGTTCATGGCGACGAGTGACGGCTTTGGCTCACCTCAGGGCTCAGTGGCGGCGACAGCGGAGGGGACGGTCAAATTACGTGAGGCGTTTGAGCGCGCGCAGAAGAACCCCCTGAGAGATGTCGGCGTGACGGCTGAGGAGCTGCAAGAGCGAAAAAGGCTCGCAGCGGCACCTTACAGCTTTGCTAGCGAGGCGACTAGTCGCCAGTTCGAGGTGAAGAGTTCCACGCGAGCGCAGCAAATTGTGAGCAAAGGGGTGGTGGACCGACAGGTCACGGCAAGGCAGAGGGAGGTGCTGCGGAAGATGTCTCTTTTCCGCAAGTTGCGAGTAGGTTTCTGTGCTATTGGAGGCGGGTTTGCTTATTGGATGTCGGTGACGTTTTTTCTGCCGCACTACGCCGCCGTACAGGAACGAAATCGTAACCTCCAGCTGCGTTACGAGATGGCGCAAAGGAAGCGCGCTGAGCACATGTCACAACCTCGGAGTTTTAGGGATGAAAATGTTTAGTCCCCAAAACAGTAGCAGCGAGTGTTAGTGCCATCCCTTGATGTTGTTCTTACATTTATCGAAAATACACGTAACTCACGGAAGAGTTCGCCTCCCCCCTCATCTTCTTTCCCCTCTCGTTGGTATGACATTGGTTTGTGCAGTGTTCTCTCCACGATTAAGGGCAAAATATTCCCATTCGTGCGCATATATTTATATATATATGGCAGAACGCGTAGGTGGTTATTTACGTGTTGTGACTAACTGGCAGACACAAACTGTTTTCTTTACTGCATCGTTTATTCTCTCACATTGCTGTACGTCACTTAACATGATTCCAGAGGGCGGTTTTTCTCTTTCTTTCTTCTCTTTATTTTTTTTTTTTTCAAAGTTGATTTCCCAAGTGTCAAGCGTATATATACACACATACATATACATATCTTTTTTTCTTTTTCTTTTCCCTTTGAGTCGCAGCGGGGGAGGACAATTAAGGTGGAGGTCGAGGGAGGGGACTGGCAGCTGTTTGGTGTAAATACACATATAACCCATAAACATACACACAGCGCCCTGCTGCCTACAAATTAAACACCTGGAGCGATCTAGGTCGAATACAGGAGGAGGGGCGTAGCGCAAAGAGGCGATTTAACTATTTTTTTTTTCCGGGGGTGCCGCGATAACCCCCCAAAGTAACCAGAAGGTAAAGTTTACGAGTTACGCGTTGTGAGAACACTCGCCGACTTCAGTAACACCAAAAACAGAGAGATAAATAACAAAATAGCAGCAACAGTCAGCGCAGTTGTGAAGTGCGCGCGGTGAGAGGATATTGAAGCAAGCAGGATTGATGATTGGCTTTCGGGAACTTTTCATTACCCTGGCTGTGCTGGCAATTCTCCCTGTGAGGATCGCATCAGATGGCGAGGGCGTCGCTAGCAATGGCGCAGCACCCTCCAAGGGCAAACCGATCTCATTCCAAGCAGAAGTGAGCAAAATGTTGGACATCCTAATACATTCGTTGTACACCAACCGGGCCGTCTTTTTACGCGAGCTCATTTCCAACGGAAGCGACGCGCTTGACAAGATTCGCATGCTCTACCTCACATCCCCAAAGGAACCACTCAACAAGGATGGGGAGTCCCCTACGATGGACATCCGCCTCACAGTTGACCCGGAGCAGAAGACGCTTACTTTACGTGACGGAGGTGTGGGGATGACCCGTCAGGAGCTGGAAGCCAACCTCGGTTCTCTTGGCAGCTCAGGGACGAAGCGCTTCATGGAGAAGCTGCAGGAGACGAAGGACGCTAACCTCATTGGACAGTTTGGTGTCGGATTTTACTCCGCTTTTCTTGTGGCTGATCGTGTTCGAGTTGCATCAAAAAGCGATGATGACAGCAAGCAGTGGGTGTGGGAGTCCTCTGCTGATGGCCAGTACTACGTGTATGAGGACGAGCGCGGCAATACGCTTGGCCGTGGGACGGAGATAACATTGGAGCTGAAGCCTGATGCCCTGGAGTTTCTTTCCCCCGAGACGGTGCGTAACACAATTCATCAATACAGCGAGTTTGTACACTTTCCTATTATGATGAAGCGCGGTGAAGAGTGGGACACTTTGAATGAGAATCAGCCAATTTGGACCCGCAAGCCGTCCAATGTCACTCACGAAGAATATGAGAAGTTCTACAAGGCCTTGACCCGTGACTACCGCGCGCCCATGTATTATTCTCATTTCAATGTTGAGGGAGAGGTGGAGTTTAGTTCCGTTTTGTTTATCCCAGCAGAGGCAGCGCGGGAGGACTTTATCAATAACGAGAACACAAGAGACAACATTAAGCTCTATGTGCGCCGTGTCTTTATCACTGACGAGTTCCGTGAGTTGTTGCCACGGTATCTTAACTTTGTGAAGGGCGTGGTTGACAGCAACGACCTCCCACTCAATGTATCCCGCGAGGTGCTTCAGGAAAGCCGAATCCTTCGGGTGATCAAGAAGAAGCTTGTACGCAAAGCCCTGGCAATGATAGCAGAGATTGCCACAAACGACGCCAAATTAAAAGAGGAGAACGACAAGGCTGAGGCGGCTGGTGAAGGGGACGCTGGGGCCGACGGTACCTCTAGCAAGAAGGAGCCAATGTACCCTAAGTTCTGGGCGCAATTCGGCAAGCATTTACGCTTGGGTATTCTCGAAGATGCCAATAACCGCGGCCGTCTTGCGAAGCTTCTTCGCTATGTGTCAAGCAAGAGTAACGGAACGCTTGTAAGTTTTCAGGAGTACATTGACCGTATGCAACCAAACCAGAAGAACATTTACTACCTTACAGGCGACTCTGTTGAGAAGATATTGCAATCACCGCACCTAGAGGAGGCAAAGAACCGTGGAATTGAAGTAATTTTTATGACTGACGCCATCGATGAGTATGTTGTTGGGCAGGTGCACGACTTTGCCAACAAGAAACTTGTCAATCTAGCAACGGACACCGCCCAGCTCGATGAGATGACTGACAAGCAGAAGGCAATTGAGAAAAAGCGGAATGAAAAATATCGCCCACTCACAGATGTGTTGCTACGCATCTTCAAGCCTCATGATGTGCGTAAGGTCATCATAACCAAGCGGAAGAGCTCTGAGCCATTCATTATGTCTTCGCAAGAGAATGAGATGTCCCCTCGTCTCTTCAACATCATAAAACAACAGGCGATATCTTCCGGCTATCCGGTTTACTACACTCGTGTGCTGGAGATTAACCACCGCCACCCTATCGTACGTGACCTTTTAGCGAAGTTTCAGGCGGATGCAAATGATCAGGTCGCACTTGATGTTGCGTGGGTTCTTTTTGGCACGGCAAGCTTGCAGGCCGAGTTCCCGGTACCTGATCAGGCGATGTACGCCAAGCGCATCACGCGGCTTCTGCGTGGTCGCATGAATCTTCCACTTGATGACGCCCTTATGCCTCCTGATGATGATGAATACGACGTCTCAGGCGTGAAGCCCGATGCTGTGAACACCGACGGGGAGGTGTTACTGCCCGTGGATGGAGAGGGTAATAGCTCCGAGAGCAAATTGAATGGAGCGAGACCGAAGTCAGGTGATGGAAAAAAGTCTGCTGGAGTCGATGCAGGTGACCTGTAAAGTCTGGGACTAGAAAGAGAAGGGATATGCTCAATGGTTTTCACCGCATCCCTGTGGGAGGTATGTAGTTATTTCGTAGCGAAAGATGCGGGACGGTTTAGTGACTGGGCCCACCGGTAAAGGTAGAGAGTGGAAGGCTCGTGGTCGGCGACAGGGAGTGTATTACATTTTTTTTTGTTTTCTTTAAACACTGGGAAAACGCAAGGAAAAAGCGTGGATCAGGAACTTTCATATGCGTGTGGTGGGGTATGCAGCCCCCAGCTTCCATATCGCCACCATTTTACCTCGACTGCTTATCGCGCTCATGGGGCCGTTGTGTGAAACTTACATGTGTGCTGTAGGATGAGGGCGAGTAAACGAATGGATGTGATTGCATGTGTTCTCAGCATTCTGCGTCTGCCTCCTATGATGGAAATCTGATTAGCTTCCTTGTCGTCTCCCCGTGTTTTATTATTATTATTATTTCTGTCATCATATTTTTCTGATTCATTGAATTCTTCACGATTGGAGAAACTCCCTAACGTGATAAAAGTAGTTTCTCGCTTTTACTTCTCTTCGTCTCACCGCTCTTAATACTCGTTCACGCGTTCCTTAGACCGTATATTTCCGTCACGGTTTCGGTATGCTTCTACCTTCTTTCCTGCCTACTCCTTTTATTATTATTTACTGGGAGACATTCACCCAACAAGTGTGGAGGTTTGGAATTAGGGGCATCTGCACGTGTTGTTGGTAGGTTGCATAGGTATAGGGCTGCCGCGCAACTGTAGGTCTTACGTTTTGCATTGCCTTTCTTTCTTTCTTTCTAGTTCATTTTCGTGGCTTCTCTGCTTCAGCAATAACACTGTTGCCACCTTCAACGAGCAGGTGAGCGTCTCCAAGCCAGGGCTTGTGATGGTGAGAAAAAAGAATCAGAAGCATGCGGACAGAGCGGTAGTGGCGGGGCCTACCACGGGCAGTACCTCCCCGGGGTCAAAACGACCCAGCCGTGGGAAGCTGGCTCGCTGTCTCAATCACTGCGTGACGACCGTGCAGGAGAAGTTGGGCAGTGGCCCGGACGCCTTCTTATCATCTCGTCAGACTGGAGCTGATTTCTCGCGGGAGTGCCTTGCATCCCTGTTCAAGTTGGCCTCCTCTTTGCACTCGCCACGGCTCCCGTATTACAGTAGGACGTTGGAGACAAGCAGTGCACAACATGTGACAATAGAGCAAATATGGGGTCAGATGAACATGTTACTCCGACCCGTTCTTCGCCGCTTAAAGGAAAACATTCGTCGTATGCAGGAAACCTCTAACGGTGATGAGACACCCGTAACGAGAGTGACGGGGAATAAGCGTGGTGAAGGGAGCGCCGACGCGAAGTGCAATGAGAGGGCGAGCGTAGAAGACGTTGATGCATGTTCACAGGGAACCTCTCAGCTGGACGAGAGCGACCTCGACAAGGAGATCTCCAGTCTTCTTGCCAAGCAGCGCGATGCGAAAAAGCGGCGTAAATCAAATGGAAATGGTGATGAGTCGTGGCGATACGTGTTCGGGAAGGACAATGAGGAGAGTGAAACCGATGTGGAGCGCAGTGAGTCATTGGGTGATAAGGATGAGGAGGATTGTCAGATAGCTGGTCATCGCCGCCAGCGTACACGTGCACGGGGCGAAGTTCGAGGTGAAAATTTTTGGGATGGCGATGACCAGGGGCAGATGGACGAGGAAGAGCTTGAAGCACTGAAGGAGATGTATGGCGAGGACTTTGTGCCCCACGAGGATGAGTATTTTGAGGACGAAGGTGATGACATGGACGGCGATGACCCGCTTCTCGAGGAAGACCTCAAGTGGGACGATCCGACGGCGGCATTCGATGAAGAAGACAGCGGGACTGTTGCTGGCGGTAAGAGGGGATACGTCGAAGATGATAACATCCTCGAAGACGAGGAGGGGTTTGAAGGAGACCGACGGGGTAACGACGATGAAGAGGACCCTGAGCTGCAGGACCCCAACCTCACCGACCTCCAACGGGAGCGCCTGCGTGAGAAGCGGCTTGTCGAACGACTGGAGCAGGAACGGCTCTATAGCACACAGTGGGCGATGTCGGGTGAGGTGAGCGGCAGCAATCGGCCCCGTGACGCTCTGCTCGATGAGTCGTTGGATTTTGAGTATGCCACGAAGGCTGTGCCAGTCATCACGGAGGGGTTTACCGCAAAGCTGGAGGACCGTATTCGTCGCCGTGTTCTCGATAGCAATTATGATGACGTGCAGCGTCGAACTGCATTGTCGGCACCAGGAGACTTAGCTATTTCCCGGCGTGATGACACAGCTACGAAGGACTCTGAGAAGTCACGACTTTCTCTGATGGATCTGTACGAGAAGGAATACCTCGAGAAGGCGCGAAAGGCCGAGGAGTCCACCATAGCAGGGGCTGCCGCCGCTGCGCAGTCTGCTGAGCCGCTAACGGAGATTGAGAAAGACGAGTTGCGTGCCATCCAAATGTGGCGTCGTCTCGCTCAACACCTTGACGCTCTCAGTAACTTTCACTACACCCCGAAGCCTGTACACGAAGACTTGGCCGCGCGGGTGCGTGCTGTGGAGGGTCAGGCTCCAGCGATTGCGCTCGAGGCCGTCGGAAACTTCGCAGTGTCGCGTGAGTCTGCGCTTGCACCGCAGGACTTATACCGCGGAACAGACCGCAAGTTTGCGGATGTTGGAGTGAATGAACTAGAACCGCGCGAGAGGCGGGCGGTGCGGCGTGCAAAAAAGGAACAGGCTGGCATCTCGAGGGCGATAAAGGAGAAGCATAAAGAACGGGCCAAGAAATTAAAGGAAAAAATACAAAGCGTCGATGCGTAATGAAAGCAGAAAGAGTCCCATACGGTTTAACTCGAATTAACAGTGGCGTTACCAGTAAGGAATGGAACAAGAAGGGTGAGGGGAAGGTGGAGGTGTAACGGAAGTGGGGTGTAGGGACACTGTTTCCTCGACTCCGCCCCCTTGTTCAATTTCCCTGTAATTAAGAAAGGACACCGTGTGGTAGGTGCGCGTACGGAACGGGGTGAGGATGTCCGCTGTATTCGCATGGTCATAAAATTTATTGGAGGAAGATGGCTACGGCACCAGGTGCTTGTTGGCAAAACATATTAGAGAAGAGAAAAAGCACCGGTCTCGGTGTGTTCCGCTTTCCGTCCTTATTTCAAATTTCTTCTAGTGGCCTCTGCAGTAGCCCAACATTTTCATCCACTCTGTGTTAGCAGAAAAGGCGTACCTTTTGCTTGCTTTCGGCTTAAGGTCCACTCCCTCATTCCCATATCCACCAATAGGCATCTGCTGCTTTGATAGCTGTTGGAGGATCTTAATTCTTACAGCTTTCCACTCCGCACAATTTGTCTTATTACCACACGGTTTTCGTAATTAATTTGATGTATATTTATATGTACCCTTTTACATGCATATAGCAGCGGATTTGTCAACAGTCATTTGCTTTTCTTCTCGTTATCTTTTAGCTCACCAGTAGTAGGGAATTCACCCACCCACATTTATTGTAGCAGTTTGTTATCGTTCTCGGGTCAAACTGAGCTCCCCGCGAAAGCACATATCATCGTCAGGAGGATTTGGACTATTCCGTTACTTGAAATCTAACGAACATTGATAAACAAAAGCACCAAAGGTGGCAAAATACTTACAAGTGGACGAGTCCGTATTTTTTTTTTTGGCAAATTCCCATTGTGGGGATTGAGGTCAGTGTTTTCGTCGTCATTCCTTCGTGTCGTAATGCCCTTGTTGGTGCCTTGCAGGCCTGTTCGGATATTGACGGGAGAAGAATTTGATGAAAAGCTGCGAGTGTGCCTCACAGCTTCCGAGTTTGGATGGCCATTGCCGTCCAATGCGTGCGCGGATTCCTCGTTTCTCCCTGGCGCGCCTCGCCCACCCGTGCGTCCAGTTCGACGGCCCAGCGGGGGGCCGTTACTACGCCCGTGTCTTCTCTTCAGACAGCGCCAACGGAGTCATCGGCAAATACGTTCGCCCGGAAAACGCACTGCATTGACGATATGGACTCGGCAGCAAGTGAGCAGGTTTCTGCGCCCGTGTCGGAGGGGCGAGCGTTTGCTCAGCTCAGACTTCCGTGCTCTGCTGAGAAGGCCGAAGGGGTCACCGCATCGGGCTGCTGGGCGAGAAAGAAATACAATTCAGGCACCGGCGGGCACAGCAAGTTTATTAAAAAGCCCAACACGACAGCAGGGACAAAAAGGCAGCTGGGCATTGAAGGGTTTCTCACTCGCAAAAAGGGAGCATAAGTCAGTGCTAGTTTTTTTTTTTTTGCCTTTTCTTCTCCCCCGTGCTCTTATAAACCGTTATGTATCGCCACATGCTCAGGTGTAGGGTGGCTTTACATCCATAGGAAAAAAAACATATATGGACGCATTATATATATATATATATCGGTGTATATGATCGCATGTAAACTTATATTCGTGTTTATGCCTGTTTTTTTTCTAGCACTCAACACGGGAAGCTTTACACTCTCAGCGGTGTGCATTATCCACTGATTTTCATTTATGAAGCGGAAAGTTGTTCAGGGACTGCCGCGTACCGGCTCAGTTCCCGAAGGGATGCTTGGGCTCGTGGATAATTGAAGGATTACGTGTTGGAGTGGATACATGGTCATCCATAGTAGCGTTTCGTTAAGAAAAATAATTTGTATTTCGTCTATATTTTTCCTCCTTCCTTCCCAGTTCCTTTTTTTCTCCCCCTTTGTTATTACTCGCACTGGAGCCAGGAGGATTCGCATGACGACCGGTGCGGGTCGTATATCATTTTTTGTACATTGATTTTGCATATTTTCCCGAAATCGCACACATTTCGTTGCATTATTCGGTCACGCATCATAATTATTTGAACTATTTTCCTCATGTGCTATGAGTGTTGCTTTTAGTAAGCGAAGACAAAATAAGAGTTCCACAATAACAACAACAATATATATACACATATATATACACACATACATACACATATATACACACATATATACATATATATATGCATACATATAAACAGAATCAGTATCGATTCAAAAGAAATATCGAAATCAAATCTATTTGATACTCACATTCAAGCGTTTTTTTCTTCTTCCTCCCTTCTTTACGTCTTTTGGTGCTAGTTTTTTTTCCCCCGTACCGTTCAAATAAAGCTTGGGATAATAATATCATAAAGAGAACCACACGTAATTATTTACACATACTCGTTACGTGTGTTGCGGGCTTGTGTTCCAGGAGCTGAGCAGTTTAACGGCAGAAGGCAAGTGGCGGACTGTGGTGGGTTCGTATAGCAGCGGGTGCAAACGTTTGTGAACATGCCCTCATTTAATCTTCACCCGGGCTTTGCTGGTCATGGCCTTCGATGCAATCCCTGGATGCCGACTCAATTTGTTATATCTGCATCGGAGCACTTTGGCGTTGCCGGAAGCGGGAAAGTGTACGTTGTGAACACCGCAAAGGGCTTCCCGCCGCACTCCCCCGTTCAGTTGGTGGGCTGCTGGGGGACGAGCGACGGGGCCTTTGACGCCTGCTTCAGCGGTGTTGACCGCAATGTCGTGTCTGTTGCATGTGGGGACGGTGTAAAACTTTACAACCTCCAGCAGTCCTTTAATCGTGATGGAGTCATGCCGATTGTACATTTAACCGAGCATCGTGCGGAGGTTTCTGGTGTGACATGGTGCCACGATTCGCTCTTCTCGAGCAGCTGGGACGGTACGGTTAAGCTTTACAAGGCAGCAAACTTACAAGCTTCTAGCGCGACGTTCCACGAACACGCGAAGGAGGTGTATGAGGTGACTTGTTGTGCGCACCACCCTGCCTCGTTTTTGTCGTGCTCCGGTGACGGGACGTGGAAGTTGTGGGACACACGAACACCGCGCTCAGTGATGACGCAGGCGGGTCACAGTCACCAGGTCATTCTCAGCATCGACTGGAATAAGCATGACAATAGTATCTTTGCTACCGGTGGTGTCGACCGTATGGTGCAGCTTTGGGATCTACGCAAGCCACAACAGCCCATCGCCTCACTGCCTGGCCACGCTAACGCGTGCCGTCGCGTGCGCTTTTCTCCACATTCGCGCACCGTGCTTGCCTCTTCTGGCTATGACTGCCGTGTGTGTGTTTGGGATCTCAGTCAACCTCAACGTCCACTTACCGCCCGATATGCTCATCACCGAGAATTTGTTGCTGGCCTTGAGTGGTCCCTTGATGTGCCGAATTCGTTGGCCTCTGCATCCTGGGACGGCAGCGTCTTCTTCCTTGTTAGCGGCCAGCCGCCTAACCCGTCGCCGCCCGTTCCACAGCTACCGGCCGCTGTCCCACCACCGCGCGTCCGCCGACTTCCCCCGCCGGGAGTTCCGGATCTCCAGCCAATGCTTCCTCCCGTGCCGAAGGTGCAATAGTTGGCGGGTGATGGAGCCGAGCTGGTGTGCGTGATGCACAGCCTGGAGCTTGGGTTTCATGGAAGGCCAGTTTTTTCTTTTTGTTGTCGAGGTTTGAGAGAGGGACGAGTCTGGTGCGTCAAGCGGCAACAATGATAATGGACGTTTGATGCGGAAGGAAGGTCAGCAGAACTGCGGGAGTGCAATGCATATTTGAGGGATCTCACGAGTGCATGAGTGCCCATGTGCCCAGCAGTGTTGGGTTGTACTCAGTGGCTACGATTAATAATGGCGTGCGATACATTTGAGGGTTAGTTTAGTCACGAGCTTCGTATGACAAGTGAAAAGTTCAAAACGTTGGGGTGTAATGGATGAATTTAGTTATTACGAATGGGCCACGTATCCTTCTAGGGACCAGAGTCTCGAGATAAGGTGTGGGGTAGTAATAGTGCTAGTGGTGGTGGTAGTGTGCGTATGTTTACGGCATGGTCTCTGTTATTATTAGGGCCTTGGAACCAGCCACGCTTGCTTCTTTAGCCGTTGATTCTCCCACCTTCACCTTAGTACAAAGCACATAGCGAGAAGGGTGGCATTAATAGTCAAGGCAAATGAATAGGGGGGAATCAAAGAGTGAACGGAAGTTGATCGACGCAACAAACACTAATGGCAGAAGGGCACAGGGACGAAGGGTAAGTTTCCAACTACCGAGCTTCCCTCAGAGGAAGCGCATCACTACGGCGCTGTCTGTCAATGTTCAGACCCGCCGTTCTCACACGCGAACTCTTTTAGAAACGCGCCAGCGGAAGGCCGCATTGTTGGCCCTTGATCCAGAGGAAGTAGTTCACCGACTGCAGGTCATGCGCCCGTCTGAGGGACTTTTAGACAGCCGTCAAGCGGCTGAGACCGCAAACGTACCCCATGGCCGCGGCAAGAGGCCCTCAAAAACTGGAGTTCACGTCGTCGGTGAGGGGGAGGAACCGAAAATTACTCCGCCACCGAAGACATTCAGGCAGTGGGTGAAGAGTGGCTTCCCCACAACGTCGTGGAGGGCGCTGCTACTAGATGAGCTGTACCACCCCATTGAAGCAGAGAAGCAGTGTTTGGCTCTCAAGTATACGGTTTGCACGAAGCCGACAGAGAGCGAGAAAGGTTCTCAGTGAGGTTCGGGCATGAGCCCCCATGTGTGGGCGTGCACAGTTTTCATTTCCCGTGCGGTGTAGGCAATTGCCAAACATGGGGTTGTCGCCACACATGAAGTTGATGCTTTAATCGCTTCTTGGCATTGAGGTCACCGGAGGCGGAAGCACCGTGCAACTTCTTCATTGTCTTCGATAGTCTATGTTTTCCTCCCTTATACCCAAGGGAAGCTTCCTACAGTGCGTGATCTCGCATTTGTTTGCTCAAGTTTCTCAGCTGTACCTCTTACATATGTCAGTGAAAGCACTCCCCGGAGAGGAAGGTGAGTGGAGGCATTCTGCTTGAGTTGCCTGTGGCCTTGTTGAGCGTAAACTTCCCTTTGCTTCCGGCGTGTTCATTTTTATTTTTGCTTGTACCATCTCTATTGGACCGCGCCCACTTTATCAAGCTGTGCATTTGATGAGCAATTAGGGTTTGCATTTAGGAACATAAACATACACAAGAAACCAAGCCACAAATACAGCTGTCTTGATTTATCAGCACTCAGCTGGAGGGTAAGGAAGGGATTCATACAATGTTGCACAGGTCTTTTTTGCGCTTTGGCCACGGAGGGGTGTCCTTTATAGAACTTGTGAAGGAGCTCCGCTTCCGCACCGAAGCTCCCATATCCGACTGCAGCGCTGCACTGAAGGAGTCAAACAACGATATGGACAAGGCACTGGAGGCGTTGCGCAAGAAGGGACTAGCGAAGGCCGTGAAGAAAGGCACACGCGTGACAGAGCATGGTAGTGTTGCCGCCTGCGTCGGAGAGTCTTTTGGGGCGGCGATTATCACTGTGTGCAGTGAGACCGATTTCGCTGCTAGGAGCGCTCAGTTCCAGCGCGTGTGCGCGGATGTGATGGAGGCGCTGCGCACACAGATTGTCGCCAGTAAGGGGGTGGTACTTAACGACTGCGCTGAGGTTCATCGTTTGCTTTCCGAAGCTACGGCACAACGGATTCAGGAGGCCATCGCAGTGTTGGGTGAAAATGTGACCATAAAGTCAATTGAGCCCTTGCGCGTGTCCCCTCACGTGTCCGAGCACATTTCTATTGGGAGTTACGTTCATGGTGCACTTGGCGTACCTAATGTCGGCCGCGTTGCTGGACTTGTAGCTCTGAGCCGTATGGATGTTTCATCGGGCGTGCCTACCGAGACGTTGGTGGACGTGGCACGCCACTTTGTTGCGTGTAGCGGAGCAGAAGGGAGCTACGTCCATCAGAACTTCTTCGGGACAGAGGAAACTGTTGGACAATGGCTAAAGCGACACAGTCTCCGTTTCAGCAGCAGTTTAGTGGTGGATTTCGGTAAGGAGCCCGTTGTGCACATGGCTCCCAAGCCCCGCAGTGACGGGTGTTAAGTTGTCGCGTGTTGGGGAGTGACGCCACAGCGTGTGTGTTGCATCGCCGGAGTGCCATGGGGCGTGCAGGTGATAGCGCATTTCTTTTTCATTTGGTTGTTTCCCTGAACAGCGGGACATCATACACCTCATTTTTTCTTAGCTGTTACGGGAGCCAACTTCCACCGTTCGCTTTTTTCCCCTTGTTTGTGTCGTGTTGTAGCGTGTTTCGCGGTCATTGTTAGCGCAACATGATTTATCGTTTTAGTGAGTGGTGGTACTTCTTGTGAAGTGTATGGGAGATACCGTGTAACTGATGCAGTTGAAGAGGCATTGATGCGGCACATTTAGCTGGGCTAACCGGAAACAATATGCCTTCTGCGTCCTTCATTTTCTTGCGATTGTTCCCCCCGTTCTTTTTTCACATATCTTCACATCCCTGCCTCTTTTTTCATATCATTTCTCTTCACCTCTTTTCTACCTCATCGTCAAGGGCGGGGCTGGCTGAGTGGACCCAAAGTAGCGGAGGAGGGTTTCCTGGCTGAGCTGCGCGTGACCATCACGCTTTTGTTTCACTTTCCACATTCCCTTGGATTTTTTTCTTTTGTTGAAGCGGATAAAGCATCACAAGGGGGAGGATTTGGCGTGAAGGGACGACGCTTACTTTTTTTTTTCCCTTCTTTCATTTCTCAGTGGGAAGGAGATCCCTAATAGGCGATTTTCTTAGCTGCATTTAACAGTGCAGTTGTTTTAAAGAGGGAAGAGGAAGAAAAAGACTTCATAGTTTCCACGTGAAGCTGACATTGGCTTCGTAGGACAATCATAGGTGATTGTTTTTTCTTTTTTGATAAACCATAACGTGTTTACGCGGGAACTGCCGGCTTTAGCCCATAGTGAAGTGGAGAGCACAAAATCCTACCTGAAATTAACACTAACACTACCACCAACAAGAAATCAGAAGTGCACGTGTTTTTGTGCGCGTGAAGGAGTGCCCCCCTCCCAAATGTTTAGTGAATTCAACTTAGAGTTGATCGGCCACGAAGTGGCCACAGCGTCCGCCACCTCTGCGAGATGTATGGTCGTACACCCCCTCGGAAAGAAGAGTAAGCAACGTTTAGGTGTTGGAGATAAGGACGGCGTGGTGACTGTCTTTACAGTGGGCAGGCTGGGAGAAAAATCAGTTGCATTTAGCACGCCGCCTCAGCAGCACCCGGTAAGCTGCATGACATTATGTGAGGATCAAACATTTGTGGTGTATGGCAGCAGGCTGGAAGCCTACACGCGGAAGGGCCGGATGTTTTTTTCATTCGACACAAATGTGACGGAGAAGCTTCACACCGTTTTTGTGTCCATCCCATTCATTATAACGTGCGGGAGCTTTATGGTGACTGGGTTTCGCGAGGGGGAGGAGCTGGGCTTCTACATCGCCCCGGACCACATCAATGCGATGGTGGCCTTTATTGCTCCGTCTGCCGTGCAGAGGTCCTCATTTACCTTCGATGACTACCGCTGCGTTGTCGGGTGCAGTGACCGTGTTATACGTATGCTCTGCGGCAACAGGCTTATTTCAGAGTTGAGCTGTGAGGCCTCCATTTCCTCTATGTGCCTCAGTGAGAATCAACACGCCGTGTACTACGGCACAGAGGCAGGTTCCGTGGGCTGCCTGGACACGCAGAAAAGTAACGTTTTGTTAACAAGAACTTTGAGCTACATTCCCAGCGATGTTCAGTCAGCGGTAACTGCGCTTGCGGTGTGTGACATCAACTTAGATTCCAAGGAGGAGTTGCTTGTAGGCCGATTGGATGGAACAGTGCAGGTGTTTCTCATCGTTGCGGAAGAGGGAGGGAATGACACGACCCCGATTTGCATCTGGTCCGGAAGTGTAGGGAGTCGAGTGCTTACCATAGCGGGCGGTTATGTCACGCAGCCCAACCACCCAGATGTTGTGGTTCATTCCTTCAGCGGAAAAATCACGGCCTTTACAGCCGGCGAAGCGGTTGTCAACGTAGCCGGAGACCCACCCGTTGGCGGTTCGGTGAAGGACTGCCTGGAGGGAAGGGCCGAGTTTATTTCTAATGAAATTGACCGCATCAAGCAAGAGATTATCCACAAAACGCAGGAACTGGCGGAGCTCATGGGCATGGCCGACGGCGAGGCGCCCATTATGGCTGTTTCCTCCACTTTCACGCTGAGGTGCTCGGTTGCTCAACAGGTTGAAAGTCCGGCGCTCCTGCTTGCAATTGAATCCGATACCCCCCTCGACAATGTAGTGTTGCAGTGCGACGTTGAATTGCATATTCTTAAACTAATAGGAGCGGTGTTGATTGAACAACAAGAGGCGCTTAGTAAGTGTAAAGATACAATGACTCTTGCCATTCTCCGCCCGGTGAGTGACCAGGCACACAACTGTTCTGTTTGGTTTTGGGTATCTGATGGAGTGCCAGGAACGATCAAGCTGACCGCGCTGGCTGCTCCTGCTCCTCGTACGGCGCAGGTAAGGAGTATCCCGCTGCGACCATTGCACTTGTTTGCCCGTGTTGGTAGTGATGATACGAAGCACAGAAAAAACCTCGGTGCTCTCTCCGTGCTAGTAGTGGACGGTGCTTTCACTGTTAGGGACATGCACAACTGGCTTTGCCAAATGCTTCCTGGGATGCCTGAGCTATGTCAAGTAAAACAAACCGCTCTAGTTTATGAAAATACCTTTTTCTCCAGCGTTCTGAAAGTGGAGTACGGTGATAAACGGGGAATATTTTCCTCGGATTCTCTAGTTGCCTTAGCTACTATCAAGCGGTTCCTGTCGAATTGCGCAGTGGAGCAGTCCCTGGATGTGACAGTCGATGTGACACTTCATGACGATGCGGTGCAGATTGAGCTGCAGTGTCTTGCTCCCCTCTTGGCATCCTGCAACAAGACTGCCAACGACGTGCGATTTCTTGAGGCCATCCGTGAGTTGCAGGGGGACGATAGTGACGACTTAAGTTTCCTCTTAGAGGAGCGCAAGAATGTGGTTGGTGGAAGCGTTGCTACACTGGAAAGGGAATGCTCAAGGGCTTTGCAAAATGCAGGGTACATGCATGACTACCTCCTCAACTTGTACAACAGCGTGGCTGACCTTAAACCCGGCTTGGCGAAGATGAGCGCCACCATTAAGGAAACACTGGGTGCAGCGTGTGTCCATGCGAGGGCTGAGGTGCTACTGGAGGAGCTGCAGTGTTCCTTTCAACTGAGTGCCAGCAAGGGGCAACTGTCCCCGTGCATCAGACAAATGTGAGGACGGCAACGGATGTGGTGGCAGAGGAGCGTGGTTCCACGTAGGGCTTCATCACATAGTGACATTATCAGTGGTTGTGTGGTGCTTGGTTGGGTTGCAAGTTTTGTGTGGAAAGGCAAAGGGGGAAGGAGCGGACAGAGGTGGTGGTGGTGGTGGTCGGGGGGTGCTGGCGGGGAAGGTTGCACTACTGCGTGGAAGTGGTGGTGCTCCTCTTTATATCGTCCTTAATTATTGCTGCGTTCTTTTCTTACTGCTGATATCTGCGGGCATGTGCCTTGATTGGTTTTACTGATGTATTCGTAGCGGAAAAAGTTTACACATCGGCTACAATCTTTATTTTGGTATACTTCCACTTCCGTATGTGCTTCTATTTTGTTTCTTTTTTTCTTGTGTGTCTCCCCCTCCATGTGCTGGGGCGAAAGTTTTTTTTTTTTGACTTTGGGAGTTGATGGAACTTGCATGTGAGGCCAATCATGCAGTTGTCCCTCCCTCTACACACATCTCTGCCTCATCACAGCAATGCGAGCAGGCGGGGCACCAGACCCTTCCTTTTGTGCTTGGGGCGCCAGTGCAGCATGCATCTTTCTTCTCGCTGGAGTTTGTCGAGGCATTGATTCAGCATGCCCGCTGCAGGGAGGAGGAACAGAGAGCGTTTACTTTGCCGTTTCAACGAGACTTTGAAGCAACAAAAGTGCTTGAGCGCGTTATTCAAGAGAGTCAGTGTGTGGAGTGCTGGCCGAAGGAGCACCCCAAGGCCGATCCTCCGGCGTCCCGCTCTTCTGCCTTGTCTCCCTCGTACTTGCTTCGTGCCGGGTTGATGCGTGCCCTCGGCTTCCCTGAAACTGGTACCGATGAAGGTAGCGACATACGCGCAGTGCTGCTGGACAGAGGCATTGTACGGTCCTTACGCTCCGTGGATAAACTTGGTGTAGAGCCAGTGTTCTACCGCGAGGCCGCACAAGAGCAACTGAAGCACATTGCACTGTGCGAATGGTGTGAGGAGCTTATTTTCTTCGCGGTCCACCGTGGCTTCTCGGGGGTTCAGGTTCAATGTATGCTACTGACCGCGATGCACCTCCTGCGGTCCATAGCAGATGTTCCCTTCAACACGTTAGACGACGACGTCGCGGTGGCGGAGCACTTTACCGGTATGTTGCAGGAGCTGCTTGGCGGGCAGTCCCGCGTAGTGCCGTGTGAGGCTTACCGCATGCAGAAAACCGTGGAGGATGTCTGGCGTGAGGAAAAGGATGCGGGATTCGTTAGCGCTATTGAAGCAAAGCTGGCAAAAGAGAAAAACAAAAAGCAACGTCAACTGTTGTTAGAGCAATTAGAAAATGCACCGACAGAAAAAAAGTTACACCGTGTAGTTGTTAAAAGAAAAGTGTCATATGAGGTCCCTGTTGGGCCGTACTTTACACCGCCCGAACTTGCGCACATACTGAACTTCTTTTGCTCAACTGCTGTGCAGCACTGGCGGCTGTTTCATGCCACTCTTCTGGGGTCCCAGCCCGTTGAGGCGTGCGATATTCACCTGGCGCACGACTCGGTCTTCCCATTCTGCGTACCACCACTGGGAGATTTTCTAGAGGACAGCACATACGAGAGGGAGCAGGCGCGGCGGGAAATCATGGAGGAGTGCGAGAAAGTGCTGAGGGATGCCTTTGAGGAGGAATTTCTGGAGCCCATGGCCGAGATTGAGCGGCTTCGGGACCAGACCATGCTGCTACTGAAGCAAAAAGAGAAGAAAGAGCTCAAGGACGACATGGAGAATGCGTTGGAGCGTTCTGATTACCAACGAGTTTCTAGAGCCTTCTCACTACGCTTAAAGAAACTAATATTACGAAACGAGTTTGAGAAGGAGGCTGAGGTGACATCACCTACAGAAGTGCTGAGTGGTGATGAACCGTCCCGGGGGAATCGCAGAGGTGTGGGAAGGAGGAACTTCAAGTCGTCTCCTCTAAGAAGGTCGCGCGTTTCCTCAGCAAGGGGCTTCGGTAAGTCGGTAACATCCGCAGTAGCAGCAGTTACCGAAGCGCCGATTGCTGACGTGTTCTCACTGGAGGAGGTTGAGACATCGGTAGCGAGGTTAGAGCAGGCAACGGCCAACTTGAGTAAGGGGAAGTCAAGGAGAGGTCGCAAGTGATCACTTTTTGTGCGTTCTTCTTACGATTTCCTTCATAGTGGCTGCGTAATGCTTGAGATGTCCATTGCTGACGTGAATGTTTTTTTTTTATCCTGCGCAAACGCGCGTACGCTGTGCGACTGTCTTAGTTTATGCTGGCATTTCGTAGTGGCAGAGCCTGGGCGTCCGACATGCGCGTTCAGAGTTTCACTGAAGGGCTGCCTTCCCGCACGTGGCTCGCTTTTGGAGCCTGATGATGTACACGTTGT
Organism: Trypanosoma congolense; assembly: GCA_002287245.1. Classification (NCBI taxonomy): domain Eukaryota; phylum Euglenozoa; class Kinetoplastea; order Trypanosomatida; family Trypanosomatidae; genus Trypanosoma; species Trypanosoma congolense. Next base: position 1,041,163 of record NHOR01000125.1, on the reverse strand, counting down.
GTGCCATGTATTTTTAAGTGGTGCCTCGTCTTCTTCTATTGTAACTCTCTTCCTTACTTTCTGGGCGCACTCGGCCCGTGGATGGTGATGGGGTTGTGTGAAAGGTGCGGTATCACCCGTGTCATTCCACTGTGCGAGGGGGATTGGAGGTTCAACGGCGGTAGACATCACTGAAATGTGATCAACGGCAGGTATGGAGCACGCGCCGTCGTATTCGGGAGATGAGTTGATCTTCCAAATCGGTAGAGGAGGAGGGGAGGCGGGGAGTGAGGGAGAGCATTACAGATTCTTGTGTGTGATGTGTATGATTTATTTCTTCAAAATATTCGGGGTAAACACGAGACTGTTTCCTTTTTTATATTTTGTGACTTTCCTTTCTTTTTTGTTTTGCTATTATTTATCTTTCAAGGGATCTTGCTGTACGGATACATCTTCCTTATTGTACGCTTCTCCCCCTTCCCTTTCCCCGTATTTTTCTTCCGTCAGCATTGAGGGATTGCTTGCACTAACACAAATACGAATTGCGTTCCGCCAAGCTGTAAAAAAAGGACTCTACGGCACAGCATGCTGAAAATCCGTAATCAAGTGCGCCCATGGGGTTGGCGGCAGCGACTGTTTTGATACAAAAACGTGGCGTGGAGTATTGGGGGTCTTCTGTGACGGGCCGCACGCAACCGTATGCGCAGGGAGATATGATTCCTCGTCTTGACAACACAAGGCACGTGGTGAACAAGCCCTCTGGTGCGGCGGCAAGCCTTACGGGGAGCAATTTGGGTATTGCGTACGATAGCGACAACATTTTCTCTGCCAAAGACTACAGTTGTGTGGAAAAAGAGCACTATCAACCACTTCGCGGGATCGAACGATATAAAATAGAGCCGATGAATGAGAGCGATGGGTTGGCGGCTCGGTCTATGCTCGAGGAAGCTGAAACAAGCAAAAGTAGAAACTTTGAAGCCTCCTGGTGGGGTGCTGTGCTGAAGGACTTTCCATCGCTAAAGAAGGTGTGCGATGATTCCTTCAAGGCGGAGTTCACTGAGTTCTACCGGAACGCCATCTCAGTTGTGCACGACGAGGCTGCGGTGAAAGCGCTTGCAGTGCCCTTTGTGCGGCGCCAGATGCAGGAAAATTACATTTGCTTTCCCATGTTTTGGCGCATAGCAGAGAAATTAGCAGATGCCATGGAGAAAGTTTCTCATGTTCGAAACGGGACGAGGAGTGTCTCTCGCATCGCTGTGGAGCGCGTGACGAAAATAGCACTCAACACGATTGCGGATGAGCCATGGGCCCATAGTGAGATGACCAGCCCGCTGCTTTTTGACGTTTCCAACTTCCGCGCCTGGCACGAGGCTGGTAATTGGTAGGCGTGGGTCAAGTTGCTACTGCCGTTTCTGATGGCTTTTTTTTCGTTTGGGGGAGGGGTGCAGTGCAGCGGGTTATTGCTGTTATTAACACCTGTTATTACCGTCAATGCTCCTGTTGCGGCACTTCTTCTTCAACCGGGGATGTGACTTTGTTGTGAGAACCACCGTGTCAGGATTACGCCGGGTATGCAGATTTCTTGTCACGAGAACCAGCTGCGATTGGGTCTGGGTCGGGTGGGCGTGCTGGATGCAAATGGCGTAAGTTTCATTGAGGTTGCTGGGGGTTACTGTTTTAGTGTGCCAGGTGGTGGCGTGGAGTTTTTCTTCCCTCCCCAATGCCTCACGTGGATACCGGCAGCAGCTTATGCTGTTACAAAGGTGCGTAGAGAAGACAAAGGCCTCGTGTGGGTCATATATGCATATGTTTTTTTTCTCTCTTATCTCTTCAGGGTGCTTCTGTTTTGGGTGGTGGAAGTTCGGCATGCACTTCTTTCTTATTTTTTTCATGAGGATTGAACGAAAAAAAGGGAAGGTGGCTGAGGGAGTGTATGGAAGGGAAGGCATGAATAGGAGGAAGGAAGAGGCAGTTGGACAGTGAGACAGTTAGGGGGGAGGAAGATTATAGCCATGTACTGTTCTCCCTACCTGCTTCTTAGGTATCATCTACCAAGACATTTGATTGTTTCTCCATTTTATCTCGCACTTACATATGCCAGCTTACTCCGTCTGTTGTCCTTTCACCGACTACGACTTTACTGTTTCGATCACACACTCCTTTTCCCGTTTTGTATTTCATTGAAACTTGCATTACCATTCTTGTTTTTTTTTTATTATCTCACGCCACTGCTTTAATACCCGTAATATTCAGCAAACCGCATTCACTGTGGCAAGGAGACAATGAGAGGAAGAGGAATGAACCGGGCCAGTGGCGGCAGGGGAGCGGGTGGACGTGCCGCAGCGTCTCCTCGTGACATCGGCAGCGCCAATAACAGGGCAGAGAGTCGTCCAACTCCCGGTAAAGACCAAATGGCAAGCAACTGAGCTCTAGTAGCCGTGGCAGGATCGTTGATAGCGTCAACTCTTCCTCTGCAGAGACAGCCTCCTCTGCTGGTCCCCCCACTGGAAGGTCGCGCCATGTTGTGACAACGTTGACTCAGAGTGGGACGGAGCTTCCCAAGAAGTTGAATACTAAAGTTTTCATCGATGGACTGCCGTATGAGAAAACGGGAAATCCGGATCGCCCAGCGTAGAGGAGGAGCTCATGCAGTTTGTGGTTGCATGGAAGGTGGGTAAGCCGTTACGGCTCATCAAGAAAGACGGTCAGGGGTTTGGGTTTCTTGTTTTCCAGTCCCCACACAGTGTTGATGTTGCGGTGCGTGTTTTGAATGGGCGTAAGTTTCTTGGACGGGCTCTACGTGTTGAGGTGCCGAAGCCAAGGGACATGGGGGACGCGGCGGGGATCAATGGTGGTGGTGATCTCGGCAAAGGTAACTATGCTCGGCAAGTGCTTCTCTCAGACCTGGCAAAAGTGTCACAGCCGGAGATTATCCGTGAGATCTTGAGGGACGTGGCGCCCCAGCTGGAAAAGCGTTTGGAGTCGATCAAAATGACATCGAAAAATCGTAAGGCTTTTTTGACATTTGTTTCGCCTGAGGATGTCGAGTCTGCCGTGTTGTTTCTCAATGGGCTTTCCATGTTTGGCCGTCGTGTCAGTGCTGCTCCGGCTGCGGCCCCGGGATCCCTGCCATATTCAAAGGTGCCCATGCGCGGTGTTGCGCATGGCGGAGACGATGTGACAGCCGAAGGCGGAAAGGGCTTGAACGCTACACATCCAGCACGAATGTCCGACCACCCGGGGCAAGGCGAAGAGGAGGAAGAGGAGGAGGATCTTGTGGTGCCTTTGGGCGTTGATATACCGCCTGGGAATCGGCCAGCAAAGAATACCGGAAAGAAAGGAGCAGCATCTCCATCAGCCGCGAAGGCAACATCACTTCCGAGCAACGTGACTGGCGTGACGGAGAAATATAACCTTCTTGATGACGGTCCTGCAGAGGTATTTGTTGGGAACTTGGGGGAGGACGTCACGGAAGGGCAGTTGAGGGCCCATTTTTCATCGTGCGGGAAAATAAACAGTTGCAAGATTATTGTGAATAGGAACACAATGCTGCCTACTGGCATTGCGACTATCGTCTTTGCTCTTCCAGCCTACGCGGCATATGCTAAGGAGCACATGCATGGTTCCCGCCTTCGCGGACGCATCATTCGCGTGGACCGTGGGGATGAGGCAAGTGCCCCGCTCGCCTCGGAGCTTTCCCCATGCGATGATGATGATACTGTGGATGAAGATGCCTACATGAAGCACATCGGTATCACTAACAAGAGCGAGTACTTCAAAGGGACATCATTTGAGGAGAAGCCGATCAATGGAAGGAAGAGAACGAGGGAAGGTGTTGCAGCTGTGGGTAAGCCTAAGGGAAATGGTAAGAAGAATAAAGGTGAGGGGCTGCAGGGAGACTTTGCTAAGGAGAGCGGAAAAAGAGTGCAAATCAATGGTGATGACAGCGATGACGATGACGAAGAGCACTTCTACGATGTGGACGAAGGAGATAAGCCCCCGCTCAGGCCTTCAGGAGGTCGCAAAGGTGTGAAGGAGCGTGCGAAATCTTTTCCCAATCCAGCGAGGCGTGCGCCGAGGGGGAAGAAGCACATCCGGTGAGAAGAGAGTTGTTGTTTCCTTTAGTTCCCCGAAGGGGCGGACGTTTTTCTCTTATTCTTTTGCCGTTGTGGTGTCGAAAAACATTTGCAGCGGCATCTCTCGAGGTATTCACATGTGACCATTTTGTTCAATGTGGACACAATTATAAGACGACTAATGAAGGACGTACGTATCCTTGCACTCATTAAACCTTAATCGATAGATTCAGGAACGAAATCGCTCCCTCCACGTCGCCGGAGGCCGCGGTAAGGTTTCTTAGTGCGAAGCGACGGGCTTCCAGCACCTCCTCCGTTGTTGCCACTTTTGGCACCTTTTTTTTTTATTTGATTATCTCTGCTCCTTTCCTTTCCGCATTTTCCTTGGGTTATTTATGCCTAGTGCTTGTAGCGACTATCAGCGGCGGGAGAGTGCAGTTGCCTGCCCTGCGTGCTGGATGCCACCGGTGACAGGCCGCCCTATTGGGCGTGCCCCCATCCCCCACCCGATCATACGCCGGACGCGCAGCTGGAGGGGAATCATGCAAGTGAGGTTTAATGATACCCGCGCCGACCGCAACAGGATTCTCAAACACGCGTTTCTATGGGCACCAGCGCGGATCTTTGGACTGTGCTTTATTACCACCACGGTGATATACTTCACCATTGGCCATGACCGCTTCATGCACACACTGTTTGGCTACGAGTCCGAGATGAGCTATGAGGCACGTGTGAACCCAGACGCTAGTTTGTTGATTGCGGATACGCTTTTAGACAAGGATCGCGCATGGAAGTCACCCCTTCGCAACCTGGAGAAACCGCTTCACCCGCTACGCGAGTTCGATGTTTTGCGTGACCCAAAGTCGACATAGTCTCCTTCGCAGTGGTTTTGTGCAGTGTCCGAAGTTGCACCACCGGGCGTTAATATGCTCGGCTTACTTGAGATCTCTCGCGTTGTGTGTTTGGTGTGTTGAGGAAGGATATCAAGGTACGAATAGTGACCTGTTGCCTCTTTTTTCCTCTCTTTTTCCCCTTCCACACTCCGTTCTATTTAATTGTCACACGGTAGGGGTTATGGGGTAGCCCTCTGGGGAAGTGCGTTTCTTTGTGTGCATTTTCGTGTGTAGTTCATTATCCGAGCTTTTCTCTGGCACTTTCTTCGTGGTTCGCGCCATCATATTTTATCGTTTTGTTTCACGCGAAGGGTGCTTGCGTATCACTAACCCTGGAGGCAGTAGCTCGATTCCCTGATCGTTCTTACCATGTGACATCATTGTGAGGAGTATGCATGTGTGTGGGTGTGTGCCTTTGGATTTTTCATACGAGGCGTGTTTATTTTGTTTATTGGCAGCGGCTTCCAGTGGAGCTTCCTTTCACTTTTTATTTTATTTTTTAATTTCCTTCTTTCCTGCTTGATAATGACTCTTTCTAATTATTTTCCTCTAGTTACGTTCACAGGGGTGCAAGAAGGAAGTGTAACATAGACCCTCATCATTCATTGCTGGCAGACACTGTGTTCCGTGCTCCCTGCTCTTACAGCTTCCACCCATGCCTAGCCTCACGGATGACGAGATTCGTGCATCGCCATTGTGGCAACACCTGAAGAAGGTTTTGCTGCAAGTTGTGCAGCAGCAACCGAGCTGTGCATTGGATGCTGTTGTCCCTGCGTCGCTGAGCGTTCAGACAGGGAGCTCTGTACCGCCCCGCACCGGCAATGAATATGGTGACCATCGACCCAAGATCGTGGGCACCGTGCCACCTGACGCATTGGAGAACTTACGGTGGGCATCGAGCTTTGGGGCGGCGCTGGCCCCACCAAAACCACGGCGCAAACTGCAAGAGGACGAGGAGGACATGATTCCTGATGAGCCTGAGGATGAAGAAGAGGAGATCCTTGGGTATGTGGGTGATGTTGTGGCAGAGCAGGCAATTTTCAACACAGTTGGTGAAGGGCTGCCGCCGGAGGAGGCTTTCAGGCTCGTTGTTGGAATGAAACAACTAATGCGCACCGAGCCGCTTGCTAGTGTGCGCTTTTGGGGTAAATTCTGCGGCACCATTGCTGATTACTACATCGCTGAAACCAAAATCGATCCAAATCGCCTTCCCGAGGATGCAGAAGATGATATTGTGGATGATATGGAAGACGAGGAGGATGGTGTGCCGGTCGAAAACATTGCAGAGGTTTTGTATGCTCATGGGCCAAAGGCTCATGCTGACACCAGCGTTGAGCCCTCAGGCAGTGGCCTGAACGAATGGGTGTACTACGCGGCCAGCACTACTGATCCCACTCGTTGGACGCGACTCCCTGACGTGACACCAACACAGATAATCGCCGCCCGTCTCATTCGCCGTGGCTTCACGGGGGACTTAGAGGACACAGTGGACACACATCCGCGCTTTCCGGGACTTGAGAAGAATTATGTGCGGGCCCAGATTGCGCGTATCAACTGCACCTGTCGAGTTGCCCCGATCGACATGTACACAACCGAGGGTGCCGTGCCAATGGAAGAGGACGATGATGGTAATTTGCTACCACCGCCACTCACTGTGCCGGCGTACACCACATTGCCTCCTTTAAATCCACAGGAAGTACCGGATGAAGACGACAGTGAGGCGATTGAGCTCGTTAAGGCCTGGTACTATGGCTACCGTGATGACGAGCTGCTGCAGGGTAAGTATTGGGTTCACATCGCGCCCACCCTGCTGAAAACCGGCCGCACCGTTGCCTCAGACCAAGAGTCCGGTAATGATGAGGAAGGTAAAGCGGCGGAGTTTTCGCACGTTGAAACGATTCATCCTTTTCTATGTGACGTAAGCCGTGATGAACCCCTTCACTATACGTGCCACAGTCGTAGCCAGCTCCCCGCGTGGTCTTTCCGCAAGGCATTCCATGACGAGAGCAGCAAGAAACGTACATATGTAGCCCGCTCATGCCTGTGGCCTGGTGCTTACACCTACGTCGTTACGGAGTTGGGGAAGCCGGGCGGGAGCTTTCAAAGTGTGTACATCGGAACCGGGCTGAAGAACCTCCAAGGTGTGAGCTACGCCCCGAAGCTTCCGCCGCGGTGCCTTATTGAGTACCCGGAGGTGGACTTGCTGCTGCAGCGCGATGGCACGCTGGATGACGAACTCGTGTATGCCCCGTCACCACCGAAGCCCAACGTCGAGGAGGAGGAGGAAGCGGAAGAAGATTAGGTTGTGTGTGGCTCCCTAGGCAGTGGGAGCAATATGGGTGTTCTCGCCTCTTGTTAGACAACTGCCACCTGAGGGAAATCGTTGTTTATGGTCTTCTTATGTACATAAGAGCGTTAGAAGGAAGAAGTTATACGAAAGAGAGTGTGTAAGAAAAAAATAAAACGACAGTCAAACAAACCAAAAAAAATATATATAAAGAAAATGGGGTGTGGGAGCTGAAGGAGTGATGGAAAATAGGATCAGGCAGATAGAGGGAGAGAACAAAAAGTGAAGGTGAGCTCGAGCATATTCAGTGCTAGACGAGTGCTTTGTCCGTTGAGAGAGGCGTGTTTCTGGGTAATACAGAGAGAGGCTTTTTCATCACGGAAAGGGATAAATGTACACATATTTTTTTTTAGGTGGAAGGACCCTGCCACAGCCATCATCGTAGGAGTGTGTGTGTGTGCATGGTAACGGTGTCGGCGATTAATAAGGGTTTTTGTGTTCTTGTTCTCCATGACGTGGGGCCTATGTGGGATGGGACCACTTTTCGGCTCTGGTCTTCATTTCCTGAACCCTTCAACCTACAGCTCTCATGTGAAAATACAGAGGGCCCATCTCCTTCTGAGCTCTTTTTCTTTCCCCCATAAATGTACGATGCACCGTGTGATACGACCTCCCTCTCTTTCGCATGTCCACTTTCCTTGTCCTACTTGCTTCTGCTCACAAGGCATTTCTGCGTGCTTGCCGCGTCATGGCCCCCTTCTGCTTTCCCTTTTCTGTTTTTTTTTTTTTCCAACCACCTCGCAGAATGCTTACGAAGGGATTAGCGGATCCGCGGTGTGGACTTTAGCGGGAGCGTTGTTTTTTTCATCGAGTTGAACCACTGCCCATGTGCGCGGGAAGTGGGTTTTATTCGTGGGAAACCAGGACGGTGGCCGCAATCCTCCGCAACTGTCGTCTTACTCCCTGCTGTTACTACTTCAGTGCTGACACACCGTAAGTAATGGCAATGGATCACAAAAAATGCACCGGTGTTTCAACTGCGCACATGGTGTTTTTGTTCTTTCTCTCCCCAATGCGTTGGCTCGATGGATTATGAAGAGTGATCGAAAACAGGAAAGGTCGTGCTTTCACGCGTTCAGGCACATTTTATTGTGAGTCAGGAAGGCGGATGCTACCTTGCCGCCCGCCTGTTTGTGGCACGCTGTGAAGGTTTCTCACCTCTGTGTGAGACGCCAAAGCTGGTGGATGACAACGTGCTGGAAGTGTGTGAACTGTTATGCGAGCTCCGTGTATTAATTCTAACATCATGTGGATGTTTTTTTCTTTATTTTCCAGCGCCCTTCCCATTGCTCAAATTCTTCCTAAGGCGCTATCAACAGCTTCTTCGTCCACATCCAAGCAAAAAACTGCAGTGCGCGGGGCACATAAGGCTCGTCAAGGCCACTCAACCCGCCTGCATCTGGCGTATGAGGAAGTCGGCGATGGCACACAAAGCGGCAGGTGGTGTGGGGGCAAAGCGCGCCGCTGCGACCGGAAACTTTCCCCGCACCCGGCTGCCTTTCCTTCGTAACCTTGTCCAGAGTGCACAGTGCTCCCCCAACACACACTGCACGGTGGCACCGTTCAAGTCGTACCCGCCGTACGTCATTGGCGAGCAGAGGAAGCCAGCAAGTCGTGTATTGTATAAGGACCCACAGTGTATTGTGGTGAATGATGCCTTTCCGAAGTCACGGATGCACTGCCTTGTCATGCCGCTAGACCCTTCTCTTGGCTCCCTCAACGACCTCCGCGCTGATCATGTGCCGCTGCTTCAGCATCTCATGGATGTGGCGGAGAAGTACGTCTTATTTACACGTAGTGACGGGGTATCACGTGAGGCTGGGCTTCAACTACTGGAATTTATGGTAGGTTTTCACTCGCTTCCATCGCTGCCACAGCTCCACATGCACCTCATTTCGCGCGATTTCGATGGTCCCTGCATCAAGACAAAGAAACATTACAACAGCTTTGCCACAGCCTTCTTTCTCCCAGCTGAGAAGGTGGTGGAGGATCTGGAGAGGAATGGTCGTGTGACACTCAACCAAAATACGGCGGAACTGACCCGGCTTGAGCACGAAGAGCCGCAGTGCCTGTGGTGTGGCTTGAAGCCTGGCGGCTTTCAACAACTTCGGGTCCACCTCCGCACGTGCCCGAGCAGTCGCGCATGCGTACCATCAACTCTTTCCACGGCGTAGTGGGGGTTGGACTTGTTCACACGCTTAAGTGCAGGGTTAGGGACAAACTGGAGCACGGCGTGCGTGCAGTCAGACCCTCCTGCTTGCGGGCCTGTCTGTACGCATGTTTTCCGATCCTTTATTCTTTTAATTTTCCTCATGTTGCGATTTAAAACATTCAACGCACTGAGCCCACGCCTCGGTGTTGGTGTTATCGTTGCTATTTTTGGTGAGTAGTCGTTGGTTGCCACTCCTTGCGCAAACTAAGCGTACTTACCTGCTGGTGGCCGCACTGCTATCGGGCACACCGTCGTGTGGAAACGTTTTTGTTGGTTGTGTGTGTGTGCTCCTATTATTTCCTAAATCAAGTAAAAGTGTGTACACCTTGTGGCGCCTTAGCACACTTCCAAACTGCGTGCCTCTCTCCCATTTCCTTGATTTTTTCTCCTTCTCGTGTCATTTAGTTGCACGTGATGCAACCGCAGAGTTCGCTCTTCCGCATGCGGGCCCGGGCGCATGAAGACGCATCTCCAAGCGGCGGTAGTGTTTTGAGCGAGGATGCGGCGGCTGAAAATGAGCAGATAATGTCAGCACTGCTCGATGATGTGCGCTCTGTCAAACGCAACTTTACAAGCATTGGTGTGGAGGTGCGCCGGCAAAACTCCTTGCTAGATTCACTGCAGGCCACGTTTGGCCGCACGCATGCACGGCTGAACCGCACGCTACGGCAGTTAGGCGTGCCGGAGCTGACGAGTGCGTGGCACATGTGGGTGCTCTTTGTGTTTGTGTTTGTTTTCTTTGTGCTGGTGTACGTAATGCTGAAGACACGGTGAAGGTGCTTGACGACCCTAATTTCATTTCCGTCGCCAGGAAGTAGCGGTGCTACGTACTGTTTCCTTTTTTTTTTTGCCCTCGGACACTACGGTTCTGTGTACATTTCATTGGGTTTTTATTTTCCCCCTCTCGGTCTTCCTTTCAAAAACAAACAGGTGTGGTTGCCGCCCACATCCTTAACAGGATTCACCTACCGTGTTGCTTTACATATCAGTGATCTCGCAGGTTGTGGCTACGCGCTGTATTTTTTTGACACCTGTCGGCTGCACGCGACACAAATCACGGAGACCCGCTTTCCTTCTGCTGCTGTCTGTCTGTCTGTCTTCTTCTTTGGTACGTCGAAAATTATTTGCTTTCCTTGTTCTTTTCACTAGACGCATTGAGCAAGGCAGTAGCTTCACGTATACACGAAGTGGCAACGACTTGCTTTGTTAGCTCCCTACTTCAAAGGAGGGGGAAAATAAAACAAAGCACACACACACAAAACTGCGTACATTCGGAGTTTGTGTCATAGTTTGGCAGCATTTTCTGTCAGAGCAGTGAGGAGTTGAGAAGGTTATTAAAAATAGAAAAAAAACGAGGAAGAAAAAGGCGAAACTAGACGAAAGGTGGGAGAGTCATAAGATATTAAGCGTGTGAGGGGGCTGATATATTCATATATCCGTGCCATAGTTCCAGTTTTTACTTTTCTTTTTATTATTGTGTGCTGCTGGTGGCATATTGGAGGGAGTGCAGTGGTAGTGAAGGGAAATTAGTGGTAATTTTTTTAAATTAAAAAAAAAAAGTACTCTTAAAGTTAAGGTTTTGTGAAGGCTAGAGAAGGTGCAGGCATTGCAATAAAGAAAAGACGAATATAACCGCAACAACTGGAGGAAACAACATAACATCGCACAACAGAGAGGGACAACGCGTAGTGAGCATCTGAAGGAGGGGGAAAAGAGAGGAATACACAACTCGGGAAAACACACCTAAAATATAAAGCCGAACATTTTTTTTTTTTTTTGAGGGGGGTTCGCACAGTTATTTAATTTTGAGGTGCCTACATCTTCTTAGGTGCTAAGCTAGCGGATAAGACAAATTATTTTTCAACTCTGTTCGTTCCAACATCATCGGCGCAGTGTTTTGGGCCTTCCGCGAAGAAGGGGAGGAGGAGGACGACTAAAAAGCGGTTGAGACATCAAGTCAAGCAACACCAGTGTAGCGCCGCTGTCGACAGCACATACGCACTAAAAGGTGTAACACTGTCGGCAAACATTTATTTATTTTAATTTTTAATTTTTAGTTTTTTTTTTCATTTTTTTTTTAAAAAAATCTGCCCCTTTCTTGTTCAGAAATCGGTGGATGGCCTCCATGTGGTGCATTCAGTTTCGGGCTTTCCTGCTCAAGCTGCTGATTCAGCTGGTTAAAACGCCGGTGATCACCGTCTTAACGCTGCTCCTTCCGAGTGTGGTGATGACGGTGTTGTTCATCGGCTATCGCACAAGTGCAGTTACCCACGTGGAGCAGACGAATTACGCCGATAGGCCCATAACAAACGTCTCAAAGCTGTTCGAGGCCCACTTTTGCAAAAACCACACGGCTCCACGTGAGTTCAGTGATCGCCTTCCCATTCCAACATGCAACGCCACGTCGGATGCCGTCGAATGCCTCTCGTTTGTACATAACAGTGCGCTCTGCGTTCAAAATGTATCGGTCGCGTGGGATGCTGTCGGTGAGTTGCTCAAAGTAAGCGGGCCAGTCGTCGTGCCCACCCTGAACGCGTACTTGGCACTTTCTGCCTTCGTGACGTATGAGCTGCGGCGGAAAAACCCAAACTTTTTCGCTCGCTCTGCCGCAGAGAGCATGGCGCACTACGGTCGACTGATACTTGTGGGACGCAATGCCGAAGACAGGGAGCTCGCAGCTAAGTTCACGAAATTTTGCACTAATGCGAGCGTTCTTTGTGGCGAGGTATTGGACGATGAAACTGTGTTCAGTTCCATGGACGCTGCCCATCAACATGCAGTGAACAACGATGGAGAAGTGTGGGCTGTCGCGGAACTTAGCGGTGACGACGCAGAGGTTCAGAGCCGTGGGGAGCAGGGTAGGCAGTTTACCATTAGCATGAATTACTCCGCAACACCGTGGACCACTATGTCGACACTACCACTTACCAAGAGTCTAGAGGAAAATGGCAACTTGTTGTACATCACCAGCGGCTTCCTAACCCTACAAAATTTAATCCAGCAGTTTTATGTACACACACGTGCGGGGCCTGAAAAACAATCAGAGATTTTTGACTACGTTAATCTTTATGGACCAACGTTGTTAGCCATGCCATCGCCATCGTATCTAAAAGGCAGTTTTTATAAGTGGGGACAATTCCTGCCCCTGCTGTCAGCCTTTGCTGCTCTTTTGGCTGGTGTGCGGCTCCTTAACTGGGTTGTGGGAGAGAAACATCTCATGATTCGGGAGTGCATGAGTGTTATGGGACTCAGGTGGTCGCCCATGGCTCTCGGGTGGTTCACAGTCGCACTTCTCATGGACATGATTGCCTCGCTTCCCGCTAGCTTACTGATGTATGGGAGCTTTTTTTCCTATGTGACCCCTGGCGTGCTGTTTGTGGTACATCTCAGCCTTCTTCAGCACACCACCGCACTGTGCCTTCTGCTGAGTTCATTTTTCAGAGGCCCGCGTCGTGCCATACTGACTTTCTTTATGGTTTCCGGTGCTTGTATAATACCGTTCTGCACTTTACCGAGGGAAGTTCATGCAGTGCGGCTGAAGCTCTTGTGCCTGCTGCCATACATTGGATACTTTGTTTCCTTTGAGGGCCTTATCCAATACGCCAGTCGCCAGCAGAAGTTCTACTGGAGAAACGCCTTCGATGGTGAAGGCTGTGTGGCGTCCTTTGTATGTATGACTTGGGTGTCAACACTGGTTATGCTTTTACTGTGGGTTTATTTCGATCAAATACTACCGCGTTCCTCGTACTGTTCAAAAAACCCGCTCTTCTTCGTTAACAAACTACGCCGATTGCTACGCCGCTCGCAAGCACCGAAGAGGGAGCAATACGTTCATCCCTGGAGGACAGCTTCTAAAGACGAAATTCCAGCCTCTATGAGGTTATTAATGCAGCAGTGCCCACAGTCTGTGGACGATAACGATTGCACAGTCGCAGCCGTACTCTACGGCTTGAGCAAAAATTATATCAAACGGGGTAGTTGGTTTCAGTGCCTCTGCCCTTGCGCGAAGGGGATGCCCAGAGAGGACAACCTTGCGTGTGTGAGCGATGCCTCGTGCCTTCTCGAGTTCGGGAAGGTGAACGTGGTAATTGGTCCCAGTGGCTGTGGCATGTCTACCCTGCTGCGCATGGCGGTTGGCATTGTCAAGCCGGACTCGGGGGTTGTCCACATTTGCGGCCGGACGTTTCAAGACGAGCCTGACGAGTGTCGAAAGAGCATTGGGTACTGCCCGCAGGTGGACATTCTGTGGGACGATCTCACCGTGGAGCAGCACCTCAGCCTCTACGCACGAATGAAGTACAAAGGCGCTTGGGATGTCCAGGAGACTGTGAATGACCTCATTGAAACCCTCAACCTGGGGAAGCAGCGGCTCTCCGCGGCACGGAAGTTGACGGGGTGCCAACGCCGCCGCCTGTGCGTTGGCATTGCAATCGTCGGAGATCCTGCAGTGGTTTTTCTGGACGACCCTACCGCAGGAATGGATATAAAAGGGCGCGCAGCGGTGTACGCTGCACTTAACAGTGGCCGTGAAGGTCGTGCTGTGCTTATCACAACGCACGAGCTTGACGAGGCAGACCGCATTGGGGATTGCATACACATTATGCGGAATGGTACAGTGTGTGACTCTGGTACCTCGCTCACCTTGAAGTCAAGAATGGACGTTGGGTACACACTGACATGTGTTGTCAGCGCAGATCTTACCCCAGGAGAGGCGAACGCCAGCCTCGATCGCCTTGTTAGTTTGATGCGAAGTGGTGATTTCCTGACCCTTGATGCTGCCTCTGGGCGCGAGTCACGCAGTGTACCGCAGAGCTGCAGAGTTCTCGGTATAGAGCGCCGCGGTCGTCAGGTTTCGTTCCGTTTCCCGCTTTCCCTTCTCTCGTCAGAGGGGGTGAATCTTTTCAGCCGACTTGAGGCATGCCGCGAGGAGCTCCACCTTCAAAGCATTGGGCTCAGCATAGCAACCCTGCAGGATGTGTTGGATTATTTTACGACTGATAAGAATCCGGTAGAAGTAGTTAGTAGGGATGGCGACGGCGCATGTTCGGACAAGGCACCCGCGATGGCAGATGATTTTCCTAACGGCGGTGGCGAGTGCTCACATGTTGTTGCTGCTGTGAATTTACCCGACGATGAAAACAACGGTAATGCAAACACACGAACTTGCCTTGAAAGTGGCACGCCAGCGAGTGCGTTGCCCGCATCCCGGGAGGCTCGAGGAACATTCAGGGCGCATTTGACTGCTCTTTTTTGGAAGAAGGTGTATTGTGGAAGACGGGACACACAGCTCAAAATTTATTACGTGCTGCTGCCTCTAGTGCTGGTTTTAATTTCTCTCTTTGTTAGCAACGTTAAGCCAACCGTTCAACCCGCGATTACGCTTGATGCCTCGCTATATCACATGCAGGACAAGACACCCAACTCAACTGTTCTGTGGACCTATTCCCAAGTTCTGGATGATGCATTCCGTGTAAGAGCGGATAACCTGAGCGACGCCCTCGGACCGCATCGCGTTCCAATGTTGGTTGGATGTTACAGGAAGGCGTGCAGTAACGTACTCTCAGATGCTCTATTTCGAAGGCTGGAAGGCGGCGTCTCAGGGGAGCACATTGCACTTGCACTTACGAGTATCGAGAATGGAGTTCCCTCCTCGGTTATTCTGCACAACATTTCCTCACCGCATGCAGCGGGGGAATCTCTCAATGCGCTGTATGACGTTGTGAATAACCGCCTGTTTGGCAAGGGAGCGCGCATGACTGCACGAAATGGGCCAATGCCAATGGGTCCACATGAGAAGGAGATGTTGAGTGCGTTTCGGCGCATTATCGGTTGTCTTGTCATTACGGTGGCGTTTGTTATTCTTCCAGCTAACGTCGTATATCGATTAGTGCAGGAGGTTCAGCGCGGTTCCTATCATCTCCAACGCCTAGCCGGTGCGAACATGATATCATTTTGGGTGAGCTCCATGATCTTTGACTTCATGTGTTACCTTGTGATGGAGGTGTTAGTCTTGTTGGTGCTGTTTGCAAGTAAGCGCGACGATCTTGTTGGGAATTTACATACGGCTGCCGCGACTGTAACGCTCTTCACCTTGTATGGACCGGCTCATATTGCGTTCTCATATTTTCTCAGTTTCTTCTTCAGTTGCCCGCTGAAAGCACACAACACAGTGCTTATTGGGAGCTTGTTGCTTGGAGTGCTGTGGGTGCTGGTGGAGCCGATGTCTGTTCGAAGTGGGCGCATGGTAACCCTTGTAATGAACATAACATACGTGCTGAGGATCTGTCCTTGCGTTGCCTTCAGCGAGGCACTTTTGGCACTGGCCTGCACAAGCTTGGCAAACATACGAAAACCACACAGGGAGTGGCCAAACGTCTTTAGCTTTCTGCGGTACAATGAGAACGGATTGGTGGGTGGTGTTGGAACGGGACTCCTGTACATGGGATGCACCTTATTCGCCTACCTTTTCCTTGTACTTGCGATGGAACGGCTAAGGCAGTCGGGGTATGCGTGCTGCTGCTTGCCAGGCATCGGTGGTGACGGTGACACCAATCGAAACTCCACCGCTTACAGGGGTGAGAGAGGGCATAAGAGGAGAAAGCGGGCAGGGAGTGCCGGTGAGAATTGTCGTACGGAGGAGGAAATGCTTCCGTGTCGCCATGAGGTCCCTGGGAACGAGTCCGACCTTGCAGTCGATGGTATTATGCTGCAACACGTTACTAAGAGGTACCGCGGCAATCCCTTCTTGGCTCTCCACGACGTTTCGCTTACTGTGCGACGAGGGGAGGCTTTGGCGGTTCTGGGCCTCAACGGCGCCGGGAAAACCACCATTCTTTCGATTCTCGCCGGTAGGTTGAGCTCTACAACTGGCTCTGTTTACATCAACGGGACCCCTGTGATGCCCAATATCAGGCGACGTGACGTTGGTTACTGCCCACAAGAAGACGCACTAATTGACAAATTGACGCCATACGAGCACCTGCGTTTGTTTTCCAAGCTTCGTGGGAGCACAGACGCACAAATGAACACTGAGATACCGGAGCTCCTTCGCGTACTGGATCTTGTGGGCGTGGAGAATCACGCTGTGAGCACACTCAACGCTGGCTCAAGGAGACGGGTCTCCCTCGCTGTGGCTCTTGTTGGTGGAACCAGCTTTCTCCTGCTGGATGAACCGACGTCAAACATGGACGTTGTAACTCGTAGACAGATATGTGTTGCTATGCGTGAGCTGAGAGAGACGAGGACTATTCTCATGGCAACGCACCACCTTGGTGAGATGGAGATACTCGCCGACTATACAGCCTTCATGGAGAGTGGCCAACTGCGCCATGTTGGCACTCCGCAAGAGTTGAGGACATACTTCACCAACGACACGCAGTACACCGTGCGAGTAATGTTTGGCAGTACGGTTCAACCGGCCCTCCATCCGCAAGGGGATGTCGTAAGTAAACTTTGTGAAATTTTCAGTTTCCCTTTGGGTCCGAAGACCTGCCATATAAGGAGCGTCTCTGGCCGTACGGTAACGCTCTCAGTAGCGTGCAGTCTCTTGCATTTATGCAAGCAGGTGGCAGCCGTTCGTGAAGGCACCGCAACGGGCCTACCGCAGGTTGTGCAGATTTGCGCGACACAACCTCAACTGGACGATATATTATTAACTTGTTAGTTGCTACAGGCAACAGTGATTTTAGAGATAGTGAGAAAAAAAATTGGAGGAATGAGGGGTAAAAAACAAAGTTTTATTGAGGAAAGTTGTGAAAGTAGCTTGAGCCACGTTATTTCTATCATACTGTGCATTGTCTCAATGCTTAAGGAAGCCGCGGGAAGTACATTATTTTTTCCCGTTGTTTTTATACGCTCGAATATCTCGTGCTCGGTGTCGACTTTTGTGGACCATTTCACTGTACCGTGCGCGGCATATTTATTTATTTATTTTTATTCACTTTTACTCTTTTTTTTTTAAATTTCTTTTGATGATCCCAGTTTGGTTTATTTATCTTCATGCCGATATCATCTCCCGCCTCCTTCCTTCGCGGTTTTTTTTTTTTGCTCCGCCAGGCAGGCCCGGCCAGTCCACGCCTCCCTTTACTTTCAGTGACTTGCTCATTTTCCCACTGTTACTACACACCCCCAGCTCTAAGGAGACAGGTAGTTGCCCACAAACACTGTGCGTGGACGGTAGTCCGAAAAATTAAAAGTTCAACACCAACAAAGGGAAAAGCAGTGTGAATAGGGGTCCAGTGATAACTTTTCCACCCCGTTTGCACCACTACATATATATATATATATATATATTTCACTTTGTGCTAATGGAGGACTGTGAGGCATACGACCTGAGTGACTTTGGACACTGCGTGGGCGTCGACGGAGGGGCCTCAACAGGCGGAGCACGGCCGCTGCGTGCCCAACGCGTACGTCGTTACGTGGACCCAAACGGTGTAGAGGGACAGCAGGCAGGCGTTCCAGGATCATCACTGCCGTGCAGTTCTGAGCCGCAGCATGCGTACCGTGACTGTGAGGCGCTGTCCGTGTCATGCCGACAGGCAGGGACGCCAGAGGTCACCACAAGTGTTTCGCCGGGTGCACCTCATTTTGTCACTTCCGCAGCGAAGTTGTCCCATGTAGACAAACCCCGTGGTCAATTGTTGGATTCTGATAAGGTACCGAGAAGTGGTGGACGTCGGGGGGTTCTTTGCGTGCGGATTTTTCCACCGCGTTCGATGCCGCTTCTAAAGTCATGGCTGCATCTGCCTGCGAACCCGCTGTTGGGTCTTCCAGGTTTAGTGAGGAGCGGGCCGCCTGTGGAGTATGACAGGCGAAGTACTTTTGTGATCCATGCCAAAAGGGGTTTCACACCTTGGAACGGTACGAACGCCATCAGAAAGACCATATTCAGTGCCCTGTTCCCGGTTGCAATTTCACATGTTTGCGTCAACGAGAGCAAAAAATGGAAATACACATGGAGGCTCTCCACAACCGACCTGATGCACCTAATCTTGCTGATGTTGGAGCCTATTTAGCGCAGCGCAAGAACCGTTTCCCCACACAGGATTCTGTGAAGACAAAAATAGAGGAACTATTCTACAAAGCTTCGCGGGGCGTCGCAATGCCGGATGAGCAGCGGCGGTGGTTGCGTCAGCATGGTGTTTTGGTTGGGAAGCGGCCTCGGACAGAAGAAACGTACATAGCAGCCGACATGCTACGGCCCCAAATGACCACTAGGGGCGTTAAGTTGGGTGAAGAGAATCGGAAGGAAGCGCAGGACGATTTGTCCGGGAGAAGGGAAGAGCGCCAGGCGCACGCTGACGGCCTTCGTGGCAACGGTGCTGGTGGGGGAGATGCCAATGATAATAGTCACCAGCAGGAGGAGGGTGTTGCCCAAGGAGGTCCACCCAGTGAGAAGAAATCTGCGGCAGAGGGATCGCGTTTAAGTCAAAGGCCTGATGGTCCTCAGGGGGACCATAGCCGCCCGAAGCGGATTATTCCGTGCGGCCCAAACGGAACTCTCACTAACGCTCAAAAGGTACAGCTCATACGTGAGCAATACCGTGGTGCCACATCAGTACCTCGTTTTTATGTATGTGGTTGTTGTGGTGAGAAGGGGCAACATTGGGCGAGTGATTGCCCAAGGAAGGGTGACCAATTGTTCGAACGGCGTGTCGTATGGGGTGAGGAGCGACGTGACCCTCCTCGGAAGAGGTGTCGTGCTGAGGAGAACACCGAACCAACAGCGCCGGGCGAGGAAGTGACTAATGGTGATGCTGAATCTTCTGCCACTTGGAGGAGTGGACAACAAGAGGACGCTGGGACTCTCAGCTGCACGGCGCCGCCTTCACTGGACGGTGTGACGGCCTCCGTACCTGTCGCCGCCGAGGTTACCGTTGGGGATGTTGGGCCGCCACCGGAGCAGCCCGCCAGAAGGGGACACAGCCCGAAGGATGTACCCTCCCCGACGGACGAGGCTGGGACCCGGCGGATCCTCACTTCCCGAGAGCAGAGGAAACCACGGGCTCAGCGGCGCCCGACGCGTCCCGCGCCACCACCCACACTTTATGAGCGACTCGTGGGTGACCAACAGTCCAGGGAGCATGGGCTCCTCCTGCAGGCGATCCGCTTCTTCACTATGAGTAACTTTTTTGAAGCCCATTGAACTGCTGTGTGTGTGAGGGGGCTGAGGTTGTCGGGCCGAGGAGATTGGTGTGTCAAGGCGATTGCACGTTGGAGGATGGATTTTCTTAGCGCTGAGAGGAGGGACATGGCTCCCCCTCTCACCATGACACATGTTTTTTTTCTTTTATGAATCACTCCGCTGACCGGAGTCGGTTCGGGAACATTGTCTTGCACAAAAATAACCTCTTCTTTGTTGTATCTTTGCACACACACTCCGCGCTTTAGTGCATTTTTAAAAGTCTTTTTTTCTTTTTGGATAGCGATTTCTCGTTCTGCGGGGAAAATGGCCAAATGCTACTTTCCTCCAGTTGGCGTTGAGCCTCCGTCTTTTGAATGGTGTTCCAGCAGTAAGAAGGCTCTTTTCCCGCAATGTTTTTTTTTTTGGCAAAGGGATATTAGCAAGCGGGGACGATCGGCCCCCCCTTACGGGTGTCATACTGACGCATGGCACCAATCGCTCGTGTCCCGTACTGATCGTTATTATTACACCGTCACTTGATATCATTTGTTATGCTTTCGTATGTTATCCTGTCATTGCCCTTGCCACGCTTTATTTACTTTTCATTTCACCCAATTGCTCCTTTCCATTGACACAAGTTTGCTGAACGAAGGCACGATCAACAGCTAAGCAAGCTTTTTTCGTTATTCTGCTTTTTCTAAAAGTGCGAAAAGGGACGCTAACATATTAAAATATCGGTAATCAAACTACGGTTAGTAGCCGCGGTGCGTACACATATTCCCAGTTTTCGCCGAGAGAAGTGTCTCAGAACACCACCGCCTCTAAAACCTACTTTTGTACGTTTTTTTCTTTATCATTTCTTCCCTTATACGGTGCTCGCAGATTTCTGGTGAATGGTGTCCGCTGAGTTACTTTGCCGCGATGACAGCGCGAGCGCCTCCTCCCTGACAGATATGGTTTTGACGAACTACAGCCGCCCACAAAGCAACTGTGGCAAAGAGCTTTTGTCCGTGAGTGGAACGCAGCGGCTAACATCGTACGTGGACATTCCAGTTGAGGACGTTCATAAGCGGTTTTCGATTGAAGAAGAAGGCACTGTGGCCGGTGAGTGTGAAGCTGTTCCACTTCCGAGGCGTTTCGGATTCGACATGATTGGGTTGGCCAGTGTTACGGAAGATATATTGCGTGGGTTGTACGAGGCATGCGACGTGCACCATACCGGCGGTGTTGAACGGGGTGTCCTCCGGGAGCTGATGCGCACCAGTTTCTCGCATTTCGGTGCGCCCTGCAGTGAACGCGACTTGGATCGTTTTTTCGAGAGCGTGACGCCATTTCACATCCGTCGCCGTCTGACACCCGAAGAACAACTCACAAGCCTCATGCCTTTCGATGAGTTTTGCGTGGCCTTTCTTTCCTGGCTGCGTCGATAGGCGCATGATGGACCTTATCCGCACGCGCAACGACTAGTACCCGTGTGCACGTTGGCCCAGTTTACTGCACGTGCACACGGTTTCCCACTCTCTCTCTCCCTCTCTGCATATATACACACATATATGAGCATATATGTGTATTACTAGGTTAATCCTACACTCTATTGTTATATATTTTTCCCTTTTCGTTTCTTTTATCGATTTCTCGCGATTCAGTTATTATCATTATTATTATTATTTCTGACGAATGAATACTTTATTTATTTATTTATTTTCTTTTTTCACTCAGCCTTTGGGTCCCTTCTCTCCTTCCATGGCTCGAGGTATGTACAATCTCCAGGTGAAGAAGGGCTGTGTAAGTGAGCGGAAGACAACGGTTGGTGCCACCGGTGGTGTTTTTGAGGGGAAAACTAATAAATGTATATAACATGTTAGCGTAGACGTCGTGTGAGGCAGCGTGAGGTCTGGGGACGTAGGAAGAAACGGACGAGATGCGTGGGGCGTTGTGTGATGTGGTGTAAATTATGCAGTAGGAAGGTGCATCGCTTTGGCAAGTTTGACACTCGCTCATTACGTGGTGAGGCACCCGAAGATTGACGTGTGCATGCTTGTCTCTATGCTTTGCCCACCCCGAGGCACAATGTTGTGATGTAAGCGGGTTTTCTTTACCACACCCTCGCCTATTTATATTCATTTCATCGGTAGCTCTCCGTTATTGTTGTAGCAGACTCATAGAAGTCGCGATACAGGGGGTCCCCGTTGGCTCGTGACTGGGAGGGGTTTGTTCCTTTTATTTTTATTTTTCTTCCTTTTGTATTTCTTTTGTGAGTGTAACGAATGATGCTTTTGATTCTAACTTTCGTCGCGACAGGTGGACGCCCCCACGCGTGGGGGAGGTAAGGAACGCAGCTGAGCGTTGACACCTTCAGCTTAACTTTTCCCCCGTGTTTGGTGTGCAGCCGGCGACGCTTTTATATGAAGTTTTGAGTTACGTGAGTACGTATGTAAGCTTACGGTATCTTTATGCGCGTGTGGTGCATGCTGTGAAGGCATGCGAATATTGGATTGATAAGGTTTGTGTGTTCCCGGTTGTGCTACGCCTTAACTCTATCGACTGATCTCGCGCCCCTTTGTTACCAACCTTTTAAACCACTATATATATATATATATATGTTTTGTGAGTCAAGCGTGCAACTTTAAAGATATTAGAAGAACACAGCTTTTTTTTTTTTTTTGCTGTTCCGGCTGAAGTGTCCGTTGTGGAACAGACGCGAGACCCGACACAACATTGCTGCTACGGTTAGAAAAATCACCCTAAATAATTTCTGAGTACCTGAGACCGCCACACATGTCCGCCGCGTCACTGCTGAAGGAATTGTTTGGCTCCCCTGACATCCAGCTGCTGCGTCAGAATGGCGAAACCGTCTCTGCCTCTGCTGCCATCTCTGGGAAGAAGTACCTGTTAGTGTACTTCTCCGCGAGCTGGTGCCCACCATGTCGTGGCTTTACACCGCAGCTCGCCACATTCCATGAGCTGTTCAGCGCAAAGCATGACTTTGAGGTGGTTTTTGTTTCGCGTGACAACGACGAGGCCGCCATGAATGCTTATTTCTACAATCCGCAGTTCAGCAGTTTGTCCGTGGAAGGTGGCGAAGGTTCTCACGGAAACTGGCTTGCAGTTCCATTTAAAGAAGCGAAGGCCATTGGTGACAACCTCAAGGAGGAATATGAAATCAAGACGATCCCAACGGTACTTCTTTTTGACCTTTCAACAGGGAATCTGGTAACACAGGAGGCACGCCACAATATTGCCGATAACTTCCGCACAGCAGAGGGTTTCCCGTGGCGGAGAAGCCCATTTGCATGGTTCACGCCTCGAAGAATCATTAAGATATGCGCTGCAATCGTGTTACTTTACTACTACTGGGAATGAGGTGTTAAGGGGGTTACGAAAGCCGAATTAAAGAAAACCTGATGCCTAAGTGGATGTTGTTTCAATTACAGCATCGTCATCTTTTCTTTTTCTTCCCACTTCCTTACCGCCCCTCCTGCTCCGCATTTCTCCTTCCAAATACTTGTTTTCCGCTTGCTGGTGGCCGCACTGGCTGTGAATTGTTGGAATGGTGGAGGAGGGATTGAAGGTTGGAGGGGGCACTACCCAGCCGAGCAAGCACGGCTAAAGGGAGGATCATCTTTTTTTTGTTTTTGTTTTGTTTTGTTTTCCAGCACCTTAATTATTATCTTTCGCAGATACTGCGGCTGTAGTTGAAGGTGCCAACAACCTTTTTTTTTTGTTTCCCTCTTTTTGCTTTTCTCCATCTCCTCGCTGTGCACGTTTGTATTTTCCTTCAGCTTCCCTTTCGTTTTGACTGGAGCCCTGGGGAAGGTCCACGCTTTTTTCTTTTCTTCTCTAATATTCTTCTTCGTAATGTACCATGCCTCATTGTGGGCACTTGGGTTGAGGGATATAATTATTATACGCTTGTTGAGGGGGAGGTGGGTGGGTGAAGGCTGGGGAACATATCTGCTTGCTTGTATGAGGTGCTGGGGGTTTGGGGGAGCGACTGCAGAGCTTGATAAATGAAGACGCAATATGCTCTCAGAAGGCATCGCTTCAAAACTTAAAAAAAAAAAAACTTGTCCCCGGAAGCCTTTTGTTATCTCTCTCTCTTTTCTTTGTTTTTTCCCTTATATTTTTACCTTTCATTCTTCCCCTTTCTTCCAGCTGTATAAAACGTTTTTTTTTGCCTGCCTCTGAGAAAAGCGTATTTCCTCTCATTATTGCTTTGCTTCTTTGTCAAAGATATCGTGGCGGCTGTAGTTGCGGTCGTCGTTTTGTCTGCGCACGTTAGTCGGCCCACAACTTATGGGCGCTGATGGTTGTGGCGCTTTCCTCCACCGACGCACCACCCCCGTGATGGGGTGCTGAGGTACTTTCGTGCTGGTACGGTGTTTTCGTGTCTTGTGAGGGTTGTGCTTGTGATGCAGCGACGCAGAAGCGTTTCCATGTGTTACCGAAAAACCGAGTTGCTGCTTTTTGTGAACAAATGCGGGCGGCGCAGGTGCGGTGCATGTGGCAATGTTGGACATATTCTGATTTCAGTAACGCTAGTGCTGTAGAGACTTGCTAGCCTGCCGGTGCGGAGTAAAAATAGTGGTTCACTCCTTTGATCTTAAGTTTTCAGTGAAGTAGGCAACTAGCGGAATATGATCACGACGCAGAAGAATGAACGAGGAATTTTCAAGCGCGGAAAGGACCGTTGCAGAGGAAAATGATGGAGCGGACATTGTTGGCGAGTTTGTTATTGTTATTGATTTTCACTTCTTTGCTGTTTGCGTTCACTACAACTCAGGCTACTTTACACAACATTGAGACTTCGTCATTGGGGTGACGATGCCCCTTACCGCTACGTGATTGCTGGAACAGATGAGTTTTGTTTTGCTTCGTTTCGTTCTGTTGTACCGGTGTACCGGCCTTTATCTTACGAAGCACCGATTGGGGTGCTTCTGCTTGAAGAGTTTATACCTCCAGAGAAGGGGGCGGGTGGGAGAACAGTTGCCCCACTACCACCTAAATGAAGAAGAGCGAACGGAACTGATTATCGTTGCCTTTTGTGTTGTCGTCGCTTACGAATCTCCCGGTGCGCTCTTTCTTTGCCTTTCTATTGTTCATTGAAGAAAAAGATACGCTAAGCGATTAATAAATTACACACACACACACACACACAAACATACACGTATTTATATCCGAACACAATTGCATACGTGTGCCGAATATGTCTGGCTTGACGAATTTTATCCCTAACACTATCAGCTTGTTGTCGAAGTCGGGCAACGTTTCTCTCGGAAGTCTCGCTGGCAAAGTTGTATTCCTTTACTTCTCTGCTTCGTGGTGCCCCCCCTGCCGCGGCTTCACGCCTACGCTTGTTGAGTTCTATGAGAAGTACCACAAGTCGAAGAACTTCGAAGTTGTGCTCGTATCCTGGGACGAGTCTGAGGAGGACTTCAGTGGCTATTATGACAAGATGCCGTGGCTCGCTCTTCCCTTCGGTGAGCGCGCGCATGTGGAGCAGTTGGGCACCAAGTTCGGTGTAAGTTCCATTCCCACACTCATTGCCATTAACGCTGACACAGGCAGTATCATTGGGACCCAGGCCCGCACCCGGCTGTTGAAGGACCCCGAGGGCGCCGAGTTCCCGTGGAGCGACTAAGGATGGGTACAAGATGTACTCTGGGATTGGTCTGCACATGCTGTAGGGCCACTCTGAGAATAGGCATTAGCTACCGAGACAAGACTGCTCTTTTTTTTTTCTTCCTTTTTTTTTTCTTTTTTGCGCTGGCGGACTTCATCGGCTTCCACGTGTGGAAGCATGCCGAACATACAAATATTAATCCGGGGGCTAAAGTTCAGGTGATGAAAATGATGGAGTGCTAGGATTCGAAGGGGATAATATTTCATTCGTTCATTTTTTAATTATATTTTGCGAAAGATACGCGCAAAAATGTGTGTGAGCGGTTGGCCTGATGCGTCGATAGCGTGGAGTTAAGGGGAAGAGGCTGACGATGTTTTAACACGTACACCTTGGCCGTGTTCGCGAAAGGAATGCACCTGCTGAGACATGTGTGTAAAAACAAAAATGTGCAGTATGTGTTTCTCTCTTCCTTAGTGGTATTGTTCATATGATTACTTTCCCTTCCCCCTCATTTTTTTACAAATTCAGCATTCAGACTAGCAGTAACAGTAACAGAGAGCCAAAAGAAAAGGGAATAACGAACAGAAACAGCCCATGGAAGCTGCAGCTTTAAATCAGGATGTGGAAGCGCCCACAGTGGTCTCGGGGAGTGGTGGGGATACGGCTGTGGTGGCCGCCAATGCGAACTCCAGCAAGCGACTATTTGATTTGCTTCAGGACGATTCAAAGGAGAGGGTGGTGCGGATACTGACAGCCTTCCGTAATCTCACTCTACTCGAGAAGGAATCTCTTGCACAGGAGATGGGTGTCACACTTCCAAAACCACGTGATAAGCAGGCAGCGACGTCTGCGATGAGCCGTCAGCTCACGGGCCCTGCACTTGAGGTACGTCGCAGAGATCGCAACTATGTTGCGATGTCTCCGTCTGTGTCCGCTGCACTTCGCGTGCCTGGGTCCAGTAATGCCGCTAACCGCCCCCCGGAGGCCGGCTTGTGTAGCCTTGTGAGCGAGTTCCTGGGCGACGAACCGGGGTACATGACGGTCCCGGACCCGGTGGAGGACGACGGTGCCGCGGCTAACTTCCAGGAAAAGGACTTGGACGATGGTCTGCCACCACTGCTTCTGCGCAACCGCAGCTATCAAGCACTGCGCCTTGTTCGTGATGACAGCGTCGAGACGGATGCTCCCTACACTAAGAGCAGGGTACTGAACATTACTGGAATGCCGCTTGCGGATGCTGACCTGTGGGAGTGGTTTGATGTGCTGGACATTGCGCGCAACGGGTTGGTGGGCGTCGACGCATTTTTGACATGCGTCCGCGACCTAGGCCGTGGGTTCGGGACAAGCGATAAGGTACAGGCAGGATTTGAAGCAGAGGTGCGTGCCCTTGCTACAGATGGTCAGCTTTCGTTCGACAAGTTTGCTTACTTGGCTACGCGGTTCTCAAAGTACTAAGTGGTTCATGGAGGTGCGGCAGCGTAGCTGTGCCTGTATGCGAGCTTTAATTGTGATGTATGTACGCGTACATAGCGTCGTGCTTTGTTTTTTTTTGTTTTTGTTTTATGAGTGTTCACGTGGCCTGCTTTTGATACCGGCGGTACTTAATGTAGAGTGTTGTTCTTCTTTGCTTCCGCCCTCTGAGGCAGGCGGGCGAGGAAGTGTGAATATTATGTATGTATGCACAGGGAGGTGTGTATCCACAAGGTATTCCAGTGGGCCGTCATAAGAGGGTCGCGTAAGTCAGATGTTGCGTGCCACACAACATTTTTTTTTACGTTGTATATGTTTTCCTTCCTGTTCGTCCCTCTGATATTTGTATTGACATTTTTTTTATACTAAATATATTTTTTGTTTTTTAGCATTTTTTTTCCCGATGTATACATGCCTTATATATTCTTTGAATTCGTTTTGTATTCTTTTGACTTTGTGCACGTTGGTCTTGGTAGACGTGTTTTAGCGTGTTAAAGTTGCATGAACTGCACACTGCAACAGTTGTTGGCACTTCACAGTGTCAGGCGGAGGCTGCCTGCAGAGGATGGCCCAGTCCAACACGGGTCCTGTACCACCGAGGATAGTGATGCAGTGCTCACGGACGATCAGCTGGTAGGAGGTCCTTCTGATGCTGAACCTGCCGGAATTTCGATCTTGTTATCCGAGGAGAAGGAGAAGTTAACAGGGGGCGACAAGCTGAGATGTGAGTATCTTCCCTCATCTTGTTTGAATGGAAAATACGTGCTTTTATATTTGACCGTACCGCTCGGCGATAGTGTGGTGAGTGAAGGTACAGAGTTTGTTTCTCGACCAGTAGACTTTCCTTCTCTTGCGCAACCACCAACGCCCACCTCCACGCTCGGGACAATCACAGCCTGTGCGAGTGGCGTTTCTTCCCTGAGGACGTCGGGCGCGGATGTGGTTGGCTCTTCACAACACGGGCTGCCCAATACGGCCGTTGGCGCCTCCCCTTGTCGTGTGTCGACATTACTTTCCCGGTTTTGCATGTCTGTTGTGCAGCAGCTGCGCATGAGCTCTGGTCTTGCTTTTCCCATCGCAGTGCTGGAGGTGCGGCAACGGGCTGGCGTTGAGGCGAGTTCGGATTTGCCATGGTGCCTGAAGGCAAAGAATAAGTTGACGGCGACACAGCCATGCTTTGCTATTGGTGCTTCTAACGGAACCCCCCTGACTGGAATGCAGCCACCAGGTACATGTGCTGATGAACTTCCTAGTGGAGGCAAGGTTTCGCACGATTTGCAGGTGGCAGTTGACTCTTCCTTTGGTGGCTGGTTTTACCTTGAAAGCACGGCTATTTATAGGCGTATTATTCATGGATATGAACTTTCCTCATGGCCGGCAGTGTTGCTTTTCAGCCCAGAGGGAAAACTTTTGACGGTTAATGCACTTGACCATCTAGAACGTGAGATGTCCTCCCCTGGCACTTGTGAGGAGCCTGCGGTGTCTGCTGCAGGGGAATGTGGATTGTGGCAGACAGCTGAGAGTGTTGAGGTCCGCAGTGATTTTCCCTGGGTTGTCGTCGAGGGGGATGACGCCAAGGGCTCAGGAACAAATGATAGCGACGATGTCGAGGAAGAATTGCCCGTCCAAACATTCCTCAAGGACTTGATAGGATGTTCGCGGCGAGTGGGGCATGTTTGCGAAGTTGGCATGGATTTGCTTTCAAGTGGCTCGTGTGACCATGCTGGGCAGTGCCAGATAAATGCACGCTTCGATGGAGCGGGGTACCTTACCTTGTGCTTTGGTAGCGGCTGGCACCCCGCTTCGAAACATTTTCTGACCCGATTAAAGCGACTCTGGCTTGCGGCCAAAGGGGCTCCTGTTAGCGAGAAGGAGGACGAGTGTGAGAGCGGCAGGGAAGACAGTTGTGACGTTAGGGAGACACTTTGCTGGAGACTTGGTAACAGCGACTTAAATGCCTTTACTACTGGTGCTGGTGGCTTCTGCGGGTCGTTGGGTATTGACTCATGGGGGAATGAAGCAGTAAGTGACGCTTACACCAGTCTCGGTGTGCTGGAGGCTGACTCACACGGTGCTGTCTCCCGAAGTTTTCCAGAGATTCCATTGGATTTACCGAGGAACGAACTAGTTTTCTCACAGAGCCCAGTAGAGGTGGTGCCAGATCTGCACGCTTCCGCGTCAGTAACGCAGGACGAGGTCAAGGTGGCAAAGCAGCAGAGCAAGCCACGTCAGTTTCAGGTGCTTTTTGTGAGCTGTGACTTTGAGGAAGCGCAGATGAAGTCCTTGCTCTGCTCTATGCCAACCTCATGGCTGTGTGTTTCGCCACTTTTTGGACCTCAGTCACAGAGGCTGGTTAAGGCATGCGTGGAGTTCTTTAACGTTCGTGTGTTTCCGCGACTGATTTCGGTTAAAGTATCACGTCCTTTGCTAACGCCAAGTGGCGATGACCATGGGGAGCCTGTGGAGGGATCAGTGGCTAATGCTCGATTCAGTGTCGTGCATATGCACGGTGAGAGATTAGTTCTTCGTGGTGACGGAGTGGAGCGGTTGTTTTCTGAATGTGAATACGAAGATATTGCTTGTAGCAAAGCTGCTGACGCAACTACTCGAGGGGGTGTTTTTTTTGGAACGTGTTCGGTTGCCGGTCCGTGCCGACCGCCCTTCCCTCGCCTACCATCACAAGGCACGTTGGTTCAGAGTCAGCTGAAGCCCGTGATAGAATCTCTCTTGGCTGAAGGGGGTTCTCTCTTTGCTCTGTGCTGCATTGGAAGCATCTCCTCTGGGGTCTACAAGGAATGCGCCGGTGCCCTGCACGAGGCTGCGGCTTGGTGGTATGAGGAGTCACAGCGCCACACCGACAATGTTTCAATGTGTGGCACGTGCACAAGTTT
The DNA here is from genome assembly GCA_002287245.1 of Trypanosoma congolense. NCBI lineage: Eukaryota > Euglenozoa > Kinetoplastea > Trypanosomatida > Trypanosomatidae > Trypanosoma > Trypanosoma congolense. Next base: position 1,011,546 of record NHOR01000125.1, on the reverse strand, counting down.
GCTCGAAAAAGCGACTCGAGGCGCTATCACAGAGGCGCTATGTGCGACGGCGGAGGGTGTTGTGGATCCGGAGAGCGGGAGCAATAGGCACACGCAACGTCAGCCAAGCGACCAATTTGCTCAGTGTGCAGATATGGGGCAGAAGTTTTGTGCAGCCGCGTGCCCGTTGGGCAGTACTTTAGAGGATTTCCCAAGTGCATGTCCTCTACAGTCGCCCGTATACTTTGTGAACGCGATCAGTCGAGTGCGTGCGAGAGCGGGGGGTGATGTAGCGAGGCCTGTGGAAGAAGGGGTTTCGAACTGTAGTGCCGCTCAGCACTGTGCCGGGGACGGACTGACGATGGAGGACGAGTTACTGCTTCAAGAGCACATAATATCTGAGGTGTTGGAGGCTAGCGAACACCTCTTGCCATCAACAGAGGGTGAACCCTTCTTAGTATATTTGCGGTGGCCCGAAAGACAGGTGGACGTGCTTCGACGCATGCAGGACGTTGAGCTCTCAGCTGCCACGGTCGTTTCCGTAGGGTCAACACGCAACACCACACAACCCCTCGGCCCGGCAGTGGAGGCGGTCGGGCTTCACTCAGAGGTCCCCGCGGCCTGCCATGAACCGGATGAACCCCCTGCTGAAACGTCGCATGACTCGCCACTTTGTTCTCCATCATTAGTGAAATCGTTTATTCTTCGGTGTCATATGAAGCGAGGTGGGAATCGTGCGACCTCTCTGTGCTGAAAGCGATGAATGTCCTTTCCATGATATCTAGTTTTTCCAATACACTACAACGTGCACACGGAAATATTCTCTTGCGCGATTACGCGTGTTCACTTGTCATGATGATGTTGATGCATAATCTGGTACCTCTCCACGTCAACCTTGCCTGTTAAATTTTCCTTCTGTTTTTACACTACGATTTTTTCTGCTCCTCTACACGTAGGTGGTGCAGTAGGACGAAGGGAGGGGAGTGGGGGAACAAGAAACAACAACAGCAGCTGAGAAGGACAGCGTGGGAGAATAAGGCGTTGGATTAGACCTTTGTTGCTGTTGCTACCGCTGTGTGTTTAGCCCTCGCGAAGAGCTCAGTGTATGGGTGACGCAGACGAGGGTTCAGTTTGGCGACCGTTTCTTGTGGGAGTGCTGGCCATTTTCCGGTCTTTTTTCCTCGGCGTGGTGCAGAGTCTTGATGTCCTGAAACTAATGCGTTACTTGGAGGCGAGTTCTCAGGTGCGTCAGATCCTTGGCTCGTGCGTGTTAGTCAACCTGCTCTTTTTTCTTAGTATTTGGGTTTCTTCTGTGCTTTTCTCTCCCATGTGGGGGTTTGGTGTACGCCTGCTGTGGAAGACCGCTGTACTGGGAGGTGGTTTAAGGAGCGAGCTTAATCGCACAGTAGTGAGTGTTGCGGACTCTGCACTAGTCACGGAGTTTGTGCACGGGTTATGGACGTGTGTGTTCCATGTGATGTGGGTAATCCCCATGTACGGGCTCACGCAGGCCCTCGGCGTGCAGTGGTACAGTGTGCTCTTCTCAGCGGCATGCGCTGAGAAGAGGCGATGTTTCCCGCCTGCCGCGATGAGAGCCCACAGAGCCCATGGCTCATCGCGGCTTGCGGGAAGGGATAATGAAAGGGAGAGCATCGCTAGAGTGAGCAGCTCTCCCTCATTTAGCAGTTCCGTGGTGTCGATCACTGAGATTTTGTACAAGGTCGTTTCCACAGCGGTGTACGCCGTTACAATGATGTTTGTGGGTATCGTTTTCCCAACTCCTTTGAGCACGTGCATAGTAACGGCGATGAACAGTTGGTTGTACGCATTTTATGTTTTTGACTACCGCATTTCTTCACAACACGTGTTTGATCGAAGCACTAAGCGACACATCCGCATCACGCTTTCGTCCGCTCTTCGATTTTTTGAAGCAAACTGGGCGTATTTCTTAGGGTTCGGCGCCACCCGCTGCGCCATAACCGGTGTATTGTACTCGACAGGTATTGCAACGTCATGGTTTGCTGTGGCAGCTGTTCTGTCTGTTTTGTTTGGTATTCATGTGGTAATCTCTGTGGAGGCAACGCCGGCACCACGCGTGCCGTTCAGGGTTCCCATGTTTACGCCCTTTTTCTTTCTTTGCGATAGATTACTCCGAGTGATAGCGCGTGTGATACAGTGAGCGGCGGTGCTGCACTGGATGAGGACGTGAGCAATGACAGTGTGCCGACTCCCTGGCTATTTGCTTTGAGGGGTTACCATTCGGAAGCTGCGTGCTGCTCTTATTCGCAAATGTGCTTGTACATGCGTTGACTGACTGCAGATGCACATCAGACATATATTCTCTCTTGTCATTCTCCTTTTTTTCTTTCTTCCTTTTTCACCAACCTTACCGCTTGAGTGTAACATGATATTCTCTTTTATCTCTTTCACTTACTTTTTGAACGTTGCTGTTTGATGTTGGCATTTTCGGAAAGCCGAAGTTGATGCCTCCACCGCAAGTGTTATTGTGGGAAGCTGCGACGAATGGTGCTTGAGTGGGAGGACCGGGTCCCCTTACGCGGCACGCAAGGGTTTCTCAGGGCGCCGCCCTCATACCACACTCATCCTTACGATGGTTACTTCCTTTCTGTAGCGCTATATTTCTACTTTTCTTACCCTTCCTTCTCAAAACACTCTTTTAGCGTTCAGATGCGGCTGCTGTTGTTGTTGTTGTTAGTGATTAGGTATATTTGGATGATCATAAACATGTGTGGTTGCACATGTGTTGTTGTAGTTGTCATGTTACTCGTGATGCTGGTGCTAGTGGCATCCAGCCCTGCGCGCACTCACCGCCTTCAGTTAAGTTGTGAATTTTTCAGATTCTCCTCTCTACGGCGGCACATTTATGACACCCTTTTGTTCGTTTCAAAATCCTTTCTTGTGAGCTCTACTGAAGCCTCGTCACAGCCCTGCCTTTTTTTTTCTCTCGTGTCCTTCCCAGTGCTGTAGTTGAAAAAGCTTATTTTTCTCTCTTTATCGCCCTTCACACTTTGTACATATATTTATTTATTCCTTTGCTTATCGCTGTGAAAAGACTCGCGTACTGTGATGGTTTGAACAGTTATGGCGTCACGGTGTGGTACGTTCCTCTAAGTGTGCTGCGTTTTGTCTGGGACTTCCTCCCTGCTGCCCTTCTCCTTCTTATCCCCTGCGTGCTACTCCTCGTTGTTCCTTATCCTCTTCTTTTATGCGAGACCGGTAGCAACAGCAGCGGAACGTCAGGTTGAATTACGGCGGAAGCGGTGTTGACTAGGAGCCTTCAGGATATCGGTGGTGCTTCGGGTGTAATTGAAAAGAGAAGGAGCGGAGATAAGTGGCTGTAGGAGTTTTTTCTTTTCTTTTTTTTTTTGCGGTGGGATATATCTTGCCAACTCAATGTACTCACGACGTACGAAGAGCAGCACACTCGCAGCCGCTGCGGTGATTTTGTTGTTGTCCTTCACCTCCCTGAAGGTCCGTGGTGAGGACCCAAGGCGGAATGATGGACGGGTTGAGCGGCTTCGTGCCAAATTTAGCGCGGCCGGTGTTGAGACACCGCCCGCTCCGCCGGCTGATTTGGGTGTACATACGGCCTGCGTGAAGTTTGGGCTTGCATGCCCAGACCCATACGTGAAGTTTCTTGCGGAGGAGTTGGCAAAGCTGCAGGGCCATGCAGGTGGGGCATCACATGGGAAAGATGAAGAGGAGGAGGTGCCAACGCCAATGGCCCCACCTCCAGGAGCGCGTAAAGCTCCAAAGCCGCCCGTGAGGGATAACGATCCCACGCACGATGCCAAGTTGGAGAGGTTGCGGCGGCTACGTAATGTTTACCGCGACAAGCTGCTGGCGTTACACACAACGCAGACCTACTGGGGTTGCCTCTTACCACATATTAAAACTATTGCTCATCGGGTATTTCTTCTGTACATCGCCACAGTGATGCAGTTGCTGTGTAGCCCACTGACACTTCACATTTTTTTAGCCGCCATCATCATGACAGTACTCACATGGATTCTATTCGGAACACACATTCCTGACGAACACATGTGCTGCATCCGCGCCACGAAGCCCGTATTCGCAATGGAGGGACTGTTAAGGTCTTGGGGCCCCCCGAAGTCCGTTGCGAATCTCGTGATTGAACGTGAGCTCTGCTCCATTGGTGGGGACGCCGAATGGATTGACGGGACCTCCACGGGTAACGCTTCTGATAAGGAGGCATCGTGTTCCGGCGCTGGGCGCCGAAGTGAATATTGGGATCTCATACGGTTTGCGCTTCTAGAGGCGTATGACATGTACCACATGAATGCGATTGTGCTGAAGCTAAGGCTGGTGCTGTGTCTGTTTTCACTGTTCCTACTCCTCTGGACCGTCATTTCCCTGCCATTGCGGGCGGTTGACTTGAAGAGCGGCGGGTTTATCATGACGCTCGTGTCTGGTGTCTTACCCGATTGGGTGCCGGCAGCAGCGGGGTTGCACTTCGCCTGGTCGTGTGTAGGCGGACTCGTTGCATTCGCGTGTTGGGAGACGTTTGCCGCGGGAGAGATGCTCTGCCGCTTGAACACTCAATCAGCAGCGTTGTGTGACAACATTCTCAAAGAATGGAACTGGAAGGACGGCAAGTAGAGTAGTTTGGAACACTTGGTTTGTTGTGCCTTATGCTCCCCCAAAAGTGTGTAGTTGTGTTAGACTTCCTTTTCCTTTGTTTGTACAACATTATTTCTATCAAGTGGGCTATATGTCTTTTTTTCTTTTTTACCGGATCGAACACCCACGCGTGTATAGGCATTTGTGAGGTGCTTGTGTATGTGGGGAGAGGCTTAAAAGTCTTTGGCATAACTTACGCATCCCATCCCGATGACGCGGCAGTGCCGGTTGTGTATATGTTTCTATTTGTTTACCGTTGAATACGTTTTTTAAATTATTTTTGTGTGTGTGCGTGACACTCATTTGTCGTTATTTTCTTTTCACACCTTAGAAATAGCAAATAAATGATTGCCTTGGAGGGAGGGGGGTGGGGCGCGAGGGTAGGAAGAGTTGTTGGGGATGGGAGAGAAGTTCTTGCGACGCGTGGTTTTCCTTTTACCACTACTCCCTCCCTTTTTCTTTTTTTGGTTTTGACACTACTCGATGTACGTATTTGTACAGCTCTGCCAACAAATGTTTTCCCCCAGTTTCCTTTTCTTCCCCTCTTCAGATAATGTAGGGTTCCCCAACAGGGGAAGATTTACCAAGTTTATTTTATTTTTTGAAATAATAATAATAATATATTTTTTTACAATTTCCCTTTCTCTCCAATCCTTTACTACTCCTTTTCTGGTGCAATATATATATATATATATGTGTGTGTGTGTGTGTGTATTACCGTTTCACGCACGCACGGATTCCGAACATGTATATATGCGCGTGAACACCAAACCTCCCTCCGCTGCTGGGTGTGCGTTGTTAGTTTATCGCCCCATGTTTAACATTTCCACTGCCAACCAACGCTGTTGCCATTGCTGGCTGCGATGGTTGTTATTGCCCGATTTCCCCCCTAAAAACCCCGCTCCGCGCTTACGCATTGGTGGAGGTGAAGGGTGTTGGTGTTATTAAAAGGCGGAGTTAGCATTCCTGTGCCGTGTCAAGCAGCCACAGGGGCACGTTAGGTATGACGATAATAGAGCAGGTAACGGTGTATGCGGATGTGACAGACCCCTCCTTGTTGGAGCTCGTTAAAAGCAACGCGCGCAAATTGCACAAGGATGCCAAGGTTTGCCAAGTTTCCAACGAGGACGCGAGGGACCCGCTTGCTTTTTTACATCTGTGGGAGAAGGAAAAGGAAAACACTCTGCAAAATGTTCAGAACAGCGTCCCGTATGTTCGTCGGTTTGAGTGCTTCGTTACCGACTCAAAAACTGAGCACAGTGGTGCTGTTGCATACGCGCTGTACTGCCGGAGGATGCCGGTGTTGTCGCTTGTGGAGGCCGACGGCGCTGCTGTGACTGATGGGGATGACGCTGGGGAGGATTGGGTCCTTGCGGCGTTGTATCAAAGTGCCGCATTTCTCCGTTGCGAGCCATCTGCTGCAATTGAGGCGTTTTTTTCATTCCCTACCGAATCAGGGAAACTTTGTGCTGTGGAGGGTGAGTGTGCAGCTCTGGTGATGTCCCAGTGCCGTCTACTTTGCGACCACGCGCGGAGTGTTTGGAAGGCACGGGTGATGCTCACTGGATCCAATGGCTGTGATATCGCAGCAGACGGGTATGCGGAGGGAACAGAGGTGGAGGCGGCCCATTTCACGCAGCTGATCAACGAACTTCTTGGCAACGAAAGATACCGCGCGATTCGTGAGGCCAACCCGCAGCTGCATGGTGCCCTCTGTGCGCTCAATCGCCATCACAACTTTTCCATTCTTCGGTACCGCTTGCAGCGTGGCGTTAATGTCGTAATGTGCCGTCCATTATCGCCCTTTCTTGACAACCTTTTCACAGAATTTGTACAGGTGGGAGCAGATGAAGGGAGTTTACAAGAGTTGTTTATTACGGTGGTCCGCTCCCTCCTGCACTTTGAGGGCCACTGGCTTGGGCTGCCACAGTCAGAGGTGCTGTTGATCCGCGTGTCTGAAGGTGGTGGTGCTGGTGCTGCTGTTAGCAACGCCTCTTCTTCCCTGGAAACGCCGCCGAGGAGGTGGAGCACCTGGCTTGGCGGAGGGGAGGGCTCGAAGAGTGGTGTGTCGCCCGTTGGGTGGCGCACTATAGACATTTGCACTTCCGGTTGCAGCGATTCTGTTTCCCTCAATAGCGAGGTGATCAATTCAGTGCAACATCTTTTCACAAGAGCCTGGGAGTAATGCGGTAAGGATCATGTGAATCCATGTGATCTTGCATATTTTTCTTTCCTTGCATTTCAAGTTAAGTGTTCGGAAAGAGGAAGGGAAGAGAGATGAAAAGGATTGCAGCGAAAACAAAAAAAAACGATGGAAACACCAGTGGGTTACACCATACGCACTCCCGTGTCCTTCCATACGCCTTATACTTGACTCCGGTTGGGCCATCTATTTTTTTCTTCTGTTTTTTTTTCTTTGTTGCTGTTGTTTCGTTTCTTTGGGCCACGCAGCTGTGGGTGCTCACATATCTGTGCTAGCGTTTGGCGCTCTGGGGGTATTATAGCGCTGTGGTCATATAAAGTGTGCGGAGCGGAGCGTTACTGTGTGTTGGCCCAAAGTTCCGTGCGGCAGTTGATCCACAGGGTTAGAGGTCACGGGGCTTGCTTGCACTGCGGAAGGCGGTGTGGGTGGGGAATTTTAAACTTTCGAAAGGAAATTGAACATGGCCAAAATCAATGCCACATATAGCTCTGGCTATTACTTGGCGCCGGATGTCGACTACCGCAAGCTTGAGGAACAGCAGCGACTCGAGCGCAAACGGAATATGAAAAAGGACGAAGCACTGCCACAATCTGAAAGGAGCGCCATCCGGCAGACTTTTGCGATGCCCTTTAATGTCGTTTGTCTTCACTGCAACTCACGCATAGCGCGCGGCACCCATGGTTATGTAAACCGCAGAGCCACGGACGATAAGTACATGGGAATTCGCATATGGGAGCTGGAATTTCGCTGTATTTTTTGCAAAGGCCACATATATCTTATAACTGACTACGAAACAGCAAAGCTAACAGGCGGTTACCACTGCAGCCGTAATTGCAGACGTGGCGAGGGCGATTTCTACGGCATGAACCAGCTAAACGAGGAGTTGAAAGCACAGCAGGCCGCTGAGAAGGCAGAAAAAGGAACAGTAGACGCCTTAGAGCGTGAGAATGAGACAATGCGACAGCTGCAGGAGAGGGATCGCCTCGTTGAGGAGGTCGTTGAGTCCAGAGCAGGTATGGAGGAGATACAGACACGGGACGAGCTCCTGCAGGCGATTCGAACCAAAAAACGGCCTGAGTGCCCAGCGACAGACGGTGAAGTGACGGCCGCTACGGACTCGGCGGGGAGAGCAACTCCTGAGGAGGAAGAGGCGTACCAGCGGTTCGAGGCACAACTCCGGCTTTGGGGGAGTGGGACGAAACCACCACCACCACAACACGGTTGGCAGGGCCCAGCAAATAGTTATGTGGATGGTGAAGAGACCGATATTTCCGTGGCCCTTGCAATGAAGTATGCGGGACACGGGGACAAGCGGGGAAATGTCTTCATGGATGATTCAGACGACGGTAGTTGTGGTGACTGTGACGAAAAGCCTGCGCAGTTAGCGAAGGCCGACCTGAGTTCCGTAAAGGTGCCCTCCGCTGCTCCTAAAAAAGGTAATGCTAAGACTGTTTCAGTGTCACAGAGGGGAAGTGTGTTGGCCTCTTTGCTTGACGATTGAGATATTTAAAGATTGTGTGATTACCTTTTGTAGCTGCTGTGTACAGTCCCGCTCCTTCCCTTCTACCTAGTAGAAGAGGTTGCTTCATGTTGGAAAGGTGTGTGTGCGCGTGCATGCGTGGGGAGACATCTCTTCTCGCAATGAGGGCTTGTCTTTCTTCTTCCCTCGCTTTCTGTTAGCAGTTACCTTGCTGCTACCCACCCATTTGTCAATTCATTCACACCCTTTTTATTTCCTCTTCTTCCTTGCGTTTTTGTTCTCCTTTTAACACCAATTCCCCTTAGCCTTGCACAGCGGAAATATTTAGGCGTTGCTCCACCCCTTCTTCTTCCATCTGTAATATCACTGTCTCTCGCAAACGGACACTTGCGCAGACACTCCTGTTTCATATATCCATCACTGGTAATTACGCTTGCTGGATCTACTGACTCGTTTTCATAATTAGTGGAGTATTCCTTTCTCAGGGACGATGCATAACATCCAGCATGATCCGTTTGACAGCCTCCCGAACGCCACTCCACTGTCCTCGCGGTCTGGAAATACAGTTGGCGCAGCGGGGGACGCGGCCGCGCAAAGGAGCTCCACGAGGGTTTTGTCCCACAACCCGTTTTCTAACATGGACTTTTCGAAAAGTTCACCAGGGCAGGGCTTTCGGGTGCCCATGTCGACGCCATTGAAGTCTTCTCAGGGAGTACATACAGCGACGGCCACCGCTTATGGCAGTTCACCACTTACCGTTGCTTCAGAGGGACCTCAACAAGGTGGAAATGATTACCCCCAGCAACAGAGCCCCGTACCGCAATTTCAGCCAGAGACGAACGCTTCCTTCAATATGGTGCGCGGTACCGATGATTCGTCTGGAGTATGCAGCACGGGTGGTACCCCCGTGGCTCGTCAAGGCGTCGCAAGTTCCCCAGCAAACGCCTCAGTGCTTCAGACACGAACACCAGAGTTAAGGACACGCGGGGGATCACTGGAAAGCTTCACATCAACTCACTCCGGTGGAGAGAATGATGCGTGCAGTAGAGCTGCGAAACGCTCAACCCGTTTTAGTAATTTTCTTAAGAAGGAACCGCCTGATTTTCTGAAGCCGTCGCCAGCTGCTTTGGCACGTCGTCAGGCGATGAACGGGCCGCCAGCCCCAAGCAGTGCTTCCAACGACCAGATCTGCATGTCTAGCACTAACATGAGTACGGAACAGTATTCGCAGAGCCTGCTAAACTCAGTTGGAGTCCTGGGAAGTAGTAGTGTGTTTTTGCCGCAGACGGCAAGGGAGAGGGAGCGGACCAAACCCTCTTTTTCTGCCCAATCCGTTGTTGCAGGGTTGGGAAAGCCTGAGGGCACTGCTTCACAGTATTTTTCGGTTGGGCAGGACGCCTTTCCCCAGCCGACACAGGGGCAGGTACGTGCAGCCGCCAGTGCCATGACCGTTGCGCCTTGCTTCAACGATAGCGGAAGCGTTGGTGCAGTTGTCGAGGTTCCCACAGCACCTGTGCAACTTGGACCAATTTCCGTGCCCGCCGCTCACTCGTTCGGTGTGGATGGTCGCAACTCTGAGGTTGTTACAACCCCAGCGACAACAGCGGGGGACGAGGCGCCGTCTGCCTCTATCCCTACCCCCGCGGCAGCGTTGCCATTACAAGACACTGTGGCTTTCACGGCGGGAATGAATGTTGGCACTGGTATGGATGCTGAAAGCCGTGGCAGCATGGCGGCTGCTCAGCTGCCTTTGGCCTCACCACCGAACTCGGTGCCGCTCCAACTGTCAAGTCGTTTTGGTTTCACGCAGACAAACAGTGGATCCGTGGCCCCACCACCCTCGTCAAGCAGCGCCTTTCTTTGTTCAGGGACGAATTCCCTACCGAACCACCCGGACGTGCCACAAACCGATGCTCTCATCTATTCGACGTCGCAGGGCATCCCGAGAACCGGTCAAGCCACAGTGGAGGATGGGGAAACTCGTGTGGTAACCAAATCCCAGGTTGGGTTGCCACATAATATGTTCCCCGGCACCGTTACGCCCTCTGCTGTAAGTGCCACACCATCGCAAGCAACCCGCACGCACAACACGGAGCTTTCCTCTGTAGGTAAGAACCGAGAACTTGAAGATGAGGGTTTTGTGTTCGTTGACGCATTCGATGCAAGCACAGCGCCCCCGCCTGCGCCCCCGTTTGATGATGGGGTTGTGTCGACGGCCTCAGAGACATGTTGTGATTCGGAGCACGGGGCACTGTTCCAGGGGGACGCAGCCCCGGCGGGAGCAGGAAGGGTCGCTGCAGGTCAATGGATGGGTACGCAGGCACGCAGCGGTTCTTTCAATGTGAGGGAGCCGGTGTCAGAAACCGGTTCCGTGCCAGATAAAGATCAAAATAATGTGAGACCAGGTCAGCGCACGGGCAAGGGAGTCTCTTGCTTTGCCGTCTTCTCATCCGGTCATGTTGTTGCGCTGTTTAACCGACCTGGCTCTTCCGTCGCACCACGGCTTGTTTGTCATCGGATTGCTGATATGCTTGCCGGGAAGGTTAAGGGCGTACGCCACTTTGATGCCGGTGCAGACCACCTACTGGCTCTACAGACATTAGCCACATATACCGAGTCGCGCAACGGGGAGACGATGTCCACAGCGAGCCTTCGTGGAGCAGTCCAGCAGCTGAGCAACGTTCATCCGGTTCTGAAGAGTGTTTTGAGCCATGTGCTGCATGAAAAGCCACCAGATTGGCGTGCTGGCGGCAATCAGGAGCTCACGCGGATACTTTCGGAAGCGGCGAAACGGGCCCCCATGACCAACATCGTAAACACCAACCACTTGTCCAACCTTCACACACCACAGAAGGACCAATCTGAAGGGTTGTGTAAGGTGCAGCAACTACTACTTGCAGGTGAGCGTGAGGCTGCTGTGGGGGTCGCTATGGATTACCATTTGTACGCACATGCCATCATCATTTCGATGGTATGCCCCACGAAAGAGCAATACATGAATGTAATACGTACCGTTGTACACGATGAATTGATGCCATTTTCTCCACTTGCGCACGCCTACTGCACATTCAACGAGTTACCCCTTCCACCCTTTGCTCCTCCGCAGTCGCCGGGGCCTCTCAGTGATGCAGGTAAGCAGAGTGGTACTTCCCTGCGGCAGAGTTGGGTTCAGCACGCGGCACTCTTTATTTCTAACTTCACCCGGGAAAGTGCAGAAGGTCTTATTCGTTTGGGAGACACAGTCTGGGGGGAAGGGATGATTGATGAAGCATATTGTTGTTTCCTACTGGCTCACCTCACTCCAATGGGAACTCTTCTTCCCGGTCAGGTGCCTCAGCCAGAGCAGCAGCAGGCTATGGAACTTCTTCGTTTACGGTTCGGCATATTATGCGGTGTCGCTCACCGTGAAGGGATGCGTGTGGTGATCTCACCTAAACTGCTACTTCTTGCAGCTGCGGTGAACGCTATTCGAGTTGCTTTGGACAATGTGGGGGATGTATCGGCAGCCGGGGACCAGCACCAAGCAGCGCATCATGGGCTCCCGAAGTACTCACTTGGAGACGAAGTTGCCTTGCGTTACCTACAGATTTTGTGGTTGCGGGAGGTGGGGTTGCACACCATAGCAGGGCAAATTGCGGATTTGACATGCCAGATTGCGCCGCGGCCATCGCAGAGTTCGTCATCTTTCACAATCAATCATTTGCTCGCCGCTGTGGCCCCTCCACCAGTGCCGAGTGCTATTGCTTCTACCGCGCCGCCCAGCCCTAGTGCCGTTAAACCCAATGAGACCTTAACTGTTCCCACCAGCACCGAAGGCAGGGGGTTAGGGAGAATCAATGGAGCACAGGTGCGGGGAGCGCTGCCGAGACTAACGCCAGATAACCGACCCATGCCGGTAGGAGGATTGGCGCACAAGGCACCGGGAGCAGTTACTGCACGAGCGCCGCAGACTACGAAGTCCAGCGGACCAGCAGTGTGCGTAGCGCAGCCTCCGTCTAGTGCTTCAATACCAGCAAAAAGAGCCGCCCTTCTGAGAGATGTGTGCCCGCCACCTCAGGCAGTGACAGCACCAGTGCGGTCGCCGCCTCCGCAGGTGACGACGGATGAGGCCGTTAAGCGGGAGGCACCGGAGACGGTATCCGCTGTGCCCTCGACAGCTACGCGTGGCCGCACTTTTGAACATCATTCGGGTCAAGATCCCACCAGCAAGGAGCAGACGCAGACACCAGCATCACAGGAGAAACGGCAGGGGACTCGTTCTAGTTCCCTTGGGGCTCTCGCTAACTTCCTCTTCCGGCGTGGCGGGTCTAAAGAAGCGGCCACCAAAAAAGATGAGCCTAAGCGGATGATAATTGACACAGAGAAGCCGCCTAAGTTCGACCCTGTTTCCGGCAGGTACCTCTTTGAGGAGTCGGAGGAGGAAAAGAAAATTAGCGAAATGATTAAAGCTGGCCCGGCACGACCTTCCGCTGTGCGCCCGCCCGCGGCTGCAGGGGCCGTTGGTAAAGGTCCTTTGCGACCGCAGTATGTGGACATGTTTAACACCAAGTAGAAGATATTTGCGGTTTAGCTGATGCCATTTCTTGATGTCTTTCTCTCCTTTCCTGTGATGGTGCATGAACAGGTAAACTAGTTGGAAGGAATGTTAAAAACAACAAAAAAGGAAGAGGACACACCAACAAGATGATGGCGTGGCAGGTGGTACTTCTTTCACGTACATAGAGATAAACAAGGGTTTACAGGTGTGGGTGTATGTTCGTGTGTGTGTGTATGTGGGAGGTGACTGGCAAGTGGTACACGGAGGAAATATGTTGTGAGGATGAGGAAGTGTTTGGCAAGAGGCTCCTTCTGTTAAATTTTGTTGATGTCTGTGGACACTTGGCAATAATAACCTCAACAGATGAACTACTCGGTTGTTTAAGGAAACAAATGAGGTAATAATAAAGGTGTGACAGATTAAGCAACACTAACGTTCTTTGCTTTGTTTGCTTATATCAATATTTGTTCTTAGCGGAGCAGCTTCGGTGCATGCCTTTTTTTTCCTGTAGCGCTGCTGCGGTCCGTCAGCAAGTCTGTAGTTTGGACAGTTTGATTTCCCCTTGGGAGGGGATGCTTGTTCCGTGTTACCGCGCAAGTATTACATTTTTCCTCTCTCCTTCTCTCTCTTTTTTTTCACCTGTGAATCCTCTGAATGCCTTGGTAATGGCGTTTCCTTCCCGCCTACACACGCACACACACACGTCCTTCTTTTTCTTTGCTTAATTGACTTTTGCCGTTTACCGCTCTTCGATCTCTCTGTCCTTTGCCAAAAGGAATGCGTGCAACTGAAGCGGAATGGCCCCCACCTCATGAACCACTTCTTGGTGAGTTCAAAAGAGGTGAGGTGCCACTGGATTCGGCTGTTGGGTCTGGACACAGGGCCACTCGCAAACCAAATTCTGCTCAAGTTCCCCTTGGCGACTCCGGTACACGTGGGGTGCCGACGATGGAGCTACAAATAGAGACACTTTCCACATCATCCGTTCTCTGGTTTTTGTACTCTTGGTACTGCGTTCTTGTTGTGGCACTTTTTCTACAGTCCGCCGTTTCTTTGCAGTGGGAGATGCTGAATCTGTGCGATTCTTCTTCTGTCAGCGTTCGCGACCTGGAATCGTGGACAAGTGCATGCGTGGAGAGGTTCGGATCAGCATTCCCTGCTGTTAATTGGCACGATTTCGAGGTGCTTAAGCAACCGTATGGCTCCGTTCCTCCTGCACTGTACAAAACATCGTTGCCCTCCGGCCGTTGCCAACAGTCGGCATTGACATCACTAGAGCTCTGTTCGGGTCATTATTCCGCTGTTGGGGATGATGAGTGGAGCTCCCAGCAATCACTGCGGGCCCAGAGACATTTCAACATCCGATGGAAGGGCATTGTGGATGACACTATGCTGCGTAACAAACTCGTGCGCTTTGTGCGCATCGTTCTCAGCTTGGCATCACCACAGGAGGATATACCGAATGACGCCCCCTTCAAAACATACCAGCTTTTGATCACCCTGAAAGGCTCCCCCACGGGAGTGCCTAATGAGGGAAATTCAAGTCCCCGCCGCGGCGTCCCGACTTCTTTATCGGAAGGTACGTACAATTACACAACTTCAACCACGTGCTTCCGCAACTCTCTGCGGTGCTCGCCGGTGGTCCTACCGTCAGATGTCGTGGCGTCCGGTGTGAAGTCAGGAATGGTGCTCTCTCTCTATGCTGTGGAGGAGGAGTTGGCGGTTGTGGCTTCTATGTCTGCGGTCGGGATTGTCTTCCAGAGCGCTTCGTATACCGTGTTCACAGTGGTATGGCGTTACGCCTTCATTGTTATTTCAACCTTTCATCTCATTTTTTTCCTCCATCGAAGACATGGAACGCAACCGATGTACGAGCAGCGCTGGGTGACCGCCCTGAATGTGGCCCTTATACTTTACCTTGATCCATTTTTCATCGCTGGGACTTATTACACAAACTCGGAGTTTTATCGTTTTTTTGAATTTCACGTACCCAATTATTTTATCGCCTTTCTATCGTGCTTTATTTTCGCACTTGTTGGAGCATCTATCAGAACCTCAGAGCGTACACGGAAGAGTGCGGTAAAAGGGGAAGCTGCTCCATTGACTTCCGGGGGTGGCGCGGAGGAACAGTCGGCGCAGGGTTCTCCTTCGACACCGGCGAGCCCTGAGACACTTCCCCTGCAGAGACATGAGTCGCCGAGCGCACAAGAGTGTGAAGAGGTTGCACTGGTAGATGAGCCTTCTGTGGGCCCTTCTGCTCATGGGGAAGAGCAGGACCAGGTGACTGCCCCGACACATCGTGCCATACCCCTGTGGGCGACTGTTTCAATCATTTACTACTTTGGCGTTCTCGTTGGTGTGGATGTGGCAAGGGTTTCACTCGAGAACCGGGAATGGAGAGCTGGCGGGGACAGTGCTGCCTTTATATGCCATTACCTTAGAACAATGTTTTATACCATGCTTCTGGTGCTTGTTGCAGCATCGTACATAATGCTCATTTGGTTGCAGCACAACCTCGGTAAGCAGCCTTATTTGGAGTCGCGTCCGCAGCAGTTGGCCTGTCGGGTGTTTATTTTCGTCTTCACTAGTGCCATGATTTATTTTGTGGTGCAGGTGGTGATCATTGAGTTGCTGTACCCGCATATTGTTCGGATCGTCGCCCACCAACCATTTAATCAAATTTCTCCAGTGATGGTGTCATCCTTTTTCGTGAACCACATCACGTTTGTTTACACCCCCACAACTTCCTCGGCGCGTGTGCCTCTGCGGCCAAACAACCCCCAATGGAGGCTTGTTGTCTGGTCGCGGCAGTGGTACCGCTGGCTCCATGCCCATGGTGGAATACTGTACATATTTCACAATGAAAAACAGGAGCGGGAGTTCAATTGGATACAATGCAGGAAGAAGATCTTGAGGATAATGCGTCGTGGAGCTGCTGCCGCCAGCGTGATTCCCGCAACGGCCGGTGTGAGGGAGGGTTCAGGTTCGGGAGGTGAGATTGAAGTGTGCGGGTCCTCTGGACCGGTGAAGGACAGATGGGAGGGCGATCTTAATCGTGTTTTGTTTGAGTGTGCACTGGGTGGGGGCGATGTGCCATCTGACATGGGAGAGTACCTGGGGGCGAGTGGCTGGGATGTTTCCTCCGACAGCCAGTGTTCCAGCGAGGATGGAAGTACTCTTTCCGATTCTAGCAGCAGGGACAGTAGTAGTGACATCGACGATAACGGGGAGACCGTGCGCCCGTCCCGTCGTCGAAAGTGGGTGCGTGTAAGCAAGCGTTAATGGCACTATTGGGAAGGGCTGAGCGCCACATTGTCGAGCGGTCAGCGGTACTTCTTGACCG
The DNA here is from genome assembly GCA_002287245.1 of Trypanosoma congolense. Taxonomy (NCBI): domain Eukaryota; phylum Euglenozoa; class Kinetoplastea; order Trypanosomatida; family Trypanosomatidae; genus Trypanosoma; species Trypanosoma congolense. The sequence continues at coordinate 995,342 of NHOR01000125.1, read as the reverse complement.
CCTGGAAGGAGCTATTCTCGACCCGCTGCAGTCCCTTCAGCTCGGTAGTGACAGGCGGGTGCCATTCTTTAATCTTGAAACAGCAATCGACTGCTTGAATTTGTCATGGGAGGCTTATTTTTCCGTCGCAGCCCTGCCGGCTGGATTGGGAGACAGCAGTAGGAATGACGACGTTCTCGCTAACTGCGCGCTTCAAAACTCCTGCACTGCTCCTGGTGGTGGAGTGCTCGCAAGTGGCCGGGGGAGCGAGGGCCCCCGGCACGATACAAGTTTGGAGGAGCCTGTCGAGACCGGGATCAGAGCGTTAGATTCCGGCGAGGGCGTTGCGGGCGGTGCGCCAGAATGTGTCAACGAAGAGGATGTGACGGCGTCGGCTGTCCCGCCACAGCCAGCAATGAACACGGAGCAGTATGGATACAATAAAATCGCTGTGTTTGAAGCACTGAATGTGCAGGTTGTTCTTGCTGTGATGGATACTCAGCTTGAATGCCACAGGGACAAGACGCCGATTTTTGCCATAGGGTTTCGTGGAACAACTAATTTGAGCAATGCTCGAGAGAACCTGCGCATGCGGCAACGCAGATGGCGCGAGGTCAACAACGAGAGGAAAGGGTGGAGCATTACGAGAAGCGCGAAAGTCCATTCGGGCTTCCTTAACATTTGGATTTCGCTTAAACTTGCAGTGCTCCACACACTTCAGACATTTTTAACGACCCATTCCTCTGTGGTGTATCGGGTTCTTTGCACGGGTCACAGCCTGGGCGGCGCGGTAGCATCGCTCTGTGCCTACAGTGTGCGGCGTATGCTGCGACAAATTAAGTATCCATTGTCGGAGGTTACGGTTTACACCTTTGGCCAGCCAGCTATTGGGAACTCCGCTTTCCGATCTGCGTACGATAAAGCGGTGCCGCGCACTTTCCGTGTTGTCAACGAGAGTGACGCTGTGTCTTTGTTCTCATTGTTTGGAGGCACCCACGTTGGCATTGAGGTGGACATTGATCGCCACGGAAACTACATATGTAAGCCTACGTTTATTGAGCGACTGTTTCGACCCACGCGGGGAACTGGGTTTGCGCTTCAGAATCACACGCTGAGCGCCTACGCGGAGTCGCTGAACGCCTTGGCAGATTGCAATGGCGCCGGAGCGTGCCAGGTACGCTGTCGGAGGCCTTATGTGCAAAATGCATCAACGAGGGCAAACTCGGTTGTTAAAACGGATGCGGATACGGCTTCGACTGTGTGAATTACATGCAGCCTGGCATCCAGTACTATCATTTTCTTCAAGAAATCCCTCTCTATTTTATTTTTTTGTCCCTTCGGGCTGTATAAGTTTTTCTTTGAGATGTCGTCCCATAAATTTTGGAGTTCTTTCTTTGTCTCGCCACTGCTAAAGGAATTGAAAATAATGTTGTTTCCTTTCTTCACCCACTCTACTTTTGGTAGTCGTTTTCTCCCCATTACTCTGACCACGTATGGACAATTACATCGCAGTGATGTTCGGGTGGCGTTTCTTTTTTCAACACATCAGGATGTACAAATAAATAAGTACGCACGTGCATGTGTTTATATTTGTATGTGGTGCTTACTTTCCTTCTTTTCCCGTTCCACATGTCGAGTGGGAGGGGCTAGCGACGGGCTTATGTTTAGTCGAAGAAAAAGGACGAGAAGGAAAAAGGTATTCGGAAGCCTTGTATGTTTAAAAGGAAACCGCTCTCCTGCTCATGGGTTTTACCACTGAGGTGAACACGGTGTAGCTCTACGCCTGTTAAAAAGATTTTTTTTTTGTACAACTTCTTATTGTTACCTCCCCGCTTACTTTCCTGGACATGGTGGTTTGCGCCCCAGTGACGTGCATGGTGTTGAACCCTTTGCTGTCACACACATTACGTGTCAGGTGTTATATCCTCGCTACTTCGCTTACACAATCTATCGTATTTCTCTCTTATTTCGTCTTTTAAACGTACTTACACGAAACGGCCGATAGGGATATGTAGAAGGAGGGTTGCATCGGTAAGTCAGTTGTATTCGCATTGCTGTGAATAGCCTTTATTTTTCCTAAGCGACAGGTTGCTGATTGCCTTAACCTGCCCCCCTGCAATATTCACCGAACAAACTTTTTAGCTTCGCATTGTGCTGTGAGGCTTCTTTTCTTTTTTGTGGCGTTGCTGGACCGTAATGCCTGAACCCGTTGACAGACCAATTGATCAGCAGGAGGAAACTAGCCCAACCGGATCCGTGAGTTCTTCAAAGAGGAACAACAGCTTGAGGGACGGGCCACGCTTTTTCTCACCAGCGCCTGTTTGCCCGATTCCCCTCGCGCAGGATCCTGGCAATGCTTCAGCAACTCCGACACTTACAGCGGCTACGGACCCTTCTCATTTCCGCACCAAGCGCACCCGAATCAAGCGGTCCATCCCACGCGCCCCGCGAAGGAGCCTGCTAATGGAAACGGAACCGTTTTTGAACTCGGGCAACCGGACTTTGCAGGGGCCCTCCAAACGCTTTCACACGACTCCCGGTCTCTCACAGGACGGTGTCGAGCTACAAATTGAAGGATTATCGCCTTTTGTATGTAGGACTATGATGTTTTTGTGGTACGCTGCTCTGGTTATAGCTACGGCTCTGCAGCCCTTGGATTTTCTTTCTTGGAGGCTGCTGAACGTTTGCGGCGAAGATGCGCCTGATCTGCGCGAGTACGAGCAATGGAACAGTTCCTGTGTGAGTAAGGAGCCCATGAACGGAAGCCATGACCTTTACACAGTGCGTTGGGATGGCGGACCGTATCCGATGGACATCAATGACCACATGTTGCGGTTCCGTAACTTGGTGCTAAGCCTGCGCTCACCGAATGACTGGACCGAAAGTCATCCCCATGTGCGTACCTTTACCGTGCGGGTGGCAATTCCATTCGTTGTGGAAGCCGGTAATTTGACCTCGCTGCCACTTCGCATAACATGCGACCGATCGTCAGAGCGCTGTAGACACGCCGATATCGTGCCAAACGCTGTTTTGAACACAACCGGTGTGGGAACAGTGTCTTTGACACTGCACGATGTGCCGGGGAGCATTGCACGACGGATTGAAGAATCTTCGGTCGGGATTCTCCTTCAAAGGCGTGCCTACAGTATTGGAGTATTAGCGTGGCGCTATACATTCCTGGTGATTTCGCTGCTGCACTTTATGCGGTTTACGGTGAACAAAAAGTACACCATTGGTATTTACGAGCAGGCCTGGGTGGTGGCGCTGCAAATCATGTTTATTTGGTACCTTAACCCCTTGGCCGCTCTTTATATATCAGTAAACCCCTCTCCATTGCCGCTGAATTTCCTGGAATTTCACGTACCGTGGTGGTTTATGGCAATGTTAGTGAGTTTCATGTTTTCCGTCATCACAGCATCAATGCCACGGACTTTGAGCACGGGTCGAAAGTACACCGGGAGCCGCATGAGCATCGAGGGCATTAGGGACTACTTCTGTCGCTGCCGCAACATATATGATCCTCCACTGTGGACGAAGCTGGTGGCTGTTTCTTTCATTATCGTTGCAGTGGTACTCGACGTTGTGGTGGCGTGGAGGCGTAATGCAGTTGCGCTGTATAAACATGAGGAAGGTTGGGGTATCGCTGATTACATTCTCGGTGCTCATCTGATCTTCGGTGGCCTTGTGTGCTGTGCTATGCTGTACCATATTAGCCGCAACATCGGCAAAAAATCGTATCTCGATTCACGACCGCAGCAGCTTGCATGCCGTGTCTTTATCCTTATGTTTGTGACAGCGATAGTGTTCAATATTTACCAATTCATTATGTTTGCCACGTTTTACTTAAGCATCCCAGGGATGTCAGCTTGGCAGCCACTCATCCAACTCCCAGCATTAATGGTGTGGACTGTTCTGGTCAATTCCATGACGCTCATCTACACCACTCGCCGCCGATCGGGCATGGTGCCCGTACATCCACGAGATACCCGTTGGAAGCTTATGGTGTGGCCCGACACATGGTACCGGTGGCTTGCCCGCCACGGTGGTAGCATGTACATTTTCCACAGTGAGAAGGAGGAAACCATCTTCAACTGGAATCAACTAAATTTTCGACTGAGGCAGCGCTGCGCCAGAGAGAAGAAGAACCCCAACACCACACTTCTGCGGGGGTCAACAGAACTTGCCGAAACTGCAGAGTCAGTGGTTCGCGGAGCGGATGACCAGTTGGCGGGTGCAAGGGACACGTGGCCCCACGCCTCACTGAACGACTCGCACTCCGCGGCGTGGGGAGGCTTCAGAGATTTGTTCTTTGATGATGATAACAAAGTCCTCAACATGGACATGACGTCCACCTGTTACTTGCCTCGGAGCGTGGATAGCGGAGCCGCAGATGCGCTCCGTCGAGGCGAGGCTCCCAGTGCCAGCTTGGAAGGAGCAGTCTCGGTGGGTTTAGTGCTCCCCCGCGTGACTTGCGTGAGGAGTGTGCTCTTATCAGCCCTACTCCCTCGCAGCTGAGAGAGAGAGATGGAAAGGGGGAGAAACCCCCACCGCATGAGCCTCAAGCAGGGACTACTCCCGGCATGATGTTGGAGCCGTCGGATGTCATGGAATGTCAAATGGATCCAAATGATGAGGCGGCCTTGCGAGATGATGAAAATAGTGTCAGTCCTCATCCTGGAAGCCGATTCGAGCGTGCATTGCAACGTGCACGAGGGGCGCTCGGTGCCTTTGTGCGTGGTGCTGAAAGGAATCTCATCACTCGACCGGTTCATGCTTTTGAGCAGGCTGAGACCTACCTTTTGGATGTAATTCAGCAGTCGATGCACGGTCCACTCTATTTGCCATTTTTCAACCTCGAGACATCTATTGATTGCTTTAATATGTCCCTGGAGGCGTACAACGTTCTGTGGAGACCTGACGAAAAGCCCTGTCAGGAGAAGGCCAGGAGCAGCTGTTTCTGCGTTAGCAGCGCAGTTGATGCTCCTGCAGGCGTTCACAGCACTGCGGCCAACGGTCCGGATGCCGCCACGCATGTGGGAGGAGGACCACACGAGGAAAACGTACCAAACGCTTTCAATAACCACGCCGCTGTGGACGGAGGGCGGGATGTGGTTCGTGGCGTTGAAAAACAAATTATAAACGTTGAACAATATGGTTATCGGCTCCATGCGGTGTGGAAGGCGATGCGTGTGCAAGTTATTATCACCGAGATCAACGTTGATGAGGATATTCATAAGGGAAAGGCCCCACGAATAATAATTGCATTCCGTGGGACAACAAATATGAGCAACACATGGCAGAATATGCGAGCAATCCGCGTTGTTTGGGATGAGATGATGGAGGACATTGGTATGCTTCAGAAGTTAAGTTGCTGTTGGAGGCCGACCGTTCACGCCGGTTACTTATCGATCTGGGAAGCACACGAAAAGCGTATTCATGAAAAACTGAAGGAATTGCTTGCGGCTAGGCCGCATATTGTGTATCGGGTTCTTTGCACGGGTCACAGTCTGGGCGGCGCGGTAGCATCGCTCTGTGCCTACAGTGTGCGGCGTATGCTGCGACAAATTAAGTATCCATTGTCGGAGGTTACGGTTTACACCTTTGGCCAGCCAGCTATTGGGAACTCCGCTTTCCGATCTGCGTACGATAAAGCGGTGCCACGCACTTTCCGTGTTGTCAACGAGAGTGACGTGGTTGCCTCAATTCCCATATACAGTACGCACGTTGGCATTGAGGTTCACATTGATCGCCACGGAAACTACATATGTAAGCCTACGTTTATTGAGCGACTGTTTCGGCCCACGCGGGGAACTGGGTTTGCGCTTCAGAATCATTTTATGTGGTCCTATGCCGCTTCGCTCAATGCAATAGCTCGCAATTCATCGTGTGAGGCTCGAGCAACAACTGGACCCAATTCCAGCATCACACGCGTGCGCGTCGATGAAGGTGGTTCAGCAGATGAGCAGTTTCGTTCCACACCTCTGCGGAACTGAGACATAGGCCCCAGGCTGAGCGGGGAGAATTAGTGAGGGACCAAACAAATGAGTGGGTGATGCGGGGAGTGTTTTCCATTGTGTCAGTGGAGAAGCTCCGGTAGAGCCGCAGTGCCATCTTGGTGGCGAGGGATGTTGAAGCAAGGAAGAAATAGAGGGACAGGGTGGCGAGCATTTTGTTATTTTAACTTGATGACGTGTCCATCGTTGAGTTGTGTGCTGACTAACACACCTTTGTCACAGTTGCTGTGGAGAGGAGTTACCGCGAAGGAGAGGTTTAGAACTAGCACTAGAGAAAAATGCAGGGGACGGCGGTGCTGCTTTTGTTTCTTTGTCCGTTCCCATTTCGATAGTTAATGAAGCATTTCCCCGCTGCCCTTGAAACCAGCAAAACGATGTGCATTCTCTGTGCTTTTCATTTTCTTAAGCGAGACGCTTTTTCCATTTTAGTTACTGTGGCTCCATTTTTTACCGCGTTCTTGTTCGATTTGAACGAGACATGGGGCTTTAGCCTTACTTTCATTTCCTCCCTTTTATATTCGCTTGCGCAGATGCAGATTCCTCCCTTGATTTGTGGTGTCTGAAAGCTTGCTTTTCCCCTCGTCGCGCAATCGATGCTTACCAGGCATCCATGCGTGGGGGTGGGGGCTCCATGTGCGCATGTGGCGTGATATGCATTTATTTCTCATGGCTCTGCGGTGTGTGAATGCGAGTAGTGGTAATGAATAGGGAGGAATGCGGCAAGAGGAGGGAGAAATGTAACACAAAATGATTATATAAAAAAAATCTCTAACTTTTGTTACTACCCTTTTTGCTTATCACCATTTGTTTTCATCTCCCCCCTGTTCGCTGCCTATCGTTATTCACTTACATGCGTATATTCATCGCTAACCACAGTTTTGGAAGCCCATGAGAGTCTGCTTTTCGTCTCGTTGACATGTTTTTGTGCTTCCGCTACATCACGCGTGCAATTTTTTCACCATCACCTGACTCGAACTCATCTCTTCTCGCACAATTTATGCTGTCGTTATTTCTCCTTAGGAGTTAGTGTAGCAAAGCGAGCGTGAAAAGAAAAAAAGAGGTAATAAAAGAGGGGTGTGGAAAATAACGAGAGAAACCTGCGTGAGGAGTCATGGCCGATAAGTCGCCTAAACCATCAGCATCGTCTACGCAGCCGGCTTCCTCGCCTGCGGCGGCTTCACCAAAAGCGGCTCTCCCTCCGTGCAAAATATTGCAAGTGCTGCAGGCCTGTCAGGAGCTTCCCAAAGCGGACGAGACCTGGTCCAGCTGGTACAGGGAGGCGGCGGACCAGTTTCTCGACTTCATTTCCTTCGATGTGACAGACAGCGCTGGTAACAGCGGGATTGCGCGCTCTGGCAGCTCGCATCGCCCGCCCAGTGTACGCCGGATAAGTGGACAATTCGAGGAAGAGGTGCTGAAGTCATGGGAGGAGGACTGGGAAGATGAAGACGTGGAGGATACGTTTGATGCTGTCATGGGGCGGATTGGGCGATACGAAGCCTCAAGGGCCGCTACTACGCAGAAATAGACCCAACCATTTGTCTCTTTCCCCCATGCATTTACATAATCGTGACTTTGTAACAAGTGAGAAAGGGAAGGAAGGGAGCGGACGCCACCGGCACGCCAAAGTGGGCAGATGGCGCGGAGGACGGAAGTGGGTGTGGAGCATATGGTTCCTTCACATGTTCCATGTTTAGCAAGGTCTTTTAGCGCTTTCGAAATGCATATATTTGAAGTGCACGAGATGTTGACAGTATATATATATATATTTTTTTTGCAATGCTGCTGTCGACTCACTGATTGCTGTGGAAGCTGCATGTGAGGGTTGTTTCTTCTTATCCGCTTCGGTTTAGTTTTGTTTTTTTCCATCCCTCCCCTTCCTTCCAGGTCGATGTCACTTTACATTTTGCTTTGTTTTATTCTCGTTGTTTTTTTCCACCCTTTACCATGTCTTAGCTTGATGAATAATTCTCTTTTTGCTTTCCTTTCAGTCTCTTTATATATATTTATATTTATTCTTTTTTTCTTCCGTTGCCACTGTGAATCATTACTTGTTGTTGCCCACCTAAGAGGCGCACATAAACGCTTTGGCTCTTAATTTCATATGTGGAGGCAAACGCTGCTGCGACTCTGCAGCAGTAAAATATCGGGCACAGCGCCCGCCACGACCGGGTCCTCGTGGATGAGCGCCGCCGCGTGGGCGAGCCTCGGCAGCGAGTTTTCTTCAGTTAGCGAGAGCAAGTTCCTGCGACAGATGCCTGACGGCTTTCTCACTCCACGCGCCACCACTGACGTGGCACCGGCGGAGGAGCTCCTGCAGTCGATGGTGGAGGAGAACGAGCAACGTTACGAGGGTGTGGATGTGCGGGATCCCTCCTCCATGGCGGTGTATGAAGGGGAGCGCCCGAAGTGGCTGACGCTCGGCGGTCAGGTCCGCGCAGTTTCGGAATTTATTTCTGGGCATTTGTGCCACCACATTTCGATTCCGGCGTGGAAGGAGCTCTTTGACCTTCAGTACGCCGAGATGGACCTCACCTATTGGCTCTACGTACTGCACGTGCATATGGTTAGTCGCCGTGCTACTAGTATTCCCATTGAGAAGTTTAACCGCCGCCGTGAGGTGTTAGAGGAGATTTTGCTGACTATGTTTGACAGCTGGGCTGCGACGTCAGAGGACATAATGGGCCGGCCTCCCCTCAACAAAATCCGCTTTTACATTAAGGATATGTACTACGTCACCGCGGTGAACTTTGAGGAGGCTTTGCTACACGACGGTGCTGGGGCCGATTTGATGCTGCTGGGATTTCTTATGAAATTTTGCCCTCTGCCACGACCCGAGGATGTCCCTTTTTATACTTACTACTCGTTGGTGCACTACATCCGCTTTCACACTGCGCTACTAGATCGAATTCCTGACGAGTCCATAGCAAAAGGTGGCTTCAACTTCCTCTCGCCTAAGGATCCCAGGATATTTGAGCGGTATGATGATGTAGCGCTTGATCAGGTTGTTCGTACGTGGACTGTGGATGGTGTTGAGGGAGAAGAGGCTGTTCGTTCTGCCGGGTTATGATTTCGGGTCGCGTGTACCAATACATCCCCCCCTGTGCGCCTTTCGGTGGGCGTTTATCGTTATCGGCATGTGTTTAACTAAGCGCTGTTATGTTTGTAATTATACATATTCCTTGCATATGTGCGCATGCTTATTTCCGTCACGCAGTAGTGGCACAGCAATGGAAGGAGTTTAGGTGGCACTTTAGCCCCGAAAAATGGCTACACGCTATTGTCATTAATGTTATAATAACAATTATTATTATTATTATTATTCTATTGCGATCTACTGAGTGTTTAGATTTGAGCTCGTGTTTTCGTTGTGCGCACTGAAAGCACAAGTGGGAGGAGAAAAGGTGGGGCTGTTGGAGAGGGAGTTGTAAGTGCCATTGATGATGGCGATATTGTTATCGCCGTGCAGCGCTGCTGTAGTTGTCCCAAAGTTCTTTTCCAGCGGACGAATGCGCGCGGGTGTTCATTATCATCATAACCATTTATTTTTTTGTTACTCTTTTTTTCCCTTTACTATCACCATTACCACTGCTACTACTGCTACTTAACACAGATAGGGAGGCAACAGTTGTGTACCTGTCTTCGCGCGCGTGCATCGGGACGTATGGATTGCTGCTGCAGCATTCGTGACAACGTTTACTTTTTTCTTTTTTTTTTCTTTCTCCCTCACATGTGGTGTTTCCAAGTCGAACCCCGTTAGCTCCAAATGTGGCGAGAGAGCCAATTTGACCACATCCCATTTCTCTATCTTTTTCCCAGGGTTTACGAAGATGAAAGGACTCTTCGCATCCCTCGTCTGCTGTGTGAGTGCTCGCCAGTTATCGTTCCATTCCATGCCCTACCGGAAGTGAGGCGGTGTGGATGTGTTGCCTGTGCCAGTGCGTATGTGTGTATATGTGTGTGTGTGTGGAGGGGACCAGACGGGAGAGTGGCGTCACGGCCCTTTCCTATTTTCCAAACCTTCTTCGACCTCCATGATTATTTCACTTGTTCTTCCTTCAGTTTCCTATTTGCTTGCTGTATACTTTTTTCGTTTCTTTTTTGTATTTTTTTATTATTATCAAAAGTGTTACTGTTATCCGTTAGCCTTAGCGTTTTTTCTCCCTTTAAGTTTCCTTCGCCTCAGCTCGTTTTACATTGCTGCGGCACTGCATAAATTGGTGATGAAGCGCATTCCAGTGAAGGAACTCGCCAGCAACGTGCTGAAACTTCCTCGGCTACCCATCCCACCACTTGAGGCGACTGCGGAGCGGTATCGTGCCTCTATTTATCCGCTGAAGTCGGATGAGATCGTAAAGAGTCACCTGCAGAAGTTTGATTCCTTCGTTGCACACTCCGGGAGGGAGTTGCAAACGGCCCTCGTGGAGTCGGATAAAGCGTCCGCCGTGGGCGCCGTGTATCCATTTTCATACATCGAGTCGCCTGGGATGACATGTACCTCACGAACCGCAACCCTGTGCTCGTGCACACCAATCCCGCCATCATCGCGAAGAAGCTTAAGAACGCGGGTGACACCCAGGCAGCGGTGGGTGCTGCTGTGGTGCACGGCATTGCACGTTGGGTGCATAGGGCCGTGAAGGAAGGGGTTGAGATCCGTGTTGAGTCGGTCGACGTGTCGCCGTTGCTGCGGCAGTTTGGCGCCTCACTTGTTCCTGAAGCTGTCAGGGAAAAGTTTCATACCACGCCACTAGAGGACCTACGTCATATCATTGTACTACACGACGGCCACCCTTATGCAGTCCGCGTGTTCGATGAAAATCAAGTACCCCTTGAACGTGCCCTGATACAAAAGTCGATCGAATATGTTCTATCGATCACGCCAGATGCAGACAACACAACGCCCGTCTCGGTGCTTACCGCAGGTAGCCGTGAAACATGGGCTGGGGCTTATGCGGAGTTAGTCAAGACACCAGAGAACGCTGAGAATCTTAAGAAGATTAAGGAAGGCATTGTGGTTGTTTGTCTCGACACGGGAAAGTGGGAAAACGACATCAAGCTGTCGAATGGTGCTGCGCTGCATGGGAATGACACAGAGTCTGAGAACCGTTGGTATGATAAGCATCAGGTTATTGTCTCCGCCGATGGCCAAGTTGCATTTAACTTTGAGCATTCCGGCAGTGATGGTGTGCAGTGGTTGCGGTGGATCGGAGATGTCATAAGCGATATTGAGAATAACCATGGGGGATCAGCGGCTCCAACCACGGAGGCAATAGACGCTGTCAAGGTGAGTCCCTTGGTACAGCCCTTGACCCTTACATTTGGTAAGACATTTGCCGCCCACATCCGCGCGGCTCGTGCGGGGGCGCTGGAGCTTATCACTGGAACAGCTTTGGAGGCAGTTGTTCTCCCGTACGGAAAAATCCAGTTGAAGAAGCTTGGTGTGAGCCCTGATGCCTTTGTGCAGGTCTGCCTGCAGGTGGCGTACCATAAATGCCGTAACAAGCTTGCCCCGACATACGAAGCTGCCTCAACGGCACGCTTCTTCCACGGGCGTACTGAAACGGTTCGTTCAGCCACAAGGGAGATGCACGCCGCAGCGGAGGCTATTAATGGAAGGACGAGCACCGTGGAACAGGCGGCTCTTGTGAAGTCGGCCGCGGAGCATCATGTGAGGCTTGCAAAGGCGGCAGCGATGGGCGAAGGCGTGGATCGACATTTGACGGCCCTACGTCGGTTGGCGGTTGATCGCAAAGACGCATGCGCCCTCAACTTCTTCGATGATGAGGTTTACAGTGCATGCTGCACATGGAAGCTGAGCACGAGCAATTTGTCGGCTCCATGGGTAGAGCGTTTCATGTTTGGTCCTGTTACCCGTAATGGTTATGGTGTGGGTTACACCATCGATGAAGCTGAGGTGCGCATCACACTTTCAGCGTTCACAAGCAGTCCATCCACAGACGTTGGCGACATGAAGAAGGCTGTCTTGAGTGCTGCAGAGGTCATTTACAGCGTACTTAAAACGAATACTGGAGTTTAGGAAACGTTGAGTAGCGTTCAGGGTGAGGGGTTTGGTAGTTAATGAAAGTAGCGGAGGGTGTGACGTGCAGGTGTGTGAAGGGATGGCGTGCACACAGGGGGAGCTCGCTGCTCGGTGCGCTGCCATCTTCACAAAGTAGTAGTTTGGTGTCCATAAAATGGAAACAGAAAATGTTATGAAACTAACAGTATGCCCGTGAGTGTGCACATAGATGAAGGTGTTTACATAAAGCCTTCACGGCCGCGGTGCTCCCACTTGCTCGACATCCGTAAGGACCGCTTTATCTGTGGGTGGCATGGGAACGGGTCACATCGACCCTCATTATTGTACTCTCACTGTGTGGGGTTTGGCGTGTATCCGTGTGCAGCGCGGTGCTGTGGCTCCTTTCCCACATAATGAGCGCGCAGCTTTTCCGAAGTGTGCTCAGAAGCACTGGTCTTGTCGTGCGGTTGTTGTAGATTAGAAAGCTGTTGCCACATCCTTGTCTCTCTGCTGATGTGTGAAAGCAGCTTCTGTCTGCAAGTTTTCTTGATTCTTTTTCCATTCCCCCTTTCCCTATCCTGACATTTTTTGAGTGCTCATAAAATGCTTGACAGGGTTACCCCTACTTGCCGTCTATTTTTCCTCGCACCGCTTGGCGAGCTATGATACACGACGTAATGGGGCACAATGGCATGCATTTGGGAACAATTTACTCAGCGATGCACTCAGGCAGAGGAGGGGGTGGGGTGGGCGATAGAGCTGAGCAGGTGAGAAATACAGAAAACAAACAAACAAACAGAAAACAAAGCAGAGGCCGAACAGTAAGAGGGCGACGAAGAGAAAATACAGAGGAGACATTTGTGGGTGTGGCTTGTCTGTATGCACGTGCAGTCGTCTCCGCTGAACGGCCCAGTTTTGCCTCTCAGCTAGACTAGTTGGGCATTGCCCTTATTACAAACACCTTTTTCTCTGTTTTCCTTCCCCTTTGGTTTGTTTTTGTGCCTTTTTTACTCTTTCCCTTTCTCCCCTTCCTTTGGTGCTTTGCCTTCCTCCTCTCCTTCACGCTCTGATACCGTCACGTTCACCATACACTTGACATGGGCATTTGTTTTCATTTTCTCTTCCTTCTCTACAAGAATATAAATATCGCAAACATAGCGCTGGAGGCGTGATGAAAAATTATCACAAGAAGTGACTAACGACAATTGCAGGGTTAAGGAAGCACAAGGCAAGTACATATCCAGCCGATGGGGTGGTGGTGGTGGTGGTGGGGAAGGCGAACAAAAATGGTCACGTGGGGGCGCATAGCGGCGTAGGTGAGGTGGAAGGGGCTTGTGGACACCTCGCGCCCCCACGCGGCTTGGAGCGGCTCATCACCCCGTTATTTCATTGTGCTCATTCTGCTGCTGCCGATAAAAATCTCCGGTGTCTTTGCTGTTTTTCCCCCCTCTTACTCATAAAAGGAACGATCTGCGCGTCTTACTGGCACAAACATTTAATTGTTGAACACCCGGCTTGCACTGTACATTCCGCCATGTTCTGTCCAGATATTGTGGTTTCACCCATCTTGTCGCACGTTTGTGTGTGCATCTTGTTCATTCTTGGCTTTATGCTTCATTTGCCTTCTACTTTTCCTACTCCCCGTGCCTTTCCTTTTTTTTTTTGACTGATTTTATTTTCTACCTCTTTGCCATGGCTTCATCGTCTTCGACTGTCTCAACGACGTACAACACAACTTCATGGTTGACTGGAGGGTAGCCGAGTAAAAGTGCTCTTCCTGCGTGTGCGTGGGTGAATTGTGTGCGCATAGGCGCAACATCACTAAAGGATTGTGCGTTCGGACCCATATCGTTGTTGATTGAGCGGTCTAGAAACGTGTGGTATGTCCTCGGCAGCAGATGTGACCACGCTCCAGCAGCGTATATTGGCCAGTCTTACGCTGGCTGGGCAGGGGGCGTTGCCGCTTGAAACCCTGCAGCGGGACCTCGGGATTGACCACCGCGAAATGGCAGCGGTGCTGCGAGGTCTCATGGAAAGTGGTAGAGTGGTGCTGCGACACGGAGGCGGTCGGGATGGCGATATGTACGTGGCGCTCGCCCACAGCATGCCGGAGGGGCCTTCAATGGTGCTGGATGCCGTGCGCTCCAGTGGAAACAATGGTGTTGACCAGGCGACATTGTGTAACAAACTACGCCTGCCCAAAGGGGAGATAATCAAGTCACTACAGATGTTGTTGGCGCAGAAGCGCATTAAGGAACGCCGCTGTTTCTCCAATCGTGCCAAGCGCATTTATCTTCTCTTTGAGTTTGAGCCAAGCGACGAGGTGACTGGTGGGACGTTCTACGGCGGGGAGGACTCACGCGAGATGGATGTGTGTTTTGTGGACGAGATGCGACGTCGCATTGTGTTGTTTGTGGCTCAGCGACATTCTGTTTCACTGGAGCAGATTACGCAGTGCTTGCAGGACGGTCATGTTGGACCCCAGGCCGATGCAACTACAGTGGCAGGAGGATTGGTTGTCACAACGATTTCTCCCAATGGAACAGTAGCTACGTTGCTAGGAGACAACAGCGGCAACAGCAGCAGCAGTGGCGTTGGCATGGGTGGCACCAAGCGTATCTCTCAGCGGGATGCGCAGCTGCTCGTGCAGACGTTGGTGCTTGATGGAGTGCTCGACTGTGTGGCGCCTTCTGCGTTTGCTCCAGCTGAGTACCAGCTGGCTACAGGACGCAATGTCATGCGGCATTTCTCGACAGCACCTGCCGGTGCTGGTACTTCTGCAGGGGCGAATTGGGTGCCGGGGCCGATGTCGCAGGCCAGCGCTTGGGCGATGCCCGCCGTTGGGCTTCCGTGCGTGGGCTGCGCACAGCTTCATGTGTGTACCCCAGATGGGAATGGTGTTGTAAACCCGCGCAGCTGCGCCTACCTTAAGGAGTGGTTGCTCTAGTGGATGGTCGTCTACTTTCACACCCGGTTGTTTGGTAACATGCGGCAACTTGTGTGTTATTTAGCCGATGGATTCGGATATGTGTGCATCAGGGAGGAGGTTAGCATGCTCATTGGTTGTCGTGCCGGACAGCAGGTCGGATGTTCACCCGGTGCCTTTTGCTGAGCCTATCATTAATGGCGCATGTAGGCGCAGTCTGCTGTGTCGGGGAATTGCTTTGACTATGAGCATCATTCGTTTGTGCTGGTCCCTTGTGATGTAAACGGCATAGGATCCCGGTGATACTGCAATTTTTTACACCGATAAAGTTATTCTTAATGACCTTTTCTTCTTTTTCACCCTGTTCACGTGACGCCGGCCATTGGCGCTGTACGAATTTCCTTCACAGCCGTTTTATCTCGCGTGCTCCTGCTGTGGTTGGTATTCTTCACTTTCCGCTTATTTTTTTTTATACCGAAAAATTACCTTTAATTAACTCAGGTCGTCTTCCTTGCGTGTTGCTCTTACCTTTCGCCCTCCACTTTTGTTATTAGTTTTTTTCCCTTCTCTTTGACATTTCCTTACTTTTTAACAGTTGTCAGGGGACAGAGATGGTTGCGGGAGTGGCGGCGCACGGAAGTGCAACTGTCCCAACCCCGCCACGATGGGAAGCGCGACGCTCCCATTCTTCACGTGATGAATCATCCACCCGAGGCCGGCGTAGGAAGCGGGTGCAGGTGAAAAAGGCGACGGGACAGCATCATAATCCAAAGCCGCAACTTGTGATTCAGCAACGGGACCTGCGTGACGGGGACTTTCAGCGCCTGGAGGTGCTAGGGGAGGGCTCGTATTCCGTTGTGCTTGCCGCCCGTCATCTTCCGTCGGGGCTGACGGTTGCGCTGAAGGAGTTATCTCGCCGTCGGCTGCGTAGCCTTAATTTGGAGACCCAGCTGCAGTGGGAGATCAACCTCCACCGGACGTTGCGCCATCCAAACATTGTGCGACTGCTCAGCTATTACATCACTTCCACAAGCGTAGTGCTCGTGTTAGAGTTGTGCCCGAATGGGACGCTCCAGCAGAAGTTGCAGTCGATGCCAGAGAGACGCTTCAATGAGGCGCGGGCGTCGTGTTACATTGGGCAGGTGGCGTTGGGGTTGGCGTATCTTCACGAGCATGGTATCGTTCACAGGGACTTAAAACCGGAAAATATTCTTCTCGATGCTCAGGGCGTCGCGCGGCTGGGGATTTCGGCTGGAGTAAAGCACTCACAACCACTGCCGCTGTTACTGTGGTGGAGGCTGACGGCATTGAGGCTTCAGGGGGTGGGCGGCAGCCCGGTATCAATACCGATGATGATGACGGTGAAGACTGCGATGATTGGGACGACGGTCGCAGGCGGCCCACGTTGTGCGGTACACTTGACTACCTCTCCCCCGAGCTGCTCGGTGGTACGCCGTACTCCTACAGCGCTGATATGTGGTCTCTAGGCGCACTGCTGGTGGAGCTATTGTGTGGCAAGCCACCCTTTTATCGTACATCGCAGAGAGAGACACTTAGTGCCATCCGTGACGAGATCCCACAGTTGGGTGACGACGGGGCAATATCTCCCCTCGCACGAGATCTTGCACTTCAGCTTCTTCAAAAGGATCCTAACAAGCGCCCAACAGTTACTGAGGTGCTGCAGCACCCGTGGCTGCGACGAAGCCGTGATCGTGATTAGTACTTAACGCCCCTGCTCGTATATTGGATCACAACGGACATGCAGGCAGTCGTGCTTATGTACACGTAAGGGAAATTAAGATAAGGCAGCTAGGCATTTTTTCATGGGGGCTCGCATGGATGACGATCGTGTCCACACAAATACATTGCGCAGAGGATGTCACCGAACTGGGTGTTTAACTCAAGATAACTGGCGCTGTGCCTCTTTTGTGTGTGTCATACATGTCGCCGTATTCCCTGTTACTTTCGTTAGTATCACCACCACTACTTTCTTCCCCACCCCTTGCGCCGCTCCCCGTTTTTTTTGTTTTGTTCTCAATCCTTTTGTGGGGACTGTTTGCGCCATTCATCCTGCCCCCTCCAATGACATGCATGAGGGCTCACTGTTGGAGACTCCATGTTGACTTTTCTTTTATCTTCTCCCCGCTTCTGTTGCTTCTTCCCTTTACTGTATGTGACTTTGTTTTTCTTGTTGTTCTCACAATTTCCATGTGAGGTGGACCGGTGATGCAACTGGGCACATTGTTTCTATCAAAACAATTATGCGCCATATGCTTTTGCCCACTTCTGTGTACGTTTGTATTGTTACCATTACTACTACTATTACTATTCACGTGTGTACGTTAGGGTTGAGATTTTTGTGCAGAGTGGCGGGTAGAACTTTTACAGGGTTCCTCCGCTACATACGGTGTGAGGCGGTTGTGTTCTTGTGTATGCTCATTTTACTTTTCTGGGTAAGTGTAACCTACGCAGCTTTAGATCTAGCAGAGCAGAACGAGGAGCTATGTTTTTATTCTTCATGGGCTTTTCCTTTATTAATTTTGCTTGTTCGCCCTGTCACAATGCCGCGGCCAAATATCTTTCGCGTTGTCACTTTATTTATTATTTATTCACCCCTTTTCTTCTTTTATCACTTGTCGGTAAAGGTTTCACTACTACGCTACAACGAGTCGTGATAGCAGTATTTAAATCTTGCCATAAATCTTCTCCACGTGCGTTTTCACCAAAATCGACGAAACGCTTTCACCGATTTACCAGCGGCAATTCAACTTTACGCAGTACCGCGCAGCGCCAGTGCCGGCATGTCGAGGGAGGTCCTTCAGCTTTACGCTCCCTATAGCGGCAGCGCCCCGCTCCCGATTTGCCCCAACAGTCCAATGGGCTCTTGGGAAATTCCTCCAGGTGTCCACGAATGCTCCAACGAACTCACATCACTGAGTTTGACTCGTGACTCACTGCAAAATTCGCAGCAGCGCCAACGGCGGGATCACCGCCCGTTGCAACGGGCGCCCGTCAGTAGGCTACCAGAGAGTAAGCTGATACCCAACGAAAGTCAAAGCCACACCAACCTTATTGTGCGCAATCTTGCCGTACGGGTGGATGAGTCTGCGCTAAAGCGGATTTTCTCTGCGTACGGCGAGATTGTGTCGGCAGCTGTGATGCGAAACATTCACACGGGTGGGAGCCTTGGCACGGCGTTTGTGCGCTTTGCCACAACTGAACACGCCCGCAACGCTCTGGCAAACTGCCACGGGAGGGTTGTGTACGGGCGCGCGCTTTCGGTGCAGTGGGCGAAGCGGCAGCACGACGACACTCCGGTGGGCGAGGCCCGCAAGAAGATTGTGAAGCTGTTCGTGCGCAACATCCCGCTGGACGTTGGTGCGGAGGAAGTGCGGCGCCTTTTTGAGCGCTTCGGTGCTGTGGAGAGTGTGACATTGCACAAGGACACGGCAGCGGCCAGCCATGCGGACGTTGGCCAACCGCTGCGGCGGATTGCCTTTGTGACATTCGTGGCTGAGGGCGTTGCAGACCGTGCGGCGGAGGCAGTGCACAACACACGCCCCTTCGCGTCGCACGGCCCCGTCCCACTGATGGTCAAACTGGCAGAGGACCACTCGGAGCGCCGTGCTACCGCGGCCGCGGCGACTGGTGCCGGTGGGGGTTCAACTTCAGCGGCGCCGACACGCCAGAAGCAGCACCAGCAGCAGGCGAGCTTGCTTGGGACCCTTACGGCATGGGCTTCCGGTGACACAACACCCTCTGTTTCCGATGCGGATCTTTGGAGCACGGGTGTTGTTCATGCTGCTGCTTCGAATCCTGCTGAAGCGGCAGGCAGCAGCCATGGAAAATCACACAGCGAGGGAACTAAACGCAGCTGTACGGCTCAGTGCAGCCGCCCACTCGGATCACTGCTTGATGCGGCTTCGTTGTCTTGGGGCACAACCCTTGGCGCAGAGGGCCTTCCGCAGATGTCGCCGGTAGTATCGAGTCCCAGTGGTAGTGGTAGCGACCCGCAGTGCCTCCGGTGCTACGTTCACGACCCGTATAACCCGAGTCGCTCGCGTCTGTACCTGGACGAGAAACAAAGCGTCGGGCGGAGCATTGCGTCTGTGTGAGATCGCTCCCTGCTGCTTACTAAATGGTAACGTTAGGGAACGGGGGGAAAAATGGAAAAACACACCCGTCTTTTTAAAGCTGACTTTACCTTGTTTCTACTTGTAAGGGATTTATTTGTTTTCCTTTTTATATTGATCCTGGTTTGCTCTTTTTATTATCCATTGCTTGTTTTGATTGTTTATTCATCACTTAACCAGCGGTTCGGTGTTGTGTTTTACGCTGTTTTTGCTTCAACTCTACTATTCCTTAAGATTCCTTTCTCGGTCCCTTTGTAGCGACTTCTCACCGTACTTTTGTAATTCCCGTTTCCTTTTCCGTTTTATCCATAGTTCTTTTGTTTTTCACCTGTGTGTGTACTGCTTTATTCCGTGTGTTATGAATATGCTTTTCACTGATAACGTCGTGTCCCCCCCGCCGCTCAAGGCGTGGTGCTCACTTCACTTCACTTTTTTTTTTTTCCTTTTTTACTTTCTTTCTTTAAGGCGAAGAGCCTGACTCCCTTTCTTGTTTATTTGTTTTGACTGGTCATAATTTACAACGACCTCCATATTCCATAGTGTGGCGCATGTTAACGTGGTTTGGTGGTGGGCAGTTACGTGCCCTAATCGGCTTTTTATTCTTGTCTCTTAATTTTTTATTTATCTTTATTTTGGCTCGTGGCTTGCTGTCGCTTTACTGCACTCCGCTGGGGTGGGGAGGGTGCTAATGTGAGCTTGTGTGTCAATGAAGGGAAGGGAGGCTTTAAGAAAAGGAGGGGTAATGGAAGAAAAGCCGAAAAGCAGTTGCCCAAACCAGCACCCAAAACGCTTTCCCCACGTCTGTTCAGTTAATTTCTCTACCGTTTCTTACTTTTCTCTTATTTTAACCCACCGTTTCTTGCTTATCCACCATATAAATATATATATATATATTTATATATTTATATATTTATGTATTTTTCATAATGACCTTTTGTATTTTACGTTCTCTTTTACTTTTACGCGAGGTATCCTCCTGAGGACGTTCCGTTCGGTCCAGTGTTTGGTTGCTCTATTCTTTGTTCGTAATTGTTCGTTTATATCTTTTTTTTCTTTGCGTTACGTTTGTCATCCGTGCCAATCTGAAGCCGAACGGCTTCCCCTCGTCATCCTATTTTTTTTTGCTTTTTATTTTTTTAAATTTAATCGTTTTCCACTAATGTTGTTGTTTCGCTCCGCTGCTGGCTGCGAGCACAAGCGCAAATTAAAAGATGCAGTAGGCACTTCAAAGCAAAGAAGGTGTGCACGTGTGTTGGGTGGGGGTGGGGTGAAGTGAAGTGAATGACGGTAAACTGCGGTGGCCGAAAAGCTAAACCGGGCTATCCTCAGCTGTTTATTGTTTCACTTTATTATTTAATTATTTATTTCATTAATTAATTTATTATTGTTATTAATAATAATTATTATTTTAGTCTCTGTTTTAAGGATCATTTCCTTTTCCTGTCACCGCATGTTTCTTATTCCTTTCTGTCGGATGGGAATGGTGCGGTGCTTCCTTTCATTTCCAGTGGGGCACTGACGCTAAAAGGGGGAAGGACTTGAGAACCATGTAGTTATATATATATATATATATATTTGTTTTCCATTTTCTTTGCTATTTACTGTTTTTTTTCTTTTTTTCTTTTTTTTTTTTTTGCTGCTGCTGCTGTCGTTGTTGTTTTTACTTTTTGTTATTTTTGTAGCGACATATCCCGTTCTTCCGTTCTGTCGGCTTATGACTTTTTCCCCCTATTCTTTCTTCCTTTCCACTTTCATGTGAGTTCCACGACTGGCGCTATACGGACTTTACACCATCTTTTTCCTTTCCTTTCCTTTCTTTTTCGTTTTTGCTCCCCAGCCGCCCTGCTGCCGCGCGATATTGCGCCTTCTCAGCGACTTGAGAGGGGTGGGGGCAAACCGATGCATGTGAGGGGGGGGCACTGGGGCGGTTGGGCCAGCGACTTTCTCCTTTCTGTGATGTGCTCGCGTCAAAGTCGTCGCAACACCTTTTTCTGATATTATTATTATTATTATTTATTTGTTTATTTTGGGGGAGGGGCGATGGTGGTGGAGGAGAATGGTTGAGTGTACGGTAGTGGACGTTTTTTCGGAGCAACTGAGGACCCACACCGCTTCCTTTTTGCACCCCTTTTTCTTCCCCTGTCCCTCCCATTAAATTTGTTGTGTTGTGTTTTGCGTTGTTCCTCCTCCTCTCACCACCTCTTCCGCTTTAACGTGTTGATATCCACCTTTCCTTACATCCCCACAGCCGCACCACGGAGGTCCCGAGCGAGCAATGACAGCAGGAATGAGAGAAAGGGATTTGTAGCAAAAAAAGAAAAAGAAACGGAACGGCAGGGAAATATGAGTGAGAAGGTGTACGAGGACGTGGCACGAGGAGGTACTGGAGGCGGAGTCTTTGCCCCCAGGGCTTCTTTCCTCGTTTTTTCTTTTTCTTCTCGGCTTTGGGCCCAATATGTACAGGAATGAGGGGGAGAGAGAGGAAATGCCGTCATGAGCAAATTAAGTGCATGAGGAAAAGGCTGTGCCTTGGGAGGACTTCCTCTTTCTCCGTTGAGCTGATTGTACGGTGGTGGAGCTGCTGCAGTCACTTTATTCCCTTTTTCTTTCTCTCTTGACTGTTCTCCCCCCAATTCTTATTTCTCTTTTTGTGTGTTGATTTCCACTTTATTTTTACCCTATTTTTTTTTCATCATCATTATTTATTATTTTTTGTTTTGCCTTCCCTCCCGGTGGTTTTGCTTCACCCCACACCGGGAAAGGGATGACTGGGAGGGAGATGCGTTCGTTACGTAAGTAGCAGTTTCCCATTTTCCCGAACACCTTCCTGCTGAACACTGCCCTTTTTTCCTTTCCTCTTCTCTTTCGTTTTCTTTCTTTTAATTTTTTTTTCATTTTATTTTCATTTCTCTTTTCTTCTTTCTTTGTAAGTTCGTCGCATGTGACGTTGCACATCCACGAGCGGCGGGCCACGTGAGAGTGGAAAGGGAAATAAACATCAACAAAAACAACAAAACAAATCAAAGAAGTAAGGAGCGTGGATTAAAGGCTCCCGCGGCAGTAAGCGACAAAATGGGGAGGAGAAATTAGGAGGGTGGCCCATAAACATCACGAAAGGTGCAGAAATATTAAGAAAAGGATGCAAAGATGTTGGAAGGGCAACCGGCCGACTGGTGTGGAGGACAAATTGCAGAAGGCACCCAACACAAGGAAGGGAAGTGCACACACACACACACGTATATATATATATATATAACAAAAGGACAGAACACTCGGGTCTTTTCTTCACCCCCTACACCTCGCCTTCTGTTTATCTTGATCTTTATCTTTATCTTTTTGTTTTGTTTTCCTTTTAGTCCTCTTGAATATTTTTCTCGACCAAACTTGACATACACGCAAGCTGGCACAAACGCCCCAGCACCAGCCTCAGTTTTATTTATTTTATTATTTTCATTGTCTTCTCTTTGTTAGTTTCCCCGTGATTTTTTTTTTCTGGGATATTGCGGCTAATAATATTACTGCAGTTGCTGTTTGCTGCTGTTGGAGTGTTTTTTTCTTTCTCTAATTGAACATCGGGGCCCCGATTGCTCTTATCCAGCGTATTTTCCACCTGTTTTATTTTCTTCACTTTTTTTTTTTTTTTTTTTTTTTGGGGCGGGCGGGAAGCATCGTAGGTTGAACGTGGTTTATTTTTTCCACATCATAACACTGCTAAGGGAAAGAATTGAGTGGTGGATAGGAGGAAAAGAACAGTGTTAGGAAAAAGCAAACACACAAGCAAAAGAGAATCCGGGAGCAAGCGAGCAAGCAAAACAAGCAGACAAAAAAAATTAGGGGCGGCGTGAGAAAGTACACGCACACACACAAAAAAAAATCAACAGCCAATCAAGAGTAAAAGTGAAGGAAGGTCGAGTGTAACGCTGTTACGATTATTACAACTGTCGACGCTGTTGTTATTACCGCTGTTTGTTCGCTCTATTGTGGTAGGGAATAAACACCTGATCGCCTCTCTCCAGAGGTAAAAGAAAAGGGAGGGAGAGAGCAAGAGAACGAGCACGACGAGGAGGTAACAGGAGGACGAGATCATAAGGAAGGAAACTCACTAGTCAGTGGGAGAGCGTTACACAGGAATAAAGAAGAGAATTTAGGAATTTCGTCCTGCACAATACCAAGGGGCCCCAATAATCGTTTAAACGACAGGGCACGTATTGGTGCAGTACCTGAACAGTGGTAGGCCAGTGGAGTAAATAAGGCATTAAATATATAAATAAAAAGAATCGCAGCATAAGTAAAGAGGGCATTTGTATCACACAGCGAGCAGCATCGAGTTGGGGCGGCTTGTTTAACGTAACCGGATCACTGAAAGATAAGGAAACCTGTGCATCAAGGGATAGAGCGAGTGAGTTGGCACTGATAGGTACCTTTAGTGATTGAAGGCAGAGATATGGAGTTGTCCGAGGAGTCTGAGATGCATATAATGAGCCTTACGGAGAGGTTTCTACAGTTCCATAATAGCCAAATGGGTCTCGAGGGCATCCCGGTGCCAGCATCGGCCACTGAGCGGGATGTTACCGACCACTCAATGAACCCCCCATTGCCCCTCTTCGGCCTTGCCGATGAGGTTGCTGAAGGCAAAATATCCCAACGCAATGATAGCGGTCCAATAACAAGTAGCAGCGGAAGCCACTGCAGCAGCAGCAATGTTCTCGCTGGGGCCGGGCGTGGAGGAGACGTTTCCGCCCCGGTGGCGGACTCTCGTGCGGAGACACGCAGTCGGACAAACCTGTTTGTGAGCAACATTCCGCGCACGATGGGAAAGAGCGGACTTACGACACTCTTTGAGCCATACGGCGAAATTGTGTCGGCAGCTGTGATGCGAAACATTCACACGGGCGAAAGCCTTGGCACGGCGTTTGTGCGCTTTGCCACAACTGAGCAAGCCCAGAGGGCAATGGAAGCATTGACAGGTTCGATGCAGGAGGGCCGAGCGATGATTGTGCAGTGGGCGAAGCGGCAGCACGACGACACTCCGGTGGGCGAGGCTCGCAGGAAGATTGTGAAGCTGTTCGTGCGCAACATCCCGCTGGACGTGAGCGATGGGGATCTTAGCGAGCTGTTCGGTCGCTTTGGCGCGGTTAAAGGGGTATCGATACACAAGGACACAACACCCAGCGAGGGTCGAAATGCAGAGCGCCGTATTGCCTTTATTACTTTCCAGACTGAGAGCGTTGCCGAAAAGGCCGCGGAGGTGATTCACAACACACGCCCCTTTCCCAGTTGTGGCAAGATTCCGTTGATGGTCAAACTGGCAGAGGATAATCCACGATATGCACGAGGGCAACACTCATCAAATGGCCGGGGGACACGCGGACGGAATGCCAACAACAGCAACGATATCAACGGTGGAATGGGGAACAGTCACCCACTCAGGGCGGAGGGGCGCGCTCCCGCGCGGGAGCTGTGTGGAATCGGCGGTGACGCGACAAGGGGCATCCCCAATGTGTTCTCACTTGGCGGAAAGTCATGCGCTTTTCCTGGTGGTGCCTTTGCTGTTTTTCCAGCCATAATTCCGCAAGCCGGTGTTTTTATGCCCCAATCTGTCATGAATGTTGGCATCGGGAACCCGGCATTAGCGATGAAGACGCCAATGTTTTGGCACCAAAACACCGCGCTTCCGATGGGCGTTATGAACCAGTCTCAGGCAGCGGCGGTTGAGGCAGCGCACTGCTCCCAGAGACTCTTCAGTTCCCAGATGAATGTAATACCTGAGCACTCGACGAACGTTTTCCCGTCCTTCATGCAGCCGTTTCCGGAGTCGCCAGCGATGGGATTAGCAGAGGGCAACGGGTTTCCTGGCACACCGGCACCCACGAAGGGAAGTGAAATTGCGAAGGACGAGTTGTTGAGCAGCAGCGACCTGCACGATGCCGATACGTCTCTTTCACTGGACTTCCTGGGAAGCCTAAACGCGGTGGGGCTGGGCCAGGTTGTGGGTTCATCTACCGAGGAGAACAACCCGTCGGCACCGGGCTCATTCATCCCTTTTCTGTGAGCGGCGTCTAACCATCAAGGCCTCGTTTTTCATTCTTTACGTTTGTTTGATTGATTTCCTCTTTCCTTCACCTGTCCAACACCCTCCCCCCTATTTCTCAATTTCCGTTTTTTCTTTTTTTTCTGTTAAAAATTATTGTTGTTTGTTCGTCCTGGCTCTACTTCTTTCCACTCGGCGCCTGTTTAGTTTTTTTTTTTTTTTGTGAGGGGATTGACTTCTTTAGTACTGTATCTTTTCCCTCTGTGGTCTTATTGTGCCCCATCTTCGTTACCCCCGTTTTACGCAACTCTTTTTTGACCCCATTAGTTTCCTGCTTTCCTCAGTCAAGTATCATTTGCACTCACTCCGAAAGCGCACGTCCCCCTGTTGCGTTTCTTTCTCTCTCCTTCTTTCTTTTTTCCCTTCTTTCTTCATATTATTATTATTATTATTATTATTATTATCTCAATGTGGTGCATTCCATTCGCTATTTGGGACATCTTTGCATGACTTCTTAAGCGGCGGGTTGTCGGGAGGTGGAGACGAACGAGACCGCTGCTGGGCGGCGCTGTGGATGGGGAGTAACATCTTTGACAGCTAGCAAATGAGCGTGTGTTGTATGAGCGAAGTTTGGGACAGCAGCTGAAGCAATGAGGTGAGAAAGGAATACTGCTACTCTAGTCGTATTTTGCTTTTTCTTTTTTGTTCCTGATTTATTTTTCCCCTTTTTTTCTTCCTGTACTTGTAGTAGCCGATATGTTTAAACCTTTTCTTTTAAATTCTACAGAGTTTGTGGGGTGCTCTAGGGTGGGTACGCAGAGGTACCGCGCGTGTTCCTACCAGTGCATTAACGAGGAGACGATTGAGTGAACGAAAATGAAATAAACGGTTTTTGGAGAAGAAAGCAGCTCAATGTAAACTAAGCAGCCGACCTGGAGGAGTTGCTCGTACTTGGTCCTTCCCGCGACCCGTCACCAATGTTCATTAGGTCTTGTGTTTTTCTTTCTTTTTTTTTTTCTTTCATTCTTTCTTTCTTTCTTCTGCTTTCCTTGCATGCGGGTGTTTTGTCCGATTCACTGCCTTTTCCTCTTCACGCAGTGTCAACATTTGCTGTGACCCACATTGTACGTTGCTTTCATCCCACACCCAAACTCCCCCCTCCATTATCATCTCGTTTACTTCGCGTTTTTACCATTAACTTATTCCCTCATTGGATGGTCTTCCATTAGGAGGAGGGGAAGAAATAAAATAAAATAAAAAAAGAAGCGTATGGGGGAAAGTAAGGGTACAGTGACAACAACATCAGCGAAGGAAAGCCATACGATCTTTCAGCTTGGATATTCTTCCAGTTTTCTCTCGTTTTTTTCTTCTCCTTCCTCTTTTTCCGTTACTTGTTGTTTACTTTTTCTTGGACATATGCTTGTGAATGAATTATCCTCACCCTTACCAGCAGATACCCTCCGCAACGCACAAAAAGTGTGTGCACTGCCGCGGGCGTTAGTTAGTTTGTGGAAGGATGTGAATGCGTTCAGTGGGATGATCATACGAGTTAATGGAGGGGAGCGGTGCGTGTGAAAGAGGAGTGGGTGACGGGAGGAAGGTTTGACAAACAGGAGTGGTCGCGCTCCTGCTGACATGTGTTTGTGGGTGACGGTGGTCGGCGAATGAGGTTTGTGTTTGCTTTGTCTTACGTGGGTTTTAGAGGAAGAGGGGGGGGAGATAACATTCGTATTTATAAGCGGTTGATGGAGGTGGAGGTGTGGAGAGGCGAGTTACAAATGTTGCAGGGTTCATACCGGGGGCCATTGGTGGTGCAAGAAGTTGCTGCCAGCAACAATACCGCATGTGTTATGCGTTTCTTTTCTTTTTTTTTGTTTGTCGCGTGTATAAGAGGGACGTTTTTCTGATTTTTTTTTTTTAAAAAGAACTTATTTTCGTTGTTCAATTTCATCGTGTCCCTTCTCGCACCAAGCCTATTTCTACACATCGCTGCGCCCGGCGTGTTACAAGCCTCACGAAAGTGGACTATCAAAAAGCACGGGAGGGGGCGCAGGACGTGGTGAGGTGGGATAAGCAACTCCGTGAACCGGAGTGAAAATAATAGAAGAAAATAACAACAAAAACACTAAAGTGGAGAGAGAGAGCAGGAAAAGAAGCAAAAAAGAGTATGTGATAAGAATATTTTAATAGGTGGCGCACATATGAGTGGCGACAGAAGCCTCGGGAAGTACCCTTTCCTCGTAGGAAGGTTACATACCGGCGGCACTATCGCTGCTGGTAACGCACACCAATAGCGATAGTGCCGCCGGATCGCTTCCCCTCCCTTGTGTTGTACGTAACGCACCTCCAGCACTTTTTTTTTCTTTTGGCTCATCGTGAACGAATTAGGGCAGGTAATATAACATTTATTCATATTAATGAGGGAGTGGGTATGTGGGAGGAGAAGAGAGATAGAACGGAGGGGAGATATTTGAAAGAGGAGTTTTTTTCCTTTTTATTTTATATGATTTTCAGTGTGCGTTTAAGTGCACCACCTGTCACGCCCATGGTATGATGGAGGCAGCGGTGGTTAGGGGCGCACGGATTGGGATATGGTGTGTAGTTCATTGTCTTGCTGGGGGAGAAAAGGAAGTAAGCGGGAGACGGCGCTATGTTTTTTTTTTTTCTTGGGAGGGTCACACCCCGGGAAAACTTCTCGAGTGGTTTCCTTCTGCAGCTATCGGCCTCTACGGTGTTTTTTTTTTATATCGTCGTTGTCGCGCTAGTTGTGAGAGGCATGCTCACCTGGAGAGGAGCGAGAGGAGATCAAAGGTAGCGTCACCGACCCGATTTTTGGAGTTTGGAAGGCAATGAGATGCATGTGAGTCGGTGGGGATGACGGCACTTTCCCTTCTTTTCTTTTTTTGAATGGGGATGAGGCTATTGATGAAGGTTCGTAGTCCCGTTTGTGTGTCTCTACCGTTTCTTATTTTGTTTTTCTTGAGACATTCCATCTTTGGTTCTACGGCTTTCGGCTTTTGTTCTTACATTTTTGAGTTGCAATATTTTTGCCTCTTCAGGATCCATTCCACTAGCTCTGTTTGAAGCGTCGTGTCTTATATTTTACCCGACAGCCTCAGCTCTTCTTTTTTACTTCCTTCCCCCAGCTTTGCTTTATGCCCATACGAGTGCCATCATGTTTGTTTTTGGTTCATTTTCCAAATTTTCATTGCACCAGATTTTTTCTCTAATTTTTTTTTTTTCATCCTCTTCTTCTCATCTTTTTGTTCCCATCGTTCTTCGTTGATTGGTTACATACGCCTCACGTAACAGCAAACCTCACACTGGGGGGTGCATTTGGCTCAGCAGCCTTACACCCTTTCATTTGCCTGGGACCTCCTTTGCCTTGCTTTGTGCGCACCCGCTCATTGACGCTTTCTCCCCTTCACCCGCTTGTTTGACCGCTTGCGTTTTTCTTCTTCTCACGCGTGTTCTTTTCTTCTTCGCGTCTCTCTCGTGTAATTAACCGCAGAAAAAAAACACATCCTAAGCAGTGGTGCACGTGCGTGGGAGTTTTGCAAAGTAGGAGAACGATACGTTTGCGATAGTGAGAGTAGTTGCGTCGGCAACATATTGCTCGGTGACGTTTTATTAGGAAAAAGGGAAGGCGACTACATTTGTCCTGCTACTTTTGCCGCATCAGTTCAAGTGAAGGCGTTGAAGGTCGTTGATTGTTTTTCCATTTATTTTCTTCCACAACGAAGGGGTGTGGGTGAGGGATATTCCGAACAATGCCCCCCAAACGGTCGAAGGGTGTGACATTTAAACTCGTTCACCAATCATATGACGACGGGGAGAATGAGGGAGGACACGGGGTTGTTATGGTGGAGGAAAAAGTTATCCGACAGCACCTGCCGACCCCCGCCAGTGGCGTTAACCGCCCTCGTCGCCAAGCCAGGGACGATGAAGACTTCTACGGTGGCAACAAGTTACCGGGGGGAGTTGAGCATTGGGCCCGGGAATGGGACTTGACGTCGACCTCCAGTGAGAAGGCGATTGGTCGGCTGGCCGGGGAGGAGGAGTACATGAACCGGCGTAACTTCCTCCGGGCGCAGGACCCCGACGATGATAGTGGCGAATGCAAGAGCAAAAGTGGTGGGGGCGACGACGATGTGTCTTCTGGGGGGAACAGGAGAAAGCCGCGAACGGAAAGCAGCCGCGATGGATGTGAGGGCGATGATGATGATGATTTGCTGTTCGACGATCAGGAAGAAGGCGAGGTGACGGACGAGTTCCTACGCGAACTGATTTTCGGTGGTGGGGATGTGGAAGCTGATGAAGGACTCGATGAGGCACTGGGGAAGGTTTGCAGTGTGGAAGGAGAGGCTGACGGCGACGCATCACCGTGTTTTGTGCCTCACGACACAACGAGGCGGGCAGTTGATCGTCAGTTTACCCAACTAATGAGGGAGTTCGTTGCAGACGAACGGATAAATGATGCCGACACCGACGACCCACGTTCACAGGGTGCGTTGGATGCTGCACAATACTTCCGTGCAATGGAGGAGTTTGTTATCGAGCGGGCCGGGATCGACTACACAACTGCGGAACCGCGGTGCAACAAGGGCCTTATCCACCAGTTGAAGAGTTTGGCGTGTGGGGCCCCAACGGACATGACCGCTTCAGGTGAGGTGATGACAACAACGCTATTGCCAGATAAGAAACTACGATTCGCAACTGAGTTCAAACGTGAAACAGAGGAGATCCGCCGAGCCGCCCTGGAGCGCATGCGAAGGCGCCAGCTGGAGGCTCGGACGAAAGGGGAGGACGGCGATGTAGCCGTAAAGGGTAGTGAGAACGGTGAACCCACAACAGGCGGAGGAGGTGGTGAAGAAGCAGCGTCAGTTGCAGACAGCGATCCCAATTCGGACGACGAGACTTATGTCGTGCAGCGGGTAGTGGACAAGGCAAATCGACTTGACTGTGAAACCGTTGTGTCAACGTATTCAACTTACTTCAACCAACCCAATGTCATTCGGGCGCCGGAGTTGAGGAGGAAGCGGAAGAGCAGTAAAGCTGCCGGATCACAGCGAGTTGACGGGGAAGAGGACGAAGAAAGGTACACGACAACAAACCTCACTGTGGCGCTGCTGTCCCTCGCGAAAGGGAAGGGAGAGACAGTGGAGGAAAAGAAACTGCGGAAGCAACTAGCGAAGGACTTAAAACGCGAGCGACGGGCAAATAAAAAGAAACTGCGGGAGGTATACAAGGCAGTGGAGACGGAGGAGATACGTCGCACGAAGGAGTCGCAGATGGCGAAAAAGACGCTCTCCTTTTTGTGATAGAGCAAGCTGTCAAAGCGGTGCTTAATAAACCTTTCTTCGAAACGTTTTCCCTCCTGCTGATGTGTTACTCGCTCCTGACCCTTGTTTTGTTTTTTTCTCCTATGCCATTTCCCATGGCTTCATCGCAGCAGTGTTGGACGCAGGATAAGTGCCGCGGCAGCGATTCTGTTTAACGTGCCTGCCTCCTTACCGCGTTAACCCAGGGCGATGCAGCGGAGGAGCGTGGACTTGCGGAAGAAACTGCCGTGCAAAAAAATAAGTCAAAGTGATGGAACTTTGTAGAAGTGAAATGAAGATCAGCGAATGGCGATGAACGGGTGGAAACGACAAAACAAGCACATTAATAGCGATAACACGAGACTTTTCTTCAACAATGAAGGGCCCGGGATGTGCAGTTTGCTCCCAGCGTCCGTGGTTCAGCGGCATGCAACAGAAGATGCTGTGGGCTGAGTAGCAGCAGTAATAACATCAGTAATGGTGGTTAGTTCTTTTACCTTCCCCTGCCCATACCATTTGCTGTACATTTATTACATAGTTACATTAATTCTCCATATAATGAGTGTGTAACATTGCTTTGTCAGCTTGCTTTGAATATTAGCAGTCATTCAACAAGAGAAGAAAATTACATTAAACAACTGATTCACCTTACGCAAGGATATCAAAGGCGAGTATTAAACAACCTACAAACCGTAACTAATAAACTGAAACGTCAACAACAGCCAAATAGAAAAAAAAACAGTAACAAACAACGACACATATACACCGCCGCACAAGCAAGGAAAGCAGAACAAAACTACGGCGGGCATTTTACTACAAGAGAGAAAAAAACATAAAGTAGGTGCGGCAAACATCGAGAGTGATGCATTACAGACCAAACCAAAAATCTCCAACCACAGGAAATCGGCGGCCATACGAATTTTATAGCCGCGATAATTTGTTCATTTGTAACTTGTCGCCTGGCGTGGATGAGTCTGCGCTAAAGCGGATTTTCTCTGCGTACGGCGAAATTGTGTCGGCAGCTGTGATGCGAAACATTCACACGGGCGAAAGCCTTGGCACGGCGTTTGTGCGCTTTGCCACAACTGAGCAAGCCCAGAGGGCAATGGAAGCATTGACAGGTTCGATGCAGGAGGGCCGAGCGATGATTGTGCAGTGGGCGAAGCGGCAGCACGACGACACTCCGGTGGGCGAGGCTCGCAAGAAGATTGTGAAGCTGTTCGTGCGCAACATCCCGCTGGACGTTGGTGCGGAGGAAGTGCGGCGCCTTTTTGAGCGCTTCGGTGCTGTGGAGAGTGTGACATTGCACAAGGACACGGCAGCGGCCAGCCATGCGGACGTTGGCCAACCGCTGCGGCGGATTGCCTTTGTGACATTCGTGGCTGAGGGCGTTGCAGACCGTGCGGCGGAGGCAGTGCACAACACACGCCCCTTCGCGTCGCACGGCCCCGTCCCACTGATGGTCAAACTGGCAGAGGACCACTCGGAGCGCCGTGCTACCGCGGCCGCGGCGGCTGTACCAGGTTTTAAGCCATCTTCGCTGTTTGTCCCGTTGCCTCGGTTCAGAGGCCCCCAGCTGCACCGGAAGGTGCACCCACAGCGTGAGCAATGCTCTGAAGGGAGACGGTTCGACACGTTGGATTCTGAGATCTGCTGTTTTCCCGTCGCCGCCCCCCGGCCGCCTGATGCGATTGGCTCCGTCGAGACCAACGAGTTGACGGATGTTGCGGTGGATCACGTGGCTGTGCCGAAGCCGTTGCTGATGATGTCTTGTCAGGCTGATGAGGAGAGGCCCGGTAACCATGCCGGTGTCCCTCACAGTATTTCCAATGAAAGCAGCTTGGCCTCATCACAACCGACTTCAGCGGCCACTTACAAGAAGCTAAGGAACATTCGATATACTCACGAGCCTTACAGAGGCGTCGCTTGTACTGTCGGAATTCTTCCTGTGCCTTCCCAACAGATAGTCTGAGTGTTTGTATTCTTTTTTCCCATTATATATATATATATATATATGTACTCCCCTTTTGTTTTATTCTCCAGATGTTTTTTTTTCGTTTGCACAGGGAAATTTTTCTGACTTACGTTTCTTTCTTTCTCTCCATGCATCCGGAGTATATGCATGAGGATCGGGAGAGTTCATTGTGGGACTGCAGTTGCGCAGACGTACCGGCTTTATTGTTATTACTGCTGCCACTTATTTATGCATGCAGTCATTTATTTAGTGTTTGCCCTTTCTATCATGGGAAAGTGCGTGTCTAACTTTTGCGTGCGTGTGGCGGATGCTCGGTGTGGATAAGAGCAGAATAGGAGAGTAATATGCGAAAATTCACTGTGTAGGATCCGTTAATGTTTTTTACCGGACTACGATTGTTTTACGTTATATATATATTAACTATAACTACTACTACCACTATTATTATTATTATTATTATTATTTTGTTTGTACCCATTTTTCCATGAGCTTTATGCGACCTCTACATTTAGACTCTCACTTTCCGTCCTTAAGAGAAGAAGAAGAGAAAAAGGAAACTTCCTTTCTTCTTACCTGTACAGACAAGTTTGGGTTATTATTGTTATTATTATTATTTTATTTTTTGATATATACGCTATCCACAGTTTTTTTTTGTTCTTCTTCTTCTTCCAAGAAACAGGTCTCGCATTCGCACGTCATGTTTCCACCGGTGCACGGAAGTGGTGGCTGCGGCATGGCCCTCCCTCCCGCTTCCTGACTGTGAGCTCTGCTTCCCTCAACATGCCACTTGCTCTGTTTTTTTCTTTTCTGTCTTTATTTATTTATTATTATTATTATTTTTTTTTTTGATACCTTGATGACAGCACGCGGTAATTTGTTGTTTTAAATTATCTCTTCCTATCTATATCAGTCTGTTAGGTGTATTTCGCTTTTTCCCGCTTACAACACTGTTTTCCTTAACCGCTGTTCATTTTGGCTCGGTGGAGGTTCTAAGCGCGACGGCGAAATGGAGCGGAGCTGTGAAGCGTGCGGACAGGCTCACAATCGAGGATCCAATTCTTTCGTTAGTGGGCATTGATAAGTAAATATAAAAATATTCGCCCCACCTTCTCCCCTTGTGTGTAATGAAACTGCTCCACTCAGAGGGTTTCTGATTACTTTTTGTCCCGCTGTCACCGGGTGTCAAAACTCCTCCCGCTTATTTATTAACTTATTTATTTATTTATTTATACTTCTTAAATAAAATACATTCCCACTGTTTAGTGATTTTAATTTTATCCATTGTGAAAGGATATTTCCTTTTTTAAACATGTTTCTTTTTCTTTTTTTTTTCCAGTGGTGAGGATGGAAGGAAAAATGGAAGTCGACCAACTCTCACCGTTCCCTTCTGTGGTTTCACGACTCGCTTCAGATCATACGTTAACATTCGCAGTAACGACGTGTTGGTCCTGTTGTAT
This sequence comes from Trypanosoma congolense, assembly GCA_002287245.1. Lineage (NCBI taxonomy): Eukaryota > Euglenozoa > Kinetoplastea > Trypanosomatida > Trypanosomatidae > Trypanosoma > Trypanosoma congolense. The sequence goes on along the minus strand of NHOR01000125.1, from coordinate 961,487 downwards.
TTTGTGACCAAAAGCTGTAGATTGGGCCATCAGGAGAGTTGCGTCGTTTTTCATATTTGCTATTATTTTCTCCTCTTTACCCGCTCCGTCTATATATATTTGTTTGTTTATTTTCTTCTCCCGGCAGGACATCGCACTAATATCTTTCCTTTTCATCATGGGCAGCTTTGGTCAAATACTTTTTATCCTTTGCTTTTGCTAAACTGCTGCGCTGCTCCACTGCGTCTTTTCTGCGTGCGAAGTGTATGGTGTGATTCCTTTTTGTTGTCATTTTATTTATCTTTGGGTATCGTACCATACCACAAACACCACAAAACCAGTTTTCTCCCCTCCTCCTCCTCCCACTTATTTTTTCCTTTTGATTTTTCGCATCTCTTCCTGCAACACTTAATGTGTTTCTTTTTTTTCTTTTCGCTTTCTTCCCTCTTCTGTTTTTAAATACCTCTTAGTTTCATGACTTATTCGCCTCGTTCATTCGGTTCTTTAAGTTTACACGTTGTTTTAAGTTGTGTACGTATGACTTCCGCTTGGTTTTAGCCTGCTTACTTTGACATCAGGCGTAGTGGTAACACAGAGGAGGCGGCATACCGGCGAAAGAAGGGAGCCAGTTGAATAAAGCGATGAGCGAACTGTACGAAGGGTAATCAGGGCGCTAGCTAAACTGAGGAAACTTGAGGGTAATGACAATTGCTTCCCCCCTCTTTCTCTCCATTCACGGCCGCTTTCAACCCCTCGTGGCTTAGCTATGTTGTGCTCGATTTTTCCCTTTCTTCTCGTTTTACCATTTTAATATATTGGACGGATTAAAAATGTTAGTGAAAGGAAAGAGAATCAGAAAACGAATAGGGGTGGGATTTGATCACATTGCGCCTCTTTTGTCACATCCGCTCTGTATCTTCCGGCGTATTTGTGCCTACTCGATGGTTTCCTTTACCTGTAGTGTCTGCCAGGACGTCGTCAAGAAACCCAAAGTCATTGGCCATGCCAACGGATGCCGCGGCGCTTCCTTCGTGTGTGTTGACTGTATGGAGGTATTTGACCTGGAGACTGTGCGCGGTCACACCTCTTGCGTGACGGAGGTGGAGAAATACCAAGGAAAGTGGCAGCGCAACGGCAGCGCCACAGAACGCAAGGGCCATATGGGCGTGACGAGAGCGCGGGAGGTGAGCAGTGACTCCAACTCTGACGACGAGTCGTGGGTGCGGCAGAAGAAGGCGGCCCCCACCCACGGAGTAGTGGTACCGCCCAGCAGGAACGGTGACGGCTGTCGCAAGAAGCAACCGCGATTGGAATCATTTGCGCTGCCGCCTTCCGTCTCAGAAGAGGTGGCGGAGTACACTGTGCCTGGTTTCGTGCTGGGAAGCAGTGAGGAGGTGGCGAAGGTGGCGAGGTGGGTACTCGAGGATGCAGCCCCGGAATCGCTCAGTGTGCGGGAAGTTGCCAGGCGGCTCGTTGGGTACTACGAGGCGCGTATAGCCCGACAGTTGCGAGGCACAGTGGAATCACTCATCCGGCGTGGGGAGCTCCGCCTGGAAGGTGGTGTGGTGGTATCACCGTGATGGCGGTGCCACGTCCTTTGACGGTGTGGTTGAATGATAAGATGGTGGGATTCAGCGTCTAACTGAAATAACAAATAAAGTGGCGGTGGAAGGTATTGTGTGTGGGAGTGATTTTGGGAAAGAAGAAGGTAATGGATAGCGATGGCAAACGGTGAAGGTGAGTGACGGTGGACTGCGTGCTCTATTTGTCAATACTGTGCGGCTTTATTGACTTTGCGTTCACTATTACATACTGGGTGTTGGGTTCTCTCATTTATGCAGGGCATGTGTACACGTCCGGCGAAGGTTGTGGAGTAGAGTTCCCTCATCCTTGTCTTAAACATCTTTTGTTCCACGCCAGTCGCTTGAAGAGGATTTTTCCATCCTTGTAAAGTTTCCCCATTGCTTCCATTTGCTTCTTCCTCCACGTGTGTGTGTGTGTGGGATAAATGAGAGGATCACCCACGAGTATTGTTAATACAACTAACCGTTGCTTATGTTGCTGCTGTTTGGTGTCGCTGCTTTCTCACTTCGTATGGCGGTTCCTCTCGTTTTTCTGCACCGACTCATGCTGCTGTGTTTTTTCTTAGGCCTCCTTCTTTCCTTTTTTACCTCATACCGCAACTACTGCTGTTGTCACTATTTCTGCGCACTGCTGGTGTTACCCTACTACTGGTAGATAAGCACTTGGCTGCCTTAGGGCGCACCAGCGGAATATCCAAAGCGCCGAGTTGGGACACTCTCGCAGGGGTCGTTTCCAGTACTTTCACCTTGCAGGGCCCCTGGACAATGAAATCTTTGCACGAGGCAGGGCAGTGTTGGGGTTTAGTGAACCGCGGCCCCCAGCAGGCTGCATTGTGGCGCCCGCTCGATGCACAACTCCGTGAGCTCAGGGATGACTCCGATGCTCCTCCCGCGCTTCGCTGCTTGGCCATGGCGTCAGGCGCCGAGAGCGTGGAGGCGGGCACCACTAAGAACCCCGCCGAGCCGAGTGTGTGCCCGAACAAAGATGAAAGGAAGTTCCCACAGCAGTCGCTATCGTCATCGTGCCGACACCATGATGAATCGCATCCGGACAGCGCGTTGGGAGGCAAGCTTGGACTCGTGCTGATGTGCGGCGGAGCGTCGCCAACGGCCACTCCCGACAAGCGGGGTGATCCCCCAGCACGCCACACGATAAGCAAGCAGTTTGTGCGTTGTGACAGTATGGGGGCATTGCCAGTGTTTCCTCCCTTAACCACTTGGAAACGGTGTTCAAAGCCATTCCATAGCCCAACAATGAGCTTCAGTCAAACACTGATGTCGAGCGAGGGCAAGAGACCCACCAATTGGGCTCAGATGCAATGTCGGAGGCGCTGCCGGCCATTCTGCCGCTGTCAATTGGAGTTGTTGCTCGTTGGTGGGAACCAGCGGACTCAGTCCGAATTCGGTGTTTATCGCTCGAATCGCACCGTTAAGCAAAGGAGGGTGAAACGCTCGAGCTCAGCGGTGGGTAAAGGGGATTCTGCCATACTTCTTAACGGACCATTTGAATTGCTGGAACCAATGGTTTTCTGTGCATCTTATCCTTGCGGACGGGAAGATCCCAGATTGATGAGGAGGATAAAGGGAAAACTCTTCCTGGCACTCAGTGGTGCGGGTGGAAGCGATGTCGAGCCAAGTGTGGATTCGTTGCAGCCCCGCGATCATCCTGAAAGACTGCGGTTCAGTCCTCTGTTGATATTTCTGAGGAGCGCGGTGCCATTCCCAGGACATGTTCCAACCCCTTCTCCGAGTCGACTTTTATCCACTCGCCCACCATGCCCATCTTTGAAGTCTTAGCTCCGCGCTTTTCCCCACATAGAAATATTCCAGACGGCTTGTGTGGAGAGCAACGAAGCTTTCGAGGCAACTTGGACAGCACTTTCAGTACCGATGGAACCCCGCAGCGCTCCACCAACAATCGTGTGGTCCGACTCAGTTCTAGGGGATCTCACGGCTGCATACGACGGGAAAGCGGCCAGCCCAGCTTACAACGCTTGAGTCGGCGGGATCGGCTTTGTGCCGCCTTAGGGTTACGGAGCCTCAGAGACTGTTGTGGGGACGTACTGCTGGGGTCGACTGTTCTACAAGACTATAGCAGCCCTTTCAGCTCGCTGCGGGCGAGCACATCAGTCGCTGTGGACGTACGGCTTTCATCGTGTGATGCGCCACTGGACACCCTCATGACCTCCGTTGAGACCAGCAGCACCCGCACCAGTTGAGTGCGTCATAATTAGGCGTTCATTTGTTCTTTTTGTGCTCGTAAGTTACGTTTCTGATGGGGTTTAGTGGCATGCAAAGTACCTTGGGGCACCCACCGCCCTCACATATGATGGTTCAACGCGTGTTCAACCAGGCTACCCACTTTTCTTTCCATATACAGGCACATGCTTTTATACTTTGCATATATAGACCTTGGTATGTTTTTGTTCGTCCCCTATGTGTGTGTGCGCAGGTTACGCTACCGTTTTGGTGCATTTATTTGTTCGCTCAGTCGCACCCAGGCACCGCTCCCTCCGATTGCGAGACGACTTTAGTTCATTTCCACGCGTTTTATTTTTATTGTTATTTTTGCTTTCGTGGGCCGTCGCTGAACTTAATGAACTACACACTTTGAGGCCTTGCCAACGTTCCAGCTTGCAAATACGTTGCACGGTTAGAGCTCCTTCCTTTTTCCCACGCTGTTGTTGGTGCTGTTTGGTCGCGTTACCCATCACTCTTGACCTTTTCCTTTCCTGACGTTGGCCTTTTCCCCACTTTTTTTTCCAATTGGTTTTACCTTTGGGAGCACCGGGATGGAGGTCAAGCACCGTTCGTGGAGGAAGAGAATAAAATATTTGGAGGCGAAACGATTGCTGATCGGATGAGTGGGCTGTCGCGAAGGAGTAATGACAGCAGGGATGTCGAAGGAAATAGAACTGCAATTTAAATCTCCTGTGCACAGCTCGGATCCTACATAACATATATGTTTTTCTTGACTTGTTTCTCCTTTAAGTCAACGCACTAGTGCTAGTCAATGACCCGTACTTATCGTGTGCCCGCTTGTTTTTTGCGTGCGGAGAAGGGAGGGCAAGTAAGGAGACAGAACCGAAGTTTTTGGCAGTTAATAATGTGTGTTTATATATGTATCTACTAGTGGTTGCGTTCTTCCATTTGCTTTGAGCTGCAGAGTTTTATTTTTTTCCTTCTCTTTCCCTATGGCGGTCTTGACCATTTCCCCAGAGCCTTACTGAGGTGGCCCCTTTTTTCTTTTTGTTGACAAGCTGGCCAGGGTTAGGCACCACCTGCACGCCAGCTTCTATTCTCTCCCCCTCTGGTGCGTATGGGGGTATTTCATGCGGAGAACACATTGTCTCCAAACGCATGGTGCGGTGATATCAGCGGGCCGCTCCAGTTTTTTTTTTCTTTTCCCCTCTGCCTTGACCCCCTCCCCGCCCGCAGCCACGCAGTTCCACATAAATTCCCTTCCATTTTTGTTGGGTGGTTCGTTGGGCCACGTCGGTAGGTGCCACGTGGAGCCACCCTCACTCGGTTTGGGCAGTTGCTTTGCATGAGAGGGGTGACGTAAGACTTTGAACGTCGTCTTCGTATAGGACCGTTTATTTGTGTTTGTCGAAGTTCATGCAGGTTCTCTCGGACTTCTTCCACATCTTTTAGTGATTTCAGTATGGGACGTCATTGCTACACCCTCTTGGCTCTCGTGGGATTTATGTCGCAACGCTTGTAGCTACTGCCACTGCTGGTGGTGTGGATTTAGTTTTCATCCTTATTTTGTTTTACCTTTTCTCTATGAATCGTTAATGCCTTTCCAGTTTCATACAACAATGCGGATATATCTTTATGTTTGTTTCGTGTATACATTTGGGTTTTTGCACTGTGCCTTATGCATTTGTCATCCATGTTGACCTCCTTTATTGTATATGTCTTCCTTTTTTATCCTTTCTGCAGATTCACTCCTTCTTCCACCGCGTCGCTTCTGCTGTGGACGTGAGTGGGTCTTGTGACGTCCTGCTGCGCGGAAGAGCACCATGCTGGTCGTCCTCAGCTCTGCTCTCGCAGGCTTTTCCCGTCGCATCGACTGGACACTCACCTGCCAAAGAAGGTTTCGCATCAGCGAAGCTTCGCACACCATCGGCGTGATTGATTCATGCAGCAAGAGCAACACTGGTCTCGCATGTGTCTGGAATGAAACCGATAACTGGTGTAGTCTCTGCTGTGAGCCAGTCAACAGCTGGAACGAACACCGTGGGAAGCGGGATCACATTTGCTTGGAGATGTTCTACAACGCAATTGTTCAATTCGGCCGCCGCTGGTCTCCTACTACGCTGTGGTGGGAGGTGGAGGAGTGTGCGCTCTTGCGCCGTTGTGAAGCACCACGCCCGTTGCAACCTTTCGACCAGGACGTGGTATGCAACCGTTTTGTGGACTTTGTGTGCGCACCGACGGAGAACAAGGGGGGTGTTAGCCTTTTGATGGGGTGTTACGACCGAGCAGAGCACTACACGCGGCGCCTGGGGCTTCATGCGTGCCTCCGGCACCTTGTGGATAATGGTGTTGTGCGTACGGATCGTGCGTCGCTCGGCGGTGGTGCATCGTTTCATGGCTCGTTGGTAACTTTCAAGGAACTCTTCCCGGGCCTGTTTAACATGTTTCCATTTGCCGATGCCAAGGAGATATCAGCTCTAACGCAAATGATCGCGTCTACCTACAACAGTGAGACCGTCTTTGATTTGTGCAACTTTCAGCAGCTATTTTCAGTTGGTATGGAGCAGGGAGCGGCAGGGACAGCAAGCGATAATGACGCGAGGGGTTTGCAATCGGTATCACACGGCGCAGGACAGGGAGGTGGCGACGCTTCACCGGCGAATGCATCAGAAGAGAACTCATATCATTTGAAGGGTGTCTTTTGCCGCGGCGTCATGGGTCAGCTGCGGTGGGCGCTGGAGTGCGATAGCGTTGCCTGCCCTCTCCAAGGGGCATGCGGCTGCCACCGCGAGCTTGACCCTTACTGGCAAGTTTTGTCGGAACACACGTGTCGAGCGCTCCTAGCGGAGATGGTGTTTTGCCGCGTTTCGGAGTACATTGTGCGTGTTGAAGGCGTGTGGCGTAGGCGAGGAGCCTTGCCCGGTGGCTTGGTCGATGAAACACATCCGCGGCGCTTGTCGAACTGGGGTCACCTTCAGTACATGGGTGCCGAGCTGTTTGATGAGACGTTTGGCGGGCGCCTTTTGAATGAAGGGGCACCCAAGAAGCTGCCAACTGTGAGCTGACCCTGTGATACCAGAGCCATACAACGGCTGTGCTCAGCGATCTGTTGTTTTCCTGCGGTACAGCGCATAGAAAATAGATTTGAATTAACCAATTCATTTTCTAGTGTTTGCAGTGTACCAGCGGCGTGTCAACGCTGGATCTCTTGGGGCTGCGTAGGCCTGTGGTTGCCATTTCATCCCTGTGAGCAACGTCGTACGCAGGTGTATGGAATGGGTGTATCAGTTGTGAGGGTACAAACTCTGGTTTCTGCCCCTTCTTGCCGTGTTCGTCGCCAACACCATGCGCTGTTAATTTTGCTCACCCGATGCTATTTTTGTTATTTTTGTTGCTCGTTTTTCTTTCGCTCTCTTTGCGTGGGGTCTTTGGGCGCGGCAAATACAACAAGGAAGTCGTAGGAATCAAGGGGCAAGCAGGTGTCGAAGGAAAAAAGGGATCTACCCCGGCACACCGAGGTCCAATGATCAAGTACCTTTTGCTAATAAGCCGCCAGGGCAAACTGCGCCTGGCGAAGTGGTATGTGTCGATGCCCAAAAAGGAGAAGGCTCGAGTTGTGCGTGAGCTGTGCCAAACGGCACTTGGTCGTTCCGCGAAATTTTCGAATATGTTGGAGAACCGGGGTTCTAAATTCGTTTGCAAGAGATACGCCTCGCTCTATTTTATCGCCTGCATTGAGAAGAACGATAATGAACTGGCAGCCCTCGAGATCATACACCACTTTGTCGAGATATTGGACCGTTACTTTGGAAATGTCTGCGAGCTGGATCTTATATTTAATTTTCACCGAGCGTATTTTGTTCTGGATGAGGTTCTTCTTGGCGGGGAATTGGAGGACACGAGCAAGAGATCAATTCTGAAAAACATTGAAGTGCACGAAGCGGCCGCAGAAGACCCGGAAATATCCCGCGCGTCCGGTGCTGCCGCTGGCCGTCCACGCTAACAGCAGTGGCGCAACGCGACAAAAAGGGAAGCCGCTAGCACTGCCGCTGCACACGGGCAAAACGGCAAATAAAGACTGTTTCATATATATATATATATATATATATATATTATATATATATATTCTTGCTTGTTTTTTATTCTTCCAAAATTTGCCCACAATCCTCCCAACATTGAAAAGACATCTTCCGGTCTAAGCGGCCCTGACGCAATTATCGCTGCTCTCTCTGGTGTCCGGCAAGCTTTGAAGCCTAAAGCGCAAAATTCGCTACTTTTTTTTCTCGAGAAAGTGTAACAATTTTTTCTTTACTATATCCCCCACTCTTCCCGGTAATTTTCAAATAGCCAAATTACCTTCACGGGGGTGAATATAGGCGCACAAGCTAAAAATGAAACAAGCCAGAAATGGCTAGGAGAAGCAGGAAGAGAAAAACAACTGCTGCCAACCCAAAGGCAAAGGCTCTGAAAAATGAGGCAAAGCGGGATTATATTAATTAAATAAAAACACTGGCAAGCAACAAGAAATAATAATCAAAAAAGGAACGGGCAGGACAGCAGAGTATACAAAAAGACAGGACCGCTCGTGGACAAAGGGGATTCCCACGCGAAATCACCCGGCACCGAAAACTCTAGTCATCGCCTCTTCTCAATGGAAGCCTCGAAAGAGGAGAGCACCAGGCAGAATTCGTCGCGTTAGGTTCCCGAACCACCATGAACATTATGCGTTAGGGAGTGGCATTGTCCTCACGAACCCCTTTCTACTGTGGTCCTCGGACGCCGCCTATTGCTACCGGAGTTTCCACCACACAGACCGTGCAGGTGGTGAGTGCCCATTGCCAAAGTGGTTTACATAACTTATTGCTTCCAGAATCCAAACCGCTACATTTCCCCTCGAGAGTATGCAAACAGATTTCTTTCATTATCGATGCTTGCCCGTCTAGTCATTTGCGCCGACCGGTAGGGGAATCTCTCCGCTCATCGGATGTCACCGAGGGGAGAAGTAATAAATGGCCAACGAACGAAAGCCGTTCTGCAATACAGCGCCAAAGTAACGGTGAGAGTATCAGCGCCTACGCCACGATTTGGAAAAAGTTTATACTAAAAGGAAAACGATTTCCATGGGGTTTCGTGAAGGGGAAAGGAAAGCGGTTGCAAGCTGCAGTACCGCGAGGCTCTGAGCGAGATTTCCCCCGGCTTTGTGTGGCGCTGTAGGGAGGTGGCCGGCCAGAAGCCAGGAGGGGGCGCGGTCGGCGTCAGCTCTGAAGACCGAGGCTTCGGGGCCGCAGGAGGGCAAGCGGCCATTGGGATGATCATGCATGTTTCGGATGTTGGTACCCGAGGGGTTTGGCGGGGAAAGGAAAGCGGCTGCGCGGCCGAAACATTTTTTTGCGAGGGAGTTTCCGAGCGATGAGGGCGCCCTCGAGGGGTCACCTTTTGGTCCGCGGATGAAGATCCTCCCGCGGTTGAGTGTCCCTTGGAGGGGCTCAAGGCTTTGGTGGCATCAAATTGTGTTTCGGGCCCGTGTTGCCTGCGCCGTTTTCCTGTGGTATTCGGGGCCCCGCGGGTTCGGCCTCGTGCTTACGCGGTTCGTGAGCGCTGGAGGTCGGCGGGTCCACGCCACGGGAAGGGAGGCGGCGGCACTGCCATGATGGGTGTTGGTGCGAGCGCGTAGCTTTCCCCTTTGTAGGGATGGAGGGGGTCATATGAGTGGGAAAGGAAAGCGTTTGCAAGCTGCAGTACCGCGAGGCTCTGAGCGAGATTTCCCCCGGCTTGGTGTGGTGCTGTGGGGAGGTGGCCGGCCAGAAGCCAGGAGGGGGCGCGGTCGGCGTCAGCTCCGAAGACCGAGGCTTCGGGGCCGCAGGAGGGTAAGTGGCCGTTGGGATGACCATGCATGTTTCGGATGTTGGTACCCGAGGGGTTTGGCGGGGAAGCGAAGTTGCTTTATTTTTAACATTTTTCTTTTCGATCTTGTCTGAGTTTATGGGTGTGTCGTTCCTGGGGCAGGGGCATATTTCTTCTGCGCGCGCGTGGATGGAGCGCCGTTCGCCTCTGTTGTTTTTCCCGAAGGGGTTACTTCTCGTGCAACGCCGCCGGTCACCCGGGCGTGGTGCCGGTATCCGGTACCCTGCTGGGAGGCCCGGCCATTGGAATACTCCCCGTCGAACAGGATTGGGTCGGGCCGGAGGCTCTCGGTTACCCGAGAGGGAGCGGGCAGTATCGCCACTTGCGCGATGGGGTGAATGGTATAGTGGGAATCCCCCACTGCTCATGCGGTTTTGCTCCGTTAGATGTAAAGTGGGCGATGGCCAGACTGTCTGGACGTCCTATCCCCCCTTTCGCTGCCATTGGTAGCACCGGTGTTTTACCATAAGGACGGAAGAAAACGCCCCCGCGGTGCAAGAAGACTGTTTCACAATTATACTGAAGGGGGCGAGGGCTGGGCCGGTGTTACGACCGATGGAACCAACTGCTTTGTGAGGTGCAGGGAATGGTCGGGCATGTCGCGAGATCCGTGCAGGGTAAACGCACAAAGGCCAGCAAAGGTGGGTTACTTTATATTTGGTGGGTGTTTGTGCTCCTTTACCGAGGCGAGTTGGGTTCTGATGGTCCACGTCCGCAGTATTGGTCTGTCCCCCTTCCCGCCTTTTTTCTGATTTTTTGTTTCGCTGTTGGTTTTGTTTTTAGTTTCCTTTTCTTTCTTTAGTTAGCGTGGGCGATTAATGTTGTTATGAAGGTTGTTCACCAAGAGATTCTTACCGCTCCTTTTTTTTTGCTTTTGGCCGGTTTGCTTGTTTATTCTCTGGATCGGGTGGTCGATAGTTTTCTCACCGTTCTTCTCCTCCTCGTTTTGGTCGAAGGCATCATTTTAGTACTCTCGTTTGCCTTTGACTTCCTTTTTTGGCCGAAGCCCTTCAACGATGACCGAGCAACCGCCCCGCAAGCCGTGCGAACCCACTACGGAGGATGGGGGAATTGGTTACCAGGGGGACCCCCCGGTGAAGAGGGCGCCTGGCGGCGGTAAAGTCGCTCCTGGAAAGCGGATTTCGGCACCTCAAGGGGCGAGCGGAGACCGCCCGCGCTTCGTCGTTTCACTTCAAGATGGACCATTCTTCATCGCTGGCGCTCCTCCGGGAATGCCCAACACCAGGTCATTCGGTCAGTGCTTGGCGCAGCTGCCGGTTGCCGTTCCCACGGAGGAGGGCTTCACCGACAACAGCCTCCGCCACCAAGTGAGGAGAGTGGCCGCAGCTCGGCGCCGCTCTTGATGCTGCTTTTGTTTTCGCTTTTGCTTTTTGCTAAATTGGATTTTTTTATCCGTCCTGGAATCCTTGCTTGACATTCTGGAAAGTGCGTGTTGGGGACTTGTCGTGGTTCCGTTGATCTCCTGCAGCCGTCTGTCGTGAAGCGGCCCACCCGCTTTTCCATCCCTTTGCCGGTTTGTGAATCCAACTATTGTCTTCTTTTTGCCGCTAAGCGGTTTTTTCTCTCTTTTCCCCAACGTGACAGTAGCTCCCTAAGCCGTTCAGTGCAAGTTCGGGATCAACGTCCTTCATTTTCTCCCCGATGTTTCGCATGTATACTCGCACGCGGCCCCGGTACCTTAACCCTCCGGTGTTTTTGGTTGCCTCGGCCGGCTAACACGTTCGTAACCCCTTTCGCGGCGCGAATGGCAACGAGCATCACCCTTGGAGTTCAATGTGGGGCGACAACACGGCTGCGCATTTTACGGCACTCACTTTTGAAATTGACCGGTGTGCCTGGAAATGAGCTCGTTAAACCTTTTCACTTGTTGTAGCGGGCCGCTAGTAGCTGTTGGATGCTCTCCGTCGTCCCCTCTTCAAGCAAATGTTAGAGGAAGAAAAAAAAAAGGAACGGGTTCGTCGTGTGGAGGAAATAGTAAGCCGTGTTTTGTTAGCAGTTTCCGTTGGGCGGCCACAGCGCGTTTGTCGCACGAGGCGAACTGCCTATCGCCAAATGAGCTAATGTCCCCGCGCTGTTTTTCATCCGATAAATTGTGCTAGATCCCGTCATGCACCGCACCGAATATACGCCATTCCCTCCCGAAACTGGCTGTGCCCTCGTGGCTTTGCTTGATACCGCGCCGTCTCGGCAGTACTCGCTCATTGCATTGTCACATCTCGATGCCCTCCGCGTAATTCTGGTACTGGTCATAGAGAACTGTGCGAAGGTTCTCCCTGGAGTTCGTGATGCACTTCCGCATAAAGTCTGCCGCCTGCAACTCGCTTTTTTGCAATGCGAGACGCTTGGAAAGATTGAGGATCGTCTTTTTTAACTTAAAGCACGGGAATCCGCTACCGAGCATCAACTCCACGAGGACACAAATCTCACGACCATAATGGCGCACGGCGAGGAAGCACCGAATTGCCAAGTTCACAAACGAGCTGTAAGCGCCGCGGTCCACAAGGGCGCTTGCTAGCGAATTTTGTTGCCGCTTCCTTCTGCCATTGTGGACGTTGTGGCCCATCAACTGCGCCATTTCCAGCGTCAGTTTGAACGGGGACGACTCAAAGTTCATATCACCTCCAGGGGAATAATCGAATAAAAACCCAAAATCTATGTGCACCAGATGGCCTTGGGGGTCGATTAGGATGTTGCCGTTGTGACGGTCCTTCACGTTTAGGACGAAGGACGCTACCGCATAAGATGCCATGCTTCGAATGAAGCACTCCCTGGCACGGCGAAAGGTCTCCGACTCCGGGTGTCCGTACGTCTGCACAAAGTACTCGGAAAGGTTTCCCTCCACGAGCTTCCCAATCTGATCGCGACTCATCGCGTTTGGGACACATTCAATCACACCACAGCCCTTCCCCGTGGCCACGACGCGGTAAGGATACAAGAAATGTGGCAGGTCAATCGATTCAAAGATGCGGCGGAACAGGGCGATCAGCTGGAGTGCCAGCTGGTCTTGTCGACAGTCATCCCCCATTTTGAAGATGCACAACTTTGTTGATGTTGTTCCAGCCTTCTGCGCGTCATTGTCATCCCTGCTGCAGGGCGCCACTTTCATTTCATCAGGGCCTCGTCCCACGCACCGGAACTGTATCATTATTGGGCACTTGGCGGCGCTTTGCATCGCGCCCGCGCTCTCAGGTATCAGCTCCACTATCCTGCATTTTGGCTCTGTGGGAAGGTAAAGCCGGTGCCGCTGAATCGGGTCGTGGAACTCCGCACCCCGAAGGCGGAGGCGGAGCTGTTTCTTTCGTAGTGGCTTCTCAATCAATTTCATTTCCCCAGAGACGGAAACTAGCTTGTCTATGAAGTTGAACTCATGGTCATGGAAGGCGCGGGCACGGGCGTCCAATCCACGGTATATCTCTGAAGCGAGTTGGGCGCACTTATTGACGGGGACGCCGCTCCCTGCCTTTTCTTCTTCCTCAGCGCGAAGGGACCACATCAATTGATGCATGAACATCCAGTCTCTTTGGCACATATCCTTTAAAAAGGTGGCCACTCCGTCAGTTTGGTCAGTTTTAAGGACCTGTAAGATTTGGGGAAGGTAAAATGTTAGAACATCGCCCCTTTTTGACAGTAGGCTGCGAAGGGCGTACACCCTCACCTGCGGATAGCGTGACGCGTACTGCGGGTGCAAGAAGCGCAGGGCTTGCACCACACCGCAGTTCCCAAAGAGGTGAAGAGCCGAGTATCCGTTGACAAGCGCTACATTGTTGAGGTAGAGTTCAACAGATTCCGGCGTTGCGCAGAATGCCTCGGGGTTATCGGAGACGAGTTGGGCGGCCCAGCCGACAACGTACTTGTTGGGGAATCGTGCGGCCAAAGAGACCAGCACTGCAGGGTCACTCTCTGCGGCCGCCCTGCAGTGGGCCAACCACGCGTCCTGCGAAATGTCAAAGTAGCACCCCTCATCGCCATCGGGCGGTTCGCAGGGGCAGAGCCAGAGTCGGAGTCGATGACGCTCGTGGGCCACGAGAAGTCGCAAAAGCTCAATGAGAGCCACAAGTCGGTTTCTCTCAGCGATGAGGTCGTACCCGACTGCACGAGGGCCTTTCCCACAATCGTGGCTTGCCGCATGCATCTTCAGGCCGCGTCCCACCCTGTTTCCCATAAACGTGAGATTGGTGGAGGAGGCGTTTTGCTCCGTTGGTGATACAAAGTCAAAGAATCCCGCTGAAGTGTGCAACAGCGAATCCCGATCAGCGTCCAATATTTCCAGGAGCTCGTTCATAGTACTAAGCTCTGCTTCTGCGGCAGCGCGATCTTGCGAGAAATACCATGAGGGGGGCATCTTTTGGAACCACTGTAACAAACAACGGTACCAACCCTGGCGGAGGGCGCCGACGGAAGCTGGAGGGACGAGTGCTGGACCACCCGCCTGCGCACGGTAGTCATTGGCATCCTGTAGCCGGCGGCAAACGCAGCCCAACAACATGACCAGCCGCATCATCTCCGAGAAGGATGCATCTTTGGTGGATAGCAACGAGGGGTCTTTCACAACACGCGTCGCGAGTCGCTTCAGAAGAAGAAGGACAGGCTCGGCCGACCGGACCGCTCCATCCCGGTGTACGTAGCACGTGAATAAGAAGTCAACGAGGAGCTTGTGCGGGGAGCTGGTCCCGCAATTCTGTGGGTGAGCTTCCTCCCCCTCCCGCAAACCCGCCGCACTCCCAATCGCAACTTTCTCCGCGTTCCGGGGCCTGAATCCATCAAAGATACCGATGCGTCGCGTAATTGTCCATACGAACCCCTCAGCCACCTGCGCCAGTAGTGGGACCGCGTAGAACGCCGGTCTCTCAAACAGAATCCACTTCCAGCAGCCGATGGCGTTTCCCAGCGCTGCTCCAGAGAACGAGTGAATGGGATACTGCACCACACACTTCAGGAGGTCCATCCTCACCGAGGCGGTGGGCTTCGCGGTTAACAAGAAAGCAGCAGCGGAGCAAATCGATGCGTCCATCTCTTGCAGTGCATTCTGCTGCGCTTGCCTGTGGTCTTCCAAGGCATCAGCTGTGAGGCCGCACTGTCTGGTAACGTCCATCGGCGCCACGAGAGCTCTTCCTGCTCTTCCAATATGTTTAGCCAACACTTCACCAGCACCGCCGTGCGGTGCTAGCCCGGAGAGTGCCCTTACATGGCCCTTCGCATTGCTTCTCCCAACGAGGCTTTGCTCACATTCCCGCTGCAACCCGGTGGGCACGCTGCCTGCGCTGTACGCATGGTTGGCTAGCTGCAAACCGATACCAGACGTGAATGCCCCATGCGACGATTTCTCAACAATGAAGCTCGCGGCCCTTTCCCGCAGTGCGGGTAGGAACCCTTGCTCTGCCAGACGTGCCCAATATCTCGCGAAAGACACGACGTCGTCCAGCTGTTTTCGTCGCTCTGGGGACTCGGTGTTGGGATTAACAGCAGGTGCCCCGGGCAACTGCATAGTTTCGCAGAACGACGCCACCTCCGCGGCAGTTCCCTTTTCAAGCAGATCCACCACGCGCCACAGCAACGGGAGGGCTTTGCTAACGGCCGCCTGAGATGGGAACGTGGAGACGACCCTCTCTAGCACCCCCTTCGCACAATCCCTTACCGACTTCACGGAGAAGCCGTAAATCATCACGAGGTACCGTGCATCCGTGTCGATTTTCTTCACCACGACATCGGGGGAAAGCCCTTGTAGGGCCGAAAGATACTTTTCCGTGGCGGCTGCAGTCAGGTACGTTATGGCGATGTGAAAGCCCTCGCTGGCGTCAAACTCGCAAATCTCAAAGCGGTGGTACTGCGTCACAGTTGGGATTGAACCGCATGATGCGCGAATGATCTCAAGAGCCGACAGGGCACTCAGTAAAAACAGCTCAGGAAATGGAAGGCGACGCCCAACGTGACATACGGCTGGGCAACATGCCCGCAGGGAGCCCAGCAATTCCTTTCGGTTTGGTTTGCTGCAGGAATTGTCGGCTGTGGGTTTACCTAAATTTTGCCTGAGTGTTCCAATATCGCTCATAACCTGTTGATAGTCTGTCGATCGCATGCGCATCAGGGGTGGCAGCAGTGATGCAAACAGACGCACCTGCTTCGCCTGTTGCCAAGTTAACGTGCGTTTACCCCATTGTGGGTACTTAACGGTTGATGCACATAGGTCGATCATCGGTGCTGTTTCAGCGCCTTCAGCCAGCGTTGCAACCTCGAAGGTGAAGCCGTAATACGTAAGCATGAGCCAATAGGATCGAAGCTGCGCGACGTCACTGTCTTCGTAGGGTGCAGGGTTTACGTCGCGGAATTGGAAGCAGCTGGAACAAAGAAAGGAGTCAACGCCAGTGGTATGAACACATTTCTGTGCGTTGCCATGATACCTCGCGATCCCCCGTGGGTCCTTTACCGGCAGCAGCGCCACCAATCGACAGAGAAGGCAGAGTGGCTTAAAAAACAGTAAGAACAGCTCCAGGGCCGCTCTGCGGCTTCCGAGGCACTCGTGGTAGTGGCTGCGTTTCTCCTTCCTGCTCATGCTCCTGGTGCAAAGTATTCCCGACCCCGGCCACCCACAATTGATCATACAGCGTAGCACTGCACGCAGCAGCAGCCGGATCACCGTCCTTTCCTCATTAAGTGCCTTGATCAAAGGGGATTCGTTCCACTCACCATACGGTAACGGTGCGTAGGAACTCCTTTTAAGTGCTCTTTGCATCATCATCGCAAGGCGGTCATGTACGCGTCGGACGAGGTTCCAGAAAATGTCCGCAATAACCCGGACTTTGCCGCTGAGGAACGGCTCGCTTGGGTCCAGGAGACTGCCGGCGAGAATGCGCGTCCGAAGCGTGTCTTCAACGGTGTCAAACAAAAGCTGCACAAACCGCATCACGCCTTCACAGGGTAATGGTTTGTAAAGAGATTGGTGCCTTGAAACGAGGACGCAGACCATCATTTCGAAGCACACGGAAAAATGCGACGATTCAACTGTGCCAGAGGTGGAGGTAGTAAGGCCACTATCTGCCCCACGTGGCTCATCCACTGAGCAGCGCGTTTTCGTGTCGTGCAGTACTGAGTCAAGGAGCTCCGTGGAGGCGAAGGTGCGGAGGTGTGCGTTCGTGGCACATAACCCTTGCAGACAAAGGGCAGCGAGGAAGCCCCTCGACAACCCATCAAACGTGTTCAAGGTTCCCGGACTCCCTTGTCTCAGTGTACAGAGGATGAGCTCGTGCGCGATGTGCTCCACATCGCAGTAAAACTTGTTAGTAAAACGTACTCTCGTTCCACCAGCTGCAGTACTACTTTCGGTGGATACGATGGACGCGATGGCCCTAACTGCTTGTTCAGCAATATGTTGACGAAGGTATTCCACTGAGTCACTCGTGGCGCTCGCGCTGAAAGCACTGGAGGGCAATAAAAGAAACTTCATAATATTACTGACCACCTGAACGCGAGCAGCAACTTCTTCGGGGGAGGGTAAGTAGCGCAAATTACACGGACTACTGCTTATCTGGTCCTTTTGTTGCTTCTGTCTACGCCCCACTGGAAGTGTCTCGTTGCACGCCTTGCTAACGATACGATAACAATAAATACGTCCCAGCTCTGCTTGCAGCAGACCCTTTAAAATAGTGAGCAGATTATCGCCATGCACGACGGTGTTAAAGCTTTGAAGCTTTTCCCATTTACTTAATGCACTTTGGAGTGTTTCCCAAACTATTCGCCCCGCCGTTTCGCCTTCTATTGCCACCTTGCACGCCACAAAGGCAGATAGGCCACAAGCACCTTTCCCTGCCTCTTCCCTCATCCTTTTCGTCAATAGTTTCAATGTCATAGCCACTAAACGGGCATACAAATCACCCTTCCGCCGCAGCCCACGAAGGATGTACTTTGGTTGCAGCAACGGCAAACACCACTCATGCAGTCTGGAGTGAGGTGCCCCGCAGACACAGGACAAGGCCTCCACAAGATCGCAGAGGAACTGCATGTAGCGTGGATCCTCCCGCTGCTGGGACATCATCAAGGAGTCAGCGAGGCCGTTGAGGCGATTCATCAGCGGTGTGCCGAGGTGGATACAGTCCCTCTCTTTAGAGAGGGAGATTCCCACGAGCACGCCGTGGGAAATGGGATTGCCAACACACTTTTCCAGGTCTGGGGGAAAACATGAGACCATCAGCATGTCCATGTTACGGTCCCCAAAATCCCTTGCATGTTCGTTGTCATTGCACCTACAGCGCAGCTCCAGGATGCATGAGACCATTGATGCCACGAATCCTCGGGCATCAACTCCCAGTGGAAGTGGCTTGGTGCTGAGCCGTGTCATCAACGCGGCATACAGGGTAACACATTCCTTGAAGAAGGGTGTTGTGCAACTAAGCGGAAGTGAGCGACATTCAGCTGCAAATGCCATAAGTGCAATAAGCGCCGGTGCGTTCTTCACGGTCACATCAGACTGGCTCGCAACTATTTTCTTTAACTGTGATAACTCCATCAACCGCGCCACTCCCGGTTGCTCCAACACGGAGGTCAGAGGCTGAGCACACGGGTCTACATGACGAACTCCGGTCACTGTTTCGGTTTTTGCTTGCGAACTTGCTCCCTTTCGGACTTCTGTGACCATCTCCTCATTTCCACCTGCAGTGCGGGGCTCCGTCTCTCCTGCTGACACTCTCAAGTGCTGCTGCTTCAGCCTGCGGCAAAGCACGCGGGCCATGGCAAGGACGGCGGAGCGGCGGACCCACGCGGGAAAGTTGGTATTGTCCATAAAAAGTGTGGTCCCACAGGGGCGTGTGGAAGCACGTGAGAGATCTTCCCCGCCACATTGCTGTCGCTTCGTCTCGCCGGTGCTACTACGATACATGCGTTAAGTGTGTCTTTAACAAAGAAAATGATACGAAAGAAATGGAAGGGAGAGTCCATGTGATGGGAACAAAACAAGAAAGCAATACGCAATTACATTGAAAGATAAGAACTGTAAACCTGTCGCTGCAACACCACACTTTCAACATGTTCTTCCACCTTGCCCAATGAAGAAACACAATCACATCCGCAAGAAAAAAGAAGGGGAAAAGGCTTACTCCCATTTCCGGTGCCGCTGAATTACTTAACATGCTGATTTATCGCTGCTGTCTCCCATCCATTCACCCCCTCCGTTATCTGGTACAGAGTGCGCCAGGTTTACGACGTAGGGGAAGAGCGCCCAAGGTTAGGGGGAGAAATCAGTTAAGTTTCTAGAACGGGGTGTGGCTGACGGCCACCTCACACCCCGCGGTTAGCTTTCCCACAGTTATATCCATTTTTCAGTATATCGTTCTCTGCATACACCTTTCAATTACTCCAATGGGGGAAGGTCTTTGTACGTAGGCGAGCATGCGACAGCCTCTGCAAGGTCGCTTTCAAAAAGATTTTCCAAAGCAGCCAAAGAGGCAATGTGAAGCGCCTGAGCCCTGGTAAGCGCAGACCCAAACCCCACAAGTTGCACCTCTCCCTTTCTTGCCTCACGTCGGTGTTTCTGTAAGTAGATGCGGCACTGAAAGCCAGTCCCGCTGTTGGGCTGTTGCTCCACACGCAGCCAGCGTTCGTTCCGATACTCGCGAGTGACGCAGCGCCGAAGGAGCGTGTAGGGGCGCGGTGGGGCTGCGGACTCAGCGCGCTCCAGTTGCCGCTGAATGTCCCGCGTGACTACCTCTGGCAACATTTCCACCACCGGTGCTGCTAGTATTTCCTCCGCGAAAGAGTGTGCCTCCTTGGAGTGTGCAGCCAAGTAAGCCAAAATGCGAGGGAAGCTCTGCCGGCACGCAAGAAGCAGCGCGTCACGAGTACCCTCACGCTTTGACGTTGCTATAGCGCGCGCCACGGGCAAGCCACCTGCACGCGGAAGTGCAAGCGTTACGAACCAGTACCCCCCAATCTCCCTCGCATCCATATCTATCACTTGCTCAGCTGAGGATGGAGACGTGCCAGCGTCCTCATGCATGGCATTGCTCGACACACCAAAGAACGCGTTGAACATGTAAAGTGAGAGCTCACGCGAGTTGGTTACGGGCGGTGGAGGGTGACACTCATACTCAGTCCACAACCGCTCGCCTTTATCTCCAGTGAGGTGGTTTGTTGCGGCGCGCAGCACACTGCACAAGACACTAACAGCACCCTCTCCCTCAGCGCCGGTGCGTTCGCTGATGAGCAGATCACCCTTCTGTCCATAAATTGCTCCACGAAATCGGGCACGAAAGGGCCGAAGCAGACATTCGACGCTCCCGTCATTCCCCGACTCCCCTGCTTCTCCTGTGCTGTCCACCTCACAGCGCTCCAACGTCCATGTGAAGGGAGACATGCTTGGCGCCTTCTCTTCCAGTAACGACATTACCTGCTCGACAAATGAGTCCGTGCCTATGCGGTACACACTGTTGTAAGTATTCTGTGCATCCTGATCGGGATTCATCGCATCACTACGGTTTAACTTGGCGTATGTCTCCAGTTCCTTTGGAAAATACTTCTGTGCGAGCGAGTAAATAAGTACCCGACGCGCATGTTTTACCTGCGGGTACGAAGGCGACACGGCAACCACCCGTCGATGTTCCTCCCCTTCTACTTGCGCCTCCATCTCTGCAACCCACTGGGGTAACCCAAGATCGCCTGAGGCGTTACGCAGCCTCACGCGTAGGTTGTACCATCCCAAATCTTCCTCGGCAAAGGCTGACACCAACGAGAAGATATTGCCCATGTGCTCTACGCGCTTCTCACGTGGGAGGGCACGGAACTTACTGCCGCGTGCCATTGTGTCCCCAGAGAGGTCGATATCAGGGTGCAGCAGGAGGGCATCGCGGTACTGATTCGGGAAGTTCTCTCGGAGAGCATCCAAACATGCATTGCGCCACGCTTCGCCGCGCTTCTTTGCCTGCCGTTGAATAAGAAGCTGCTTTGAGCGTAAGCCATCGTCAACAGTGAGCACAGCACAGGACTCACCCGTTCCACGGTCAGTGTGGTACGTCGTCTGGTAAAAACTACCGATTAGCTGCGACGTTAGGGTTCCAAGAAGTGCATATGCATTCCACTTTCCACGGTGATTGGCAGCCACGTTGTAGTTGTCATGCTTTTGTACAGCAGCGCTGAGAATTTTTGAGGTTGGAAAAAGTATTCCACTGCCCCGCGGATCAAAGCGAGCTCGCCCCACGTCTGGGTACTGATCAAGAAGGTATGTTAGCGCCTGGACATAGCAATCAAATTCAAGCCTATAACGGCCCGCACCACTTTTCTGCCACACTACACTTCCATCTGAAGTGAAGTATGCCGTAAAAAAGAAGCCATACTGTTCGTTTGCCACGGCTTGGCCATCGCCCCCGCCACCAGCCACTGGGACGGGATCGGTAAAGTCTTCTTTGCCGCTCCCAATATTGTCGCCTTCAATGCATATTGCGGCGACATGTTCTGCTTTCCTACCGTGTTTCCGGGCAAGATATTGCACCATGGCGTCAAACTGCCACCGCATTCGCACGAGGAGGGGAGCAGGAGGAAGTAGCTGGCTGGTGATGGTTGCATCTGGCAAAAGGATGGCCTCTGCACGAAGCGCTTGAAGCGAGGCATTCTGATACGCTGCAAGGGGAGTGGCCTGCCTTTTTACCTGGTGAACACTGATGTTTCCTTGGGCATCCTCGACTATCACTGCGGCAGTAAATGTTGTGGAGTGTAGCGTGCGGTACTGCTCTTCAATGGGGATGGATCCAGCGGCTTTAGATTTCTCCCCGCCGTCTGTGCCCGCTGCTGATGTTTCTGGTTCTTTTTGAGAACTGCTACCCGCATCTTTTTCTACCCCACCCTCGGCGGATTCTTCGAAACAATGACTTTCCACAAGCTTCCCCGACGACCGTGCAAAAACATCAACCTCGCGGACGCTTTCCAGCTGCACGTCAGGAGACTCCAGCTCGGTACGGTATCTGTCTCGCAGCATTGCTAAGCAGCGCATTAAGGAGTCGTTGGCAGACTGCCCACGTGCCTCACCGCTAAAAGAAAGTGTGGGTGTCATGCCCCATTCGTCACGCACGTAGGCACAACATCGCCATTCCTGCCCATTAGTTTGCCCGCTTTCTTGTGCCTGACGCTCTTGCTGCTCTGAGGGGATTTTATTGAAAATTTAATCACACGACTAAAGTAAATGCAAAGCTCCCTTAATTCGTCTATAATTGCCTTAAGCTCTAACTGACGTGGTGAAAGCTCAACCTCTTTCTTGCTCTTGTAATGAAATCCCTTCTTTGACTGACCTCGGGAACGACTTTTGGATCGCAACCCATGAGGCGAAATATGGGTCTTTTGCTGCGGATGAATAAACGGCACATCACTCTCCAGAGCCTGGCTTAGCGCTACGTGCAAAACTTCTTTCATGTTGTCTCCAGTTGCAGCCGCAAGCTCTAACGGAAACCCAAGCAAGCGACACGTGACAGATGCTCGGCACTCCGTGAGTCCAATCATCTGTTGCTGCTGCTTTGGTGACTCTGCATGGTTGAGTGGGACGCCTCCTGCAACAAGTTCTTCCTCTTCAATTATTTCCTCCTCTTCGTTACGATCTGACGCTTGTCTTGCTCCACGCCTCGCTGTTCGTCGCACGCCCTGCCGAATCACAATCTTTGCCTGTGGGCCGAACCTTTCCTGCAGCAGTGTCTCCGCTTCCTGCAGTTGAGTATCGCACTCTCCTGCTTTCGCCTCTCCGGTGGATTCAGTCGTTGTGGTCGCGTGCCGCCGAGCCTCGCAATAGTGCGTTGGTGCTAAGCATGCTGTAGGCCCCCAGCAGTAACGCCTTCGGAGGTTTTGCACTGCGGGGGCCACCGCGGAGAAACCCACAGCTACCACCCGCACCTGTTGCGGGATGAGGCACTGCAGTGATCTTCCAGTGGCCCTAACGGTGGTGCGCTGGCAGATGCTGCACGATGTGGCTGGGAGTGTTACAACCCTCCAACACACACCTGCACTCCGTTTCATGCCGCGCTTTCTTTTGTATCTTCACGCAGGAGAAAGCACAAAGAAGACGGGTGTATATGGGAATATACTTGTAGAGTGAAAAGCAAAGCGTATGTGGAGTGACGGCACTTGGGTTAGCTTCCTTGTGAGCACCTAAACGATAAACGGGTCTGAGAGGGATAGCCACCTCGAGTATTCCTTAAAAAATAAATCATTCTCTCTCTCTCTTACTGTGACATATCGTTTTATTAGCGCATTGCACCAAGGACAACTGCATCATTCAGTGGCTCACAAAGACCAACCAGCGATAAAGTAAAGCCACACCCATCCTGCTAAGCTAACGATGAACATAAGTGCGATTGAGTAGTAACTCAGCTCACATACCTACTAGTGCATTGGGGTTATTTGCTCAGTGGGTGGAGGTCACAGGGTTTTGTGGTCCCGTTGACCTACCACAGTGCCGCCACATTCACAGAAAATTACGGTGGCAGAGCCAATCAAAAATAAATAAATGAATTAAGTCCATCACGTACCCGGTGCACCAAGTCCCCCATTTTTACCTTTGAGGTGACGCCAAAAACAGGGGCGCCTACTCCCACGGGTACCAGAAAGTGGTCGCATTGAAGAGGCACTCACCCAGCAGAAAGAAGTACAGCTGCATCCCTACGCATGCAGCACCTAGGCATTGCGCGCGCTCAATTCTAATCGCTGACACCAAGCTCCTGTCTTTGTTGCTGTTTTTCTGCCTTTACCATTCACTTGTCAGCACCCGTTCCTTGTGTCTTCAGTCCTTCCTAACGCCTCTTCGCTAGGCAGCATGCCCCACAATCCCCTTATTTGTCCTGCTTTTCTAATATTCTCATTCATGCACACCGTAGCCAAAGCACGGCCTTTTCCCGTTTTTTTTTGTGGATATATATGTTTTATTTATTTATTTACTTTTCCTTTTTGTTTACCAAAACACTCACTCATCGTACACTGCCTCCATGAGCGGTGATTACCCCAGTAAAATGCGGTCACAGAAAATCAGCGCAAAAAAAAAATGACGTGACGAAACACACACAAAAGTAATGAGACATACGGAAGGGATGCTCGCCCGGTGCTATATAAAGAGACATGGAATGGCTACTTTTGAAAGTGCTGTAGGCGGGACGGCGGACTCTGTAACTGCTTGCAGGACGTACAGATACTCCCGCCACTGTATCAGCTCCTCGAACTTCCCTTTGCTAAGATCACTATCGACGAACCCGAACATATTTGGGATGAATACAGACTCACCTTTGAGTAGATGGGAGAGCGCAACCACTTCATCCGCCTTTGCCGGCCCCTTGAAGGAGGTAAAAATGGCGTACACGCAAACGACAGCAGCAACCGCCTGTCCCTGCTCCCTGGCCACACCCGGCCGCACGCGGAGCACCACAAGGTCCGTTATTACCCCCTCAGAGGTCACGAACACAAACGGCGAGAGGCCATCCACCAGAATGGACGCAAGCAAGTCATCAGTCGTCTGGGGAACATAGGCCACGTCGAATAAGGCGTTGGCGTGCGCAGAAATAAAACTCTGTAGGTGCTCCAGCTGCTCGGTGTTTCCACGATCAACGCTGCGCCACCGCTTACGGTGCATCCCACTATCGAAGAAAGACTTCGGGGGGGCGTTTTTAGCAATTACGTCAGCACGGAGTGCGTCGTCGTACTGGAAGAAGTCAGGGAATACCTCTGAGGAGTACTGGCGTTTGAACACGTTAGCAGGATCTATCGACCTCCGCGACCACTTCAGCATTCCAACTGCTGGTACATTAAGCTGAAGGGGGCTATGAAACACAACAGCTGTTGCCCCTTTCTCTTGAATGGCCTTGCGAACCTCTTCTAACAGTCGCGGTGCGTGGTTCGCACCACGCAGCGTGGCATGCAATGCCAACTGTGATGCTAGGAAAGTATTTTCCAACTGGCCGCTTTTGAACGCAATGGAGCCACCCAACGGTATTGCCATGATCACGGCGCAGAGGGCCTCCTTACCGGCAACTTCATGCGTGGCGCCAACAACCACTGCGCGAGGGAGAACGGCTGTCAACGTCTCACGTTCGGTGGGCGGAAGCCAATTACTAAAGCCTTGGCTATCCTGCACGAGCTCCAGCCCGCCCAGCACGGTCAGAACAAGTTCACGATGGGCCTCTCCCAGTTGTGAGACGTTGAGGCCGGTGCCATGCTGGGGGGAATCACCACTCTCATTACTTTTCCAAAAAGCCCGTGGTCTGCTATCCTTAACAACGGGTGGTGCGGGTTTGGTCATCGTAAACCGAGGAGGTGGTGGAGCAAGCTCCTCAAGGACTTCATCATAGCTCTTGACCAGCTCTGCTGCCTGTGGGAACGCTGCGGCCAGCAGCTTCACCGCCTCACTGTGCTTGTTCAGCGTGGCGATGTCCACAGGCGTCATGTTCTTTTCGTCTTTGACGAATGGAACTTTAATATCGATGAGATACTGAAGTAACAGGGTGCTTCCACTGTCTGCCGCATAGTGCATGGCGTTTCTTCCGTGGTTGTCCCTAAACGTAGTTGGATCTGCTGCGGTAAGGGCTGCGAACTCTTTAAAAGAGGTGAGATCCCCCATTTTGGCCAGGCGCAGCAGTTCAAAATCACCAACTATGCCGCGCCGGGCACTCGGTTCTGTTTCTAGCGTTTGGCCGATCAGCTCACCCATTGGCCTTGTGAACATACAAACAGCGGCTGCATTCTCGGCGCCCTCCAGAAATTTGTCATCTGACTCGTCACTGTTGTACTCGGAGTCGTCATACTCCTCTTGGTTACTACGGACCTGCCTGTCTTGTGCAGACTGCTGCTTGCTTTCTTCTGCCGTCGATGCTGGGTGTCCGGCCGCCTCAACTTCGGAGCGTAAAAAGCGCAGGCGGGCTTCCTTCGCTGCGCGCTCATCATCTGTCATTGGCGTTGACATACTTGCTTATATATATATATATATATACAAATGCGCTTGTTGTTTTTATTATTATTTTCCTTTTCTCTCTCTCTTCCACAGTTATGTAAATTTCACACGTCGCTGATTTCCTAGGTGCTCGGGTAGCTATGCTTCCACGAAACTAACACAGTCTTTAAATGCTTCTGCAAGCGCACCTCTTGTCTTATGTTATTCACTTCACCTGTTTTTTACTCCCTTTTTTTCTTCTTCACATGTTGTATTGCCACAGAAACAGCGGGTCACGAGGGTGATGCAAATATAGCATTTCAGGATTACGATTGGAAGGAGAACATCGGCAGCAGCCTCAACAGAAAATAGTACTAGTACTAACAACAGAGTAGGACAAGGTCGCTCCACATTCCTGCACTTATAACGGTAAGGTTAGCACGGCATGTGTCCCCCCATCGAGAATTTGATACTTCCCCATCTCCCTAACTTGATGAAAAAGGAGGTAGCAAGAACAAAGCGCCAGAAAAAAAAGCTGTCCACGGCCCTCTACCTTTCTACTTGCCATCGCTTGGCGGAGGGGGTGTGTACGGCGTGTATTCAGGTGAAGAGTTTGGCTCGACCATCTCCACTAATATGTTAAGAGCGATGAGGAGCGTCGCGGCAGCGGCAGCAAACCCCGTTACGATGTTCCAGTTGGTTAACTTATCCGCATTGAGAAGCTGTTGCTCCAGCTCCGCCTGTTCTTTGATACGAACGTATTCGGAACCAAGTTTTACGCCAGCGTGCCGTCGTCTCACGTCAGCAGTTTCTGGACAGCGCCACTTCTTTGGACACGAGTTGTGCTCAATAAATTTCCGCACCTGGAAGGTATAAGGACCTGAAGACGGACGGTCGACGAAAGCAGTCACCGGAGACCTTTGAGCGCTTCCTGCGCCCCTCTGTATGTATCTTGAAAACATCAAACTGGCTGTGTGGATTCGTGCACACCCACCACTGTGTGAGTAACAAAAAGGTAGAAGCCGGCACAAATGTACATGCTTTGAAAGGAGGGAAAGAAAAGTCGCACTAAAGAAAGTGAAGCAAATAACACGGATAGGACAGAGAATCATGGTAGTGCAACAAAGTGAGTTCTTTCGTTGTTATTCCGTATCCCAAGCCGGAAGCAGTGCCGCGAAGCACCAAGGCAGATGCGTTGTAGAGGTGCCTTCCGTCCATGCTTATCCATGCTTTAGAGCGGCAGTTAAGGGAATTACTCGCTGCCACGACACGGGGTGCGCTGCGCGGGAGCCGAACTGGATGGCACGCTTCTGCAACCGCACAACGTCACCAAGCCCCAGCAGTGCCGCACAGCGCCGCAGGATCTTTTTATCCCCTACTCCAGGAACACCCGCAGCAGCCGTGAAGCAGCAGACTGATCCAATCGCCTGCTCTAGCACTGCGTCATCTCTTTCCCCCACCGAGTCCATGCCATTAGTTTCCTCGGCGATGGTAGTGACACCTTCACCGCAAGTCTTTTCCTTCTGCGCCTTCAAAACTATCGCTGCGAGCGCTGCGAGAACTCCTTCATCTAGATACGGGTAGCGGCCCTCCCTGCCACTGTCACTCACCACACGGTCATCCCTGCCGAGATTGCGCTCCCACAGCCGTGCGAAGTCATGATTGAGCTCCTTCGCAAGACCACGAATCCCACGGCGTTCAAAAGCACGACGGTGCCGTGTGTACCCACCGAGCGTCTCGTCAGCGCCCATTCCCAGAAGCAATACACGTGCCTCGCACTTATAATTTTCCACGTGGGTGGAAATTGGAGAGGTTTCATTGCTTATTTGCAGCCAATCAGCCGGTTGCACGCGCCGCACTCGTTCAAGGTCCTCTGGACGTGCCAGCCGTATAGCTTTCGAGGGGGCTTCGTTTTGCCTGACAAATGTGATTACACCTGCCATTTCTGCGTCCTTAACGTAACGTCCAAGTTTTTTGTAGCCGCATCGCGTAATTACAGGTCGAAGCTTCAACATATAGTCCTTTCCCAGGGTTGACAGTAGCACCGGAGCTGTGGGGCATCCCCCGCCAAACGCCTCCAACTCTTCAACCAGGGCGTCAACCAGAGGTGAAAATTTCGAGAGGCTGTCATCAGCATCATACGTTGCTGGAGTTCCCTGGTCATCACTTGAGTCGGCCTCCCCTGCCGACAGGCGACAAAGCTTATGTTTGCAAGGCCGTTCTTCCCTTGCATGGTGGTTACCATGCCGTATACGTTGCATACGACCACGTCCTTGGGCGGCGTGCCACAGCGCAGTTCCAATGCTAATGTCAATCGCATCGCCTTTAGGGAAAATAAGATTGCGAATGTGCGTGTCATCACTTTCTGTTGACACATCTACCAGGACTAAGCGCCACTCTCTTTGGGGTTGCGCCGACGATACTGGGGAGCACCCTGCTTCCTCATTTAGCGAAGGGTCTACTAATTGAAGAAGTTGCTCAACAGCGCTAAAAGTCGCTAACCGGTCAGGGGTTAACCCGGGGGTGTCCCCAAAAGCCACATTGATCAGCTCAATAGGCGTGACAGCTGGCAAGACATAGTGGGCAATTGCTGCGAGTACAGTACAGTCGATTCCCCCGGAGAAGAGAACGCCGACAGGGGTTGTTTCATCCCCACCACAGCAGCTAGGTTGAACACGAACTGTAACAGCTTTCCACAGGGCTCGCAAATAACCGGTAGCCGCCATTAGGTCAAACTCCGTGGACTGCTGGATTAAAGGGTGGGAAAGCGCTTCGCGTTTGCACAGCAGATGCATCAGCTTGTCGGGGTATTCCTCCACTTTCGTATTTGGTAAATGCAACTCATCGCTGTACGGCGCTCGTAGCAATGGGTGCATACCGTGGGGCAATTGCCACGGGTAGTGCGTCAGATAGGGTTTCGGTGATAGAGACACTTTCGTTTCGAAGGTGAATAATCCAGTGTTTGGTAACTCCTTCCAGCAACCGAGGCTAAACAGCGAGCACTCACCCACTGAGTCGATATCGTTGTCACTCCCGTTCTCTTCGTAGGTTACATGCCTGAAACGTTTTTTTCGTGTTGGTGTTATATCCACCGTGGCATTGGAGTCGAAGTGTTCCACCGCAACTGACGAAATTGCAAACTCCACGGCAACATTGTCTGGTTCCGCAGGCGATGATGAGGATGATGCAACGTGTGTTAAAAGCGAGCGTCTTCCCAACGGGTCTCGACCAAACAAAAGAAGTTCTAGAGAACCCGCATAGTACACAAAGGCATAAGGACCTTCAATTTCAGTCTCAAAGAACTTTACACATAACTTTGCGAAACATGACCGTGCATCATCCAGACGCTCTTCGCAGTGTTTGTTGCCGGCGCCACGCACACCAACAAGTTTTAGACTGCATTCGCACTCTAGCCTACACAAACGATCACGAATCGCAATTGTGTCCGAATCTGATGGTGACAATCGCAACCCACCGCCAAAAACCTCCCCGTTCCACTGTAAGAAAGACGGACATGATGACAACACCCGGGGACTTAAGTCGTGCGTAGGGCACTGCTCATTGCATATTGACGGCTGCCTCACCACCTGCCCCCCGCCGCGCAGAGCGAGAACAGCACCCATGGCAGT
Organism: Trypanosoma congolense; assembly: GCA_002287245.1. Classification (NCBI taxonomy): domain Eukaryota; phylum Euglenozoa; class Kinetoplastea; order Trypanosomatida; family Trypanosomatidae; genus Trypanosoma; species Trypanosoma congolense. The sequence continues at coordinate 932,292 of NHOR01000125.1, read as the reverse complement.
AACGGAAAACTCTTCGTTGAGGTGCTCCTCTAAAACAAACCAAGCGTCGGGTCCCCGTCTCCTCACAGCATCGCGGAGGGCAGGGAGCGACACCTCACCGCACTCGCACAACTGCCAACGGATCTTATCCTGCAGGCCACGCGCACGTACAACGCAGCCGATACCGCACATAACCTCTGTTCCACCACAATAGGCCCAATACACCTAACATATAAAAGAGGCAACGAACAAAAGCTGTAACAGAGCGAGAGAATCACACGCATCACAACGCGTAAACGCAAGCGCGCTTCAGTTATAGAGCATCTGCGCCACTATTAGACAAGGCAAACGAATCAACAACAACAACAAAGAAACACAAGGAGTGAATATTAAACAGACCATTACTCCAAAGAAAAAAAACCAGCAGTACCAAAGTACAAAGAAAAAAGCAAACAAAAGTTAAAAACAGTAACAAAAATATCATACGCCCATCTCAAAGTAAAAAAAGTAAGAAAAATGGAACAAAAAAAGAGGGATGCGGAAAACAAAACACATTACGACAAAAATAAAGGAGGAGAAAAAAAGGCCAAAAAATAACAACGAAAAGGTAATACAAACACATAAATAAGAAAACCAAAACTAAAATGACAGTTTCAAAAACAAAAAATAAAAAGCAGAAGCTAACCAACCCCCAAAAAATAAAGAAGAACTTAAAGGATGGTTTAGGTCTGATCTTTCTTCATCCCGGAGTAGACAATACAAGATTTTAATTGTTTATGTTAGTTGGAACAATGTCGTGTGCTTCAAATGCGTTTTAGCCATATCTTGTTTTTATATGAATAAGTTTATCAAAATATACTTGCGCAACGGAAGGGCTGAATGCATTTTCAACCCGTCTCCGGTGCTCCCCTTCGCAAGTTCCACCCCTTCGCCAAGTCCTCTCTCCTGACCGGTAGACCACGAGACACGCCATGTGCGGGATATGCCCGTGAAGGTACGTAGCCCCCGCGTGGCATTTATTTGTGCTTCCCGCGGCACCCTGCCAATTGCTGATGCCTCGTGCACGCGGGCGCTTGAGTGCTTGTTCCCCTCCTTCATTATGTGCGTCATGGTGATATTATACACACATACGTACGGGGGCCCTTATAATAATCGTGAAGGGCTGGCAGGGTGAGGTGAACCGCCCGATCGTCCCCCTGAGATATCGTATGAGGCGCCGTCTCCCATGCACCTCCCGCTATTAAAATTTCTCCTGAGTCTCGAAGCAACATCGCTTACTATCCTTGAATGGAAGCGTCCGTGACCAATGCGGCCGTTGTTGGCAGGTTTTGTGGTGGAGTCACGGGCCTATTTTTTAGCAGCCGGTTCATCCACATATTCGCCAATATCAACGCCTGTCCGGGTAGTGCGGCCGGGTCGGACGGACGTGCCAATCCCCTGTTTAGACGAGATAAACGCCATCGCACCATTTTCAAGAAAAAATAGCAGGGGAAGAGCGACTCCTCCCTGACCCCAGCCGCGCATATCAGGCGGGATACTACACACTCCATTTGCTCAATCGTTGCCTCTTCGAGTGGAGGCGATTCTCGAACTCGCCGTGTCATCTTCTCGCTTAGCGAAACTGTCTGCGTATCATGATCAAATAATACCCCAATGAACTCGTACCGTTTGACCATTTATTGCTGCTCGCCAACCATTGCACCGCACTCCTCCATGCTTCCGGCAATGCAATCTCACCATTCCTTGACCGTTCTCCGTGGCCTACTGATGCGTATGTTGTTAATCAATGTGTGGATTCTCAAGTGGTTTGGAGCCGCGTACTCCGTTGTGACTACCGCCGCATCCCCCTGCCAAGGCTCTCGTGATGGTGTGCATAATTTCTGTGTTACCTTTGTAGCCCACTGGGAGCCACTTCAACTCCACGAGCTCACCATTTTCGGTGCGACAGCGGAAACCTGCTCGAATGTCCCGTGGTATGTCCGCCTGGAGGAAAGAGGCCTCAAGATCGAACAGTGGTACGGACTCATTACAAACCGCACTTAAGTACCGGGATATATGTCCAGGTGGGACTTCGGCCTCGTAATCATTCTTGACGTTTTTTTACTTTGGGCCAAGCAATAAATCCACGTCTTCTTCCGGCGGTCTTTTCCCTCACCACAGAAGAAGGTATTGCCCATCCTTTTGTTGGTAGATCAGAAGCATGGCCAGTGACACCCGCTTGTTTCATTTTATGAGCGTCTTCGGTCGCAATGCGCAAATGAGACTCTCTGTCTCTTTTCGATGTTCCTCCAGTGTTAATCATTAGGTTCCACACCTCATCAAACAAGCGCAGTGCCTCATCCTCCATTCGTCGTCGTACCCATTCCAGTGAGAGAGTTCCCACATATACTTCCTGAAGAGGTAGTGACGTCTCTTCCTCCCACGACGCTACCCGCGTTCCTTGCGACCGCCGAATGATGCTGTGTCCTTGAAAATTCGTCCATGTCGCCTCCACTCGGGGTTCCGGCACCACCCATCTCATCAGACTTCCTACATCACCGCAGTCAACAGCTCCGACTTGCCGACTGTGGCTGTCCATCGACCGAGGTAGCGTACCGTGCTCCGTGGAAGCTCTAGAGGGTCGGCATGGTTTCCCAACTGAGTTAATAATCCGAGGTCGAGGTCATGTTCTACCACCGCCGCCGCTGCGTGTGCTAATGCTCCTCTCTTTATCGAATGCTCAGTCATCCCGTAAGGGCATCATATTGCCTCCGTTCCCTTTGTTGTGATGGCCGTGAGCTTTTCTCCATCTTTCATGTCTCCGATTATCTTGCAGATCCTTGTGATATCCCCTTTCCTGATCATAACGTACCTCGCAGCCCCGTGTGAGTCGCGCTTGAACGTTCCTGGGAATGCCCCTCAGTCAACCACAATCGCCTCCTTGTCTTTCGGATGAGGCACGAAATTCTCGCTTCGTAGCTGTGCCATTTATCCCCATCTGCCGGCCGTTACCCATACCAGCCGTAATGCCACTCGACCCCGTTCTAGTGGGAACATGTCGCAGGCGAAATGGAGCTCCCAACGCAGCATGGGGCGAGCCTGTGTCATGGGATCTCCTCCTCCCACCAATCTGCAAAGTCCCGCTAAGAACATCCGCGCTGGTGTATGCTCTGCAGCCAGTAGCGTCAGCAGTGTCCTTGTGTACTGAATTGCACTGCTCTTTGCAAGTTGCGGACTTACGATAAAGAGGGGGACTGTTGTCTCCCCCGCTGGCAGTTCGTGCCTGTCGGCAAATGCATAAAACCTTCGGATGATGGACCCTTTTTGTTCCCACGCTGTACGCGCTCACAACTTCTTTGCTTTTTTGTTGGCTTCTGAAGCCAGTGCTGCGATATACGGATCGTGTGTGTGGGCTTGAATGACTGTGATGTCGTTCACCGATGCCTTTTCTGGGTGCTCAAATCCGCTTGATTTCTCCCAGCTCCCGTGAAAGACTCCCAGCCATTGAGCAGCTGCTGACTTTGCTATCCGTAACGGCCACACTCTCCCCGTCTGTGTCGGGGGACTCGCCCGAACACGAGAAATATTGCACCATATGACACCCTCTTTTCTGCTTCCCCTGTGTAGTATGGGAAAAGGTATTAAAGGCCCCCGAAGTCATTGCCTCCGGGGCCTGAAACCGTTTGTTGGGTGACTCTCCGGTTTCTTCTTGAATACACGACACGAGCTGCTGTAGTACACCACGCGACCGCATGTGAAACACTGCGCCCCACCTGGAGGGATCGCGGTTTGATGCCTTTTTGCCTTCAGAGCCGCTTGAATGAAAACATCATCCTTTCTATGAGGGTACTCAACTGCCTCTCTTATGTCCTCAATCTTCACACCTGGGTGATATTTAACTGTCTGTATTGTCCGCAGTTGGTTATACAACTGCCTCCCCAATTGGAGGTGCCCCTCCGATATGCCCTCCGAGCGCAACCCCAATGCCCATGATACGAAGTTTTTCCAAGCCTCCGTATAAGCCGGTCCCGGTGTTGCCGCTGTTGGAGACATGTACTGATACGCCGCGATCAGTTGTTCCGGATTTCTGTCCTCAAGATACTCCATCGCACTCACTAATGTACGAATATTTATATTCGGGTCTCACTCCTGACATCCAGGAGTTCCTCCGTAACTCCTTTATTCCCCGGATGCCAACACCGCCTGATGAAGGTCGAGGCGCGTGCGGTGGGAACCCTTTCCAAGCGTATTCATCCATACGTTTTACATTACCCGTGTCCTGCTTTCCATGGTGCCTTTCACCCTCCTCCGTGTGAACGCCTACACCTTGACCAGTCAATTGTTGCCGTAACGTAGCATTCGTTCAGGCATATTCTTCTAACTGTGCTGCTTGTTGTGCAATAATTCCTTGCAGATGTTCAAGCTGTTGCTGCATTCCGCTCAAATGCTCATTCGCATTTTGCTGCACGTGGAAGCTCTCGTCAGGGAGCTGCGCACAAGCACTCTCATATTGATTATCGAGTGCAGATTCCGTGGCTTCTACAGTCGTCCATTACGCACGGAGTGATTCTCTCACCTCTTCAAACGCTCAAAGAAAATCTGAGATTCTGGGCAGCGTAAAACGCACCATCGACTGCCTTAATGATACGAAATCCATTTTATGTCCGCGGTCAAAGTAAAACATGACATATCCATCCTCAATCGTTACAAGCCCGTCCACATGATACGTGACTCTCGGGTCCTCTGCCGGTCGAAAGCACGACAAAAAGGAAGTGCCTTAACATCAGCGAAAGTAATCCGTAAATGCCATGGATCTCGTTGCCCATTCCACCTGAGGGAGGGACGGCCGTGTAGATGTGATAACCTCTCATTAGATAAACCTACATTTCTAAAACGCGCACGTCTTCCAAATAGCTGAAAGAGAATAAGAGACCTTTGTCACGAGAGGGCAAGTCCTAAACCATTTATACCAGACGCTTTAAATAAAAAAACAAGGCCAACGGGGTGCGACACTCCTCGCGGGTCAGTGGCAGCAGCGACTGTTGCCGTGGCCAGTGAGCCAGTAAAAGTAATGGAGAAAAAGGACAAGCAAAAGCATAGAAAGACACACGCGTGGTTGGGGCAGCTTTCTCACACTCCGCAAGTGCTGAGAGGCAGAGCGGCGCGGTGTCCCTCGCACTCGCCTCAGAGCCGCATCGTGTGGCCGCACACCAAGAAAGCAAATACACTGGAACAGTGCATGAAAGCAAAACAGAATTGGAGTTTCGGGAGAGGTACGTGAAGCCGGCAAGCAGTCACCGCCAGCAGCCTCACTCGTGCCGCACGAGCCGGGCGAATTCCGTAGGAGCCTTGCCAGAGCACTCATACATCACGGATCCAATCACGATGGGCAGGCACTTGTCTAGTGGCACAGTCAACGGAACGGAGTAGCCGCTGCAGGAGCTGCTCAACGGGTAGACGATCTGTGTGAGGTTATTGGAGCCGCACGAGGCGATGACAGAACCGGCGCCACTGAGCTGCACGCACTTGCCCGTTGGGAATGTGGCCTTGGTCCAGCCACTGTGGTATTTTGCGTTGGGGCAGAACTACTGCGTGAAGGTCGACGCCGGGGGTGGAGGCGGAGGGACGGGGCCGCTAGCAACGGCGGAGCTCGCGTAATTTTTCATAAGACATTGGTTTGTGCCCTTCTCAATGCGGATGTAACCCTCCTCGCCCCATCCCCTGCCCCATGAATTCTTCATAATCCAGTATGGTGGCTTGCTCGTGTCGTTATACCCAACGAGGAGCACACCATGGTCCAGTTGCTCGGAGATGCATGATGTCAGCACTCCGCCCGTGTACCTCTGCAAACTGGTGGCTTCAACGGCAATCGCGACGGGCCCGTTCTTTGCCAGCCACTCGGCTATTTCGTTTTCGTCCTGCGGAAGGTCAACGTAGTCACTGATCTTCGCACCAACGACCTTGCCGCTCTTGTTACAACGCGGCACGTCCCCATCTGTTGATGCGTACGGGTAACTTTCCTCCGTGAACACATTGCCCTTATTCGACGACACAATCCATTTAAACGCTCTGTTCGTGAAACCACCTCGGCAGCCATCCTCCCTAGTGTCACACGACAAGAGCATTTGCTCCGACAGAGACGTCAGATTATGGCCCGTAACTTTCCACTGGCCCTCTATGTTCCCTATGGCAGTGAATGTCCACGAAGAGTCGCATAACCTCTGGTCCTTCACGGGTGTCACCGCGCCCTTCTTGCGCCAGTCAACTGCCTCAGGTGCCTTCCCAGTGGACACATTCACCACCTTGCGTGGTCGCTTCAGCGCCGCAGCGTAGTACTCCGCCCCGTTGTGGTAGGTCGCCCTGAACTCCTCGGGTGACATATCGGAGAACCGCGTCACACCAAACGTCGCATAGGGGTTCGCAGCGGCCTCCTCCTTTGCACGCTCCATGTTCTGCTTGAAGACGCGGAAACGGAATGCCTCCTCCGTGGCGTCCTTGTACGACCTGCTGTACTTTTGCTTGAATGCGGCGAATTGCTGCTGCAACGATTGCTCTGCGTGAAGCACTCCCAACGCCACGGGAACAAAGCACGCCGCAACGGCGAGCAGGCCCACGGAGAGGCGTAGGGTGCGTGTCATTTCTGATCGTGGCATCGTACAATAAAGGAAAAGAAAGAAGAAAAGCCTCTTACGCTCTCGGGTTGTCGCTGCTCTATTGTTCTCCCTTTTTTGATTCTTATTTTTAGCTCGTTCGTGAGTGCAGGATACACTGCGCCAACGTACGGTGTGACATACAGGGAGAGATGGGAGGCAAAGGAAGAAGCGCAATCAGGCAAGCGAAGCGTATTGGGAGCAAGTGTGGGTGCAAAAATAAAAAAAAACAAGGCCAACGGGGTGCGACACTCCTCGCGGGTCAGTGGCAGCAGCGACTGTTGCCGTGGCCAGTGAGCCAGTAAAAGTAATGGAGAAAAAGGACAAGCAAAAGCATAGAAAGACACACGCGTGGTTGGGGCAGCTTTCTCACACTCCGCAAGTGCTGAGAGGCAGAGCGGCGCGGTGTCCCTCGCACTCGCCTCAGAGCCGCATCGTGTGGCCGCACACCAAGAAAGCAAATACACTGGAACATTGCATGAAAGCAAAACAGAATTGGAGTTTCGGGAGAGGTACGTGAAGCCGGCAAGCAGTCACCGCCAGCAGCCTCACTCGTGCCGCACGAGCCGGGCGGATTCCGTAGGAGCCTTGCCAGAGCACTCATACATCACGGATCCAATCACGATGGGCAGGCACTTGTCTAGTGGCACAGTCAACGGAACGGAGTAGCCGCTGCAGGAGCTGCTCAACGGGTAGACGATCTGTGTGAGGTTATTGGAGCCGCACGAGGCGATGACAGAACCGGCGCCACTGAGCTGCACGCACTTGCCCGTTGGGAATGTGGCCTTGGTGCAGCCACTCTGGCATTCTGCACTCTCGCAGAACTCCTGCGTGAAGGTCGACGCCGGGGGTGGAGGCGGAGGGACGGGGCGGTGGACAATGGCGGAGGTCGCGTAGTTTTTCACAAGACATTGGTTTGTGCCCTTCTCAATGCGGATGTAACCCTCCTCGCCCCATTCCTTGCTCCATGAGTTCTTGATAATCCAGTATGGTGGCTTGCTCGTGTCGTTATACCCAACGAGGAGCACACCATGGTCCAGATGCTTAGAGATGCATGATGTCAGCACTCCGCCCGTGTAGTCCTGGAAACTGGTGGCGTCAACGGCAATCGCGACGGGCCCGTTCTTTGCCAGCCACTCGGCTATTGCGTTTTCGTCCTTCGGAAGGTCAACATGGTCTCTGATCTTCGCACCAACGACCTTGTCGCTCATGCGGCAAGGCGGCACGTTCCCCCCTTTTGAGGCGTACGGGTAACTTTCCTCCGTGAACACTCTGTGCCTATTCGACGACACAATCCATTTGAACGCGTTATCCATGAGACCACCTGCGCAGCCAAGGTCCTCAGTGTCACATGATACGAGCATCTGCTCCGACAGAGACGTCAGATTATGGCCCGTAACTTTCCACTGGCCCTCTATGTTCCCTATGGCAGAGAATGCCCAGCAAGAGCCGCATTGTCCCTGGTCCTTCACGGGTGTCACCGCGCCCTTCTTGCGCCAGTCAACTGCCTCAGGTGCCTTCCCAGTGGACACAGTCACCACCTTGCGTGGTCGCTTCAGCGCCGCAGCGTAGTACTCCGCCCCGTTGTGGTAGGTCGCCCTGAACTCCTCGGGTGACATATCGGAGAACCGCGTCACACCAAACGTCGCGTAGGGGTTCGCAGCGGCCTCCTCCTTTGCACGCTCCATGTTCTGCTTGAAGACGCGGAAACGGAATGCCTCCTCCGTGGCGTCCTTGTACGACCTGCTGTACTTTTGCTTGAATGCGGCGAATTGCTGCTGCAACGATTGCTCTGCGTGAAGCACTCCCAACGCCACGGGAACAAAGCACGCCGCAACGGCGAGCAGGCCCACGGAGAAGCGCAGGGTGCGTGTCATTTCTGATCGTGGCATCGTACAATAAAGGAAAAGAAAGAAGAAAAGCCTCTTACCTTCTCGGGTTGTCGCTGCTCTATTGTTCTCCCTTTTTTGATTCTTATTTTTAGCTCGTTCGTGAGTGCAGGATACACTGCGCCAACGTACGGTGTGACATACAGGGAGAGATGGGAGGCAAAGGAAGAAGCGCAATCAGGCAAGCGAAGCGTATTGGGAGCAAGTGTGGGTGCAAAAATAAAAAAAACAAGGCCAACGGGGTGCGACACTCCTCGCGGGTCAGTGGCAGCAGCGACTGTTGCCGTGGCCAGTGAGCCAGTAAAAGTAATGGAGAAAAAGGACAAGCAAAAGCATAGAAAGACACACGCGTGGTTGGGGCAGCTTTCTCACACTCCGCAAGTGCTGAGAGGCAGAGCGGCGCGGTGTCCCTCGCACTCGCCTCAGAGCCGCATCGTGTGGCCGCACACCAAGAAAGCAAATACACTGGAACATTGCATGAAAGCAAAACAGAATTGGAGTTTCGGGAGAGGTACGTGAAGCCGGCAAGCAGTCACCGCCAGCAGCCTCACTCGTGCCGCACGAGCCGGGCGAATTCCGTAGGAGCCTTGCCAGAGCACTCATACATCACGGATCCAATCACGATGGGCAGGCACTTGTCTAGTGGCACAGTCAACGGAACGGAGTAGCCGCTGCAGGAGCTGCTCAACGGGTAGACGATCTGTGTGAGGTTATTGGAGCCGCACGAGGCGATGACAGAACCGGCGCCACTGAGCTGCACGCACTTGCCCGTTGGGAATGTGGCCTTGGTGCAGCCACTCTGGCATTCTGCACTCTCGCAGAACTCCTGCGTGAAGGTCGACGCCGGGGGTGGAGGCGGAGGGACGGGGCGGTGGACAATGGCGGAGGTCGCGTAGTTTTTCACAAGACATTGGTTTGTGCCCTTCTCAATGCGGATGTAACCCTCCTCGCCCCATTCCTTGCTCCATGAGTTCTTGATAATCCAGTATGGTGGCTTGCTCGTGTCGTTATACCCAACGAGGAGCACACCATGGTCCAGATGCTTAGAGATGCATGATGTCAGCACTCCGCCCGTGTAGTCCTGGAAACTGGTGGCGTCAACGGCAATCGCGACGGGCCCGTTCTTTGCCAGCCACTCGGCTATTGCGTTTTCGTCCTTCGGAAGGTCAACATGGTCTCTGATCTTCGCACCAACGACCTTGTCGCTCATGCGGCAAGGCGGCACGTTCCCCCCTTTTGAGGCGTACGGGTAACTTTCCTCCGTGAACACTCTGTGCCTATTCGACGACACAATCCATTTGAACGCGTTATCCATGAGACCACCTGCGCAGCCAAGGTCCTCAGTGTCACATGACACGAGCATCTGCTCCGACAGAGACGTCAGATTATGGCCCGTAACTTTCCACTGGCCCTCTATGTTCCCTATGGCAGAGAATGCCCAGCAAGAGCCGCATTGTCCCTGGTCCTTCACGGGTGTCACCGCGCCCTTCTTGCGCCAGTCAACTGCCTCAGGTGCCTTCCCAGTGGACACAGTCACCACCTTGCGTGGTCGCTTCAGCGCCGCAGCGTAGTACTCCGCCCCGTTGTGGTAGGTCGCCCTGAACTCCTCGGGTGACATATCGGAGAACCGCGTCACACCAAACGTCGCGTAGGGGTTCGCAGCGGCCTCCTCCTTTGCACGCTCCATGTTCTGCTTGAAGACGCGGAAACGGAATGCCTCCTCCGTGGCGTCCTTGTACGACCTGCTGTACTTTTGCTTGAATGCGGCGAATTGCTGCTGCAACGATTGCTCTGCGTGAAGCACTCCCAACGCCACGGGAACAAAGCACGCCGCAACGGCGAGCAGGCCCACGGAGAAGCGCAGGGTGCGTGTCATTTCTGATCGTGGCATCGTACAATAAAGGAAAAGAAAGAAGAAAAGCCTCTTACCTTCTCGGGTTGTCGCTGCTCTATTGTTCTCCCTTTTTTGATTCTTATTTTTAGCTCGTTCGTGAGTGCAGGATACACTGCGCCAACGTACGGTGTGACATACAGGGAGAGATGGGAGGCAAAGGAAGAAGCGCAATCAGGCAAGCGAAGCGTATTGGGAGCAAGTGTGGGTTGGAGTAAATTAGGCTTTGTGTTCATTCACCCCGGAGTAGACAATACAAGATTTTAATTGTTTATGTTAGTTGGAACAATGTCGTGTTGCTTCAAATGCGTTTTAGCCATATCTTGTTTTTATATGAATAAGTTTATCAAAATATACTTGCGCAACGGAAGGGCTGAATGCATTTTCAACCCGTCTCCGGTGCTCCCCTTCGCAAGTTCCACCCCTTCGCCAAGTCCTCTCTCCTGACCGGTAGACCACGAGACACGCCATGTGCGGGATATGCCCGTGAAGGTACGTAGCCCCCGCGTGGCATTTATTTGTGCTTCCCGCGGCACCCTGCCAATTGCTGATGCCTCGTGCACGCGGGCGCTTGAGTGCTTGTTCCCCTCCTTCATTATGTGCGTCATGGTGATATTATACACACATACGTACGGGGGCCCTTATAATAATCGTGAAGGGCTGGCAGGGTGAGGTGAACCGCCCGATCGTCCCCCTGAGATATCGTATGAGGCGCCGTCTCCCATGCACCTCCCGCTATTAAAATTTCTCCTGAGTCTCGAAGCAACATCGCTTACTATCCTTGAATGGAAGCGTCCGTGACCAATGCGGCCGTTGTTGGCAGGTTTTGTGGTGGAGTCACGGGCCTATTTTTTAGCAGCCGGTTCATCCACATATTCGCCAATATCAACGCCTGTCCGGGTAGTGCGGCCGGGTCGGACGGACGTGCCAATCCCCTGTTTAGACGAGATAAACGCCATCGCACCATTTTCAAGAAAAAATAGCAGGGGAAGAGCGACTCCTCCCTGACCCCAGCCGCGCATATCAGGCGGGATACTACACACTCCATTTGCTCAATCGTTGCCTCTTCGAGTGGAGGCGATTCTCGAACTCGCCGTGTCATCTTCTCGCTTAGCGAAACTGTCTGCGTATCATGATCAAATAATACCCCAATGAACTCGTACCGTTTGACCATTTATTGCTGCTCGCCAACCATTGCACCGCACTCCTCCATGCTTCCGGCAATGCAATCTCACCATTCCTTGACCGTTCTCCGTGGCCCACTGATGCGTATGTTGTTAATCAATGTGTGGATTCTCAAGTGGTTTGGAGCCGCGTACTCCGTTGTGACTACCGCCGCATCCCCCTGCCAAGGCTCTCGTGATGGTGTGCATAATTTCTGTGTTACCTTTGTAGCCCACTGGGAGCCACTTCAACTCCACGAGCTCACCATTTTCGGTGCGACAGCGGAAACCTGCTCGAATGTCCCGTGGCATGTCCGCCTGGAGGAAAGAGGCCTCAAGATCGAACAGTGGTACGGACTCATTACAAACCGCACTTAAGTACCGGGATATATGTCCAGGTGGGACTTCGGCCTCGTAATCATTCTTGACGTTTTTTTACTTTGGGCCAAGCAATAAATCCACGTCTTCTTCCGGCGGTCTTTTCCCTCACCACAGAAGAAGGTATTGCCCATCCTTTTGTTGGTAGATCAGAAGCATGGCCAGTGACACCCGCTTGTTTCATTTTATGAGCGTCTTCGGTCGCAATGCGCAAATGAGACTCTCTGTCTCTTTTCGATGTTCCTCCAGTGTTAATCATTAGGTTCCACACCTCATCAAACAAGCGCAGTGCCTCATCCTCCATTCGTCGTCGTACCCATTCCAGTGAGAGAGTTCCCACATATACTTCCTGAAGAGGTAGTGACGTCTCTTCCTCCCACGACGCTACCCGCGTTCCTTGCGACCGCCGAATGATGCTGTGTCCTTGAAAATTCGTCCATGTCGCCTCCACTCGGGGTTCCGGCACCACCCATCTCATCAGACTTCCTACATCACCGCAGTCAACAGCTCCGACTTGCCGACTGTGGCTGTCCATCGACCGAGGTAGCGTACCGTGCTCCGTGGAAGCTCTAGAGGGTCGGCATGGTTTCCCAACTGAGTTAATAATCCGAGGTCGAGGTCATGTTCTACCACCGCCGCCGCTGCGTGTGCTAATGCTCCTCTCTTTATCGAATGCTCAGTCATCCCGTAAGGGCATCATATTGCCTCCGTTCCCTTTGTTGTGATGGCCGTGAGCTTTTCTCCATCTTTCATGTCTCCGATTATCTTGCAGATCCTTGTGATATCCCCTTTCCTGATCATAACGTACCTCGCAGCCCCGTGTGAGTCGCGCTTGAACGTTCCTGGGAATGCCCCTCAGTCAACCACAATCGCCTCCTTGTCTTTCGGATGAGGCACGAAATTCTCGCTTCGTAGCTGTGCCATTTATCCCCATCTGCCGGCCGTTACCCATACCAGCCGTAATGCCACTCGACCCCGTTCTAGTGGGAACATGTCGCAGGCGAAATGGAGCTCCCAACGCAGCATGGGGCGAGCCTGTGTCATGGGATCTCCTCCTCCCACCAATCTGCAAAGTCCCGCTAAGAACATCCGCGCTGGTGTATGCTCTGCAGCCAGTAGCGTCAGCAGTGTCCTTGTGTACTGAATTGCACTGCTCTTTGCAAGTTGCGGACTTACGATAAAGAGGGGGACTGTTGTCTCCCCCGCTGGCAGTTCGTGCCTGTCGGCAAATGCATAAAACCTTCGGATGATGGACCCTTTTTGTTCCCACGCTGTACGCGCTCACAACTTCTTTGCTTTTTTGTTGGCTTCTGAAGCCAGTGCTGCGATATACGGATCGTGTGTGTGGGCTTGAATGACTGTGATGTCGTTCACCGATGCCTTTTCTGGGTGCTCAAATCCGCTTGATTTCTCCCAGCTCCCGTGAAAGACTCCCAGCCATTGAGCAGCTGCTGACTTTGCTATCCGTAACGGCCACACTCTCCCCGTCTGTGTCGGGGGACTCGCCCGAACACGAGAAATATTGCACCATATGACACCCTCTTTTCTGCTTCCCCTGTGTAGTATGGGAAAAGGTATTAAAGGCCCCCGAAGTCATTGCCTCCGGGGCCTGAAACCGTTTGTTGGGTGACTCTCCGGTTTCTTCTTGAATACACGACACGAGCTGCTGTAGTACACCACGCGACCGCATGTGAAACACTGCGCCCCACCTGGAGGGATCGCGGTTTGATGCCTTTTTGCCTTCAGAGCCGCTTGAATGAAAACATCATCCTTTCTATGAGGGTACTCAACTGCCTCTCTTATGTCCTCAATCTTCACACCTGGGTGATATTTAACTGTCTGTATTGTCCGCAGTTGGTTATACAACTGCCTCCCCAATTGGAGGTGCCCCTCCGATATGCCCTCCGAGCGCAACCCCAATGCCCATGATACGAAGTTTTTCCAAGCCTCCGTATAAGCCGGTCCCGGTGTTGCCGCTGTTGGAGACATGTACTGATACGCCGCGATCAGTTGTTCCGGATTTCTGTCCTCAAGATACTCCATCGCACTCACTAATGTACGAATATTTATATTCGGGTCTCACTCCTGACATCCAGGAGTTCCTCCGTAACTCCTTTATTCCCCGGATGCCAACACCGCCTGATGAAGGTCGAGGCGCGTGCGGTGGGAACCCTTTCCAAGCGTATTCATCCATACGTTTTACATTACCCGTGTCCTGCTTTCCATGGTGCCTTTCACCCTCCTCCGTGTGAACGCCTACACCTTGACCAGTCAATTGTTGCCGTAACGTAGCATTCGTTCAGGCATATTCTTCTAACTGTGCTGCTTGTTGTGCAATAATTCCTTGCAAATGTTCAAGCTGTTGCTGCATTCCGCTCAAATGCTCATTCGCATTTTGCTGCACGTGGAAGCTCTCGTCAGGGAGCTGCGCACAAGCACTCTCATATTGATTATCGAGTGCAGATTCCGTGGCTTCTACAGTCGTCCATTACGCACGGAGTGATTCTCTCACCTCTTCAAACGCTCAAAGAAAATCTGAGATTCTGGGCAGCGTAAAACGCACCATCGACTGCCTTAATGATACGAAATCCATTTCATGTCCGCGGTCAAAGTAAATCATGACATATCCATCCTCAATCGTTACAAGCCCGTCCACATGATACGTGACTCTCAGTCCTCTGCCGGTCGAAAGCACGACAAAAAGGAAGTGCCTTAACATCAGCGAAAGTAATCCGTAAATGCCATGGATCTCGTTGCCCATTCCACCTGAGGGAGGGACGGCCGTGTAGATGTGATAACCTCTCATTAGATAAACCTACATTTCTAAAACGCGCACGTCTTCCAAATAGCTGAAAGAGAATAAGAGACCTTTGTCACGAGAGGGCAAGTCCTAAACCATTTATACCAGACGCTTTAAATAAAAAAACAAGGCCAACGGGGTGCGACACTCCTCGCGGGTCAGTGGCAGCAGCGACTGTTGCCATGGCCAGTGAGCCAGTAAAAGTAATGGAGAAAAAGGACAAGCAAAAGCATAGAAAGACACACGCGTGGTTGGGGCAGCTTTCTCACACTCCGCAAGTGCTGAGAGGCAGAGCGGCGCGGTGTCCCTCGCACTCGCCTCAGAGCCGCATCGTGTGGCCGCACACCAAGAAAGCAAATACACTGGAACAGTGCATGAAAGCAAAACAGAATTGGAGTTTCGGGAGAGGTACGTGAAGCCGGCAAGCAGTCACCGCCAGCAGCCTCACTCGTGCCGCACGAGCCGGGCGAATTCCGTAGGAGCCTTGCCAGAGCACTCATACATCACGGATCCAATCACGATGGGCAGGCACTTGTCTAGTGGCACAGTCAACGGAACGGAGTAGCCGCTGCAGGAGCTGCTCAACGGGTAGACGATCTGTGTGAGGTTATTGGAGCCGCACGAGGCGATGACAGAACCGGCGCCACTGAGCTGCACGCACTTGCCCGTTGGGAATGTGGCCTTGGTCCAGCCACTGTGGTATTTTGCGTTGGGGCAGAACTACTGCGTGAAGGTCGACGCCGGGGGTGGAGGCGGAGGGACGGGGCCGCTAGCAATGGCGGAGCTCGCGTAATTTTTCATAAGACATTGGTTTGTGCCCTTCTCAATGCGGATGTAACCCTCCTCGCCCCATCCCCTGCCCCATGAATTCTTCATAATCCAGTATGGTGGCTTGCTCGTGTCGTTATACCCAACGAGGAGCACACCATGGTCCAGTTGCTCGGAGATGCATGATGTCAGCACTCCGCCCGTGTACCTCTGCAAACTGGTGGCTTCAACGGCAATCGCGACGGGCCCGTTCTTTGCCAGCCACTCGGCTATTTCGTTTTCGTCCTGCGGAAGGTCAACGTAGTCACTGATCTTCGCACCAACGACCTTGCCGCTCTTGTTACAACGCGGCACGTCCCCATCTGTTGATGCGTACGGGTAACTTTCCTCCGTGAACACATTGCCCTTATTCGACGACACAATCCATTTAAACGCTCTGTTCGTGAAACCACCTCGGCAGCCATCCTCCCTAGTGTCACACGACAAGAGCATTTGCTCCGACAGAGACGTCAGATTATGGCCCGTAACTTTCCACTGGCCCTCTATGTTCCCTATGGCAGTGAATGTCCACGAAGAGTCGCATAACCTCTGGTCCTTCACGGGTGTCACCGCGCCCTTCTTGCGCCAGTCAACTGCCTCAGGTGCCTTCCCAGTGGACACATTCACCACCTTGCGTGGTCGCTTCAGCGCCGCAGCGTAGTACTCCGCCCCGTTGTGGTAGGTCGCCCTGAACTCCTCGGGTGACATATCGGAGAACCGCGTCACACCAAACGTCGCGTAGGGGTTCGCAGCGGCCTCCTCCTTTGCACGCTCCATGTTCTGCTTGAAGACGCGGAAACGGAATGCCTCCTCCGTGGCGTCCTTGTACGACCTGCTGTACTTTTGCTTGAATGCGGCGAATTGCTGCTGCAACGATTGCTCTGCGTGAAGCACTCCCAACGCCACGGGAACAAAGCACGCCGCAACGGCGAGCAGGCCCACGGAGAGGCGTAGGGTGCGTGTCATTTCTGATCGTGGCATCGTACAATAAAGGAAAAGAAAGAAGAAAAGCCTCTTACGCTCTCGGGTTGTCGCTGCTCTATTGTTCTCCCTTTTTTGATTCTTATTTTTAGCTCGTTCGTGAGTGCAGGATACACTGCGCCAACGTACGGTGTGACATACAGGGAGAGATGGGAGGCAAAGGAAGAAGCGCAATCAGGCAAGCGAAGCGTATTGGGAGCAAGTGTGGGTGCAAAAATAAAAAAAACAAGGCCAACGGGGTGCGACACTCCTCGCGGGTCAGTGGCAGCAGCGACTGTTGCCGTGGCCAGTGAGCCAGTAAAAGTAATGGAGAAAAAGGACAAGCAAAAGCATAGAAAGACACACGCGTGGTTGGGGCAGCTTTCTCACACTCCGCAAGTGCTGAGAGGCAGAGCGGCGCGGTGTCCCTCGCACTCGCCTCAGAGCCGCATCGTGTGGCCGCACACCAAGAAAGCAAATACACTGGAACATTGCATGAAAGCAAAACAGAATTGGAGTTTCGGGAGAGGTACGTGAAGCCGGCAAGCAGTCACCGCCAGCAGCCTCACTCGTGCCGCACGAGCCGGGCGGATTCCGTAGGAGCCTTGCCAGAGCACTCATACATCACGGATCCAATCACGATGGGCAGGCACTTGTCTAGTGGCACAGTCAACGGAACGGAGTAGCCGCTGCAGGAGCTGCTCAACGGGTAGACGATCTGTGTGAGGTTATTGGAGCCGCACGAGGCGATGACAGAACCGGCGCCACTGAGCTGCACGCACTTGCCCGTTGGGAATGTGGCCTTGGTGCAGCCACTCTGGCATTCTGCACTCTCGCAGAACTCCTGCGTGAAGGTCGACGCCGGGGGTGGAGGCGGAGGGACGGGGCGGTGGACAATGGCGGAGGTCGCGTAGTTTTTCACAAGACATTGGTTTGTGCCCTTCTCAATGCGGATGTAACCCTCCTCGCCCCATTCCTTGCTCCATGAGTTCTTGATAATCCAGTATGGTGGCTTGCTCGTGTCGTTATACCCAACGAGGAGCACACCATGGTCCAGTTGCTCGGAGATGCATGATGTCAGCACTCCGCCCGTGTACCTCTGCAAACTGGTGGCTTCAACGGCAATCGCGACGGGCCCGTTCTTTGCCAGCCACTCGGCTATTTCGTTTTCGTCCTGCGGAAGGTCAACGTAGTCACTGATCTTCGCACCAACGACCTTGCCGCTCTTGTTACAACGCGGCACGTCCCCATCTGTTGATGCGTACGGGTAACTTTCCTCCGTGAACACATTGCCCTTATTCGACGACACAATCCATTTAAACGCTCTGTTCGTGAACCACCTCGGCAGCCATCCTCCCTAGTGTCACACGACAAGAGCATTTGCTCCGACAGAGACGTCAGATTATGGCCCGTAACTTTCCACTGGCCCTCTATGTTCCCTATGGCAGTGAATGCCACGAAGAGTCGCATACCTCTGGTCCTTCACGGGTGTCACCGCGCCCTTCTTGCGCCAGTCAACTGCCTCAGGTGCCTTCCCAGTGGACACATTCACCACCTTGCGTGGTCGCTTCAGCGCCGCAGCGTAGTACTCCGCCCCGTTGTGGTAGGTCGCCCTGAACTCCTCGGGTGACATATCGGAGAACCGCGTCACACCAAACGTCGCGTAGGGGTTCGCAGCGGCCTCCTCCTTTGCACGCTCCATGTTCTGCTTGAAGACGCGGAAACGGAATGCCTCCTCCGTGGCGTCCTTGTACGACCTGCTGTACTTTTGCTTGAATGCGGCGAATTGCTGCTGCAACGATTGCTCTGCGTGAAGCACTCCCAACGCCACGGGAACAAAGCACGCCGCAACGGCGAGCAGGCCCACGGAGAGGCGTAGGGTGCGTGTCATTTCTGATCGTGGCATCGTACAATAAAGGAAAAGAAAGAAGAAAAGCCTCTTACGCTCTCGGGTTGTCGCTGCTCTATCGTTCTCCCTTTTTTGATTCTTATTTTTAGCTCGTTCGTGAGTGCAGGATACACTGCGCCAACGTACGGTGTGACATACAGGGAGAGATGGGAGGCAAAGGAAGAAGCGCAATCAGGCAAGCGAAGCGTATTGGGAGCAAGTGTGGGTGCAAAAATAAAAAAAAACAAGGCCAACGGGGTGCGACACTCCTCGCGGGTCAGTGGCAGCAGCGACTGTTGCCGTGGCCAGTGAGCCAGTAAAAGTAATGGAGAAAAAGGACAAGCAAAAGCATAGAAAGACACACGCGTGGTTGGGGCAGCTTTCTCACACTCCGCAAGTGCTGAGAGGCAGAGCGGCGCGGTGTCCCTCGCACTCGCCTCAGAGCCGCATCGTGTGGCCGCACACCAAGAAAGCAAATACACTGGAACATTGCATGAAAGCAAAACAGAATTGGAGTTTCGGGAGAGGTACGTGAAGCCGGCAAGCAGTCACCGCCAGCAGCCTCACTCGTGCCGCACGAGCCGGGCGGATTCCGTAGGAGCCTTGCCAGAGCACTCATACATCACGGATCCAATCACGATGGGCAGGCACTTGTCTAGTGGCACAGTCAACGGAACGGAGTAGCCGCTGCAGGAGCTGCTCAACGGGTAGACGATCTGTGTGAGGTTATTGGAGCCGCACGAGGCGATGACAGAACCGGCGCCACTGAGCTGCACGCACTTGCCCGTTGGGAATGTGGCCTTGGTGCAGCCACTCTGGCATTCTGCACTCTCGCAGAACTCCTGCGTGAAGGTCGACGCCGGGGGTGGAGGCGGAGGGACGGGGCGGTGGACAATGGCGGAGGTCGCGTAGTTTTTCACAAGACATTGGTTTGTGCCCTTCTCAATGCGGATGTAACCCTCCTCGCCCCATTCCTTGCTCCATGAGTTCTTGATAATCCAGTATGGTGGCTTGCTCGTGTCGTTATACCCAACGAGGAGCACACCATGGTCCAGATGCTTAGAGATGCATGATGTCAGCACTCCGCCCGTGTAGTCCTGGAAACTGGTGGCGTCAACGGCAATCGCGACGGGCCCGTTCTTTGCCAGCCACTCGGCTATTGCGTTTTCGTCCTTCGGAAGGTCAACATGGTCTCTGATCTTCGCACCAACGACCTTGCGCTCATGCCAAGGCGGCATTCCCCCCTTTTGAGGCGTACGGGTAACTTTCCTCCGTGAACACCTTGCCTATTCGACGACACAATCCATTTGAACGCGTTATCCATGAGACCACCTGCGCAGCCAGGTCCTCAGTGTCACATGAACGAGCATTTGCTCCGACAGAGACGTCAGCTCATGGCCTGCAACTTTCCACTGGCCCTCTATGTTCCCTATGGCAGAGAATGCCCAGCAAGAGCCGCATTGTCCCTGGTCCTTCACGGGTGTCACCGCGCCCTTCTTGCGCCAGTCAACTGCCTCAGGTGCCTTCCCAGTGGACACAGTCACCACCTTGCGTGGTCGCTTCAGCGCCGCAGCGTAGTACTCCGCCCCGTTGTGGTAGGTCGCCCTGAACTCCTCGGGTGACATATCGGAGAACCGCGTCACACCAAACGTCGCGTAGGGGTTCGCAGCGGCCTCCTCCTTTGCACGCTCCATGTTCTGCTTGAAGACGCGGAAACGGAATGCCTCCTCCGTGGCGTCCTTGTACGACCTGCTGTACTTTTGCTTGAATGCGGCGAATTGCTGCTGCAACGATTGCTCTGCGTGAAGCACTCCCAACGCCACGGGAACAAAGCACGCCGCAACGGCGAGCAGGCCCACGGAGAAGCGCAGGGTGCGTGTCATTTCTGATCGTGGCATCGTACAATAAAGGAAAAGAAAGAAGAAAAGCCTCTTACCTTCTCGGGTTGTCGCTGCTCTATTGTTCTCCCTTTTTTGATTCTTATTTTTAGCTCGTTCGTGAGTGCAGGATACACTGCGCCAACGTACGGTGTGACATACAGGGAGAGATGGGAGGCAAAGGAAGAAGCGCAATCAGGCAAGCGAAGCGTATTGGGAGCAAGTGTGGGTGCAAAAATAAAAAAAACAAGGCCAACGGGGTGCGACACTCCTCGCGGGTCAGTGGCAGCAGCGACTGTTGCCGTGGCCAGTGAGCCAGTAAAAGTAATGGAGAAAAAGGACAAGCAAAAGCATAGAAAGACACACGCGTGGTTGGGGCAGCTTTCTCACACTCCGCAAGTGCTGAGAGGCAGAGCGGCGCGGTGTCCCTCGCACTCGCCTCAGAGCCGCATCGTGTGGCCGCACACCAAGAAAGCAAATACACTGGAACATTGCATGAAAGCAAAACAGAATTGGAGTTTCGGGAGAGGTACGTGAAGCCGGCAAGCAGTCACCGCCAGCAGCCTCACTCGTGCCGCACGAGCCGGGCGGATTCCGTAGGAGCCTTGCCAGAGCACTCATACATCACGGATCCAATCACGATGGGCAGGCACTTGTCTAGTGGCACAGTCAACGGAACGGAGTAGCCGCTGCAGGAGCTGCTCAACGGGTAGACGATCTGTGTGAGGTTATTGGAGCCGCACGAGGCGATGACAGAACCGGCGCCACTGAGCTGCACGCACTTGCCCGTTGGGAATGTGGCCTTGGTGCAGCCACTCTGGCATTCTGCACTCTCGCAGAACTCCTGCGTGAAGGTCGACGCCGGGGGTGGAGGCGGAGGGACGGGGCGCTACAATGGCGGAGCTCGCGTAGTTTTTCACAAGACATTGGTTTGTGCCCTTCTCAATGCGGATGTAACCCTCCTCGCCCCATTCTTGCTCCATGAGTTCTTGATAATCCAGTATGGTGGCTTGCTCGTGTCGTTATACCCAACGAGGAGCACACCATGGTCCAGTTGCTTAGAGATGCATGATGTCAGCACTCCGCCCGTGTAGTCCTGGAAACTGGTGGCGTCAACGGCAATCGCGACGGGCCCGTTCTTTGCCAGCCACTCGGCTATTGCGTTTTCGTCCTTCGGAAGGTCAACATGGTCTCTGATCTTCGCACCAACGACCTTGTCGCTCATGCGCAAGGCGGCACTTTCCCCCCTTTTGAGGCGTACGGGTAACTTTGCTCCGTGAACACTTGCCCTATTCGACGACACAATCCATTTGAACGCGTTATCCATGAGACCACCTGCGCAGCCATCGTCCTCAGTGTCACATGACACGAGCATTTGCTCCGACAGAGACGTCAGCTCATGGCCGCAACCTTCCACTGGCCCTCTATGTTCCCTATGGCAGAGAATGCCCAGCAAGAGCCGCATTGTCCCTGGTCCTTCACGGGTGTCACCGCGCCCTTCTTGCGCCAGTCAACTGCCTC
The DNA here is from genome assembly GCA_002287245.1 of Trypanosoma congolense. Lineage (NCBI taxonomy): Eukaryota > Euglenozoa > Kinetoplastea > Trypanosomatida > Trypanosomatidae > Trypanosoma > Trypanosoma congolense. The sequence goes on along the minus strand of NHOR01000125.1, from coordinate 910,510 downwards.
AGGTGCCTTCCCAGTGGACACAGTCACCACCTTGCGTGGTCGCTTCAGCGCCGCAGCGTAGTACTCCGCCCCGTTGTGGTAGGTCGCCCTGAACTCCTCGGGTGACATATCGGAGAACCGCGTCACACCAAACGTCGCGTAGGGGTTCGCAGCGGCCTCCTCCTTTGCACGCTCCATGTTCTGCTTGAAGACGCGGAAACGGAATGCCTCCTCCGTGGCGTCCTTGTACGACCTGTTGTACTTTTGCTTGAATGCGGCGAATTGCTGCTGCAACGATTGCTCTGCGTGAAGCACTCCCAACGCCACGGGAACAAAGCACGCCGCAACGGCGAGCAGGCCCACGGAGAAGCGCAGGGTGCGTGTCATTTCTGATCGTGGCATCGTACAATAAAGGAAAAGAAAGAAGAAAAGCCTCTTACCTTCTCGGGTTGTCGCTGCTCTATTGTTCTCCCTTTTTTGATTCTTATTTTTAGCTCGTTCGTGAGTGCAGGATACACTGCGCCAACGTACGGTGTGACATACAGGGAGAGATGGGAGGCAAAGGAAGAAGCGCAATCAGGCAAGCGAAGCGTATTGGGAGCAAGTGTGGGTGCAAAAATAAAAAAAACAAGGCCAACGGGGTGCGACACTCCTCGCGGGTCAGTGGCAGCAGCGACTGTTGCCGTGGCCAGTGAGCCAGTAAAAGTAATGGAGAAAAAGGACAAGCAAAAGCATAGAAAGACACACGCGTGGTTGGGGCAGCTTTCTCACACTCCGCAAGTGCTGAGAGGCAGAGCGGCGCGGTGTCCCTCGCACTCGCCTCAGAGCCGCATCGTGTGGCCGCACACCAAGAAAGCAAATACACTGGAACATTGCATGAAAGCAAAACAGAATTGGAGTTTCGGGAGAGGTACGTGAAGCCGGCAAGCAGTCACCGCCAGCAGCCTCACTCGTGCCGCACGAGCCGGGCGGATTCCGTAGGAGCCTTGCCAGAGCACTCATACATCACGGATCCAATCACGATGGGCAGGCACTTGTCTAGTGGCACAGTCAACGGAACGGAGTAGCCGCTGCAGGAGCTGCTCAACGGGTAGACGATCTGTGTGAGGTTATTGGAGCCGCACGAGGCGATGACAGAACCGGCGCCACTGAGCTGCACGCACTTGCCCGTTGGGAATGTGGCCTTGGTGCAGCCACTCTGGCATTCTGCACTCTCGCAGAACTCCTGCGTGAAGGTCGACGCCGGGGGTGGAGGCGGAGGGACGGGGCCGCTAGCAACGGCGGAGCTCGCGTAATTTTTCATAAGACATTGGTTTGTGCCCTTCTCAATGCGGATGTAACCCTCCTCGCCCCATTCCTTGCTCCATGAGTTCTTGATAATCCAGTATGGTGGCTTGCTCGTGTCGTTATACCCAACAAGGAGCACACCATGGTCCAGTTGCTTAGAGATGCATGATGTCAGCACTCCGCCCGTGTAGTCCTGGAAACTGGTGGCGTCAACGGCAATCGCGACGGGCCCGTTCTTTGCCAGCCACTCGGCTATTGCGTTTTCGTCCTTCGGAAGGTCAACATGGTCTCTGATCTTCGCACCAACGACCTTGCCGCTCATGTTACAAGGCGGCATTTCCCCCCTTTTGAGGCGTACGGGTAACTTTGCTCCGTGAACACATTGCCCTTATTCGACGACACAATCCATTTGAACGCGTTATCCATGAGACCACCTGCGCAGCCATCGTCCTCAGTGTCACATGACACGAGCATTTGCTCCGACAGAGACGTCAGCTCATGGCCTGCAACCTTCCACTGGCCCTCTATGTTCCCTATGGCAGAGAATGCCCAGCAAGAGCCGCATTGTCCCTGGTCCTTCACGGGTGTCACCGCGCCCTTCTTGCGCCAGTCAACTGCCTCAGGTGCCTTCCCAGTGGACACAGTCACCACCTTGCGTGGTCGCTTCAGCGCCGCAGCGTAGTACTCCGCCCCGTTGTGGTAGGTCGCCCTGAACTCCTCGGGTGACATATCGGAGAACCGCGTCACACCAAACGTCGCGTAGGGGTTCGCAGCGGCCTCCTCCTTTGCACGCTCCATGTTCTGCTTGAAGACGCGGAAACGGAATGCCTCCTCCGTGGCGTCCTTGTACGACCTGTTGTACTTTTGCTTGAATGCGGCGAATTGCTGCTGCAACGATTGCTCTGCGTGAAGCACTCCCAACGCCACGGGAACAAAGCACGCCGCAACGGCGAGCAGGCCCACGGAGAAGCGCAGGGTGCGTGTCATTTCTGATCGTGGCATCGTACAATAAAGGAAAAGAAAGAAGAAAAGCCTCTTACCTTCTCGGGTTGTCGCTGCTCTATTGTTCTCCCTTTTTTGATTCTTATTTTTAGCTCGTTCGTGAGTGCAGGATACACTGCGCCAACGTACGGTGTGACATACAGGGAGAGATGGGAGGCAAAGGAAGAAGCGCAATCAGGCAAGCGAAGCGTATTGGGAGCAAGTGTGGGTTGGAGTAAATTAGGCTTTGTGTTCATTCACCCCGGAGTAGACAATACAAGATTTTAATTGTTTATGTTAGTTGGAACAATGTCGTGTTGCTTCAAATGCGTTTTAGCCATATCTTGTTTTTATATGAATAAGTTTATCAAAATATACTTGCGCAACGGAAGGGCTGAATGCATTTTCAACCCGTCTCCGGTGCTCCCCTTCGCAAGTTCCACCCCTTCGCCAAGTCCTCTCTCCTGACCGGTAGACCACGAGACACGCCATGTGCGGGATATGCCCGTGAAGGTACGTAGCCCCCGCGTGGCATTTATTTGTGCTTCCCGCGGCACCCTGCCAATTGCTGATGCCTCGTGCACGCGGGCGCTTGAGTGCTTGTTCCCCTCCTTCATTATGTGCGTCATGGTGATATTATACACACATACGTACGGGGGCCCTTATAATAATCGTGAAGGGCTGGCAGGGTGAGGTGAACCGCCCGATCGTCCCCCTGAGATATCGTATGAGGCGCCGTCTCCCATGCACCTCCCGCTATTAAAATTTCTCCTGAGTCTCGAAGCAACATCGCTTACTATCCTTGAATGGAAGCGTCCGTGACCAATGCGGCCGTTGTTGGCAGGTTTTGTGGTGGAGTCACGGGCCTATTTTTTAGCAGCCGGTTCATCCACATATTCGCCAATATCAACGCCTGTCCGGGTAGTGCGGCCGGGTCGGACGGACGTGCCAATCCCCTGTTTAGACGAGATAAACGCCATCGCACCATTTTCAAGAAAAAATAGCAGGGGAAGAGCGACTCCTCCCTGACCCCAGCCGCGCATATCAGGCGGGATACTACACACTCCATTTGCTCAATCGTTGCCTCTTCGAGTGGAGGCGATTCTCGAACTCGCCGTGTCATCTTCTCGCTTAGCGAAACTGTCTGCGTATCATGATCAAATAATACCCCAATGAACTCGTACCGTTTGACCATTTATTGCTGCTCGCCAACCATTGCACCGCACTCCTCCATGCTTCCGGCAATGCAATCTCACCATTCCTTGACCGTTCTCCGTGGCCTACTGATGCGTATGTTGTTAATCAATGTGTGGATTCTCAAGTGGTTTGGAGCCGCGTACTCCGTTGTGACTACCGCCGCATCCCCCTGCCAAGGCTCTCGTGATGGTGTGCATAATTTCTGTGTTACCTTTGTAGCCCACTGGGAGCCACTTCAACTCCACGAGCTCACCATTTTCGGTGCGACAGCGGAAACCTGCTCGAATGTCCCGTGGCATGTCCGCCTGGAGGAAAGAGGCCTCAAGATCGAACAGTGGTACGGACTCATTACAAACCGCACTTAAGTACCGGGATATATGTCCAGGTGGGACTTCGGCCTCGTAATCATTCTTGACGTTTTTTTACTTTGGGCCAAGCAATAAATCCACGTCTTCTTCCGGCGGTCTTTTCCCTCACCACAGAAGAAGGTATTGCCCATCCTTTTGTTGGTAGATCAGAAGCATGGCCAGTGACACCCGCTTGTTTCATTTTATGAGCGTCTTCGGTCGCAATGCGCAAATGAGACTCTCTGTCTCTTTTCGATGTTCCTCCAGTGTTAATCATTAGGTTCCACACCTCATCAAACAAGCGCAGTGCCTCATCCTCCATTCGTCGTCGTACCCATTCCAGTGAGAGAGTTCCCACATATACTTCCTGAAGAGGTAGTGACGTCTCTTCCTCCCACGACGCTACCCGCGTTCCTTGCGACCGCCGAATGATGCTGTGTCCTTGAAAATTCGTCCATGTCGCCTCCACTCGGGGTTCCGGCACCACCCATCTCATCAGACTTCCTACATCACCGCAGTCAACAGCTCCGACTTGCCGACTGTGGCTGTCCATCGACCGAGGTAGCGTACCGTGCTCCGTGGAAGCTCTAGAGGGTCGGCATGGTTTCCCAACTGAGTTAATAATCCGAGGTCGAGGTCATGTTCTACCACCGCCGCCGCTGCGTGTGCTAATGCTCCTCTCTTTATCGAATGCTCAGTCATCCCGTAAGGGCATCATATTGCCTCCGTTCCCTTTGTTGTGATGGCCGTGAGCTTTTCTCCATCTTTCATGTCTCCGATTATCTTGCAGATCCTTGTGATATCCCCTTTCCTGATCATAACGTACCTCGCAGCCCCGTGTGAGTCGCGCTTGAACGTTCCTGGGAATGCCCCTCAGTCAACCACAATCGCCTCCTTGTCTTTCGGATGAGGCACGAAATTCTCGCTTCGTAGCTGTGCCATTTATCCCCATCTGCCGGCCGTTACCCATACCAGCCGTAATGCCACTCGACCCCGTTCTAGTGGGAACATGTCGCAGGCGAAATGGAGCTCCCAACGCAGCATGGGGCGAGCCTGTGTCATGGGATCTCCTCCTCCCACCAATCTGCAAAGTCCCGCTAAGAACATCCACGCTGGTGTATGCTCTGCAGCCAGTAGCGTCAGCAGTGTCCTTGTGTACTGAATTGCACTGCTCTTTGCAAGTTGCGGACTTACGATAAAGAGGGGGACTGTTGTCTCCCCCGCTGGCAGTTCGTGCCTGTCGGCAAATGCATAAAACCTTCGGATGATGGACCCTTTTTGTTCCCACGCTGTACGCGCTCACAACTTCTTTGCTTTTTTGTTGGCTTCTGAAGCCAGTGCTGCGATATACGGATCGTGTGTGTGGGCTTGAATGACTGTGACGTCGTTCACCGATGCCTTTTCTGGGTGCTCAAATCCGCTTGATTTCTCCCAGCTCCCGTGAAAGACTCCCAGCCATTGAGCAGCTGCTGACTTTGCTATCCGTAACGGCCACACTCTCCCCGTCTGTGTCGGGGGACTCGCCCGAACACGAGAAATATTGCACCATATGACACCCTCTTTTCTGCTTCCCCTGTGTAGTATGGGAAAAGGTATTAAAGGCCCCCGAAGTCATTGCCTCCGGGGCCTGAAACCGTTTGTTGGGTGACTCTCTGGTTTCTTCTTGAATACACGACACGAGCTACTGTAGTACACCACGCGACCGCATGTGAAACACTGCGCCCCACCTGGAGGGATCGCGGTTTGATGCCTTTTTGCCTTCAGAGCCGCTTGAATGAAAACATCATCCTTTCTATGAGGGTACTCAACTGCCTCTCTTATGTCCTCAATCTTCACACCTGGGTGATATTTAACTGTCTGTATTGTCCGCAGTTGGTTATACAACTGCCTCCCCAATTGGAGGTGCCCCTCCGATATGCCCTCCGAGCGCAACCCCAATGCCCATGATACGAAGTTTTTCCAAGCCTCCGTATAAGCCGGTCCCGGTGTTGCCGCTGTTGGAGACATGTACTGATACGCCGCGATCAGTTGTTCCGGATTTCTGTCCTCAAGATACTCCATCGCACTCACTAATGTACGAATATTTATATTCGGGTCTCACTCCTGACATCCAGGAGTTCCTCCGTAACTCCTTTATTCCCCGGATGCCAACACCGCCTGATGAAGGTCGAGGCGCGTGCGGTGGGAACCCTTTCCAAGCGTATTCATCCATACGTTTTACATTACCCGTGTCCTGCTTTCCATGGTGCCTTTCACCCTCCTCCGTGTGAACGCCTACACCTTGACCAGTCAATTGTTGCCGTAACGTAGCATTCGTTCAGGCATATTCTTCTAACTGTGCTGCTTGTTGTGCAATAATTCCTTGCAAATGTTCAAGCTGTTGCTGCATTCCGCTCAAATGCTCATTCGCATTTTGCTGCACGTGGAAGCTCTCGTCAGGGAGCTGCGCACAAGCACTCTCATATTGATTATCGAGTGCAGATTCCGTGGCTTCTACAGTCGTCCATTACGCACGGAGTGATTCTCTCACCTCTTCAAACGCTCAAAGAAAATCTGAGATTCTGGGCAGCGTAAAACGCACCATCGACTGCCTTAATGATACGAAATCCATTTCATGTCCGCGGTCAAAGTAAATCATGACATATCCATCCTCAATCGTTACAAGCCCGTCCACATGATACGTGACTCTCAAGTCCTCTGCCGGTCGAAAGCACGACAAAAAGGAAGTGCCTTAACATCAGCGAAAGTAATCCGTAAATGCCATGGATCTCGTTGCCCATTCCACCTGAGGGAGGGGCGGCCGTGATAAGGTGAGTACTGTCGATAATTCAAAAAAAAAATAATACCCTAATAGGTATATTCACCTGCTTAAAACTCCTTAACAAAAGCGGAACACCACGTGTGCAAAAGGAAAGTGTAAAAGATAATACAATAAATACATAAGTGCCAAACCGTCCATAACACAGGAATAAACAACACATCGTGCTGACATCCAACCCGGAAATCGAAGAATATAGCAGAGCGTTGAAGATGGAAAAGTGGACGACGGTTGGGTCCTTTATGACATCGTCAAATGTGAGACCAAACAACAGAAAGCCCATAAAGCCCAGAAACCCACCAACGGGGAGTACCACGGTCGGACCGGCATAATCGAATAGTGCACCGCCGGGAAAGCTAAAATAACCGATGCAATTTCCCACAGTGCTGACAATCGTGATCTCAGACTGCGACATCTGGTACTTGTTTCGCAGTAGTACGCTAAATATCGTGAAGCAATACGTGGATGATACCACCAGTTCGGCAAACACACCGGCCACCAGCATGCGCAGCCGCCTCAGATCGTCCACTATGAGTGTCATAGCCACAGGTACAAGAAGCTCGTTATTGTTATTTTTACTATTACAATTATTATTATTGTTGCTTGCTATGTGTGAGCACGCTTTTCGAGAGGCTGGAGGGGAAGGAAGGCATGCATTGATGAACGCCGTGTCAATTGAGACAACGGAGGGCGGCCGCAGGGCACCACGAAGGAGGCAGCGTGAGCACACACAGACATTAACACAAATCAGGAAAGTTTGACACCCACATGCCAGTGTGGGGGTGGGGTAACAAGCAATATTAGTTCCATATATTTGTGGACTTTATTCTATTGCTTTATTATTAAAGGTGGAACGTTTTTTCATATCAAATACATGATTGAATTATTTATCAAAGAGAAAAAATATCATACATTACATAGGTAAACAGGATAGTGGTTGGCGTAATAGGGTTATCAAGAACCTAAAAGTATAGGTGAATTACAGCAGAGTCATTAGAGGATATTTGTAGCGACATCATTCTTCTATACACATATATGCAGTTTCGTGTGGCACTAAAGTTTTTGCCTCACTCAAGCAGACTGCCTGGCGTCCGGTGCAGTTGAGCTGTCGGCGCATATCGGATCGGCGGCTGGTTCATTACAAGTGCTCAGCTTCGCCCTGGTGAAGCGGTCAAACCTCACATGAGCAACTGTGGCGGCACCAACCGCAATAATGTTCACAGCCATGAGGATGAACATCTGGTCCCGCACACACGACGACTCATTGCATTGTGGCTGAGTGCCAAGCCTGTGTGCCTCAGCGTCGTACATCCTGCCAAACATGAAGTAGTTCAGTGCGATCGTTGACACAATTCCCGAGGAGAACCCGAAGTTATAGTGCTTCCCTACGTCCTGCGAGTACATCATACGGAAGGCCAACACGCCGCAGCCCCAGCCAGCGCCATTCCCCAGCGATCCGAGGAAGAAGGGGAGGATCAGCGCCTCACCGGGCAGCACTGCGAACAGAAGGAAGGCAATGAAGAGCAGCAGGGGACATAACGGGAGAGCGATCGTTGTTAGCATCCGACCCCGGCCCTCGCGCTGCCGCCGCGTCAGAACAATGTCGAGATAACCCATTGACATACGGCCGATTGCGCTCCCAACAGACATTATGGTCACGTACAGTGTCAGTGTCGAGCTTTTGGTGATGCCTCCACTCTTACTCCCGTATATCTGCGCCGCGTTCATTAGCATCACCGTACCTGTGCCCCACATACCGAAGCAGGTAAGCCACATGCACCACAGGTCGATGGTCAGCAAGTGCTGCCAGAACGACCCATCGTACTGCGGTGATGGCTTTGCCTTGGAGCCGGCCATGGTCACCACTGGAACGGTGTCCTGTTCTTTTCCTTTCTCTTGGTCCTGCTCGGAGGCAGCCAGCGGTTCTCCAATGGCGTCCATGTCCGTGGAGCGTACCGGTGTATAGCGCCCGAGGACCTGGAAGGGTAGCGCAATCACCGCGAACGATGCCATGAACAGCACGCTGATAATTGCCAGGGCCAGGTACGCACCATGAGGAACCTCCACATAGCCGGTGATGATTGATTGAGTGGTCAGAAACACAAGGAGGCAAAGCACAAGGCTCACTGCCAGCTTCAACCGTCGGGGTGGCGCGGGTTGGTTAATGTACAGTTGCTGCGTTGCTTCGCGCCTACTCCACTCCTCAGCACTCAGGCGCTTTCTTGTCCACGCGCACGGGAAGTACATAGGCAGCCGCACAAGGTAGAGAACAACCCCCACAATAACGATCAGCTGCGCGGCTAGAAAATATGCAAACCCGGCGTAGTTGTTGTTCCGCGTGTCGTTGGAGTTGACATCCTTAAACCACCCGTTGAAATATGCCATCAGTACACCAGTGCCGAGCCCACTGATCGTCTTGGAGATAAGCACCACGTACCCACGGTCTAGTGGGAATTGCAGCATTAGCGGCATAATCGTGCTGACATCCAACCAGGAAGCCCGAATATAGCAGAGCGTTGAAGATGGAAAAGTGGACGACGGTTGGGTCCTTTATGACATCGTCAAATGTGAGACCAAACAACAGAAAGCCCATAAAGCCCAGAAACCCACCAACGGGGAGTACCACGGTCGGACCGGCATAATCGAATAGTGCACCGCCGGGAAAGCTAAAATAACCGATGCAATTTCCCACAGTGCTGACAATCGTGATCTCAGACTGCGACATCTGGTACTTGTTTCGCAGTAGTACGCTAAATATCGTGAAGCAATACGTGGATGATACCACGAGCCCGGCATACACACCGGCCACCAGCATGCGCAGCCGCCTCAGATCGTCCACTATGAGTGTCATAGCCACAGGTACAAGAAGCTCGTTATTGTTATTTTTACTATTACAATTATTATTATTGTTGCTTGCTATGTGTGAGCACGCTTTTCGAGAGGCTGGAGGGGAAGGAAGGCATGCATTGATGAACGCCGTGTCAATTGAGACAACGGAGGGCGGCCGCAGGGCACCACGAAGGAGGCAGCGTAAGCACACACAGACATTAACACAAATCAGGAAAGTTTGACACCCACATGCCAGCGTGGGGGTGGGGTAACAAGCAATATTAGTTCCATATATTTGTGGACTTTATTCTATTGCTTTATTATTAAAGGTGGAACGTTTTTTCATATCAAATACATGATTGAATTATTTATCAAAGAGAAAAAATATCATACATTACATAGGTAAACAGGATAGTGGTTGGCGTAATAGGGTTATCAAGAAACTAAAAATATAGGTGAATTACAGCAGAGTCATTAGAGGATATTTGTAGCGACATCATTCTTCTATACACATATATGCAGTTTCGTGTGGCACTAAAGTTTTTGCCTCACTCAAGCAGACTGCCTGGCGTCCGGTGCAGTTGAGCTGTCGGCGCATATCGGATCGGCGGCTGGTTCATTACAAGTGCTCAGCTTCGCCCTGGTGAAGCGGTCAAACCTCACATGAGCAACTGTGGCGGCACCAACCGCAATAATGTTCACAGCCATGAGGATGAACATCTGGTCCCGCACACACGACGACTCATTGCATTGTGGCTGAGTGCCAAGCCTGTGTGCCTCAGCGTCGTACATCCTGCCAAACATGAAGTAGTTCAGTGCGATCGTTGACACAATTCCCGAGGAGAACCCGAAGTTATAGTGCTTCCCTACGTCCTGCGAGTACATCATACGGAAGGCCAACACGCCGCAGCCCCAGCCAGCGCCATTCCCCAGCGATCCGAGGAAGAAGGGGAGGATCAGCGCCTCACCGGGCAGCACTGCGAACAGAAGGAAGGCAATGAAGAGCAGCAGGGGACATAACGGGAGAGCGATCGTTGTTAGCATCCGACCCCGGCCCTCGCGCTGCCGCCGCGTCAGAACAATGTCGAGATAACCCATTGACATACGGCCAATTGCGCTCCCAACAGACATTATGGTCACGTACAGTGTCAGTGTCGAGCTTTTGGTGATGCCTCCACTCTTACTCCCGTATATCTGCGCCGCGTTCATTTGCATCACAACCGCAGTGCCCCACACACCGAAGCAGGTAAGCCACATGCACCACAGGTCGATGGTCAGCAAGTGCTGCCAGAACGACCCATCGTACTGCGGTGATGGCTTTGCCTTGGAGCCGGCCATGGTCACCACTGGAACGGTGTCCTGTTCTTTTCCTTTCTCTTGGTCCTGCTCGGAGGCAGCCAGCGGTTCTCCAATGGCGTCCATGTCCGTGGAGCGTACCGGTGTGTAGCGCCCGAGGACCTGGAAGGGTAGCGCAATCACCGCGAACGATGCCATGAACAGCACGCTGATAATTGCCAGGGCCAGGTACGCACCATGAGGAACCTCCACATAGCCGGTGATGATTGATTGAGTGGTCAGAAACACAAGGAGGCAAAGCACAAGGCTCACTGCCAGCTTCAACCGTCGGGGTGGCGCGGGTTGGTTAATGTACAGTTGCTGCGTTGCTTCGCGCCTACTCCACTCCTCAGCACTCAGGCGCTTTCTTGTCCACGCGCACGGGAAGTACATAGGCAGCCGCACAAGGTAGAGAACAACCCCCACAATAACGATCAGCTGCGCGGCTAGAAAATATGCAAACCCGGCGTAGTTGTTGTTCCGCGTGTCGTTGGAGTTGACATCCTTAAACCACCCGTTGAAATATGCCATCAGTACACCAGTGCCGAGCCCACTGATCGTCTTGGAGATAAGCACCACGTACCCACGGTCTAGTGGGAATTGCAGCATTAGCGGCATAATCGTGCTGACATCCAACCCGGAAATCGAAGAATATAGCAGAGCGTTGAAGATGGAAAAGTGGACGACGGTTGGGTCCTTTATGACATCGTCAAATGTGAGACCAAACAACAGAAAGCCCATAAAGCCCAGAAACCCACCAACGGGGAGTACCACGGTCGGACCGGCATAATCGAATAGTGCACCGCTGGGAAAGCTGAAATAAAGCATGCAGGTTCCCACAGTGCTGACAATCGTGATCTCAGACTGCGACATCTGGTACTTGTTTCGAAGGTGCTCCGCGAATATCGTGAAGCAATACGCCTTTGACACCCCGAGCCCGGCATACACACCGGCCACCAGCATGCGCAGCCGCCTCAGATCGTCCACTATGAGTGTCATAGCCACAGGTACAAGAAGCTCGTTATTGTTATTTTTACTATTACAATTATTATTATTGTTGCTTGCTATGTGTGAGCACGCTTTTCGAGAGGCTGGAGGGGAAGGAAGGCATGCATTGATGAACGCCGTGTCAATTGAGACAACGGAGGGCGGCCGCAGGGCACCACGAAGGAGGCAGCGTGAGCACACACAGACATTAACACAAATCAGGAAAGTTTGACACCCACATGCCAGTGTGGGGGTGGGGTAACAAGCAATATTAGTTCCATATATTTGTGGACTTTATTCTATTGCTTTATTATTAAAGGTGGAACGTTTTTTCATATCAAATACATGATTGAATTATTTATCAAATGGAAAAAGTCATACATTACATAGGTAAACAGGATAGTGGTTGGCGTAATAGGGTTATCAAGAACCTAAACGTATAGGTGAATTACAGCAGAGTCATTAGAGGATATTTGTAGCGACATCATTCTTCTATACACATATATGCAGTTTCGTGTGGCACTAAAGTGTTTGCCTCACTCAAGCAGACTGCCTGGCGTCCGGTGCAGTTGAGCTGTCGGCGCATATCGGATCGGCGGCTGGTTCATTACAAGTGCTCAGCTTCGCCCTGGTGAAGCGGTCAAACCTCACATGAGCAACTGTGGCGGCACCAACCGCAATAATGTTCACAGCCATGAGGATGAACATCTGGTCCCGCACACACGACGACTCATTGCATTGTGGCTGAGTGCCAAGCCTGTGTGCCTCAGCGTCGTACATCCTGCCAAACATGAAGTAGTTCAGTGCGATCGTTGACACAATTCCCGAGGAGAACCCGAAGTTATAGTGCTTCCCTACGTCCTGCGAGTACATCATACGGAAGGCCAACACGCCGCAGCCCCAGCCAGCGCCATTCCCCAGCGATCCGAGGAAGAAGGGGAGGATCAGCGCCTCACCGGGCAGCACTGCGAACAGAAGGAAGGCAATGAAGAGCAGCAGGGGACATAACGGGAGAGCGATCGTTGTTAGCATCCGACCCCGGCCCTCGCGCTGCCGCCGCGTCAGAACAATGTCGAGATAACCCATTGACATACGGCCAATTGCGCTCCCAACAGACATTATGGTCACGTACAGTGTCAGTGTCGAGCTTTTGGTGATGCCTCCACTCTTACTCCCGTATATCTGCGCCGCGTTCATTTGCATCACAACCGCAGTGCCCCACATACCGAAGCAGGTAAGCCACATGCACCACAGGTCGATGGTCAGCAAGTGCTGCCAGAACGACCCATCGTACTGCGGTGATGGCTTTGCCTTGGAGCCGGCCATGGTCACCACTGGAACGGTGTCCTGTTCTTTTCCTTTCTCTTGGTCCTGCTCGGAGGCAGCCAGCGGTTCTCCAATGGCGTCCATGTCCGTGGAGCGTACCGGTGTGTAGCGCCCGAGGACCTGGAAGGGTAGCGCAATCACCGCGAACGATGCCATGAACAGCACGCTGATAATTGCCAGGGCCAGGTACGCACCATGAGGAACCTTCACGTAGCCGGTGATGATTGATTGAGTGGTCAGAAACACAAGGAGGCAAAGCACAAGGCTCACTGCCAGCTTCAACCGTCGGGGTGGCGCGGGTTGGTTAATGTACAGTTGCTGCGTTGCTTCGCGCCTACTCCACTCCTCAGCACTCAGGCGCTTTCTTGTCCACGCGCACGGGAAGTACATAGGCAGCCGCACAAGGTAGAGAACAACCCCCACAATAACGATCAGCTGCGCGGCTAGAAAATATGCAAACCCGGCGTAGTTGTTGTTCCGCGTGTCGTTGGAGTTGACATCCTTAAACCACCCGTTGAAATATGCCATCAGTACACCAGTGCCGAGCCCACCAATCGTCTTGGAGATAAGCACCACGTACCCACGGTCTAGTGGGAATTGCAGCATTAGCGGCACAACAGTGCTGACATCAAATCCAGGGATCCCCGAATATAGCAGAGCGTTGAAGATGGAAAAGTGGACGACGGTTGGGTCCTTTATGACATCGTCAAATGTGAGACCAAACAACAGAAAGCCCATAAAGCCCAGAAACCCACCAACGGGGAGTACCACCGTCGGACCGGCATAATCGAATAGCGCACCGCTGGGAAAGCTGAAATAAAGCATGCAATTTCCCACAGTGCTGACAATCGTGATCTCAGACTGCGACATCTGGTACTTGTTTCGCAGTAGTACGCTAAATATCGCGAAGCAATACGTGGATGATACCACCAGTTCGGCAAACACACCGGCCACCAGCATGCGCAGCCGCCTCAGATCGTCCACTATGAGTGTCATAGCCACAGGTACAAGAAGCTCGTTATTGTTATTCTTACTATTACAATTATTATTATTGTTACTTGCTATGTGTGAGCACGCTTTTCGAGAGGCTGGAGGGGAAGGAAGGCATGCATTGATGAACGCCGTGTCAATTGAGACAACGGAGGGCGGCCGCAGGGCACCACGAAGGAGGCAGCGTGAGCACACACACAGACATTAACACAAATCAGGAAAGTTTGACCTCCATGGGAAACCGTGCAGTGGGGGTGGGGTAATAAGAAGAATGGTTAGTTAGGGAGGAAGACGAAGAAACAGAAGGGCATTCGATTTTAGTACCTACTCAAGCACTCTTTGTGGCGATTAGAAGTGGGGCACCCGCTCAATACAAAAAAATATTTCAACGTTTTTAACAAAAGGTAAAGAATATAGTCATGATTTTCCTATAGGTAAAAGTAAAAACTACAGAACCTTTAAGCACGATTATCACCTGATGGTCTTTCGTATATAAAAATAGGTAAAAAAGATTACAACAATTAGTAGATAATAAAAGAGAAAGGATAATAAAGTGAGAAGGAACAAGAGGCAAACAATTTAAGAGAGGGGAGTTAGGGAAGAAAATCAAAAAGCGTTCACAATTCCTTAATGGTCGACATCAGGAGAAAGAGGATAATGATACGCTTCTGTGGACCTAAAGTTTTTGCCTCACTCAAGCAGACTGCCTGGCGTCCGGTGCAGTTGAGCTGTCGGCGCATATCGGATCGGCGGCTGGTTCATTACAAGTGCTCAGCTTCGCCCTGGTGAAGCGGTCAAACCTCACATGAGCAACTGTGGCGGCACCAACCGCAATAATGTTCACAGCCATGAGGATGAACATCTGGTCCCGCACACACGACGACTCATTGCATTGTGGCTGAGTGCCAAGCCTGTGTGCCTCAGCGTCGTACATCCTGCCAAACATGAAGTAGTTCAGTGCGATCGTTGACACAATTCCCGAGGAGAACCCGAAGTTATAGTGCTTCCCTACGTCCTGCGAGTACATCATACGGAAGGCCAACACGCCGCAGCCCCAGCCAGCGCCATTCCCCAGCGATCCGAGGAAGAAGGGGAGGATCAGCGCCTCACCGGGCAGCACTGCGAACAGAAGGAAGGCAATGAAGAGCAGCAGGGGACATAACGGGAGAGCGATCGTTGTTAGCATCCGACCCCGGCCCTCGCGCTGCCGCCGCGTCAGAACAATGTCGAGATAACCCATTGACATACGGCCAATTGCGCTCCCAACAGACATTATGGTCACGTACAGTGTCAGTGTCGAGCTTTTGGTGATGCCTCCACTCTTACTCGCGTATATCTGCGCCGCGTTCATTTGCATCACAACCGCAGTGCCCCACACACCGAAGCAGGTAAGCCACATGCACCACAGGTCGATGGTCAGCAAGTGCTGCCAGAACGACCCATCGTACTGCGGTGATGGCTTTGCCTTGGAGCCGGCCATGGTCACCACTGGAACGGTGTCCTGTTCTTTTCCTTTCTCTTGGTCCTGCTCGGAGGCAGCCAGCGGTTCTCCAATGGCGTCCATGTCCGTGGAGCATACCGGTGTGTAGCGCCCGAGGACCTGGAAGGGTAGCGCAATCACCGCGAACGATGCCATGAACAGCACGCTGATAATTGCCAGGGCCAGGTACGCACCATGAGGAACCTTCACGTAGCCGGTGATGATTGATTGAGTGGTCAGAAACACAAGGAGGCAAAGCACAAGGCTCACTGCCAGCTTCAACCGTCGGGGTGGCGCGGGTTGGTTAATGTACAGTTGCTGCGTTGCTTCGCGCCTACTCCACTCCTCAGCACTCAGGCGCTTTCTTGTCCACGCGCACGGGAAGTACATAGGCAGCCGCACAAGGTAGAGAACAACCCCCACAATAACGATCAGCTGCGCGGCTAGAAAATATGCAAACCCGGCGTAGTTGTTGTTCCGCGTGTCGTTGGAGTTGACATCCTTAAACCACCCGTTGAAATATGCCATCAGTACACCAGTGCCGAGCCCACTGATCGTCTTGGAGATAAGCACCACGTACCCACGGTCTAGTGGGAATTGCAGCATTAGCGGCATAATCGTGCTGACATCCAATCCAGGAAGCCCCGAATATAGCAGAGCGTTGAAGATGGAAAAGTGGACGACGGTTGGGTCCTTTATGACATCGTCAAATGTGAGACCAAACAACAGAAAGCCCATAAAGCCCAGAAACCCACCAACGGAAAGAACCACCATCGGACCGGCATAATCGAATAGCGCACCGCTGGGAAAGCTGAAATAAAGCATGCAGGTTCCCACAGTGCTGACAATCGTGATCTCAGACTGCGACATCTGGTACTTGTTTCGAAGGTGTTCCGCGAATATCGTGAAGCAATACGCCTTTGACACCCCGAGCCCGGCATACACACCGGCCACCAGCATGCGCAGCCGCCTCAGATCGTCCACTATGAGTGTCATAGCCACAGGTACAAGAAGCTCGTTATTGTTATTTTTACTATTACAATTATTATTATTGTTGCTTGCTATGTGTGAGCACGCTTTTCGAGAGGCTGGAGGGGAAGGAAGGCATGCATTGATGAACGCCGTGTCAATTGAGACAACGGAGGGCGGCCGCAGGGCACCACGAAGGAGGCAGCGTGAGCACACACAGACATTAACACAAATCAGGAAAGTTCATTATCCTTTTCCGTCGTGCGGTGATATACCCATAATGCAAGGTAGAGGTATATCTAGGATTGATAAAATAAATAGTATATTAATGTATATACTTTTCAGAAAAAAATAAATAGATTTGTTACTTATACAGCTGTTGTTGAGATTATTTCTTTTAATAAGAGCGCTATGTAAATGTTACACAATCATGTATAGTAAAAATCTAAATGATGAATAAGTCAAAAAAAAAAAAACAGATATATCTCACTTTTCTACTGTATATCATTTCGTTGTGGCAGGAATACACAAATGCGGAGGTATATAGCATTATACCCTCTTTCCACGTCGCGTAGTATATAAGTTACCGCCTCACTCAAGCAGACTGCCTGGCGTTCGGTGCAGTTGAGCTGTCGGCGCATATCGGATCGGCGGCTGGTTCATTACAAGTGCTCAGCTTCGCCCTGGTGAAGCGGTCAAACCTCACATGAGCAACTGTGGCGGCACCAACCGCAATAATGTTCACAGCCATGAGGATGAACATCTGGTCCCGCACACACGACGACTCATTGCATTGTGGCTGAGTGCCAAGCCTGTGTGCCTCAGCGTCGTACATCCTGCCAAACATGAAGTAGTTCAGTGCGATCGTTGACACAATTCCCGAGGAGAACCCGAAGTTATAGTGCTTCCCTACGTCCTGCGAGTACATCATACGGAAGGCCAACACGCCGCAGCCCCAGCCAGCGCCATTCCCCAGCGATCCGAGGAAGAAGGGGAGGATCAGCGCCTCACCGGGCAGCACTGCGAACAGAAGGAAGGCAATGAAGAGCAGCAGGGGACATAACGGGAGAGCGATCGTTGTTAGCATCCGACCCCGGCCCTCGCGCTGCCGCCGCGTCAGAACAATGTCGAGATAACCCATTGACATACGGCCAATTGCGCTCCCAACAGACATTATGGTCACGTACAGTGTCAGTGTCGAGCTGTTGGTGATGCCTCCACTCTTACTCCCGTATATCTGCGCCGCGTTCATTAGCATCACCGTACCTGTGCCCCACATACCGAAGCAGGTAAGCCACATGCACCACAGGTCGATGGTCAGCAAGTGCTGCCAGAACGACCCATCGTACTGCGGTGATGGCTTTGCCTTGGAGCCGGCCATGGTCACCACTGGAACGGTGTCCTGTTCTTTTCCTTTCTCTTGGTCCTGCTCGGAGGCAGCCAGCGGTTCTCCAATGGCGTCCATGTCCGTGGAGCGTACCGGTGTGTAGCGCCCGAGGACCTGGAAGGGTAGCGCAATCACCGCGAACGATGCCATGAACAGCACGCTGATAATTGCCAGGGCCAGGTACGCACCATGAGGAACCTCCACATAGCCGGTGATGATTGATTGAGTGGTCAGAAACACAAGGAGGCAAAGCACAAGGCTCACTGCCAGCTTCAACCGTCGGGGTGGCGCGGGTTGGTTAATGTACAGTTGCTGCGTTGCTTCGCGCCTACTCCACTCCTCAGCACTCAGGCGCTTTCTTGTCCACGCGCACGGGAAGTACATAGGCAGCCGCACAAGGTAGAGAACAACCCCCACAATAACGATCAGCTGCACGGCAATGAAATATGCAAACCCGGCGTAGTTGTTGTTCCGCGTGTCGTTGGAGTTGACATCCTTAAACCACCCGTTGAAATATGCCATCAGTACACCAGTGCCGAGCCCACTGATCGTCTTGGAGATAAGCACCACGTACCCACGGTCTAGTGGGAATTGCAGCATTAGCGGCATAATCGTGCTGACATCCAACCATGGCACTCCAGTATAAAGAATAGCGTTGAAGATGGAAAAGTGGACGACGGTTGGGTCCTTTATGACATCGTCAAATGTGAGACCAAACAACAGAAAGCCCATAAAGCCCAGAAACCCACCAACGGGGAGTACCACCGTCGGACCGGCATAATCGAATAGCGCACCGCCGGGAAAGCTAAAATAACCGATGCAATTTCCCACAGTGCTGACAATCGTGATCTCAGACTGCGACATCTGGTACTTGTTTCGAAGGTGCTCCGCGAATATCGTGAAGCAATACGTGGAAGATACCACGAGCCCGGCATACACACCGGCCACCAGCATGCGCAGCCGCCTCAGATCGTCCACTATGAGTGTCATAGCCACAGGTACAAGAAGCTCGTTATTGTTATTTTTACTATTACAATTATTATTATTGTTGCTTGCTATGTGTGAGCACGCTTTTCGAGAGGCTGGAGGGGAAGGAAGGCATGCATTGATGAACGGCTTTTTTTTCAGGTGTATATATTCTTCTCTTTTTTCGTTTTTTTTTCTCGCAGAGTACCTATGGCGCTTTAATTGCTATTGATTACCACTGTTGTGGTAGCAATGCCCCTCAAACATTTCTGCTTCTTTGTTATTCTTGCCTTTTTTTTTGTGAAATCTCAGAGGGCAATGACACTGAAAATGGCATTATTTTTGCTATTGTTTTCAGCTCTTGAACCCTCTTTGTTTTGTTGTTTTCTTTTATCGCAATCTTTTTTTGCCTTGTTGTGTTTTTTTATGTATTGTGTTGTATATTTTTTTTTGTCATTAAACGTGATACGATCGTTTTGTACCGTTTCTTTGTATATACATATATATATTTCCTTTTGTTGGTTTATTTGATAATTCCTTCCAGTGATTCTCTTTGTAATGTATTATTGATGAATAAAGAATTAAGTGGAGCATTGTTGGCCTAGCTTTTATATGACTCGGTTGGGAAATTCTGCTACAGTTTTTGTACCTTTTTTCATTAGAAGCAAATGCAAAAGAGAGTGTGCGTTAATTTGATAGGCGTTTGAGTGGTCTAATAAATAAGTAAATAAAGTGCTGATGTGTCACCGATAATAGTGGCGGGACTAGGTTTGACATCCTTCAAGCGGGAGTAGCATCACCGATAACATGCGTTCGTTACCTCGTGGCAGACTAATATTCTTTAGACTCATGGGTGGTTTCTTCGTTCCCTTCCTTGTTTTGCTGTTGCTGTCGGTCCCTTACGAATGGATGGACTAGCCGTTTTCCCACTATTTCTTCCGCGCACCACTTTTGGTTTTCAAGAGAAAGCAACACCCTTTTCCTAGTTCGATAATACGTATATATATATATATATGTGTGTGTGTGAGAGAGAGTTATTGGGACAGAAAATGTTTGAAGAAAAGGAAACAAAAATAACTTTGATAAGAAGAAAGGGGAAGAGGTTGACAAAAAGGAAAATAAAAATACAAAAGGGTACCCTGACACGGTAAGCAATGTTTTCCTTGTGTACTTGCTCAACTGCACACAGCTGCCCGGAACCAGGCCGAAGTTTTTTTGTTGGTGTGAAAAGCATCTTCCGCAGGCACCCCTGCGTCGGGGCTGTTACATCAACAATGCAAAAACAAGTGCGATGATAATCCCCATTAGCGGTATGACACTCAACGCCAGTAGCGAGCCAGAGGATAGAGGATTTTTACTTTTTAAACATAGTAGCCATCTCGATCCTTTGAAGGTGGGGAATAACAGGAGAGATACATCTTTTAACACCAACTGTTCCTCAGTCCCTGCTTCCTCAGCACCACCTTCCACTTCACGGCCTCTTATACTTCCCACACTGGCCACCAGGTGCGCATTGCATTCACTATCCAAGCCCAATGATGAACGGCCCTCACGACTTCTGTACTGTGGCAGCACCGAGACTACAACATTCTGCGCAATGTCCGAACTCAACACGTCGTTAAGACGTGAAACGGCCAAAGACGAAATGGGTTCCTTGTGCAGCGCTGGTATGAAATTTGCCTCATTACGCTCCTTGGATGGGCGAGATCGTTGCGCTTGGAACCTGCCGTCAGCACTGTAGGAAACGGCCACAAGCGTTCCTTCAACCGTCCCGACGAGCCACCGAGACGGAATGGCTGTTCCCACGCCTTCCCCCCTCTCGACGCACCCCTCTGCGCTGCCTTGGTAGTAATGACACGGGCTGACGGAGGTGACACCATCCTTAACCACCGGGGATGGCTCCAGCGCGAAATGCACGCGAAGGGCGAGCCTTTTCAGCCTCTTCTTGCCCGTGCTCCTAACGCTATGCTGCTCTTCCAAGTCAAATGGGGCATGGTCGGAGCTGCTCGGGGTGAGACCCTCATCACGAGAAGCAGATGTACTCACCACTTGAGCAGAGAGCATATACGACAGGTTCGATACCACATCAAATGCAACCAAAACGATTCCCGCGACGGGCATCTCCCCCCGTATGCTTTGTTCACAATGCAACCGTCGCGCCGCTTTCCACAGCGTGTGAGATCTACTGGGTTCAACATTCTCAACCCCAAACAGTTGCACTAAGCGCATTGAGGACTTCATCATTGAAAAGGGAATGCGACAATCTCTCCCGGTGAGCACACACGCATCTTCAATAACAACAGTGATGGGCTTAGCTTCATCCCACCCACCACCAAATCCTCTCTTTCCATCCGGCGAGCCGAATACTTCCGACACGCTTTCCGATGTCGCGTTCCCACGCTTCTGCATCTTCATGACAGATAAGCGAAGTGTTTTGTCCTGGACGATCGCGGCAATGAGTAGATAGTTGGAATAGTGATGGTGGTGCCTCTCAGCCCCATCTTTAGAAGTGCTTCTCTTTGGCACAAAAAAGCGATTGGCGTGGAGGTCATTCACACGCCCCGGAAGAGACCACTTAGCCCACGGCTCTACGCTCACAACAACAGGGGAACACTCCTCACCAGCTGCCAGCACCTCACCGTCCCTGCTTCTCGCCTCGCTGTCATGATCATTGACAGTTTCCCTCGAATTATCTGGTGAACGGCGGCGCAATAAAGAAGAAAGTTCGTAAACGAGCACCCCTTCCTCATCGTGTGCGACAACAAGCGCCCCTTGGACAAGTGCAATGGGCTTCTTATCAGGGTTTCTCGGGTCAGAGGGCAGGTCAACACGCGCGTGTTTCCTCAACGTCAGTGTCTTCGTCTCAGGGTCCCTGCGTACGTCAATCAAAGTAAAGCTTGTTATGTGACTAATTGCTAAATAGCCAATGACGCCATCAGCTCCCTGTGCAGCCTCTGTGCAGGGCAGAAAGGAGGAGGCGCACCACGGTATGTCGCTCTCCATGTCGATGGCAGTGACAAAGCACCACGGTCGTAAAGCTGACGCATCCTCCTGCCCCACTCCTGAGGCGTTATCAGCGCGCTTGCGAGTGGTGTCAATAGCAACAATTACCAACAAATTGGCCATGCCAAACCGTCTCCCACCACCACCTGCCCCAACAACCGCATAACGCTCATCTATCCACCGCGTGAAGTACACTGGAGATGGAAACTGCATGCGGTACGTGGTGTTCTCCGACGCGGACACCACATCTATTGCCTTCAAGGAAGGAGGGTTTCCACTACTCATAACCTCCCCACCTAAAGACCAGCAAGCAGCAATAATCGCCAATATGCTTTTATAGCAGAACAATTCGTTCGGAAAGCAGGGAGAAAACGGCAAAATCAATGATGGGAAAAGGCGGTAGAGGACTGCAAGGAGCTTTCAGTATTGTGAGTCCTTACTGGATAAACAATGGCCAGGGCAATGGCACCCCTATGAGTATGAACACCGCAACGGAAAAAAAATAACTATGATAGTACTAAAATCAACAATCGCATGGAAATCTCACTATTCCCTTGTCCACATAATTCTCGATTCACGGGCCCTCAAGCGCCCTGGGGCAGTGACAAGAGAACGGAGATCCACAACAACCGCAGCACTCGTTGCCCCATTTTTTTTTTATTCACACTCGCCGTTTTGTTTCTTTACGTGATTGAATCTCAAATCACCCCGAAACCCTAATTAACCCTCCACCTGTAATTAAACCGGTCATTGTGGATTTGTTTGATGGTGGCCACGTGTTTTGGCACTACATTGACCATTGGAAGGGTCCGCACCTGCCGCCGTATCGCGGAACATTTTCTCTGCCTCTCTGCTTCGGTCGTAGTATTCCACGGGTCCCCTAGCGCAGCATTCACAGCGGCCTGC
Source organism: Trypanosoma congolense (assembly GCA_002287245.1). Lineage (NCBI taxonomy): Eukaryota > Euglenozoa > Kinetoplastea > Trypanosomatida > Trypanosomatidae > Trypanosoma > Trypanosoma congolense. Next base: position 887,723 of record NHOR01000125.1, on the reverse strand, counting down.
CCGTAGGTATTAACGAGACGTGCCTGCTCTTCCAGTACCTTCATTGTTTTATACTGCATGAAGGCAATAAAAGACTTCTGCAATCGCCTATGCCACCTGCGCCGCAGCATCTCACCATCACGCAATTTACATTCCGTTGAATTTGACTTTTGCTGATATGAGCGGAATAATTGAAAGTGACGCAGCCGTGAGTGGTGAACGTAATGCATGATACGGCGGTCTAGCAGAGTAATGGGTTCATTGCGGCGTACCTCTTCCACTACCGGCGTGCGCCCGTAAAAGTGACTGACACCACCATGCGCTCCCTTCCATCTGCTGTACTTCATTGTACCCATCGCCTTGCGATGGTACATCATATAGCCTCCTAAACATCCCTTGGTCGAACGCAACATCGCTTTTTATTCCTCCGCGACGGTGCCTTGAACCCGACGTTGTTATCCGTGGGCGTCTCTGTACAGATGTCCCTCTGCGTGTGGCTGTGCTTATGCAATAAACGTTAAGAGCAGGCAGCCACAACAGAAACAACACTAAGTCGTGTTTTCAAGAGGGAAGAGAAAAAGAAAAAAAGCAACACTGAAGCACGAGAACAGCGAGACATGAGGGTGAAGAATTGATGTCGGGCATGACGTTTTAAGAATCATCACCCAACGTTGCGTATGTGATTGGAAGGGAAGAAAGCAGAACCACATTAGTTGCTTCACATAAGCTGCAGAATACGGTGCCTAAATCATAACACCGACTATAGCTCTGTTGGGGTTACTTGCTACAACAGTCAGCATGATGCTTTGGGTTGTGGATGCGTTAGTTCACAAACCGCGCTCACGTGGTAAAATGTCGTATCGCTTGGGTATTCCATGGAAGCCTCATTTTCATCCATTCCACAGCCGCCTGACAAGACAACCGTGAGAACAACGGCATAATAGCTCATTGTGATGCTCCAACGATTGTCGCAGAGCCAATGCGCAAACGTAACACTCCGCTGACTGCTTCCGGTAACTCCCTGCTGACTTCTTACAATCGCCCTGGCAAATGCCAGCAGTGGATCCTCACATCTCTCACTGTGTGCCGGCGCTTCCCTGGCATTTGCCGTGTCAGCACCCTCCTCCACTTTATGACATAACTTGTCCTCCACCTTCAACTGCTGTTTAGCAGCAGCGCTGGCCGCAAGCAGGGAAATAACTTGATCTGCCTCCCCTACAAGTATGCCGCAGCCACAATGTCTCCTGGCAAGGTCTATCAGTTCATCCTGCACCACCTGTTCATGTCCATACGTTGATGTGTCATAGAAACGAGGGTTCAGGTCGTATGGTGAAAAGTACAGTGAGGGCAATGGTGCGCTTGTGAGTTGTGCGTCATCCATTCTTCTTGGAGGAAGTGTCGCAAAGGGGCGACCGCGGCCATCGGTAATTCGAATAGAGCGAAGAAACGGCGGCAGACCAAAGAACTCTGCGATATGCAACAGATGAGTCAAGGCGTCCGCGCGGTCGCGCTTGTGTATAATATAGGCACCTGTTGCCACACGCAGTGAAGGAGTGAATGAGAAGTCCCACGAATCGACGGAGGGTCTGCTACTGTTAATCTGCTCAAGGAAGTCCTTCATCACCTCTTGTTCTCGCTGGTGGAGCGACGACACTTCGGGCATAGGCTCGATAAGAACAGTTCCAGCACCTGCAGAACCAAAGAGCAATTTCACAACCTCATTTCTGGACCTCACCCGGCGCAGCATGGGCATAATGTTACGGTGGCACTCTCTTAAATTTTTTAAGCGTCTCAGACACCTTAGCCGTCTGTGTAATTCATGGGGGCTTGCCAGTGGCAGCAGAGAGCTTGGGCAATCAGTGAAAGCTGAAGAGACATCAGCCCAGGGGGGCAAAACAGAGAACTTCATCGGTATGGCTGCTTCCGAGAGCTCAACTAACTTATAAACCGCTTCCCATTGTTGGTATAGAGCCTTACGTTCCCCAACGCTTTTGCTGTGCCAGGTGCCTTCCGTCTCACATCCGAATGAGGAAAAAACAACAGACTGAAGAAGCATAATGGCATCCGACAGTGCTTGGATTGCGACAGTTATTCGGTCGTCTGTGAGGGCCGAGAGCGGGAAGGGTGATCCTCTCGCCGCAGAATTCGTTGTCTGGCTTGCCTCGATGAGTGTTCCAATGTTTTCGAGGGATTCCTCCAAGAGAGCCGTCCGACACATGCCCTTCCAAAGACTCACATCCGGGTTCTTTGAAAGAAGCTGCAATCGACCACCCTGTGAAGACAGTTTTGGACCGTTCGGTGCCCTTGAACCTACCACACCAGCGGCGGCGCCAGGCTTGATTGACGTTTTTGTGTGAGTACCAGCAGTGGGCGGCGCCTTTCTGCTAGTACCTGCTCCAGACGCCCCTGCACGCCGTTTTTTTTGCGCTACAAATCGTTCTTGCACCATCACTTGGAACTAGAGTTTCGCGAGTTATAAAGGTGACCAACGTCAACGTGGAACAACAAAAACAATGACAATTAAAAAAAAAAATTAGGACGAAATTGGACAGAGGAGGGCAAAAGCAAACGTTAAAGGAACATACCCCACCGGTTGTAGAAACAAAACGAATAACCGGACGTGTGAACAAGAGCATCCATGTGCGGATAAGCAAGGAGGACTATCACCCTGGTCCCTCGGGAAAGTGGCCGGGTGCGTTTCGCTTCAGCCATCACATACCCTCCGCTTCCAAGAAGAAAGAAGAACACGCAGACGGGAATATATGGGCTGTACAACATCTCCAAAGTATCATTCCCCTCAAACACCCGCAATGCGCGAGTTAAATCAAAAACAGACAGAGGACTAGCATGTTGTCATATCTGCTACGGCAGAAAAACATGCGTACTTTCTCTGTACCGTGTGACATCGTAATCAGGCAAGAGCCCCACCTTACAAAACTGAGGGAACAAGTTACTTGGCGGTGTCTAGCACCAGCGCGGTGTACACAAGTTCCAGCACCTTTCCTCAGTCAGGAAAGAACGAAGCAGAGCGTTCTACGCTACAGCCAAGCTATCTAACCGCAGACATCAGCAGGGCAAGGCAACCACCGCAACCTTCCATCCAAACATCGGGGAATACTCAAATCCCCCAAGGATTTCCACCAACGCGCCCTCATACACGCATACTCGGGGGCGGGGGGCACTCCTCAAGCGCAGTGGGTATTGCCTTGGGTGGCCCGAGGAAGTAACATCGGATCCGACTCCCCTGATGCCCCTGAACGCTCTAAACTCATCCTCCTTCCGCACCCTCCTGTAGTGTGGTTGATTTCAACACCCCAAACGATGAATGGGTTTGGAGGCGAGCAGATGAACATGCAAGAGATCAAAGGTAGGTAGTGGTGGTTACAATGACAAGCACACGTTAGTAGGCAGAAAATTGCGCCCTGAACTATGTAAATATAAAAATAACCACAATTTGCTTAGGCATAACACCGACTTGAATCACTGGTATATAAATATATAATCAAACGGAGATTTTATATATACTGGTTCCCCCGGTGACGAGGCAAAAACAAGGAACTAGGAAGGAATAATAATAATAAACACCATGAACACCACCAAACGACAATGACAAAAAGGCAAGAAGGAAACGATAAGAAAACACTAGCAGAACACAAATGGTTTCACAATGAAAGAGAAGAAAACAGTCTCCAATATCTCTCTACTCAGCACACAGCATCGCAATCAACCTGAATGAGTACATCAAGGCCTCACCGTGTAGTAATCAACGTGTCCTAACAGCGGCAACAACGGAGTCGAAATCGCACTCAGCTCAGTGTATAACATTTCACCAGTTCGCAGCTGCGAGAGTTTACGACATACAGCTGCAGCACCAAACAGAATCCATCTGCAGTACCTCCTTCTTCCAGCGTCCTGCCGCTGGCACAACCAGAAGCGCCACTCAGTTTGTCATGAAGTTTAACGTCAGGAGGCTGTGCACCTAACGCCCGGGGTACCACAACCCACACAAATCGTCCATCTTCTGAGAAGAAGCACGACTGCAGGCTACACCATTTGCTAAGGCCTCCACCCATGGCGAAAGCTTGAGTCGCGTGCGGGAGAGCGCTGCCCTCACCAACCGATGCCTGGGCAAAGCTTCTCGCTTCTGTACCAATATTTGTCGCTGCATTTGACCACAATTGCCGCCCTGGGAGCTCATCACAATCCTCATTACCACAACGAAAGACGTGGAGCGTACCGCGACTACTTAGCGCTGCGATGCAAAGCCCATGCAACCGTCCCGTGGGGTCAAAGGCAAGGGAATGCATCCTCGCCACCGTCATCCCCCGACGAAACACAAAGAGAAGTCGCGCACTCGGAGCCTCAAAAACCTTCACCGTCGTACCGCGTGTAGAGGCCGTAGCCAGCCGTGTTCCATTGCGCGTTATGGAAAGGCAAGCAATAGAACAGCGATGAGCCCGCACGATAGCCAGTTGCTCAACAGAAATGCCACGGTTGCCTTGAGATGCTGCGTCAGGCTTTACCGAGTTGTTCAACCGCTCCCCAGATGCCTGCGAAACCCACACGTCGCCAAGGCCGTTGTCAGATTGCGGGTAGGCCAGGTAACTGACGACTTCTCCACGTGGGTTTGTCGTTGGCTCAGAGAGTTCCAGGAGCCCTTCGGGATTCCGGGGCTTTAAGGTATGTAGCTTCGCCACCTCCTGCAGCGTAGCGAGTTCAAAAACATGTACACAGTCCTCCAGAATTGCAACCAAAAGCCTGCTGTTCATACGCACACCCACAACTGCGGTCTCGAAATGCAACTCTGCGAGGGTCTGACCGGAGCTTATGTCATACAGATGGACGACACGCGGCGTGGCCGTGCCTCTTGTTTCTCCCTCCCCGCCGACACGAGTAAAACCGGCGTTCCCTGCAACATCATCATCATCACACAGTACGAAAGCAACTAAAGGCGTCTCACCGAGTACCGCGACCACACCAACGGGACCACCCACTGCAGCGCAGGGTTGCCGCGTCGAGGAACCACCAGTTGTAAGGCACAGCCGTTTTGGTGACTTGGCTGCGTTCAGATGATACCCCCGAAGACCGCCGTAGCTGCCGAGCAGTAGGAGACGCCCATTTGCGCTGGCAGTGAGGGCACGAATATTACTCATTTGTGGATGAGAAGCGGCGTTGTGGTGGTGTACAGGGCCAATATGTACAGCCCTGTCTACGGTGACGCCGTAAAGTCCGGGGAAGTTTGCTAGTTACAGAGCGAAAGCATTGAGAGGAAGAAAATCACAAGCTTGAAGTGTACAGAAGTAGATGGAGGTAGGAAGAAAGGGGGAAAAATACGGAAAAAAGGAATGTGGCCGTCCTCTTTTGTTTAACATTCTTCGATTTCCTCCTTTTCCCCCTCTCTCGTCCATCCCTTTAATATGGCCTCAACATCCTAGCCCAAGTAGTGTGGGTGGCATTACTCGTCATTCCAATTAGCAAGAACAGCCCAAGCTGGAATATGGCGCCCCCCCACTCATGTGTTGCCATCGGCCCTTACTTCACGAATCACCTCACGTGATGATAACTTCCCTCTCCCCGATCATTTTTCCCTTCCATCCCCTCCATTCTGTCAAAAGCTTCCACTGTTATAGTGCAAAACCATGAAGCCGCTATTTCCATTTTTATTACGGCACTCAGGCAAAGATAACACCACCAATTGCACGCCTGACTACGGCCCCTCCTCAATGAGCAATGGCGATAGCAGCGGCAGCAACACTAAACAAAACAAAGTGTATTGCTATGCGTGAGGCGCCAGTGTGGAGAGCTATCAAACGACAGTTTGCCAACGAGATAAATATGAAGTGTGGGGGCAAGAAAAACAGAACCGGAAGAATGCTGCCAAAGGCGCCCCTGTCGGCGAACAAAATTGAAGTTTCGCCTCCAACCTTCCCTCCACTTCGGTCCTTTTTACCATTACCTGACTCACTCCATCACTAACTTAACAACACACTTGCCCAGATGGGCCTTAAATTTAATGTGCAAACTGTGAAACTTAATGAGAACCTTGATACTTTCATCTCAATGCACTGCTTGTTTGGGCCCTCACCCAGGTGTTTTCCCCCAATGCCAATGAAACTACCCACATTCACAAATACACGAGGAATAGAGCCGTATGGTCATCGCACTACGATCAGCACCGCAATGCTACTGCCATTCTCCTTTCCCACGCCATGTTCTTCATCCCGCTCTTGCATCCTTCATCTCATTCGCTGGGGTGGGAATTACCTATACCTTCACTCACACGCTCCACACGCCTACAGCTGAGGCGGGTCTTCAAATAGCAAATTTGCTGCCCGCTCAATGCTTCGCTTAGACTTAAAAAAAGCCACCTTGCACTGTTCCCTTGTGAACCCTAGCTGCATTAGTTGCTCAATCTTTGCCTCTTCTTCTTCTGTGGGCACCCGCTCCAAGTAGCGTTGAGTTTCATTGGTGACGTCCTCCGACTCCTCGTCCACAAAATCATCGATCTGATACCCATCCGCTGATAAAAAGATGCTCATCACCTCATGGAGCACAGCCTCTGCCTCTTCGTCGAGATCCCCGTCCTCATCTGTCAGGGCTCGCCTCAGTGCCCCTCCTTCCTGCAACTGTTCCACAAAATTCTCATTGCCCACAAGGCATGAAAAGAATCGATGATTTCTTGCGATAAGATCTAAGAGTTGAGGATCACTTTCGCTAATTTCGCGTGTCATCCCCTCCGGGTCGGCAAGAAACCGCCGCCGCATTTCAGCGAGGTTCGGCACCGTTGTCAAATGCCTCAGCAGCTCCTCCGGACCACCATCCTCGATGTCCATATCCTCGTCGTCCCACACCTCTTCTTCTCCTTCTATCTCTGTCTCGGAGGTGCTACTGCCCTGGGTTTCAATCCCGTCCTCTGCGGCAGTAGATGCCTCATTGACTGCTGCTGTGAGTCCGCTTAGGCCGGCGGTGTGAGTGCTGGGCTGTACCTGCGGCTCATTCTCCTCCTCCCTAGCGTGTTTTGTCACCACCATTATAGTGTCACCATCCTGCACACCAATTTCGCGAAGTTTCTGTTTCCCATCGGCCAGATTCAGGGAAGAGTGCTGCATACGAAAGCTTTGCAGTGGGAGGCGAAAGTTTATAGCAATAGCCGCCCTAAGGCTGTTAAGCGTTGCCTCTGGATTGAGAATAGTGAGTTCCTTCATGTTCTCAGCCGTTCCCACACCAACGAGCCTCGCTGTGAGCTTCATTGATTATACACGACGCGCCCACACCAGCTCCGCAGCCTCCACACGAAATGGCCCAAGTGGGTTAGTGGAATTGGGGGTCGAGGGACAAGTTAGCCAATTAAAAAAAACGAAAAAATAACACGAGGCGGCAAAATTGCACACCCTCAAGTTATTCTGTGTCCTGCTGCGTGAGCGCTTGAAGTGACAAAAGAATTAAAATGAGAGGCATTTTAAGTTCCCACGATTGCAACGGAGGGGAGGTAACATGTCATGGGTGAACAGAGTATGGTAATGGGGGTGGTATTTCCTAGAAGGAAGAAAAAGAAGGATGGAGAGGAAACATCGTCGCCGGTATACCAACATTGCCAAAGCACCTCTAACATATTCACACGATTTCGCGAACTCCCACACAAGACAGCACAACAACGCCTCATTCTCAAGATGCATGACGCCTGACACTCCCAACCATCAGCACTAGAATTTTCCTTTCGCTTTCAATGAGGACGCACGAAATCCGCCTCCGTTGACCCAAAGGGACAGTGCCCGCTTCCTGGTGGAGCCCACACAGCATTGGAAAGCACGGTACCGGTCCACACTGCCACATTTGGGTTGATGCGAAGTAGTTCCTCCATCGCCCACGACGGGTCTGTCAGCGGGGGGCAGCTGCGGACGAACTGCGCAGCAAGCGGCACATCATCATCATTAATACTAGAACCGATCCTCTCGGCTTGGTTACGCGTGCTTTCCCCCGCCTGGTACAGCACCTCCGCCTGTCCCTGTCCCTGATTCCTGTTTCTCCTCACTTCCTGCTCGATGTGCAGTGTCTTCATGTCCCGCAGCAGATTACCTCGAATGTGTAGGGCTGGTGGATTCGTCTCGGACATCCGTGGGAAGCGAGAGCACGTGAGTTTATGCTGCCACTGGAACTACTTTCCCGCTCTGTGACTCATTTGGGCGACATAAAGTTGTGTTTTTTTGTGTGTTTTGCATGTGCGCGGGGAGACAATAGAAGAAGAACAAAAGGAAAGAGGGATTTTTAGAGAGAAAAAGGAAGGGGTAAATAAGGAAAACACAAAAGCCGCAGGAGAGTTGCGAATTGAACGGAGCAACACAAATCAACCCAAACCAATAGACACCAGTGAGGCAATTGTGATTAACTATCCATAAGTTATCATATGACATTGCCCAGCTCTGCAGAGCTTCACAACTTTATAGGGAAACATCTCAGGTGCGGTAATCAAGACACCAACATGTAAACGAAAGAGAATGACAAAGGGGTAGGGGAATATGTATTTATTGTAGTGACACTATCATTTGAGCAAAGAAGAGGGGGGGAATGGGAAACAGTACTCCACGGGGAAAAGAGGAAACAAATTGAGGTTGTGTGCTCAACCTCTTCCAGTAAAGAGTGCCACTGCAAAACTGACATGGGGCTGAAGTCAACATTTCAGTCCATCGACGCCGAGAAGCAAGAAAGACACGGTGTAAAAAAAACAGGGGAAGACGAAGACATTACCGACAAAAAAAATTGGGTGCATTTTGTGAGCAATGCAAAGAGGAAGGACAATGAAAAGAGGGGGAAAGGGGTGTAAAACAACAAAAAGAAGCAGCGGGGTTAGGGCGCCGCGCGGCAACCTGTTGGGTAACCCCCTCTAAGTAGTTCCTAATATATGTATATATTCTCAATCGAAAAATGGAAACACATGCCATGGATTTAAGGAAAGTATTTTCGGGACAACAGATCGTGCCAGGAGGGAAACCAGACGAATACAACAGCCAAGTCCGGGGGAGAAGAAAAGAAAGATCTTTAAGGTGTTATGTGAACACATGTTTGCCCCGTCGCCATTTATTCCACTCACTTTTTTTTTCTTTTCATTTATATTTCGACCTTTCAAAGTTTCTATGTACATCACCCTTTCTTTTTCCCCCCTTCATTCTGTTGCCTTTTCCATAATTTTTTGTCTTCCTTATGCCCAGCACTGTCACTCACGCGCTTGTTGTATGCATAATTTCGTTTAAGACGTATTTCATTTCTTGTGTACATCCAACACCTCAAAGACACGGAAGGACGCAGCACACCGCTGCTAGAGACATCACCACCGCCCCGTGGTTGCCCTCAGCGCATCGCATACATCGAAAGGGAGAAAAAAAGATTATGTATGTACGCATGTATATCATACAAGCGACAAATTCAACGACTTCGCGGCGGCTCTGTTGCTGGTTTTGTATCAACCATTGATCCAATTCACCGCTGATGATGACGCAGTCCAGTTTCACCGTGCATGGAGCGTGTTCCTACGCGCTTTCCCTGTTTTGATATCCATTTTCGTTTTTTTTTTCTTGTCTCTTGTGACAATGTGGTGTGAAGGGCCCCTATGCTATAGTCGCTCGCCCTTTAAATGCATACATCACCGCGCCCTGCTTCATGCGTGCACAAACGCACGTGAACAAGAACATAAAAGAACGAGAATACGAACATAGATATACAGGTATTACGACCCGTGAGGTTTCCTATCAGCGAGACCATCAACACTCCGCTGTGGGAGCAGCTGCTTGGGGAGCTCCCAGTCGTCGCGCTTAGACTGCGAGGGCCTCATTTCATTTTCGTCTGCATGTTGGAATTCCGTGCCACCCGGTATGTTCTTTTGGCTCATTGGGCTTCGGCCTCCCATCAGCAACGGCGAACACCGACCCCTCGAATGGGACATGCTTCGCCCCAACGGTGTCGTCTCCACACACCCCAGTAACTCACATGTCAAAGGAGTAGATGCTCCGCAGGAACCCGGGTACCCATTGGCCACGTTCGGAAGGACTGGGAGGTGAAAACTCTCCCGCGGCTCCCTTTCAGAGCCTGCCCTCTGGCCAAAGGTAGGGCTCCTTTCCCTACCACGCGCCCGAGCAGTGGCCCCGCTGCGTGGGTTTGGGTCCCCAAGTGCCAGTGCATCCGCACCGCTTCCTCGGTTGATGCCCTTTGACCTTTCATTAACTTTCGCGCTAGACACACATGGGGTCGCCACATCCATACCCGTATGTGGGCTACCAACCTTCTTGATCCTATGCACGTCACGCAGGGACGAACGGGACGGTGCCTGTTCGTTCATTGTTTCTGTACTCAGCATCGGAGTCGGTGGCAAATCCACATTTGAACCTTCTCCTACCGTCGGCCACAACTGCTCCTTGGAATCAGTAAACTGTGGTAGTGTTATCATCGTTGGTGACCCGGAAGGCGGGGTGTGAAGTTTGTTCTGCCCAATTGAAATGGAAGCGTTTTTTGTGATGCTGTCGGCGGGCGACCGAGGGTGTGAAGCCGTCCATCTTTGTAGGCCCTTCCGCTGCGGGCAAGCGGTACTGCTAGAATCAGCGGACCTGTTGAGCGACACAGCATCCGTCACACTTACGTCCTTACCCTCAGACATCACAGTCACCGTGCTGCTATGTCTCTCGGTATCCTCGCCGCTCCCATCGCGCGTTCCAGCAGGGTCTGATTTGCCTTTATTTTTCAAATTTGTACCCATACCTCTGCAAGAAAAATACGGACGCGTCTCGGAGGTGTGAGTAATCGGGCACCACCGCTATCAACCACAATCCCCCGTAATTTATTTTGTCTTGAATTATTATTTTCCCCCCCTACTCTTCTTTTCACTGGCACTGAAGGCGGCACCGAAAAAAAAAACAGCGTCAGTCAAAAGTAAAGAATTCCTCAACGCGCTTATTCTTGGCAAAGCTTCCTCCTGGCCCTGTGAAACCCTCAGCCGGTCTGTGCGGTGCACCGCTCACTCGCGCCAACACACCCTTCTACCTTTTGAGTGTGGCACACCGATCTCAGCTGGTGTCAGCGCGTACGCCAGTTAGCGAGAGCAATGTCAAGGACAAAACTGGATGAAAGTGTTGGCAGGGGTGCAGCAAAGGTTTCTAAGAATGAAAAAGCGTGCGGAAAAAAAATGAGGAGGAGGAGGGACGCAAGCATCAGTACGGCACAGCAAGGGAATTATAGTCCAAAAATAATAAGCGCTGAACGGCCGTGTAGCCATGTAAAGCCACACAGGAAATGGATAACTCCCAGTGCTAAATGTGGAAGGCCATGTGAGCCTACGCAGCAGCAAAAGCTACGGGAAATTTCTGAGAAGTAAAAAGGAAAGAAAAAAACCTCACAACCACCACCTATAATGTCGTTCGGATGTGCACAAGTTCATCACTTTACACCCATACCTCGCCGGAAGCAGTCTAAGGTACCGCAGGGCTATAAACAAATGTACGCTCCCGCCTCCTCAGAAATCTGAAAAGGGAAAAAAGAATAGCATAAACCAACAAATAAACCGATATACCGCAATGACCTCACCTCTTTCCTTTTTTTTCTCATTCCTCTAATCTACTTTTTTTTCTCTTCATTATACCACAGCTTCATTAACGACAAGCACCGCACCGCTATTCCCGCCTCCCCTCCCAGCTTCCCTGAAACGAGCACCTTTTTGTATTATTTTTCTTATCATTTTCCATTTACCCCAATCTCGAATTCGTCAACTCCACACATCCTCTCGCTTTCTACACTAACGACGACTGAGCACACAAGCGAAGTGGGGAGAAGAAAAGACGTACAGAGCAAAGGGAAAAAACTGAAATAATTTAACAACTGGTGATGTAACAGAACACAAAAGCGGTTTCAGCACTTGTTTTCTTTTCCCCTTTCCCGCTTTGTTTCCTTTCCGTTCGAGCCCTCTGCTTCATTGGATTTGCTCCACCGCCATCTTCCAGCCACGTTTTCCTTTTTTTTTCTTTGGCCGCCACACGCTCACTCCATCCCGCACTTTGCTCTTCCATCATCACCAGTGTAGAGAAGTTAATAGTGAAGGCAATAATAACCATAATAATGGTAATGTTCCGAAGGGTTAGAGAAAAGGATACCTGTGGCTGCTGCTTGTTTCACCACTTCCTCACCCTGCACCCCTACGCCCCGTGACAACACCTCAACTTGAGTTGCTTGTTTAATCCACTTTGATACTCCCGTAAATCGTGCGCACAAACATGATGCCTGAGGTGAGCCCAATGGCCCCAGACGCTATACCGTACGCGTATGATATTAACCCCATGTACAGAAAGTACAGCAGTGACGAGGCAAAGGAGTGTATCTCCAATTGTGTCATGTAAAAAAGCACCGAATACGCAAACAGCGGCACACCAAAGCCTCCGGGGATGTAGAAGGCAGGCCACCACCAGCGGTGGTTCTCACGGCAGAGGATATGGTACAAGTGAGTCACCGTGACAAGCGCCACAATGACGACCCACACCATGCTCACCAGCGTCAGAAATCCGAACACGTAGTACACCTGTCCGGCCCACAACGCCTGCAGTACAAAGTTTAGCTCCAGAACGATGGTGCAAATCGGGAAAACCGGCGGCGCCACCAGTAGAAACGGAGCGCGGTTTACCCACGCCTGCGGTGGGATCTCACGGGCCAGTCGACCTACGCTGACGGGGTCCGTCATGGGTTCTTTCCGGAAGGAGAATGAGGCGCCGACGATAGTGAGCGGAACGCTGATGAAAATCCACAGCGAAAGCAGCAGGAATAGAAGCGAGAACGGAATTGTAACGGAAGATCCGTGCCCATAGTTAATGATGTTGGCAAACAGGTACACGCTGACAATTGCTCCGGGAAACGCGCAGCCACAGAAAAAGATGTGCTTCCACTCACATTGACCAAAATACTTTAGCAGAAAGCCGCAAACATATCCTGAAGCAACCGACATGAACACAAAGAGAAAGATCATGGCCGTTAAAAGAGCTCCACGGCGGGCAGGGGAGAGAAAGCCCAGCAGTGCAAAGAAAAGAGTACCAGCAGACATGCCCAGGACTTGGTAGCCGTTTCCGGTGAGAGCAGCGAGCAGCGGTGCCCGGTCTGGCCTACGAAATACATCGGCATGCACAAGTTTCCAGCCGGTCTCCTCCTGGTTCTCATCCGGGTCAGGGGAGTTATAACGATTGAAGTCCTTGTGGAGTGTGCGCATCAGAATTGTCGCTACAGAAGCAGCACACAGCAGTACGATAACTAAACTACTGCAGAAATAAAGCCAGTGAAACGTCGAGCTTGAGCCCGCAACGGAGCTGTGGAGATACTCATCCCACCGCGTAGCCCACAGAACGTCAGACTTCTCCCACCTAACGCTATACGTCCAGTGCACAACGGCCCCGTTACGCACGTCTTCAGTAGTCAGGTAGTCCAGCACCCCCGCACCCACGACAAGGTCCTCATTGCAACTCAGCCCATCATTGCTGTGTTTAATACTGTAGGGTATGGCCTTCAATCCCACCACCATAAATTTCTCACGATCATGAGGCGCATTGTTGTACTTGATGACGAAATCAAGGTGATTATTGATGAGTGTTTTCCCTGTGCAAGCGCTAGGAGTGCCAATGGAGTACCCACGGTAAAAGGTATGCTGCATGTCCCTCGGTATCGTGACGCAGTGTGCAATTAAATCAGGCTGCAGTTCCCCAAATACAGGAAGGTTGTCAATGTTCATGAAACCGCGGTATCCATTTTCAATGAAGCCCTCCAACTCGTCGATGTTCTTCAAAATGGCTCTCGTGTTGGAAAGCGCATCGCAGTTAGGAAGCGCAGTGCACTTTGTGTCTTTCTTCATACGCGTGACATAAAGGGAGTTTTGTATACGATCCCCCCAAATAATCTCCCCAATTGACTCCTGCTTTGTGATGATTTCCCTCGGTCTACAGAAGGGAAGCGTGTAATACTCCTTCGGAAACAATTCCTGAAGCGAACGTAACGAGTTCACCCAAAAATGAACCTCATCACCCTCCGAGTAGTACTTAGGTTGCACACCCGGAATGTAGAATGCGCAGCCTGCAGCTGTGATGGTGAGCAGGGCGGCTATCGCACCGAACACAACGCGTAAGAAGCGAGTCATTAATCTTTCCGCAATACCAAAAAAGGAAAATAAATAAAGAAAAAAGAAAACACGATTCGTGGAAAGTGTAGAGTTAAGCTGCGGTGATGGCACCAAAGAATCATTAAAGAAGGGGGGCAAAGAAGAAGAAGAGGAAATAAATAAAATACCGCTGCCAAGGAGAGAACAGAGAAGTGTTAAGAGACACACTTCCAACGATGTCAGGTGCTAGAACAAAACACTACACAAATCTCCAGCACACTACCACCACCGGTTGTAATGTGGCCAGAGGGACGTGAAGGGAGCAAAGTGGAGAAAAAGATGGTTGAGGAATATGCCAAATAAATGCAACAGTTTCAGAGGTGAAGGAGAAGAAAAGGCGACGTGGGGTTGCCTCCACCAGCCTTCCCTCTCCCCTCGCGGCTTACATGCACACAACAAAAGAGGGTAACCACCCGAGTAATGCACGCCAGCCTAGACGTACCCACCAGCAGCATTTTCCGCGGGAGAATTCACTTTCAAAGCAACGGCCCCGGTAGGAGGCCCGCCCATACCGTTCGTGACCTTCTCCCTGCATTCCTTTCCCACCTCGTCTCCCGCCACTGTCGCTCCGGGGGTTGGAGTCAAAAAAATGTCCTGCAGCTCCTGCCGCTTGCATATCGCAACCGATGCGCAATATGTAACGCCAAAACCCGTAGCCACCGCCAGCCACCAAGACAGGCCACCACCCGTCAGCCGACGTCCTACCACGCAGCACAGCATGAAGTACACAAGATATAATGTGAACGTAAAGTCCAGCGCGAACTTGCGGCGCCGTATGGTGTACGCAAGGGGGAAGGCAACTGATAATGCTGTCAGCAAATGCATGAAAAAGAACCGCACACCCGAGCCATCATCGACGTCTCTTACATGAACCATGAAAAGTGACCGCAGAGGAATGTGGAAACAACTGCTCAATGTGGTAGCAAGCGATGTAGTGTTACTACGGGTGAAAATAAGTACCGTCACACCTAAGGCGCCCCGCACTACGCCCATGGAGATAAGGAACACGCTTACCAAGTGAATAATTTGCGCAAACACAAAGCGTGGGTCACTGAGGGACGCACCCAACGGAACCGCCATCCCGCCGCCACGCTAACAACGCGACCTTCTCGCTTCTTCCCTGCCCGAACGAAGTCCCCACCGCGAACCCCGCGCGTTGCTCACAATGTCGTGTTCGCGGACAACTCGCCTCCGTCGTGCGCGTTTAGCGCGTTAGAACTCAAAAGCCCTCTCCGTAAGACACACCCCTTTTATTTTCGGTTTTTTTTCCTTTTCTTCAAATGTACACATGTTTATTGCATTAGGGGTGATAGAGATCGAAGGAGGAAAAGGCAGACAACAAAGGGTAATAACAGAGGTAACAAAACGAAAGAAATCAACTTGTTAATTCTTTTTTATTTTTTTAAAAAATTAATCTTCTCGTGAAGGCATGTGCACACATACTCGCAGAAGCGTAAGAAGGCAATAAGTGAGCCGCGAGAATAGAATTGATGAAAAGCCCTATCACCATCCCTCGATCGGTTTCGAACAATATTGTGCACTCCAGCACACAACACCCCTGCAGCGATTAATCAGAACAAAATACATCGCGGGGCTAACGACAAATACGCAGCGTGGTATCACCCCAGCAAACCCGGCTGCGCAATGTGCAACAGGCTGTGCTTGGCACACATGATGTTATCCACTGCGGACTGTACCGTTGTCGGCAGTGGTCTCAGCTCGCCCCAATGCAATTTCACTGCGAGGCGCAGCTCTAAAAACGCTGTAAGAACTTCGGGAGACCGCGCGACAACGGGTGCAAAGCCATCCACGAGAGCCAAACCTGGCACATCATCCGCAACGACTAAAGCGGAGGTGTCGCTGCAACATGCACTGGCTAGCAGAACTGCGCAAGGTGCTGCAAACGTTCCAACAGCGGGCGTGGCTCTAAGGCGGGCATCTCTCACCAACGGGACCCTATCAAATGCACCGAAATAAGGGAGAGAACTGTGAGGATGAGATGCTGCGGCATCGTCCCCTGCCGTAGGGCCTGCAGTTGCATCAGGTGCCATCCCAGAGAAATAATCCACGACAGAAGACGGAACGCGCACGCGTAGTGTCTGTTGTTGGTCTTTTGACTTCACTGCGACCTGCCGCATCACATCGGTGCCCGCCGCCTCTTTCTGAACAAATACCCTCGGGTACGAGGCGAATATAATGGCGAGGCGTAGACGCGCTACCTGCGAAGTCGTGAGTCCATTTGACAGAGAGTACCGGTCGGTCCCTGCTGCGGGGATATCGTGCGATGAAAGGAGCATCCTCAGGGGGTTATCCGGTGGCAGCTGCGCCTCCAGTTCTGCCACAAGCCTCTTCAACCGGGACGTAATGGTGGCCGTGAAATGTTGCGGGTGGTCGCCGCCCTCGGCTGGAAGAAGCTCCAACAAGTCAAAACCATCGTGTTCATCACCATAAACGGGAAAGCAGCCATTACCACCGTCAGACTTCGCCAGTGCTAGTGATGACAACACGAGCGCCACTAAACGAATACACGGGCCCTGACAGTCTAACAGGAATCCTGCGAGAAGAAGTTTTGCAAGTTGTAACGGCAATGCCCCGCTCGCGGGGAGTCGGTTCCCGCCGCAAGAAGGGAAGGGGGGCGGTACACAGGTTGACAGAAGCACCACTGCTATTGCTACTGGATTGACCTTGCCAACGCCCTCATGCAATCCGTGTTTTGGGTCACTGAAGGATGTGAGACCCATGGAAAGAAGAAGCTGACGCACCGAAGCCGGGACAGTGAGAGGAGTTGGCGCGGTCGACACACCGAGCTCGCGCACAACCTGTTCAAGAAGCATCTGAGTCTCCGTGGAGCTAAACCTCGCTTCACTTCCCTCCACAATCTGAGCAAGGTCCTTCGGCCACTCCGTTTGCTGTGGTGGTGCGGGTGTCAGCTTCCACGGCAGAGCGTCGCACAGCGACTGAAAGCACTTTTCTCCACTCACAACATGTGCACCCCCCTCAGCCCTTAGGTGTGGGTGTGAGCGAAACAACTGTGTCACAGCCTGGAAACTCGATTTGCGCTGGAGCTGTTTAAACAACTCAGCAACGCCCTACTCTTCGACTCTTCACCGCTTTCAGAAGATTCCCCCTTCCCAGTGATACGTAACCCACTTTCATCTTCCATTTCCACAAGTGTCACAATAATCCTTTCAGCGCGTGTTGATGACGCGAGGCGCTCCTTCACCAACACGCGCAGTGGCTTAAATGGGGCATGCAGAGTGGTGTACAACGCCATGATAGACAGCTTGCCACGAGGAGTAAAGTCGCGGAGAGATAAATCGAACAAATCGCTATTTCGACTCTGCAGAGCCTCTCGTCTCCCATCCGCCCAACCTTTCAGTAATCGGTTATTGCCTATAACCCCGACAATGTACTCGTAGTGCATAGCGGCTCGCGTGACAGCCTCGTGCCCTTCGTCACCAGCCCCGCGTGCCACGAAGGGCGTCCCCAAGACGGGCTGCTCAACAAGGTACCGGCGTCTGGGCAGTCGCCCGTAGATCTCAAAGCGAAACGAGTGCGGGGGTGGCGGCGGGAGGCCAGCAGCGGAACACTTCCGAGGTAGTTGCGACTTAGCTGTGGCAAACAGCGGCATGCCCTCCACTACGTCAAGTCCGGTGTCCTCCAGCTCCACACCGTTACGGGGGGATCTCCTCTGCTCGAAGAGTGCATCGTAGATGGTGTGTTCCTTATTTTTTTTGAGGTATGCACGACACGCAGTTATATAGCTTCCCCATACAAGTGGTTCGCGGGACTCCTTGTGGTCCGGTGCTTTTGGTATGACAGGCTTTTCTTTGTGCACATCCGACAAGCTCTTCAGGCCTGGAGGCGACTCCGTGTTTGGAGGTTTCAGGGGATCCCCCGGCATTGGAGAAACCCGACCCCTCACCCGAGAATTTAACGCATATTCAGCCTGCTTCCCACCGCTATAAATTGGCACCCCAAGCGCGTCAATCGTAAAAACAGCGTGCATACAGCAGAGTGCGTAAGCTTCCTTTTTTGTCGTAGCGCACCCAACAGCGTAACGCCGACCAAACTGTGGCGGTAAAGGAATCTCCGCTATAGCGCGGTGAATGTACCCATAAAGGGGGTTACTGACGTTGTACTGCCTGATGATACGTGAGAGATCTACACCTTTGCGTCGGCAATAGTTATCAAACAAGCGTGGCGCGTTCTGGAAGACGTCCGACGGATGCACCGACAGCAACTTAGACAAGTCACAAAGTGCGTCATCCTTCACATCAGAAGAGGGGACACAACCACCCATGCTTCCTCCTGTGCTCGTCGACCCACAGTCTTGAGGACCGTTGCTCGTTTCCAGGTTTCTTGTTGCCACTTCTTTACCTTGGACACCCTTGGCGTCACAAACTCGCCCCTTCATGCCTGCCTCTTTGGACAGCCGTGCCCACAGACACGATTTTTCATGTTCCTTGCGCACCGGTGGGGGCACACAGGCACCTTTCCGTAGCACACTCCTATCAGACGTAGCCCACCTTCCCAGCATGCTCGCGAGACCGCTATGCTTTTTCTGCAGAAGCGGGAGATCGTACATCGCGACCCCAATCTCGTCTAGCACGAGCTCGGCATGAACAGCACACATCACCAAGGCTTCGTCCTCCTTGTATGCCTCCCCGTGGGCCACGACATGGCCGAATGACTCAGGCACTGGAAGCACAACTTTGCACACCCAGCGCCTCAGTCCGTCGTCGGGATCAGGGGCGGTAACCGTTGTTCTTGCTGCACTTTCCAACCGCTTGCCGTGGCGCTCTAAGTAGTCCCTTAGGCGAACGACTGCAAATCTGTCAGCTTGTCGTACCGAGGGAACTGTGTGCACGTAGTTATGCCCTTCATGCACGTTTGTACTTGGGCTAACAATGATGTAACCCTCCACGTCTGGTGCCAATGACCAGTCACTCTCTGGTACCTCTGCACGGGCACGCTGGAGTTGAGATTCCTGCATGCTCGTAGAATTGACCTGCCTCCCCGATGCCCCGAATTCCATACCGAGATTCCGTGCAGGAGACAGGCCGGGCACCATGATGCGTCCGATATGACTTATGACATAACGATAGGGCGGGGGCATAACTGTCCCAGCAGTAACATTGCGTTGGTCCTTCTCACAACACTGCACTTCTTGGTCGCTGCTGGGGAGGCGTTTCAGCACTTGAAGGCCGTGAAGGGCGTGCATAGAAGCAGCGGTTTCGGCCTCCAGTTCCGTTGTGCCTATTCCTATAGCCACAAATGATGGCAGTACCTCATCCGCACTCCCAATCTTTGATTGGAGATCCTCTCCTTCCAAGACCACAGGTGTCACTGGCACAGTGACTGTTGCACGATAGATGAAATGGTCCTTTATGCCAAGGGCCTCAACAAAGAACGGTGAGATGACACTGCTGTGTTGGACTCCGTGCTCCGTTAAATAGTCCATTAAACTTCGACGAGCGGACAGAACAAGTGTGTGCAGCTCCGTCACGTGGGTGAAGCTGTCAATCGCCTTGGAATGGCTCATAAGAAGTGATTCTACCGACGCTGCTGAGTCTGCTGAAGACACATCGACTGACCCTTTAGCCAACTGAAGTGGCGGGGGCGAAGCACGGCTGTAGTGATACTCACAGTCGTCCGGTTCACAACACCAACGATTCACCTTCCGACACTCAGCCGCATGGATTTCCTGCTTATGCCTACACGATGGGTATAGCGCCAGTCCCAATGCATCAATAATGAGCTCAGCGTGCATGCAGGCAAGCGTGTAGGCTCCTTCTTTGTGGGCGCCTTACCACATGCGATGCGCTCCCCGAACCGACTGTCAATGGGAAGTTTAATCTGCGCAACGAATAATTCATTTGTTCCTCCATTACTTTCCGCTACATTGGAGGCATGCGCACTGTCGGAGGAAGAAGGTACGGCAGTGCCACTGCCCAATTCCACTTTACCGGCACGTTTGTGTAGTGCTGTAATACGGCAATACCGCTGAATAAGACAGTTGTATGACACGAAAAACTGCTTAATTCGGTACACACTTCCGTGGTCCATCAGAAATGGTGAGGCAAGCGTCAGCTTCATGGGGGTGAATGATCCCGCCGTTACCCAAGAAAACTCAAGTTTGTCAATGCGAAGCTCCCTCTCCGCGGCCTTCATGGCGCCCTCCCGGAGTAACTGCAGCCGTGGTGGCAACGGGGTATTAGGCGGAAGTGGTTCATCACCCGGCATCGGTGCCCACCGCCCCGCGGAACGTGCTGCTTCCGCATGACGCTGCTGCTTAGACCTAAGAAGAAACATTGGTATGCCTAACGCGTCAATAATGCGCTCTGCGTGCATGGCGGCCACAAGCTCTGCTTCTTTCGCAGTTGGTGCCAGTCCCTCGGCCCACCGATCACCGTAAGGGTTAGGGAGCGGTAGAAACAACTTTGCGTGAAATAATGTATCACCTTCTCCATCTGAAGATTGCACTTCATGAATTTCCGCTGTGAGCTGCTTCGCTGTCGCCGCCCCAATGGGATCTGATGCCCCGGAAGTGCGCTGCATTCGATTGATGAAGTTGGCCACTTTTGCACGAGCAAACGCGTCAACAACACTAATAGTTTCTGCCGCCCCACCCTTCCCAGCGTCGTTACCCTCAGCTTCCGAGAAACATTCAATATCCTCGTCGGCACCCTCCGTAACGACAACATCTTCAGGCGACAGAAGCTCAACCTCTAGCGGCCCGGTGTCCTCAGCCCAATGCCGCGGTGGCTGCCCCCCCGTGGTACTTGCGTCACCACCGGCGGCAGCAGCAGAACTTAGCGGCCGATGTCCAATCCATGACAAGTAAGCAACCCGCTGCCGTAGGCGCGTGAAGCAATTAGGGGCAAGCGCATGACGCAGCCGCAACATGTTTCTAAAGAAAAAAAATTCAGGCGTTTTGTTCACACACATGTTAACCGATACAGTACGTAGCAAAGGCACAAAGACATGAGCATACTTGTGCACACACCCGTAGAAACAGGGTCATGACAAAAAAAAAACACACCAACACACACACCAACATACGCTTGTAACCCGGCACTTTCATCACCCGACAGAGCACATGAGTGCGGACACGCTATTGGGTATGCATCATTTCAAACTACACGATAAACGGGCAAGACAGTGAGCAAAAAGAAAGAGAAAGAAACAAAAAGAAAGAAAAAGCAATACATACATATACTTGTATATATAAGCGGATAAACACTGTCCTTTTGCTTGTACCCATAAACTGATCTAAACGAGCCCTCATTGGCATCTACTGACTGCCACACCATACAAACACAAACCCCACCACACAACAAAACCAGCCACATTTCCTGCAGCTACAACTTACCCAACACACGTTTGCGTGGACCATCGTTTCTCACTCCTTTATTTCCCTCACCTGGGCCTGTGATCGTGTTCCTCAAACCCAATCACAGCCTCCTCGTCAATACCTGTCACGTCCTCCCATTCGCTGCTATCGTCTGCCGGCTCCCCATGGTACGTCCCCACAGTTCGCTTGATGTTGAAACAATACTCCACCGTCTCCCTCACAAGCTGCTGCCGCGTGCAGCTCATGAGCAAAATGACGAGCTGCGTTAGATGCAAAAACAATCCGACTACCACGAGAAGGCACAAAAAGAAAAAATTACCCACTGCCTTCAAGTAAAGCCTGGGGTTCAGTAGGCAAAAGAGTGCGTTGAATGTGCAGCACACGAGGGGGAGACCACACGGCATCACGTTCAAAAGCAGTGCGGCCAGCACAGAAGGTAGAGCCCAGAACAGCACCGTTGTGGTGGTGAAGAACAGGATAGAAAATACAACAAGCCTTAGCTGCAGCCAAGCCGGCCTCCCCTGCCCGAGCGGCAGGGCTCGCTCCCGCCGAAGAAACACAGAGGGTAAAGGAACCCGCGGCACTGGAATATCCCCTTGCCCACCCGTAAGTAGCCACTCGTCAAGCAACAGCAACCGCTCCTTGTCAAATAGAAATTCCTCCAAGTCCACCACATGCACGGCAATCCACACAGCAATGGGACGCATAATCCCCAACTGCATCCGCCGGATAGGGAAAACCTGGAGACATGCAATGACTATTCCCACCCCAACGAAAATAAGCAAATTTGCCCAAAACACCGATTGCGTAAAGTATCGGAATGGAAATTGAAATATGACGAGGATCGGCAGCGTAATGAGACGCATCGCCACGCAGAGCGGGATCCAGTATATGGAAGATGGACTACTCAACAACTCCATTGCGCCGCTGCCTAAAGTTTCAAAATAGGAGCACGTCATATTTCCCAAGAGCCTCCCCAACACCCAAGAAACCCCATCAATGGCGGACGGGTCCACATACTCAGCCCAAAGCCACCGCCCCATCTCCAACATGGCCCCATTGATGGAAACTGCAGCGTAAGATGGGAACGCTAGGAAGAAGTACAGCGCCAAACCCTCAATAAAGCACATGCGTAGAAAATCATATAAAACACGGAGAGGGTCTGCATCAAAGATCTGTGCCAATATAAAGCTCCAGTACGCGGAATCACTTTCAATGTTGAGGTCCACACTGCGCGCAAAGTATAAATCAACTCCAGGGGCAAAAAGGGTAACAAACACTGTCGTTTCAACGTACAGTAGTGAAATTGAGGACATGGTGCCTACAAGCCAGTACAGCAGCAGTCGAAGAAATGTCAACTCTTCAACGAACACCCAGAAAGACGGCGCAAACGACAACAGGTAAGGAGATAGGGAATAGTGCGTGACGAATCCCCCACAGATGGGCAGGATAAACGAGAAGAGCGACATCTCGACAACGTATGTGATGAACCACACAACCACGTCCGAGAACGTCGCTTCGCGCTTCCGTTCCTGCACCTCATCGAAGCGGCGTGTGGTATCATTAATTTTCTTTCGCTTCACGAATAGGCGCATACCAACAGCCGCCACGAGAAGCACAGACACCACTAGAACCCTCCCCAACGCGGAACTAATAATACTGGCAAGCACTGAAAGAAAAACCAACTCCACCGATCGGCGTCGCACCATCCTCCAAGAGCATCCTGTCACTTCTACCAAAGTGTCAACATATGAATGGAGACACTCCACAAGTGTGTATTGCACTGGCCTTAAAAACTCTACTGCGTCTTCATGAAAGAAGGTCGCCCGCCACTGCCTCCAACTGGCCCACAAGCAACGCCACAGCGCTGTAGCAGACCAACCAAACAACATCACGCCGGTCCACAGCCACAAATCATTGTGATCCCTCGTCTCATCCGTCGGTTGTACAGCATTAGCAACAGTAGTGGCATTGAAGCTTGTGGAGGAAGTTGTACCGTTGGTATTTGCCGCAACACTAACAGTAAAAATCTCAGTCGGAATTATACTAACGACACGGAACACATCACAGTGATAAAACGAAAAACCTACAAGTAACGCAATACAGAAACCGTTTATCGTCGCCCCTAGCAAAACATTTACACATTTCCCTAACAACGGAAACAGAAGGTGATTGATCAGAAGAATCATCTCCTCCGTGAATGTTTTAGGCAGCCTCTCGTCAACACTAGAAACGATATTGTACGTCGCATTGCAACTAGGACAATTGGTGCGGCGCTGGGAGAAAACCCAGTAATCGATGCATGTACTGTGCACCAAACCAATTGAACCACGACAACGGCACAAGTTCGCGACTAGCGGGTTCTCCGGTGTGTTAATGGTGTCCCGGCATATCCAACACTCTCTCGCTTCACTTTCTTCTGAAGCAACAGACTGCCCACACACGTCATCGGCATCGAATGCAACGAAGCTGACCGCCTCCGGGGTCTCAACGGTGGGCGGTGGTGATTCGCATTGGTCGAGTGATTCATCCGACCCGATACGTTTTCCACTTGTGCCGGGCACTTCGAGCGGTGAGCTGACATTCATGCGGCTCGCCCGAAAATGTGAAGCTGTCACACGCAGAAACACCACTGTCCTCAATGCCCTTGCACGTCACAGGATACGATTAAACAACTATATTGGATGCTCTATGCTACTGCCTACTTACTTACAAGTGTACACATTAATGTTGTTATTTGTTATTTTTTGTGAAGTGTTAGGTCAGGGAGGAAATGGAGGTGAAAGTGATAGTACAACAACAACAAAAAAAAAAGAAAGCAGCAGCAACACTTCATTTTTGGTTATACCGAATCATTCAGGAGGGAAAAAAACACCCCGAGACCCCCCCACGTAAGTGAACCACAGTTACTCAAGAAGAGGAGTGGAACGGCTGGTGTGTGGGCAAGAGTGAGAAGTCAAATGTGAACACGGTGTATCCATTTGGGAAATATCATTATCGAGGGCTGTTACATAATATAACAAGAAAAAATATGGAGAAAAAAAACAATAACCAAAAGAAGGGGAAAAAGACGAGGATCAAAGAAGGAGTAAGTAGTCGTCTCAGACCCGCGAGCCCATGGTGTAATGTAAGTTGGGCAGCGACCACGGGAAGAAAAAGAAAAAAACACTGAAAAAAATCAAACGCGAGCAAGCAAAGAAAGACATAGGGGGGCCTGCCCAAACACGAGGTGTGTACTCGTGGATAAAATATTATCCTTCCTCCTTGCACGTTATGAGCATCCGCCTTCCACACTGCTGTACATGACAATAGGCACAAAATTATTAATAATAAAAAAAGGAAAAAGATAATATTACCGCCAGGATGGTGATAACCGGCAAAAGCAATCATTAAAATCAATCATGTCATCACGCGAATAAAGGGAAAGAAGATGCAAAATGAAGGAGAAAAAAGAGAAAAAAAAAGCAACATGCCACCTTACTTTTGTAATTCAAAACCCTTAAACGTTTTTCCTTTCTCGGCACCGGATATTCCCACACACCCACCCCAACCATCCCACGCCGCACACGGACCCTCTTCATTCCCGTCCGTGTGGCTCGACTACGGGGGTCACCTCACCGCTTACCACAACCGCTCCATCTCGACAAACTTAGCCTCTCTCTCGTCTTCATTTTTGTAAAACACTTTCTGGCGAAGGTCCGGTGGTGGCAGCTGAGCATCCGTGCAGCAGTCCACGTCTTCAGCGCTCCTCACCACCACGTCAGCCTCACCCTCAACGCCACCCTCTGAGCTTTCAATTAGCGTCTCTTTGACGAAGGCACTACCGTATGACATCCTTTCTTTGCAGAGCCTAATGAGCAAAATGAACATGCACAACGCAACAAAGAGTATCGCCGCTAGGAGAACGATACCAAATGTCTTGATAACTCTAGCGACCTTCATTGCCCGCATCCCGTTGTATCGTCATCGCCGCTAAACTCCAAAGAAGGAATACCCTTCATAGACACACTGCTGCAGTAAAGAAAGAAACGCTGGTCACCCTCGCGTTCGGTGAATAAACGTTCCACCACCGTGTCGATAAACCCTTTTGCATGCACATGCTGTTCGGGATAAACCGCCAGGCGGAACGATGAAACGCTCGTCGTCACAGCTTTCGATGTGGCGTTGTGAACTAAGGACAGAAACAACTTCAGCGTACCGTTTTCGAACAACAACGAGTTATGCACACCTATTCTCATATACCTGCACGAAGAAGTAATTCGCATACTCTCCTCGGTGACAACAGACAATGTCGTGAATCCCCTACTTGTGCCATTGGGCTGGTTGCCATTGCTCACGTTGACGTTGTGTAGAATTTTCACGACAAGCCCAACACCATTGTTAGGAATACGACACAATTCATCCTCGAAATGAAGATGCAGGTTGAGATTGGGCCCCGCTCTGTCAATACCAGTAACGACAAGTGGCGTTTCAGAGTTGACCGAAACGTTGAACCGACTTACCTCGTTGTCCTTCATATTTATGTTGATGGGTGTCGTTCTGGCCGATTTAGATCTTTCGCATATCCACCCGGTGTGACCAGCATTACATAAGCAAAAGTCCCCGCCCAAAACATTGCAAGCGGCATTCGACGCACATGACAGGGTACAATTAAGACTTTGCCGCTTCTCAAAGCTGTAGCGTAGCCTAAAACCCTCTCGCTTGCGTGACCAACCCGAGGTAAATTGGAGAAATACAGCGTTTGAGAAAGACGTGACAATTTTCCCCTGCACTGCATTGCCCGTGTCAGAGCGGATTGGCTTCGCCTCGTCAAGGCCCAAGTCGGTAACGTAAAGCACATCTGTCGGTTCTCAATATTGAATTGCTCGTACACCAGACGCACGCGATGGTCACGCGGTGCCTCAATAACCCACCTGCAGTACATCACGGGCGAGTACTCTCCATAGCCATTGATTTCAATGTAGCCTCCTTCCGTGCCACCTATCAAAACCGGTACACCATCCTCCCGACACCAGTGGCTGCGCTTATTGCATGATTCTCCGTAGAAGTCCCGGCAACAGTATTCACAGTTAGGGCCACTGAAACAACCGCTACCGCCAACACGTCTATCCTTTGGACAATTACACAGCCCCGACGAGGCGTCACACTTTCCTCTTCCACTGCACTTGCAGTCCGAGGAGCATGACGGACCGTACCATCCTTTTTTACACTTGGAGCAAGCGGTGTCAGCGAAGTTTTCATTGATACATCTGCACTTCATGTCGTCCACAGAGCACGTACCGTGTCCATTACAAGTGATGTCTTCGTTACACATGGAGCAGTCAATAAAGTGGTACTTGATGTCACACTTGCACACACCGTCTGCGCAGATCCCATGTCCACTGCAGTTATTCGGGCACACACGCGCATTGTTTCCACAGTCCCTTGTGTAGGTAAAGCCTGGTGCTGTCACTGCGACAGCGTATGGTTGTTGTCCAACACTAGGAATATTTTCTCCGTAAACAATTACACGGAATCCCTTACTAATGGAACTATTTCTTGCGGATAATTCTATGCGCTCCAGCACGTTGATGCTGTCGCGTTCGCCATTCGCCCCCGCATAGTGTATCCCCCCGTCAGAATCAACAATCATCAAATCCAAATCATTCACAAGCGAGGCGGACGACCCCTCCAGTGCAACGCCGTAGTCGGTCCACGCAAGAGCAGCTCTCACGGTCGGGTTCACCTTCACGGACGACGGTCCGTGAGGGACAAAACAGTACATATTGCTTTGGTGGTGGCCAACTGTTTCTCTGTCGCGGAACCACCCGTTGACACCGTTACGAGAAAAGAAAAGCGACAAGTCAAGGCGCCCGAACCCACTCGCACGGCTATTTGGCAGTGGGACAGAAGAGAGAATAATAAAAGCCTTCAGCAAGGCTGCGGAAGGTGATATGTTGTTGTAAAACTTGCGTAAGTACTGGCGCATGAGTGCGGCGGAGCCTGCCACTGCAGCTGTAGCCATTGAGGTGCCCCCCTTTGCGATCACACTGCAATGCATTTGTGAAGAATTACCAGCTGAGAAGGCAGACGTCACCGTCTCACCCGAAGCAGCAACCTCAGGCTTCGTTCGGCCATCGTAGGCCGGTCCAGAGGGAGAAAACGAAGAAATTGTATCTTTTCTCGCACCAAACGTGTTTACGTGTGAACCAGTGCACATCATATTTTTTGAGCGGCACGGAGTCATGAGGTCGCTCGGGTCATTTCCCGAAGAAAAAATGAGCAACGCATCGTCGTGTTCGCTTGCAAAGGTGTCCATGTCCTTTTCCACCGCGGAGTACTCGGAAGGAACGTAGAAGCCCCACGAGTTGGAGAAGAGGCGCGCACCGAGGTTGTAACCGAGTCGAACAATTTGGGTAACGTCGGTGGGTAGAACAAGCGTTGGTTGTGATGGGCAGCCCAATCCCCTGACAAATATTTTTGCTCCCTTAGCCACACCACTGAACTTGGCATTGCTTGAATCAAGCGGATTACCAGCCACCGTGCCTGCAACGTGGGTTCCGTGTCCTGACTCACCATCCCCAATGCGATAGTCCCCTGCAATAAAATCACATGGAGCGAAAGAAATGATCTTTCGGTGGCGATAATTCACCTCCGGGTAGATCGCAACCTTCTCATTTGGATCACGGAAGAAGCAGCTGTTAATGTCGATGCCCGTGTCTGCCACTTCAATGATTTCACCACTGCCATCAATACCGATGTCCCACAGGGGTCGGGAAGGATTTTCCGCGCTCCCATCGCCCTGCTGGATGAGGGCACTTGCAATGTAATTCTGTGGCGCCGCGTACTCGGCAGCAACCTCCACCCAGCGCACCACCGGGTGACTGACAACCGCGTCAAGTAGCGGGGCGCAACTACACAACAGCAGGCCCTCATCTTCATCTGAATCCGGACCCGACATTTTACCACGCAGGTCACGAGCTAGCGACCACCGCACAATACCCCTGCCGGTTAGAGTCGACGTCACCTTCCACTTGCACCCCGGGGCCGCTCCTGCAGGCACACTTCGCAGCGCTTCTAACACAGCACGTTCTCGGCCGGTTGCCGTGCGTACATCTAACGTGAGCCGCCCTCCGCCTTCCGCCACCACTACATCGCCCTTCCGGCCGCAGTGTGCCAGCGCCTTCCGTATCACACGAGACAGTTTAAGTCGCATGGCACCGGGAGTGGAGAAAATGTCTAATATCGAAATAGACAGGATGGATTCGGGCATATCGTGAGCTTTGATGGCAGCAGAAACGCGCGCAGAGTCCAAATACACTAACACATGTAAATCATCAATGTGATGTACATCCTCAAACCTATGCTTCAACTCAGCCCGAGCCAAGCGGTGTTTGTGCCGTTGCAATTTGTCCAACCTCGCCACAACATATCGGCCGTCATGCGGCGTAAGAAGGGGCCTATCGTGCGTTGCATGCTGCATAATACGTGCAATGGGTAAATGCAAGCTGCTGCGCGACTTTGAATAAGCACCAAGCGACGGAGCCGCCGTCTTGTTGCTTAGATGATTTCGTTGCTTTACGAACCAATGAAGCGCCACTTCATGCTTTTTCGTCCAATTCCCATGGAGCCACTTCTGAAGCGTCGATTTTTTCTCCCGCCTCGCCTCCCCCGCTAGTGGGTGGGCACAAGCACCCAAGGTTGGGCCGAAGCAGAAACACACAGCGGCAAGGCAAAGATGCAAACACAACTTGACAAAGACCCGAGAGCATGGGAGGTAGCGCAGCAAAGAGGCATCTGCAGTTCCCTACTTTTTCTCGCCCCCACTTTCCTTACACTGTCTTGTGTATATTATTGCCTTTGATGTGTTTACCTTCCATCGGCCAACAACAGTAGAAATATCAAAATAAATAAATAAGAGTGTGGTGCTAAGCACGGAGGCGATCGAAGCTATTTGAGAATAGAGGCGACGTTGACTCGCCACGGTATATCAAGACGATTTTTTGTGTTGTTTTACCTCGTACTGAACTCACGTCTTCAACAGTGTAGCCCGCGTAACTCTTGACCACTAGCCCAACATACTGCTTGCCCCTGCAGCTGCAGCTGCAATCTCTTGCGCATTTAAAAATGCGCGCAACTACACGGATGTAAGAAAAGAAACATATCTCAAGGTCAAATAGGCGCGGGGCAGGACATGGTTTAAAACGAAGGAGACACTACATGGGATTACCGCAGGAACGTACACCAAAAAAAAAAGAAAAAAAAAGACAACAAAAGCAAGAAGAATGACCAAGCCTGCAACAGAACCGCTTGACCCCTGACAACCACCGGTCTACTTCCTAAAGCGTCAGACTATACATGTCCACCCACGTACATTGGAGCGAAACCCCAGCACAGTAGTGGAAAAATGTGGAAAGTGGAAAAAAAACGACAAAGTGAGTAGTTCGTAAACTAATAAACAAAAATTATAATGCTCGGTATGCCTGTCATATACGGCTAAAAACAAAACTGTTAAATATGGTTTGGATACCTAATGCGCTACTGGTACCCCCTCGGTGCGATATATTCGAAGAATAAGCCAAACAGTAGGAGCTCGCAGCCTATAGCTTGGAGCCACCACTTGAAGAGAGGCAGTGCGAAGCATGTACAAGCGTAAAGGTAGTACTGAGGAAAAGAGTCTAACTGTTACAGCATTTCAACCCTTCATTTTTTCAAGCACCGCCCAACTCGGTTCAGTGCCGTGCCATGTGGTCAATCACGGTCCTTCACCTTAATACCTTAGCACTTAGACATGACGGTATACTAAAAGCTTTCACTTGTCTCAACCAACAGCCCATCAATTAACTGCTGAAGCTTCTCCGTATCACACCCCTCCAATCGACCAACAACACTGCCGCGACGGTAGGCCACGAACGTCGGAACACTGCGAATGTCGTGAAGAGCACTAACCAGAAGTCCTCGTCTGTGTCTACTGGAACAAACCTAATACCACAGCTTAGGAGGCGCTGTATAACAGCGAGTGCCCCACTGGAAACAGCGGCCTCTACCGAAGCAAACTTCATCAACTTCCACAGACGCGATGCTGGTTCCGCCTCAAACACATACGGAGGCGAGCGGTGCGCCCCGCTCGGAACCCTATGACCACTTTTCTCATAAAAAGCCTCCACTTCTCGCGAAATTATTACGCACGGCCTGTACCACTTGGCGTGGAAGAATACCACAGTGTTACCTGCCCCAACCTCTTCAGCGAACAACTGCACACATTCATCGCAGCACGTAACGCCCTGCCGGGACGCAAGCCCTCGGAGGCCCCGTGACGGTGGAGGAACAGCGCCTGGCCTGGCCTGGTGAAGTTGGCACAGCCTCAAAGAGACGCGCGACCCTGCCAGCATGGACTCACTCAACTGATGGTCAGCACAGCGGGAGCACACTGAACCCCTTAGGGACTTTGCGCGTACAGGGGAAAGGTGAATCAAAAAGAAAACAAAAAAAGAACGTAGTGGAGATCTTTAAGCTGAGTCAGAGCATGGAACACCCAAAAATGTTCATGGGACTACCATGTGCGCAAACTTTTGTGCACATTCGAAGTACCTGCATAATTCGGGGTATCTCGAACAGCCATACAAGGGGTAGTCTAGACAACTCGAATGAGCGTATACAACAAACAAAATACTTTGTTCACTGTGCCTCACGGGAGCGGAGGTGTGGTTGCGGAGCGCGAAAGCTGCAAAATAAATTATGCGACAGCGCGGGTCGAAAAAGTGAGCCGTCGTATGTAAAAGGAAAAGAAATGAGTTTAAACGCACGTATACATGCTAGCGCTTGCACGTACCTAGACATATATATATATATATATATATGTATATACATGTATATACATTATATTGTTCATGCATTTTATTCATGTTAAGGAGATGCCCTGCTGCGCAGAATATGCGCCGGCAGGACGGCGATGAAGGGGAGCGTGGTCCAACGTTTTGTCCTGCATCGCCATGACTAGCATCTGCCTTCGTGCAACAGACAGTGATAAAGATCGATAAATTAATGGCAATATAATGCTTGTAAAAATGGAGAAGATTTATCTCAGATGTGTATGCTGCGGTGGTACGCACTTTACCTCCAGCTTTCCATCACCCACTGGTAGTGAAGCAAAGCTCCGCAATAAACAAAAACAAAAAAAAGCAATGGACAACATGTGTAATACTTTGTAGCGGTAATGGCAACTTTCAGCAAGTGATGCCGCACGGTCATTACCATCAGCGATAGCATATAATTTCACCTATCATGCCGGTACTGCATACGGTGGGCCTAAAAAGGTGTCAGCGATGCCGATCCACTCAGTCCTCTCCTCCTCCGAAAGGCCGCTGTTTTCGAGCAGCATCGAATGCCACGCGACTGCGATGTTCTCCTGCAACTCCTCCATCTCCTTGATAACATCTTCGGTGGGCAGATCTGCTACTCGTGCTATTTTTAGGGTTAAAACTAAAAGCATTAGAAGCGCGGTGCGGCGGCACTTCTGGCTCTCCTCATCCTCTTTGAGGGGAGCCGCATTCGCACTCACGAGACGCTGTATGGTTTCCAACGATTCGTCTATCAACGACTCTACGAAAGAGAGATCGGCGTAGTCGTCAGTGTCGCTAAAGCAAATGCCCTCCGCAGATTCGTCATAGTCCTCAGGTGGAAGCAACGTCTTGCGGAAATCGGCGACCGCCGATTCGATTGCTTGTGACATGGTTGTGACATTTTCATCGCATTCCGCGTCTGCCATCAAGCGTCGCCATCGAAGAGCGTTCAACGTGCACGATCGCTCCTTTTCGCATTCCTCCAACTCTCGCAAGAGACGGCACTGCTCCTGCCGAAGCCCTTCAACTTTTGAAGTTTGTGCTGCAAGCTGTTTTTCTAGTTCCTCAATGGCCTCTGGGCTTATATCTGCCTGCGTTAGGTGTGGCATGTTACCACGGCTGGTGACTCGCCGAAAGTAATATCAGCGACGAGACGCGAAGTTCAATTTTTCCACACTCTCCTCCTCAATAACTTCACCCTCCGGTGCTTCCTACCAACCGACGCGGTCAGCCGGACAGCAGCAGTAAGGAGATGTGGGAAGAATGAATACAACAATGGCTGGGGATATATATATATATATGTGTGTATTAACTGTATCAAAACACGGGGAAATTCACAGGATTCCTGCAGAATCACCACCGAATGTCCGCTTCGACCCTACTCACCTTCAAATCCTGTGTACCGAGGAAGAAGAAGAAAAATAAATAATCTCAATATTCTCATCCTTCTGTCCGACGCTCAACATGGATTTTTCGCATTCAGAGACAACTTAAACGAACAGCAAACCCGGGGACCCCGGTTGTCACACTCTCACACTTTGTTTCTTCGACACTCGTCAACGTTGTTGCCTGCCTGCCTGCGCCCCCTTTTTTCTTGTAATATCTCCCATTCCTTCCATCCCATCCCATTGCACGTGCCACTCCCCATCCAGTCTATGTGCGGGGAGAACAAAAAAAATGTGTAGACGTGCAAACGAATACAACGTACACACCTTTAGATCAAAAATTAAAAGGATAAATGGCCAGACAAGAGGGAGAAGGCGATAAGTTGACAAAGTCAACAACTTGCTGTGCCCCGCGAAGGAAAGCAGTAATTTACCTCCTGCTCCTTGGGGACTTTCCATATCGGTCCTTTGCCTCGGCGAAGCGAACCAGCTCTTCCTCCGTGGCCTGACTCAGGTCCAGTCCCTTGGAAACAGCAGTCTTCTGCCCAATTTCATTCAAATTAATCAACACAAACGAGGCCCGATTTGTCGTTACAATTTTGCCCTCACGCTCCACCACGAGCTTTATATCCACTTCCATTGTTGTGTTGTGGACATAAATAACATCTGCCTCCAGCGTCACCCAATCAGTGCCAAAGACAGGCTGCCGAAACTCCACATTGTGCATTGACACCGTGTAGATGTGGCGATTTCCTGTGAACATGCGAGCGCAGTGAACGGCGTGCTGCTCCATCCACCGCATCAATTCACCACCAAAGATAGTTCTGTTGTTGTTGAGATGATAGCAAAGAAAAATTCTGTGAGCGGAGGTTCGAGTTAAAGAAATGGGAACGCACGAGGGTTTCGCCGCATTAACTTCGCACTCCACATCCTTCCAAGATATAGCCCTGCTCCTCAAAGTGCGTGTCATTTCCTGCGCCTCAGCGGCATACCTGCGGGCTGTCATGTAGTCGTTATGGCAGCTTATGTCGCCCTCATTCGTGATATCAATCGCGGGGACGGTTTTAACGGCCTGAAGATTTTTATCTATTGCCACCATCGTGAAGTAGCTATCACCCGCTAACGACTCGCTCATTGTTGACGGTGAGCGACGAAAAAAGCGAATGTAAATGCCCATTGAGCTGGAGCCGCAGTACACAAGTCGGCCATGCATGCGAACAACATCGCCGTGCAGAACAGGGGAATGAAAGGTTGTGCTGCTAACGCCTACTGTGCTCGAGCTAACTCGCGGAAGCATCGAGCCAAGAAAGACCTCTGACACACGCTTGGCACATAAATCCATCATCGCAAGCAACTCACCAGCGGCAAGCCTATTTACCGATGTGGATTCCATCCCGACGATATCTGTCCAGTCCACTTGAGCTGGCGGCTTCACACCATTTCTGCTGTTTCCCACGATGAGGTATCGGGGGCTGCACAAATAAGCGAGCGGGTACGCTGCTCGCTTTGGTACGAAGAGACATCGCAGCATCACTTCCCACCGAAGTTGTTGCTGGCACTCCTACTTTTCCTTGGTGTTGGAAGACGCAAAAAGCACTTTTGCACCTCACTAATTCACACGCTAACACACCAGCTAAACCCTTCACTACACCCTCTCCCCTCCTGTCCTGAGCCTATGAGGGTTTTCCTCCCTTTAAATATATATTTCTTGAAGCAACTAACAAATTCAGGAGCAGGACAGGAATATTTTCAGTGGAACAAAACAAGCAACACAAACACGCAGGAGGGCATACCTGCCATCTGCTCACAACGACACAAAGCACTCAATAACTCCGTGTGCCTACATTCCCGCTTATATTCATCACAACAGATACACAAAAAGAATAAGATAATGGAAATTGAGTAAAGGAAGAAAGGCACGACGGTTGTTCGTTGTCTCGTACGAAACCGCATGCAGCTGCGGAGCTCCCCTCATGCTTCCACCGCACACGCTGAAGTGACAAGAAAAAATAGACGGAGGGGGAAAGTGAGGCACACCGTAAGTAGTACGAGGGACAACCAACCAAAAGCTGTTGGACCTACACAGGAGCACTGATTACGAAGGACTCCCCAAATCCAAGCAAACGAGCATAAACACAGCGGAGTTACCATTTAAAGTAACACAAATTTTAAATAGGGAAGAGCGCGTTGAAATCCCAGCAACCCTTCTCAGCGTTGAAGCAAACCGCGGGCAAAAACAGCGGCAAATAGGGAAAGGAGGAGCAAATCATTTTCGACACAGCGCAAACAAAAAAAAAAGAAACCACACAACTTGTTAGTCATCGGAGGAGGTCACGAGAACAGAGGGGAGAGAATAAAATTAATAAAGGAAAGGGAGGGGGGTAATGAGAAAAGGATCCCACAATCAGCCAAACCAAGCGCCTCAAGCGGATATGTGGCATTTGAAACGCATGAAACCCGTCCGGTTGCCGTATGCCTCTCGGTGCATTACAGGCACTCGCTCCCCATAATTCTCACACGCGCAAAGTGGAACACGCCTGAAAGAAGTACAGGAACCCTACCGCTCGCCGCTAACTCTAGCTCCAGCAAAGCATGACATCACCATCCCGCATGTGTGTCCCTGCCTTCCCCTTCCCGCTGCTCCCAAACATGCGATGCACGATGGCTTAAACTGCGTGCGCCCAACCACCATCCAGCCAAATCGCATCTTAACGTAACGAAGAAAGGCGTGTGTGTATGTGTTTGTTTGTTTTTTTACTCGCACAAGGTCGGGGGAGGTTGCCAGCGGTATTGAAAAATTGAGAAAGGTGGTGATGACAACAATAACGTGGTGAAATAAATACATAGAGGAAAGGAGAAAGGGCACACCGGCAAAACACGATACTCAAATAGCTAAAGGTGCGGAGGTGGCCAGGATGCTCGTGACGGGGAACTAAAGGAGGATTTCACTTCTTCATAAACTTGAATACACAGCCAATAGACGCCACGGCCAGTGTGTAAGTCTTACTGCTTTTCCCCCTCACCATATAACCCTTCCACCTTCAGATGCACCGCTTTTTTCCTTTTCCTTTTCACTTAAGCCGCGGCAGGGGGGCCTCTCAGGTGTGCACAAACACACATGAGGCAATATATGGAGTAAATAATAAAAATAATAATAATTGTAACTTGCGCAAGGGTGAAAGGGAAGAAGTGTGAAAAATGATAGGGAAAAATAGGCTGGCACCTCAACAGCGTCAACTTTGAAACCATACGATCAATAACGAAGGTGACAGCAGCAATAATATCGGTCGTACTCCCCCTTTCACCATCACTAGATACCTAATTGTCACTAAATTTACCCTCCAATCTTTAGTTACTCGTAGTACATAAACACATGACTTCATCGATTTTGTTTTTTACTTGCATTACCTTTATTCACCCTCTTCCACTCTTCAGTCATCTCTCCCTTTTTTTCCTCTTTGTTTGGAGGTTTTCTTTTGTATGTGTTACCAACCTACAGTAATCAGATTGCGCTAGATGCGTCGTTGAGATACCAAACATTAAACAAGGTGTAAAAGGCCCTGCAACATGCTACGACGTTCCTCCTCAAGTTTAGCCAAATTTGATGCGGGATCCCCCTTCCCCTTCCCTATCCCATCCGTTGTCGATATGGAAACCTTCTTTGACTTCAGCAATCGGATCTGTTCGTTAACCTTTTGGAGTCTTTCAGTCAGCCCTTTGATTTTAGCCTCAGCGGAATCCTGATGCCAAAAGTCGCTGCCCCTCCCCGAGCTGTCATCGGACGCTACAGAGCCACGTTCGCTTAGATGAACCCCGTCACTGCTTTGCGACTTTGAGGATCCCAACTGCCGAGAGGCACACCCGGGATCCCTCGTGGTGCCTTTTGTGATCGTCAACATGGAATCAACTGAAGGAAAGGAACAACTCACCTTCCTATCAGCGATTGTCATGGCGCTGAGAGATACCCTCCCCGCAAATGAGGGATTGTTTTTGCCCCCGTTTGCTGCTGGTTCTTTCGGCGTGGAGTAATCAGAATCCGCTGCCGCCTTTTCCGTGTTGCGGGGCTGGCCATTCAACATGGGCAGCGGTACCGACGTTTTATCCGCCGGCGCGACCGACTCAGCTCGTCCGGATTGGGAGGATGTTCGCCGTGCAAAAGGATCAATACTACCCCTTACCGGTAGTGACCGGCGAACCACAACACCCTGCGAGAGAGAACACCGATTTTTTGACCCATCATCACTTGTTGTGAAACTGGACAGGGCAACCGAGTGATCACTGGCCATTGGATTATGGCACCACCAATAAGTTCCTCACTTTCCAGTATCCCCTCCACGTACATGCGCCTTGACTGAGTGCCATTACTTGAGGTGTAGAAACCCTCTCCAGTGAGCACATTACGCTTCCAGCAGCACTCAAGCTTGCCTCCCTCCAAGAAGGTATAAACGCCCTTCCCATCGCGTAAGGGCACAAGATCGCCACTGTCTACGACACCTCCCTCATATACGTCACCATGTGTGTATAACAAAGTCCCATTGCCAACAACAATGCCGTTTTTGTAGCAGCCACGGAATATCACACCATTCCTATCCCTCACTTCACCATCACCGTTGAGCTTTCCGTTGAGAAACTGGCCCTGGATAATGTGGCCTTCCTTCGTGGTAATTTTCCCATTCCCCGTCATCGCCCCTTGCACAAAATCACCTTCGCACACCTCCCCCGTGCGTACCAAATATAACTTTCCTTTACCGTGCTTCCGGCCACGCTCGAAGCCTCCGGTGTATTTATGCTTGCACGGAACATTCTCCGTACCTTCCCCGTCCTTCAGTCCCTTCACCCACTTTCCCTGGTAGGTGGAGCCATTGTGCAACTTCTGCAGCCCATCTCCCTCTGCATAACCATTTTTCCACTCGCCCTCATATTCGTCCTCCAAAGTAGGGCCTGCAACCCATGTTGCACATCCTTTCCCATCCGGCAATCCGCCCACGAACCCGCCCGTGTAACTAATTGTTGTACTACTCAAGGTCCCCTCGCCATGAGGAAGAAAGTTTTGCACACTACCAGTGTAGGTACAGCCGATTTTTTCCCACACCCACTCCCCCTGGCCCTCAGGCTTGGAGTTGGCCCAAGATCCCTGGTAGCAGCCAGAGACGGTGTATTTTGGAATAATGCGGCAAACTTCAACATCAGCAGGCTCCTCAGGCCGAGAGGGGGAAGCCGGCTTCACAAGGGTAAAGGTACCTTTACCCTCACCCTTAGCAACGCCTGATGCAAACTCACCCTCGTAATTAAGTACAAATTCTCCAACACCTGGAATTGTAACCGGTTTATTGGACAGGACTCCGACCCCGGATGGTTTACCGGAGCGCACCGGACCGCTGTAGGTACTTCCATCCTTGTAACCTAATGTTGCATCCTCACCAGTCATCTCACCGCGCACACAGGGTCCACAATAATATTTCGCCGTCACCTCCGTCCACAATATTTTCTCTCCCTGGGCAACGATCCTCCCCCCGAGGTGGCCGTCTTTCCACTCACCACGGAACTCACCACACGAACTGGTTAGAACGCCAGGCCCATGACGCAGGTCGCGCTTGAAGGAGCCTTTGAATACATCCTTGTTAAATAGCACGTGCTCTCCCTGGCCGTTTCGATGAAGCCCCTCGCACTCACCGGTATAGCTGGAGTTGTCAGAATATGTTAACACTCCATTCCCTCTTGGGATACCTTCCACAAACGAACCTTTATACTTCACAACGTGGGCCTCCCCAACTATAGGCTGGTACCAGGGAACTTGGATACTCTTGCACACGTCAAGTTCTCCCTGCCCATGGCACTTGTCAGACGCCCAGTCTCCCTTGTAAACGCTCCCGTCCCTGTAGCGACAAACACCCCCAGCACCGCATCGCTTTCCATGAACAAAAGGCCCCTCATACTCCACAAAGTCGTCAATGCCTTCTACTCCATGGAGAACACCCATTCCGTGCATTTCATCGTGATCCCACTCTCCTTTGTACTCTCTACCGTCCGCGAAGATGCATGTTCCGGTTCCGCTGCGTGCTCCCTTGACGAAGCCACCTTCGTACGTAAAACCGCCCTCCCTTGGAAGCACGTACTTGCCCTCTCCGTGCGGTAAGTTATCAGCCCACCGACCCTGGTAGGTGGCTCCACTGTCCCAAACGCACTCAACTTGATTGCCGTCAAATTTGATACTACGGGGCTTTTCCTTGTAACGGAGAAAAAGCGAGTCCGTTGTTGCAGTGTTCGGCTGAATATTCACCATTGTCCGCTTCTAGTGCACTGTAAATAGTATGTACAGCGTGTATTCCTCCTCTCACGTATCCCCGCCCAACAGAACCCAGCAAAGTGAACGGGAAGGAGAGTGATGGAAAAAGGAGTGAAAACAAAACAGCAGTTCATCTCAAAACACTGGTAAGGGGGAATAAAGGAACAAACATGGTGTTAGGCCAATGCAGTCCTCGAAGATATGACTCAGCAATCACAAACCTAATGTGTCGGCCCACAGTGGTACAGGGCCGTTAGCATAAACGTAACCCAAAAGTAAAACAATAACCCCCCCTCGACGGCTTCAGTAAAACGATGCGTCATGCGCGCTCCACGCTAAATAATTTTAAAAAATATATGTTTATATATTCCAATAGTTTAACATAAAAACATAAAGGCAAACAAGCGAGAAAAAAATAGATATTTTAGACATTCACAATGATGGCAAAAACAACGGTTAACAGACGTGGCGGAACACTCAACAAGTCAAAAGTGTTTACACGAAGAAAAAAAAGAGCGTTTCATGTAAGTTCGGTGGTCATGACGTGCCACGCCCTCTGCAGTAACACTTCAGGAACCGAGTACTGAGAAGCAAAAATGAGTGCATGTGAGCCGAACTCGTTTTGTTCGGGTGTGTCTGTCAGCACGGGCACCGCGGTAAAGGAAAACACAAGCTCACAATCACCTTCAGTACAATGAGGTGCATCACTCGTTCCGGTTAACACTGTTCCATCGCGGGGCCGCTTTCGGCTGGTGGAAATGAGACTTGTCATCATCTCAATAAGGAGAATCTCCTTCCGTGAGATTATTTTTGGCTGAATTGCTTCAACATAGTGAGTCGCCAATAACACTACGGGACGCCCCTCACCCATTGATACAAATGCCTTAAGAGAAGCCGCCAGCAACGCCGCGCCGTCGGTAGAAAGTGTTCCTCTCCCGAACTCGTCTATTACCAGTAATGTACGCGCAGCGCCTTTACCCCCTTCGCTGCAACGGCTGCTGCAGCGCTGAAGCATACGGCTCATGGAGGCAAGCTCATTGCCGAAACTCGAGTGCAA
Source organism: Trypanosoma congolense (assembly GCA_002287245.1). Taxonomy (NCBI): domain Eukaryota; phylum Euglenozoa; class Kinetoplastea; order Trypanosomatida; family Trypanosomatidae; genus Trypanosoma; species Trypanosoma congolense. Next base: position 847,668 of record NHOR01000125.1, on the reverse strand, counting down.
CTCCTTAGTAGCAGCAGCCCAATTTCCGTTTTCCGTATAAATGGAAGAGCTGTGCAGCGCGATAAATGTATCTGTTAGACCAATAGTAGCGCTGGCACAGGGTACGTAGGAGCCAATGTGAGCAAGAAACACCGTGTGGGCTATCGATGTGATGAAAACAGACTTTCCGCTTCCATTAGCGCCGGTCACTACACACAAACGCTGCTCGCTATCCCTAATTGTTAATGAACAGGGTACTACCTGCTGTAATGTTGTCGCCAGTATTGGGTGAAAAGCCCGGTGTATTTCGAGCACACCAGCTTCCTCCACAATTTTGGGGCGACACCACTGCCCCTCCAGCGCGCACAGCGCAAAGCCTATAAGACAATCCAGCTCTGCACAAAAGTGGACGGGAATCAGTGCCGGCGATAGCTCAAGCAGCCGATGGTCCACCCGCCGCTGCACATACCCCTCTCGTTCCAATATAGCCGAGCGTAGGTCCCCAATCGCCTCATCCATCTCCCGCGTCAGCGGCGTTTTGAAGAACGGGCCGTCATCAGTGCAGAGTAGCAGCTCCCACCCCTCAGGCAACTTGCCGCCCACGGCAGCCGGTGGGAAGTTTGGGACAGTAATGGCATATCCCCACTGCGGAACAAACACACACAACAGCGTATACGAACCCCAGTGAGGTGGTAGCCGCCGCTCCTCTTCCTGAACAACCTGGGTGAGGATCTCATCAAGGTTGGTAAGATGCTCTCGGAGTTCATCCAGCTCCGCATCACAACCAGGTCGAATACGGACATACGTCTTGCTGAGCTCCTCGCTGGGACCTCGCGGGAAAGAAATGCTTGTCGTAATGATGTTACTTAGCTCCTCCAACTGTATGCTCTGACAACTTGCCACAATCTTCATGAAAATAGGAAGCATGTGAGCCACTCCCGAGAGAGTTGAGGCAATTTGCAGCAGGCCTACCGCGGATCGCAGTAGTTGGCTGTAGTCACTAACTGTATGCTTCGCTGCACGTATCTTTGTGAAGATGCTGCCGGGATGCCGGAGCTGCCGCAACGACCGGCGTAGCTGTGACATCACCTCGCGGTTCTCTGTGTTTGTGAAAAAGTCGACGACATCAAGGCGCTTCTGCAGCTCGCTTTCGCTCAGTAGAGGAAGCGCAAACCACCGCCGTAAAAGTGCCCCTCCAAGTGAACTGCAAGTCCTGTCTACCACACTCAAGAGTGATAAGCCCTCTTTGGACTTTCCTAACCCCTGGTAGTCCATTGGATGGTGCTCCCTGCGTGTAATCTGTAAACTCGATAAAGTGTCATCATCCACGTAAAGGATCCCAAGGGGAGGAATTTCAGCAACATCGGCAATTAAACACTGTGCCCTTTGCAAGTGAATAAGTAACGCAGAAAGTGCCATAAGCATTACATGCTTCTGGGGACATAACCGCGCACACCACTCCAGCTGTGTAACGTCAGACCAAAGATCAGCCAGAATATTCCACACACACAGGCTGTCAAACTCAGAAGGGGCGCGAACGACAACATCAACACCGCACAGAAATGCTATGTCCAAAATAACCTGAGACCCCGCGAAGGTACCAACAACATTTCAGGCTTCTCCACTGTCAAGAATTGCAACAGCCACAAAAACTCCCCAGGAACATCCATCACTGAACGAATGGTGACTTCCTCAATATCCTTTAAACTCAAAATGGACTCCGAACAATGAACGTGGCACAGACCACTGTTAAAAGAAGCCACACCCACCCGGCCATCGAAAACAATCATGCTAACAACATTAAGCAACGCTTCACTATTTAAAAAAATCATCACCTTCAAAGAAGATAGCTAAAAAGATAAATAAAACAGACCATGGTAATAATAATAATAATGTATAGAGAGAACAGTTTCACCAGCATGGATAGCACCTCGTTATAAAAAAATCATAATCAGCATTTAAAAACAGGTGAGAAGACATCAAAAAGTACATCACCTAAAACAACATGGAAGCAGACAGCACTATCCAAATAAAAAAAGGTGAATCACTAAAAAAAACGAAATATCTCTATCTACCAAAAAACAAAATAAAAAAAACTACTAATCACCACCAAAAGCAAGAAAAAATTATCTAGCACACAAATAAAGTAAAATCAACAGAATGATAAGTCACCACCACATACATATAACACAATTTACATATCGGTTGTGGCCAGCCTATTCGAGACGTGCCGGCGCAGTGTTGTTGCCGATGCGTGCCTGCTCGCTGCCACCACCAGAGGTACGCAGCAGGCGCGCTCTCTTGATTTCCTCGCGCTCTGCGGCAATCTTCACCTCCTCCTGCTTCGTCAGGTGTGAGCGGTATTCCACCATCTTGCTGCGGCGTGTAAGCACTTCCTCATTGTTTTCGTCCACAGGGTGGTTGAACTCGACACCAGCAGCATCCAAGGCCTCCTCCGACTCTTTGAACTCCTCCAAGGCTTTCGCCTGTTTCTCCTTCAGCATGGCCAGTTCCTCCTCTACGCCCTGGCGCAGCTTGTACAGCTCCTTCTTCATGTCCGCATGCTTCTTCGCGTTCGGGTCGAACGTCTCCACGCAGAACTCCAGCTGGATATGCGTCGTTCGGATGTTCCTGTCGATCTCCTCCATGCGTTTCTCCTTCTTGTAAATAAGAGAACCCAGGGTAAGGTAGAGCATGCGGAAGTACTCCAGATGCTCCTTGTGTACATCGAGCCGCAGAGCGGCAAGATCTTGACTCGTCTTGTCGTGGCGAGCCTTTACTGCGCTGCACCCGTCGGATACAAGCTCTTCCACCAGCCCAGTGCAGCGGATCGCAAGCTCGCAGTTGTAAACGGTCAGTTCCAAAAGCTTCTTGTGCTGTGAGGCAACCTCCAGGAACTGCGAGTACTCCACGCGGCGCTTCTCCTCACGGTCAATCTCCTCGATGCGCCGCTTCACCTCGTCGAAGCGCTCTGTGCCAAGTTTCTGCAGCTGCCGCTCAAGGTCCTGGATCTTGTTCCACGTCTCCTCCTGCCTATCCTCGTTTTCACGGATGAAGCGGTCGCTCTTTTCTTTATTTGCTGCGTGGCGCTTTGTGGCTTCAGCATCCTCAAGATCGGCCTTTTGGATCGCATCGTGGATGTGCTTCAAGTCCGTCTCACACCGTTGTTTCAGGCGGCGCTTTGCATCCTTCATCTGGCTCGTTTCTTGGTTTGCCTGCTTCTGCACCTCGTGGATCTTACTGAAGGCCTGGTTCTCCTCCTCGCACTTACTGATCAGTCGAAATTTATCCTGAATCAGGTCGATCAGCCGCTCTTGCAGCTGAACTTTGGTCCACATTTGCTCCTCCGCAACCTGCATCTCACCGTCATGCATTGCGACGTTCTGGATCTCGTTGGTTTTCTCCAGCTGCGCCAGTTGGGTCTTGATCTGGTCATCAGTGGAGGCAAGTGCATTCTGTATTTGCGTTACATTCATGATGTCTTCCACTTGCTTCAGCGTCTGGGTGGGTACCTGAGCCAACTGCGTGGCATCCAGTTGGGAACGACGCAGCTCCTCTTCCACACTCTCCATCTTTGCAATGGCATTGTCAATCATCTGCGTGAAGCTCACCACACGCGTCTTGTTGCGATTCTGCCTCAGGTCCTGAAGCACCTTCTTCACGCCAATAATATCCATGAACTGTGCCTTGTCCTCTGGGCGGTACAGCTCACGCTGACTCATCTCCAAGCCGCAAACACGCATCAGCTTCGCAAGGTCGTATGCCTCAGTCAGGTTCCACTTCGTCCCAAGGTCAACGGCAGCGACGAGTTCCTCAGCCTTGAGGTGCGCACCACGCAATTTCTGCCGTTGAGTCTCGCTCCAGTCAGAGACGTGCAGTTCCTGCACAAGCTCCTCATTCTCCAAGCAGGCCGTCTTCAATTTCAGGTTGTGAATCTTCTGCTTGCGAGCGGCTTCCAGCCCAGTAGCATCGTCGATTGCAGCCATGGTCAAAGCCTTATGATGTAAGCCTTTGTGCGTTGTATAAATACCGTCAAGGGTGATTGTGATACTTCTAGAGGTGTCTAGAACTTTCTTTATTATTTCGATTTGCTACCTGTTACTATGCAACAACACCTTACAGTGGTGCGTGATAAGGAAGGGGAAGGAAGGAAGGTATGAGAAAGGTGCTGCAAGACAGTGATTGCAACTGGTGGGAAGGATCATCGACGGAGGTGTACGTTAGTGGGACGCGGTGGGACCCACATTTGATTCACGGTGACCTACATACAGGGGCCTGATAGGGCCTTCATTACATCTGATACAAGAATAAAAAGGACCGAACAAAAACACCATCATCGAACAATTAGTTGCGCTCACTTTACATATCGGTTGTGGCCAGCCTATTCGAGACGTGCCGGCGCAGTGTTGTTGCCGATGCGTGCCTGCTCGCTGCCACCACCAGAGGTACGCAGCAGGCGCGCTCTCTTGATTTCCTCGCGCTCTGCGGCAATCTTCACCTCCTCCTGCTTCGTCAGGTGTGAGCGGTATTCCACCATCTTGCTGCGGCGTGTAAGCACTTCCTCATTGTTTTCGTCCACAGGGTGGTTGAACTCGACACCAGCAGCATCCAAGGCCTCCTCCGACTCTTTGAACTCCTCCAAGGCTTTCGCCTGTTTCTCCTTCAGCATGGCCAGTTCCTCCTCTACGCCCTGGCGCAGCTTGTACAGCTCCTTCTTCATGTCCGCATGCTTCTTCGCGTTCGGGTCGAACGTCTCCACGCAGAACTCCAGCTGGATATGCGTCGTTCGGATGTTCCTGTCGATCTCCTCCATGCGTTTCTCCTTCTTGTAAATAAGAGAACCCAGGGTAAGGTAGAGCATGCGGAAGTACTCCAGATGCTCCTTGTGTACATCGAGCCGCAGAGCGGCAAGATCTTGACTCGTCTTGTCGTGGCGAGCCTTTACTGCGCTGCACCCGTCGGATACAAGCTCTTCCACCAGCCCAGTGCAGCGGATCGCAAGCTCGCAGTTGTAAACGGTCAGTTCCAAAAGCTTCTTGTGCTGTGAGGCAACCTCCAGGAACTGCGAGTACTCCACGCGGCGCTTTTCCTCACGGTCAATCTCCTCGATGCGCCGCTTCACCTCGTCGAAGCGCTCTGTGCCAAGTTTCTGCAGCTGCCGCTCAAGGTCCTGGATCTTGTTCCACGTCTCCTCCTGCCTATCCTCGTTTTCACGGATGAAGCGGTCGCTCTTTTCTTTATTTGCTGCGTGGCGCTTTGTGGCTTCAGCATCCTCAAGATCGGCCTTTTGGATCGCATCGTGGATGTGCTTCAAGTCCGTCTCACACCGTTGTTTCAGGCGGCGCTTTGCATCCTTCATCTGGCTCGTTTCTTGGTTTGCCTGCTTCTGCACCTCGTGGATCTTACTGAAGGCCTGGTTCTCCTCCTCGCACTTACTGATCAGTCGAAATTTATCCTGAATCAGGTCGATCAGCCGCTCTTGCAGCTGAACTTTGGTCCACATTTGCTCCTCCGCAACCTGCATCTCACCGTCATGCATTGCGACGTTCTGGATCTCGTTGGTTTTCTCCAGCTGCGCCAGTTGGGTCTTGATCTGGTCATCAGTGGAGGCAAGTGCATTCTGTATTTGCGTTACATTCATGATGTCTTCCACTTGCTTCAGCGTCTGGGTGGGTACCTGAGCCAACTGCGTGGCATCCAGTTGGGAACGACGCAGCTCCTCTTCCACACTCTCCATCTTTGCAATGGCATTGTCAATCATCTGCGTGAAGCTCACCACACGCGTCTTGTTGCGATTCTGCCTCAGGTCCTGAAGCACCTTCTTCACGCCAATAATATCCATGAACTGTGCCTTGTCCTCTGGGCGGTACAGCTCACGCTGACTCATCTCCAAGCCGCAAACACGCATCAGCTTCGCAAGGTCGTATGCCTCAGTCAGGTTCCACTTCGTCCCAAGGTCAACGGCAGCGACGAGTTCCTCAGCCTTGAGGTGCGCACCACGCAATTTCTGCCGTTGAGTCTCGCTCCAGTCAGAGACGTGCAGTTCCTGTACAAGCTCCTCATTCTCCAAGCAGGCCGTCTTCAATTTCAGGTTGTGAATCTTCTGCTTGCGAGCGGCTTCCAGCCCAGTAGCATCGTCGATTGCAGCCATGGTCAAAGCCTTATGATGTAAGCCTTTGTGCGTTGTATAAATACCGTCAAGGGTGATTGTGATACTTCTAGAGGTGTCTAGAACTTTCTTTATTATTTCGATTTGCTACCTGTTACTATGCAACAACACCTTACAGTGGTGCGTGATAAGGAAGGGGAAGGAAGGAAGGTATGAGAAAGGTGCCGCAAGACAGTGATTGCAACTGGTGGGAAGGATCATCGACGGAGGTGTACGTTAGTGGGACGCGGTGGGACCCACATTTGATTCACGGTGACCTACATACAGGGGCCTGATAGGGCCTTCATTACATCTGATACAAGAATAAAAAGGACCGAACAAAAACACCATCATCGAACAATTAGTTGCGCTCACTTTACATATCGGTTGTGGCCAGCCTATTCGAGACGTGCCGGCGCAGTGTTGTTGCCGATGCGTGCCTGCTCGCTGCCACCACCAGAGGTACGCAGCAGGCGCGCTCTCTTGATTTCCTCGCGCTCTGCGGCAATCTTCACCTCCTCCTGCTTCGTCAGGTGTGAGCGGTATTCCACCATCTTGCTGCGGCGTGTAAGCACTTCCTCATTGTTTTCGTCCACAGGGTGGTTGAACTCGACACCAGCAGCATCCAAGGCCTCCTCCGACTCTTTGAACTCCTCCAAGGCTTTCGCCTGTTTCTCCTTCAGCATGGCCAGTTCCTCCTCTACGCCCTGGCGCAGCTTGTACAGCTCCTTCTTCATGTCCGCATGCTTCTTCGCGTTCGGGTCGAACGTCTCCACGCAGAACTCCAGCTGGATATGCGTCGTTCGGATGTTCCTGTCGATCTCCTCCATGCGTTTCTCCTTCTTGTAAATAAGAGAACCCAGGGTAAGGTAGAGCATGCGGAAGTACTCCAGATGCTCCTTGTGTACATCGAGCCGCAGAGCGGCAAGATCTTGACTCGTCTTGTCGTGGCGAGCCTTTACTGCGCTGCACCCGTCGGATACAAGCTCTTCCACCAGCCCAGTGCAGCGGATCGCAAGCTCGCAGTTGTAAACGGTCAGTTCCAAAAGCTTCTTGTGCTGTGAGGCAACCTCCAGGAACTGCGAGTACTCCACGCGGCGCTTCTCCTCACGGTCAATCTCCTCGATGCGCCGCTTCACCTCGTCGAAGCGCTCTGTGCCAAGTTTCTGCAGCTGCCGCTCAAGGTCCTGGATCTTGTTCCACGTCTCCTCCTGCCTATCCTCGTTTTCACGGATGAAGCGGTCGCTCTTTTCTTTATTTGCTGCGTGGCGCTTTGTGGCTTCAGCATCCTCAAGATCGGCCTTTTGGATCGCATCGTGGATGTGCTTCAAGTCCGTCTCACACCGTTGTTTCAGGCGGCGCTTTGCATCCTTCATCTGGCTCGTTTCTTGGTTTGCCTGCTTCTGCACCTCGTGGATCTTACTGAAGGCCTGGTTCTCCTCCTCGCACTTACTGATCAGTCGAAATTTATCCTGAATCAGGTCGATCAGCCGCTCTTGCAGCTGAACTTTGGTCCACATTTGCTCCTCCGCAACCTGCATCTCACCGTCATGCATTGCGACGTTCTGGATCTCGTTGGTTTTCTCCAGCTGCGCCAGTTGGGTCTTGATCTGGTCATCAGTGGAGGCAAGTGCATTCTGTATTTGCGTTACATTCATGATGTCTTCCACTTGCTTCAGCGTCTGGGTGGGTACCTGAGCCAACTGCGTGGCATCCAGTTGGGAACGACGCAGCTCCTCTTCCACACTCTCCATCTTTGCAATGGCATTGTCAATCATCTGCGTGAAGCTCACCACACGCGTCTTGTTGCGATTCTGCCTCAGGTCCTGAAGCACCTTCTTCACGCCAATAATATCCATGAACTGTGCCTTGTCCTCTGGGCGGTACAGCTCACGCTGACTCATCTCCAAGCCGCAAACACGCATCAGCTTCGCAAGGTCGTATGCCTCAGTCAGGTTCCACTTCGTCCCAAGGTCAACGGCAGCGACGAGTTCCTCAGCCTTGAGGTGCGCACCACGCAATTTCTGCCGTTGAGTCTCGCTCCAGTCAGAGACGTGCAGTTCCTGCACAAGCTCCTCATTCTCCAAGCAGGCCGTCTTCAATTTCAGGTTGTGAATCTTCTGCTTGCGAGCGGCTTCCAGCCCAGTAGCATCGTCGATTGCAGCCATGGTCAAAGCCTTATGATGTAAGCCTTTGTGCGTTGTATAAATACCGTCAAGGGTGATTGTGATACTTCTAGAGGTGTCTAGAACTTTCTTTATTATTTCGATTTGCTACCTGTTACTATGCAACAACACCTTACAGTGGTGCGTGATAAGGAAGGGGAAGGAAGGAAGGTATGAGAAAGGTGCCGCAAGACAGTGATTGCAACTGGTGGGAAGGATCATCGACGGAGGTGTACGTTAGTGGGACGCGGTGGGACCCACATTTGATTCACGGTGACCTACATACAGGGGCCTGATAGGGCCTTCATTACATCTGATACAAGAATAAAAAGGACCGAACAAAAACACCATCATCGAACAATTAGTTGCGCTCACTTTACATATCGGTTGTGGCCAGCCTATTCGAGACGTGCCGGCGCAGTGTTGTTGCCGATGCGTGCCTGCTCGCTGCCACCACCAGAGGTACGCAGCAGGCGCGCTCTCTTGATTTCCTCGCGCTCTGCGGCAATCTTCACCTCCTCCTGCTTCGTCAGGTGTGAGCGGTATTCCACCATCTTGCTGCGGCGTGTAAGCACTTCCTCATTGTTTTCGTCCACAGGGTGGTTGAACTCGACACCAGCAGCATCCAAGGCCTCCTCCGACTCTTTGAACTCCTCCAAGGCTTTCGCCTGTTTCTCCTTCAGCATGGCCAGTTCCTCCTCTACGCCCTGGCGCAGCTTGTACAGCTCCTTCTTCATGTCCGCATGCTTCTTCGCGTTCGGGTCGAACGTCTCCACGCAGAACTCCAGCTGGATATGCGTCGTTCGGATGTTCCTGTCGATCTCCTCCATGCGTTTCTCCTTCTTGTAAATAAGAGAACCCAGGGTAAGGTAGAGCATGCGGAAGTACTCCAGATGCTCCTTGTGTACATCGAGCCGCAGAGCGGCAAGATCTTGACTCGTCTTGTCGTGGCGAGCCTTTACTGCGCTGCACCCGTCGGATACAAGCTCTTCCACCAGCCCAGTGCAGCGGATCGCAAGCTCGCAGTTGTAAACGGTCAGTTCCAAAAGCTTCTTGTGCTGTGAGGCAACCTCCAGGAACTGCGAGTACTCCACGCGGCGCTTTTCCTCACGGTCAATCTCCTCGATGCGCCGCTTCACCTCGTCGAAGCGCTCTGTGCCAAGTTTCTGCAGCTGCCGCTCAAGGTCCTGGATCTTGTTCCACGTCTCCTCCTGCCTATCCTCGTTTTCACGGATGAAGCGGTCGCTCTTTTCTTTATTTGCTGCGTGGCGCTTTGTGGCTTCAGCATCCTCAAGATCGGCCTTTTGGATCGCATCGTGGATGTGCTTCAAGTCCGTCTCACACCGTTGTTTCAGGCGGCGCTTTGCATCCTTCATCTGGCTCGTTTCTTGGTTTGCCTGCTTCTGCACCTCGTGGATCTTACTGAAGGCCTGGTTCTCCTCCTCGCACTTACTGATCAGTCGAAATTTATCCTGAATCAGGTCGATCAGCCGCTCTTGCAGCTGAACTTTGGTCCACATTTGCTCCTCCGCAACCTGCATCTCACCGTCATGCATTGCGACGTTCTGGATCTCGTTGGTTTTCTCCAGCTGCGCCAGTTGGGTCTTGATCTGGTCATCAGTGGAGGCAAGTGCATTCTGTATTTGCGTTACATTCATGATGTCTTCCACTTGCTTCAGCGTCTGGGTGGGTACCTGAGCCAACTGCGTGGCATCCAGTTGGGAACGACGCAGCTCCTCTTCCACACTCTCCATCTTTGCAATGGCATTGTCAATCATCTGCGTGAAGCTCACCACACGCGTCTTGTTGCGATTCTGCCTCAGGTCCTGAAGCACCTTCTTCACGCCAATAATATCCATGAACTGTGCCTTGTCCTCTGGGCGGTACAGCTCACGCTGACTCATCTCCAAGCCGCAAACACGCATCAGCTTCGCAAGGTCGTATGCCTCAGTCAGGTTCCACTTCGTCCCAAGGTCAACGGCAGCGACGAGTTCCTCAGCCTTGAGGTGCGCACCACGCAATTTCTGCCGTTGAGTCTCGCTCCAGTCAGAGACGTGCAGTTCCTGTACAAGCTCCTCATTCTCCAAGCAGGCCGTCTTCAATTTCAGGTTGTGAATCTTCTGCTTGCGAGCGGCTTCCAGCCCAGTAGCATCGTCGATTGCAGCCATGGTCAAAGCCTTATGATGTAAGCCTTTGTGCGTTGTATAAATACCGTCAAGGGTGATTGTGATACTTCTAGAGGTGTCTAGAACTTTCTTTATTATTTCGATTTGCTACCTGTTACTATGCAACAACACCTTACAGTGGTGCGTGATAAGGAAGGGGAAGGAAGGAAGGTATGAGAAAGGTGCCGCAAGACAGTGATTGCAACTGGTGGGAAGGATCATCGACGGAGGTGTACGTTAGTGGGACGCGGTGGGACCCACATTTGATTCACGGTGACCTACATACAGGGGCCTGATAGGGCCTTCATTACATCTGATACAAGAATAAAAAGGACCGAACAAAAACACCATCATCGAACAATTAGTTGCGCTCACTTTACATATCGGTTGTGGCCAGCCTATTCGAGACGTGCCGGCGCAGTGTTGTTGCCGATGCGTGCCTGCTCGCTGCCACCACCAGAGGTACGCAGCAGGCGCGCTCTCTTGATTTCCTCGCGCTCTGCGGCAATCTTCACCTCCTCCTGCTTCGTCAGGTGTGAGCGGTATTCCACCATCTTGCTGCGGCGTGTAAGCACTTCCTCATTGTTTTCGTCCACAGGGTGGTTGAACTCGACACCAGCAGCATCCAAGGCCTCCTCCGACTCTTTGAACTCCTCCAAGGCTTTCGCCTGTTTCTCCTTCAGCATGGCCAGTTCCTCCTCTACGCCCTGGCGCAGCTTGTACAGCTCCTTCTTCATGTCCGCATGCTTCTTCGCGTTCGGGTCGAACGTCTCCACGCAGAACTCCAGCTGGATATGCGTCGTTCGGATGTTCCTGTCGATCTCCTCCATGCGTTTCTCCTTCTTGTAAATAAGAGAACCCAGGGTAAGGTAGAGCATGCGGAAGTACTCCAGATGCTCCTTGTGTACATCGAGCCGCAGAGCGGCAAGATCTTGACTCGTCTTGTCGTGGCGAGCCTTTACTGCGCTGCACCCGTCGGATACAAGCTCTTCCACCAGCCCAGTGCAGCGGATCGCAAGCTCGCAGTTGTAAACGGTCAGTTCCAAAAGCTTCTTGTGCTGTGAGGCAACCTCCAGGAACTGCGAGTACTCCACGCGGCGCTTTTCCTCACGGTCAATCTCCTCGATGCGCCGCTTCACCTCGTCGAAGCGCTCTGTGCCAAGTTTCTGCAGCTGCCGCTCAAGGTCCTGGATCTTGTTCCACGTCTCCTCCTGCCTATCCTCGTTTTCACGGATGAAGCGGTCGCTCTTTTCTTTATTTGCTGCGTGGCGCTTTGTGGCTTCAGCATCCTCAAGATCGGCCTTTTGGATCGCATCGTGGATGTGCTTCAAGTCCGTCTCACACCGTTGTTTCAGGCGGCGCTTTGCATCCTTCATCTGGCTCGTTTCTTGGTTTGCCTGCTTCTGCACCTCGTGGATCTTACTGAAGGCCTGGTTCTCCTCCTCGCACTTACTGATCAGTCGAAATTTATCCTGAATCAGGTCGATCAGCCGCTCTTGCAGCTGAACTTTGGTCCACATTTGCTCCTCCGCAACCTGCATCTCACCGTCATGCATTGCGACGTTCTGGATCTCGTTGGTTTTCTCCAGCTGCGCCAGTTGGGTCTTGATCTGGTCATCAGTGGAGGCAAGTGCATTCTGTATTTGCGTTACATTCATGATGTCTTCCACTTGCTTCAGCGTCTGGGTGGGTACCTGAGCCAACTGCGTGGCATCCAGTTGGGAACGACGCAGCTCCTCTTCCACACTCTCCATCTTTGCAATGGCATTGTCAATCATCTGCGTGAAGCTCACCACACGCGTCTTGTTGCGATTCTGCCTCAGGTCCTGAAGCACCTTCTTCACGCCAATAATATCCATGAACTGTGCCTTGTCCTCTGGGCGGTACAGCTCACGCTGACTCATCTCCAAGCCGCAAACACGCATCAGCTTCGCAAGGTCGTATGCCTCAGTCAGGTTCCACTTCGTCCCAAGGTCAACGGCAGCGACGAGTTCCTCAGCCTTGAGGTGCGCACCACGCAATTTCTGCCGTTGAGTCTCGCTCCAGTCAGAGACGTGCAGTTCCTGTACAAGCTCCTCATTCTCCAAGCAGGCCGTCTTCAATTTCAGGTTGTGAATCTTCTGCTTGCGAGCGGCTTCCAGCCCAGTAGCATCGTCGATTGCAGCCATGGTCAAAGCCTTATGATATGAATGTTTTTCTCTTTTTGCTTCTTAGTGATAGGTTTTTTTGGTAGAATGTGAAGTTGTTTTGGTATAGCTTATTTTTTTTTTGCTTGAAGGGATTTATTTTTCTTTTGTTATTTATAAATGAAACTATGCTTTGTTTTTGTTGTTTTATTATTCGCTGCGCTTGTTTACTAGCTCTTGTCTGTATATACAGCCCATTTTCCACCATCCTTCGAGTAGTGATCCATTGGGTACGCGTCGCCATTCCAGTCAATTCCACGTAGCGCTACCTCCGCTTCGTATGGGGAAAGGAGTGGTTTGTCGAATGCATACCCCCAATCTATGGACAGTCGGGGGCATGCTACTTGGATGTAGCAGTCTACATCCTGCAGTTTTGCGAGCTTGTCTGGGAATATCTCGGACATGAGGAAGAGGTTAACCGTTTTTCCACTTGCTTCGGCGAGTCGTACGATTCTGTCAACCACGCGTGGATTGCCCTGACGTCCCAGTGTTCCCATAATTAACGCATAGCTGTTAGCCGTTTTTCCCCTCTCAACCGCCTCACGTCGGAGGGTGCGCATTTCGTTGCTGTTGTAGCTTTCTCGCGTCATTTTCTTCTTGTATGGGTCGTACTGTAGCGCGTTTAGTGTAGGGTGTGCAATAAGAAACGATTCCAAGTGAAAACGCCCGTCACCCACGTAAAGCACTAGATCTACTGTTTGCGGATCTACCAGTGGACTGGTACAGCCCAATATCTCTCCTTTGGATAACGGTCTGTTCTGTGGCACAATGATCGGGTGTTGAAAGTGATCTTCCAACAGCTGAGCAGCAGCGCGCATGGAAGACACGAACTGGATTGTCGCAATGCATGCCAATCGTGTTTCAGGGGGCACAAGAGCTCGAATGGTCTCAACAAGGTGCTGAACATCAATATCAATTTCAACAAAGACATAGACCATGTTCTTTATGAGACAATCTTTAATCGATATGAGGCAGCTGTGGCCGTAGTGTATTAAAAAGTCACAACCCAACGCAGTTGCTGAGTAGTCATCCACACAACAGGCGCCGTAAGTAACGTCGCCCAGAATTACCATTTCCGCCCCTGTCTTCTCCTCAAGTATATCAGCAATCGGGGCGGCGAACATGAGGAGTCCCTCTGGAAACTGAAGGGCCACACGCTTTGCATCCTTTTCCCTGATGCGCCGGGCACACTTATCAATTTCAAACCTATAGTTACTTGGAAGCCCCAGCTGTGCTTCCTCGGCACCCATTGGTTTTACACACTGAGCAACATTGATGTGATGGGGAAAAAAAGTGGTAAATTATGTGTGTGTGTGTAGCGCCACCACTAGGCTAAAATGTGACATGTTAGCAATTCCCTTCAACATAAAGCATACAAAAACATATATTAGTTTCTTCTTTGAGCAACACACTTCAAAATAACAAGGACTGTGACAAAGCGTAGCCACCCATCAACCAACAAACTGAACAAAAGGTTTACGTACATTTAGAAGAATCCGCGTACATCAGAGCAAATGTCATATACCTAAGCTCACATAAAATACAAGAGACAAAACACGTTCTGCATGTCCAAGGAAGCGCAAGTTATCCTACACCTGATCACTCAGCCTTTTACGGGAGCGTGACTCGTGTAATAGTGCGAATGGCGTGGATTGAGGAGTGTCAGTGCACAAGCAGTGTGCAATATATTCCATTCTGAATAGCGGTAACCGCCCTTTAACGGCGGCTATTTGGTCCGGCTTCCAGTAATTGTCGTCGGATAGCACGATGTTTATATTTTCATTTAAGTCAGTTGCCTGATCCAACGCAGCCAGCAATTCATCCGGTGTATAAGGAGTTACAACCTTACATCCACCGCTTCGCAGAACGCAGGTGAAACTTGCCGCCCGGTCCTCCACTAAACAACACAAGGCGACATTCCAGGAGCTGAACGGGCGTTGTGACCGAGTCCGTTGCAGTCGGCATGCCTTAACAAGTTCTACAAGGGAACTGCTAAATGATTTCCCCATGGCCATCTCTGGACACCACTCGTGTGGCTCTTCCCATGGGATACGTTTGACGCGTTGCATTTCATCTAGAAATGAAGGTCCGAGTACCCACTTTCCTGCAGCAACAGCAGCAAGGAAATACTTAGTTCGAGAAGGCTTTTCCGTAACATAATGTGTGCATTCTTCAGGCTTGTTGGTGAACGCGCAACCCAGAGACTGCAGCAAGGCAGCCACCCTGGAATTAAGAAGTGACTTAGTTAGCAGAAGACAACACGATCCTACGGGGCGGCCTGGAACATCTTCCAAGACATCATGCACTTTCGGAGGCTCATTGCCGTGTGGCTCCCCTTGCTGCGGTGAGACACATGTTGGTTCGGCGCGAGGAATCTCTAGAAGTGACTGATCTGCGTCCGGTCTTCGGTAGACAATTACTTGCGACATCACTTCTTTGCCCTTCTCAGCTTCCATAACAGTGCCAGATGATGCGAGAACATTAAATGGCACCGCGTCATCAGTGGTACTTTTATCACCGTTCAACTCATTCAATGCGACACTTCCTGATAGAACTGGTTCCCTTAAGCCAGGTGATGCCTGTATGCCACCAGAGACGGTGGTCCTTGACTCTAACTGCGAAACTAGCTGTTCGAGTGAATTTGACTGAAAACATCCGCTCACTCTCGTCTCACATGGCAGATGTGACACGTCTTCTTTACTGCAAATGTCTTTCTGCTCTTCGGTTGTTACAGGGCCAGGGTTACACTGTTGAGACGCTGGGCTTCGGGCAGGCTTACGGAAGTCCGAAATATCCACAATGTAGGGAACACAATCTTCCCAAGCACCTGCATTAAGCGAATTTCGGAGCCAATCCAGGTGTACTAAAAAACACTGCTGAACATTACCATCGCGTTGCCATTCGACTAGGGAGGCAACTTTAGCGGAGTTATCTATATTATTAATATCTCCTACCACCAGATGAGTGGTATTGCGGCGCGCAAAGGATTCAGCAAACATTGGACCCAACACAAGGTTCTCCTGAACAACACAATGCAATCCAGTACGCTTCAATGAGTTGTGGAGGGCCTCTCGATCCACCCGAGCCACACAGGTTAAAGTTATAACAGGCTGCTGCACATGGGGCATAACGTGTGGCTTAACACACACCTTCCCACTACCCTCTGCTGCGCACTGCTTAAGCCACGAAAGAGAGACAAACTCTAAACCCGGACGTGGTGCAAAAAGCTCCTTCGTAGTGCTCAATAACACTACATGAGTCGTGATGAAGGTTAACGTTCTTGAGTGTCGCACACCCGCACGATCCATCAGCAATTTGATTTCTTCCGTTACAAGACCTGGAGGAAAACAGTATACTACCGGGCGTTCCCTCGACTTTGAAGCGATTGCACGCATCATCAAGCTTTGCCTACGCGATGACACTACCTCCCCACCATATTGCCGCAAAAACTGCCAGTATATCTTAACCCCAACGCGGTACTGACGGGCGAGCCGTACCTCTGAACTTGGAACATTCGACAAATTTCCCGATACAACTAGGAAGGAACAGGTTCTGCTCAGCTGTAAGGTATATTTGCATTCGTGCGTGTCGCAAATACGCCGTACAATCTCTTCCTCCTCGTGATTCAATGAAGCCCCGCATACCTCCAGTCCTCGAAGGGTACGGTCAATGCTGTACTCACTTAGACGGTCCATCGAGCAGTCGCCCGACAACACCCACTCCGGTGTGACGCAGGGAATTCCATGTAATCTGGCCACTGAGTATTTGGTACTCTCAGTACTCTTAGCAACCAATACATTAGTTGACATGTTCAGGTTTGCTGTATAGATTAAGCCACCTTGCTTAAGTTTGGCTTTAATAAGAACTAAATCCTCTCCACATAGTCCCGTTGAGGTAACGAGCATGTTCACTACCACAGGAAAGCGTGCAAAACCAGCACTAAAGAGGATGTTGTCCTCTCACTGCTCTTAGAGCTAGGAGGTCAGATGCAGTCATTCCAAATGGGAAAAAGGGAAATCTTGTTGAGCCGACAGATGCATACACGGCAGCACTGTACAAAGGACGAACAATCATCACAAATAAATATAATACCTGAATGAGAAAGAAAAAAGGGAAAATGATGCGCAACTGCAAATGACAAGATGTTGGCTCTTAGTAAAAAAATCCAAGAACTTTTCCACCAGTGTTCCGAGCACGAGCTTCCTCGTGGTCCATAATCCCAAGTGACGTGGTAAGTACCACAAAGCCAAACTGACGGCTCGGAAGAATGTTCTTCACCCACTTTTCGAAGTCACGGGCAGTACAGTCGAAGCGAGGGCAAATGGCGCCACATTTGTTCAAGCGGCCATTCAGATTGACGACAATCTTTCCCGCACGGTGGTCATCGATGATCTCAAATTCCCCAATGTATCCGTGCTTCTGCATCACTTGTAGGAACTTGACCACTACTTTTGATGAAGGGCGGATAAGAACTTGGCGTTTCCCACGTCGCTCCGCACCCGCAATACAGCGGAGTGCGTTTGCTAGAACGCTCATCATTGTCATGTTGTCGATGTCACTGCTGGGAAGTAAGATCGAGAGGAAATGTAGATATGCGGAATGAATTGAGAATAGCTATTTGTGTGAGGATAAATATTCATAAAAAATCATGCACTTATGTATGTGGGAAGGGGACAAAGAAAGAGGTTGTAATAGCATAAATACCGCACTTTATGCGCTTCCAAGGAAAATTAATATATCGTGATCATGATCGGAGGCTACCCACAAACCTAATCCAAAGCTAACTAAAGACCTTCTGAAGGCAGTGTTGTCTCTGCTTGGAGGTGCATTTCCACTGTCACAAGATATTATTGTAGACCTATTACTCTTAGCGCGAAGATCACCATGGAAAAAATTGATAATCCGGTTAAAAGCACCATGCGGAGACCAATATGGTGTAATCGACTTATCTGAACGTAGTACATCATTCTGGGTTGTAAGACTATGATGTTTTCTATACAGATCAACATACACTCGCCCTCGCAAGATACACTCAGCGATGAGCTGCTCAATACGAATTTGAACCATTTTACAAAAACTTGTCGTAATACTTACGGATGTCTTTAAGTTAAGTAAGTCCATAAATTGCTTCACAGTCCTTGACCTATATAGCATCACCTTCGAAGGCAAAGTATTCCCACTGACATATGAGCACTTACTAAGTTCGTCATAACTTTTAACGGATACTATACTATCCGTACATTCAACTTTCACACACACTACACCTGAGATAAGATACTTTTCGCATGCGGTTTTCATTAATTCGACGAGAGAACTAAGCGAAACCGGATAACAAAAACTAAGTATTCTACATTCACAAGGCAATATGTATTTTTCAGAATACACCACGACACTCCTTAATGACCTAGGGAAAATGTGAGCAAGGGAAAACGCCAAATTTCCACAACGATCACTATCTTTACCATATATTACAACTTGCTTCCCTTTCAAAAGAGCAGACAGAAGCAACCCAGTTTCATAAAATCCGGTGGCACTGCTGTGCATAAACTGTAAAAGCCAAACAGAAAGAGGCTTCAGTGACGGCTGCTTGTCCAAAGAAATCACGCTTCCACTCTTTAGCTTTAAGTATTTTTCGCCATCACGTGGGTGATTTAGATTGACATCGACAACCTTCGCGGTGGATAAATTAACTTCTAGATATTGCCTTACCACATTCATGACCGACGACTCACAGAGAGACCCACTGGGAACTAATGGCGTTGCCCCAAAAACTGCTGAAAGGACACGTTCAAAAAAGTTGTGTGTACGTCGAAAGGCATCAATTTCTGATTCATTATCCCCCGCTAGCAGTGACATCAATGAACGCATTGGATGTTTACGAGCTTCTTCACGGCGTTTCTCTAAATCAGGAAATGCACAATATTCAGATGTTAGGCGCTTTTCCGTGATATTAACCCAGTCTTCCAACAAAACCTTCAAAAAACAAGAGAGAATAGACCACCTGCGTATCAATTCATCACATTGAGGGTGAACAACAAGAACACAAAACCTACGACTCTCGCCACGAGCCAGAATGTCTCCCAGACAAAACGCCATCCCGGAAATTCCACCCACGTCAGGATCCAGCATCACAACAGTTTCCTCATTCGATTCATTCGATGCAAGAACGCGGGCAACAAGTTCTTTCATTTTTCCTTTGCATTCTGGTCGTAATGTCCCGCTAATAGCATGGTCGCTAAGAAGAACATCACCCTGAACTACGAATAATTGCAACATTTGCAGAGCAAATGTATCAAGCTCTTGATATTCATAGTACTCGGTAACGTATAAATCTTTTGGGCCTACAATTGCGTCAAATTCCCCAAGCGCTATCATGGGAACATTCCAAATAGTTCGCATGCCCTCTCCTCATAAATGTTCCCCTATTCGCCTTTTTATATATAACGCAAACAGATATGTAACCGTGCTAGTAATAGCAAGAAGCAGCGACACAGTGAAGGGAGCATAAAGAAAAAGGCTTCTAGGAGCCAGTGGCTTAGGCAATAATATTGCTTCAGTTTTTGCATTTTGTTATCGGGGATTTACTTTCTCAACCAATAATCCTTCCCATCAATATTGCAATTGAATCGGAATGTGAATAAACCAACCCATTGGAACAAGAGAAGAGGTGTGTGCAGTGGTATTACATGGAAAAGGCAGAGGACCACGTAAGCCCAAATTTCACATAGTCAAACAACTTCTTATTGCCATTCCTCCACGTGATGTTACCGCGTTTGTCGATACCAACTGGTACAGAAAAATTCAGCTCAAAACGTCCATTGGGTGTGACACCAAAAAGTGGCACACGAGTCACCACCACACCGACACCGAGGGATGCGGCACAAGTACGAATCCAGTGGTGAACGTCGAACAATTCGGATGGCGAATTCACCATCCGAAGATTACCCGCATTAACAAACAAGTGCATTGCTGTAAGGCCATTGTTAGGGAAAAAAAGAAGAGGAAAATTGACACTAACTGACGTTGCCCATAGTGCATTTCCCCCAGTGGCCGCGAAATGGCCTCCTTCTCGGATACCACCGTCAACTGTGGAAGGGCCAACACTCTTAAACCCACGAACATGACATGCTGAAAGGAAGAGGCGGTCATTCAGTGGTATTCTGGCTTTCTTGTATGACCAAATTCCTGCGAGTCTGTTGTTCCACTGAACACTACAAAAGGATCCTAGTGGCCAGTATTTAGCCGTTTGTATCTCCGTCCTTAAAAAATTAAACTCTCCACCAAGTGGACCTCCGGCGATTTCATTTTTCATATTCAGTTGACTGCCTTTTATCGGTAATGGATAAATGCCACATAAATACGGATCTGCGTGATACCATACACTGGACAAGCCTAATTCATGTTTAATATAGCCCTTAAAAGTGGTCCTAAAATCCGGTAAAGTTTCTTCATTCAAATACCTTTCATCTCTAGGGACCAATAACCTTCGCTGAAACCCGATAGAAAATTCCGATGAAAGAAACTGTTTTTCATTCTTTGCTGTAGCTCTAACTTCGTCGACTCTTTCACTACGTGCAAGATGGTATGTCTTATTTTCGCTTCTTCTGCCCAAGTAATACTCGCCTGTTTGTCCCAAGTACGTGGCATTAGAAAGCATCGAAAGGGAAACAGCATGCGTTCGTGATGTGGGAGGCACATAACTCCCAGATAAAGAGTACCTGCCGCCTAAAATATTCTCCAGTGAAAACGTTAGTTCTGGGAGCACTGTATCAGTTGTAAATACGCCGAAACTTTTCTTTGCCTTAGATTCAGTGACATCAATATGAACACAAACATCATTGGCCTCCCCATCAAATGTTGGTTCCAAATTAAAATCTACAGTACTAAAAACACCCATGCGTGTCCACCTAGCTTTTGCGTTATTCACGTTATTCGTAATATCCTTAATATTCTCCGAGCGTTTAATTGCTTCAACATCGCGGCTGATAACACGAGGATGAATCCTTTCGATGCCTCTAATACGGACGTGAGTACGAATAGGTGCATCCAACGCCCTGTTAACGTCTTGCTCAGCAATGTGAACCTCCTGAGAGACTGAGCTACTTCCTTCAGGATCTGACATAAGATTCAGGAAGACTCCGCGGGGCTAGTTCAACTAGTGAGTATGTGAGCAGTCGTTAATAATACTTAGTTTAAGGATATGAAAAAAAATATATATATATAATACAGTTCAATCAAAGAAATATATACATATAACAAATTTAAAAACTACCATCATAAACAAGTTGGTATTAAAATGACAAAATAACAACAAATAAAAATTTTCGTCGAGAACGGACGATGGAAAGTAATGCGCCTTTTGTACGGGGCAACGGACACAGAGTGTCAATAAGGTACACACAAAATCAATATACTCAGCCACGGTCAATGTTTGTTGGAGTCCACTCCTTCACAATAAGTTCGGGAAAAACGTTGGGCTTCAACGTTGAGGTGCCCAAAAGCATATTAACACACTCCTGAAAACCCTGGGTCATCGCAGGGTATGCCGTGTGAAGTTGGCTCAGGTTGTGAATAGACTCGCGGTTATGAATTGCTAAGGAAGCCAGCTCAATTATACTACTTGCATGTGGGCCTATGGCTCGCACGCCAAGAACTTGCATTTTGAGGTCATTTGTGACAATGAGTTTGACAAACCCTTTCGTGTTACCCATTGCAAGCGCGCGGCTCACAAATTCGTAACCATATCTTGCAACTTTGTAAGCAATGTTTTCTTTCTTACACTGCTGTTCGTTACGGCCAACAGCAGCAACCTCCTGATCTAAAAACATAATTGTGGACAAATTGTCCAGATGCCGAATAATTTGACCCTCGGGATACGACCGATACATATGTTCAATGCATGAGCGCGCTTCCAGTTCGCCAACATTGACAAGCGCTACTTTCGTACCTACATCACCGCACGCATAAATATGTTTATGAGGTATCACCCGACTGTATTCATCACGGTTAATCTTGCCTCGCACTACTTCGGCACCGATCTTCTCAAGACCAATGCCACCAACGTTTGGATCCCTCCCAATTGAGACTAGTGCCTTTTCCACCATGTAGGTCATCAGCTTATTGTCTCTTAAATCGCGCAAGGTGTAATGAAACTTATCACCCTCTATCTTGTTGCCTTCCAACGTGGAATGGTGATGAAATTTTACTTTCTTCGCTTCGAGCAACTTTTGAACGAAGAAGGACACATCTTCATCCTCCATGGGTAATATTCGATCTGTTTTTTCAATAACACTTACCTCCGTCAGGCCAAAATTGGCAAAAATAGAAGCAAACTCACATCCTATAACACCGGCCCCGATAATTACAATGCTTTTTGGGAATGGCTGTGTCATGATATCGTCAGATGTGAGTACAACCTTTCCATCAGCAACCACAGACGCGTGTTTTCGGGGATGAGCACCTGTGGCAATAACAAAATAATTTGATTCGACAACCTCAACGTCTCCATTAGCTAACTTCACCTCCACGTGGTTAGGAGAAGCAAATGCACCATGGCCATGAATAACATCAATTTTGACAGTCTCTAGTTGCTGAAGTATCTGTCTGTGGCGAAACTCAGCCGCTGAATTAATTGCCTTAATCACATTGGAAAACTCAATCTGGGGAAGGGGTCGGCGCGACTTCATGAAGCGATTCGCCGTCTGCCCGTTCATAATACGAACGAACTTTGCCATTTCCCACAAAGTTTTTGACTGTAGTGCACCATTCCAGAGATCGGCTCCGCCTATGCGTGACGATTCTATAATACATGCTTTCTTTTTATAGTCCACCGCCCGCAGGGCAGCCGCTACACCGGTAGACCCGCCTCCCAGTACACACACATCCACTTTTCTCTTCCAAATGAGTCTGGTACCAATAAACATGACTCTTAAGAAACTACCGAAGGTCAAGTACTTTTTTATTTTGGAAAAAAAATGAATTGATAATAATAAACATAAATAAGCATGTGCATAACAACAAAATGGGACCCGTTAACGAAGTTGAAACACGCTTAAAGTAACAAATCTCCTCTTACAAACGGAGAGGGCAATTATCCGAATAGAAAGCAAACAACTGTTGCGGAACACTGGTAGGGTTATGGACCACTCATGCGCAGGCTTAGAGCGCGTGAGAGAAATTATACCTTTGGTAAAGGGAGAAAAGCGGTGACGAGCGGAAAGCCCATCGATGTAACACCCTCAAAAAGTAAAAAGAGCGGTGGAAGCAAGACTAAAAGGAACAAATATTAAGCAATATGGTGGCATCAGGTAACAGGTGCAACCAGTTCCGAACGTAGATGCGGAGGTAAATGGTAAAAAACAACAGAGTGCTAAATGAACACTATCCAGTAAACTAAAAATAGGTCGTATGACCAGTACTCCTACTCCCTTCCAAATAAGTCAGAACACTGTCACACCACGTTGGAGAAAAAAAAAATGAAACCCTTATTTAGGGCCCACCAGAGCCCATTGAACCACGGATGAAGCGGCAGCGCTCATATAAGATATGCCGACGCCCACACCACACAATAGCCAGCGGCCACTCCGCTGGAAGTAGCCACCCATCACAGCGTCCAACAGCAGCTTGTGGAAGAGGCGAAGAAGCGTTGGCAGACAACATCGGTGGGATGTCCGCCTCGCGTGCGCCCTCCAGCGCAGAAGCTTGCACCGCGTCAAGTATCCCAACACCTGCCTTCCCTCATTGCAGACAAGCAGGACTACCAGCGGCAAAGTGTGGACCAAAGAGACAAAGTAGGACAGTAACCCCCAGGGTTCACATCACGGCCCACCCATCCACAAGGAAGGCAGACCGCGGCGACTTCGACCCTTGAAAAAGTGAAGTAGCGACGGTTGGGGTGTCTTTCCCACATACCAGGGGACACAGTGAGAAACTGCAAGGTCCACCTCCACGGTACATGTGCATGGGAATACCGGCGCCAGAACGAGGGAAACTAAAGCGACTCCGGCCCGACAGCTGGTGTCCGAAGGGAACATCAAGCAAATGATTCACGTTCCAAGAAGTCCCATTTCATTGAAGAATGATTGGGCCTGTCTTGCCTCCAGACACACCAGCTGGCAAGGCACCTCCGGGATTATAGGCAGGATGCACATCCAGTACGCGCCGGCAACACCGTAAAAATGGAAACCCTTCAGGAAGCGACGGTAAAGAATGATGGTGGGTGGCCGAGTCGTCACTGTCGCGGAAGGAAAATATAAACCGAAGGGATGACAAAAGAGAAAAAGTGCACTTTTAGGCACAGTGATCAGGATGATGGGGAAGGAGCGATGATTATACTGCGGAAGACCGAATACCCTGTGTGTATGGAGCGAACGTGTTCTGGTTGGATATCGCGACGAATAAGGCGACCCTATCTTGAGTGCCCTGAGGAGTATTGACTACTCGCAGGATGGAAATAAAGGGGGAAAACCGATACAGCCTGTTCAGGAGACAGTGTAGTAAATAGGAAAATGGGGAAGGATGTGAAGAGCAAAGGGAAAGCGCCATCCACAGAATCCGTGATTGATTTAAACAGAAGAGAGAAAAAATGAGACATTATTCAAATGTGGACGATGCGATAGAGTGTATGCTGCTCCGCAGGAACCGATAAAGCATAGGAGGCCTAGGCGCGTGGAGTTGGACACGATAAAAAGAACCATGGGTGTTTGCATTTACTTAGTAGCCAAACTAGCTCCGAGGACCCGTCAATGCCCAAACTGCCTTAAAAGGCGCTCTGAAAAGTAGCTCCTTACCAAATTCATTTAATACATGCACGACCACCAAGCAAAAAAAAGAACTGAACGCCCTGAAGATGGTGTGAAGAATCTTCCCTTCATCCGCAGCAGTGCGAAACACTAATAGCGATGTGTAAAAAATGTAACGTGGATGACAGTGTCGCTAAAGGGTTGTTATGTCACAAGAGTTTGTCATCTCTCCGAACGAGGAGATGTGGTCAGTCATACAGGCTAACCTTAGCCCAGTTATGTGCGCGAGTCAAGAGAAGATCACGCACAAAAGACAGTCAAATAAGGTTCATCGAAACCACACGATATGGTGTAACAAATACGGTTTCTTCGAAGTACTCGAGCAGTCCTTTTGTAACAGAAGATATGGAGCAGTGAGCCCTTGTAAAGCACCAGTAAAGAAGTTTGAAGGGAGAAGCATGAACAGGAAGATTGACGACGGTGGACCATATGGTGCCATAAGACATACCCAAGATGGTGGCAATGCGCACAGTGAGAGTGAAAGAGAAGTAACGCTTCTCTTTGCGCGTTGTATAAACCGAAGAGGAATTTTTCACTCACACCCGGGCTTCTCCTTGTGACGCCAATCAAATTGTACTCAGACAATGCAATCCAATCTATCCCAATCTCTAGCTGCTGCTGTTGTTGTTTCCATCAGCGCTTCTTCACATGGCGGGGGTGCTCCATGGCAGCACCAGGATGGGTGGTGGGAAGAAGCCAAAACACCGCCCAAAAGTTACATCTGACATGGTATCTAGGCTACTGTGAAAAAGAAAGGAGCTAAAAAAAAATGCAGGTTACAGTAAATAGAATTGGACCTTCAGCCTGTGTAAGGGGCACGGCTGGGAATGCCGAGAATAAGCCACTACCATGCGTGATACAGTTAACACCCAAACTCCGTTCTTTGAATTGTTGGTTTAGAAACGTAGAGTGGTGCTTTGTTACAATGTCGTTAAAGGTTCATGTGGGCATTACCGTCCTCCACTACCATTCGGAAGACTGCCTAGAGTCAAGCAAATATCCTGAGAGAAGAATGCTTAAATGGTTGAGGGTTCAGGTAAAGACATGTGAGATTCACAGATGGATTTGGGTAATCACCTACTGACCTAGTGAATGACCGCCAAGTAGCAGAGCTGCGTTCCACATGGGTTGGTCTGCACGAAATGGGAATGGACGGACCTGTCCTCCGCCTCCTTGCCTCTGGTGATAAGTACTTCGCCGCAGAATCGCAATGTGAAAGAAGTTTTATTTATCTTGTTGAAACTTCTCGACCCTCCGCCATCCACTTCAATGACCACAATGCATTTCAGAGAAATTGACTGCAGACACTTACTGAGGGGGATTTTGCATTCCAGAAACTTGAGAATAGCAACCCTGGGACGCCACGCGCTCCAGGGTCTCCACCAACCGATGAAGCAGCCTCCCAATTTCGTTTGACACTAGCTATTAGAGATACCCTCATGGCAGCTAAATATGGGTTTATGTACCTCTCGCTGACGCCAGATTCTTTTCGGCCTATTAGGAGGAGATCCACTTCATGGTCAGAAGTTTGCGATGTTTATAAAAGTGGTAAATAAGTTGTTTTGATGACATGGGGTGAAAAGCAAGCAGACCTTTGGGATTCTCTGAGCAAGATAGAGAAAACTAAAAATTTCCAATCACTTTTATAATTTTTTTTTAAAAAGCAATTTCGGAAACATGTGACTGTTCGCTTATAAGAAATATCATGATTGTGTTAGATTAAGTGTTGTTTAGTGGTCTTCAGTGCACATAGTTTTTGTTTTCCACCATTTCGTAGGACTAATAATATATATATTCTTTTCAGTTCCTTTTTTTTTTTGGTGAAACGGCACTTTTTGACTGATCCTATAAAAAACTGCGCTTTCCCATTGCGGAGAGAAGAGCTGAGCTACCACAATTTTCCTTGTAAGATTTTTTCTTCGGGGATAGCCTCTATGACAAAGTCCCCCATTTTTCAGTGTGATGGGAATTTTAATGACGGTTGGTAAGGTATACCCAACAAAGTGTTCGTTTAAACATTTATAACCCTTCAAAAAATATGCGGAGAGAAAAGAGGACACAAATTCTACCACTATCCTTTTTCCATTTTATTACGTATTCAGTGTTCCATTATTATTATTATTATTATTATTATTATTATTATTATACATACCTGTTTTCCAATCACGAATGTATGTTTAACACCATGTGGTTTCTTCACGTGGCAGTTGACCCGTTAAGTTTGTTGATCTTGTTATTAAAACAAATTGAGAGCAGAAACCACACTGCCTCTTCAGTGAAAGGGTAAGTTATTATATGAGGCGAACGGAAATATATCATCCTTTTTGTTTCCGAAGGTATACCGAACTTGTGAAACCTAAAGGATTTATGCGTACAAAGCACACGTTTCCGTAAATCAGCGTTTACTGGCTTGAAGATTTTAGTTTGTGTTCTTTTTTTTGCGGCATCCTTTTCTTTGATCTGATCGGTGGTCCTGCTTGATGGGGCTGCGATGGAGCAGTGAAAACTCAACTTTTGCCTATTGTTTGTTTGGAGGTCAAAAGAACATTAAAAATTTACTTGATGAGAACACCCTCGTCGCCTTCAGCAGCCTTACATTTTGGTGGAGCACCACGGGGCACCGTTTCACTGAAGTGGTGACAGCATTTTAAATTACGCTCTGCTCTTTGAGCTCTCGAGGTTTTCCAAACCAAGGTTGTTGCGGTGGGAGGGTGTACCTCACCGTGTTGATAGGCTCTGTGGTAATTAAGGCGCTATTACTTCAGCATCCGGACCCCAACAGCATATGGGGGGGTGGACGACCACCCGGCAGCGTAGGTCAGCTCTTGTGGGATTGAGGGCAGGATGGATAGGTGAGTTTAGGCCGTCAAGACGCCCTGGTGCGGTGTTAGTTGGGCGTCGGCATCGACGAGCGCAATAGCAGAGGGACCGCCTCTTTCTCCACCGGCGGAAGCACACGGGTGCTGAAAAGGACCGGCCGAACCTCCCTGACGTCGAGAACACAGACCACAGCCCAAGGCCACGTGAGGGGCAAACCGCGGCAATCCTTCAAACCGCGCAACGCCATTTGTGAAAAGTGCGGGGGACGAACCGGAACAATAGGAAAAGCGACAGAGGATGACACCCAAGGAGAGCGCCACCCCCTCCACGGCCAACATGTTTCACGCGGCTCAAACAGATTTTCGGGATTACGGAAGAAAAAGTTTCTTGTTAAACAGAAAGCAGAACCGGGAGCCGTCGCTCCCTCGTCGCCGGGTGGTGTGGCTTGTGGGATCGCGTGCCCCGGTGCATGGGTTCGAGTCCGATCCCTTAACATTTTTTCCACGGGGCGACGCTTCACCGGCGGGTTTACCCGTTTTATCAAATAAGTGTGTACTGTGGAGAGCGGGACGGCGGGCGCCATCGGTGTCACCATACCCAAGTGGTTACGGGGACTGACTAGAAATCAGTTGCGATCTCGCGCGCAGGTTCGAATCCTGCTGGTGACGGTTTTTTCCCATGTGGCCCTTCGCGGTTTCGGTTCTGGGAGGGGTCGAGCGGCGTGGCGGCAAGATGGCCGAGTGGTCTAAGGCGGGAGACTCAAGTTCTCTTCTCTTCGGAGGCGTGGGTTCAAACCCCACTCTTGTCAACTTTTTCGGAGGCGCACAGTTCCCGCGGCGGGTCGGAAAAAAACCGTCACCAGCAGGATTCGAACCTGCGCGCGAGATCGCAACTGATTTCGAGTCAGTCCCCGTAACCACTTGGGTATGGTGACATCGCGCGCCGCCCGTTTTTATTAGCTCCGTACGATCCAGAGGAATTCGGTCCGGCCGAGGCTTTGGCGCCGCGTTTTTTCGGGGCACACTCCGATTTCACATCGAAAACGGGACGCGCCCAACACATCCAAGGTGTGCTGGGGATGACGCTCTTACAGGGCGGCAAAAGTTGCCGCAAGTTTGGATATATCACCTCGCTTGGAAAGTTTAGATTGCGGAGCCTCTGAGCCAGCTTTACGCACCAAGGAGCAATGCGGCGAAACCGCCGTCAAAGCACGATAATATGTCACGCTGCGCTTTTTAATCCTTCGGGTCCTTGGGGGAAATTTCCCACAGATCCTCTGGAGGTGCGCGCTGTGACTTAAGAGGTTTCAAGGGCGGATACACTCCACAAATCCCTTGTTTATGTTCCGCTTCAAGAATCAAGAGTCTAGGTGCCATGACCTCGTAACGTTGGTGTCCGTTACGGGTAGCGGAGTTCGCCGAATGGGACAATATTTCTTCCAGACACCGAAGAAGAGGAACAGGTCTGTCCGAGGATGGGGCCCGAAAAGAAGACAAACCAATTGAGTAACTGCAAGTGGTACTTTTCTCCTACCTTCTCTACATGCCCCTTCTGGATTGCGCCCCGCGCTTGAAATCGCAATGAGGGGCGCAACGTATGTAACAGAGAGAAAAGGGGAAATATACACCGTCGCCGAGATGGCAAGGCGCGCCGGTTGAAGAAGTACCGTCATGTAGTGGAACTTTGTGAACAATGTTGATGTCGAATGCTCATCGACAAAGGGAGGGAGTGGAGTGGCTTTCGTGTGAAAGAAGTCGTTGTCAACAACAAAGTGAACGCATAGAGGTTGGTGCAGTGAGTGCTCTCCGTGGGAGCGATGTCGTTTCACCCTCTTTCTCCCAGGCCACAAAAGGGCAGGGTTAACACTCCTCATCTTTCACGGCACTGGCATCCATGCGGAGGGACCTGTGACGCAGTGCGACGTCTTCAACTTTACAAATCTCCTTGTGGACAATGTTGTCGAGCGCCTCGGCTACACGGGCCTTATGTGACAGCTTGGTCCGGAGCCGTTTGCACTCAATGTTTGCCTGACAGCTAACTCTGCTGAGACGCATGTCGAGGTCAACCTGCCCATTTTGCAGTTGCTCAACATCCGATGATATCATTTCTACGTGTTGCTTTACTCGCTGCAAGTTCCTTGTAGCCCACTGTCTTGTTGCATCTATTTCCTCCATGAGCTCCGCTCGTGTTTGGGCCCTTTGGCTCCCCAACGCTGCCACCGCCTCAGTGGTAATATCTAGTTTGTGCCTTAACGGGCTTAATGCTTCCGAGATGGAGTCGATTTTCTTCTCGAGCGACGGGACCCGCAGAGACTCCCTCGCTGCTGACGCCTCGAAGTCCTGCAGCGTCTTCTCTATGAGGGCCAATTTTTCACAGAAGATGGTCTGTGTCTCAGTCCGTGACGCGTTGGAAGCCCCAACTTCCTGTCGCAAAACGGAAAGATGTCCCTCAAAATCTCTTTTGGCATCGCGCAACGCCCCTTCCACGTATTCCTTGGTGCGCTCAATCTGTCCCTTCCCTTCCTCACGGGCCTTTTCGACATCATGTAATACATTGCGACACGCATCTCTTACTTCTTCGTGCACTTTCGCCGTAACACTTTCCTTTAAACGATCCAAATCGTTCAACGCGACGCTGGACTGCTCCAGCCGACGCAGTCGCGAGTGTAGGTCGTGCACCTGGTGCCTTAGGTCACGCTCCTTCTCTTCCTGGAGTTCCTGAGCTAATTTTACTAATTTGGTGAGGTTAACCATTTTTTCATCGAACGCCCTGATATGTTTGGAGAGCTCATCCACACGGTCGACCAGCTGCTGAACCGAGAAGGCGCCCTTTAGCATGCACTCCAGTCGCTGTTCAGCATTAGCATCGCTTTCATTAGCCCCCGAAGATGTCTGTGGGGGCGCTCCTTCTTTTCGTCGCGGCCGAAGGTAGATGTCTGTATAGTCCATTGATCCCGCCGTGGTAGACGGATGCCCCCCTTTACGGTGGCGAAACAGCGTGGAGTAGAGCAGGAAATTCATACATAGGCCCGCAAACAGTCATAAATTTTTTTTTGCAAACCGTACATGAGCATCGCAGCACCCAAGAGGAAATTATGAAAAAATGTGCATATGGATAATTCTGGCCGAGGTGTGCGGCAGCACCTCTCCCCCATCTCGCGGGGAGCACACACTCTAACATACGGCTCTTGCACTTCTCTTCCCGCCCCCAGAGTTACAAAAAAAAGGGTGCGAGGAGTGGTAAATGAGGCGGTAGCGGCGTGCTTCCTTGAACGCCTTCACTCACCTTTCCATAATGTTATTGGCCATCATTCTGTTTAATATATTTCATTCCCTTCATAAAGTTTTGGCCACATTGATTGTCATCGTCGTTGCACCCTAACCCTGGGAAGCAGAGAAAGGTGGTAGAGCTCAAAGAAGTTTCCCGGAATCGTCAACGTACAGTGAGGCACACAATGTCTTGGTTTCGCTGTCCCACCTGACATCCGCCTTTCCCGGGAGCACCTTCTGCGGGAGTGCGGCGCGGAGAAAGTATCTCGAGGAAGCCAGTCTAAACTCGTAGGGGTCAACCTCAATGATCATGTCGGTGACGCGCGCCTGCTTTGGCATCACGACCTTCACAAGGAGACCCGATGAACCTGCTCTGGACAAGTCCATGCCCAAGTACATATCCTCTGCTGTAACCTTTTCCTGGTGAAGGATGCTGTACTCGGGCTCCTCAGCCCCGTCTCGAGGCTTCTTGGTGGAATCACTACGCAACTGGTATGCCTCACTAATTTCTTCTTCCGTCCAAATGGCGTAGCCCTTCGGCCTGCACGACTGGCGCTGCCTGGCCTTAATTTTCTTTGCCTCCTGGCTCTCCGATGGAACGGGGAGCCGCAGTTGTTGGTCAACAGCCATTGCGGGCAGGGGGATGTTTGATGGGTTTGGCGCGGCAGAAGCGTCGGCAGTGGAGGTGGCCTCCGCAGAGGTCATCTGCAAACTGTAACCAACGCTTTGCCCGTCTGGGCGTTTGAAGCCGTGGTTCTTGTCAAGCAACTCCGCCAAACTCTTGATATCACCAAACGACATCCTTCTCACCCTTCCCAGCCCCACTGCTATGGTGAACCTTCCTGCTGTTAAAGTGGCTGCTGATGGGAATGCGACAGCTGCAGTGATGTAGACGATCAACCAGTAGGAGGGGGGTGACAAATAGTGAAAAACAAAACAATAGAAGCTGCTTTCTTGATTTAAAAAGTCTTTTCCTTCTGTGGTGGTACCGCGATGGGTTTGGGCCGCTCGGTGTTGCGACCGCTGACACACACACACGCGGTCGTTCCAAACAACCTTGCGTGGAAGAGAAAGAAGGAAAATAGAGCAACAGGAAGCAACGACAACACTCAAAGATGCACGCAAGCTTCTGTGACTTCTCCGCGCAGTGGAGTCGGTAAATGAAACCTTCCCTTTGCAACGACTTCACTGACACCACATGCCCACCGAGCATGTCAACGCGTACACGGGTTTGATTTTCTCCCTCGACACACATACACTCCGCTTTATTGATATCACAGCTTGTTTCTTGTTTCCAGAAGGGAATCCGAAGGCATATTGTCGAGAATTCGGCGAACTTCGGGCCTAGAAACGATTAAGGAAATATATTGCTTTGCCTGAAACGCAGTCAACACGGAAGTGCGCATGCAGTCGTCCTCGATGGTAATCGTGTTGAGCACCTTTTGATCCACCTCCGTAAAAAGCCTGCGTATGACCTCGGAGGACTTCTCCCGCGACCACATTCTCAACAGTTTTACCGAATCCTTGCCAATATATTTCAGCGGCAGACTGTTCCTTGGGCGCTCGGCCGTGATGTACATAGTTCGAATGAGCGACTCGTAGGCCTCGACAAGATTTGGCTGCTGACTATCCCGCAGCTCAAGCACCTTCTTTGCATTGTAGAGCTCCACAAACTGCATCAGGCTCTCAGGCCACCGCAGCACAACGTGCTCGACGGGCTCCTCATCCTCTTTGAAGTGCTTGAGAATGGTATTCATCGAATGAACCTGTTGTGTATGTTCCACCATCTCACGAATGAGGGGTTCAATTTTCCCGAAATACTGCTGAATATCTGGTATTCCCACCGCGCGGTGCAGCACACCACGCACAACATCCGGTGCACTCAGTAAGGTCGCAAAACGCGTCTTCGAGGCCACAGCCCCCTGCGACACGGCAGCTGGCTCTGCGCCAGGTTGCAGCTGCACAACATAACCACAGTGTGGTCGGAGTGTGTTGATTGGGTTTGGCTCACGGAGGTATGTGATGATGTCCCCGTCGTCTGCCCTATGTGGGTGCAAGGTGTTTTCAATGAATAACTTACATCCCGGTGATTCAAATGTTACGGCCGGTGCATGCTCTTCGACGGCACGACACGCAGCGAGAACAGCCCCGAGACTGTGGCCGGTGTAGCTGACAAACCACTCCCTGCCATCCTCTCCCTTCGTTGCACTCAGGTGGAGTCTCACTTGAGTGCAGAACTGCTTTGCCAAGCTAAACAAAATTGTTCTCTCGTTGAAGTAAAACCAAACCCCGGAGCGAAGACTCAACGCATCTGCCGTTCCACGGTGTGCAATAATACAATGCCGCAGTTCTTCATTAATGTACGACGTTGCAAAATATCCATCCTTATCGAGCCCCAATTCCGTTGCTGTGAGGTGGATAGCCCATGGCTTGGGCAGCGGCGGGGCGTCAGAGGCGCCGTACACGTGCAGTGAAAGGACTGCATATACGTAGTGTGAGACAAGTGGCAGTGAGGACACTTCCTCAGGAGTTAGTTTGGATTGCGTTGATGACGACGTCCCCTGCCTGGAGGTAATGAAGTTATAAAATATGTTCATGATTGACGCTTCCACAAGTCTTCAAACCTACCGAGTAATTTAAAGCAGTACGCCCAAACGCGTCATTGTAGGTTGCATCGGGAATACGTGAAGGGGGAAGGAACCAATATGGAAAAGAAAAACAAGAACAGATGGGAAAGAACAAAAAAACCCGAAACAACGCATCTTCATTACATGGGTCTCTTGAGTGATGAGACCCTTAATCACTGCGAGTGGATGAGTGTGCGAGACGCATATTGTCGCCACCGGTCACCCCCAATACGTGTTGACGCGGGTACTCACCAGCGCTGGACAAACTTACGCCACTCATGTTGTGAGAGCGCCTGAAGTGTGCCCGGCACCCCCCAGAGCTCTCGCTGTTTCGGAGGCCCATCCACTTCCATCCACGGTGGTGGTGAACGAGGAAGCAAACGGCGCTGCCGTGTGAAGCGCAAAATAGGAGCGGAAACTACGCCTCGGTGAGACATCGGACCGTCCGCCGGAGGCTTTTTTCCCAGCAGTTGGTGCACGGCAAGAAGCCGCGAACATATTTTGGCGCTTAGCGAGCGGCTTATGACTGAATGTCCCGCATCCACTAGCTTCCCGTTGCCAAGAAGTGCGTGCGATTCCCTTGTGAGAAGCTCGTAGTCGCTATACTTCAACGTACATTGGGTTAGGGCCCATTTCAGCGCAGTGGCCAGCCACTGCGCTTTGGTGGAGTCCAGTGCATCAGCCTGAAACTCTCTTTTTACTGCCCTGTAGTACTCCATAAATTTAATGTGCTCCGTTTCCTGAAGCATACGAAGGAACAGTCCAACGTTTCGTAAGGATAGCCCAACGCGTGCAAGAGACTCATTTGCATGAGTAAGATGCTCATCAATGCGCTGCAGAAGTTCTTCCCAGGCGAAGAGGCTATGCCGGCTGCGCAGTAGCTCGAGGTACAGCCAATTTTCGTCGGAATACTTCACAAGACCGGCCTCTTCCAACATGCGTAGCAGTTTTTTAAAATCCTTAGCCCTGCATTTCGCGAGAGCCGCAAGACACGGGAAAATGTCCCGCTGTGATGGTGAAGCCTGCTGGCGTTCACTAAGAAGTGAATGTAAACACCACAGGGCAAGTTCTTCATCTTCCGCGTCACCCGCCAAGCGAGCAGCGCCATGCACCACTGTTGCAGAGGGAATATGGTTCCTGTAGACGTCACGAACACGTTTGAACCACGCCACTCCTGCCTTTGTTTGCGTTGATGCACCAAAGACCATAACGCACTGTTGTAAAAGAGCGTCCTCAGGGGCGCTCGCTCTTGAAATAAGATAATCGCCCGCAACTTCCAGATAGTGGTTAGTCAGATCCCACCGCTCTGCCTTCATGCAGGAGCGTAGCATGGCCACCAAACAGGGCGCGTCGACCCAACTGAGCAATTTTTGTCCAAGGTGCCGCTGCCAAAAGGAAAAATAATGCTCGTAAACTGCTGCCTCGCCATCATCTTCCTGATGGTACAACACAAGGCGCTTCGACTTGCTCCACCAATCGCTAAATGTAGCACCATCAGGAAGTTTGAGGAAACGGAATGCTTCGTCCGATATGGCACGGTACTGCACAAGCTGCTCCAACTCACCGCCTCCTGCGTGGTGGCTCGGCGAGACTTTACACTTCGCGCCCACATCCTTAAAGCCGCGCTCCAACTTCAAAAAGCATCTTGTGCTCTGCCAAAATATGCGAAGGGCGGTTAATGTCTCGTGGGACGATGTGTCGTGCATGGCAGAATCGCCTCCAGCAGTGGGCAAGCACATTTTTAAGTATTCGGGGCTCCATGTGCAGGCTGCGGCATTGACGACGACATCATCGAGAGAAACGGGGCCCATGCAGCGGCAGCTGAAGAAGAATTCGGCGCACTGGACGTGTAGCCCCGCTGCATGCGCAATTCGACATGCATCCTTGCACAGCCGTGTCTTGCGAGGGTCGCTGCACTGAATAAGACCATCAAGCAGTTTTCCTAGTCTAGTGGTATCAGCACGGCCTCCAGGCTTCGATAGCAGGCGCAAGTTGGCTTCTAGGGCATCAAATCCACTGTCTACCGTCGGCGGATTGCTGGCCAACACTGAAGACATTGCTCGCCTTTGGAGATAACGAGGAAGTGCGTTGATTGTGCGCCGCATGTCATGTGCGCATCAGAAAGCCAGCTGACCTTTACGCAATTACCAAGGGGGGGGAGATAACAGAAAACTGTAATACTGCATGTATGCATTCACATGAAACTCATGCAAATTAGCAGGAGGGGTCACCCACAGTGCGCGGTAGCATTGTTGTGAGTCTTCGTTCTTCTTCCCTTCCCACTAACCGCGTGATTCGTGGGGAAGGTTGGTGTACCGGCACACTCGGCAACTACCGAAGACACGAGTTGTCAAGGCGATTAAGAAAAGAAATACGATTTTTTTTTTGGAGTTATGCAGACCTTGCGGTGGGAGTGCGTGTGGAGCGGCGCATACTTCGGAGGGAGCAATCATAGGGAGGAGCGCATCTTCGTTGGGGTATTACCCCCTCTTACTCCTCTTCCGCTTGCTTTTTGCTGGGGATGGTTTCGTTGTTGGTCTGTTGTGTTGCTGGAGAATCGCGTCAATACAGCCCGACTTTCTCAGCGTCTTTTGGATTCCAAGTTTGTCCCTTACAAAGGTATAAAGCTCAGACGCGAGGTAATGGTTCTGTAGCTCAAACCTAGTGATCTCTGGGTCATCCAGCTTCCGTCGGAGCTCGCGCATGATTGCCTTTGGCACAACAGATGGGTTCTCGAACAGATACGTTCCAACGTTTTCGCTTGTAAGAAGCACCTCATCCCCATTCCCATCCTCACCTCCTCCCTGTGGCTCCTGCACCACTTCTTCGTCATCCACCACGACGACATCCTCATGAGTTCCGTGGGACTTGTAGCAATGGTCGTAGGCGGCAACAACCCAATCCACAACCACGTCGCCGTCCTTAACTTGAAAATATTCTGGCGGCGGAAAGACAACATCGATAATAAAGTCTTCCATTGCGCAGTTAGGCGTGCCGGCCCTCTTGCGTGCCGCCTGTAGGACCTTGGGTTGTACCCCGCATGCCTGCACAACAGCATCGACTTCCTCTTGGCTCAGGGTGCTCATCCACTCGTCTATTCCGTCTATAAGCAACTGCTCTGCCAGCCTTTTACCCTCCGTGAGGGGGTGGTCGGGGCTGAAGGCCCGTACCACTTCGTCCCGGATGCTCAGCGGGAGCTCATCATCGAGAGTTTGATTAAACTCCTGGAGTGATGAGGGCCTGAGGATTCGCTGGCCGAGTGCTGTGGCCGGTCCATCGGGTTCCCCTATCAGCTGCAGTACCTGGGTACACTGCTTGCTGCTGCTGCTGAAGATTTTTGAAATGTTTTTGCGCAAGGCAAGGAGGCTGCAACGCAGCACGTCTCTTACCACGGCCTCAGGGCTAAATGTCTGTTCTATATTTACAAACGTCCCGTCTTCACTAAGCTCATTTGCATAAGAGAACGACTGCAGCCCAACAACATCCAAAAAGGCGAGAAGGCGGAACAACGGTTCCCCACTCCACTTTTCCATGAATTTTTCCTTCGCCTTTTTCAGCACTCTGAGTGGCTGCCCCGCGGCCCGTGCCACCCTTCGATTTTTAAGTTATTTTTGTGATTATTTCTATTGCTAACCTTCAATGTTCACCCTCTTGGCTGCTTCCAGTGTACGACAACAGGTAAGCCAACCTCCCCCTCAAAAAACAACAACGAAAAGAAAACAAAGTAAAAGAAGGACGAAAAGTGCTCTCTTCATCGGCGTTATTATTATTATTATTGTTGTTTCTTACCTCGTAGGTACGCAGTGGTAAGAGAATTGTACGATGTGTGTCAACAATGGCCCAAATAGTGCCGGAAGTTCTGTTTGTGTGGGCAAAGCACACCACGGGGAATATATCTATAAAACCCACATCATCCACAGTGGAATAAATACTATTTCCTTCGATCGTAGCACCTCAAAACCCCTTTTTCAAACAAGTAAAAATGTGGTAACTTGCTCCACAATATTTGATAGGCACAGCCTTTTCATATCGTATTCGAGCCGACAGCGTGCTACAATCTTTCTCCCTTTCCATTTTCTGTACCCGTTGTTGACATATTCAAAAGAAAAAGAAAATGAGAAGAAAGTGCCGACTTTGCTCCTTAGACCAACTTTCTTCCTTTCTTTTACAGGGCTTTTACATGTTTTGGTACGTTATATTGCAAAACCACGGTAAATAGGGCAAAAGGGAAAGAGAAGGAGACAAGACTGGAATTAAGTAAGCACGATCGTGTCATGGTGTCTTGATGTTTATAGATAGAGGTTTCACCGATACCACTACCAGCGCATAGGGATGGTGCAAGTTGTGGAGTACTACAACTTTTCCTGTTTGTGCCTCCGGGGATGTGTTGCTCTCAGCATGCGCTGTGCTTGCCCTAGACCGCTTTTTGCGTGTAACGCACCGCTGCGGGCTCAGTAGCTCCCTGGTTTCCAGATCCATGAGCGACGCCCCTCCGTAGGCGCAGACGGTGTTTATGTCCAGAAGGTACTGTTGCGTTTTCAACGGGCAATTTTGCATGCAAACTCCAGAGCAAAGTGTAATACCTTGGAAAACAGGAACCACCACATCGGCATTATCCAACGCTCTGATTGTAATAGTTGGCGCCCCACGGGCTCCCGTGCTTCTGGGGACGGTTGACAACAAGGCGACACCTGTTGGAGCTTGCATTGCATTGGGGTGACTACGAGTGACTTTACAGTTACGTTGAGGTCCCGAATTCTCAAACCATGTGAACTTTCGAAAGGCTTCATGCCCAACGGATTGGTTACCATCAGGTTAGACCGTATAGCGTGGTTTAGAGGTGCGGATGTTTTCTAAGCACGCACACACGCATATGGGTTGACCTGCAGAGTCAGCACCACTATCGGGGAAAGGTTTGCTGCGCAGGTGTGACGTTTTTCACTACTATGGGGGGGCAAAAAAACAAGGAAAATGCATGAAAACAGCAAATGAAGACTCAGCAGGCGCAGTAGAAAGCGGATGTTTGAATTTAGCAAAACAGAGGTCCATCCGAAGAGGAGTAAGCCTCCCTTTCCTTATGTTTCGTAAATACGAAAGTGATTTTTTTTTCTGCGTGTGAGGAAAAAAATGTATATTGAGGCATGAAGAGACAGTAACTGTTTCGAATTCAATAGCGGCTCGTCACCAAAACGGTGTGCCTTCAAACCCCTCCGCTCCCGCCAGATGCTCCATGCTGAAAAGAGCCGCAAGAAATGTCTTCCTCTGCGCCTTCCCGCATACATAACCAAAGAAATAGCTCACAATACCCCCGACTGTCGCTTTACTGAGGTCGCGTATTTGGGAAAGTGGTCCCTCATTTGTTGCATGCATCGGGATAACCGTTCCTACCTCGTCCGGGTCCCCTGACTGACTACTAAACCGCTGCACTTCCGCATTAAGCATTGCTGTGGTTCCACAGACCGCTGACCACGCGCTGTCGTACCGTTGCTGTGCATTTGTGTGATCAGACACTTCTGAGACGGCAAGCGCCACTCGCAAGACATCTCGCAGCTGCATGTACTCCCGAGCCACGGTGGCGGCCTTCCGCCACTGCTGCTTCAACAGCCGCTGCTCCCAGTTGAGCACATCAGCACCGCGTGGTTGCGTGCGTGTCACAAATGACGCAAGGACGCGCCTTGATATTACCCTGTTCTTTGCGATGGTTCGCAGAACGGCCCATCCCCTATCGTGCCCTTCCTCCACTACAGTTGCACGCAGAAGGTCCCGAACACTCTCGAAGTCCCTTAACTCGGTGTACCACATTCGTTTCTTCACTGTCTGTAGCGCCAAAAGAAGACCTGTGAGAGCATACCGAGAATCCATGTCATGTATGACGTCCGCGAAAAGTCGGAGATCCTGAAGTACCTCTTCGCAGTGGTCTGCCACCCACTGGCGCAGTTCCTGTGGGGTGATCACCGTTCTCGATACGTCCTTCATCT
Organism: Trypanosoma congolense; assembly: GCA_002287245.1. NCBI lineage: Eukaryota > Euglenozoa > Kinetoplastea > Trypanosomatida > Trypanosomatidae > Trypanosoma > Trypanosoma congolense. Next base: position 808,530 of record NHOR01000125.1, on the reverse strand, counting down.
CTAACGGGTCATGATCCTCCATAGGTCCAGTGCCCGCGGGGGAAGGCAGGGCTGAAAGGAATGTACTGCTGCGTATATACGCAATAAAGGTTCATTGAAAAGAGCTTCCCTAAGCGCAGGCGGGTGTTGGAGGTAGACACGCTCCGTGAAGTGTTTCCACATCGGTATGTTCCTCGGCCCCGTGAACGTATGAAAAAAGCGGTTGAGAGTTCCCAGTAGAAGCACCTCTCGGACTGGCATGAACTCAACGCACTGCAAGAGGATGTTGTGCGGTAGATCTTGGAATCTGCTGCGTGGCGCGACGGACTCCAGAACTTTTGCTGAGGGAGCCTTCGTCTGCAGTTGACGTCCACTTATCCTCGCAACTTGAGCTGCCAGTGCGGACTCAGTGCAATTGCCCCTTGGTGTTGTCACGGATGTCGTAACCATTGTTGCCGCTACACTACTGGGATATCAACCAGACTAAGGAGGGAAGACGACATCACGTTTGGACACGATCTGCGCACTAAATCTGTTGTTTAGGAGCCGTGGAGGAGAAGCGTTAATTTCATTCACTCGATCTTTTTTTTTTTTTAAATGATGGAAGAAATGTAGTTGAGGCTGAATATTTTGACATGAGGTGCCAGGGGCCACAGAGGGCGGAAAGAACAGTATGGGAGGCATATATATATATACTCTTTTTTCTCAGGCGCTGTCAATGTGCTACGCGTATTTGGAGGACGCAAGTAAAACACCAGAATCATTGCCTTTTCGGTACTGTTGATCCATTCGATGGGGTATTATAAATCGTCGTACATATGCGCATCTTCTGCTCCGGGGAAAACACGAAAAAAACAGCAACCACAAGGAGGCCTGACGTGGCGCCTCACAAAGTTAATGTGAAGACTCGTCACAACACTTCTACAACAACTTGTCGCTACCTTGGCTTAAAGTGCCATTAATAACAATGAGGAAGAAAAAGAAATAAATGGGACAGGCACAAGGAACATACCTCAGTATCTGCACACAGGACCATGAGCATAAGGGTAGACTTCCCTTTTCAAGGAGAAAAACATTACACTTACAATAGTACGTTACGAGGGGAGAAGTGTGAAGGGCACTTCAAGCGTTGCGTATCAAGTAACTACAAAGATACAGTTCGAACCAAGTGTAAGAGGATACAAGTGGGCGGCAACAATTTCGTGCTGACCTGCGCTATACCACCAGAGCACCGTGCGCGGTCACATAGTTACCTCTGCTCACGATTCTCGTACGCCCAGAAGGAAAGGCAGTCAATCAGGAGAGCGACGAATAGCCCCGCCTGCGGGGCTTTGATGAACTCTTCTCGCGTAATTCGAAGAGGCTCTGCCGTTGGGATGATGTCAAACACCTCCTGCACAACTGTCTCCCGCGATGGTACCTCCAGTCCGGCAGCAACCAGTTTACTGTGCGTCTCTTTAAAGAAGTGGTTGACATGCACGGGGCTCAGCACCCCACACCCTTCAATGTCCAATATATTCCAAAAGAAGTGTGGTCGTTGGCATGAAGGGAGAAACTCCACTGCGATAACAAAGTCAACAAACTTCCTAAAGTCCAACTCTGAGCATGCCATCATCACACCTGTTTCGAAGAACCTATCAATAAAGAGTGAGGAAAGTGGTCCTACACCTCGCGGAAGACCATCATCCCGCACCGTTGGGAGACCTTTCTTATAAAGTTTCATGTTGGCGGCGTTAAGGGTTCCCTGGTTACGTGTGTCAAGCAGCAGAAACTTGTCATACAAATGTGTCGTGATGGCGGCGCTAAACCAGTTGCGCGGCTGGTCCTCTTTCACCAGTTGCATGGTTACCCACTCGTCCATGAGGGGGCTCTGCAGGAGCGCGTCTATACGTATCGTCCCTCTCATGCCGGGATCCAGGGCCCAAAATATACGTCGACTGACCGCACAACAGTAAAAAGGAAGCATCTCGCTGTTAATATCCCGAAGTGCCTCAACACGCGGCGCCAGGTCCCGTACGTAGCTCTCTACCTCATCCTCGGTAAGGCGTCCGTCGTTATTAGTGTCCCACATGAGGAGTTCCGCCTCGCACTTCACATGCGACACTTGCCTGGCGAACCGCTGGTAAATTTGCGTTACTTCCACACCACCCGTGTAGGAACGCGGACATAAGAGGAACAGTTGAAGCGACAGCAGCGGCCGTTTTGCCACACCTACATACATAATATCCTCCAGTGCCATAGACTCAACAGGGCATTCGTGCGCCGAATGAACAGACATTTCTCTGCAAGGGGATGCCCTAGGAGTTGACTCAAAATGCTGTCCACGCCATGTTTTCAGTTTATTTATGATTTCGACGTATTCTGGAAGGGTAATCGTCTGCTTCGACTTATCTGCTGTGAGCAGCGACCAAAATTTTGCTTGCATTTCGTCGAGCTGTTCAATATCCCTAAATCGGAGATTAAGCTCAAAAGCTTTGCTCGTAATTGTCAAGTGTTGCAACGCCTCCTCCGCGCATGGATCACGCGTTCGCAGATAGATGGCGGGTATGAAGACATCATTTTGTCCTTCTCGCGCCTGCTGCACTTTTGCATTGATCCGCGAGGTTTCGCGCTTCCGCGCTTCGTCATCCTCATCCTTGCACGTTGCAGGGGCACCTGCCACCCGCCCAAAGGCCCTCACAAGTGCAGGTTCTACAGCCTGAGGGCTTTGTAAGGCTGGCATTGTGCACACCTACGCTTCCCAGGACGTTGAGTACAATTCACAAATGAGGGTTTTGAAGAAAATGAAGTTAAGAGGTTAAACTTTTAGCAACAATTGTGTATTTTTTTCATGTCATCTGACATTGTTCGGATTGATGATTGTTAAGTTGCCACTCGAAATGAGGAACTACACCGCAGAAGGTCCTTCACTCTCTCCATACAAAACCCTCTCCCCGAAGTGCGCACACACTATGCTGTGAGGGAATATTATTCCCGTAAAACCCAAGAAACATGAGAAAAACATCAACGTTGCGGTAACACTTCGCTACACCACTTGCAGAAGCCTTTGCATCGTCAAATAACCACTCGCTCCAGTGAGCTATGCTCCTTCGCATGCTGTTGCAGCGCTGCATGCGTGTGTTCAGCACAGGACCTGTTGGTAAATTCCTGTAGAAAAAGAGTTGTAATCACTAAAACAGGCACGTACACCATTAGGGGATACTTCTGGTACACAGAGCGTCCCCTCTCACGCTCGGCTATCGCTTGTACCAACTGCCGTCGCTCCCGCACAGCTGTTTCCTCCAGATGCTTGCTATACGCCCCTAACCCATTCACGTACTGCTCAATGTAGACGCTGTAGGGTGTCCTGGGGGCGTGGACGGGGGCGCCGTAACTACTTCGCAAGGGCACCCGCAGCGGATCATACGTTTTTTCGGCCGTAGTGGATGGTGGCGCCCGCGCGGAACGGGGGTTCCGTGCCCACGCTTTGGAGCACAGTGCAATGATCCGTGAGATCAGCGGCATTGCTACACTACGTGAAGAGCAAATTGTGAGAGTAAAGTGCTTTGGTGTCGTGTGTGTGCCTCTGAGTTAGGTGACATTTAGCTAGGCAGCCGATGAGCCGCACCATGTTGCGCGCCAGCCACACTCACCAACTAGTAAGAATGCATGAAAGAGGGGGGAAATGCGGATTCATATTTGTTGTTTTTCTTCGTAACGCAATTTGAACAACAAAAAAAAACAGCCAAAGAAAATAATAATCGCCCTCAGTAGTCAGTTTTTTCTTTTGTATTAAACGTTGGCTCATCGTACTACATCAGTAAAATAGATGCGTATGGTTTTGTGTTTGAACATCATTACTGAAATGGGCGTTATCGCTATTTTGACTAAACATTTTACTACTATTATTATTATTATTGTTATTATTCCTTTCTCGCCTTGTAATTAGGGTGCTACAGTGTGAGTGAACCTTGGCTCGGTCGCTTCCTTAGTGTGTATGTGTCCGTGTGTGTGTGTGTTACGGATATGAATGCCTTTACAGTTGTATGAGCGATTAAAGGAAAAAAAAAGAACGATAACCACGGTGATGTAGGTGCAGCATGTATTCTGCAGTCAATAAATTGTGCAAGACAGAGGGCCCTATCGGTCCCATGCATGAAGAACAAGACAAGGGAAGGCAAATGGCCTGGGGCACTCCGCTAAATTTGTTTTAACTATTTACTTGGAACTGATACAAGCAGGATATGTACCGCGTGGAAGTAGAAGTCCTCCCGGATACGTGGCATGAAGAAGTCTGTTATTACGTGGTTAGAGCACTTCCAACATCCTCCAGAAGTATTAATGCTTTCTTTTTTCTTTTTTCCCCCATTCTTCCTTTGTCTTGTGTAGTTGTGTCGAGCTGCATTCCATATATTTCTGCACACAAAAGCAAGCGCACGTAGATACTTCTGGATTCCTACATGTAACTGCGATGAATAACGATATTGAGTTCGTTTTTCCAGTACTTTATCCTAATTATGTCGTCGGCCAACACACGCCGTGCCATTTGCAGGGCCTGGAACTCAGTTTCAAGAAAAAATTCAAATAACCACTTGGCTGATGCTCCACACGCGCCGCCGCAGCCGAGTTCCCGCCTGAGTACACCTCTGGCGGAAGGACGTCATTCACTTTCATTCGGTCCTCTTGCGTGAAGTAGCAGCACCACATACACTCGAGTATTGTAAAGAGGATTCGGTAACGTGCCACGTAAACTTGGTGTGCGTTATCCAGCAGGAACTGCGAGCGACCCGCGCGTACGGCGGCAATTGCTTCTTCAGTTTGTTCAGCCTGTGCACGACGGACCTCCTCTGCACGCGGGACCACAACGTTCTGTAATATCTCCAGCTGTTGTATGAGGAGTGATGAGGCGTCCAGGAATGCCTCCCACGGAATCTTCTCACGAAGATTTTGATAGTCAGAGGTCGAGAACCGGAGGGCTATGATGGCACCGGTGTCGTGTAACCAGTTCCGCACCCCCGGCGCGTGCATGGACAGGTAAAACCTAACGGCAGAAGCTTGGTGAACGATAGCAACGGAACGGGCGTGCACGAAGGGCGACTCGTTGCACGGTTCGTAGTAACACCACCTTAGCGCATAGTGTATTTCATTCGCAGACAACCTGTACAACACCGTTTTGCCCTCCCTCACATCGTTTGAGGCGGCTATGGGAATCAAACGACCAATCACGTCCTGTTCAAACATGAGGAACCGGTGACACCACGCCGAATTGTTGAGGCAATCCTCCCGAATCAGTTTTGCCGTGTGTTGCATCTCGTTGTTCAGCGGGCATTCTGGCAGCATGGGCTCCAAGCTTTTTTCCAGCCATTCCTCTGGTGCTAGTGGGCCACAAAACTCTACCGATTCCATGTCAGCTCCTGCGCTCACACTGCAGTGTTGCAGAAGAGTGTTCCACGATGGAAGGCGGAGAAGAAAAGTAAAGGCATGCACGAACCACGACCTGTACAACCAGGTGTGATAGTTCTTGCTATCGCTTTCCAGCACATAATCACAAACAACACGCTCGTCGATATCCTCAAACTTAATGTCGTGGTTGGAGAGAAGAAAAGTGTTGAATGCCTCCTCTGAGTCCAAAGCAGCTGGGTCTAGCTGTGCGAGGGCTGACCGCAGCAACTCTTCTCGGTGGTGCCACACTTGGAAGTTTTTTGGACACTTTACGACGAAGCACCTCAACGCCCTCAGCTCCCAACGCACTACCCTCCACACACTGTACGCGCTCGAAGAATCAATAACATCGGAATACGTAGGCAACCACTGCTGTAGGACCTTCTGCACATCATCTGATTTTTTGTTATCCTTCTCGTCACCACTTGAGTTAATTATCTCCAGTGTGGATGCGAGGAGCTTCGATGGTGTAAGAACGATGTTGCGTCGGTCACTCCATGCGGAGTAAATGGACGGGTTCTGCTTTATGACGAAGGCCGTCAGCAGAAGCCACTGCGGTGAAGAAGGGGAACAACACCCCCTAAAGGTCGTAGTCATGGTTCTATAGAGCCCCAACACGAAGTCGAACTTCTCGGAAAAGTCTGTGGGTATGACATTTGGATGGACCAGCACCGCAGGTTCTTTCGTGGGCACAACACCTTGAACTACCGCCCGCAGCGCTTTGATATCGGAGAGCATCTCCATTCGGTCATCCTCCTCTGGCATCGACCGTGCTACGGAGGAGCCACGGGACGACAAACTGGCCCAACTGGGTTCCGTCGCTTTGTCGTCCATTTGGCTTGATCGCGCAGGTGGCGTGGATCCCCGTAAGCGTCCCTAAACCGAGAGGCAGAGGGTGCCACCTGTCAACTGTGGACAAATAACCGGAGAATAAATGAGAATGCATATACACATATGTATGTATAGACATCAAACACGGAGCAACCGACAACAACACCGATTAGAATATGCAGTCGGTGGCCAGTCAACGGATTAAAGAAAAATTGTTTGTTTATTTTTATTTTTATATAAACACACGGTCCCCTGTGTTCACCTTTTCCCACCCTTAGCTTCCCTTCGACGAACACTGTGTCTCGTTTCAATTTTCTTGTGTGAACGGACGTGCACAAACGTAGCCTGATAATATGAGTAAGTTTCACTGTAATTTATAAGTAAATGAAAATAAACATGAAAAACGTATACATGGGGAATGCATCAACGTAACAGCACCGATAATATTACGACAATGGAAGGAATTATTATTATTAATAATAATAGTAAGTAAAAATTCCAACCAACAACATCATGGTTCAGGTGTGTGCACAAGGCAACTGCCACCAAACAAGGGAAAAGCAAGGCATGAGAAGCTTGAGCACGACACCACTGTGGCCGCCAAGGCCAAGGGGAAGAACCACCGATGTAATCACTGAAAAGTGGCAGCGAGCATTTGGGTGTGCACGCATTGCCAAACAAATCCACGACGAAATAATAAATCAAAAAAGAAAAAATGACGTAGTAATGTTAAATATAGATAACCAGGAACAGGAGGAAAAAAAGAAAAAGAAAAGAAAAATCGGAAAACATAATGATATAGTCGTGAAAACAAAAGAATTAGCAGAAAGAAAAGATAAAAAAAAAGGATTTGGGAGGAAGGAGCAGCCGAGCTCAAGGGTTACATTGGCATAACTGTACTGACCCTAGTCCTCTCCACACTATCGTTAAAATCATCGGTACTTTGAGGTATTCAAAGACAAATGGGCAAATTCTTTTTTTTTTCAAAAAAACAAAAACCGAGAATAATACCGCTCTCTGGACTTTGCGCACATTTTTTCTGAGGTATTTTTCCCTTCCCTCTCTCTTATGCCTTACCCCTTTATTTATTTTCACTCTCGTCCATCTCCACTTGGCAACACCGACCTCTCCCTAAACGGCCTCAGTCCATCACCACGAGCTCTCGTGAGATCATGTGAATATAAATATATTTGTACCTTTATTTACTTATTTATATGTACATTTATTAGGTCATGTTGCGCTACGAGAACGTAGCGGCATCATATTTGCTTGTCTTCGTCCGTACCAAATCAGTATTGAGTCCTACTAGACTAACGTATGGAAACAATAGTGGAAAAGAAATAAATAAACCAAGAAAAAATCGCTTACCGCCTTGATTCGTGCGGAGAATTTTCCGGTGGTGATATCCTGCGCGACATCAGATATATACGTGCCTACCAGGGACGCAGCGGTCGTGGACACTACGCTCGCACTTGCAAATCCACTCCATCCCATTCGTGGGGATGTGACAGCGGCTGCCGAGGTAGGCGGAGCTCAGCACGCGATTCCGAGCCCTAAACCAAGTTCGCAAAGAAGTCATTACCCTTGTCGTCCACAACAATAAACGCAGGGAAGTTCACAACTTCAATGCGCCACACGGCCTCCATACCAAGCTCCGGGTACTCCACAACCTCAACCTTTTTGATGTTGTCCCGGGCGAGGATTGCCGCTGGACCACCGATGCTGCCAAGGTAGAAGCCACCGTACTTCTCGCAGGCATCTGTGACAGCCTTGGAACGGTTCCCCTTCGCAAGGGTCACAAAACTTCCACCGGCCGCCATAAATGGCGCAACGTATGAGTCCATACGACCCGCTGTTGTCGGTCCAAAGGAGCCGGATGCCATTCCCTTCGGGGTCTTCGCTGGGCCGGCGTAGTAAATGGGGTGGTCCTTCATGTACTGCGGGAGCGGCTCGTTAGAGTTGAGACGCTCCATGATCTTCGCGTGGGCGATATCGCGGGCCACGATTAGAGGACCACTGAGGCTCAGCCGAGTCGTGACGGGATGCTGAGTAAGCAGTTCGCGTATTTTGCTCATTGGTTGACAGAGATCGACTTCAACGGTGCCGCTCCCCAAGGACGAGAGAGGGACGTCGGGAAGGTACTTGGCGGGATCCCGCACAAGTTTCTCCAGGAACAAGCCGTCGGCCGTTATCTTTGCGAGTATTTGCCTGTCAGCGCTGCATGAAACGCCCAAACCCACAGGGCAGGAAGCACCGTGACGAGGTAGCCGGATAACGCGGATCTGGTGAGCAAAGTACTTTCCACCAAACTGCGCACCGATGCCCAAATTGCGTGTCATTTCCAAAATGATTTCTTCCCACTCGATATCGCGGAAGGCCCTGCCGCTCTTGTTACCGGTCGTCGGAAGCGAGTCATAGTAGCGGCACGAAGCGAGCTTCACAGTTTTCATTGTCATCTCGGCACTGGTCCCACCGATAACAAGTGCAATATGATATGGGGGGCATGCCGAGGTGCCGAGAGTCTTGAGTTTTTCCTCCACAAAGGTACGAAGTGATTTGGGGTTCAAGAGGGCCTTTGTTTGCTGGTAAAGGAAGGCTTTGTTTGCACTACCGCCCCCCTTTGCGACGAAAAGGAAATGGTATTCGTTGCCCTTCACCGCCATAAGGTCCATCTGTGCTGGCAGGTTGTCCCCAGTGTTGGCTTCCTTGAACATGTCCAGGGCGGCGGTCTGACTGTAACGCAAGTTACGGCTCATGTAACACTTCCAGATTCCATGAGAGAGATATTTTTCATCTTCACCCCCAGTCCAGCACAACTCACCGCGTTTCCCCAGGATGATGGCGGTGCCAGTGTCTTGACATGCTGGAAGGACCCGACCGGCAGCTACGCAGGCGTTCTGTAGCAGTGTTGTGGCGACAAATCGGTCGTTGTCAGTTGCCTCAGGGTCATCAAGGACACGTCTCCAGCCAGAGAGGTGGTCGTCACGGAAGTAGTGATGGACATCCGTAAAGGCGTGTTGTGCCAACACCGTGAGCGCCTCCGGGTCCACGTTGAGCACTTGCCTCCCCATCACGTCGATCACTTTCACAAAGTCGCCGGGAATTTTGTAGTACTCTGTTTTATCATGGTGTGGATCGGAAGGTTGAAAAATGGGCTCGTAATGAAACTCCGCGGAGATGGGTAGTGATTCCTCGATATCATCAACATCATGGCAACCAACGCCAAGTTCGCATCCTTCACAAAGACTCATCTTCTGTTTGAAGTAACTCTTGAATTTTCTCTGCAAGTCACCTCCCTAGGTCCGTGAGTATGTATGCCTCCTGTCTAACACCCGTTATATGTCTTTATATATATATATTTTTTTGATAGTATTAAGTTCACTTTTGTGGTAGTTCAGTAAAGCGAGGAAGAAATGAAATAAGAATTTTTTTACACTTTGTAGTACACACCAAACAAAGAACGCAAGTGTGCAGGCAGAAGGTGTCATAGAACACAGCACGGGGAGTGAAAAAAAAAGTCCCCACACATCCCAAGCTTCTGGTTTCTTTCTCCAAAATTGTCATTTGCACTTCTTGTCAGAATTTTTTCAAGGGATGGGTTTAGAGGTCATGTACAAACCTAACGAGGATCGTTCTTGTCTTTGGTCATTTGTGTCTACATGTTACCACATCAACGGAATATAATACGTGTCAGGTATCACTTGTGCGCTGGCTCACAATGGTGGGGCCTCGGCCTACAGATACTCTAGGACGACGTTCCACTACTCAATGTAAGGGGCACGAAGGAGCTCTGGGAGCCTTTGCAAAATGTCATGCCGAACATCCTGCAAGCTGTGCAGGTCTCTCAGACACTCCTCTGCAGCGTGAAGAAATTCACTTCGTGCTTCGGGATGGACTGCACACATTACCCTCAGTGCGGTGGCGGTGCGGTTGTGCAGCTCCAATATAAGCTCGGCCACCTCCGCGATGGAATCCGCCGAATCTTTGCCGGTAATCGCTGTGATGGCCTCGGCTGCCAGCTGACTGGCACTGGAAACTATTACTTGCTCAACCTCTTGCTTATGCAGGTACCCACTAGTTGTAAATAAAGAGCACCGCAAGTCCTCTTTTTTCCTGCCGATATTCAAGCCATCATTGTCGTAACCTGAGACGACGCAGTTTAGCTGAATCTCCCTGTTTTCCCTTTCTAAGGCAATGATCCGCTCATCCTTTATGGAAATATTGCGCTGCAAATCCAACACCTCTTTCTTGTGCTTGGCGAGACTCTTCTTTAGCTCCTTGTTGTTGTGTGTGAGCATTTCTGCTTGTACTAACTGCTGCCGGAGGGCTTCCTCCTCCAGGCGAATCTGGTCACACACAGAACTGTTTACTGTGGAAATACATGTTGATAGTTTTCGAAGGCTTTCGCTAAAGTGCGCACCCCACACATTCACAATCAGCTCCCGTAACAAGATCACCTCAGCCTTTGCTTCGGTCATGTGAGCACGCAACGCTCTCAACGATTGCCTCCACTCCGCTGCCTCGTCAAGTCTCTTCCTCACCAACTGGTCCAGACTGGTGCTGTCTTTGCTTTGTAGGTGAGCGAGCACCACGGAGCACGTGAGGGGTTGTTTCGACTCCCACGAGCCCTTGCCAGGTAGAGAGTTTAGCGTCACCGTCAGGGCTTTGAGAAGCAGATCTTGCAGCCCATCTCTTCTAGCCACTTCTAGCAAGAGCGCATTTTCACTCTGACGGGCGGCCTGCGTCGTCGACATCCGGCGTGAAATAAAATTTCCCATCCACAAGGAAAGCCACTTGCGAAGGTGTTCTTGATGTACAATTCGACTTAACACTTTTCCTATATTTGCTGCTCGTTGCCGCGCCAGTTGGCCTTCAAGTTCCTTTTCTTTGCGAAGATCATTTACCTCCCCGATTAATGTCTCGTTGTGTTGCTTAAGACGATCTAGTTCTTCCTCCATGTTGGCTGAGCGGGCCGTGCAGTTACTCGTGCTTTGCCGTATTTTCTCCTCCAGCGCTTTCTTGCTACACTGCAGCGACGACACCTGGGCTGCCAACTCCAACAGTTGGGTGGAAATTTTTCCCTCTAAGGAGAGATCCTTGGAGGTTCTTTGGAGTGCCTTCCTCAGTTCACCGGTGTGCTTGTCGAGGGACCGTGCAATGTGCTGTTCAGCGGCCTGTGCATCTAACTTGTGCTCGGCGTACAAAGTACCCTCCAGGACGAGGAGAAGCCGTTGAGACGCAATGAGAAGCTCTTGGAACTTCGCCGCTTCTTGACACACGCCACTAGCCAACTTGCGAGGGGACCTACCACGCTCCATCACCTCACTCCATCGACGGAGTGAGACACGTTGCTATCGGAAAAGGCTGATTTCTTCTCTTCTTCCTCCTGGCCGAAGGCCTCTCGCCGTGCCGCACCCAATGACCTCCGAGTCGTTGCTGAGTCCCACAAGTGGGTGGTTTGAGTTCCTTCCCAGTTGTCATTTCCTGTGAGGGTGCACGAGTAACTTCCCGGGTTGGGTGAGTTCTCTTTGACCACAGCACATTCCTCATCAACTTGCTGCAATGCCTTCATTTTGTTTACTATGACTAGAACCATGTCTGATAAGCACATCTTATCGCTTTGGGATAAGCCGAGTGCAGCCTTTGCTACCGCGGCAGCCTTCCTTACCCCAACGCAAGCCGCGAGAAGGTAGTTGCCCTCGGTTAAATGCACTTCGTAATCATTTTCCTCACACTGACTACTCATATCGTCCTTACTGCCAACGCTGCTCCCACAGCCAAGGATTACAGCGGCGCGCTGTATAAGACCGCGTAGCTCCATGTTTTCCCTGTCCCTGCTGATGAAGCAGGAGCGTACGGTGTGCAGCACTGGCTCGACCAACTTCAACGGATTCTCAAAATACCTTCCTGAGTGATTCGATGTCGACAGCTGCGACTGCTCAACAAGACTCAACCTGCTGCCATTACAACTCTCACTGCTCACACTGGCACAGCTTTCCCTTCCGCTGCTAGCGGGGGAGTACTCCGACACCAAGAGCCGTAACTCATCGTAAACTTTATGGGAAGCCTCAAGGGACTCCGTGTACTGCTCCTGAAGCCCTCGCACCATGTTAACGAGACCATTGTACGAGACGAACCGTGAGGCCTCAGTAGGCACACCGCCAACGGCACTCCGCTGGTCTTGTGCATTGTATGGAGACACCCGTGGATGTGGCCGTGTGCTAAACAGTATATGCCGTATCTTTGAAAGGGCATCGGCGGCCACCTCACTTTCGTATCGCAAGAGCGCAGCTAGCCCACACACCTTTACCCCCGTCAATTCTGTAATCTCGTCCGTCTTTGTATCACGCTGGTGCTGAGCTGTGCCTGAGCACCAGCTTTGTATAAGCCCGATCGCTTGCTCTGCAGCATCAGCAAGAACACGTACCTGCTCCTTCGTGCAGTCAATAATCCTTTGTTGGTCACTGAGATGCTCCTTCAATTTTACCTCTCTCTTATAGAGGGCCATTAGACACTCATCTAAATTTTCCAGAACACTCACAGTGGAAGGGATCCCGTTTGTTAGCGTGTCACTCTGCATCAACTGGTCCTTCACAAGCTCAAGCGCCTCCCAGTCAACAAAGGACCACTCCGCCACATCATTTTGGCTTTGTTCATCGCTCTGCCCTGGAGCCACGGCCTGAAATGAGATTTGCTCCCTTCGCGGGAAGATGTTTGGTGGAGCTACCTTTTGAGTGATGGCCATTATGTTTTCCCCGGTGCTCCTGAGTACATTCCGCATGTATGTTGTCAGGCTCGAACTGCTGTGTAGCTCCCCCATCAACTCGTCGAAGGTCCCGTCGAGCTTGTTGATGTGCATGCAAAGAGAATCTGTAACTTCCTCGAGTGACTTTGACGTGTCACAGTCGACTGGAAGTGCTTTGCGCAGCTTCTCTAGCGAGTTGCGCACCCCCTCAGTCTCAGAAAGCAACAAAAATAGCGGATCCTGTTCCGCATCAGCATCCACGCTCCCTAACCCGTCTGCAGCAGCCCTCCTCATTTTGTGGTGGTTTCCTTCCTCACCGTGGGCTGTTCGGAGCAACGCAAGGACTTCCTTCACACCTTGTCGATATCTCTCAAGCTCGCGGAACTGACAATTGCGGTGTGTTTCCATGTTTGTTATGAGAGATTTGAGGGCACTTTCACGCTCACGATTTTCCTCGCAAAGGTGCTCCAGCTTTACTATTTCGTTTCTCAGGCGTTTGTTGTGCTGGGTTAGTTCGTCTACCCTTTCAGCAAGCGCTTCGTGTCGCCGATTCTGCGCAAAACACTGCCATTGAAGGAAGTTGCGGTGGAGACATCGTTCCATGGTCTTGTTTTGGAGAAGTGCCGTGTTCGTGCGACGGCGCTGTCGAACCGCTCGGAGCCACAGTCGCCACTGTCTAAAATAGCGGATGCCCAAGTAAATAAAATCCCGATTGCTGGGGAAAGCGACAATCCGCGGCAGTCCACCGAACCCCATGCGAACATATGCCCTCCGCCGCGTGTAAAACAACCAACGCAAAAAGTGAGCTACAGCCAACTTCTTCACCGCGCTATGCTTCAGCAGGGTGGCACAACGCCCATAGTGCTTCCGCTGCTTGCTCCTCTCCACGTGCCGCTGAAGTTTAAGAAAGCACCTACCCATAAGAACCATGTCAGCTTGTTTGATAGCGTTCTGTAGCGCACCTTCATCCGCTTCTGGACGACCATCGACACTTCTTTCCTCGTCTGCCATCCGACTTTTCAGCGGTTACGGCGAAACAAAATGAAGGTACAAAACCTCCCTTGCCTTTTCTATCCTTTCACTACTTTTTTATATTTGTATGTTCTAAATAGCAAATGTTTCTCAACTTAAAATAAATGCACTTTGGTGCCTCCGCATGTAACACCGTAGCTGTACAGGTGTGTAAGAGGTGTTCGAATATCGCCACCAAACCCCTTTGAAAGGGACGAATTATAAAATAAATAAATAAATAAAAGATAGACGAAAACTGATGGTAAACGACCATAGGCAGCAGGTTGTGAGTTTCTTTCTTCGTTCTGGGAGGCGGATATGAATGTGATAACTGAAGCACGTTCTTATATGTGGGTGAAGCGAAAGACAATTACACAGGTGCATGAGTGCATAAAAATAATGAAAATAACCAAATAAATAAAATTCTCTCTTCACTAAACAAAGAACATCTTTCCCTACACGAGTTCACTTACAACGGACATACCCAATTTTTTTTTTTAAAAGGAGAAAAGTGGTAATAAAACACGTAGACTATGATGCAAAAAAAAAAATAACACATACAAATATATTATAAAATAGATAATCAAGCAGGAATGAATAAGCGGCGAAACAAAAGTGCAGCGAGCGTGAGCTTGGGAAGAGGCAGAGAATCCACAAAATTCAATCCTCTAACCAAATGCCTTCCGCTAAGCACATCTCCCCGGTAGGCTCAGCAGTGAAACCCACTTTTAAAGAACACTACCGAGGATGGTTGCCAGGTGTGTGGGGAGGCCAACGGCCAGCTGGCAAGCACGTTGGAGAAGGTGCTGCTGCTGCTGCTGCACTTCTTCACCCATTCGTGCGTCTTGCGAAAAATCTTTACAGCGCTTTACGAGAAAGCAAAGAGGCAAAATTGAAAGCTCGCGGTCGCCAGCGATAGTAAGTATATCTTCAGTTCCCGCACGCAGGAAGAGGGAAGAAAAGCACTCAAACAATGCCTGGCCAGATCCTTGCAGAGTGTACACGGCACATCGGAGAATTTCCGCGACGCACCAGTCCTCCGCGGTGAAGAAAAACGCACGAACACCCATGCAGCGCACTGTGACTCCCGTGTACTGTTGTACCCTCGAACTCATAACCGTCTTACTAATATCCACCAAAAATTTTGCAGCAATACACGGAGTTAGTTGGTGTGATGTGACGAGCTGAACTACCGCGTGCGGAAGCAGTTTGATGGACACGGGCGTGGGACCGGTAAACCAACTGGCTGCGATGTGTGCCCGCTCGCTCCAGTCAGTCGTGCGGAGGAGCTTTGAGTGAATGATGAGATGGAGAAGAACATTGTGAGGAAGCGTGGCTTTGAAGTGTTTTTCAGCCGAAAGGTCAGCAAGCCCGCCATTTTTCAGAGTGTTGTACCGTCGCACGGCTTCAACCTCCCATTTGCTTAAGGTGACGTCTTCGTGCACCTTTTTGCTATAAGTGATGGCGGTGTCGGGGTCGTCGTGCACCAACTCATTCCTCTGTGAATTCGTGATCAGATGACAAACAGCAGGCTGTGTTGCATTCACCTCTTGTGACAACCGGTTCCAGCATGGTGGTAATCCCGCCTGCATAGCCGATGATGAATAGCAGGCTGAGTGCGGGAAGGCCCTTGGTGGTCTTAAGCGAATTTTGCCTTTTTGTGTAAACCGGTGCAACCAATTCGAGGCGTACAGAAGTGTGTGTGTGTGTGTGTTGGAAGAGGATGACAGACAGTGGCTCCACTACGCATAGCGACACGCACACAGTGACAAAAGAAAAACTGTCGACAGAGAGGTGGAGGTATTTTTTCTTTCATGAATGTTTTCAACCCGGAATCACAACAGTAATGTCGATAGAAGATAGCGGACAAGACGCTAAGTTCCTTTTTGCAGCATCGGCACTACACGTGGCTGTTGCTTCAGTCTGCGCGTACAAAAACAATTTAAGGGGCTCAACCACACCTTCGTCCCGCCGCATAGCCGCTACCGTGGTTAAGTTCGACCAGCATTGCGCGCAGGGAAAAGCAGCCCCATGACAGCATTCATCTTCGCCCAACCCATAAGTGCCTTCTCTCGGGGTGACACGTGTTGCAGCGCACAGATAGACATCATTAATGGAGGTGTAGCGATGGCCACTTGCAGCCGCCGCGCCAAGCGCGTTCTGCTCAGCACATCCCTTGAGAATTCCCTTCAGCGTCTTTCCATTGTTGAAAGCGCGGTGAAGGGCATAGTTGACGCCGGTAGCACAGAACGCATCGTCCACAAGCAAGTTGGACGAAGCGGGCAGCCGGATAAGTGCTGCCTACCAACAACGGAGCACGCAACAAACGTTTTTTCACCGTTGGTTGACTCTGTCATACTCGTCGTCAGCCGCCTCAGTCGGCGCAGGTGCTGCTGGTGATCACGGGTAAGTGAGGAAAAGTGCCAAACACGCACGTCGGCCGAGGCGACATCGGGTGCGACTGCATGACATGGCATTGCAACTCCTGGCCCATGTGGCTTAACTACCCTTGCGACCGCGCCAGCAACGCGGCACATTACTAAAGCCTGCACCAAGCTCCCACAATTGATCAAGGGATGCATATGTGTATATTTATATTTTTCTGTCCCGTGGTATTAAGTAAGACAGACCAAAGTGTGAGAGAGCACGCGTGGCGACTGGTTAATACGCAGCGACCAAAATATTTAGTTACAGAGACATAAAAAGGAAGAAAAGATAATTAACTTCTCCTCCCTTCCGATTTACTCGATGCTATGCTGGAGGGGGATGGGGCGCCGGTGGCTTCTTCCATATTTTACTTATGAATTGGAAGCTTGTGTTGAATATGTGAGGCCATAGGCGAACGCCACTAACATTCTCGTTTCCCTCCTGCGCGGTGGGTAAAATTTCGTACGGATTACCAGCCATCTTCAGCTTCTGTTGAAGCAAGTCTAATTGTTCGTTAGTAAGCGCCACTATTGGTGACACGTGCCTTGTCTGACCCGCCTCGTGCGCATAAGAGAAGGGTGGACACAATACGGCCTCGCCCCCGTACTGTAACATTGTTTCCTCACACGCGTTGACGGAGCGAACCATCTCCCTCACGATTTGTTCATTCTGCTGAAACGTGAACGAGCATGTGCTGTACACCAAGGTTCCCCCAGGCTTCAGCTGTGCGTAGCCGTTTTTCAGAAGCCCAAGCTGAAGCCTCTGGAGAGGCGAAATCTCACTTCCTTCAGAGTTAGCGGCATCGCACGCTCCATGTCCGCTCAAGTTCAACCGCCGCATGCGGTGCTCATTGTCAATTGCCTCAGAGGTCGCTGTTTTGTCTTCGCCTGCCGCCATAAATGGTTTCTTCGCGTCATCGCATAGAAATATGTGCGCTAGAGAGCCATCGTGCGAACACTCGGCGTCGACTAGGACACGATCGAAACCGCATTGATCCTGACAAACACCGCTACGCTGGCTCATGAAGTGGCTTCGCACCTCGCTGGCCATAAAAACTACCGCTACCTCACTGTTGCCGCCACCTTTGCCTTGCGTACCCAGCGCTTTGCCGCCACTGGATTGTCGCTTTCTGATGCGTCTCAACCAGCGCTCCTCCAGAGTTGTCAGCCCGTCACTGTTGCATTTCCCGGGAGGTGCACCCTTCGCTTCAGTGGCCACAAGACCCGCGGGGCAGAACGAGTAAGTTGTTCCATCTGCGAGAATCAGACACACGTTCCGTGACTTGTGCTTCTTCATCACGGCTCGAGTAGAAAAAATCCTATTCACATTGATGTCCGACCCGATGGCAATGCCCGACTCCCCAATCGCATCCGCCATTAGGCTTAACTTCATCCCTGGAGAACAGCACACATCCCAGACAACGTCGCCCTGCCGCGGACGGAGTGCCACAACGGCAGCAACAGACGCCGCATCCATCGCAGAGACAACGCCCCTTCGATATAACTCCACCTGGCTCATCGCCGTGTTGCGAGGGATCGCTAAATAGTACGGTTTGGGGAGCCACTCCACAAGGCGCACGGAGCTTGAAGGCACATTTAGGCACTCTGCGAGTTTCTTTGCAACATTATGTGGCTCCGCGGCGTCCTTGTCACATGGAGATTCTCCTTTTTCTTCCTGTTGCGTGGCACATGGTCGAATTCGCACATAGCGGGGTATGTTTGGGAGCATTTTTGCCAAGTCATGGAACAGCTGTGGCGGGAGGCGATGAGTCTGGCAATAACTGACAAACTCCCTGGTGAAGGATTTGGGGTAGTCATCCAGGGCCAGGTCGCTCATATGAGTCAGGATCTACACATCTTCAACAAGGTGCATGCAGGGGGGGGGGAAGAACACAAGGCGAAGGGAACAAAAAATGAAAGTGGTGCCCCATCAGAGGGATGTGGAAACCAAGAAGATAGACGTGTATCATCGACTTCATTTTTTTGCATACTTGACAACTATCGATAGCCATTTCCGCATTTTTTTAATATATTTGGATGTGATCCGGACCACATGTAGCTGCGCGATTTCGCACTAAACCGCACATGTACCTGCTTTGCATGCCCCTCTTTCACACTACTGCGACAAGAAATCGGTGGATGAATGTAAACGTTGGTAGAAGCACATTTTTTGTGATCAAGTCCTGCCCGTGGGCCGCATCAGCATGGCAAAAACAGTCGTTTGTGGATTGCTCTTGACGATGTCCTGTGCCTACTTTTTGGTTCCTCGTGTGGCAAGGCCTTCGTGGTGATGTCAGCAGGTTGTAATGAGTGCTGTTCATACTCCCCGGGAGCCTTGAGTGTTACTTCATTCGGGTAGCAAACAGCCGTCAGCGGCGCGTTAGGTCGTAGTGCGTTCCACCGCTCAACTACTTGTATCTGTAAGGCATTGGGCGACAGGACATGCACGCTGCTGTCGGGATTCAACAACTTGAGCATCGCCGCGACAGCTAGTACACGCTCCGGAGCAGTTATACGATCCGCGCACTTCAGGAGTGTCGGTTTCTCCTCCTGCAATTGAGTGTCGCCTATTGGTGCCACTACATGGGCCGCAGTACGCAGCGCGGGGCACTCTGCAGGCCCTGCAACTAACGGTGTCACATCCCTCCTGCGGATCACCATCGGCGTTACGGTACTTGTTGTGGTTTGCCCCGTTTCCTGCGCCGCCCTGCGGAGCAACTCTACCGACTCTGGTGT
Source organism: Trypanosoma congolense (assembly GCA_002287245.1). Taxonomy (NCBI): domain Eukaryota; phylum Euglenozoa; class Kinetoplastea; order Trypanosomatida; family Trypanosomatidae; genus Trypanosoma; species Trypanosoma congolense. Next base: position 789,381 of record NHOR01000125.1, on the reverse strand, counting down.
GACGGGACCATCCACAATGTACGTGTGGGCATTGAGCTGATGAGCCAAAGGCAGCACGCGGACTGCTGGCTGCTGCCTCAGTAATTCTTGCAGCCGCTTCAACATGTGCTTCGTATAGCGACCCTTAACCGTGCCTATTTCCTCCCGCACTCGGTACACCAAAAGTCGGACCGAGGAAAAGGGTATCAACAGCGAATCGTAATGGCTAAGAAGCGACTCAAAGCGTGGGCTCAGAACCACGTTATGATCCAGCACACCCACGCGGCCTTGAACAATCCACCGCTGTGAGCTGAGCCCAATGGTCCCAAGTCCTCTCGTGGCAACGTCAATGATGTGACCGAGATTGGATTCAAACACCTCAAGGAAGAGTATTGCATCTTTTGGGCGACTGTGACCCAACAACATGTCCAGAATAGCCAGACTTAACGCTAATGATGAGTTCACGGGGTTGCTCGGATCTTGCAGGCTCCTGCTGAACTCACGCTTGACAAAGCGAACGGCCTCGTGGTCCAGGTTCAACCGCGTCAAGTTCGTGAGAACCGCCCGGTACATTTTGTCTGTTATAGGCATTCCTAGAAGATGCGCCTCGGTTATGCACTGGATAACGTGCGAGGTGCTGCCAGGATTGAGCCCAACCAGCGTCGCAAGGGTCTCTTTGCTTGGCTGCACATTCTTTTCCTTCATGGACTGATACACCTCAATACCTTTTGTCCAGAGCGTTCCCGTCATCGTTGACATTGTCGCGTTACACAAACCGGCCGTCACATCAACCGTACCATCGAGTGAGTGAAGAACAGACAGACTTATTTCCCACCGATTGGGAGCGCGCGATTGCTGTATGCACCGCAGCAGCTCAAGGTATACAGCGCTGTTGGGTGTGGTGTCGCCTTGCACTGCTCTGGAAAAAATAGTAAGGGCCACATCGCTAGCACCAGCCCTGCGACAGGCATTCATGACTGTGTGCAGCGCGTAAGGATCACTTCCCATTTTGTCATCCATCATAGCGCCATAGTGCCTCACAGCATCCTTCCACATCCCGGACGATCGATAGGCAGCTAGCAGAGCACCGTGTAGCTTTTCATTAACTTTTCCCTCGCGGCATGCACGCTCCCAGTAGCGTAGCGAGCTCTTAGAGTCCTTGTTATCGTTTGCATGTGCCATAAGCGTGCAGTAGTGCGATGTTTTAAGTCTTATTTTTACCTCATCCGCCACCTCAACGATCATTTCCGATCGGTCGAATCGGTTCAGTGCACGGCACTTGCGAAGGAACTCAGTCAACGCGCTTTCATTTAGCTCATTCACAGCGGCAGCTCTCCGGGCCGCCCCGTGAAGTTCCGCGATCGGGACCTGCAGCAGCATTTCGACAACCGAAGGCTTCGCTGCGCTCGTTTTATGGATGGCATTCTTTCGTTTTCCGTACAGAAGCTTTGCCATGTTCGGAACTTCACGACGACGCGACGGCATGCCCGACAAGGACTTGCAAATGTGAAACATACAAGAGACCTCGTCAATGCTGCAAGTGAATATATTCACGCGCTGCCCAGTTTGCTTTCTGCGATCGCCGCTGCTTACGGACTCCCTGCCCCCTGATCCCAGGACTGAATCTGCGGTTGTTTCAGGTCCTTGCGTGTGCAGCCAACGCACCCTTTACGTTGGCTTGCGGGCATGTTTTGTGATAACGAGAAAAGCAAGAGGATAACATGGATAGGACACACTAAGAGGCTTACAGAGAGCGAGAGAAAAAAAAACATTTTTAATCAGAAAAAAAGTTTAATACTTCTTTACCGTTTTCGCTTTCCTATCTTTAATACATGCTTTTTTCTTACCTTTCATTCCCCATTCGAGAAATCCATGAGGTCGGCCGCACCGACCTCGCCACCATTGAAATAAGAGAAGTTACACATATTTCACCAAAATACGAGCGAACATACACATTCTTCTTTCACTGACGTCAAATGTTGGAAGTAAAGACAGCGCACTACTCAGCTTCTTCTCCCCGTGAGACCCTTCCTTCCTTCCTCCTCGCGCCACAATATATCGCAATCGCCCCGGAACTTATTTCCGCCCCGAGATTTAGCAATGAACACACCCCACGGGAAGGTTATGAGCGCTAATAACATGACACACCTTCCCCCCCTCTCACCTTGTGCAACGCAAACAAGTATGCGAGCAATGCTAGCAATAAGCATCCAAAGTCATTTCCTTTCAACGGTTCCTCCACCTCACTTTAAATCGTCGTGGGACGCTGTGTGATTCATCGCTGCAGAGGGCATCAACCGGGAATTGCAACCGGGGCAGAAAACAAACAACAACATCAACAATAAGAAGAGAAAATTTAATAATAATAATAATTAACAACAGTAATAATAATCGTAACAAAAAGAAAGGAAATAGGCTTTAAGGAATGAAAGAGATATTGTGCCAGTCTGCTTCACGTTGTTCCGGGTGTGTGCGTACGCGGCGGAGGGGGAAGAAGAGGAGAAAGCAAAAAAAAAAAGACAATGGGATAAAAAAGAATTATATGATACGTGTTAATGGTTGTTGTGATAGTGATAATTAAAATTCTGGTAGGTGACTAAAACGGAAGCAATACAAAAGAAAAAAAACAGAAAGAAAAGGAAAGAATGAAGAACGGAATAAAATAGTTGAAAAGAAAAAAAAAGATAACGTGGAAAGAAGTAAAGAACGAGGCTCCGCCGTGAGCCAAACAACAGAGGCACCCACGGCGGACCCCCGCGTGGCCCCGCCAAGTCGGTAGGCTCGGGGCGATGGTAAGGAATGCCCACCGCTCAAACACGCACACACACACACACACACAACACTGAAGCATGGTGGAAGGTAATGACAGAAAAGAAGGCGAGCGAGTAACATAAATATATGAATACATACTCTGAAGAAAGACGAAGAAAAAAAATATGAATAAGACCAAAAGGAGAAGACGGCGGTGCGGGGAAGCAAACAACAGTACCATTAAAAACAACAACAACAAAGAAACGTAGGCCTGAAACCACAAATGCAGATCTCGGCAAAAGTGTTTGCGTCTGGTGTGTCTTGGAAACGTGATGATAATGGAAAAAATCGTGAAAAGGAGAAAAATACCTACGTGAACGTGGCATGAAACCCTGGTTGGAGTAACGATCCAGAGTTACTGAATAAACGAAAGGCCGTCAATGAAAAAAAAAGGAAAAAGAAAAATGGAGGAGGGTACACAACAATGAGAGTGGAGGGTGCGCCAGACGTGGGAGGGGGAAAACTACTCAGCTTCACAAAAGAAAAAAAAACGGCAGCAACAGAGAAAGCCCCCACTCCAAAGAGCGGATAAAGGGTTGATTTCATCTCCTCAGTTCCCAGGCTACTCAGGGCAGCAATACCCACAACAGTGCGTAAGTACAGCCCAGGTCTTATTATTTAACTCGTCCGCCGTCACGCACGGATCGTTATCTTTCCTTTCTTTGGTCGTGATCGTTTTCATTGATTCATGTCCTATAAACTTAACGCTTGTAATTGGCAATCCATTATTTTTTCTCCCCTTCGGGGCAAACTGATCCACTAAAATCCTACAACTAACACTTAGAGCACATCAAACTCAACAACAGCACCAACATTTTCCCCTGTCTCCTTTTGATATTCTCCCGGCTTGCCTTCAGCTCACGACATGTATTGGATCAGGTCCGAAGACAAACGAAACACGATGTCGAGCGCGAGCATAGAGCCCTTTACAACGCTGAAGTCCACCAAAAGACCACCATCGTGCCGCTCACGGATGCGGAAAACATAAATGAAGAGAAGTACCTGTGGTAACGTGGCCGAAGGGCTATAAGGCATGTGAGCCGAGCCCGATCTGCCTGTGGAGTTCCCCATCCGGACAAACGTGTCGGGTGTAGATCGGACGAGCAGACGGAACGGGTGAAATATTTTCCACTCCATGGCGTAGTTCTTCAGCGTGCGATACAAGACGCGCAACGCTGTTGTGGTGTTGAAATCTGTCATAAGGCCGATGCGCCACCCAACATTGTTCCTCACTATAAACTCCTGCTCCTCCATTGTGTATATCATGTGGGACTTTGCGACCGACCCTACGCGTTGCCGCTCGTTAACGCACCCTTCCGGTCCACGGCCAGAGCCCTTACGACTCCCTGCAGTAACAGCGTTCTGCAGGTATGTACCACTGACACTGTCGCGATACGATGAGGCTCCCGTTCCATTTGACTCGGCAGGGACCTCCGTGTGCATCCTAATCCGGAACGTGCCGTTCGTGCTGGGGGACATTGTCGGCGACATACCGACCCCGTGGCGTGTCTCTTGTACGGAGGCGGGGATAAAGTTCCCGCCATTATACGCATGCTTGCTCGATGTGGCATTGTCGCCGTCCAGGAGCGATTCCATAGCGGGGCTCTGCGTCAGCAACAGGCCCAAATGCAGCTCCTTTTCTGTTGCCCTAGGCACGTGGGCCAACTCCCCCGAGTGCATTGCCGTCTCAGTACTGCTACATAGCCTTCCTTTTATTATCGCCTCAGCCTCTGTGCTGTATTGTAATCGCTGGTCCGCATCTAGCAATATATTGTAGACGATCGCTCCTTTTCCTTCTCCCTTTTCAATCTCCTCGCGTACGTCACGCTCACGCTTTTGGAGTACTCGCACCACGCGGTTCACGATATTTGACGAGATGCGCTTATCACCCACTGTGAACAACGACTCATTGAATGAAAGACGTGGGGGGAGGTTCGCAGTAAACCACGGGTGGTCGCGAATCTGCGCAATTGTCAGGCGCTGGACCGGCTCCACAACTAATAATTTTTCAATTAGTTCACGTGGCCCACTAGGGACGTAATCAGGGATTCGGTAGGTTCCCTTTTTGATCTTGGAGAAGAGTACCGGCATGCTCTCTTCGTCGAAAGGAAGACATCCACACAGCAGAGAGTACAAAATTACACCACATGACCACAAATCTACCTCGGGTCCCCAGTACAAGCAGCCCTTAATTACTTCTGGTGCGGCGTAGTTTGGCGAACCGCATGATGTCTGCAGGAAGCCACCATCCTTCATGATATTCGAAAGACCAAAGTCAATCAGCTTCACTTGCAAGCCGGGGCCGAGAAGAATGTTCTCTGGCTTGAGGTCGCGGTGGACAACAAGGAACCTGTGACAGTATTCCACAGCGCAAATAATCTGCTGAAAAATGTAACGCGCTTCAACCTCTGGCAATCTTCCTTTGCTCACGATGTAATTGAACAACTCCCCATTTTCCGCATGCTCCATAATGAGAAATATCTCTGTCGGGGTGTAGATAACGTCGTAAAGACGACAAATATTGGGATGCGAGAACAACTTCAGTATCTTAATCTCGCGAACAATCTTTGCATCCATCTTCGCGGTCTGAAGCTTCTCACGATTAATTATTTTCACAGCCACCGTTTCCCCTGTATGTATGTGTCGGCCCTTCTTAACCTTGCCGAAGCTGCCTTTCCCTATCGTTTCGCCCATAATGTAGTCACCTATCGCCTGCTTGCCATCAAGCGATTGACGCGATAGGAGGTTATTCGGCGTACTTGACATCGCTTACACGACGTCTGTGATAAGTTATTTGTAATCCCTCGTTATATTAATAATAATATTTGTTTATTATTATTATTATTAAGAGGCAGCCTGCCGTGTCCTTGCTAGTTTGCTTCGTATCTACACGTTAATCTACCCTTCGTTATCGTTTGTATATATATATATATATAACTTCTCCTTTAGATAGAAAATCCTCCTCCTTTCGATTCCCAAGTACCGGTTTAAAGGGGTTTACCAGAGTTGTATACCTATATGCACTCGTTTCTATAAGAAACAAGAAACACCCACCCCCAACTGCTGGCCCAATTATTGTGCGCCTGCGGGATGTCGGTAGCCCTCCCGGTGAGTGTGTCCCTGCGCGCGAGCCCTTACAGCGGCCTACGGCTTGTCTCAAAGCGCGACGGATCCAACTAAATCTCCCTCTTCTTCCTGCGCAGCGCACCGGCGTAGAACTCACAACAGCAACGAGGAGGGAAAAAATTGTCTGTACCCTCTACAGCCGGATAGCCGCCAATCCCTAAAGGCCCTGTAATACCTCTTTGACACAGCCGTATGAATCACTTTCCTGTGTGTTGTTCTCACAGGCGCTGACCCACAATTAACCCTTCCAGTAATTTTTTTTTTTTTACCTGCTGCTCTTCCTTCCCGAATAAAATATTTTATTCCTGTCCCTGTATCAAGAAATAGAACAAAACTTTCCTTTTTATTATTGGATGGCCCGACCACCCGAAAGACGGATTTATACACGCCCCCACTTTTCCCTCCTTCTCCTCTTAGCACAGGGCCTGTGTGATGGGAACACACAACCGCAACTCAGTGAGGTATCCGGCCTGCAATGCGAGACACTTCCCTGCAACCGCTGCCACAGACGCAGACACCGAACTCGGAGAAATCCTGCAGCGGAAGGGGTAATAAATAGGCGCCACCACCTACGTATATATATACAAATATATCCTTTGGTAGACTGGCTCTCGTATTCAGGATGTTATGCCGTAGTATGTTGCGTATATAATGTTATCTATAATGTTTATCGAGCTGATACAAGTGGAACTTCCTTCAGTTTTTCTTTAAGACGCCGTAGCACACGCCGTGCTTTAACCACTATCAGGTTTTCCACTCTTCTGTTCCCCTGCACTGAGTGTGCTTCAAGTGTTGAGGATAAAGAAAAAAGCCTACCGCCCTGTGTAGCAGTATCAACGAAGAAAAAGATGCACGAGAGAAGCACATACCCGCGATGGAAGGAGAAACAGTTTGACTCAGCTCACAGTAAAATCTTGTAGCTATATATATATATATATATTTATATTGGTACTTGGCACTGGTGGAGATTGTAGTTGAGCCCCAGAGTTCGGTGCTGAACAGAGGTAATACAAAACATGGGAGTAAAGGAGAGGACGTTTATTCCTACAACCAGGTACAACCATATTCGGCAAATAAAAGAGAGGGAAAATGATTATGGTAGCGTAATCGGAAAAAGAAATCAAGCGTCCTACGAATACACAACGCGCGATACGTGGTCCTTGGGGCTGTCCTCAAGCCGGTTCGTACAACCTTTTCATTCCTCACAAGCGTAAGTGACCCCCGTGCGCCAACTGTTGTGATCACGGAATGGGTCCTCATCGGCGTTGCATCCCTTCTGCCCCACAACGAGGCGACAACGTCATTGAGCCACAGCAAAGTTTTTCGTCTAGAGGCGGTGCCAAACGACCTCCAAGGATTGCGGGTTCCCACGGCTTTGAGCTGAAGACGGCAACTATCATATAAAAAGGATGGAACCCTTTCAGGACATGCACAACCAGCAGGAAGTCTGCTAGCAGCACACGCAGCTCCAGCGGCTTTGACCTAACGGTAAACTCCACTGTTAGTGAACCCGACGCCGCCTCCGTGTGCTTGTGCGTCTGTGACAGCTTCGGACCTATGAGCTCCACCCCACCCGGCCACTGGTGGCGGTGTAGCGCCCAATACAACACGGGATACAAGGGGACATACGAGGTGATGTGCGCGGCAACCAGCAGAGCTCCCTGTACGAGCCATATGAAGATGCAGCTAAGGGTGAAGTACACATGGTATACAGCCAACGTGGGAATGAGAAAGACGACTATTGTAAATATAACTGTGGCGGCGAGCATTTGTTCGACAGGAAAGTCATAGATATCTATCCGCTGCCGCAGAGGATTGTATTTTTTTCCTTGGAACTGCAGGAACAAACTTTTCAGCATGGAACTTGCGACCCTACGGGGCAGGGAAACGGCACGGAACACTAACTGCAGGTGACAGGTGATCATGCACAAATCTGCCGCAAAGGCAAACGCGCAGCTGGCACCAAATGGCGCAACACAAATTAATATCCTATAGAGCTGAGCAACGCAGTCACAGTTTTCCATCGATACCCAAAATTTCTGGAGCACGAACTTGGCAACGAAGGACAATGTCATGCTGAGGTCCTCGTTCATCTTCAGGCCAGCCGGCCAGCCTTCGAACCAGTCCATGTACCCCATGTGAAAGTCGCAGAGGAGCCAGCGACAAAGTGAAACTGCCTTGGAAACGAACACGCTCCTGTTGTGAGATAATAGCAGACTCAACAAGACGCCACATATTCCATCCACTAGAAAGCGGACGAAGAAGTCAAAAACGCAGAACCGCTGCATGGAAGGATCCTCATGCTGCACATGAGGCAGTACAGGGTGGAGGGAGCACACCGACGTCCCCCCTCTTAACATCAAGAGCCAATGAACCATTGTACGAAAACGGAGCTCCAACAGAGCAGCTGTGTACAAAACACGGGCGGGCAACTTCAACATGAAAAGAAGAACTAACAATATTTGTATTTGTACGTCGATAAGCGCATTGAGACATCTGTTCTTCCAGCTCTCCAGATGCGCTGCATGAGCACCGAAGTGTCCTTCTCCAGCACCACAATCTCCGCTTTCACGACATTCCCACAGCAGTTTACCATACGCGCTAGAACGAAGCAAAAAACCAAGCTCCCCGTAGTCAGCGCTCGAAGGGGAATCGAGACGCGGATATAACATCCTGTTATTTCCACTACAGCTGGCATCAGGGCCGTTGTACACGCCCTCAAGACCATTCGTACCGTTTGCCCCGCTTGGTCGCGAACCTTCCCTATACGCGTCGGTCATGTTCTTCATGTCATCTCGTAACATGTCACAGTCTCCTCCTTTTGACAACCATTCGCTGTGTGCTGTGGGTTTTGCATTGGTACGCAGTCCTGTGGAGTCGACTATGCTCGGTGAAAGGGGTACATTTTCCGGTGGAGAATCCGACCCATCAACACCAATGGGTTTCAACTCACCCTTCACCATTTTCAGTATGTCCCCACGGTTATATCTCGCCACAGCGCTGAAGACGGTGGACGTGACAGCGTAGGAGGACGAGTGGTCGACCCGTATAACATGCAGATGGCAGGGCTGCACCCGATAGCCACAACACCACAACTCGCTGACAACGAGCTCGTTGTCCAACTCCAGCCAAAGATCAACGATCCTCCGATGTGCGCACACTCGCGCTTTCTCGTGTTCTTCATCATCCACGCCTTCTAGTGGTCGCCTCCTGCGTAATCGACCTAATACAAGTAGGGATGCAGCCTTTGGGATATCCTTGTGGTGTCTATAGTATGCGGTTGCACGAGCACTCTCTTCGCACTTCTTCAACTGCTCGACAACTTCCATCACACTGTCGATGGTCGGGCTCTGCACGATCGCGACTATTATGATGATTAAGGCGCGTGGATTCCAGCCAATCAACCATCCATCACACTCCCGGTCCTTGTTAAATGGCCATATCATCGTGCACACATTAGGGACATTTGTCACCGGCATGGGACTCGATAGGCCCAAATACTACCGGACGTGCCGCCTACGGCCCCACACACCCAGGCTTGCTGTATATATTTTCACCCCCCCTTTTCCCAGGTCTGTCAGTCGGCTCTTCCGGGTGATTTGCTTGGCCGAAGTGGACAGGGCTTTCCACTTCACCGTGCCACAATGATTGAAGCGGGGCTCGTCCTTCCACCGGGCCAAATGTCGCACCCTTGTTTCTAAAAGTTTGAAGGCATACAAAAAAAAATTGTGTTGGAATTATCAGCAGCGGCAGCAACAGGGTGTAGCAGTGATAACAGGTACTGGTAAACCGCTTCACCATCAAACCTCAAAGCACGCTGCTTAACATATCATTCAAATGTACGGTGGCAGACACTACCCACAAAAACGGGGAATTACAATGCATGACCCATCAATTGCACACACACGCAAGCGCACAAAACCGTTGTTTAACGCCAAACACCACAAAAAAGTATGTGTAGCATCAGGTGAAATGTTCCTTAGGCTACTCGATGCACACGGGACTATTACCTCCTTCCCCCGCACTCTCCGAAAGGAGAACACCGGGAAGGTTTGAGGGGACGACTTCGCGGGAATCCGTCGGGTCAAAGCAGTAGAAAGACACCACAGCCGATATATCGAAAACAAATCAAACAGCCGACACAGCTGCAATTCTTCTTCATACACAAGCACATATGAGAATACAGACATGTGTATTAGTAGAGAGGGACTTCAAAGGCTGTGCAAGTGTGTGGAGTGGAGGTGGGGTATTTCGTGGCCAGTTGCTCCTACTTCGCAATGTTCACACGGAGAGATACCGCAGGCCCACTGGTCCAAAAGCACTTAATAACGAGTTGCACGCCCAGCCCCTCATAGGGCACGTGGCATGGAGATCTAGCTGTCACAGTTTGGCCACTCGTCGCACATTACTCATTTGGTCCTGCCTCCTTTTCCTCATCCACATTGTGCTCCTCATTCTCTTCCTCTTCGTTTGTACGATAAGCCTCCACATTATCTTCACTAATCCCTTGTCCCAGCCCCTCACCCTCGCCATCTTTGTTCGGTTCCCCCCCATTTGTTTCATACACCATAATTTCCTCTTCCTCGTTGCACTCGCCCGTACTGCGGTCATCTGCTCGAGCGCCAACAACCCCGTCGTCCGCTCGGGTCTGCAACTCGCACTCTGCCGTATCCACCATTTCCTGCAGCTGCGCGAGCTGCCGCTGGTATTCGGCCAGCTGCTCTTCGACTTTCAGTATTTCAAGCTCCAGAGGTGCATGATCGTGCTCCTGGCAGTAACAGCGGTAACCGAGACCTTCAGTTGCTTGAGCTCTTTTCGTGCTTCAAGCAGCTCAGCCTCCGTGGTTTGTGAAGACTGTTGCTTGCACCACTCCAGGTCTTCCACTAGCGCGGCCCGAGTTTTCTCAGCGTCGCCATACTGCGTCGCAAGTTGCTCTGCATGGGATTTGGACTGCGCTTGTAGCGCTTCGCGGAGCACGTCTATCGAAGGGAGATGTTTTACCGCAAAGTGCAGTCCCTTAAGGTGTAAGGAATTTTCTTCAAGGGGTGCAGAGATGTCTTCGGTGCATCCACTTGTCGAGTCCACATCGACCTTTCCATGTAGGAGCTGCTCCCCTGCCACTGTTAGGCGCACGAGGAGGGCAATGTCCTTCTGCAGCTTCCTCTCATCGTCATACAATGAGGAAACACTCTCCAGTTTGGCATTGACACAATTCCCAAGCTCATCAACACCTTTTCTGAAAGCTCCTACGAGGAGTTCCAACATATCTGTTCCATCACATTCGGCTTCATTCCCTCCCTCCTCCGATGCCGCTGCCTCTTCCGCAACTCCCGGCTGTGAAGCATATTTCAGCACTGGACTTCTCGTCACTGTCGCTTGCAGCTTTTCAGCCAATGACGTACACGTCACCGTGTCGTGTGCAGTCAACAGCTGTATCAACGAAGCATCCTTGACCCTCGAGTGAAGTCGCATGTTTTCATTAAGTAGACCAACAATCGTAGCGTGCTGCTTGCTAACGCGTGCCTCATACTGCAGCAGCTGCTCTTCCTGCGCCGGTTGTGGCGGGCACGCCAGGGAGCCACTCAGAGCCTCCCTAATAAGGCCCTTCCTCAATTCATTGGTCCTTTGGTAAAGTATCGCGCAGCAATGCTGGAGTAGAGACGCACGGCCTTCATCCGCCATCTGACTTCCAAGAAAAAAGTATTTCCCACCCGTCATAGATCGCGTAGCAAGCACAAGTTTATCCTTCAGAAATTTTCGCAAGAACACCACTTCCTGGTAAAGACCAGCCCTTAACTTCTGCAGCTCCTCGTAGCGCTGCAATGCGTGCTGCAGGGCCTTTTGCTGCACCTTCGGTAATTTGATATCAGAGGCTGATATAAGCAGGGTTGCGACAGCCACTTCAGCACGCTGTATGCGCTTCTGCATTTGTTGATGCTGCGCACAAATTTGTTCTTCCTTTGAGGTGGGATTCAAAGCATCCAGGTAGCCAATCATTTGTTCTTCAGCAGCGAGGAGAGACCGTTCCACGCCCCAAAGTGAATGTCGATTCCATTGCGCCGTCAGCTTGTGGATTTGAGACTCAAGTCCAGCCTTCACATCATATAAAGTGTCGCAGATCTTACAAATCTGCTGAAGCTTGCTACCCAGCACATTAATCACTGGTGTAATGGGGCCAAGTCCTTCTGACGGTATTTTTCCCAATGCGCACAGCACCTCTCTGCACTGACGCTGGGCCAAATCTGTGGGCTGACGAGGTGAATTATCCCCTTCAACTATCACTTCTGGCTCCGGTAACCAACTACTGCCGCCAGGCTCCACGGTGATGACCGACGGTCTCCCAGAGCGGAGCCATCGTGTGCATTTGGCAAGTTGTTCTCGCTGCTCAACACGGTTATAAAGTTCTATAAGCTGGGGACCGTGGAATTGATTTGAGTTACTGTGTGTTTCCTGCGAAGAAGCTGGCGACTTGGTTCGCAATTCCTGGAGACTCATAAGCAGCGCCCTCAGTCGGCCCATGCAACCGCGTATAGCTTCCCCCTCCGCTGCCCTAAGATTCATTTGAAATCGATGTGCCCGCGCAGAGCTCCTCCTCCCGGACTCCAAAACCGCAACACGGCAGAGAAGGGAGCCATACGTCTCATCCACATCGCCAACCTCGTCACCGTCATCTACCGAATATCCAAAATAAGGCCCCTCGGACTGCGCCGCGTCGTTTTCCAGCCGAGGGCTTTTCGACTTGGGCCCACCTACTTCCGCCTCCTCCGCCGGCATTTCTTCTTCGCGTTCGCGCTTTTGTGTGTCTGCGGGCTCGGTTCCAGGGGATGTAACTTCCACAGTTTCCCGCTCATCTGCCAGTGGATTGTCGTCAAACTGAGAGAACATCGCGGGTGATTTAATGCGTTCTTTCAGCCTATCTGGAGTTATTTACCCCGCCTCTCAATGCAGGTCGCTGCACACAAAGGAAAACAAAAAGAAAAGAAAGAAAAGAAAAACAGCGAAGTGAAGGATAATGATTAAATGTATACTCATAAACACGCACGTGAAGGGGAAGGGGAGTGCTTCAACGGAATATCGTTTCTTTATTCTCGATTTCCTAAGTTTCAAACTTTCCTCAACACACGGAGGAGAGGACGAAGCGAGGACTACCACGCCACCGGCGTGCAATCGTCGCAAAAGCAAATAAGACCATTGTGTACAGGGACGGACCAATTGCTGCTCAAAATAATAATAATAAATAAATAACAATAATCCTCTACTCCTTTACTTCGATAACGCACAATATCACGGACTTTTGCCGTACATGTGCACTAAAAGACAAAGGAAAAACAAAGAGAGAGAGAAAAATAGGAGCTTAAGAAACGTATCACTTAAAAAATAAGTAAATAACCACACACATAAAAAAAAACGTAACGGAAAATTGGTAAAAAGCTAAGATCGAAGATGAATGGATGAATTTCATGAAAGTTACACAGTCTCCCGCAGCAGCCAAGTGCCTGTTCTTTTTTTTTTTTGTTGTTGTTGTCGTTTTCCTACGCTTCATTCCCTTTTCCTTTTCTTCCAAGACATATACACAAGTTGACTGGTGACGGAGCCGATATATGCATATTATGTAGCACTGTTTGTAGTTAAAAGAATATAAACACACACACACACACACCAACATGGTTAGAAATTAACTAATGGCGAGTTGATATCGTGGAGCACCTGTACATGCGTGTGCGTCTTTTTTTTCCTCTTTTTTACATGATTGCGTTTGTAATCGTTTGATGCTTAAAAACGCCCGCCTGCATGGGGCGTGTGTGTGTTTGGGGGGCGGTGGGTGTAAATGATAACAGGGAGAAGCATGACAAAAAAAAAACAAAGAAAAACAGATCCAACAGCGACAACAACAAAGAAAAAGAGAAAGAGAGACGAATGCAAGGGCGTGCTCATATATGAATGAATAGGGAAAAAAATGTACAAAAGCATGTTCACTTTGAGGCTAGAAACAATAAAATGTGAGAGTGCTTTCACAAGTTGATGGTAAGGGATGATTATTGGAGCACTGTTTCTACTTAAGTATGTAAATATACATACGTCGAAAAGCAATACGTTGAACTAAAATGGGAAATATTCGTAGCGTTTGTGTGTGTGTGTGTGCGTGTGCGGGGAGGGAGGGGAGGGAAGAAGCAAAGATGCCGCCGGGGCCGGACGTAAAACCGAATCAAATAAGTAAAAAATCAAAGTTCTACTCGGTAGTAATAACTATAAGCGGGAATTCTATCGCTCATGCTTCATACCGCACAAGGCTGGAGTGGCGGATGAAAATAAATGATAACCGAGCTAGTTGATGAGTAACAGCGAAAAACAAAACAGGAAGAAGGACGAAATGCTATAATGAAAGAAATGTGACAAATATATATAATTTTTTTTGAAAAAGTCATCATTTCTTCTTCTTCTTTTTCAAGAACACACACACACACAGACCGACATGACACCGCTCCTCATTCAAATCAACAATATCTTTCCAAAGAGTTTGGGAAGCAGGGGAAGGGATTTCCAGCTGCCCATACCTTCCAACACTCCCGCATGCGCAGCCCTCCCTTCCCCTGCTGGTCCTCGCCCCAACCCTCCTGCGGCATTTCGTTTCTTCCTGCCGCTGAACGACGGCAGCCGAATCGAACGAGGATGAAGCATTGGAGCGTACCACTTTGATCGTGGCGCCGGTTAGGCAGTGCCCCCTCCTCGATCCCTTCGCTTCAACTCAATTCCCGTTCCCGCCCGCCCCCTCAGCAGCGGTTTCCAAACGACAGCCTTCCCACCACTCGATTCTTCCTTTCGCTGGCTGACCACCACCATCCACAGCCACACATATGAGACAAAAAAAATATAATTTTCTTTTTTTTTACCATCAGAATTTTTTTTTATCTGAACTTTGACTCTTTTCTTTTTTTCTTATACACAACAAAATAAAAAAATAAATGGAAAGCCTTCGTATCTTCCCCTGCACTGCTTTCCTTTCCCCATTTATTTATTTATTTATATTTATTTATTTATTTTTCTTCTTTAACATGCCGATTCCCTACCCTTTTGAGATGGGTTTAAAATAAAATTAAAAAAAAACGCACACACGAGGAAATTGCACCGTCACGCTATTGATTTCTCTTTCCTCCCATTTAGTCCTTCGCACACAAAATTGTTTGTAGGCTTCCAACTCACCCCTGCATCTTTTTTCCCCCTCTTTTCATTTCCTTTTGCTTCTTTCAGTATGTAGTTTTGCACCCCCCAGCGCGTGCATTATTCATTTTAATTTTATATTGCTCATATCAATTTCCCGCACGTCCTCATTTAATTACGTATAAATAAGTTCCTGTAACCATTGAGTTACTGTAAAGAAAACAAAACAAAACACACACGTTTGAGGAGCATTACTCCTTTTCAAAAAAAGAAAAGAAAACAGCAATCAAAGACACATTGTTTCACTTAAATCTCCACAAAACCAAAACAAAAAAAAACATGCGTACGTCCGGCAAAAAAGAAAAAGAAGCACAAGGAAAAAATAAAATATCAAAACAGCAGCGCTGAAGTTGCGGCGGTCATGTAGTTGAATACTGCGCTAGGGTCGCTGCAGCATTACAATCGTGCGAAATTATGCACCTGTACAACGAAATCAATTGCGATAGACGTTGTTTGGAGACTGATGTGGAGGGGTTTGGGGGGATAACAATGAATATTACAAAGGCGTGTCATTGTACGATCTTTTGTTTGCCTTCCTTTTGTCTTCTTCTTCTTCTTTTGTTTGTTTGTTTGATTCTCTCCGGTGCCGCTACCATCTTCCTTTCGCTTATTTCTCTTTCTTCGTCAGGTCCCTCGTAATCTTTGCTTAAAGAATAAAAGAAAAGCGTGTGCAAATACACGACCAACCACATCAATCAAGGAGGGCAAATGAACATCATCAGCACCGCATCTCTCCCTTTCTGCCCAACCAAACTCTATTGAGTCTTCTTTTTGTTTTTTTTCATCCCATTCTCCCACACGTCGCAGAATACAACAAACGTCGAGCAGTGCCCCTTAAACACCTCAGCGTGATTGGTGTACCTAAATATATGGCCGGTAGTAGAAAAGTCGGCAAAGTTTTCGTTTTTTTTTTTTACTTTCCCTCCTCCTTTTCTCATGTTTCCTTTACTTTGTTCAACCCTCATATACTTTTTTCTTTCCTTTTCTTTCTTTCTTTTTTTGCTTTTCACATCCAGCACGAAAAAATCATTTCAGCAGAACTCCGATTAGTTGATGGTATATGCTTTTTGGTTTTTGTTTGTTTTTGTTTTTGTGAAGGGAGTGGGGAGGAAGAAATATAAGCAACCCCCGGAAGAATATATATATATATATATATTTATACACCCACGCAGCGACTGCAGCAAAGGAACAAAAAAAAAAAAAAAGATGATGAAAAAAGAAAAATAAGAATAAATGCTTTTAAAAATAAATAAATATATGTCTCCCTTTCCCTGTTCGGCAGGAAGAGTTTCTTTTCCGTTCTCGTCGATGCAAATCAAGCAGGGCAGACAGAGCAGGCATAACGTGGCAGCTTGGTGAAGCCCCACAAACCAGTAACATTCAAACAAAAGCAACAACACACATGGGAAAGAAAGGGCTTCAGTGTAACCAGACACGGGTGAAGAAAAAAAAACATTTTAATGTCTTAACACACTTCCCACTTTTGATGCTGTGCGCTTCGATGCGCGGAGCTGCTGAAGAAAAATGACCAAGTCCTGCTAGGGCCTGTGCATGGGCAACCATCCCATAAACACAGAAATATTTATTAATGTAAAGCAGCGGAACGAAAAGGAAAAAAAATCGAGGAAAAATATTCAGACTATATTAGCTCTTGGAAGCAAGAGATGAGTTGTTTTCAGTCAACAATATACAATAACCGGCGCCATTCCTTGAACCTTCCTAGCCTGACACGGCGCATGAAGAGCATTGCCGCAATCAAGTTCCAACGTGGGTTGGGTAATCCTCTCATCTTATGCTCTACAGGAAATCATCCACGTGGAAGAGAAACGCTTTGTAAGCAGCAGTGAGCGACCTTTCCTCGTTTCTACCGGTGTGTAAGCGGTTCCAAGGTGAACAACAGTGCCTACTTCTTCCATGTCCCATTGCATCTGTCGCTCCCCCTTTTTTTTCGTTTCTTCTTCCACTTCACACACACACACACGAACTTTGTTCCCACTGATTAAACCCTCCTATGCTTGCGCGACTGTTCAATGCTTCTATTATAAATCACTAGTTCTGATTTCCCCCTTGCGTCGCCATAACTTCCAAATGTGCTCGAAGCAAACGAGTGCTTGCCCACGAGATGCTGCTTGTTGTGTACTCGCAGTCCAAGAAACATCAGACAACAGCCGTTAACAACATTATTTTCCCTGTGAAAAGATGGAGAATGTGGGCACCCATTAAAGTCTCGGAAAGCGAGTATTGGCAAAAATTACATTATCCTCTATTGCCTTCCTTGCTAACTGCTTCCGATGTGGTACCTTTCCGTCAATAATAGGCCTGTGATGTTGATGCTCATCCGCCTTTTCCTCATCACCTTCCTTCTCCAGCGGCTTTCCTTGGGGTACAGCAACCGCCTCTCCATTCCCAATTGGCTGCGCCGCTTCCTCCATCAAGTCTGATTCATCATCCCCTATTTCCTCCACGGTAATCTTAATTGTGCTACTCCCCTCAGACCCACTCCGGGCAACCTCTTCCTCAGGGCTCCACATAATGCTCGACGGATGGCTACGATTCTTGACAGTGTTACGGCTTTGGTTGGAGTTAAACCACGAAAGACCGCGCATACCGGGGAAATTAAAGGATGACATGGGAATCTCCATGTTGATATCCGTGTCGGATGCAACCTCAGAGGAAAGCGCCCTACCACCACCCATCAGTCCGGCTTTAGAGGCGCCATCGCCGGGCCATGAGTCCGCGCCCCCCTCCGGTACCAGCCGTCTGGTATCAAAGGACTCACCACGCAGAGCGGCGGCTTCTTTTATAGACGTTTGTTTTGAGCTGTTTTCACCCGGTGCATCAGACTTCCGTGCCGTCCGCGTTGGAAGATGCTTCGAGGGGAGGAGACAGCTGTGCCTTGGCTGTGGTAACGGCTTTAGGGACACTGGAACCTTCTTAACGAACATCTCAAAACCAGTTTCTTCTTCTTTGGACTGTGTGTCACCGTCCTGCAGCTCTGAGCCCCCCCTCGACGCTGCATTGCGGGTGGTGCCAACGGAGTTGGATGTCTTTTTCCCTTGACTACCTCTGCTGGAACTGGCCCGGTGCGAGGCCCTAAATTCCCTTCTTTCCAAACATCTGCTAGCGGCTCCTCCCATTATGCAGCACCGCAATATGGCCGTGGCACCGGTTAATGAAACGTACAAAAGTAACAAAGCGACAGCGTTGACAAGCAAAGTGACGATAGCGAAGAAGATGAGTTGAGGAAAAGCGATACGACTGCGAACGAAAGCAGGATTCGTTATTTCCAATATCCCCACCGACGCTACGCAATTTCTTCGTTTCCTTTCCACCTCCTAAAATTTTTCTCCGACTGCTCCGAGGAAGAGGATTCTCTGCTTGAGTGTGCTATCCTTCCCTCCCTGCAGAGTGCGTATTTTTATTATTCTTTGCACTGCAAGTGATCAGGTGTCCCCCTCCGCAGCTTGGAGAGGGCCTGGCAGGTTACAGCAGCACCGACGACGCCCTGCAAGGCAGAAAGAACTACCAATGCAGTGATTGTACCCCACCTTCTCAGTGTGTTCTCACTGAAATCCTTCCCTATTCTTATACGAGGAGAACAATAATTAATTAACTGAGCAGGAAAATCACGAACCTAACATCAAGAACGCACACGTGCACACGCACACAAACACTGGTGCAGCTCGCCTCCCGCTATAATTTAATATCATTGCAAATACGCCCTTCTCTCCAGTGTTATATAAGAAAAATACAACGTCCCTGCTTCGCTCACAGTAAACAACAAAAACAAAAAAAACAGCATTGACGCTCTTTTTTCTTTTCCAAATAACACGTGAGGCGCTTGTGTGAGAGTTTAAATAAAAAAGATCCAAACGTTCGCTCCGTGAAATTCCTCCGGCGGCCACCCTCCCCCCCATGACCCCTTGGCTCCTTCCAACACTGTGGTCAACACAAAGAAGCAAATCAAACAAAGCGAATGTGCTAGATAGAGTTAATGGTTTTTTTAAGAAAAAAGAAAAAAATTCAGTGGTACCTTTATTAGAACCAAGGAAGAACAATAGCACGCGATGTGGTGATGGGAACATGGAAGTGCGTGGAGTTTCCTTCTTTTTCTTTTTCTTAGACAAAAAAGCTATCGTGCAAATAAGACCAACTTGCGAAGTGAATCTCTCCGTTACCACCACCATTATCATTATTGCTTGTTTTAAACTGATGGCGTGCAGAAGCGAAGGAAGTCTGTGAGGCGGGGCCCCTCTTTGCTTACACTCCTCTCTTGTGTCTTATTGCACCTTCTTCTTCATATTTACAACACCTCGCCCAAATAAAGACGTGCCTTTCGGCCCCTTTATTTTTTTTCCTGACTGCAACTCCGTGGCATACTCATGCTTTCTCCCCCGATCTCCACCCCCCCCAATCGCCTTTTAATCGACTGTCTGCACAACCCACGCACGTGAGTGCAGTTAATTATGATGCATACCAGCGTTTCTTTTCTTTTTCATTGACAGAAGCAATAACACCAGTTCCGGCTCAGAGCCTACCGTAACCCTCTGGCTTCAATTTACCGTTCGGGAGTTAAAGTCGGCCTCAAGGGCGGTGTTGAGCTCGTGCAGGAGTTGACGATACCTTCGCGCTGTTGCCTCCGCTTCGGTGAACTCCTCGATTGACTTCGAGAGAGCACTGAAAACAGCTTGTTGCGCACCGTTGATGTCATTGAGCTGCGCTGTCCACTGTAAAAACAACGTCACTCACAAATGTCGTCGATGGGACTGATGTAGTCATCCCCCTCATCTGTCGTGTCCATCTCGCTCCCCTCGCCATCACCACTGGCACAAGTGTCAATGCCATCGGCATCATCAAAGTCGCCGCTGCTGCACTCATCAATTCCGAGCATATCCTCGTCTTCCAAATCAACATCTTCAGCGTCTTCCAACGGGCCTCCCTGCCGTATCCTCGCAATGTTTTCCTCACTCAATCGGCATCGCGTCACTAGCATTGTGTGGTTGGTAAAGATGCAGTGCTCAATGAGAGCCACGGTAGGCTGCAAGTACGGTTGGAAGATAGACAAGTTGATGTCGCTTTTCACAGCGCCACGTGAGGCCGCGCTGAGGTGGTGCAGAAGAGATGTCAGCCCCAGCGTGATAACCTTTCGAGTGAGAAGTGAGAGACTCTCAATAACCTCATGGCCGTCGCTACTCTTCCCGGGCTGGAGCTTCTTCTTCTTCTTTCCACATCGTGGTTGAGTCACGGCCGCACGGAAGAAGCTAAAGAGGGCATCGAAGAACTGCGGGTATGCACCACTGGTAACCATGATGTTCAATGTTTCTGCAGCATTGAAGTAGAAAGCATCCATCAAAGCCGCCACAATCCACACCTGGAGTTTCGCCTCACCATCACATATTGACTCATCTCTAAGGGCGCGGAGCAAAAGCAGCACAAAACGGGGCAAATACGTGTTGAATATGTCGTATGCTACCTGACAGTGTTTTGCCTGGTGGAGCATTGCCTCGATAAGCTGTGGTACCCCCATTTTATCAGATGTGTCACACGGGGAGTGGATAAGCACCTTCTCACAGGCGCTATATGT
The DNA here is from genome assembly GCA_002287245.1 of Trypanosoma congolense. Lineage (NCBI taxonomy): Eukaryota > Euglenozoa > Kinetoplastea > Trypanosomatida > Trypanosomatidae > Trypanosoma > Trypanosoma congolense. The sequence continues at coordinate 768,662 of NHOR01000125.1, read as the reverse complement.
GGCCTCCATGAGGCCTGCATTTTGAATATATTGTGCAGTCTCATTCGATACGTAATTGTCCAGCACCTCCTCTATTGATGCAAAGAAGTCAACCCCAACGCCCGAGTCAATGCAGTTAAAGAGCAGCGGAAGTAAATCCCAGCACTCCTGCGGGATGGGCTTAGCGTTGTTCACGACGATCAACCATATAGCAAGTGTCTTCTCCACAAACTCATGATTATCGGCTTTCTCCATCACTGCCTTTATGAGTCTCAAAGTGTCCGGCAAAATACTCTGAAATACCTGCGCATCATGTGTGGAGGCTTGAACAACATTCTCGAGTGCATCCAGCAGCGCACAGGCACTCATATCAGCACGCCAATAGTCATCACTACCGCCGTCCGCCATTATCTCATGCTGCGCCATATCAAATGCAGTCGACAAGAAAAGACGCACCAATACCTTTCCAAGTTTATGAAGCACCTGCTTCAGCTCCGGTGAAAAGTTGTCTACCAAGTATAGAAGCACCGTAGGCACGAAGGTCGTCTTAACGCGATTGAGAAAGTCCATGCACTCCTCCACGAGCGGGATAAGAACGGGCTTTATGTATGGAAATGACTGCCTCATCTCAAGAATCGTGCACATGGCGTCGATAACACACAATCGAACGCGTGGGTCCGGGTCCTGCACCAGAGAACAGAAAAGTTGCATAAAAGACGCAAAGTCATCGGGCCCTACCGGTGCCTTGACATATCGCTGGTACGTGGCAATGGCTTTGACCCGCAGCGGAACGCAGATAGATGTTGAAAGCATCCGAGGAACAACAAATCTTGCAAGAAACTGCGCAACCTGCCCATTCCATATTTCAGGTACCTTCCGGAGGTGCCTTCGCAGTGCTAAAAAGAGATGTAGAAACCCAAACGACTGGGGAAGTGTTTCTGGCGTATCCTCGCGAGATAAACCAGTTGAAATTATATCCAGAAGTGGCAACAGGAAGTCCTCATGGTAGTTCTTCTCGCCTCTTACCAGAGCTAATATTGCATTTGACGCCGCGGTGCGCGTGGATAGCTCACTTTCCCCAAACGCCCCATCCATCAAGTACTGAGAAAATTCAGATAGATCGTTTTCATCATCGAAGGGCGCTTCATCTTCTTTGCTGTAGCAAAGGAAGGGAAACAGCGCTGACTCCACCACCTGCATCAAGCAAGGACGGAGACATGACTGGTAGAGGTTCTTATCGAGAGAACACAGCTTCACGAAGCGTATAGCAAACGAGTCAACGCGATGGTGCGTGCCCCGTGACGCCGATGTGCTGGAGTACTTCAGCCAGCGCGACCACACATGAAAGAAAGCGGCTGCGTGATTGGTGAGAAAGTGTTTAGCCACAGGTAACGGCTTCCTCTTCTTTGTTGCATCATTCAATAGGGAATACGAGATCATAGCGATTCGTTTGAGACAGCGTACGTAGTTCTCATAGTCCTTGTGAAGCCCACCAGTTACCTCCCCGGCAAAAGGGGCAAAGTGTCTTCAGGATAACTGGCCATCATGCTAAGCCACTCGTCAAAAACGTGGGCGGGAATGTTTTCCTCGGGCCTTGTCTGCAAAACCGTCTCAACAACGCATTCGATGATCTTCAGCACGATATGATCCACATAAAACTCTTCATACAGCATAAAAGAAGGCAATGCGTGACGAGAGAACTACAGACCTCCAATTTCATGGGCATGGGCTCGAGAGTAGATGTCTTGAAGCGTTTCACAAACGCGTACAGCAGCCGCAGAGAGGCAAAGGACTGTTTAACAGGTATGTCTTCTCTACTACGTAATATCTCAGGCATCAATTTTGGCAAGTAATTCCAACCAGACATACTCACAAGCGTCATGATGCATGCGCAAATAATATTTTGGTGTGTTACAGGAACCTGAAACATGCCCTCATACAGCGCATCCTGAATCTTACCCATTACGTTGGCATCAATGCCGCAACTATCGTCCAGTTTATGGACAATGTAATTTTTGGCGTAAATGAGAGCCGAGAGGCTCTGCTCCGTCAGTAACGACATGTCCGTTCCGGCACGAATGAGCGCAACAAGATGAAGAGGTGCATCAGCGGACTCCAACGCACGCTCAAGTTCTGCAGTGGCTGCCGTGCGCTCTTCCTTACTACCACTATATGCAACAGAGAGCAGCTGCACTACATCCATCTTGAAGACGTTTGAAGAGATGTGTTTGTACTTCAACAGTAGGGAAGGAATAAAGAAAGGAAAACAAGCCGATTTGATTACTAAAAAAAGGAGGAGACTATTTCGCAGCGAGCCCTACCGACAGCCCTCAGAGAAAACATTGCTGCCATCGGCACAGCGAACCAAAGTGATTCTGACAAGTAGGTGGGGGTGGGGTGGAAGAGTGAAATAAACAGAGAAAATAATAGTTTTACACACAAAGAGGGGGAATTATTTGATTCATGTGCACATATGCGCCCAGACGAACGTATCAAAAGTACATGGGTAAGGTGACACACTTGATCTACAAAATGAACTGAAAATGTTTTATGCCAGTTTCTTTTCTCTTTTACAGCATCACATTTGACATGCCACCATTGATAAACGTAGCTATTTTCTCAATGCCGCAGTACGGAGAGGTTCCCATCGGATTGGCAGGATTGAATGCCACTGCACCCTGCTTGCTATTTCCTAGACAGGCTTCAATAAACTTACGCTGCACACGACCGTTGTTAGAAACCTTCACCCTCGCCTTAGTTGTAGAAGCATGAAATGGCTCTTGATTTGCCTCCGGGCTGTCCACCGAGGTTGCCCACTCCTTTCGCTTGCGCTGCGTATCCCACGCTGAACTTTGTAGCATTGGTAGAGCACTTTTGATCCCCTGGAGCTTCTGATGTGTAGTGAGTTTTGGTAGCCCAACGGATGACGGCGGGGTATGAGCAGATTGTTCCGTGTCGGTGCCGCGGGGGACCGCTTTCCTATACAACAATTGGGGCAGAGACCCACAAGCGACTTTGACAGCGGTGTGCTCACCCTCTCCTCCTGTGTGCCTGACGTGGGGCGCAACTGCTTGACCACACGAGTCGGTCGTTGGCAGCTTCGCACCCCTCACAATTTCCACCACCGTCCTCTCAGAGCCGAGGAGGGGTATGACGACAACCTCATCCGCCGTTTGTGGAAGACGCACCATAACTGTCGGTCCTCCTGAGGCGGGTGTTCCTTCACACAAAAAGAAGGGCACCATCGCCCTGTCCCTGACGCAATCAACCGCGCGGGTGAAGCTTTCATTATCCATTCGGCGCTGCTGACGCAAGCTGGCAAGCCATCGAAGCAGCGCAACGATATCTTCAATACTCTCCTCCAACTCGGATTCGCTATTGGTTGGAACACTCACTATGTCCTCGTGATCTGAGACCAACAAATGACTATCAGATCCCGATTGCCTTTTCTCATGTCCTGATGCAACCACACCATCAAAAAGGTCCTCACACATGGAGAGTTCCTCTGCAAGCACTTCACTTCGGATCGTCGCGAGCATCGCCCTACCTTTTGTGGAGAGTCTACCAAATGACTCAACCGAGGATGCGATCCCCTCCCAGCTCATTGATTTCTCAGACTTCACAATGTCTGAGCTTGATGTTCTACGACTGAAGGAGTGCAAGACGACTCCAATCTCCTCTGCATGGGCGTCGGTTATTAATTCTTTTGAATGGTCTATCGCCAATTCCTCTTCCCCCACATGCAGCGATGACTCCATTACATTTTGAGGTACCTCATCCAATGGGTCAACAACTTCATTAGCTACGATGGGGCTTACACTCCTCTGCTCCTTTGATGTTTCCCCTGACGAGACTGCGGCTGAAGAATAGGCTTTGGGGCTATAGTGATCTGGTGCCTCCTGCTCAGCCAATACAGCTGGATCTCCACCGATCTTATTTTCCACCGTTTCGTCACTTTTCACAGCCTCACCCTCCAAAGCCATGTTTATTTGATGCTCACCAAACGACGCTTTGGAACCTGTGGGTTCACAACTCTCGCCAGTTGGCGCCTGGCCACTGCCTGCTGTGCTGGTAACGGCGATGTCGCTGAATATGACCTCTGTGCCGGACCTGTGGGTGTCTGCATGGGTTTCTCCTGCTGCGATGGCCGCGTCGACAGAATGCACATCAGCTCCACCGGGCGAGCTCCTACCACCCATTGGCAATAGATCGCCTCCCGCCTTTCCAATTGATTCGCCCTCAGACACCGGGGCAGAGTGGACAGGCGATCCCACCTTGCTACTTGGCGCATGGGCACTACAAACCTCAATGGATACGGCATTCTCGAGGAGCATTTGCTTGGTATCGACGTGAAAGTCGGATCCGCTGTATGGCGTCTCACTGCTCTTTGCTACATCAGTTAAGAGATCCTGGGTAGGTAGTCGCTCAGTGTTATCAAACACGCCGGTCCTGTTGGTAGAAAACTCAATGTTTTCTGTTATAGTTACCGAAATACCCTCCCTCTGGCGCTTAGCTTTTGCTTGCGTCCCTAGTTTATCCCTAGCTTCATCCGCCATAGAGGCCGACATCCTTTCCCTAGCTGAAACCCTTGACGTTGGGTATATTTTGTTCTTCTTCCGTTTGCTTCTGTCGCCACTCGCCTTCGTTAACTCTTTGGAGATTTGCTTTTTCTTCTTTGGCCTGGCCGTCCAACCGTCATCCGTGCGCTCGACAAGACCCCCACCTTCGCCTCTACTTGTTAATGCAGAAGGGAGATCGTCTTGTGGCCCTGTGGAGTAGTTTCTGGGTTCACCTTCAAAAGAACTTGAGTCACTGGGTTCGTCAATCGTACCTAACACTGCAGAGGTCGTTTTCTCAGTGATATCCTTCATCGCGGGGGTCAACCTGCGTTGCGGGAAATTGCTTTCTGCGTCGGGAGGATGTTCGTCGTGTGTTAGTTGGCCCGGAGTGGTCCTTTCATACGCCTCACCCTTCTTCGGTGACACAACATCATTTCCTAGCCTAACGCCTGCGTCCTCATTTTCGCTTGCTGGGCGTTGTAAGGAATCCTTGATATGAGGCTTGCTGTGGGATTGATGGGCCTCATCGTCGGTGCGTGAGGCCAAAAATATTCTGATAGCATCACTTGATCGCGCTGACGATCCCTTGTTGTCCTGGTCCCGGTCCTCGAGCAGCTCACAGCTTCCCCACGTGCTTTCGTTCGCATCACTGGTTGCCGTTTTTCCATAGGTACGAAAAACGCTTACAAGCTTGGGTCCATTACGTGTCGTAGGATCGCATTCGTCGGAAGAATGTTTGGCACCAGTGTATTTGCACTTTTCGTGGTCCCATGCACTGTGGCGGGAGGTAGCCCCGGAGGTCACCTCTGCCTCCCCCTCAGCCGAGATGTAGTTTGAGCACTGCTCTGAGTTTAGAGGGACTTCCCCACCGTAGAGGGTGGAGGACGGAGCTAATGATATTAAGCCACGAACCTCCATATCCTCCTGGTCGTAGCTTGGTTTCAAGAAATCTTTCCTTCGCCGTCTCTTTGGTCTCGAAAGCTCACGCACGGGGGTTACAGCGCGTTGTATGGCAGTAAATGCTACAGGCTGGTCGCGCTTCGGTGGGGCCCGTGACAACACTTCATCGGTGCTGAACAATGGAGGCTGGATGACACAACGCGACTGTTCCACTGCCGCTTCGGTCAGTTTCGTCACATCGAGTCCACAAGACTTCGACCGGTTTAATCTTTCCATCGACCCTTTAGAGCGCCAGTAGCGGCATGATTCGGTTTCAGCCCCCGCACCCCGGACGTCTACGGTGGAGCGTGAACCGCACACATATGAGGGACCCGCGCCTTCACAGCCAGCGGGCGGTGGCGACACAACTGCTACAGAGGATGCGCGCCGCTGGGTGTGAAATTCAGTTACGCGCGATCTCCTCTCCTGACTCCCAGGTGACCTTGGTGATACTACCTTACGGTTCGCAATCAACGCCTCCTTCATTTGACATAGGCGCCCCTCAACTTTTTGCAGCGTATCGTTATCCAGCATTGGCATAGGTGCAACGTTGGAAAACTGCTCCTCTTCTTTTGGAGAAATCAGCTCAATATCGTTTTGCTCCATCCAGGCTAACAACCAACAGCGAGCATCCTCACTAACTCGCACGACAGAATCGTTTGGTGTGAATTTAAAATCCAATAGGCGTTTATTTTTCCCTGTCTTCCTGCCCTTCCTGGTCGGGGTTGCGTAGGTTCGCCGAGGTCCTGGACTTGGTGTCCTAGTTTGTTTTGGTTCCAAATTCTTTTTTAATGCCGGCGGCATTCCCTCCTTTTGGGTCGCGGCGGTGTTATCATCGGTGACGGCGGCAGCAGCAGCAGCCTCTTCCTCTTCAACTGCCTTCAAAACCTCTAGCACCACTGGTAGACACCTCCTGGCACCCAGTATTTGCATGAAGTTGCTTCTTGTTCTGGCAGGCGCCTCTTTTAAAACCTCTGCAAAGGCTGTAGACATCCTCTTTTCCACAGAGTTACAGGCCATGGTTTCCCTCTTCATCTTGTCCGGCTTGGACAGACCACCAATTTGCCTGCACTCCTCAATAACGACGTTGTGCGTCCCTACCACAATGGCTCCGCCATCTATCGGTTGAGCAAACCCGTTGCCTTTCATAACACCGCCTGCGTTGTTTGCAATTTTCACAGCGGCCCTATCGTGTACGTCAAACTGATTACCTTCCAAGGTCGCTGCGCATCCAGTAAGAATCGCAACACCGACCTCACCGCGAAGAAATCTACTTCTGCGGATCTTTGTGCTGGACAAGTTATCCAACGTAATAGCCACAGACCCAGTGGAAAACCACAGTCCTCCACGGCCCCTCCTCCTTGCGAAAGCAACAGGGGATTGGGGGACTTGCCTGACGCGGAGACTTCGCATCGCGAAAAAAGTGGCTCAGCGTCTGGCTTTAGCAGAAGTACGGCGGGCGAACCGCACGACCGAGTGAACATGAGACACTTGTAGAAAACAGTCTTTGCATGCGCGGCAACTTCGCTCACGCTGGGGCAATTCAAGAAGACACAGCCCACAACACGTCCCTCAGCATAATCCTCTAAATAAATGCCACATTCAAGTTCTTGAAAAAGTGACTCATGAACAACTCCTGAACACTGTTTCCCCATGCAAACTCCCCTGCCACCGGTGCCACTAACCAGTGACCTGAAAAGAATGACTGCAGCTTGTTCTTCTAACAGGACGGCAGTACCTTTCTTCATAGAAAAGAAGTTGTACGCGAAAACACACTGACTAAACTCGGTCCGATTGACTGCATGAACACCAGCGGTAGAGCTATTTAGGAATGAACAGGCAACGACATGGGTACTGGCTCCCTCGTCAAGCCGTACGCAAACACCATTTTCATTAAACATGTTTTCGTAAATACTGACGATCCCACCCGCAGACCCAATATAAACGCCGCACGCATTCTCCATAAATTGATTGTTGGTAAAGTGGCCCACCCCTTCTTTGTGGACGCACACCGCACAACTCCTGTCGGTGGTGTGACGCCTGAATGTATTGTCCACCACGACGGGGTTCGAACCAACGGTTGTCATCAGACCGCATTTCTTGTTGCCGCTAAACTCATTTTTCCATATTTTTCCCCTCGAACCCCTCTCACAGATGCAGCCATTGTCGTTTTCAACCAGCAAGTTACCCACAACCGTACCGCTGCATTTATCACCAAGAAGAATCACCCCCGTTCCACATTTGCTGAAGACATTGTTGTAAAGATAGGTGGTGGTTGAATCTTCCATTACCACGCCGCAGCCGTCCCCCTCAAATATGTTTTCATTCACAAAAACGCGTGTTTCCCCAGCAGCAGAAACGTAAATGCCGTGCTCCTTTGTCTGCTTGAAGTGGTTGTAGTTGATCCTAACTTCGCCGCACTCCCCTTCAACAATGAGGCCGCGTGCCACACACCGGTGAAATACAGATTTACTAACCTCCACCTGCAGGGCATTTCGCACCAACATTCCGTCCACGTTGCTGGTGAAGGTGCACTCCTCCACATTTGCCTTCCCCCTCTCAGTTACGGTAACTGCCTTCTTGGATGCTGTAAATGAAGAGGAGGTCATCAGCACAAGTGGCCCAGCCTGCACCTGCACCCCTGTGTTCGTGATGTTATCAAACGCGCATTTGTCCATGTGAATTACGCCCGATTCAATCGCCCTACCCTCGAATGCGCAAGAGACACCGATATCGTTTTCTTTTACAACACAAGACTGCAGCACTGACATGTCCTGCTCGCTATCACTCTCGTAATCTTGAGAGTGTGCGAACAAAACTGCTACCTGATGATGATAAAGAGCGCATTCCCTCATGTCTACTGCAGACTCCACGCGCAAACCAATACTCGAGCCACTAAAGGTGCAGTTGTATAACTCGGGAACACTGTTGCCTGTTATCACGAGATTTGACTCCTTGTTGCCATCCAAGTGGCAGGCCGATATTCTCTGGCGACAGGTCGACTGACTCGTTGCACCTTCACAAACAACACCAACCCTTTGATTACCGCTAACTATACATTCCTCAAGGGACGCCTGTGCACTCAACACAACTCCACATCCTCCATTTCTGCTCATCTCCGAGTTTTTAATTGTTAGGCTTCCCATGTCTTCATCCTCGACCATCTCTGAGCCCACACTCACCTTCACACCGTCGCCGCATGAGTCTACTACGGTTAAGTTATCCACCTCCGCTTTTTTTGATAGCCACGCATGTAACAACGCACCAAATGTTGCACACCTGCGCACGTCGACCGTTCGCAGCATTGTGGTGCTGCCATGCTCTGCTACGATGCCTATTGCACATTCACTCACGGACGAATCCGCCAACTCGCCAATGCTAAGAGGCATGAACCACACGCCAGCCTTCTTACATGAATTTACCGTGAGTTTCCGCAGGGATACACATGTCAGTGTGTCTAGAACAAGCTCCATGCTTAGCCTCCGGCGGCTTTCCCAACCGATGATAGACTCCATCGTCTCCGAACTCAGTGTCTCCTCCAGTTTGTCTCCTGCGGGCTCTTCTGCCCTCTTCTCATCATCAGCAGGCGATTCAAATATGACACCGACCCTGCAGTCCTCCACCACAACTTGTTCTGCCAAGAGTCGAGCCAGGGGAGAGGTAGCAATACCACTACGGGTGCACTGCGTTACATCACACTGTACCATCCACACCACGGCGTGGTCCTTCACCACGACGCCTATGCCACCTTGAGAGCTACCCGCACTTATTTGACATTTTTCCAGGTGCAAAATGGTGTCGGATTTGACTGCCGACACCCCCTCAACGCAGTTTCCCCCTTCGATGGTGCAATTAAGAAACATAACTTTTCCCCTCTCTCCTGTGGGGCGCATTGCTCCACAGGATTTGGCTGCACCTCCTCTGGAGCTTACTACGATACCTTTCTTCTGCTGTGCGATGACACAATCGACAAATGCGGTATCCCCAGCACCATTAAGTAGCACCCCGTGCACACCATTTTTAGAGATGGCACATTTTTCAAACAAGCACGCACCGCGATTGAACACTGCAACACCAGAAATTTTACAGTTCTCAATGGTGGTCTCACTCACCACGGCCTTAGGGGATGCGCCCTTAACTTTAATCCCGTACTTGCGACAGTTTGTGATTATCGATGAGGCGATAGAGACAAGCGACCCCCGTTCGATGATGATTCCTGTGCCACAGTCCTCTAGAAGGATGGAGTTAAGCTTGGCTGAAGACTCAAACTTTGCAATTATGCCCACCTTGCATTTCTTAATTACAAGTTCACTGCACTGGCCGTTAGCAACAAGGCTCAGCCCAGCCGCTGAATCGGTGATTCGATTGTTCTTGACTACAACTGGCGAAAGCGATTCACAGGACAACGCGTACTCCGTACATATGGCAATGTCGTTATCTTCAACATTACCGCGCGCTTGCCCGGTGTAGCGTAGGCCGTACCCAACACGCTCTATACTGCATTTTGTAATGCTGCACAATGTATCACTTCCATCGGCATGAGCAACCCCACTCGTGCAATTTTTAAATGTGCACTCCTCTACGATTGCGGTCCCACCACTGCCAACTTGCATACACACGGCTTGAGACCCTACAACGTTGTTCTTGGTAATATTGATGGTGCCATTTTGAAGGGCGTACACCGCCGGACCGGTCATACTACGGAAATTGTTTCCCCAAAGGATGCTACTGCTACCTTCCCCGTAAACAACGACACCGTAGTTGGAAATTACAATGTCGTTGTTCCTCACAATAGCACTACTGCCTTTCGTTACATAAACTACTTCCCTCATGGAACTCAAATTATTCTTTTCAATGGTAGCTTTTGCCCCCTTTTCGACTAATATGCCTTCCTTCTGACCGATGAGCACATAGTTTTCCACCAAGTGACATTCACTACGGGACGTTACTACGACAGCAGCGGCACCGCTACCTTGCAATGTGTTTTGTGTCAGGCTTCCCTGGCTGCCATCTTCGACGACTACGTGGTGTACAGACACTTCATTAACGGTGTTCCCTTCCATTGTAATTCTGCCCTTGTCACACACATACACTCCTGTCGCTACCTTCTCTATTTTCACCCCTCGAAGAATACAATGCGAATTCTCTTGCACCAGCACACCATACATGGACGCTGTGGAGCCTCTAATCGTGTTGCTTCCGACCACTACTGAGCCACGGCGAAGCGCAGATATCCCCGCCACACTATTTCTTTCCAGAAGGTTTTGCGCTACCGTGCTGCCCGTACAGTCTCCCAGAAAGGCAAGACCCACAGAGGCCTCTGCAACACTGCACCCACTAACGCTCACCACTGATTTATTGATGACGATCCCATAGTATATGTTCCATTGCAAGTTACACCTGGATATACGCACCCTTGAAGCGGCGTGCTCACTGCTGTCACCGGCATCTTTTTCGTCATCTCCGCCTTCAAGGGCAGGGGGGATGCACACATAAATCCCCGCACTGCAGCTCTGTATGTCGTTCCCCTCGGCTATGAGAGTCGTATTCCCCACTATAACTGCACCCCACGCATTGCAGCTTCCCACACGATTGCCGCAGAAGTGGTTAGGGGGAATTGCGCAGTCGTGAAAGCTAAACCCATTCACGCCGTTACAGAGGAGATTGGACACAAGGGCCGGTGTGGCGCCATGGCTCACACGCACCAGAACAGCAGTATCATGTGTGGCTTTGCTCAGCAGAGTGGGGAGCGCCTTCGCAACAGTTTCCTCATTCCTTGTGACACCCACTGCTTCACTGCCGCCGTTGATAATGTTATCGTGCAGCAGTGGTTCGCAGTGTTTGGATACTCGCCCGCTTATGTGCACCACCACACCGCACCGTCCTTTCCTTTCAGTAATACGATTGTGACGCATGACCACCTTTTCCGTTGTATCGATGTAAACACTTTCGCCATCGTGGCCGAAAATGTGATTGTTTTCATAAATCCCACCACTCTTTCCCGTGATGGACAAGCCAACGCCAGCGCGACAATCACGAATACGGCAGTTTAAAACATGAGGTTTGGAGTCGTACTTCACATGCAATGAAGTAATGTCGCAGTCCTCTATGCGGGGGTTTCCTTGATGTACCACAACTGCCTGGCTGTCAGATGCACGAGTGCCCTTCGCGTTAATTGTGAAGCCCTGTAATATAAAAGGACCGTCAGTGTTAATAGTTACGCAGGGCCCAACCGATACGATGATAGGAGCCTCAGAGTCTTTGGCACTACAGAGTTCTAGCGGGTGCGTGATGGTGATGCTCTCAAAGTATGTACCACACTCCACCACAATGCGGTCGTAGGGCTGAGACGCTAATACGGCATCACCGATCTGGCGAAATGCTGCTGTGACCGTTTTGCCTACACGCAGTTGCCGCTTTCCAAGACCATGAAAAGCACTCACTACGCCCGTGTACTTGGGATCAGCGACCAGGGCCATTGTTCAGAAATTAAAGCAAAGCGGCTTAATGAAGGGATAAGTGGCCTTAAATACACCCGTATACTCACTGAGGCACACTGTCCTTGTCTTTTCTACCTTTCTTTTTGCCTTTTCCTCGCTGTTCCGCAACCTCACGCACCAATCAGGAAGCAGTCCACTGCGGCCTCCAAGGCACACAACTATGAGCCACTTACCGCGGCGTATGGGGTCACTGTCGATAGCGAGGCTACTAAGTCACAAACAAAGTAATAATAAGATAATAGTTTATGGTAGTAGCAATAGGGGGGGGGGTAAAAAAGACAACATGACATACTTCAAGAGGGGAATAAAAGCCCCGTTGCAGCGCAAAAAAAGAGGTGCAACGGAGCACTCGCTGTAATTGCCAACAAAAGCTGCAAGCTGGCGGTGGCGGAGGAATTCTTTGCGCACTGCTTCCTCTATGCCCACCAAAAGGCTGACTGAGGTCGACAGTGGTGAGACGACCACCTCCGTTTCGATCGTTTCCCCGAACACCACCTCTTCCCCCGTACCTCTTACCGATTGATCACATCCATCGCTACTAGCTTAATCCCACAATTCTCCGCCGCTTATTCCAAACACCACCGTGCGCGTGTCACTGCGCGCCCATCATCATCGTTTGGCCGGGAAATGAGCGCTGAGTGATTGGCAGCTCGTCACCAACGCAGTTAACCTCGTCTAGCATAGTCAACAGTTCTTTCCAATGGCTGGCCTCCCTGAGAAGAGTGTCATTACCGATCAACACCATTGCAAACCTCGCCCGGCTGCAGCAAACAATCATACGGTTCCGCATTTTCAAGAACTCCGTCAGACGCTCTGTTCGCACCAGCGAAAGTATGATGACATCATTCTCATCACCCTGGAAAAGATCTACTGTGCTCACTTCTACATCACTGAAGGCACGGAGCCGAAGTGAGGTGCGCAGAAGCCTGAACTGTGCAAGGTATGGCGTAATGACGGTGATAGACTTTTGGGCCACCCCCTCAGAGGTGAGGTGGGCGACAAGCTTCTGCACCATTTCAGCCTCTAGGAGGTTAACCTTACTGCGGCTTCCGGGCGCCTCTGTCTCTGCTTGCTTGTGACGCCAGAAAAATACGCGCTGTGCGAGGCCGGGGACATAATCGATGCACAAGTCACCCGTCGTGGAGGGGAGCGGCCGCATGAGGAGACCAGAATTGTCAATGAGCGTCTTTGACGTATAATATGGACGTATCAAACGGGAAATGGCCGGATGCATGCGGCGCTGCTCTGTGAGACAAATGGGGGTCATACGTGAGGAAAGCCGCTCAAAGAGGGACATGTTGAGCCGGTTAACTTTCTCATACATGAATGTCTCCACCTTTGGCCGCAGCTGGTAGTGGTCTCCAATGAGTACCACCTGCTGGAGCGAGTCCGTCATGCACGCAAGCAGTTGCGATTCGAGCACCTCTGCCGCTTCCTCCACTATCAAAACCGACGGCCGTAGGGAGCGCAGGAGGTTCTGGTTGGTGGCGCACCCTGTCGTTGTAAGACCAACCACATCTGCACCTTGTAGAAGCTCAAGTTTCAGTTCACTGATAGTGTGATCGCGTATTGTCACAACGTTACTGATTGCATCCATAATCAGGAGGCAATCTTTGGCTTTTACGGATATGCACTTTTTGATGAGATAGGCGTAGTACTCGTGGCGGAGTACGGGCTCAAGGCTCCATAACGACAACAGTTCCTCCGGGACACCATCTGGGCAGACAGGGGGATTTCTTGCAAGTTCCATAGCCTCTGACGAAAGGTAAGTTGTATGCAGTGACTCATTGAGCGTACGGCGCTCCTCCTCACGACGCATTTCCTGAAAAACGCTGAGCTGAGCAGCACCGTCCTCTTCTGCGTCTGCTTCGTTCTGGTTTTGAGTCACCTCCTCACCACAGGTGGCCGTATCCCTTCTTCCAAAGTTGACCCAAGACGAGATTTGAGGAGCTGCATGTACAATGTTTTACTAGCGGTTCTTGGAGACTTCCCCACGTACTGCTTACCCTGCAGCCACTCATCGCGGTCTTCGTATTTAATATGCTTTCGTTGTTCCTCCGTTAGCCAACGCTCAAAGAGTGACTTGGGCACACGACCAGACTCCAGGTAGTGGATTTCTTTGATCAGGCGGTCCAACCGTTGCTTCATCAGGTATATGCGTTCCTTGAGACTGTTAAGCATTGCCTTGTCGGTCTTTGTGCGCAGAAGCGTGTTGATGTTATACGCATCGAGTGCCGCCTCTTTCGAGCGGCCTCCAATACGGACAATACGATTACCACACGGGAAAAGATCGGCCTTTACTCCGCTTGTTTCGTTGATTAGCTGCTGTGCAATGCGAGGTCGTTCGTCATCCCACAGCCCAGCTCGAAGTAAATCCAAAAGAAACTCATCGAGCGCATGGTTTTTGTACGTTATGACAACGACAGGACCCACCACATTTGGCAACATATGATGCGGAGCGGTAGACTGCAACTGGTCTATATCGATTGTACGAAGAATATCACCAGAGGACACGAGCTGCTTGTAGCGAATGTAAACTTCCACCAAGCGGCAGCCAATGAAAGATTTTCCAGTCCCTGGCGGTCCCTGCACGAGAAGAACGCTGGAAGTTGGAAGGCACCTGAGTGCCTCTTCCTGGCCCTCGTCAAGGGAGAAGCGATCACAAACATCCTCGATCAGGTTCTGAAAGGCTACCTTGCAGTGGGATGGAAGATATGCAACGAGGCTGCTGGTGTTCTTTGACTCTTTACAAGCGCCGGTAGCGGACGCACTGGCAGCAGCCTCCTCCCCCACCAGAGTAGAGAGCATTGGGAGCGGCATGGCAAGTGGACCAACAAATGCACCAAGTGCCCTCACTATACTTTTGTATCCCATCATAAATATTTCCGTCACCAGCATCTGTGAGCAATCCATCTTTTTTTCTGCCTCATTCCGGCGAAGTTTTTCTTCGAGAATGTCGAAACCTGTGCTGGATTCGCATGGCGAAACTACAATCATATTCATACCGAGTAACACACTGTTTTGGGAGGTGACAACACACCAGAATATTTCCCCTTCCTCTACGGTGGTGCGGTCAAGCCCTGTTGTTATACAAAGAGTTGTGCCAATGGAGATAGCTGACGGTGGTGGAGCCATCGGGCTCTTCGGCTGCACCTGCAGGATATAACTGGTACAACAAGAGTAATCTTTATCCCCAGTAATCACACGGCCCATGAAACGCACCTCATTATACAGCCAAGAGTGCTGTGCATCCGCTTCTGTTCGCTCGTCCTGGATGCAATTTGGAAGATTAAAGCACAATGCGGAAAGGATCCGGCCTGCCGATTCGAAAGTGTCCGCTTGAAGCATTCGGCAGTGGTCGGTAATAAACGTGTCTGTGTTGGTGTACGTAGTTTGGCAGATTATCGGAAGGTTCTGTGGCGAAAACGGAGACCGGTCATCACGCGGTGGAACAGAAAAGTGTGTAGCTGGCGGAATAAGAAACGTGTCAGCCTTCCGCCCCTCCGGATTCTGCAAGTGCGTCAGTGCCAAGTCCACCCTCCTCTTCATCACCGCCAGAGCTGGGCCCGGTATCTCCCCGGTTGGGCTCCTCGCCGGGTTTACACCATCTCTCAGCAGTGAGGTTACCGTTGACTGCAGTAAGTCAATCCCGTCTCCCGCCATTGGAGCATGCTGCCGCAGGATTACGATAAGGTTTGTCACCTCGAGCCAGCGCTCAAGCCTCAGCACGACATCATCCTCGTACATCACTTCCCGTCCAATCTCAAGCGCACTCTGGACCATAGTTGGGAAGAAGGCAGGCACACTTCCATCCTTCGACGGTCGTTGTAACAACTTTAGGAACGACTGCAGCATCGGTATGTGAATAGGCTCGCGGTTGCCAACAAATGTGGTCAACTCCACAAACGTGTGCACTCCGTCCGCAAACACGGTGGGAGGCATATCCTTTAGTAGCCACAACATCTCAGACCATTCAAACGTATGGGTCAAGATTGATTTTATGACGTTGATTGGCTGTGTAGTTAGTTTACAGCGCTTAATGAATTTGTGTACGTCCTCCACCTTGAGAGTAGGTGTCTCGAGACGTACGTCAACAGCCATTGGGTACTCCCTGCTGTTGTCGACCTTAAGTGTGACGGTGTCTCCAACAGCAACTTCTCTCACGCCGTTATCGACACGATCTGCAAAAAACTTGATCTCACCTATATCGACGACACGAATGAAGCCAATATTGTGTTCCGTGTCCAAACGTCCTACAGTTCCACGACGTCGTTCGTCAACGAAGAGCTCCAGCTCTTTTCTCCGGGCGCCTTGCGTCCCGAAGTGCACGTGAGTGCCCCTTGAGTCGATCCCACTTCTTTTAATCGCGAGGAGTGTAACGGGATCATTTTCCCATTGCTTCTCTTGCAGCAGCCGACTGCGCTCAATCTCAGCTCGGTGAGCAATATAACTCTCCATGATATGGTTCGTCTTCGCATTTTCAGCTGAAGCCATGCCTTTTTCTTC
Organism: Trypanosoma congolense; assembly: GCA_002287245.1. Classification (NCBI taxonomy): domain Eukaryota; phylum Euglenozoa; class Kinetoplastea; order Trypanosomatida; family Trypanosomatidae; genus Trypanosoma; species Trypanosoma congolense. The sequence goes on along the minus strand of NHOR01000125.1, from coordinate 752,179 downwards.
ACAATACCGTTTGGTGTGTCCCTCCTTCCCGCAACGTCGACACCAGCGGCTCTTGCGGAGAGTGAGCAAACGGTTCTCCAACCAAAACGCCAGCGCTTCCTTCTGCTCCTCCACGCGCGTGGGGTCCATGAACACCCTTTTCCATTCGTCTTTGCTCTCCTCGTGCGTGTCAGCGTACTGTCTCAGCAACGGGTGGAAGTCCACAATGCGAAGAAATGTCCACTGATTAACCAGAACGTCTTCAGCATCTTCCCAATCAATGCTGGCACTCTTCTCATCATTCCACTGCTGAGCCGAGCCTCTACCGCGCGGAGCGGCCCACATGTTTGTTTGTGTGTATATGTATCCACCTTGTGTGTACGGGTGTTTTTTTTAACGTGTAAGCACGTAAGGACCTTTGGCTGTTTGGTCGGAGTTTTTCTTTGACTTTGTTGCCTTTCCACCCTCCACAAAAGGTCTAGAAACAATAACAACAGCAAGGTTTGCGCGACAGACCCACGCTTGGAGGATCTATAAGCTCTAGACCTGCCCTCCGTGAACTAAACAGGTAAATAAAAGCATGTAAGTGACGAGTACCAAATCAAAGATTAACTGTTACTGCACCAAAAGGGCACTGGAGAAGTATAAACAACATCGAGAGCAACATTTCCTCCGCATACACACACACACATACACACACGATGTTCACACAAACACGGAACACACACCTGTCTGCTTTTTTGTTCCTCCTTCCTCATGCTTGCGGTGCATGAATGGGCAAAACCCACCGGTAGGGTGGTTATAAATAAAGCCACAGAAGAAAAGAAAAAGGGTAGCACGCCTGCGCTCACCATATCCCCCACTTCATAAGTAAACACTCACACTCCACCTGTGCGGAGCTCAATATAGAACATGCTACGCAGCATTTGAATCACACGGCGGTGAAGTAAAGGAACTCTTCATGAGACTTACAGGTCTAACAGTAGTAAGCACTGCTTCTATATGAAGAATGCATACCAATAAGCATCAAAAAATAAAGCAGTACCTGAATATGACAAAAATCGTAATAACCATCATCACAATAAATGTGAGAGTGGTGAAACAAGCACCGGGGAAACCTATCACAGACGTCTATTCATACCAAACGGAAGCGGGCTGTCCCTTGCGTACGCACATGAGTGGAGTGCCGCAGCAGCACGCCCCCTTCCGATACTCCACATTCCCTTTTGTTATATCCCCCATCTGAAGTCTCCCTCCTCTCTTTTCTTATTTTTTTTGTCCATTTCCCCTTCTTTCTCCCTTTCCAGCAAAGCTCCATCACCTGCTCCTGCCACTCTTCTCCACCCCTTTCTTGTGTTTCGCAGCATGCGTTTTGAGAAGTCTATTCGACAGGTCCTCCAACTCGCTGTCCATATCATCCCATCCTTCAACAATATGCCGAACGTTTTCAAGCTTAGGTTTCTTTGTCAGTGGATTGTTGCAGAGGTCAATGGTCTTTGCACGCGCCTTGCTGCTATCTGCACACCAAGTCTCGCACCAAAGCCATTCCTCTGGCAGTGAAAAGATAGGAATCGTGTCCTGCATGAAGTTGGGCAGGTCTTGGTCCAAGTTCGCCAAGCTGCCCGGGTCATGACTCAAGCTGGCGTATGTTGCCCTGTATTTGTCCCCACCGAGCATAGCGCGTAGCCGCTGCACATTGACCAAATAAAGCGCACTAATATGGTAAGGCTTTCCACGAAGATGTTCCAGCCAAAAGCCGCGATCCCAGAAGCGGAAGTTGGTTGTGGCGGTGTTGGGATGCTCCCTGCAGAAGGGCGTGTAGGCCACTGGGGCGTCTCCAATATCCATATTGTACAGGTCGTGGAGATCGGAGCGTACGATTTGATCTGCGTCAACAAATATAACGCGATCAACATTCAGAGGGAAAAGAACATCGAGGAAGAGGATTTTGTATGCCCAAATAATCCGCTGTTTCTCCGTTTGCTTATTAAGCCACCACGGCCAGCGGTACGTGACGAAACTGACGTCAAATCCGTAGTGTTCGGCTAGCAGGGGCACGAGCTCCTTGAACCGCGGTGATAGAAAGTTCTCAATTAGCCAAAACTTAATTCTGGTTGTATTTGCCCCATGTACATCAGAGGACGTTTTCATCACGGTGTGCATCATGATACGCAGGAAGCGCTCGTACAGATGTCCAGAAGCAACAGAAAAAATATTAAGCGTCGGCGTTTCTGGACGCTCCTTCTGCGGTCCCTTCGGTGGCCATTCAGTGTTGCTCTTCTCTATAGCCGCTGCCGTAATATCTTCGATGCTCGTTTTCCCGTACCCCGCCACCTTCGCTATACCCAGTTGCACGAAGGAACCGGTGAAGGAAGAAACACCAACGGGAATGGCCTGCCCAGCAGAGTAGTTGAATTCGATTTCTTGAGGACTGTTTGCCGCATCACGCACCGGGACTTCGTTGAACTGAGATATATAAAATACACGTGCGACGTCCCCAGGCTGAACAGTAAGATACCACACACCCGGTGCACTCTGCAGTTGGAAGTAACCCTTGATGGTCATCACCAGCGTATCTCGCGCAGCACTTGCATAGCCACCACCCTTAAAGTGGGAGCGTGTTGGACGAATCTGCAGCGGAAGACCGCTTGAGGGCATCATTGAACCATCACTATTTATTGCACTCCCGGAGATAAGGATGGAGTTAAGACGATACGTTGCATGAAGGAAATGCGACGATGGTGGGAGTTTGGAGAGGATGATGTTGTCGAGGTCATGCTCCGCTTCCATGGGAAATACCGTCCAGCACTCCGGCTCCTCCACACCAAGCGTCAGAACATGCCTTTCCGGAAGATGGCTGAATACCGCAGCAGGTGGCATTACAGCCCCCTCAGCGTCGAAACGCAGCTCCGTTTCTCCAACAAACTGATAGTAGTTACGCATCATCTTCTCAATGTTGGATGTTGGGTTCAAGTACACAGTGCAGGTTGCACCGATTGGCATGCGGGCAACGTAGTCACACAACGAGGCGAGATGCTGCGACACACGAGACATGGGATCCAGCACTACGGTGAGGCGATGAACGGGATCAGCGCCGCTTGCGGGCCCAATCACAAACGACATCGGCCCTCCAGCGCTCGGCAGCCGCAGTTTTCGTTCTTCACCTCGGTCATTCTTCCATGCGTCCAGAAGCAGCGTCGCCGTCACCGACGAGACCTTTGATGCGTAGATGTTTTGATCAGTCTCTGATTTCTCCATGCCAGGAGGTGGAGCCGAATAGTTTGCCATCTCGAGCGATGCCCAAACACTTTCAGCGACGTCAATTTCATCCAAACTCGCAACCTTGAAGTCATCCTCAATGTAATCGTCACTGTAAACAAAGCGGCGCCCATTCGCATAGTAATGAATGGCACCCACATCTGTGGACGGCGGCGTCTCGTCAGTCGTGACTGTATTCTCGCAGAAGTTGCTGGAAAGTGTGGAATACTGCTCAAGTTTCGCCGCACGATCGGCACTGGCCCCCTCCTTAGCCAAATTGCTGAGAAGTGTCTGAAGCTTTTCGGAAAATTTTACGCCCTTCAACACACCAGCGTACGCGCTAGCGCTGTCCAGACGCCCCTGTGGATCGCTCTGTTCAATAATCTTGGTGAGAAACTCCTCCAATAGGTCTAAGCGCTGCGTTTCGTTCATGTCCGTCTGCTCCCGCAAAGCCATTTGCAGCTGTTGCAAGTCACGCACAACTGTACGATGTTCAGATGTCGGCGGAATGCCACAGAAGACATGCGTTACGCGGACGCGATTGCACATGTCCTTTTCTTTTTTGCACAGCGAGAGCGAGCGGAGCAGCTTCAGGATGGCCTGTAAACTTTGCGGTCTCAGTGGTGCCTGTATGGCTAGCACGCCACTAACCAAGGAAGGTTCATCCCTTCTAGCTCCAGGTGCCGCGAAGAAGGGGTATTTATGGAGAAAACTCACCACCCAGCTGCTTTCCCAATTAACGTACGTTTTATCCTCGTACAAGGCCTCGAAAAAATGCGTCTTAGCCTCACTTAGTTTTAGCACAGCATCGTATAAATTTTTATCTTCATCGTCGAGCGCATCCGTTTCCACCAACTGCTGCACGTGCGCAAACTCAGCCACAATGCCATGCTGAAGAGCAGTGCTTATATCTGCTTGAACCTGGCCGTTGACAAGAACCACTGGGAACCTTTTCAGCTTTAACGAGTGTATCATTTCCTGCGCTTCCTGATAGTGCACAATAAAATCAGGATCAACAACAATTTCGTCCAGTGTGCGTTTCATCGCGCTCTGGAGAGTTTCCTGCACAATAGCGTTCACCTCTGCCTCTGTAATTGAGTGTTTTGTCATCACTGACCTCACAATAGCCAAAAGGAATTCTGACACCGATTTTTCATCACTTTCTTCCTCGCGTGTAAGCTCCCAAAATGTAGCCGCTATGGAAACTGTTATTTTTGACGACTCCGGCACGGCCGTCGAGCCCATGCCCTCACTTGTAATGGTCACTTCCGGGGACCATCCCCGGTCAACCAGCACAAACCCAAAGCGAACCGGCTGCCCAGCCCTCCGATACATCTCAAAAAGTGTGGTCAGCCCCTCCACTGTGGTCGGATCCACAATGCCTGTGACGTGAAAAAGGTTACGCTTTGGAATGCGTGGAGACCTATCACCATCACTCAACACGGAGCGCAGAGTCGTGGGCAGCTGGTACAAGAAGGGATTTTTTTCCACGTCGTTAACCCAATGAATGATTTCCTTGGGAATCCATAAGCGGGGCACCTGCTTTCCCCGATGGCTACCGAGTCGTTCCTGCTGCAGCATTTCCGCCAAACTTAAAACAGCACTTTTTGCTGCGGTCTCGGAGGTATTGTTGGTACCGAGAATTGCACTCAGCCTGCTGATGAGAGCCTCGTATTCCTCCATCTTTTCAATGATGTAAAAGATGTTGATGTGCTCGGGGCTTACAGAGCGACCATTGAGAAACACATGTGAAGTACCACGGCCTACAACTCGACCTATCGCCTCCAATCCGTAGTGGATCACACCGCTTAATTGTCCTGATCCCGACAGTCCCAACTTTGAAACTCGTGAGGCGCGAGCTGGAAAGTTCGTTAATAAATCAAGAAGCGCGCCAAGTGGCTCCCTACTCGAGTCCAAGATGTACCGAATAGCACCGATCCCAATAAGCGATCTTTCCCACGGATGATAGTCCACCTTAATCTCCTTCTCTAGCCTTGCGATGAGCGCTTCTTTGAAGTTATCCAGCTGCGCACTGTGGTTAGGGTACCGCTCTTTTAGCATTGAAACATTAAATCCTCCGATAATTCCCATACCTCCATCGCGAGATCCACCTTCGGCATTTAACCTCTGCTCCAATTTTTCTACCGACGCCTCACTGCCTCTGTCATCTACCACCCTGTACTCTGTACTTTTCACATCAACAGTCACCCCGTAGCCTTGAACTGGAAGCAATTCGTCCCACTGCTTCCCAGACACTGGAAGATGGCGAAACACCACCCGCACTGCCGGACCATGTCGCATCGCAGCGTGAAGCAACTGCATGGTCATCGCCTCTCCAACAATTCCGTACACAATCACAAGGTTCGGACCGTTAAACTGTGGATGGACATGGTCCAGGTCAGGAATAATAGACATCACCTCGTCCTCGTGCTCACTCTTTTCACCTTCACGCGTGGTACCGCCGTCTCTACGCACATTAACGGGGAGCCGTTGAATTGCTTTTGACAGCTCTTGTGCATCACAGATGGCCTCGCTGGCCACTAGTGCAAAGGGTCGTCCCTCAACAGAGCATCCTTCAACAATGCGGATCGTCTTCCTTGCCAACTGGCGATGTGCTTCCACCGTGGGGGAATGCACACGAGCCGCCAGTTTTGCTGTTAAAAGTGCTACGTGACGTGGGGCGTAGTTGCCGCTTCGCACGGCGGCCATAAGCAAGTCATATTGTACCTTCTGTGTCATGGTCTGGGCACCCCCAGTGACATTTGTGGCCCCCGCCCGTCGCCAGACATCCTCCAGACACCAATAAAAACCTGACACATTTCCGTTCTCTGTGTTTACTCCCACTGCAGTGGGTAGTCGTGCAACAGCCTCGCAACCCTCCTGAAGCAGCGGGGTTTCAGTCCACGATGCCACCACTGTCACATGCACGCCTTTGCACTCCACTAGGTATACGCAATGCTGCAGAAGTAAGGCAGTAACAATCGCTGCGAGACCGTTAGCGGTGCTGACGAAGCCTGACATAGGGTCTCACAGCAGTGTAAGCGGCCCTTGTCTTGTTTGTCAGTACTCTTTTGCTGCGTGAACCTTTTCCGGGCTGTTACCCCTTCCCTTCCCTTATTAGCCTTATTAATACGAGATGAAGTGCCGACACCTCAAACACCTGTGCAGAAGCACACCCACTATATTATGAGTTTACCTGTGCGCGCTCCTTGAAACACCAAGTAAAAATTAAACGGTTTTACAGCGACACCGAAAGTGACGTGAAACGTAATGGGATGTATTAAAGCAGATATTTTGAAGAGAAAGTGAGCCGAAGGAAGTGGCTCGTAAGGTCCAGGGCACGCAATGTACGACAATAACTAAAAAAAACCGTGCGGTGAGGTCACGTCAGTAACTTCACCCCGTAGCAGGTCCAATGGGAAATACTCCCATTCCAGCTGCTTACATGGTGGCAGAGATTTAGAGAGAGTCATGGTATTTATGTTGTCTTCACTGGGAAATGGTAATGGCAGTGTTAATTGTAGTAGCAATAGTGACTGTAACAAATAATATATATATATATAGGGCAGGAATCGGGGACCGTGATGTAAGAAAGTAAGGAGGGTGGGAAAGTGTAATATGCTCTTTGTGGTAGGGAGTAAGCAGAAGCGCTGCAATCCCGAAGATTCACAGTCACACGGAGAAGGCAGGAATGAAAATAATTCCAACGAGTAAAAAAGAAAAACGAAAAAAAAATAAGGGAAAAGGGTTCGCATTATTGCCCTGTTGCTTCGTGCTCATGGGGCTTCCCTCCATTGTGAATGATATCGCGAACCAGAATACCAAGGAGACAGTTTGAAGCACAACACTGTCACTTAGCCACACCTGGATGAGTGTATCCACGCATGCGCATTCATGTTGCACTGTTGACCAGTGGGTGTGTGGGCGTGGTGGGGCGGGCGTAAAGCAGACGCCACAGTGACACTTGCGTCTCATGATGAGAGGGGCCAATAGACGTATGGCGCCCCACCCCCGCCCCGATCTCCCCGTCACCGACTCAGTGGAGCCACCACGCGAGGCATAAGAAACAGGGACGACACACCAGGAATCAAAAAGGAAACAAACGAGATACAAAAGCAAAAGGTGAGGGAAAGGGGAAGGCAGTTTCGTTAGCTTTTCTTTGCTTGCCCTACATTTTACCATCCCTTTTCGTCTCTCTCACTCCCATACTTATGTTTCTATCCAATCTTTGCACATCCGCACCCTTAAAAAAAACCCACACACAAACCTCTTTTAACCAATCGGGGTTCCCCACCTCCCATTCATCTTCATTAAACAAAACATACCTGTATAACCCCCCTTTATCAATCTTGTTTTATTCTATTCCTCAACGCAAATGTTGGAAACAGCTCCCCCAACCTTCTTAAACGCCTTCCAGCGCACTTAGCCAGCTTTCCGCACGCACATAACCAACCATTGTATCGTTCACCTCCGGCCCTCAACCAAAAACAAAACAATACACTCCAACATATATTTTTGTTGCCCTTTCCATCCGACATCTTTCACGTTTGCATGCGCTTCTCCTTGATTATTTTCTCCACTTGACTGCTCTTGATTTCTCATGTGCCGATGTGCGCGGCATTACCGTTTAGCCTTCCCTTTCTTCACACCTCGAAATTGGTCAACGCCGTGATAACACGTACATCAGCCCAGATATGGCAGACACCGCCGCCAAATTCCACGCAATGGACTCGAAGGTCTTCCTCAGGCTCGTATAGCCCCCGAAGAAGACCTCCGACTGTCCAACGCTCACAACTACCGTCCCCGCCGCCAGGGTACACACACTGAGCACCTCACTCCGCGCCGAGCCAAGCCCTGTGGTTATCAGAGGCAAGAGAGGCAGCACCCAGCCCGCCGTGTAGCCAACACCTGCAGGGATGGTGGCGTCCACAATGGTTTCGCGCCACGCCGGCGGCTCCAAACGCGAGTACCCGAGTTCTTCCACCATCATGAGATTGGCAAAAACCTGTGGGTGCTTGGCGAATGTCCTTGTGATGGAGTACGCTTCATCCTCCGAGAGTCCCTGAGCCCTGTAAATAGCAACCATTTCTTGGATTTCGCCCACTATGTGGTTCTCAATTTCCCATAGCTCACGGTCGAGCTCCACATTATACACATTCCGTTCAAATACTAGCGAACGACACACAGTGTAGGCAATCGCCGCACCACCAGAAATGGCGTGGGCAATTACTATTGGACCAAGACACTGATCCAGCCACATACCCTTATAGCGTGTGCGCCCAGAGCCCAATAACGCGCCAATGGCTCCGGCGGCACATGAAAGCCCTACGAGGGAGGCGCTGACAAGCGCCCTGTTCCTCAGAGCGCTGTTCTTTCGAATCTCGACATTGAAGCGCTCCATCCTGCTATCATGGACATCGCGTGAACGTTTTGGATCCCCAAACGCCATACGCGCATCGTCTCCCTTGGAGCATATGAAACAATTCATACTTGTCAGTGATCTATGCGCAGCAAGTAGATCAGAATCACCAGTAGTATGTGCAGTTACGACGTGATATAATGCAACACAAACGTGGGGCAACAATGTACGTTATGTTTGACTCTAAAAAAAAAAAAGATGAGACCACTTGCGCGACCGAGCAACCCTCAATAGTAAAACAGTACCAACTTCAGGCACAAAACGAGGTGGCGACCACCCGCGTGGAACTTCCCCGCTTTGAAACCTGCCTCACTGTAGTTTCCACTAACACTTAGCAGAGTATTTAAGGGTCAAATGAGTGTGAAGCACACAATTCGAGTAGAAAAGGTGGTAGTGCAAAAATAACCAAAACTGCACGGAAGAAGGCAGTGCCGCCGACAGAGGCGCTTCCGGCAGGGTTGCAGCAGCTCTTTCTCAAATGAGACAGCACCAAGCACGGGAGCTCCGCTCCCCGTATGAGACACACAACAGTGATAAGGTTATAAAATTGGTTAAATAATAAGAAATATAGTTCCCATTGTGGGCAACCACGGTGCATATAAATATTTTTTTTTAAAAAAGTAAATAAACGTAGATAAACAGCGGAGTAATACACCAGCAGACACTCTGTGTGACCAACAAGACACACAAACGAACGTAAAGTAAGCAGAAAAGACACTGACATCTCACGACTCCCTATCGCTGGATGAGCTCACTCAGCAATACTTACGAAGTGAGAGCCTGCAACGCACGTTTCCTTTCACCAGACACACCCCCATTTTTCTTCTGTTTGTGGAGGACCGATGTGAAATAAAATTAAAACAAAAAAAGAGAATAAACCCCTACCTTCGAAAGGCCAAACCATTAATTCTTCTTTGATAATCTGTTAATAAACACCAGAAGAATAAATCTAAATTGTCTCGAAATACAACCGGTTAGTGTGGATCATTAGTACCCGTTTTTCTTCTTCTTACGAGTAACTGAAAGAAAAAAAATATGGCATATGGATGCGAGGAGATACAAAAACAAAAGAACACAGCGTAGCGCTAGACATTTTCATTAAATAAACTCCGTTTCCAAGATAGTGTTGATTCGTGGCACCAAAGTTGAATGTCTCTGCTTCCAGTGGAAATAGTGTGTGCACTCAGCTACTGTTATAAGTCTCAAACAAACCAAATATTGTTTTCCTTGTCTTGCGCATTCGCCTGCTTACGTTTCGGTTGGTTAAGGTGTGCACAGGGAACGAGTCCCGCCTGCAGGCAGATCGAGTGAGTGGCGTACCATGGCTACCCACGACAGAGCGTCTTCCCTACTGCAGCCGCACAACGACTCCGGCTTTGCAGTGTCATGCACCTTTCTTACCGTTATATCTTACCCCGGAGGGTATTGAAAATCATATGACGTGCTGACTCTACTACGGTGTGGAAGAGGGTCACAAAGTCCAGTGTCGATGAAAAGAGATCCGCAAACCCAAAGAAGAACATGGACGGTATCACACCGCGGGCGTACTCCAACGCAAAACACGGCCCAGGCATTTTGTACTGTTTTGCCGTGTGCTTTGGAAGGTAGTGTTGGTCTCCGGGACGGTACACTTCTGGCTCTGTGGAGTTCGGCAGCGCCGCCCACTGTTCTCCATGAATGATAGTGAAGAAGTCCTCTGCAAGTTGGTAGCGACCCGTGTGGCCTTCAGTGCCCACAGCCGTGCCAAATATGATAATGTACTCCGAGAAGGACGCATGCAGGACCTTCATGGTTCCCATCGCACCGCCTGCGTTATTCCACAGCCACTGACTGCGGCGTGAAGTGTACGCTGGGTATGCCTTGAGAACGCCATCAATCACCTGTGCAATGGTAGCCTCAGCGGAGGCGTTGTCGCCGTGCATATTACGAGCATTGACGATCCCTTGCCTGACGATGCCATGGAGGACCTTGGGGTCAAACACCCAATTTTCTGGCCTGTCGACAACATAAACGAAGGCCATCACCGAAACTGTGACAAAGAGAAGGAGACGCATCGTACAGTTAGCCATTGCACCCTCGTCAGAGTCTTTAACGACTCCCTTCCGAGACGAGCAGCGACCAAGGGGAAACTGATGTCCCTCTTTCTCCTCTTATCTAAAACCCCGTCCTTGAGATCACTTCGCCGCAACCCTTTGTTAAAGGTGTGACACCGTTTTACCTTTATTTTCAATAGGTGCTGTCTTTTTACTCTCTCAGTTCTTGTCTTCCTTCTGCATATTGAAAACATGAACAATGAAAGGAGAATACAGCGGTAATACAACACAAAGCGTGCGGCAAAAGAACATCAGGGCGATTCTAACTTGAGGTGCCACACCGTGTGTTGGTAAAAGGAGATGGGGTAATTGGTCATGTAAGGGTTAGCACCGGTCCGACCAAAGGAAACAGTGGCCATTCCACTTCTCATGGACGTGGGTTTGACAAGGTGGCCCTTTCCGTGCCCCTTACCATTACGAGGTAGGCCCGTAAGAATTCCACATTTAAAAAACAAAGCAAATCAATAAAGCAAACGTACATAGCAGCAAGTAGTGGTGCAAATGAAAACACCAAATTACGAAAGAAAAAAACAAGGAGAAAAAGAGATGCTTACAGAAGTGCCTTGCTCCTAAAAAGAAGCAATGACCATAGCAAATGAACCTCACCAACTTTTCCTCCTTTTGAAAAAGCATTCCTCAGTGTCAGCTTATTTATCGGATTTCCACAATCGTATGCAACCATCGCTTCCGCCTGATATCAATGTACCGTCGGCCGCACCAAACACGGCCGACACGCCGCCACGGTGCGCTGCATCCTCCGTGCGTCGCGTTTTTGCCTCCAAGTCCCATAAAATGAGAGAGGCGTCCATGCTACCAGAGAACAGCCGTGTGTTGCTGTCGTAGGCGAAGGTCAATGAAGTCACACGGAGCGTATGGAACACCAAGTCCCTGTAGACGACGCTTCCATCTGTGAAGGACCATACGAAGATGTTTCTGCTTGCGTCACCCGAAGCAACGAGCTGACCGTCGTTGGAGAAGGCCACGCACGCCACTGCCCCACTGTGGTGACCGGAGAACACAACCTTTGGCTCCGGTGGGGAGGCAGCAGTGACTTGGTAGCCCCTCGCCAGTTTGTCTCCTCCCAGTACAATCATGTTACCGTGTGAAGCAGCGCTACTTCCGTCAAACTTGTCGACCCTTTCCTCAGAAACCACGCGACCGGTTGAGTCAGCGACAGTAAACCCATTACGGTGCAGCAACACCACTGTGCCGTCCTCAGTAACTGTAAGGGTCACTGCATTGGCTGCTTCCTTCAACATAACAACCGGTTCATCGTCATCGAGACCACAGCGGAGCAACTCGTTTCCTGCAAGAAGATATAGTTTACCACCCTTGAAGGTTGCCGCGGTGATGAGCTCAGCTGAGAGCGGCACTTCCCGTGCCTCACCAGACTCCGGTGTCAACGCCCCACGCCAAATGAGCGCGCGATCAACACCCACCGAAACCATCGTCCCGTCTGATTCCTTGTGCACCAAGAGAATACGACCTTGGTGACCCGCGAATCTGTGCTCCACTTCGCCCTTCTGGTTAATTAAAGAAAGTTTACCGTCAAATGAAACGGATGCCACACCGCGAGTGGTGTATACGACTCCCTGTTGCATATCCATGACGCGCGTCCCCAGGGTACACGTTGCGATTGCGGAACCCGTCACGACGTCAAATATCTTAACACTTTTATCGGCACTCGCTGTCGCAATCAGTTTGCCATCTGGACTCCAAGCAAGCGAGAAAATACTGCCTTTGTGACCCGTGGGGATCACCCCCTTTTTCTCCGCAGTCTGACCATCAAGAAGCACAATATCCCCCGTACGGGCCACTGTCGCAATGGTTCCCATATCAGGGCTGTAGCGCACGCACATAACTTTTTCATTGTGTTCCTTAACATTGCGAAGGAACTTGAAGGGCACACCCTCGTAAAAACCCACCAGTGTATCAGCGCTTCCCGTCACTGCGCGGAATGGCCTATCTCCTCGCACATCGCACGACAATATGTTTTGTGTGTGGCCACTAATGCTTCCAATTGTGTTACCCGAGACAGATATCGCAGCTGAAAAGCTATTTCGTCCGTCGCCCACTGCCACAATTCGCTCCTCGTCGTTTGTCCACGCAATATCGCGCACAGGACCTTCGAGAATCCGTCCGTTGTAGACTTCGTGCGTGTCGGCGCGTTGTGCCCAAAGCCGAACATTGCCATTTTGATCTCCTGATGCCACATGTTTGCCAGAAGGACTTATGCGCACCGCCGTAACGGGAGACGTGTGGTGCCAGCAGCAGAGAATAGACTCGGTGCCTGTTGCAGCGAGATCGCGCACAACAACATTATTCCCACTACCGTAGGCCACGAGGGAGCCATGAGAGGATAGGGAGGTGGGTGTCGCACGCACTGTTGACGGCGCGCTGGGAATAATACCAACTCTCTGTAGTTGATGAGCAGACATAAGCCAGAGGTAGCGGTGATATCCAAGTGCTCCCTATGGCCTTCGTTCCACAAGCAGGAAAAAAAAAAAGAAACGAGCAAGCAGATATGACGGGCTTGTTGTGAGAGTCCTTGCTTTCTTGTGGGGCGCTTCCACTTATTTATTGGTGAAATGATCCTTATCATTCCATGTACGTACGAAATCGTAAAAAAAAATGAAAGAAAGAGAAAATGACACAATTAGAATGAAAAAAAGACCAGTGTACATGGAAACAAGGGACAAGCAAAAGCAGGCCACAGTGAAAACAAGAGGAATACACAGATCCAGTCTAAGTTGTGCCACTGCGAATGACGTACACCTGCTCACTTCTCCTTATATCCCCCTCCCACAGGCACGGTCCTTCCTTCTTTCTTCAGCACCTCTGGGGGAGTCGTTGCGTGCTACGTTGTAGCAGCTCAAAAACATCAAAAAATGAGAGAAAAAGAAAAAAAGACGAGAAACACAAGTGCGCGAGTTTCGCCGGTGATACTTTCACCACCACAGGGAAATACCATTAGCCACGCAGCATAGTGCTGCGAACGGACGGGGATCGAGAGGTAAAATGGGTTAGTGATAAAGCGATTTGTAGGAATATGCATTGGTTATGACTTGAGGCTAGCGAGATACTGGTCAAGTGCAAGTAGCACCGCAAGTAAAGAAGAAGAAAAAACAAAGAAAGGGAGTGCGTAACACGAAAACACACTGTTTATGCAAGTAATACCGCGGCGTCTCAAGCACTCATCTCTCCATATTATAATTATCAATATTTTCTCACATTAACCAAACAAGCGAAAAAAAAACACTACAAGGAAAAATCGAGAGGAGTGGATAAGGAAAGATAAATGGGGACCACAACGCGCAGATAAAGGGGAAAGGAAATGCGAGACGTGAGGAGGGGAAAGAAATGTTAGAGGAGGAAAGTCACGTGACTTTCCTCCTTCTTTCGTCGAGTTCATGCTCAACAAAAACAAGCAAAAAGTGAGGAAGAAAGGAAAAGAAAATGAAAAAAGATTAAGAAGTGGACAGCTTCATAGAGCTGTATGCAAGATGGTGTGGTGGATTCGAAAAATCCACCCAGCGCCCCCATGATGCATTCGTACACATTAACACACGCGTTTCATACGCACAGTATGGGGAAGGCAAGGGAAAGAGGATGTTGAAGGAGCAGAAAGGCAATGTTGAGGAGAAGCATCAAGATGAAAACACAATCCCTTGAGATATCACCTTAATGTCTCCGGTAATCGGACATACTACCGTCCCCGCCAAGACCAAGCGTGCGCAATATCACAGTTTTCCCCATCCCGTGTGCCTCCATTAGTTGTTATTTTGTTCTAGTTTTTTTTTTCAGGTTAAGTATGAAGAACACAAGCACCCCATGTGTCTCAACTACCTGAGCTGAAACAGGGGAGTCCTTCTTTCTTTCTTTTTTCTCTTTTGTCTTTACATCACCTCGAAATACTCAGAATCCCATCACTTTTCCGTGACGCAAATCTCACTTTGATCGGCCTTATCCTTCCAACACGAATGCCAGTCGCACTGTCGGTAACGAGCCCGCCCACCCACACACGGCGACTGCCTCAGAAATGTCCAGGGCTACGGAGCGGTGTCGGTGCCCTCCTCTGCCTGCCTTGGGCTGCCGGCTTCGGAGGAAACAGATGCAGCTACCGGTCGTTTCATTGACGTAAAGAATGGATGTTGCAGCGCTTCCTCCGCAGTCAACCTATCCTTTGGCTCGTAGGCAAGCAGACGAGCTAAAAGGTCAAGTCCGACATCCCCTACAACACTGAGTACCCCGTATCTCTCGAAGTACTTGAACAAACTCTCTTTCGCCATATCAAACATGCTGCTGTTGTTAATATTTCCGTATGTACGCCGCAGCAACTCAAAGTATTTGTTCAAAGTAGGTGAAAACTCCTCGTACAACGAGTAGCGGTTCATGCTTGGAAAGATCTGGGCGCTCGGGGGGCCCAAGCGGCGGAAGATGTGTTTAAGCTGGCTTAGTTCATTTCGTCCACGAAACAGCGTGTCTCCAGTCGCGACCTCCGCCATTATGCAACCAAAGCTCCACATGTCAGCAGTGTAGCGGTAATTGGTGTTGGCCATGAGAACATCGGGGCTGCGATACCATAACGAAACAGCTTCGTGCTGGTACTTCTTTACTGGAATTCCTTCCATACGGCTGAGACCAAAATCGCCTATCTTTAAAACGTACGGCAAGGAACTAATATCATCTTCCTGTGTACAGTCAGTAGCAGTGTCCGCTTGTGAGCCCGTTGGCGGCTTGCGTTTAGATTTCAGCAGTATGTTCTGCGGCTTCAAGTCCCGATGTGTTATTTCCCTTCTGTGGAGAAAGCAGATGCCGCACAAGATGTCCCTCACCATCTGGCGGTACTGCTGTGGATTCTCCAAGCGACGGTGCCGCTGGGTGTTCATGAATTTCTTCAAATCCCCACCGTCACAAAACTCCGTGACTAAATAAATACAGCCCTTGTCGAAGACAACGTTTCGCAGCTGGACAAGATTCTCTCCACAACGCTCCGCATCTCCATTGCTCTTTACTGCTTTGCTCACCTCCTGAAGTACCATTACTTCCCTCAGAACTGAAGAGCAGAGCCCATCCCTTTCCCCGCAGCGTATCCGCTTGATTGCAACCACGTTGTCTTCGCTTCCGTCACTGTACCAGTCCTCCTCATCGAGCACTAAAAGGACCGCATCTCTTCGATCCACCACCGTCGCCCTGAACACTTCACCGTACACGCCGCTCCCAATGAGGTCCTTCTCCAAGTTGAAGAGGTAGTTATATACTTTTTCTTCGCCACCCGACCCCTTCTTAGCCTCACTTACCATCCAGCGGACGCCAAAGCTGACTTCGTCAGGTGGTCCAGCTGAGAAGCACGCTGCAGCAACAACAGCGGTAGCAAATGCAAATGCAATGCAGCCCCGTCACCCGAGACAATGATTGACACCGTCTAGCACCTACGTGGCAACAAAAATGGAAACAATAACAGTGAGCAACGTATTGTGTAAAGCAAAAAAGGAAGAAAAAACTGAAGCAAAACACAAAATGACACCGAAAGGAGTCCCCTGTTCGTGCAGTTAGTGACAAACGGTCAACCGCTGGTGACCGGATGAGTGCATAATACGGGAAGAGAGCTGCCCTGGCAACGCAGCCACCACTACAAGTAAGAAAGAAAAAAAGAAATCAATCACTCACCACCAGAGATCGTTTTACCACACTAACTTAGGAGTAGCAGCATCTTCAACAGTAGGGGGAGGGGGAAAGTGAGCATCACGAAGAAGTTCGATTTCCACTACACAGTAACCACCAGTTAAGCTTACGGGGGACAAAAGAAAAATGCTTAGTAGTGCAGCCACAAGGATAGAAGAAAAAACGAAGGGAATCAACAAAGGGCCACAAGTGCGCGGGTTTGCGGTGTGAGGAAAACAATGAACGAAGAAAGTTTGCCTCCCTTTCATTTTACATCGCACACTTAAGGACACTCCTCAATCCATTCATTTTCCTATCACACACACACACACACGCACATCATTCAGCGTATTCAACACAACAATTTTCCTCACGGACACTTTTCTTTACCGCAACCCGCTTTGATAACCCGCACGTAATGACAGCGTGAAAGGAAAAAAGAAGAAACAAAGGTATGAAAGGTGTAATAATCATCGTGGCATGGAGCTATCAAAGATATAACCAAGCCACCGAAAAGAAGAAAGCAAACTAAAAACAGGAAAGAATAGAGAAAGTATGAAAGTGGAAAAGGAAGGACAAACACCGGCAGAAAAACACAAGGCCAACAGCAACAGCAACAGCGAGTGAAAAAAGGGCTTGAGACATAAATATATATTTTTTTCTCTTTTACATATCACCATCGGCAGAGGTTTTTTTCATCGATTCAAAGTCGAACGGCTTCCCATGAATACGCTTAAAAAGATCTAAAATGTTCGCCGCGGCACTCTCAAAGTGCGTGGCCGCGTCGTAGCTGTTGCTCACAAAGCACTTAGTGGAGGTTCCATCATCTAGCGGCTCGTACAGGTCAGACACGGACACAAATGTTTCAATGGTACTGCCGATCACCTTCAGACCCGGTTGAAGGTCCGCCATGGGGTTATCCGTGTTCTCCACCGTTGTGCCAATAATGGCAATGTAGAAGCCCTGGGGACACACCTTGTTGTTTGAGCCAAGCTGTAAAATATACATGTCATTCTTGCGCTTCAGTTCCTTCTGCGGGATGATAATTTGACATGAGTGGCTTTCTAACTTCATGTTCGGGATGGGGTGGTTCATGATAGCTATGCAGCGAATTACTTTTCCGCACGGCTTCACGCGGTCGGGAAAGTACGAGGGATCGCCGACAACAAGCTTCGCAAACGCCTTCTTGCCGTCAGATTCAATGGATTCGAACACACCATCCTGGTTGAAGTTCACCTTTGTCACAGGCGTCTGAAGCATGTAGGTGCCACCGTACACCGCACAAAGACGGGAGAATGCCTGCGGTAGCTCGCCGCTTCCGTATAGGGGGTACACATATGGTGATTGGGAATACATATTGAACGACTCCTCGTAAAGCTTGCACCGCTTAACGGTTTCGATGGCTGGACGATTGAGATAATCGTCGTTGGTGTGCAGCGCAACGGCGTGCCCAACAAAGTCGATGGTGTCATTACCAATACCGTACTCCTTGTACAGCTGTGCCATGGTCATTGTGTGGAGATTGTAACCCTTATGTGTCTTCGGGTTGTTTTGGTCGTAGGCGGCCATAAACTGGAACAGTTTTGCCGCTTTACGCTTCTCGAAGAAACCCATGAGAGGTGACATGAGTGCCTCCGTCTCCGTTGCTGGCACCTTGGAGATCTTTCCGTCCTTCAACACAAAGGAATTGTCGAGGAGCATGAACTCCATGTTGTACCTGTCAATAACCGTGGCCTGGAGAATCTTCACGAGCTCACCAGCGCACATCAACACTTTTGGGATGAGGTCAACGTTGTAGAGGTGACTCCGACCGAGCGCTTCTGGCGGCGTGCCTTTGTTAAACTTTTGGTACAGCTGTTCAAGGTTGAGGCTCGCTGCCTCGCCGCCGTAGTAGGAGTTGCGGTCCACATGCAGGACCTTATAGCCGTTGACAGAGAGCAGCCCACTGAGGACGCACTCCGTAAGACCCGTACCACACACAATTGCGTCGTATGTTTCTTCCATGGAGACCCTTGGTCGAATATTAATTGGCAGCAGTCGAGATAAAAAGGCTTTTACGTTTCCCTTACTTCCTTTATTTTTGCTATTTCTACTCTCGTTAAGTATTTCAATTTTAAACTAGAGAAGAAAAAGTAGTGTGTAATTTTTTTTATTTAGAAAAGGAAAAGAATCACATGAGAGGCCCGAGAAAGTGGAGTGTATACATACACATATATCGACGGGCTAACAATTCAATGGTATCGGCCCCCAACTTAGTCGTCCAACCAGTCACCATAGTAACGAACAGGGCGTACTTCCTCCGACAACTCATTGCGTCACAACGCAGTAATGACAAAGTGATAGTGCAAACACTCTTTCGGCAAGCAATCAAGGACGAACGCCGAGTATCTCACTCCGCACACGCGCACATCAGCGGTGGTCACCAGTTGTGAATAGTGCCTGTCGGCCCACACACGTAGTGGTACCCCCATTGACAGGTGCCAAAAGCGCGAGGGAAGATCAACCGCATAACAACCGTGACATATTTTTCCTCCCCTCGTGCAGCACATTGGGTTTTTCGTTGACTGGCACCTTCATAAAACTCAAAGTTAAAAAATATCCCAACATGCGTGCCACCGCCCGCTGACATCGAACATGACTGAAACCTTGAGAGAAACATACCCCTTTGTGCAGTGGGTACGAGCACACCAGCTCATCCTGCAAATCTTCAGAAATATACAGCGAAACTATTGCATCGACTGAACATCCCACACACCTCGTGCCATGAAAGAATAACAAAACCCGGAAATTCGTGTGCGCCGCTACCGGGACTAGGATGGACGTGCAACAGCACCGATCAACCCTTCGCTGTCACTTTGGTCCACCGGTTCTGTCTACCTGCAAGACGTCGGGAAGAAACGCTCGGGGTGCACAGCGGATTCTTCTTGAGTGCCTCCGCATGCCCCCGGCCCATTACGTGTTCAATCATGCGGGGCCATCCCACCAACACATCGCAGGCATAACAGTAATTCAACATTGGTGGTAACAAAAGCCCCCGAGTCACCTCATCGCTAGCGGCTTTCTCATTCAACGTCGGAGACGGTCAAGAGCTGCGTCACGATGGCTGGTTTTGCGGCGCTCAATAATGTCGGTCATGGTGTGTGGCCCCTCCAAAAAACATGCGCTCCGGTGGTTCACTAAACATTTGAGGTCGACAAATTCCTTCATGGCCGACGTCAGAATGTTGTGCACAACCGCACCGGCATTCCCACCGATGTGCTGGTTGTTGCAACACTGCTGCAACGCCATACTGGTGGCCTCAAACGTCGAAACACCGCTCTGTCTTGTTTGCTTTCGTAGGGCCTTAAAAAGCGAACTGTACGATTCGTCAATACGTAGCCCCACTCGCGGAATGTGACGCGGGATGTGGCGATTGAGCGCATTCGCCTGACTCCACGTGGCATCCAACAACAGAAGATGTATTTTGTGTGCACTATCAATACCCTTAACGAAATCCTCTAAAAGAGGTGCACCGCTCTCAGGGTACAGGGAAGCCGTGTGCAGTGGGGTTCCACTGCTTGCACTGTAGCCATTTCCCACCAAATCAACTGTCTGCAATGTGTTGAGGTAGGAGTCATCCTCAGCGACACCCCAAATCCTGAGCGGCGCACCTAATATAAAAGCTATAATGTGACCCGAGTTTGTTCCTCGCATAATTTCCTCTGGATGCATGACTACGGTGATCTCAGGGGGGGTTACTCGCTGCGCCTCCAGCAACCGCTGCCTGTGCTCCTCTAGCCTGTCACAGAAACATAAACTTTTCGAAAACCAGCACCAGAGGCAAATGTCGCCCTTCACTGCCGACCATAAGTGCGTCGATAAGCGCCTCCTAACAGAGGCGCTGTGGCGCTCTCCAGAAGGTAAAGATGTGATGAATTCCTTCCACTCCGGTGTTTCAGTTTCATGGAAATACAGAGCCGCCGTGCCACTAGTGGGTGGCGAGACGCTGACTCCCGGTGTGCCGTAGCCATGCAAGCCAACGTACTCCATTAAGCGGCGCATGCTTTCCTTGTAAAAGTTAATCATTTTTTCTTTACCCTATAAGGGTGGAAAATAGTCAACCAGGTGAACAGGTGTAATGGATCTTACCTTATCCCTCCACTTTCCATTCCTTTTGACTCATGCAACAACTCAACGTTGTTCCGCTAACACGGAGGCACACATGCAACCAAGTGGAGCAAAATGAAGTAAGACAGAAGCAGGTCGATAAACGGTGCCCAGTAGGGAAAGTGGGAAAAGAAGAAAGACAAAGAAAACAATTCATCGCACTCTGTTGAGATAAGTTAACTTAGTTTCCGATTATCACTTTTGATGCAGTGAAGAAAATGCCTGCTCTAACGACAATGCTCATAAAACAAGCACTCCGTTATACCTCAGAGGGGCAGGTGCCACTACTCAACTTACATGGGCAATCAACGCCGGCATTCTGTGAAATGTGAGCAAAATTTCTAATGTTTTTGTTGTGACAAGTTCCAGTAGGAAGAGTTAACCTTTCCCTTTCCCGTGGCACACGGGGCACTCTTTGCCTTTTGTTCGCCTTGACTTACTGAGTCGTGCGGCAAGTGTTGCCTCCCACTCGTGACCGCATGCCATGCAAAGCCACCACAGCTTTGTTGGATCTGTCGGTTCCACCTGGCTCGGCTGCAAATCACCGTTCTTTAGGGGATGCCATTCCTGCAGCCACCCATTCTCAGGCTTATTAAAATCAGCATGAAGGTTCAACATTGAGCATGAGGGACACTTTGCCTTCTCTGAAGCCATATCTTTGATGCGCGCCTGGAACCCAGTGCCGCAGCTGGAGCAGCGCCAATAAGCTGACTTGTTACTGCTTGCCGACACCATCTTCGGATCCACACAAGGATCATTAAGGGAGTGATCCCAAAGCTGCACAAACCTTGCACCCAAACGCGGATTGCGGGTTTGCTCACACTGAGGACACTTCGTCCGCAAACACGTGCGCACAAAGACGCCACTCCTCCAGCCAACACCGCACTCTGCACATTTCCACCAGACAACTCGCGCACTATCCACGAGCACTTCACCCATTGGCTCACTGTTTTTTTCCTGATCGTACTCCGCAGCTAATTCGGGAAAGCGCACTTTCAAGTAGCGGCTTTCCTCCTCATTGGAAGAGGCAGCGGTGTTCACAGCAACTGAGTCCGCCTCTGTAGAGCACGCACCGGGTTCGTCTTCATCAGGTTCGTCCTCAGCCTCATACTCTTCTAACTCGTCGTTAGTAGCTGTGACAGACCGCCTGTGGGAGGTCTGCGGCAGCATATCGTCGGAACCACCCACAACATCTGTATCTCTTGCGTCGTATGGATCATCGTCCCATGATTCTTCACGGCTCTCCTTCGCATGGACTTCAGCGAACTCATCGCTGTTCTTTGTAGCTGAGCGACATTGCCGTGCGGCACGCTTATCTTTTGTTGATGGGCTCTTTGTATTGCCACAGTCGATCAACTTCTCTCCCTTACCGCGCTGCTGCCGCTTTACGCCAATGCCGCTTCCTCTTCCAGCTGCCACGGCAAACCTCGACGCGTTAAAAAGTGGTATCATATCGATGTGGCGAGTGCCGAAAGGAGTCACCACCGCATCGTTTAGTGGAGATTTTAGTTGCTGTGAAAGACGTCTGAACATAATCAGATGTGCCCGCTGCGACCTAAAACGTCTTCGCTGCGTACACAATCGTCTCACCACCCTCACTAAGGGCAAATGCACGACACATTTTTGTGTCAAGAGCACGGGAGAGCAGAACAAGAAGAAAAAAGGAAAAAAGTAAAACAAACGTACAGGTGTCTTTCTTGGGCTCGTATGCAAGTATTAAACTTTTCCTGCTAAAGCGGCAAGAACAGAAATAAATAATTCAATAGTAGCGGTAATACAAGCAGTAAAATATAACTCAAAGCAAAGGAAAAAACCACGATTCCAATTCCCTCCCTCATGCATAAACACGCAACCACCATAAAAAAAAGAAAAAAGAAAAAAATAGATTTCTTAGACATGGTTGCCTGTTGTAGTGTCAGTGAAATGGTTCACTCCCCGGCCATATAAACATATCCCCTCCAACCAGGCCAAAGACACGTACACATCTTTGCTCGACAGTGCCTGCCGCCCCGCCCCCGCCACGTAAAAAAGGGGACGAGTGGGCTTAGAAAAGTAATTACTGGAAAGCTATATATCCGCGGCAGAACAGGGATAGGGGAAAATAAAAATTTCACAAATTCCTACAAAACTGGGTGAGAGAGAAGATCAAAAAATGTCGCATCCAAACACTGAGACACTGACCACCGCCCTGGAGCCCAAAGGGAACGTAAGAAATATGCAGGAAGGAAGAGCGATACACACATACACACATATATATATTGACTGGATGATGGAACAGTATCGGTGGGTGATGAAACCGGTTCCACGCAGACTGGAAAGGTAGAAGAAAAGGGAGGAAGGAATAAGAAGGAGAAACGTGCACCAGAGCCAACTCATGTCAGGCATGCACTCAATTCAGGTAACAAAATCATAAAGTGATGACAACACAGTTAACGTATACAAAAGGCAGGGGTAGCACAAAGGAAGAAACAAACAACAACAAAAAAAACTGAAAAGGAAACATTTTAAATTATCGTTTCCCACACAACAACGAGCTCAAAGAGAGAGAGCGCACACATACACAGACACACAGAGACGTACAAACCTGGAGAAACAGAAATTAACATCACATAGTGCTTCTGCTCTTCAGTAGTAATGGCAGTATTCAAAAAACACTTTCTGGATGGCTTTATGGCAAAAGCCCTTGCTCACGCACGCTTAGGTACAACGCCAGGAATAGTTATGGGAAGAAACAACTCGAACCTCCTCCCGGAAATCACCACAAACTTCTGCATTACCTCAATATTCTATTTTACTCTCTCCTCTCCTCTCCTTTCTTTTTTTTTCTTTTGTTTTCATTCCATCAAGCCCCTCCGCCACAGCCACTCATGTTCGCTGCTACTTATAAAGCAACCCCCTACAGGCCCTTCAACTTCACGTGACTCCCTTCCTCCATCCTCACATTTTTATTATCAGCCACAGGAGAACCGGTGCGAACACATGGAGGAAAAGAGATACGACATGAAAGACACAATTTGGCCTTTTTTTTCTTTTGGACGGGGGATATATCTGCACGCGGAGGTATAACACTTCTTGAGGCGTTAGGTGTAGCAGAAATAGACAAAAGGGTCAAGTCACCAAGTAACAAAATAAAGCTTCACTGCTACCTCCCAATTTTAAAGAAGAACGAAAAATAAAACAGGTGGGTGGACAAAGCTGAAGCAAAAAAGAAAAAAGGGGTCTTAAATGTTAAAGGTCAAATTGAAGGGCATACAGGCAATAGGACAAATACCCTTTCCCACCTTTACACACCAATAGTATCGTACAGAGATACCCTCACCTCGTGCCAACAACGATCAAGGCACCTCCACGAGTGCAAGATCTCCAAAATGAGCGATGCATTTATGTTACGCTTGCACATCAAGCAAACACACTCATCATGAATAACCTTGCTCTTCGCATCTAATGTGCTAACCAATGTTCGCACTGCATCCACAACCTCCGCTCGTTGTGCCTTGTTCATACTGGCCACGACATATGTATTGCATTGTTCCAACACCTCCTCCACCTCTCTATGCTGAAGTTCGATGCGATAAAGAAGATTCTCAACAAGCTTCTCATTAGACTCATTTACCGAGGATGCTTCCTCCACATGCGTTGGTTCCGGCACACCACTGCTTTGGCCGTCGACGCCCTTTGGACTTGAATCATGCACATACATGTTGGTGCGCTCCGAACTTTGGTAATCAGCAGTGGAGTAATCGGTGTATATATTTTCCGAGCATCCGTTTCCATTCTCATCATAAGTTAATCCCTTCTCTATGGTACTTGTGGCATCATCCTCTCGTGAGGTGGGCAGAGGAACTTCTGTTCGCGGCTCGGGAACCCCCGCCCGTGTGTTCGAAGTCGGCTCCTTGTTGTTGCTGGCTTTGTGGCTGAAGGAGTCATTGCCAGCTGCTCTCTCTCTCTCGGGTCCCGAGGGTGTGAAAGATGCACGATATGAACTGGCATCCATGCTGGCCACGGAGTCCGAAAAACAAATCTTCTTAGGGAGAAAAGGCGTCGGCGACTGTTGGTCGTTTGCCTGCTTTGCCTGGGCGCAGATCTGCTCCGTTCTGCCATGCCGCTCCAGTAGCATGTTCAATATAACTGGCAGAAGAAAAGCAGAGTGGTCCTCAGGGCATTGTGCCTTGTCTGGAAGGGGCATTGGGTCGTGCTCCAGTGCCTGACTCTTCACGTGGCAGACGACATCACAGCGACGAAATATTTCTCCGCACCTGAGAGGGCATGCAACTTTCCTCTCCGGGCACATCTTATCGTGCTGTACACAGTCCTCAGAGTCATCAAAAACCTTCTGGCACAACGTGCAAAGTTGTGGCTCGTACTGAGTTGCTACGGAAACAGTTTCGGTTCGGTGGGACTTTGTGCCATAATTATCACAATCACTCGCACTTTGTGTGTTGCTGTCACAGTTACTGGCGAAAAATAGACGAGCGCTACGCTGATCCACCTGGCTGCTACCACTGACGGTGCTGTGACTTATGCGATCGCCACTGCAGCCGCCGTCCTCATGGCTATCCACTCCCGGTGGGGGGTGTGCCATGCGCCCCATCTTAGTTCCACCAGCAAAGGTGTGTAACAATGGTCTGTCCCGCTCCTCGTAAAGGCTGCTCAGTGTTGTTCCAAACTCCTTAGGAGTATTATTCACCTCTGCCTGAAGATTGTCCATCTGAGTTTGCTGCATAAATGTGAGAGTGGCGTACCCATTACTTTGGTTTGCTGAAAAAGACGACGTCATGTCGTTGCTTTGCCGAGAAGAAATGCTAGATGAGCGCGATTTAGAAGCCATTCCATTAGTATTTCTGCTCGGAACCCAGCTCACTGAGACGGGCATTTACGTGTTACTTAAATAGAAACGGACCCGCTCCTCGCGCGACGCAGCGAATACACTCAGAACAACAAAAAAGAGAAAACGTCAACCGTTACTTTTTTTCTCCTCCTTTTTCTTTGAAAAGTACAATATGAAGTAAACTACAACGTATGTTACAGCCTATTAAGAGAAGCATATATTGTAGGAAAAACAAAGTCAAAATAATAGCTTCACATAACACTCAGTGAAAATACCAAAGGAAACACACGTGTTTAAATCACACAGCACAATCATAGATGCACGGAACGCATGCAGCAAACAAAAAAAAAACAATTATTTCAGGTACACACCAGATTACAAGTATATTTCAATAAAAGCATACAGGAGCATAAAGAAAAAGAAAAAAAAGAAGCATTCACTTAGGTAGCAACCAAACACAGTAGTACAGGGTGATGAATATAAACTCGAAAAAACGAAAGCAACAACCACCGCAAACACACACACACACCACAGACACTAATACCTTCGGAAAAAAAAAATTAAGCCATCCGAACAAAAAAGAAAAAAAACAAAATATATCGCCACGAAACACCTGCGAAAACAGCGCTGCGCGTGTTATTTTTCTCCTGTTGCTTCATTACCCACCACGCTACCTTATCACATAGCATGGGAAAATAAGACGTAGAAAGAAAATGAAATCGTGATCAAAAAAAAAAATTAAGATCTCCACAAACTACAAAGAACAGAAGAGCAACAGCATCAAAAAAAAAAGAATTAAAAAGTAAAAAAAACGATTCACTTATAATTCATTTCACTGAAGAAGAAGAACAAAAGGGAAAACAGAGGGTGAGCATAACAAACAATTTTAACAAACAACAACACAAGTAATGTGGTACGAAAATAAAGCAAAACGAAAAGAAAAAGGGTGCAATATATTTCTCAACTGAATTCTACGTGACGCCGCCCGCTGTCACGCACAGCTCGGTTGCTGTGGTGACACGGTATCGACGCCTTTCCGACCTCACCGACGGCACAGAAAGACACAGCGACACAAATACAAATATTACACCACTGTGAACTCCCGCACAGTGTCAAGCACACTGCGTGCCCTCGTAAGTGCTTTCATCATTGCCGTGGTGGCACTGCGTTGCTGGGAAAGGTGAGGCGGCTCAGCTAGTAGTTCCTCGACAGACTTCTCAGAGTACAGATTGTGCACAAGCCGCGCGTACACGTCCTCTCGCAGCTTTGTTATCATGAGGAGTGTGATCGCCTTGGGAACCTGATCCGTAACATTGTTCTTAACGACAGCAAAGTACCCCTCAACCATCTCGCGAATGGCGTCATTGATTAACTGCTCGTGCGTCGACATGGTGCCATTAAGCTCGATGGACGTCGGCACGGCACCCATGTTTGACTTTGGTCCTTGGGAACCATTAGACGCGGCCGATCCCTTATCCTTCCCGGCCTTCGTATTTTCCTCATCCTCCCCGGACTCCTTTTCAACCTTCCCCTTGGATCCGTCAGGAGCACCACCAAACACTTTAGTAAACGACCTCGCCACAAGGGACTCCATCTGGGGGTGCTTCACATTGATGAATCCACGTTCCGCCGCAATAATAGTCTTTACGTGCTCCATCGTTATGGTCCGAAATTCCCTCAAAGACTGTCTACATATGTCAACAACAGCCTCCTTTAGTTTAGGGAACCGTTCCAACCTCGTGGCGCACTTGTCAATAATTTTGATTAGTTCTTCGTATGTGAATTGCACACACTTCAGGGAGGGGTCCTCCAGGCGTCCAATTTGTTGCTTTGCGAGTGCGACAAACACATGGTCAGAGGGAAACAGCGACGCGTGCATACCAGCCATGTTACGAGCATTGATGCGGATGTACTCGTCAGTCAAGTCGTTCTTGGCGCTGATGCCATTGACATACGTGGAGAAACATTCGTGGAAAATGTAGTCAAGACGCGCTCCACCCAAAAGTTCCTTCGACGCGTCCGACGCGCCACCATCAATGGTGTGGTTGAGCGCATCACAGAACACTTTGATCAATGACAACATGTTGGCGCCAGGATCGACCTTGTCCTGCTCCCGCATCCCAAGCCTTTCCATCTGCTTCCTCGTGTCGTCCAGCAGCTTATCTACATGAGCCTTCAGATCGGGAATCACTGCCTTGATGTGCTCGAGGAGGAGCCCGTTCAACTTCCGTGTGAGGTATTCCGTGCCTTGTGTGTCGGCAATCTGCGAATAAGCCGGGTGGCTGCGGAAAAACTCCTTCTCGTCATCACGCGCTTCCCGCATTCCCTTTGACGTGTTGATATCATGCTGGCTGCGGTTTACGACGCCAACAAATCCATGACGAAGGGGCACCACTTTACCCGTCAGAATGTCATAGGCGTCTGTTCCACGATCCATCAGGTCAAGCTTCGTCAAAACACCAACTGTCCTCAGACCCTCGGGATCTAACTGCTTCGCTATCTGCAACGACGAGCTAGTGGCCAGGTCAGCGTTTGCTGGAGAGATTGCAAGAATAATTGTGTTCGATGGAGACACGTAGCGCGTCACCATGTTCTTGATCTGTCGATCGATATCCTTCGGCTGGTCCCCAACCGCATTCATCACGAGTCCGGGAAGGTCCACCAGAGTCAGGTTAAGCACGTTCGAGGAATATATCTTGAGGTTGATGGGCCTCTCTGTGATGGAAGTCTGTCCCGCAACGTCAATCGTGCGATTCTGGATTTCTTCATTGATCTGAGTGAAGTCGTAGAACTTACTTCCAGGCATATGAAGAAATTCACCCCACTCTTCAGTGTTTGACTTCGGTAACTGCACCAACTGCAACACCAGTGGGCACCTCGTTACAATGCCAGAGCCTCGTGGGAGGAAATCCTTGCCCACAATTGCCTCAAGCACGCTGCTCTTACCGGCGCTTTGGCTCCCAACCACCGCAATCTGGGGGAGATTCAGCTTGAAGTTCATCTTCACACTTGCAAAAGCATCATGAAGGTCGTTGACAACCGCAATAAGCCGATCCATTGTCTTAGAGAGAACTAAATAAGAAGGGAATGATAGTAAGAGAAGCGAATGTGTGAGCCCTGTACACTGGGAAAGCATACCATGCGACACAACGTCAGAAAGAGGCAGGTATCACAAGTGAAGAAAGAGAAAACACACGATCTTCAAGCGACTGAGGAACCCTTCAGCACGGCAGCAAAAGGCTCAAACTACGCCATCATCCACCTCATCATCCTGGAGCTTTCCCAACATCCGCTGCCGCCGCCGCTTCGCCTCAGCCAACTCTTGCAGGACGTGCGGTGCATAAGGCACACGGATCCGCAGCTCACCGGTCACCGAAGAACGCTGCACGCTTACCGCAGAGGCAGCAACCTCCCGGCTAAGCGGCACCTGGATAAGCTTCTCCTTCACCAGCACACGGATGTGGTCCACCTCCACCTGCACGTCGATGAGCGTCGTGGACAGAAACTTGGGCACCTGCACTGTCACCACCACTGCCTCGCCATCTTCAGCCTCCTCATCGAGCGCAAAGGGGAACTTTGGCTCGTTGCGAAGTAGTAGACGCCCGTACTTCGCAATCTCTTCCTCCGCGGTGAGTCGCTGGGGCTTCTGGTTCAGCTCCGCACGCAGCGCACCGAGCTGTCCCGATTGCTCACACTCACGCTTCTGCTCCTTACTGCGCTTTTCTTCTTCCTCCTTCTCACGCAGCATTTGCAGCCGCTCTTCGGGGCTGTGTCCATACACACGCTCGCCCTTCTCGTTGTACCGCGGTGGAAAGGGGTCCACACCACGCGCCAGCATCTCCGCCTTGATACGCTCCGCCTCGCGTACACGCACAGCCTCCTCGTCCACCGTCGCTGTCACGTCGTCCCTAGCCTGGCGCGCCTCAAGACGCTCCGTGCGCATCACCTCACTGCCATCAAGCTCGCGCAGCTGTGGAAGAGTGTGGATGACGTATGCACGGTACCCGTCCACCTTCGTACATGGGTTCCCTGTCAGGTGGAGTTGGTCCAGAAACGCGTTCGCACGAAGCGCGGCCACGCAGCTCACGTCCGCCACGAAGTTCAACGTCAGGTCTAGGCGTTCCAGAGCTTCACAGCCGTCTAAACCTTCGATGCGCGTAATGCTGTTCACAGCGAGGTTCAGGTACTTCAGGTACTTGAGATGCTGCAGGCCTTCGATGCGGGAAATGTAATTGTTGCACAAATACAGAATCTCCAGCTCCCGGCATGCGTCCCCGATCACCTCAATCCTCTCGATGTCCTGCTGGTGTAGGGCAATCTCCTTCAGGTTGCTTAGACATCCCTCATTGTGCTCTGCACGCCGGCGGAGCAGCTCGGTCGTGATGCGCCCCATCGTCCTCGGAATCAGGCAACAGCAAATGGGTGTACAGCACACCTCGGCCAGTACCCCGCCGCTAGTAAGCTACACCACAAGCAGGAGTAGGGGGAAGAACGAAAGAAAGGAAAAGGAGCACAGCACACAGACCAGCAACATCAGAACCCACACACAACACTGTACAACAGGGCACAGGGCATCATCCGATAGACAATGGACAGAGATGGCACAGCAGAAGGTGCTGAAACTCGTACGCAGCCCTCATGACGACCGCATAGCTGGGGCATCACAGCCAGCCTCGAACGCCTCCTGCAGCAAGCGCCGCGCCTCGTCAAACCTCTGCTCATCGCCTGACACCACAGCACTGTCCACGGCAAGCGCGTGCCGCAGCAGCGTCGCATTCTCGTCGCGTACTTCGTCACGGTACTCATAGTGCCCCGTCCTCACTAACTCGCGACCAGCAACGGACGCACGCAGGAGCGTCAGGAAAGCATCCATCAGCACCTCATAGAATGGCGACGACACCACACGCCGTCCAAGCAGCGTGTGGAGGCCCGCAACAGTCGCATCCAGGGGCTCGTAGGACCTGTCAGGAAAGGTGGCGCGCAAGGCATCACGGTGGCGAAAGTGGTAGTCGAGACGCCTACCAAACGCAAACTCGCGCGCCGCGTAGTTTGTGCACGCCATCGCAATAGTGCTCAAGGCGCAAGCGGGAAGTGGTGTCCCAAGAGGGCGACCAAGCACATCGTTTACAAGCTTCTCCGTTGCCCCAACTGCGTGCTGCATGTACGACGTCAGAGCGGAAACGGATCCTGGGTACTCGTTGCTCACCAGCCCGGCGCCCACGCTACACAGCGGCACACAACCATTAACAAGGGAGAGGACCTCAGCGGACAGTGGATCGTCCACCCACGTGACGCACTCGCGCCACCAAAGTCGCTCAGTCAGCTGTTGCAGCAAGCAACGTGCACCTGTGTCCACATCCACAGCAGCAGCGAATGAAAGTGTCACACCGTTATTACTACCAGTGCTGCCCGATCCACCGTCAGCCACACCATACGGCGGTGTGGAAACGGCAGCCCACTCCCTCGCGAAGAGTGGACCCGACACGACCAGAAGCTTCGGCTGCCGCGGTCCCAGGACCTGCCTGAGCTTCTCCAGTGGGGTTAATCCGCATCGAGTGAAACCACGAGTGAACAGGAGCGTCGGTACTTCGACGTGAGGTTCAATGCACTTTACCACCAAGGGCAGCTCATCACCATCGCTCTCCAGGCACGTCGCAGGAACACACACGGACACAGCGTCAACAGCACCGTCGCCTCCCAGAACCGCCGCACCGTCATCCATGGCACACGCAGACAGCCCCGATGGTACACATATGCGCCGGTCACCCAGCCGGAACGTGCGAGACCCGTGCTGCAGATCGTGCACATAGTCACGGTCACGTCCAGCCAGCACCACATCAGAGCGCACACCCACGCCGTTTGCTAGCAACGAAAGCGCACACGCAGCCCCAAGCTCACCGGAGCCAAGCACAAGAAGCCGCGACCGCATCAAAAGCAGCGCAGTCAGCTTCCAGTAAAACCTTTCAAAGAGCGGAGGCAGAGGCAAAGAGCAGTGTAGAGCGGCTCATCTGGGTAGGGTCAAACACGAGGCGGCACACTACCACGCAGAACTGAGTGAAGGCCCACGGCACGGGCAAAAACACATGTCATCGAACAAATGGATGTAAAATCATCAGGGTAAATAAAAATAAAAATAAAAAGTAGAACTATCCACTACACAAGCAACAAAACAGAACCCCATCGTTATCCCAAGATCCTTTCAATAACAGCATAATGGTCTTCCCTTCACACAATACAAGCACCGTACATTACTAGGGACGACGCTACGTCGAGAACCACCAAGCTACCGTGGGAAAAATAAGTAAGAAAGCTTTGGCCCACCCCACTGGCGCTGAAGCCAGGCGTTCAACCTGATGCGCTCCACTGCGCGATGAACGGCAAGCCGCGCGTGTGGTAGTGGGTGCAAACGGAAGAATCCTTCAAAATCATCGGCGTGTGCATCACTGGTGAGGGTTGAGCCGACAGCCTCCACGATGGACTGAATCCGGAACGTCCCACAACCCCACTGTTTGTCTATGCCCTCGAAATGCTTCTTAAAGAGGGACCACAGCCAGCCACGGGGGAGGAGCGGATTCGTTGCCATTGTGGCGAAGATGACACCCCCGTACTGCGACCGGATACCATCATTATAAATGCATCGCTTCGCCACTCCCTCGACAAAATCAGCGTCTTCCGCGTGACAGAGGGCGCGCAGAAGTGAGCGGCAAAGCTCAACATTGTCGTCCGCTCCCACAAACCGTCCCCACAGAGTTTGCAACCGGGTTGCGGCGTCGCCTGGGCCCAAACGCACATACGCGGAGAGCGACGCCGTGAGTGTGTCGGCGGCATGTGGTTTACCCTCAAGGTATGCATCCGCCTCCTTCAGCACCCACTGCACTGTCGGGACCGCACGGGCGTCGGCCGCGGACAGGCAACTCAGCGACGTCGCCACGGAAGCATTGACAAAGAAGGCGCGTTGCAAGCGCTCCTCCACAGTGGTCGGTTCCCGCTCCACAAGCTTCGTCGCAATTACATCTACCTGAAACAGCAGATTACGTAAGAGCTCGCGATGTACGTTGCCATCCTCCAAGAAACTGAGGAGATCGCTCACGCTGTTGTAGTACTCACGCCACACACTCCCGTTGGGTTCACGCTCAGTGAGGACGGACCGCAGAATAGACAGGCGCTCCATGTCGTCGCTGCCCATGTACACAGACGCCAGCGTGTCAGTGATAAGCCCACATCGGTCGGAAGCGCCAAGGGATGTGTACGCGCCGAGTATCGCAGAGAAAGAGTTGTCATCATACCGGCACCGAAAGAACCCACGGCGCCGCGGGTTCGCATTGATCCAAGACGATTGGGCAAGCGCAGGTGGCAGCTCTACACGCTGCTCATCAAGCCCCCGAAGCTCGACGCGGTGACTTACCCCACCGGCACCCTCCAGCACCACGGGTATGCACCACTGCGTCTTCCTCCGCTCCGCTGCGGACACAAACTGGCAGGGTTCCTGGCGAAGCACAATCACGTTGGCCGATGGCCGGCTCACGTGAATCATCGGGAACCCCATCTGTGTCGTAAACGACTCCATCGCCTCAGTGAGAGGGACGCCAGAGGCCTCCTCCAGCGCCTGCCACAGCTGTGTCGTTCTGGTGTCACCGTACCGGTACTTCTTTATGTAATGGGCCACAGACGCGGACCACTTGTCTCCAAGGAACGCCTCCAGCATGTGAACCAGACCCATACCTTTATTGTAGCTAATAGCATCGAATATCTGTGCAATTTCTGCAGGGTCATGGATGGGCACCTCCACGGGGTGACTATGCTCGTACATGTCACTCACGAGAGCGCTCGCAACACCCGCGTTGGCATCCTCGTCACACCTCCACGAAGGCTGCAAGTGGTGAGTGGCGTTGTAGCCGCACCACGAGGCGAATCCCTCCTTCAGCCACAGGCCATCCCACCAGCTTACAGTCACCAGGTTGCCGAACCAGTTGTGAGAGACCTCATGGCACAGCAGCTCCGCGGCACTCTTCAGCGCCCCAACGCTCGATGTCTGCTCATCCACAAGAATGGCCTCCACACACGCAATGCAACCCCAGTTCTCCATCCCACCAATCGGAAAGTCGGGCACAGCGACAACATCCAGCTTGGGCAACGGATACTTGCAGTCGAAGAACTTCTCAAAGTACTCCAAAGCGAAGGCTGTCGTCTTCAGCGCAAACCCGGCTCGGTGCACCTTGCCTACCACTGTATACACACGCACAGGTATGCCGCACGCAGTGGTGTCAATGTGTTCCAGCTCCCCCACGAAGCACGAGGTGAGGTACGTAGGTACTGCGGGGACGGTGTCGAAGCAGTGCGTTACACCGTCAGCACACACCTCCTTCGTACGGAGGGGGCCGTTCGACAGTACCGTGTAGCCCTCCATGCTGCGAGGCAGTGTCACACGGAGCGTGAAGTCAGCGCGCGCAGCGGGCTCATCCTGGCAGATGTAGAAGTACCGCGCCGCCGTCGGCTCGAAGTGTGTTGCCGCCATTCGGTGTTCCACACCGTCTTCGGTTTTGAAGCACACGCGGTACAGGCCCCTCATCTCCTCCCGTATCTCCTGTGTGAAGCTGAACGTCAGCGTATGCCTTTCCACAGGCTCCCCACACAGCTGCAGCTTCAGGGTCCCGGCCTCTGGGTTGCGATCCACCACCACAGCACCAGTCACTTCGTGGATAGACATGGTTTTGCTGTAGTGCAGCTGAATTTCCTTAGAGGGCTCAACGCTGGACAGCCTCTGCAGCACAATCGTTTCCCTCCCATCGTACCTCCACGACGCCAAATCCACGCTGACGTGCAGATCGTACGATGTGGGCACGAAGGAATTATGCAGCTTCACTGTTGCAACGGCGGCTGACATGACAAGCTTGGGTTGATGAAATTAAGACTTAAGGACACACTAAAGAGAGTGAGCAAAGAATGAGGAGGGAAAGATGACGTTGGCCGCACGCGCCAAGGCCACACAATGTGTACGCGGTACAGCGCAGCAACTTGTACAGCATCGATTCGTCATTCCAACCAGTGCCCACCGGATGGGAACCGGCGTAGCAAAAGCAAAGTGTGGTGTTGTGTTATTGATCCATTTGTAAATGCGATGTTGCTTGCATCATCACACGGCCCTTGAATTTTAGAATAGCCTGTTTGCTATCTATCGTACACCTATACACGAAGAACAAGAAGATGAAGTGAAAATGATAAACCTAATGTTTACTGATGTAGGTTAATTGTGCGGTCAAGATACATGAAACTTTCTACTAACAGTACGTTTGGTTTAACTAACGATGTGGAGCTCTTGGCGTGGTCTTTCCCGTTTTCCACGCCGATGTGATGAGTTTTGTTTTGGTTGGGTTTTCAAATTTCACTATGATAGTGATCCTTCTAATGCGCATATACGGAATCAAAGCGCAGTCCAAATAAATCTGCCACAAATTTGCGTTGTGAATAATTAGGTGAGTTTCGGTTATTCCTTTGAAAAGTTCAAGAGAAAAGAAAGTGTCTTCTTTGGCAGTGACGAAGTTGGTTAGGCATATTACAGTTAATGCCTGTGTTACCACAACAGGGGAATGACTTGTCGTGTCCCATCTGGTGGGATTTGCACGCATTCGACGCGCTGGAAATGGTGCCATCTCAAAAACTCATGTTGCGACATACGATGTTGCAACGCAACGGGACTTCTCCGCCGTCGAGTGGGCAAATGTGCTGTGGAAGTAGCAAAAAAAAAAAAATGCGGCAATTCTACCGGAATTGGACTGTCCAATTACCTCCTGGACACCATAACGTGTTATCACCTCACTAAAAGAATATACTTTGCTGTGTTGAGGAGAAATCCTCAACATTATGGCTTCATTATTGGGCGAAAACCTTCACGTGATAATTCAACACCCCGTGAGCCGGTGTTCCCACAATTTTTGGGGTTTGGCCTTACACAAATTTGTATGCGTCGTTTCACAATAAAAATGAAGCACGCCTCGAAAAAGAAAGGCTCATGTGAGCGTGGGCATTCTTCACCAGTACGGAACCCCATCATCCATCGGGTTGTACCCTCAGGGCGGGCCTGCGTAAAGGGAAAGTACGTTGAGTTGGCGGTACGATCCCCGCCGGAGCGTAAACATCCACCAACCCCATCCCCTTGTCTTTAAGGGATAACTTGCTTCCTTACGGCCCTCAACAGAGCAAAAGAAGAAAGGAAAAAGAAGAGCGCCGGAAACGACCTTTCGGCTTACTCTCGTGTCTGTGTAAAGTGCAATGTGTGAACAGCTGCAAAGGCAAGCGACACATCCACAGGGAGGGCTATACGTACATTAAGGCAGTTGCGAGGCACGCTTAAGGGTTCCTGTGCTACAACGACACGAACAGTGCGATCCCCATCATATACGGGCGGTGCACCACTACGTGCTCCATGACGCGGACAAAGGTAGCAATGCAATCTGCATAAAACAAAATGCCGCTCCCCTCAATACACACCTACTGGCAACATTCACCACCAGCAAACCATCATACTATAAGCTGGAAAGGCACGGCGTCCTTAATATACCTCGTGGTCAAAGCCTACAATTAATAAAAGGCTAGGGAAACAAAAAAGGTGTGGAGACCAGTCACGTAATAAATATAAGTAAGCACAACAGCAGTTCAGACCTTTGGTTTCGCAAGGCATATCCCAAATGCTTCACACTTACCCTCACGCTGAGCAGTTACAAGAGCTTCTTACGCCCAAAACAGTACGTTACCCGCAACAACTTCTTCATTACAACACATACACACGCAAAGCAAAGAGTTAACAAATAAACTCCTTCAATGAACTATTCGTTTCTTTTCTTTTCCTCCCTACGACATCCACTGACACACCACAAGCACAACAAGGGGGGGTTAGGGGTGCACGATAACCATTAAATAAACAAATAAAAAATCACGCAAAAATAAGCGAGAGGAAAAGACAAGTCGGAAGTAATAAAAATTGTATAAATGAGTAAAATAAAAAAGTAAATAAAGCGATAATTTAGTAATACATATAATATTAACACAAACAAATACACGAACGAAACCGAAATATAATAATGAGTGAAACTATCGCGGAAAAAGTAAGGTAAAAGTCTGCAGTTGAAAACAGCTAGGGAAAAATAAAGGAAACCAAGAAACCACCACACTCAAGGCCGCTACAGCATACTAATAACCTTTCCATTTCACTTGACTAGCAACCTTCAATCAACACCACTCCACACTCCTTAAACAAAAAGCTCAACGCCGCCCGCTGTCACGCACAGCTCGGTTGCTGTGGTGACACGGTATCGACGCCTTTCCGACCTCACCGACGGCACAGAAAGACACAGCGACACAAATACAAATATTACACCACTGTGAACTCCCGCACATTGTCAAGCACACTGCGTGCCCTCGTAAGTGCTTTCATCATTGCCGTGGTGGCACTGCGTTGATGGGCAAGGTGAGGCGGCTCAGCTAGTAGTTCCCCGACAGACTTCTCAGAGTACAGATTGTGCACAAGCCGCGCGTACACGTCCTCTCGCAGCTTTGTTATCATGAGGAGTGTGATCACCTTGGGAATCTGATCTGCCACGGTACACTTAACGACAGCAAAGTACCCCTCAACCATCTCGCGAATGGCGTCATTGATTAACTGCTCGTGCGTCGACATGGTGCCATTAAGCTTGATGGACGTCGGCACGGCACCCATGTTTGACTTTGGTCCTTGGGAACCATTAGACGCGGCCGATCCCTTATCCTTCCCGGCCTTCGTATTTTCCTCGTCCTTTTCTGCCTTCCCCTTGGACTTACCATCACCCTCCTTGGATCCGTCAGGAGCACCACCAAAAATCTTGGTAAACGACCTCGCCACAAGGGACTCCATCTGGGGGTGCTTCACATTGATGAATCCACGTTCCGCCGCAATAATAGTCTTTACGTGATTTATTGTAGGTATACGGAATTCATTCAAAGACTGTCTACATATATCAACAACAGCCTCCTTTAGTTTAGGGAACCGTTCCAACCTCGTGGCGCACTTGTCAATAATTTTGATTAGTTCTTCGTATGTGAATTGCACACACTTCAGGGAGGGGTCCTCCAGGCGTCCAATTTGTTGCTTTGCGAGTGCGACAAACACATGGTCAGAGGGAAACAGCGACGCGTGCATACCAGCCATGTTACGAGCATTGATGCGGATGTACTCGTCAGTCAAGTCGTTCTTGGCGCTGATGCCATTGACATACGTGGAGAAACATTCGTGGAAAATGTAGTCAAGACGCGCTCCACCCAAAAGTTCCTTCGTCGCGTCCGACGCGCCACCATCAATGGTGTGGTTGAGCGTATCACAGAACACTTTGATCAATGACAACATGTTGGCGCCAGGATCGATCTTGTCCTGCTCCCGCATCCCAAGCCTTTCCATCTGCTTCCTCGTGTCGTCCAGCAGCTTATCTACATGAGCCTTCAGATCGGGAATCACTGCCTTGATGTGCTCGAGGAGGAGCCCGTTCAACTTCCGTGTGAGGTATTCCGTGCCTTGTGTGTCGGCAATCGGCGCATAAACCGGGTGGCTGCGGAAAAACTCCTTCTCGTCATCACGCGCTTCCCGCATTCCCTTTGACGTGTTGATATCATGCTGGCTGCGGTTTACAATGCCAACAAATCCATGACGAAGGGGCACCACTTTACCCGTCAGAATGTCATAGGCGTCTGTTCCACGATCCATCAGGTCAAGCTTCGTTATCACACCAACTGTCCTCAGACCCTCGGGATCTAACTGCTTCGCTATCTGCAACGACGAGCTAGTGGCCAGGTCAGCGTTTGCTGGAGAGATTGCAAGAATAATTGTGTTCGATGGAGACACGTAGCGCGTCACCATGTTCTTGATCTGTCGATCGATATCCTTCGGCTGGTCCCCAACCGCATTCATCACGAGTCCGGGAAGGTCCACCAGAGTCAGGTTAAGCACGTTCGAGGAATATATCTTGAGGTTGATGGGCCTCTCTGTGATGGCAGTCTGCCCCACAACGTCAATCGTGCGCTTTTGGATTTCTTCATTGATCTGAGTGAAGTCGTAGAACTTCTTTCCAGGCATATGAAGAAATTCACCCCACTCTTCAGTGTTTGACTTCGGTAACTGCACCAACTGCAACACCAGTGGGCACCTCGTTACAATGCCAGAGCCTCGTGGGAGGAAATCCTTGCCCACAATTGCCTCAAGCACGCTGCTCTTACCGGCGCTTTGGCTCCCAACCACCGCAATCTGGGGGAGATTCAGCTTGAAGTTCATCTTCACACTTGCAAAAGCATCATGAAGGTCGTTGACAACCGCAATAAGCCGATCCATTGTCTTAGAGAGAACTAAATAAGAAGGGAATGATAGTAAGAGAAGCGAATGTGTGAGCCCTGTACACTGGGAAAGCATACCATGCGACACAACGTCAGAAAGAGGCAGGTATCACAAGTGAAGAAAGAGAAAACACACGATCTTCAAGCGACTGAGGAACCCTTCAGCACGGCAGCAAAAGGCTCAAACTACGCCATCATCCACCTCATCATCCTGGAGCTTTCCCAACATCCGCTGCCGCCGCCGCTTCGCCTCAGCCAACTCTTGCAGGACGTGCGGTGCATAAGGCACACGGATCCGCAGCTCACCGGTCACCGAAGAACGCTGCACGCTTACCGCAGAGGCAGCAACCTCCCGGCTAAGCGGCACCTGGATAAGCTTCTCCTTCACCAGCACACGGATGTGGTCCACCTCCACCTGCACGTCGATGAGCGTCGTGGACAGAAACTTGGGCACCTGCACTGTCACCACCACTGCCTCGCCATCTTCAGCCTCCTCATCGAGCGCAAAGGGGAACTTTGGCTCGTTGCGAAGTAGTAGACGCCCGTACTTCGCAATCTCTTCCTCCGCGGTGAGTCGCTGGGGCTTCTGGTTCAGCTCCGCACGCAGCGCACCGAGCTGTCCCGATTGCTCACACTCACGCTTCTGCTCCTTACTGCGCTTTTCTTCTTCCTCCTTCTCACGCAGCATTTGCAGCCGCTCTTCGGGGCTGTGTCCATACACACGCTCGCCCTTCTCGTTGTACCGCGGTGGAAAGGGGTCCACACCACGCGCCAGCATCTCCGCCTTGATACGCTCCGCCTCGCGTACACGCACAGCCTCCTCGTCCACCGTCGCTGTCACGTCGTCCCTAGCCTGGCGCGCCTCAAGACGCTCCGTGCGCATCACCTCACTGCCATCAAGCTCGCGCAGCTGTGGAAGAGTGTGGATGACGTATGCACGGTACCCGTCCACCTTCGTACATGGGTTCCCTGTCAGGTGGAGTTGGTCCAGAAACGCGTTCGCACGAAGCGCGGCCACGCAGCTCACGTCCGCCACGAAGTTCAACGTCAGGTCTAGGCGTTCCAGAGCTTCACAGCCGTCTAAACCTTCGATGCGCGTAATGCTGTTCACAGCGAGGTTCAGGTACTTCAGGTACTTGAGATGCTGCAGGCCTTCGATGCGGGAAATGTAATTGTTGCACAAATACAGAATCTCCAGCTCCCGGCATGCGTCCCCGATCACCTCAATCCTCTCGATGTCCTGCTGGTGTAGGGCAATCTCCTTCAGGTTGCTTAGACATCCCTCATTGTGCTCTGCACGCCGGCGGAGCAGCTCGGTCGTGATGCGCCCCATCGTCCTCGGAATCAGGCAACAGCAAATGGGTGTACAGCACACCTCGGCCAGTACCCCGCCGCTAGTAAGCTACACCACAAGCAGGAGTAGGGGGAAGAACGAAAGAAAGGAAAAGGAGCACAGCACACAGACCAGCAACATCAGAACCCACACACAACACTGTACAACAGGGCACAGGGCATCATCCGATAGACAATGGACAGAGATGGCACAGCAGAAGGTGCTGAAACTCGTACGCAGCCCTCATGACGACCGCATAGCTGGGGCATCACAGCCAGCCTCGAACGCCTCCTGCAGCAAGCGCCGCGCCTCGTCAAACCTCTGCTCATCGCCTGACACCACAGCACTGTCCACGGCAAGCGCGTGCCGCAGCAGCGTCGCATTCTCGTCGCGTACTTCGTCACGGTACTCATAGTGCCCCGTCCTCACTAACTCGCGACCAGCAACGGACGCACGCAGGAGCGTCAGGAAAGCATCCATCAGCACCTCATAGAATGGCGACGACACCACACGCCGTCCAAGCAGCGTGTGGAGGCCCGCAACAGTCGCATCCAGGGGCTCGTAGGACCTGTCAGGAAAGGTGGCGCGCAAGGCATCACGGTGGCGAAAGTGGTAGTCGAGACGCCTACCAAACGCAAACTCGCGCGCCGCGTAGTTTGTGCACGCCATCGCAATAGTGCTCAAGGCGCAAGCGGGAAGTGGTGTCCCAAGAGGGCGACCAAGCACATCGTTTACAAGCTTCTCCGTTGCCCCAACTGCGTGCTGCATGTACGACGTCAGAGCGGAAACGGATCCTGGGTACTCGTTGCTCACCAGCCCGGCGCCCATGCTACACAGCGGCACACAACCATTAACGAGGGAGAGGACCTCGGCGGACAGTGGATCGTCCACCCACGTGACGCACTCGCGCCACCAAAGTCGCTCAGTCAGCTGTTGCAGCAAGCAACGTGCACCTGTGTCCACATCCACAGCAGCAGCGAATGAAAGTGTCACACCGTTATTACTACCAGTGCTGCCCGATCCACCGTCAGCCACACCATACGGCGGTGTGGAAACGGCAGCCCACTCCCTCGCGAAGAGTGGACCCGACACGACCAGAAGCTTCGGCTGCCGCGGTCCCAGGACCTGCCTGAGCTTCTCCAGTGGGGTTAATCCGCATCGAGTGAAACCACGAGTGAACAGGAGCGTCGGTACTTCGACGTGAGGTTCAATGCACTTTACCACCAAGGGCAGCTCATCACCATCGCTCTCCAGGCACGTCGCAGGAACACACACGGACACAGCGTCAACAGCACCGTCACCTCCCAGAACCGCCGCACCGTCATCCATGGCACACGCAGACAGCCCCGATGGTACACATATGCGCCGGTCACCCAGCCGGAACGTGCGAGACCCGTGCTGCAGATCGTGCACATAGTCACGGTCACGTCCAGCCAGCACCACATCAGAGCGCACACCCACGCCGTTTGCTAGCAACGAAAGCGCACACGCAGCCCCAAGCTCACCGGAGCCAAGCACAAGAAGCCGCGACCGCATCAAAAGCAGCGCAGTCAGCTTCCAGTAAAACCTTTCAAAGAGCGGAGGCAGAGGCAAAGAGCAGTGTAGAGCGGCTCATCTGGGTAGGGTCAAACACGAGGCGGCACACTACCACGCACTACTGAGTGAAGGCCCACGGCACGGGCAAAAACACATGTCATCGAACAAATGGATGTAAAATCATCAGGGTAAATAAAAATAAAAATAAAAAGTAGAACTATCCACTACACAAGCAACAAAACAGAACCCCATCGTTATCCCAAGATCCTTTCAATAACAGCATAATGGTCTTCCCTTCACACAATACAAGCACCGTACATTACTAGGGACGACGCTACGTCGAGAACCACCAAGCTACCGTGGAAAAAATAAGTAAGAAAGCTTTGGCCCACCCCACTGGCGCTGAAGCCAGGCGTTCAACCTGATGCGCTCCACTGCGCGATGAACGGCAAGCCGCGCGTGTGGTAGTGGGTGCAAACGGAAGAATCCTTCAAAATCATCGGCGTGTGCATCACTGGTGAGGGTTGAGCCGACAGCCTCCACGATGGACTGAATCCGGAACGTCCCACAACCCCACTGTTTGTCTATGCCCTCGAAATGCTTCTTAAAGAGGGACCACAGCCAGCCACGGGGAGGAGCGGATTCGTTGCCATTGTGGCGAAGATGACACCCCCGTACTGCGACCGGATACCATCATTATAAATGCATCGCTTCGCCACTCCCTCGACAAAATCAGCGTCTTCCGCGTGACAGAGGGCGCGCAGAAGTGAGCGGCAAAGCTCAACATTGTCGTCCGCTCCCACAAACCGTCCCCACAGAGTTTGCAACCGGGTTGCGGCGTCGCCTGGGCCCAAACGCACATACGCGGAGAGCGACGCCGTGAGTGTGTCGGCGGCATGTGGTTTACCCTCAAGGTATGCATCCGCCTCCTTCAGCACCCACTGCACTGTCGGGACCGCACGGGCGTCGGCCGCGGACAGGCAACTCAGCGACGTCGCCACGGAAGCATTGACAAAGAAGGCGCGTTGCAAGCGCTCCTCCACAGTGGTCGGTTCCCGCTCCACAAGCTTCGTCGCAATTACATCTACCTGAAACAGCAGATTACGTAAGAGCTCGCGATGTACGTTGCCATCCTCCAAGAAACTGAGGAGATCGCTCACGCTGTTGTAGTACTCACGCCACACACTCCCGTTGGGTTCACGCTCAGTGAGGACGGACCGCAGAATAGACAGGCGCTCCATGTCGTCGCTGCCCATGTACACAGACGCCAGCGTGTCAGTGATAAGCCCACATCGGTCGGAAGCGCCAAGGGATGTGTACGCGCCGAGTATCGCAGAGAAAGAGTTGTCATCATACCGGCACCGAAAGAACCCACGGCGCCGCGGGTTCGCATTGATCCAAGACGATTGGGCAAGCGCAGGTGGCAGCTCTACACGCTGCTCATCAAGCCCCCGAAGCTCGACGCGGTGACTTACCCCACCGGCACCCTCCAGCACCACGGGTACGCACCACTGCGTCTTCCTCCGCTCCGCTGCGGACACAAACTGGCAGGGTTCCTGGCGAAGCACAATCACGTTGGCCGATGGCCGGCTCACGTGAATCATCGGGAACCCCATCTGTGTCGTAAACGACTCCATCGCCTCAGTGAGAGGGACGCCAGAGGCCTCCTCCAGCGCCTGCCACAGCTGTGTCGTTCTGGTGTCACCGTACCGGTACTTCTTTATGTAATGGGCCACAGACGCGGACCACTTGTCTCCAAGGAACGCCTCCAGCATGTGAACCAGACCCATACCTTTATTGTAGCTAATAGCATCGAATATCTGTGCAATCTCTGCAGGGTCATGGATGGGCACCTCCACGGGGTGACTATGCTCGTACATGTCACTCACGAGAGCGCTCGCAACACCCGCGTTGGCATCCTCGTCACACCTCCACGAAGGCTGCAAGTGGTGAGTGGCGTTGTAGCCGCACCACGAGGCGAATCCCTCCTTCAGCCACAGGCCATCCCACCAGCTTACAGTCACCAGGTTGCCGAACCAGTTGTGAGAGACCTCATGGCACAGCAGCTCCGCGGCACTCTTCAGCGCCCCAACGCTCGATGTCTGCTCATCCACAAGAATGGCCTCCACACACGCAATGCAACCCCAGTTCTCCATCCCACCAATCGGAAAGTCGGGCACAGCGACAACATCCAGCTTGGGCAACGGATACTTGCAGTCGAAGAACTTCTCAAAGTACTCCAAAGCGAAGGCTGTCGTCTTCAGCGCAAACCCGGCTCGGTGCACCTTGCCTACCACTGTATACACACGCACAGGTATGCCGCACGCAGTGGTGTCAATGTGTTCCAGCTCCCCCACGAAGCACGAGGTGAGGTACGTAGGTACTGCGGGGACGGTGTCGAAGCAGTGCGTTACACCGTCAGCACACACCTCCTTCGTACGGAGGGGGCCGTTCGACAGTACCGTGTAGCCCTCCATGCTGCGGGCAGTGTCACACGGAGCGTGAAGTCAGCGCGCGCAGCGGGCTCATCCTGGCAGATGTAGAAGTACCGCGCCGCCGTCGGCTCGAAGTGTGTTGCCGCCATTCGGTGTTCCACACCGTCTTCGGTTTTGAAGCACACGCGGTACAGGCCCCTCATCTCCTCCCGTATCTCCTGTGTGAAGCTGAACGTCAGCGTATGCCTTTCCACAGGCTCCCCACACAGCTGCAGCTTCAGGGTCCCGGCCTCTGGGTTGCGATCCACCACCACAGCACCAGTCACTTCGTGGATAGACATGGTTTTGCTGTAGTGCAGCTGAATTTCCTTAGAGGGCTCAACGCTGGACAGCCTCTGCAGCACAATCGTTTCCCTCCCATCGTACCTCCACGACGCCAAATCCACGCTGACGTGCAGATCGTACGATGTGGGCACGAAGGAATTATGCAGCTTCACTGTTGCAACGGCGGCTGACATGACAAGCTTGGGTTGATGAAATTAAGACTTAAGGACACACTAAAGAGAGTGAGCAAAGAATGAGGAGGGAA
The DNA here is from genome assembly GCA_002287245.1 of Trypanosoma congolense. NCBI lineage: Eukaryota > Euglenozoa > Kinetoplastea > Trypanosomatida > Trypanosomatidae > Trypanosoma > Trypanosoma congolense. The sequence goes on along the minus strand of NHOR01000125.1, from coordinate 707,546 downwards.
AGATGATGTTGGCCGCACGCGCCAAGGCCACACAATGTGTACGCGGTACAGCGCAGCAACTTGTACAGCATCGATTCGTCATTCCAACCAGTGCCCACCGGATGGGAACCGGCGTAGCAAAAGCAAAGTGTGGTGTTGTGTTATTGATCCATTTGTAAATGCGATGTTGCTTGCATCATCACACGGCCCTTGACTTGATCTTCGCTGTTTGTATATTGTATTAACTTTTCTGATAGTAGGCGTATCTGGTCCTGAAGTGCTTTTCGCATGCGTTCTGACTCGTCCATTTGCTGTTGGTTGATTGCCTCTAGCCGATTTACCTTTTTTTGTGCATTTTCAAGCGCTGAGCTCTTGGCTGCTAAATCCATTAATGTAAAATTCATTTGTGTATGGTAGCAGATGGCAGATAAATCTGTGGAGGATAATGTATGAATAATCTCGTCATCTTCCACGTTGTTTATCGAGGGGAACGTGTCGGCGTTTAGTTCAGGTAGTATCGTCTCTATCGAGGGTAAAAGGGATGGTGTTGTTTGATAGCTAATATTTTCCTCGCTGTTCCCTTGCTCATCGGTTTTGTACATATGGAAATGTGCAATTGTTGACTCTGCCAATTCAGCAATAAACTTGAGGGATGTTTTTGTTGTACCACTTCTAATGCCCTGTGTCCACTCTCGTAGTACCTTTGAGACTTGAACCATTGCAGACTCCAGGTACTGTGACGCATTGCAACCTTCCCACCAAAACCGCTCAAGGGCCAACACCCACTCCACCGAACTGCATTCATTCCGTCTCATGACAACTTCAGAATCCTTGAAAATAAAAGCTGCCGCATTTAATATGCCACGAACCGTGGCCAACGCCTCCATAAGTGATTGTGACATCATCTCTACTTTTGTGGCATTATTTTTCAGCAAGTCATCGTTGTCAGTGCTGCACTGTGTAATAAAGCATGCGTTGATCACGAGGCGGCTGTGCTCCAATAGAAGAGTGAGCCACTGCCCACACTGGAAAGCAGCAGACCCTGCGAATCCATTAACTGTGTAAGTGCTGCGGCTGAGCTCGTGGCATTCGTCACTGTGCTTTCCAGACTCTGTAAATGAACCAACACATCCGCCTTTCTTACGTTGTGCGCCTCCAGCAGCGTAGTGAGTCGATCTTTGTAGCAGTGGATGTTACCCGAAGTGGTGGTTGTTATATGTGTACCGAATGAATCACGCAAGGCAATGATAAAAACAGATATTGCATCCAGCAGCGTGCGAAAATAGGTAGCAACTGCGGTGACTGTGCCACCAGAAAGTTCCCCGCTGATTTCACGAGGTGGAGTACGCTTCGATTCCTCAGTCAACTCGGGTACGATGGAGAACGTACAAACCTTCTGCCGAGTGGAGCAGAGTGTTGGATGTTGCCGTGACAGGGTAAAGAAGTAGTGACAGAATTGAACAAGGGCTTTCTGGGTAATGTGCTGAACGTTAAGCCGCTCATGGGCTTGTCTCGTTGCATCCAAATGCCCGCGCAGTTCCATCACCTCTGCCTGCAATGCTTGCAACTCAGCTCCTTGCTGACTACGCTTTGCGTCCCACTCCCGTTTTTCAGTTTCATAGGTCGACTTTAATTCGAATAACTGTTTGTGAACGTTTTCATTCTCCATAATAATCTTTTCCTGATCCTCTGGCGACAAATTGAATCCTGTCGCTGATTTAGCAGCACCTTTCTTTGTGCCCGACTTGTGGTCACCCGCTTCCATGCCTGGCACAAGTGACGCCAGCCCCATCCATGACTTACCGGAAGCCGCAGCCTGCTTGATCTTGCGTTCCGCCTCAAGTTCCACCGTCTTTAGTCGCCGTTGGAGGTTCTGGTTTTCCTCCTGCATCTGCGCCAGTTCGCCGCCGATGGTTGCCATCTGCTCCTGTAACTGCTGATTGTGGTGCTCCAGCATCTGTTTCTGCTTTGTAACCGTAACGACTGCCTTTTTAAGGAGAGATATTTTTGCCTCGGGATCGCTGTTGGCCATCAGGGCAGCAACCTCCTCCTTAGTTGACATCCTCTGCAGGTAAAGAGTCAAACAGGGCTGGCAACGGAGAATGAAAAGACAAAAAAGAAGAGGCTCTTCGCGGGGTGGTTCCACCGCCAATTCTTTCCCTTCAAAAATAAAATTAAATAATGAAAAGAATGAAGAAAAGAAAAATTTTTTTAGAAGGTGCTCAGGCAAATGCGCCACCAAAGTCCGAGATGGTCATCAACTTCAGAGGCGGCAACACTAATGAAACGTAAGTTATACAACAACGATACATTCAAAGCGACGGATATGTTTACAAATAGAAAAGTAAAGCTACTAACCCACCCGTTGGTCGGCGCCGTTCATGACAACCTTCGATCCATATACACCAAAGCCCCACTACAACCATCACCACCACAGAATTTATCGCTTTCCTCTCCAGACGTTACGTGTTTAAGCCAGTCGTCAAACACCAGAACGGAGGAAATAAAGGCAGTTCTACACTAATCGCACTCGCCCTTCCAAGATGTATGGCCTAAACGTGTGATACGGCACGATAAACACCTCACCTGCATGAACTGTCTGTTCCGCATCCTCACCGAGTCGTACAACCCCAAGGTCATCCAACACAACGCAAAAAACGTAGCGATCGACATCAGGGAGCGGCAGCACCTCCACTCCCTCGGCATATGGCGGATTGGGCACCAGTTGCTGTAGCTCAGGTGGCACAGACTGTAGCCCGGCCTGTCTCACACATCTAGTTATCAACTCAGCAAGTCTATCAGCAACTATAACCTCATTGTGTGAAAGGTGGTCTCGCAAATGTGTTGGTGCGTTGGCACCGGATTGAGATTCGTAGTGAATTGTGAGGGCAAGCGATTCAATCTTACGAAGGCGACATCGCAACAGCTCAACTAGAAAAAATTGCGCACGTTGCACCTCGAGCGCCATAATATCCGAGGGTTTGAATGGAAGGAGGGAGATACCAGTGCTGCTCGTTGCTGCCTTCTGCTTCTCTTCCGCGCTCAACAACCTAATTTGTTCATTCTGCAAAGCCATTTGTGCTATGACACCGTCGATGACAGCCTCGGGATAGGGCAAAATATCGGGCGCACAACGCTCATTCTCCGTGGCCTGTATAAGTGACTTGAGGAGGTCGCCCGTGGCGTGACGGGATGCAAGCAAAAACGCGTTATCAACAACACCGCCGACGGAGTTGTTTACACTATTCGCCGCGTGGCCACTCCCGATAACGGGACTCCCTTCCCGGCTGAGGGCTTCGTCGAGGTGCTCCTCAAAAAACATGCACCTTTTTGAGGCTACACTTATGAAAGGACAGCGTTAAGAATAAAAGGGAGAGGAAAAACACGCGATGAATGAGAGGGTCCGCCACAATATACGCTTGTGGGGGCGTTAATTGACACAACGTGGCAGGGGACCAAAACAGGAGAGGGAGGGGGCGTATAGGACCAACAGCGAAAGCACATTAAATAATTTATGTAGTCGAAGTCCTCGTGCTTCCTCTCAAGTACTCTTTTATCGGCACCACGCTCAATCACGGTAGATGGATTATCAGCGGGCGTGGTGTCGCATTCAACCACGAAAAGAAAAGCAGCTTTCGATGCAGTCATCCCAACTCCATCACCCCGTCTCTATACTTCTCTTTAATACCAACACATTCATGCAACGCGACCTGCCTAGTGGATAAGTAATAGTTGTACCACCTGTTGTTAAACAAAGTGTCCTAAAAAGCTAAAAGAAAAAAAAAGAGAAGTTGGCTTAGGAAAGCTATTGCAAGTAACCCTTCGCCAGCGTGCCCTGCCTCATTCCCGCTCAATGCCGTATTACATTCACCAGCCCCCCACACACACAGAACTCGAACCACGTCCAAGACTGCGGAACCTGCTGTTACAACACTCAACAGGAGCACAGCGTACGCGAGGACGGCTCCCTTTAAACTGCATTGGCAAGGAGCGTAAGGAAGTAAATATGAGCATGCGACAGCACAAATGTATCCCCTCACTCAAATCACCGAATGGTCCTCGTGGCACCCCCGGTTGTATCGGCAGGAAATGGTGACACTTCACGCAACACTAGCTAACAATTCTAACAACAAAATATTTAAAAGTGTCATGGAGATGCTTCAGCTGACACACACACACAGACCCTAATCCTCCCCTACTGACTTTTCACACGTTAATCCCCTGGGCACTGTCCTAACCCATGTCACACCTCAATACCACAACAGGCACACACGTTCCAAGCCACACAGCAAATGGCACAGTAAGTGATGTGTGGTACCGCTAGCGGATAACTTATATATATATATATATACTCACATACAAATTTTTGAGTAATCTGTATCATTTGTCTATATTAACTGTGCCAATTGCTGATGAATATCCCTCTGCTGATTACCGTGTTGCATAAGCGCTGATTTCTTCTCACAGATGTGGTGCAGCACTGGATAGCTGAGCATCATTACGCACCAAGAGGATAAAACGACTACGGCAGAGTCACATGATGTAGGCACCATGAATCCCAACACTCCCCAGACTACACAGTTTTTTTTCTGCATGACTCTACGCCATCAAGCATATGATGCAGAGGGGTGAAAGAGAGAAAATTCAGGGTTTCAATGGGGGGAAATAATGGTAATAATAATCCAGAGAAATCCCCCTATAGTCATGTCCTTAAGTACTCAAATCCCCAAAACGCTCCCAAAGTCTGGTGTGATCCTCCACCGGGAATGTATAAAAAAACACTTACCTCGTATAATCCCATTTTGCTACACCGTTGATACTTTTCATTTTTCCAGATCCAGAAGTCATAGGTTTTTTTTATAATAAAAAAAACAGAAGTGATAGTCACAACAATCGGTAAGGTGAAGAAGCGGCAAGTTTCCCAAAGTCAACGTTGATGCTCCTAAGCGTCCCTCCGCTTGCCGTACGAGGCCAGTTCGGGGTGCAAGCTGCACAACTCACTAGTTGTCCTTCCTCCCTTCCCCCGTAGAACGTTTGCTTTGCATCCGTAACTCCAATATCTGATCCACGTGCTTCTGCATAACGCCACGAAGCTCCACCGATAATTCTTCCGCTGTGGATGTGGCTGCGTCATATTTGTGCTCGCCGATGTAAATGTACACATCCGCAGGAGAACCGGGCAGTCCCGTGAGTTTTGCTGGCCAAACTTCATGTGAGCCGTTATGAACCACATAGTACAGCCGTGAGTTATGCTGCAGTATCATCGTGAATGTGCCGTGGCGAAGTCCTTGAGTTTTTCCGGTGTGCGATTGAGAGCACCCTCGGGAAACAGGCAAAGGTTACCTCCCGAGTTAATGAACTCATCCGTTGCGACTTTCACTTGAGCCTGCTTCTCCTTGTCAACAGAGAAGCTGTTCTCGCTAGATGATGTGAAATAAATCGGGAAGTGTCCACACACATCAATCACCTTCCCCAGGAGCGGTAAATCCCATAAGGTGTGCTTAGCAAGCGCCCGTGAGTTTGACACATAACTAGGCGACATGACCTCGAGGAAAAGGAGTGTGTCGAAGAAGGATGTGTGACAGGAACATGTCACGTTGGCTTGCTGGAGTCCATGGGGATCGAGAGAGCCCTCCATCACCTTAATGTGGATGTGCGGGGTAAGAAACCTCAAGACTTTGCCCATCACTAAGCAAGAGAACCAGCACCCTATTTCCTCGCTGCGGCGCTTGGTTATCCACTTCATGCGTCTAGCGACACGAATAGGTATGCAGACGATGTAAACAGTCGTCACAGTTGCCAAAATGGAAATGCTGAACCACACCCGCATCACAACCACCGGAAAACGCCGCTCACGAAGAAGATACCAAAAAACACCGAAGATTAGGGCAAGCAAGAGAACTCCCAGGACGCTCATGGTGGCGAAAAGGTACTCTGTTGGCTAGTCAAAGAGAAAAATTGAAAAATGAGTGTCCACACCTGCAACAGCCGCCAGAAGAAGAAAAAAAAAGTTACGTAGATATGAACAGAAACCGGTAAGGGCATATCAACAGTTACTTATTTATTTAAATTTCCTGAGATAGCAATCGAACAACAATGTTGTTACGGGCAGTTATGTGCTTGTTATATGCTGCGCCTTTTACCCTGACACACGGGGGGAGGCACGTCTGCAGTGGGGTAATGAGGATTAAGTGCAAAAAAAAAAAAGCAACCCGTTATTATTGCCACTTTATCCCCTCCCCTTAATCCCTTCGTATACCCTGCCTGACATTGGGTTAAATGCGTATGCATATTTAGTCATGATCTATAGCGGCATACTCAAGGAGGTAATAATAATAACAATAATCCAAAGAAGGTTACAAGTCAAACCTGACGCTGTCTCCATTCCGACTTCCCTTCACTCCTCTGCGTTGTAAACAACGGGAGGGAAAACAATACAAAATAACAAAACAAAAAAGTGAGGAATGCTTAACCCATCACCCCACTGTTTATCTTATTTATCCAGTGCATAGATAAGTGCTGATCCATGGACAATGCATAAAGAGAAAAAGTTGGGAAGAAAAGATATTACGTTACAGACCTAAAATGTAAATAGTGTGCGTGCTCTCGATGTCCAGCACCCTTTCTTCCACAACGTTTTCAGAGGTCAGAAACAAGTCAACAACCGCACAAGCACACACAAAAAATAAAAGCAAAATAAGGCAATTCATAACACACAAACTGGTCGACTGCAGGTATAGGCTGATACAATCGAATGTAATTCCTACGCTATTCCCATCACTTAACGTAACCGTTAACGTTTCACACCTGGCCCGGTGTTTGCAGCTCTGCTGTACAAAAGTTAAAACATATCCATCGCAGCATCCAGTAGTAGCAAGCAAAATGAGAACCTAACCATCAAAAGTACATGCGCCGCTATGAAAAAGAAAGGAAGGAAAAGAGGGAAAAAAATATCAGAAAGCAACTCAAAAAAAAAAAGTTACATAAGAAAGAAAAAAGCAGAAGCCAACGCTCCAGCCAAGGCGAGGAAGGCCAATTAGCAACACCAATATCATGACTTACAGAGAAATTAAAAATGAAATAAAAATAGAGAGATATATACAGCAGGTACATAAGTAGCTATTGCTATTATTACTGACTTTTCCCAGTGGCTCGTATCAATACATTTACCACATTAAATAGGCAAGCACACAAACACAAAAGGGAACACAAATTGGCATTATTTTCCAAGAGTTGAATCAGAAACACGCAGGACAGAATGCATCACCACGAACGGGAACACTCACAACCCCTCAAACACGTTGCTACATCAAGACCATTTGCAAAGGAAGTGAGAAACGACAAAGAAAAGAAGCGAGACAGAGAGAAAATGATCAGCGTGGCAACAGCCTTCAACACGTACACCATTATCTCCTCCTTCCGTTTTATAGTCATACCTTTTTGGGTCAATCCACGTCCCTGATTTCATTGCTAAATAATACACTCCCCCCACCCCCGAAAAGTCTCCTTTCCCGCCCTCGCCGCGGAGAGAAAACCCGGATAATAGAAATGGACTATAAATGAGGAAAAAACTGTAATTTTTAAAGATGTGCACATGATTATTCCCACTGCGATTTCCAACTTAATGTTATTCTCTTTTCCTTTCGCTGTCGTTTCGTTCCATTCCTGTTGGCATCGCCGATGTTTCCCATCCGGCTGCTTTCCTCATCCTCTAGGACGCCACTGTTCCGAGCATATGCGTCCACGCCTTCAGAAGGGTTTGAAAACAAAGCAAAAAAGGATTTAAAAAAAAATGAAGCAATTAAATACAAAGAGTACCCTCTTTATTCCTTTATTGTAAAGTGTACATGAGGCGACTACACCACAAAAAAAAAAGATTCGCTTCATCTTGTTGGTGATACAACATAACGTGCACGAGTGTAAGCTTGACGCACTCTAGATGCCCACAAGCATATGGAAGTGGAACATACATATATCACATTAATAACAATAATAACAATTATGATAATAATGATAATTAGGCGAAATGAAGGGAAACTATGAAGGGAATGTAAGGGAAAGAGCACTGACAAACGTATTTAACGTATCAATCCACACAAGAAGCGGGAGTAAAGACGTAGGCAAGCATAAATGGGTTGAGTCCCTCCCTTCGGCCGATACCACGGTAGTAAGGAAAGTAAACAAGAGTTAGAGGGGGATAAAAATCAAGGGTAATGTTGTTGCTCATTGAAATCCTGATTTTCTTTTTCTTTCGGGAGGCTACATGTCATTTCCACCAGCTTCCTCTAGCTTTCTCCTCTGTTACCACGCTTCGACACTGTGCACACTGACACAAAAGAGAGCACTAGGGCTCCACCTCAGTTGTTTATATCCAACCTTGTGAAATTTCGAACTGCGTCACGATGCTGACTGGATTACCTTAGAGGGTTCGGGAATGCGGCACGGCGGCGGGCGAACCTGCGCCAGAGGGGGAATGGCGGTGTCCCCCGCAAGACCCTTCTCGTGCTTGCAGCCAAGGATACAACTGAAGTTTCTAACGCTTGTTACCTTGCCAGTCCTGCAAGACAAGCTCTCACCGGAGAAACCCCGTCTTTCCATGGAGCCGTACTGCTTCGCTGCCCCGGTAGGAAAGAACGGAGCTGGGGTTGTCTTGTGACACTTACCATGCGTGAAAGCACCACCGAGTGATTGGACATGTGCAATGGTGGGGCCACCTCTCAATATGGTTTTGGTGTGGGTGCCGTTCAATGGACAATGCATGGGGTCCGGTGGCATATAGGAAACTGCCGTGTTATCCACAACAGCCCAATGTTCAATGCTGGGTCTTGGGTGCGGCGCAGTAATGAGAGCAAAATTGGCTGGCACGGCATCCTGTGGACATGCTGCCACAGACGGCATGAATGCAAACTGGGGTGGACGTGTCGCGGCCGCTGTCGTCACTACGGGGTGTGTGACGCTTAAGCTTACAGCTTTGCAATCCCAATGGCAATTCTCACCGAACCCGGAAGTTATCTCCATCCCCGGAATATAATGGGGTTCTGCTTGCTTGCTGCCGTTCGTCCTCTGCCCTTCAATGCCTCCTGCCCACAACCAAGCACACTCTTTATTAGTACCCCTATTATTTGCTTCGGTTCACCCTAGATCGCTTAATTCTTTTCGCTGCGCTTTTTTTTTCTCTGTGACTCCTTCTTGAGAACGACAGAATGTTTAGTCTGTAGTTTATCACTAGAAAGACGAAGGCTGCAGTAAGACATCAAATAAATGATGTGCAAAAGAAGCAGTGGTAAACTGCCCACAATAAGATAAAGACGAAAAATGAATTTCCAAATATGCAGGAAGAAGGGTATGCATGGTATTTCCCACAACACTGGCTGTGCGCAAAGAACAAACACTTTAGAAATCGTTCATGGATACAGACATGCACCCCAGAGAGAAAAGAAAGAAAAAAAACGTAGCATAAACAGCAGCACCCCCTGGCCAGGAAGTCCTGCACAAGCTCGTAAGTTAATACGTGACACGTGAGGAGAGTTAATAGGCCAAACGCAGAGGTGTGGAAGTTGCTTGTTAACTCTTCTCCCACTTGCAGTGACCGCTATATACTTTTTTTTAGAAGGAGGGAAGGAGAACCCCGTTTCCAACACTATCCGCCTCGATTTGACTGCTGATACAACACTTTCAGAGAAAGCAGTGAACCCATCCCCCTGGTTGATTGCCACAGTATCCATTTTCACAACTAGGACAACAACGGCCACATGACTAATTTGAAGTCATGCATCGCCTGTAAAAGTAAAGAGACGACAACTCGAAAGGTGGTTGTTTGGACTCAGCGACCTTTTCGTCGTTAAACAGTAACCATTTCCCCGTATCCGGATCACGAATGTGGCATACGTAGTGCCCCACCTTGGCAGATGCCCCAATATGACTTATCATGGCATGCAGCTGGTACTGCGCCGGTCCATCATTGTCAGGGGCGGCTTCACCTTCCTGGGTCTCCGCCCGCCGCTCAGAACCAGAAGCCATTGCCATCTCTGTTCAATGTCATCGCGGCTGAATACGTAGTCGAGTGCCCTTTCGACGTCCATGCACGTCTGCCGTAGGGCATATGCAGCAACCTTTTCGTCAACGCCCATGCTCAGCAGCGTGGCGAGTGCGACCTCGTCCACTGGTCGGGTTTCTGCAGAGGCCGGTTTGTGCCAAAGCTCTCGTTCACCGCCGGGCATTTCCACCTCATTTTCCTGAAGTCCCGTTCCACGCAGGTACTCAAGGTCGATTGTCTCAGGAAAGTCGACAAAAACATCCCTCTTTACGATCGTCTTAGTTTCTATATCAAAGTAAGCTCGCCGGAGGAAAACCGTGAGAACCTCGGGGAACGAAGTAATTCGCATAGTTCTGTGGTATGTCACAAGTGTTCCGCAGACAGCACATTTGCATTCAATCTCCACGCTCTTCATCAGAGAAGCGATACACGCCCCCAGAGAGGTTCGAGGGCGTTTGTCTTCAATTTTCTCGTCTGTGAGCTCGTGACCGTCTGTAACACTCTTTTCAGCAGGCTCCAGAGGAATGGGAAGCGAAAGGCAACAATCTTTCTCATATGTGTAGCGCACTCTGTGGCACGACGAGCACTGCACACGATTCTCTATTTTCATCCTAAAGATGTCGGTTGGATGGCGGCTACTTCCCATTTCGGTACTTGATGGCTTCACGTGACGGTGCAACTCCTCCACAAGAAATAGGAAATATTCCTGCGCATCTTGCTGTCCAGAAGTACTGAATTCGGGATGCTTCTGTGCGAAGACGTGCTTGAAATCACGTGCCGTTATGCCATTGAGCCGCTCATTGCCAGCTACCGAAAAATCACCCGAAAGTAATCCACTGACGATGCGCTCCACTTGACAACTACGACAATTGTATGGGTTTTCTTGGCAAGCATCCTGGTGCCGCGTCTCACCGTTTAAGTAAAAAGCGTCTTTAAATGCTTGCAATGAAAACAGGCACTGTAGTACGCTGTTCATGTAGCATGCATTACCAAAGTTGTACATCCCCGTCCTCCCAGGACCAAACACAGGAACGAGTTCCTCCCCACTTTCTGTGATGCGGTTGAAATCGAATTGCGATGCGTAATCATATTGTATCTCACCCATACTTTTCGCAGTCTTTTTAGAGGTGTTTATATCAATCCCAAAGTGCTTCATATGGGCCTCGAAATGCACATCAGACACCTCATCATCACACGTATAGCAGTAAAAATCAGCCCCTGAAGGAGTTACTGTGCCGAGTTTCACAACAACATGATGCATCGTGGAATAGTAGTGTTCCAGAGCGTGTCCCTTTCCACCCACTTCGGGACGCGGGCACCCGACCGCTCCACACGTCATACACATCCAATTGTCTGCTTGGCAACCGCATCCATCAACAACACATGCTGCTGACTGATGTGGCCCTGACTCAAATGGACTGGGCTCCTGTTCGAGGGTAACCAAGTGCGGGCACTGTGGCCTTGTAAACGGTGTTTCGTGTTCACCCAAAGCATTCTGGGCACCAGTTGGAGCAGAATTCATGATGCCTTGGTAGCAGTCCTCCGCCTGCTCAGGGAGTGCAGAAAAGGTGACCAAACAAAGGGCACAACACATGGCACTTTCATACTCTTTTGGTAGCACAACAGACAGCATATTGATATCCTTTGGTACTTCCTTATCCTCTTTTGGCGGGAGCTCCCTCAACCACACGTATAGGGCGTGAGTAGGGCGTATTGAAATGTGTTTCTTAACGTGTGTTTTGCACAGAGCGACATGGCAACACATGCACACTAGCACACCGTCGTCATGTTTGCATGTCCTACAACAGTACGCGCACTCCTCCCTGTGAATGGCGGCCCCGTGATGCGGGGTCACTAGCGCCGACTCATCCCAGCAATGCGCGCAGGCCTCCTCGGAAATGACAAAGGGTGCTGGCATACTAAGTCAAATAATGTATTCCCCTTCTTACCCTCTCTATTCTGTTACTGTTAATGTGATTTGTATCAACGGTTTTCGTTCCTTCTTTATATATTTTTTTTTTTGAAGACCACCTATCGTACCCCATTGACAACAAAATATGAACAATAACAGCCGCATGATTGTAAATAACGCACAATACATGTCATGTTACATGGGGCATGGGGAAGGGGGTACGTGCGATGTCGCATTGCCCAAAGCAACCCAAGTTCACAACCTCGAAGCAGCACATGCCAATGGACGCCACCACCGCAGATAACACGTTTAACGTCAATGGTGGTAAACAGAGGGTGGGAATTGCACTCCTATACGCTTAACTGAAAAAGGAAAAGGAGCAATTGGTGACAAAAACAGAACCGTATACCTGTTCTGGTAACGTGCTGCGACTTAAGCAAGCAGACGCTCTCCGAATGTAGGTGGCAGGATTCAACTGAATACTCCCATGTATTACCACCCACCGCTTCAAAATCATACAGCACGACAGGAGGGGGCCACCGAGAGTTAGCGATATATGGCGTTGATATTCACGCTTCTTTCAATCAGCTTAAACACTACGTGAACCAAAAGACTACGGGAGTATACAAAAAGCTGATCTCCGATAAATACCTAAGCGCCTACCACCGGGAGAAGGAAGTAAGACTGCAGGGAGAAAAAAAATATTACGGTGTGGCCAAGTTCGGGACAATGCTGCATTCCCCTTCAGTGGCACTGTGAATGGCCCACAAACATATCACCGACAAAAGGAGAAAACGCCTCAGCTTCTTCAAAGTAAGTGCTGTAACTCGACACTGCCGACCACCTTGATGCTACACTTCGGCAGGGCGGCTAACAGTAAACCCCAACTACACTCACGGGTAAGAAACATGAGAGATACGCACAGCCCTTACATACCAGGCGCATCCACTCCTCCTCAGCCTGACATTCCACACATACGTAAGTGCATGCGCGACTCGTGTAACCGTGGGCTGTAACCTACCAAGCTTCCCATACGATACATCGTCGCCCAGCGAGAGAAAGTTAATTCCTATACGAATTCACTGTGGCACAATGCACGCGGTGCCAGTCGTGTCAAACAAAAGAATCCGGTGGCTCACCACCGGGTGTGAGTGATGGCCCTCAAGAATAGAAGGGAGACACCGTCATTCCTTCAGGAAGAACACTATGACGCACACAACAGGCGGCAAGCAGTGCTCCTTCAGTGGTCAAGGAGGAGCAACAGCGATGCCCGTAGTGCGGAAGTATACGGGACCAAGAAGAAGTGGCAGCGATGAGATGCGTGTGACAGTCGATAATCCCTCTCCATACATGTTTATCATCCCTTTAAAAACTTTTCATCCTCAAGGCAGCAAATCCAAATAGCAAAACAATTCTCAAATTTCTATGTATCATCATCCATGTTGCTAAAACTGTTCTTGCATTCGGCAGCTAGGCCAATCATCATGCTCATTTCAGTCGGCTAACTGTTGGTGAACATAGGCTTCCGTTTCTCTAAGAACGCCCTCATTCCTTCCTTCTGATCGTTAGCGCAAAATGTAGCCTGAAATACCAATTTTTCATATGCTAGACCTTCAGCCAACGAAGTCTCCAAAGCCCTGTTGACGCAGTTCTTCGCGAAAGTGGTTATCAGAGAGCTGTTAGAGGCAATTTTCTCCGCAGTGGACATTGCCACGGTAAGGAGGTCCTCGTGCTTCACGACACGAGACACTAATCCCGCCCGCTCTGCTTCCACTGCAGTATATTGTTGGCCTGTCAATATCCACTCCATCGCCCTACTCTTGCCAATGAGACGCGTGAGTCTTTGTGTACCGCCTATGCCTGGAATGATCCCAATCTTAGTCTCAGGCTGCCCAAAGACCGCCCTTTCGCTGGCCACAACAATATCACAGCACATCACTAGCTCACAACCCCCACCCAAAGCGAAACCATTAACTGCGGCAATTGTGGGTTTCTTGATGCTGGCAAGGCATTCAATGCCGTAGAACATGTTATCGTTGTACATATCAACAAAGTTTTTGTCAGCCATTGCTTTAATGTCAGCACCTGCACAGAATGCTTTACCTTCCCCTGTCAGAATAATTGCGGCCACCGACGGATCCTTGTCACACTTCAAGGATGCTTCCCCCAAAGTGTCTACCAAATCCTTATTTAATGCGTTGAGTTGATCAGGTCTGTTAAGTGTCAGTGTTGCAACTGCACCCTTCTGAGAACATTTTACCAAGGCCTCCATGGCAGAGCGTAAAACCACACCGGGACGCATGGTTTTTATTTAAAAATGTGGGTTTGACTAACGCTTTCAATATCAGAAGAGATTCTGGGAAGGAATCCTCTTATTTACATCGGACAGTTGATTAGCTTATATACGTATAAAATAAGTTGTGTATGGTCCTGCAGATATGTGACAGTAGCGGTAGAAAAAAAAACATGATGTAGTATAAAAGCATACCAAAATGGCTAAGGCACAACATCATCCTAGATACCCCACGATGCCTTCCTACAGAAAATATAAAACATCCATCTGATAATGCTTCAAGGATTGTGATCATCATTCTTAGCCTCAAACACGCGACAGCAATGAGGAAAATAAAATCCGTCAGCTAGCAAACTTTACATGAGCACTAAGAACAATTGTTCCCTTTACCCCTGCTTGGCAAAAAGTGTTACAAATTTCCACACCCTGACATAATGTTGCAGATACCTGTTTTCGTATTCCGGTGAATCCCCACCTCCCTCGTGGGGTGGTGAATTGTCGAGGAATTTCTCTTTACACAGTACATTGCCGACGGGAAGCAATATTAATTCACCCTTACTACGAACTAAGGCAGTGCAGATAAAATAAGTCCTACAACCATCCCATTACATCACGAAAACAAAGTTAGTAGGACATAGCAAAATGTGTCCTGTAGCGCTATGGGCGAGTCATAGCAAAGGGGGTTGCACACAACTAAACGTCACGGGAAGGGGAAAAAACGAGTTTGGTACCTTGAAAATGCTCTTATTTACCGATACGGTGAAGCGAAAGACAATGGAAGGGTACAGCCCTTCCAAAAGGCAGCGCTCAAAGAGCAACAATGAATAATTCCATGAACGAGCGAAACATGAGTGATGAATAACACCGAACGGGCAGGCTTGGAGTGTAGATCCTATAAGCTTCAAGCCCTGCCCGTTCGGTGACAATGTTGTGAAGGGGGTGATAGAAATTCACCATGTCAAGGGTAATCGCTATCATCAGGTGCTTAAAGCTAAACAAGCGGAATCTCATCCGATAACGTTACTTGTAGTACGCCATATAAACTTGGCCATTGTAATGCCTCGACCGTCCAGCACCGATATCTAAAAAAGATAAGCAGATTCAAAATAAGGTGACTTCCCAATAAAGGTAAATGATACCCATACATGTTTTTGGACACACTGAGGCAGTTGCTTACTTCCATAACAATAAAGCAAAATAAATACACATAGAAGCATGCTCGCTAAATATACATAAATGTATACAGCCTTTCTCCTTACTTAGAACCCGTCACAGTGATCAAGGCACAAATAGACCAAAGAATCCATGCTGGTCACTCAGACCTCCAAAAGCGTGCGTACTAGAGATCACCCAGCATCTCTAACTTTGTATTAACTTCTTTCACAACGTCCTCTTGAGTGCGTCTCAGCTCATCAGCCTTTTTTGTATCACTATTGATTAAACGGGTCATATGCTCCACAGCTAATTTGACGTTCTTCACTGCCGTTTCCTCTGTACATCCTTCAAAAAAGGGATGCCTCAATAAGTCAGCTGCAAGTGGCCGTTCCTGAGGATCCCGGACCAGACATTTTCTAATAAAATCACGGGCATTCTCAGAGTATGCGGGCCTCTCCGGCAGAGAGGGTATCGTATCACCTGCTATCTTACCCAGTAATTGGAACAAGTTCATCTCATCTGGTGGTGCCCATGGATTCTTGCCAGTTACCGTGGCAATGACGGTGAGTCCTAGGGACCATATGTCACTACTAAAACTGTACGACGTTTGTTCCAAACGTTCCGGTGCCATGAAATACATGGTACCTACGTAGGTTGAAGAAACATCAAGAGTTTGAACCAATTTTGAAACCCCAAAATCGCTAATCTTGACGTACCCATCATCCCGGATGAGCAAATTACTTGGCTTTAGGTCTCTGTGGATTACGCGCTTAGTATCATGGAGGTACACAAGCCCTGAAACAACCTGGAAGAAGATGTCTCTTAGAATTGACTCTTCTATACCCTCCCAAAAATAGCTCATATCTTTTAGAGTGTAGGCCATCCACTCCATCGGTATCACAATGGCACCCTCCTCTGAATCCCAGAAGGCGCCTAAATTTTTCATGACAAAGGGAGAATCAGAATGGGAACTGAAAAATGATAATTCCCTATCCACTTCGTCTCGGTGTAATTTGGACGTTATTGGTATGTGCTTCAGAGCAACCGGAGTTTTATCCCTCAACTTGGAAAAATGGACTGTGCCACTTGCACCGCGACCGATAATTCTGCTTGCTGTAGGGTCAATGTCATCTTTCGTTACGCTTGCAAGTATCTTCCTCCCATCTTTAGTAAACATACCAGTATCATTTAATAAAAATGCTCGTAGCTGAAGGCAATTGTTATTCCTTATCTGGTAGGACTGTAAGTCGCGTTGTGCCTTTTCAACGGCAGTAGCATCCAGTGAAAGTCCTCCTCTCTTCATTCAGGTGGAGTTTCAACTAGCTGCGTGGCCGAGTAATAGGTAGTCTAACACGTAAAAACAAGCTAAAGATTTGAATAGCTACCACGGAGCAGAGACACGGATTCAAACATAATAAATTTCTACTAACCTCAAGTCAGCTGAGAAGCGCATAGGAACCCAACAATGGAAAAAGATATGCAATAAAAATTACATAATGTAAAAATAATATGAGAAAGTTAACACAGAAAGTGGGAAAAAATAGAATTAGTTGATACGTAAGACGATGTCTTTACCCTTCCTAACCGTACCCGACAACCCACAGCTCAGTGGCGGTGAAGCATCGACATTGTGGTTACTACAACTGCGGTTAGATCCTGCAGTTGGAATAATACTCTTCTTCTCCAGCTCCAAGGCAGACACACATACACGCCATAAATCGGCTGACCTATATGCGGCTACTGGCGTCGTTTTGCGAACCTATTTAAGTCACAGAAGCAAATGAACGTGTTTAGAGTGTCCACAAATAACACAGAGTGGCTTACCCCATTGGGGTTTGAAATTATCACAAACAAAGTTGGTGTTGTTCCTTACAGGCAGCCTTCATCTTCTCTGCTTCTTGACGGAACCGAGATGTTACACTCCACTTACGATCCTGTGTCAAACGTTTCAAAGGGGCTGCTGAATTATTAGAAGACCTTTCTTTACTGATATTTGCCTCAGGATTCCCGTTGGTACTCCTACTAGCCGATCATCAATACTTCCTCGATGCTTGAACAGGGAGTGAGCTCGGCTTTCCAGAGTTACCCTAGACCCACCAGTGTTTCGACTGTTAACGGAACCATACAAACCAGTAGTACAAGAAGCTGACTGTTTCAACCCCTTAGTCGAACCCTTAGCACTCCCATCCATCTCCCCTCTCTTCGGGGAAGGCAAGGGACGTATGCGTTGACATGACAGTGAGGAGTTGAAATGTGACATCAAGCCGTGTGTCTCTCTATTAGATGACAGGTTACCGAGGAGCGTCAAAACTCCACACCTTGGGCGAATAACCAGTGTCCCCTCACCGCTACCCCCAAATATGTCACGAAGGATTAGTCTATTAGAAAGAACCATGCCATGGTGTTCCGCTTGAATTTCTGATGGCTTCAAATTATTCACGCGCAAGAAGTCGGAACCCTCAAAAGAACATCGGATACATCTGACGAATCACTGATCACAAGTTTGACAGCTCCCTCATCAGTGTGATGTGGCTCCCTTAGCCATACTCTCACCATAGACATCCGCTACCCCTGTCCCAAATATGAGAATTATTACAAAGCAGCTGTGGCGTTGGCAAGGATGTAGAAAGTGCATCTGGGGACAAATTAAAAAGGTTTTGTTATTCCTTTTACCTAAACACAAAGAAAAAACAAAAGAAGGTAATTTGCGCAGTCCGGATGAAACAATCAAAAAAAATTTCCCCAAAGTTCCATGTATGACGCACCCAATATGGAAAGAAGCGAAGCAGCATTCCCCTGAATATTTCGGTGTAGAGGTTAATAAGCGGTCCTGAAAAGTGGGCACTGTGTACTTGACTAGTGTCCACTAACTGAGCGTTCACCACCTTACCAGGAAAGAAAATGTACCGGACACAGGGCACGTAACCTCTCACAGCGTATAACCCTATGAACACCAGATGTATGAACGATAAACAAAAAAAATTATATGCGTTCCATCTAAGCATGCACATCACGGAAGCTATGTTGGGGGGCCTTAATAATAATAATGCTGCAGAAATTGCTCCGTTGGGAGGACACACCATGCTAGTACAGCGCCATCGTAGAAGTCATGGACATGTATATACTTGTGTAATTGCATGGACAATCGTATAAGGTCAACCAAATGTATGGGGTGTAAGTTTACCATTATTATGGCGCATAATGTCAAGAAGAAAAAATGGTTAAAAGGTATTAGAGGTAGATGAGTACCAAGGAAATGTGTATTAGCTATTTCAAAAGCGAAGAAGCACATAAACGAAATGAAATAACGGGTGTCGAACTTAACAAACACAGCGACAGTGCCTGCATTGCGCACAACTCGGTAGAACAAGCCCTCAAAATATCCACGACGATTATGCGAGCAGCAAACAACCCATCATAGATGGGCTGTCAACTAAAGCAAAAATACAGTGAAACCTTCGCCATCAAGTTGAAAGCTTTAATCCAACAAAAAATGATGCCGAGTTTCCGGCTCTTCACATGCATGGGAAGAAACATTATCGTTACTGAACAGCAAACTAGTACGGCTATCGCTTCTGATTAAGAAACATCCAACGCTAACGGTTAAATATCTACGAACGTCACTATAGTAGGATCCTGTAATACTCGTGCATTGTACAACAAAGAAATATTGCACCGATAGTCTGTCATGCACAAAAACTAGAATAGTACCGTAAGTTGTGCCACTGAGTGAGCCATCTTAACACCTCTCCGCCTCCAAACCCCACTCAGAGGTCCCCACGATGACGCAACGACCATTTCAGAACGCACATCCTATAACTCAATTAAGCCCTACAAATGCTACAAGGAATTATCAAAACAGAAAACGCATTATTTATTGATGTAGCTCTCCCATATTTTTTATTTGTATCATATAAACATATATTCGTAGGCAAATATACCACTCTACGAGAGTATAAATGAAAAGAAATAAGTATTAATTGGCTACCTAGGTGATTACATATTGGCACTGGTTAAATCCAATATATATATAGTTTTTTAATGACACCCTTGCATTTCTTTATGTGTGACAATCACCCTGGGTTTATTAGCCTCATCTCCTTCCTCGTTAGTAATGGAAGCCATATTGCTCAGTTAATCAGCGCATCATTTTATTCAGTTTCCGCCTCCAATACTAAGAAGGGATTCTGAAACAGTTCATCAAAGGCAGCCAACACATCTTCAATAAATTCTTCATTTGTTTCCTCAGTTGAGAAAAATTTAAAGATGGAGTCGTGTCTTGTCCTTTCAGTACCATTTTTCCATACTATTGGCTTGACAGAAATTGTTTTGAGTGTGGAATCAAGCTCACGTAAATAAGTTCCCTCCTCTACACAAATATTCGATCGAAATGTTACCATTACACAGCGACAAATAGTCCCTTCCCGAATACTAGTCTTAACGTTAAAATCTGTCAGAGCACGCGCAAGCCGCTGGTCCAAAGGTCCACATAACAACAACCTTACTGGAGACTCCGGTGCTGTGAACGCTTCGCTCCAGAAACCGTCCACCTTCCCCAGTTGTTCCTGGCGCTTCTCGAACAAAACTTCGATTCGTTCACGGAACTCGGCACGTATGCCAACAAGAGCATTGTCAGTCTGACTTTGAATTCTCTGCACCTCTGCACTGCACTTCGCGATAGCATCAATAACATCCTGAGGAACGAGCTCCATGTGAAGTGGTTAATCTATGTATGGACAGATGAGAAAAGGAATGAAGACAAAAGTTGTGGTGAAATCAATTAACGCATTGTAAGGGAGAAAATCAAACTGCGCTAAGCAACCGCAAGGTTTGTTATTGCTACCTACGTTAGAGAATGGTCTTCACAAAACACAATTTTTTTTAGTAAACCTTGCCACTGTGACAAATTGGTCAAATTCTTTTCGCCAGTGAGACACCCAAACGGCATATCATCCGTATGCCATTGTACAAAACTGGATATACGGGGGCCTCCCTCGCGCCGTTTTGTTCTCCAAGCTCTTGATGATGCTTTTCTTCATCTCTGAATTGTGCTATATAATCTTTTACTTCCTTCCAGTTCTTCGCTTCGTCGTCCTGTAGGATACTATCCATTCAAGGACTTGTAGTTCACGAAGCTGATCGTTGTAGTGTTGCGCAATAGTCACCTCAACAGCAGCATGACAGCACATAACCGCCTCCTTTCCTAGAAGGGCAGTGACGCTTCCGAGGGCAAAAGCACCAAAATGAAACAGTGGATCGAGTGAAGTTAGTTGTACCGAATGCTTGTGGGCCAAATCATTCATAACTTTCTCGTGGACCACTTCGTCCCCCAATATCTCTTTCACAATGGGTACACTACTATCAAGGGGAGACAACCAGAGTAGCTGGTATTTGCATATGCGTACAGCCCCTACCTCACCAGCCTGGTCAACCCTGATAGCTTCATCAAGCTTTTGTCTCCTCGTGTACCGGTTATAAACCTGCGCGGAGCGCTCAAGACTACCCAACGACCTACGAAGCATTGATTTACAGGCTCTCGAAGAAGGGGTGATATATATTGAGAAAATTAAACAGTACAATGCATAGATAACTATTAGAAGAAGATGGTGTGTCACACGGATGGAAGTGACTGCGTTTAAACATAAAGATATCACGCCAAAAGGTGTTGGCGAGAGGGAGCAAATAAAGCAGCACTGCATAGCAGCGAGGGAAGCCGTGTACTATAGAAGAAAATATATAACCAGCACCCCAAGCGCAACCATTAAAACGCGTGTGTAAACTGGTCCGCAGACAGACGAAAGACATGTGGGCCACCACGTGGCATTAAAATGCGCATGTGAGCTGTAAGCAGCGTAAAGCGAAGAATATTTTAGCGTAACATACTGAAGTAGCAGAGCTTGATAGATGCTTAGGGGAAGCTTAACACGAAGCAGTCTCCAGCCGTATGGCAACTCGCGACCGAATCTATCACATCCTCAACGGTCAGGCAGACTGGAAGATACGGACATCGTCATACCAACAGCAGAGGTCAGCGAAAAACCCCGTGATATCCCGGGATTAAAGTGAGCTCAAATCGCAACACCATTTTCCCCCACTAACGTCTGTGGGTCACAGGAACCGCGTGCTTCCGCATGGTGAAGTTTTCCCCGTAGCATGCACATGGTAACAAACGACCCCAAAGCGAGAAGCGCGAATCACCACACTGGAGCATGGCACGGTAACCCTTCCAGGAGAGTGCGCAGGGACGAGAGCTTTAAATAGCTTATCGAAGAAAATCACAGCTGCTGACGCTTGAACAATGGTTCCGGCTCCACACTCTCAGGCCCAGATGTCGCACAAGAGCCACAAACATCCTTATTTCAACTTCCGTGCAATTCTGAGAACGGAGGAATGCAAGCGATACTCACCACGCACACCGCGCAACATAACTCCGCCACAGTACCATGACCCATGCTTTTGGAGTTCGCATTGCTACTGATGTGGGGCATCAAGGGTTTAAGAGCCCACTATAGGATAAAGGACTGAGTGTTACGCGGTAGCCCACTGACGGGACAAACACAGCTGCCTGCGTCGTGGGAAACTCATCACGGCACGAAGGACCCGATGTGAGCGAGATTTTTAGCAACAACAGCGGGAACAACCATTTAATTCTCCGCAAACTTTGGTAGAATGCGCACCGAGCAGCCACCCACCTCGTCACAAAGGGTATCTGCTGTGTTAGCGGCATGAACGGGCCTTCCCACCACCGCCAGGCGTAACGGTAGATAGATGCATACAGATTGAGGAACGTAGACACATTCATCTCTAGAGGTCGAGATATGCCCGCTACAATATACTCTGGCCCGCAGTGGAACCAGTCGCCCAAGTTATGCCTCTTGAAGGACGATTGAATGCAGTTTCCTGTCGTCGGGGTTGAGGGCAAGGATGTACGTCGTGTTCGTGAGCCAATGGAAAATGACCCCCTCTCCGTCCTGAAAACTCATGCGGGAGTATAAAACCTCCATCCAACACATAATAGGCTCATTAGGCCTCTTACGGCCAACAGAACCCATGGGAGCCACATGTAACAGTCGTGGTGGAGCATTCCCTCATGAGCATCAGAGTCAAAAGGATGGCCACTGCGAGCCTTCGGTGGAAAGAAAAAAGAATGACAGAGCTCATTTTGAAACCGGTGGCGGGGCGCTACAGCACAACGCTTGGCGCCCCCTCAGCCTCCCTGACCGTGACCGTGTGTCATCGCACCGCACTTATTTCTTCAGCCTCACGCCTTCCCCCTCCGATGCAGTTGCCATAACTTTCCGCGGGAGGACGAGATGCCCATACCATAGCTCCTATGGTATCGTACGAGGCTTCTTAACATGCATTTAGATATCCATGATTTCTGAAGTCCACACCTGTAGCGGCATACACAGACGCTCCCTTTTCTGCGCTTCTGTTCCGTCCACATCAAGCTTAGCGCTAGACTGTGCACTGGACCGAACAACATACGTTTTGTGAGTCTTCAAGCTCAGCAGTCTTGTTTATAGTTTGCAGGAAGAAGTAAATTTTAGTGTATTGTAAAGCACATGTGTTATGCATTAACATGTCCAATTGAATCTGCTTTGGGATTCTAGAAACCCTTAGAAGGCAAAATCAACCTAGGCGGCAACCGCTATTTTTCTCTTCTCACATTGACATTAGCAATAAAATGGGAAAGCATCAAGAGAAAACGCTCATGTGGCTCGCATATCGCGGTGCGACACGGTTATGAGTTGCTTATGGTCGATCACGCTATATAGCTGAGGACCAATTATAACCATGCGCATAGTGTATTACCACACTTTGCTTTATAGGTGATCCCATGCATCTTTCGATCCAAGTAGGCCCAAAACTGTGGCGATGAGTGCACGCCTTCAATTCAATATATCCCCTTTATGGTTATGTCCCATCAACATGGTGCCGAGGGCCGGCGACCTCAACAGGCCACTGCCACGATCCGGTACAGGAGGCGGTGGGACTCACTCCAGGCGCATCGCGGTGCCACTGGCCGTCTGAGGTAAATGATTATTATTGGTGTTGTTTTGCATGTGTTGTTGTGGCGGGACACTCATTTACCGTCCCTCCCTGCTGCTGCAGAGCGTTGACATCGAGCAGGGCCCGTGAGACTTTTGATGCCCGGTGGATGTTATCAGCCAATGGTGTCTCTGCCGGCCAAAGCGGCTGCATTTGGATCATGTGACATTTTGCATCACTGATGCGGGAGACAAACATTAGAAAGGGGAAATGCGATAATTTCAGTTTAATTGGTTTCCAACGTGTTGGGATGGCTTATGTGGCTCATGATTGTGGCGTGTCAAAAATTAGTTTGCGAGAGCGTAGAAGCTCGAAGAAGCCGGTTGGTTGCCTCATGCAACTGCGTGCTTGGAATCGGATACTCGACCACGCCCCACCTGCTGGCTATGCACGGCTACAACGGACTGAATGCGAGGGGAGTGTTTCCATGCCAGGTGTGCAAGCGGCTGCTCAAGGCATATGTCAACATGGCGCAGGACATAATTGAGAGACACGAGGGCATTAAACCCTCGGAACCCACAGTACAACCGAATAAGAGGAGGTGTGGTGTGTGGGGAGCAGGCAGATATGAGGGAGTGGTGTGGTGCCTTAAGCAGCACGGGGCCGAGGCATCGCTGACGAAGCACATGGTGTTTCCGGGCCCCGCGCAGTGCATTGCGGCACTGAATGCACCTGAGGACGTGGCTGCAGGGGCAGAGGGGAGGAGAGAGTGGCCGGTACATGAGGCCTGTCGTGTTCAAGCGGGAATCGCAGTGTGTGTGCTGCAGCTGTCGGATGCCTGAGGTGCGGGAGGCCGAGGAAGGGCATAACGAGACAGGCCACGTGGGGCAGATTGGAGTCGAAGCAATCTCAACAGAATGTCGAGGGAAGAGAAGGGAAAGAAGGGGATGATGTTAAGGTCTTCTGTTCGTGTCTGGAAAACCAGCCAGAAGAAAGGGCATCCCATCCTATCGTATATTAGGGAATCTCACTCAAACGACAAGCTGGTCACGCTGAACCTGTTGTTTGATGTGCACAGCTGGAAGGAAAAAGTAACACAGGAGGATAATAGCGGAAAGGAATATGAAACGTGGCGTGGGAATTTATCGCAGAACGCAGCCAAGAGAGTTCATGAGGCTGTTAGGAATGGTGCGGCAGACGATGAGCAGTGATGAGACGCCGAAGACACTCCTTCCAGCGCTCTTCAGGATGGACGATATGATAAAGCCCGCCATCGCGGACAGGCAGAGTCTCACTGTCCATCCGAAGAAGCAGGATCACCAGCCTTTTTCTGATAATTTTGTTGTTGTTAGTAAGTCTTCCTGTCTGCATAAACCCCTATCTAACAATGTGGCCCTGTACGTAGCGGGAAATGGAACACAAAGTCGTGCACCTTGTACTCAGAGAGCCGAGCGGCCTCCTGTTGCGACGCTGAGGAAGCGTACGGAGAAAAATGGGCTTACGCGTGGCATTTTCTCTAGTCATCGGGATTTAGGGAGAGCTCAGTAGTGTCACACCTGAATCACGTGTAGATAAAAGGCGCAACGAGAAAAAAGTGCATCCCACTTCTCTTGCGATTACGAAGAGTGACGGGAGAGTTGTCAGTGGATGATGATCTGCTTTACCTAGAGAAAGGTTGTTTAGTACAGCTAAATTAGCTTCTTGCACGTTAGGATGTTCTGAAATACGATTATTTTTACTATTTACCACTCGTCACTGATTCACACCCTTGGCGTAACGGTGCCACAACAGTGGTTGCTACCATGGACGGCAATGGGTTAGGGTTAAGGGTGTACTCTATAACTATTCGCATCGTTTATGTTTTGCCCTTTTAGACGGCCTATCCCATGTGGTGAGATGTGACCTCACAGGGAAATTTTTGTGTGGTGTCTATGAGCCGGCCATGTTCATTAAATTCTATTGGTTTCACAATATCATTGTTAAAAGAATTATGGTTTATCGCCCGTAGGGGCGGTGCTGGTAGTTTCTGAACTTTATCCCATCGATCAGTTAAGTGGCAACGACTAAGATGTTCATCCAGTGGTGTGGATTGACTCTCAAAATTCCCCGAGGATATTGGTGGAAGAAGAGCTTACCACTCCGCTCATTTGCAGCAGCTGCAGTCATTCACCAAAAGGTGACTAACGAGAGTTTGTTGACCCAATCTGACGGACAGGAAGAACAACCAAGCAGCGCCAATTTTCCACTCTGATAATAACCACAGACACTCTACTACTAGAACACTGGATTACGATGCTGTTCGTTCCATCCTGGGTTATCCTAGTCGCACCGGGACCTGAAGATTGAAGTCCACATTAAGGTCTTAAGGTGTGGCGCTGTGAGGGACACATTCGATGCCTTTTTCCAATTCCGTACCACATTTTAAGTAAATTTCATATGGATTGGATCCAAGGCCTTCTGGTTGCGAAGCTTGATCACCGGATGCAAATCTTACCGGGTTAAAAATTAAGCCCCGTACTCTTGTCCGGAAGTTTTCCCTTTCTTCATATTTTCACCCGATGGGTTCTCCTTCCCTTGCCAACTCCGCACCTGGGTGGTGCCTATGGGCCCGTTGTGATACCATGGCTTCTAACATAGCCCTGGGGGGTCGCCATCCGGCCCCATTATTCGGGTTCCAATGACCCTCATCAAGTGGGAGGTCGTAGGCAGCCGGAGGACAATTCGACAGTACAAATCTCCACTGAGGTCAAGGCATGTACGCGGGCCGTTGCCCCGCTCCCATATGCGTAGTGAAATTGGCATACCACGGTGAACAGTTCGTCGCGTGTTGGTTATAAGAGTATTTTAAAGCCAACTGCTTTTGCAAGGAAGCCCACTGTCTTTGACGCGAGGAAAGCAGAAATAAAGGGCGGGAAAAGGGACCGAGGCTTGGGTCGCTATCGTGGCAGAATTAGTCCGACTTCCTGTGGTTAACTGCAGTGCGTCCAGTGCCTTTGGATTGCACCATTCACAGCCTCTGGAAGGATGTGCGGCATTTATGGTTTGGGATTGATATGGGCACTTCCGTGCTTTCTCAAGGTGCAAACTCCCTTTCGGAGGGGACCAAATGCGGAAACCGTGCCTTACCCACGATAACTGTGGTCTGATGCGGGCACGCGGTCGCTTCAGGGTCGCTGTAGTGGGCGCTGTTGGCGCTAGTGGCATTCGGACCGGTGTGAGTGAGGTGGCTCTTCTCGCGCTTGGTAGTGGGTTGGTGCACATGTCGTACGCTCGTTGGGAGGGTGTAGCGGCTTTGCTGACAAGGATCGGGTATTCTTCCGTAGCTGAGTGTGCTTGCAGCCACACCCTACGGCGCCGCTTTCAAAGGCGTAGAGGGTATCGGTTATATACACTGAGTGTGCTTCATTGCCGTGTATCAATCCTTGGATGCGGAGGGTCGGCGATCGTACTGCGCCCTGGGGGCCCTTGCTTCAATGCGGGAAATCGGTTTTAATATGACTTGGTCTCATCCTGTACTGATTGCCATTGGTGTGTTGCATCAAAGTGCGGGTGTGTCTTTTTTCCCCCCAAGCAAGGTACTAGCTATGATAACAATTGCAACAGAGGACGGGCAAGATATATTTAATCACGTACGTGTTTCCAAATTACTAAAGCCACGTTGGAGCGCAATGTGCAATTGGCGCGTAGAGCTTCTGTGGATGTGTTGCTTTGTGGGGTGAACCACATACAGAATAAGCTTTTTGGCCGACTCCACGCCTGTCAGCGGAATCGGAACTGATAATTTATTACGCTATTTCGTCAAATCATCTACCACCTTAATGTAGCTTGTTGTTTATTTGCAACGTCTTTCATTCTAGTCTGGTATTTGCATTATCTTTTTTCTCTTTTCAACGATTCGGAACTTGAGCGCGTATAGTGAATTGCATGTATCACTTTGCTGAACTCTTTACATCTTCTTTTACCTCTTTGTTTGGTATAATGATTGAAGGTGGTGATGAGACGCCTTATATCTCTGGAAAACGTGATACTAACATGATCTAATGTAATATCTCTGTTTCCTACTGGAGGACTCAATTTTTATTTTTGTGGAGCAACTGGACTTTGTCGCGTGGGTGATGATTGAACGGGTATGACCTTCGTGTCGCCGTTGTTGCACTCCTATATGGTGTTTTATGGTGTGAAAAATACAAAGCGGGATTCTTCACGTTACGTATTTTTTTTGTTATGATTTACATTTGATATGTTGATGTTGTTTTTGCGCCTTTCATGGCTGTCAGTTACAGCTGATGCATTTTAACCTATTTTCTTCCTCTACTTTTTTCCCCCTTATCGTGGCACCATGAACAGGCAGAATAACTGTGGCGTACTATCAGTTAACATAAAGTATTAACAATTGGCATATTGCTTTCCTGCTAAATAGAATTTTTATTTTTATTTCTTTGAGGTGCTTTTGCGTACCCCACTTCTTTTCTTTGTTACCGCCCCGGCTCTATCATTATCATCAACAGAGACTAGAACGAAGTCACC
Organism: Trypanosoma congolense; assembly: GCA_002287245.1. NCBI lineage: Eukaryota > Euglenozoa > Kinetoplastea > Trypanosomatida > Trypanosomatidae > Trypanosoma > Trypanosoma congolense. Next base: position 679,652 of record NHOR01000125.1, on the reverse strand, counting down.
CATAATATCTACTAAAACAAAAATTCGAAAAAGATAAAGAAAATAGATAAGTAACGTAATGTAGCGGCCCTACGCGCAGTCACACGCCGATTATTAGGGCTTCTTGTTTTAGGATTGCAATATGCGTAAAGTATTGGAAGCCTTTTCTCGTGATTTTATGACAATCTTTGCATATAATCGTAGCAGCCGTACGGGAAATTTGTGTCATATCATAACTAACTTCAGCTGTCAACAGTTTCGTCCCGTTTTTAAACTTCTTCCAGAACTGTAAGGAAAATGGTAAAAATGGTGCTAACCTCTGACTTCTGCAACACCGGCCCTCGTTATAATTGATTTATCTCGTCTCGCTCTCTAGGGCAGCCGGTGTTGTTGGTCGGAAGTAAGGCAACTCCGGTCCTAATGGTTAGTTTCTTTCCCACTTCACAACGACAACTTTTGCTCTCAGCTCCTTTTCCTTATGGAATCTTTTGACAGATACTGTTTTCACAATGGGATAAGAGATGGGTTGGTGCGTGCTTCGTAACTAGGGGTTGTTGACCCCTCGTTAGTAAATTAAGGAAATGTGTAACGGGTTGGGTACTATGCTGAGTATCATCTCTTACCCCCTAAGTACAAAAGGAGGGATGGCGGACGTGATAACAGATCCATCCCCAGATGAAGGATATAACGAATGCCGGTGAAGAGCGAGATATGTCATACTTTCTTATTTTTTTTTCGGCGGCTCCATCGTTAGCTTTCAATTATAGTGCTTGCTTGGCCTTCTGCTTTGCTTAATGCTACAACACCCTACGAATATGTACATTTGTAGATGATAGGTGGATCGCTGAAGCAACCTCGTTAGACTAGTTCATGGAAGGGGTTCCTGGCCCCTGAGTTGTTGTTGTTGTTCAGCTCATGAAATTTTTTTAATGCTTGAAGCGGAGAGGTACCCGACTTCTCCTTTCTTTTGCCTCTTTGGAGAAGGGGTAACACATGACACCGATTGTTTAACTTTATCAACGGTTTTACAGCTTTTAACTGTTTACATTAAAGCTGTTTTGCTATGATTGAAGCGTCGTGTGCACGACTTCACCTTATTTATTAGATGTTACTCTGTTTTTGTTCTCTTATACCAATAATACCGCTGTTTGTGATGCTGAATTGTAAGGTAATGTTGCTTTTGGTCATTGTTATCAATTATCATAAGATTTAGACATGCAACGTTTGTAAGATAGGTTTTGTTGGCACAGTGTCTGTTCATGCTCAGACTCACTGGCAGATGATTTTTCGGTTTCTTAGGAACGCGGATTATTTATTCCTATACACGATCAATATGCAAACTGATTGTGACGTGGTATTTCGTTGTTTATCATGGTTATCTCCTATATTCTTGATACTTTTTTTTCCTTTGCTAAATATATGTGTGAATGTTTTCCTTTTTTTTTTTAGCTAGGCGCTCCCTACGATTTTATGTTGCCAATCAGTACGCCTGCCGCCAAGGAACTGGCGAAGGAGTTCGTTGATTTCATTAAAGAGGCATGCACACCGTTTCACGCCGTGGAAGTGCTTTCTTCTTGGCTGTTAAAGGCGGGTTATAACAGGTTACAAGAGGGTGAGGCTTGGCCCAAACTTCTAAATGGAGGCAAATATTTTGTGACTAGGAATGACAGTAGTCTGATTGCCTTTGCTGTCGGTGGAAAGTTTGAATCAAATAACGGTTTGAAAATTATTGGCGCCCATACAGATTCGCCAAATCTTGCTTTAAAGCCGCGGTCAAAAGCCGGAAAAGGTGATTATAAGGGTGTTGCTGTTCAATGCTATGGAGGTGGCTTGTGGCATACCTGGTTTGATCGTGATTTGACAGTGGCTGGAAGGGTTTTTATTTCTTCTTCTAACCTGGAAAAACGTCTGGTCAAATTGAACAGACCAATTATGCGGATCCCAACACTTGCTATTCATTTGCAGTCGACAGAAGAGCGAAATGCTTTTGGTCCTAACAAAGAAAAACATCTGGTACCCATTATAGCCACAGCCCTCACGGAATCCCAGGACGATAAAGTGAGTGAACACCATAACTCGCACTTGCTAACTTTGCTGGCGGAGTCGCTGGGATGTGAACCAAACGAAATTGTCGATTATGATTTAAGTGTGATTGATACCCAGGAACCAGTCGTTGGTGGTGCATGTGATGAATTTATTTACGCACCCAGACTCGACAACCTGATTTCATGTTTCTGTGGCGTTAAGGCTCTTTTGGAGGCAGATAGCTCCTTGGACCAGGATGATATGATAAGAATGGTGTGTCTGTTTGACAATGAGGAAATTGGTTCGGCTACATCTCAAGGCGCGGGTGGATCTTTTGTACCAGATGTTATTGAATACATCACTTCTTGTGGGGGGCTCCGAGCGACACTTGTCGCGAACTCATTTTTGTTATCAATTGATGGTTCACATGCGGTTCATCCGAACTATCAGGAGAAACATGAAGATAATCATCGCCCACTTCTGCACCGTGGACCGGTTATTAAGTACAATGCAAACATGCGCTACGCTACAAATGGAGCAACTGCTGCAGTAATCAAGACAATCGCTAAAAAGGCGTCCGTTCCTATTCAAGAGTTTTGTGTGAAAAATGATTCTCCTTGTGGTTCTACAATAGGACCCATTTTATCATCTTTGTCAGGTGTCCAGACTATTGATATAGGAAACCCGATGCTTAGCATGCACAGCATTCGTGAAATGTGTGGAACTATTGATTTACTCTACCTTAAAAGTCTTGTGGAAGCATTCTTTAATCAATACAAATCGTGTACGGTAGCTCGTTGAAAGACATGCATTTACCTTTTATAATTTCAAGGGAAAATTTTTTGAGTGGAGTTCTTTTTTTTTTTACGAGACTAGGTAGAGGTATTACGAGGAGGTAGGGAGAGCTGGCAAAATATTTTCATTAACTTGTAGGAATGTAGCAGCCGAGTCATATATCTCCACTTTGTACAGCCTTCTTTTTCATTAAATTGAACCATTTTATCTTGTCTAAATAAAATTACTGTTTTGTTCTCCTTTTTTCTTTTTTGTTTTCTTTTGAAAAAAAAATATTGTTTCACTTGGGTGGTCTTTTTTTTTGTATTATTATTGCTACTTCAGTATAGGGGATATCACTTTGGTGAGTTATGGGCCGTTTTAAGCCGTTAGCGGTCAAGAAAAAGTACGCGAAGAAGCTAAAGCAAAACCGGCCTGTTCCGTATTGGATCCGTCTTCGTACGGGAAATCGCATCAAATGGAATGAGAAGCGACGACACTGGCGCCGGACGAAACTTCACTACTGATTTGAAGGCACTTCTGCAAGTAATCATGCAGCGTTGAATATAGTTCCTCATGTAATTTCGATGATCTACGACTCCACGTATGCCCCTTTGTTAATTTCTGTTTTCTGTTGAGACCCCAATGTCTCTTTATTGCTTTCTATTCAATTGTGTGCAGAGGATGTGCGCACTCACTGTATATGCATCCTGTATAAGGAAGACTGCCGAAATACTGATATGTTGTAATTCTCAGCCTTCTCTTCCTTTCCTTACTTACTGTGATATCAATCAAAGAGTCAATAACATTCCACTGTAGGCTCCGCCTATGCATGAAAACCCTGGAACGGGTACCCGTGTTCAGGTTGGGGTTCGAATTTCTCCCGCGCGCGACGGTGAGAAGACAGTGGTGCATGCGGACTCCAACGATAATTGCGTTGTTGCCATCGATGGGGACCCAGGAAGGAGTGGGACTGTACTTCGTTTTGATCGAGTTTTCACCGGCTCCCAGGAGGAGGTGTACGATTTTATCGGGAAGCCGATGCTAAAGGAGTTCTTTGAGGGTTTTAATGTCTGTTTATTTGCGTACGGTCAGACGGGAACAGGTAAGACATACAGTCTGTTTGGTGACTTGAATGATAAAACGGGCAGTGGCATTGCGCCCCGATTTGCGCAGGCAATGATAGAGGAAGGGCAGCGTCGCATGGAGGTCGATAGCCGGACAACTATCAAATTTTCCCTGACGATGGTAGAGGTATATATGGAGAAGGTGCGCGACTTGCTGGCCCCACGGGTGCGTGGACAGGAGCCCGAGGCACTTGAAATTCACGAAGACAATCAACGTCGTGTGTATGTGAAGGGTGCCGGTGTTCATCCTGTGTTGAGCCTAGAACGCCTGATGGAACTGCTTAAACTGGGCAATTCCAACCGGCAGCAAGGTGAAACAAGGATGAATGAGACGAGCTCACGTTCGCACGCCATTATTCAGTTCACTATTTCTCAACAACACGAGTCGCTGGAAATGCGAGATGTTGAAAGTGTTGCGATGCTGGTGGATTTAGCTGGGAGTGAGAGACAGTGCAAATCTGAGTCGACTGGGCTCGCGTTCGAAGAGGCTAAGAAGATAAACCAATCTCTCTTGATGCTTGGACGAGCGCTAAACTCTTTTAGCGATCGTAAAGGAAATGATGGATTTATATCGTTGCGTGCATCGAAGCTTACTCGCCTTCTCTCCGAGAGCTTCGGCGGCAACAGCAAGACATGGATGCTTGCAACTGTGTCACCTTCTGCAGCAAACTTGAGCGAAACGGTATCGACTCTTGAGTATGCCCAGAATGCATCAGCTATCACTAATAAGGTTAGGGTGAATGAAGCGGTTGGACGTGATGAGTTAAAGCGCCTGAAAGAGGCTGTAGCGTTACTCCAAGGGAAGTTAGATTGTGCACAAAAGGAAAAGCAAAGAAAACAGGAAGAGCTTGCCAAATTGGTGTGGGAGCGCGATTCCCTTAGACGGTCTTTGGCAGCATGTGATACGCAGTCTGGCACTAACGTTGATCTGGTTAGTATTGTAAATGCCGTTCGACTCGGTAATATTGCTTTGCGCCGGCGAGTGGAGGCAGTGAGTAAAGGTCACGTAGGGGTTCTGGATGGGAGGCCATCGATGCCGTTCTTTAAGGGAAAGTGCGGTATCACGGCTAAGAATGTGATGCTAGGAAAGCAAAGCTCTTTCGCTTTGGGCCTCCTAAGTGATGACGGTGTTCTGACGGATGCAGTTCTTTTTATTCAACTTTTTCCTTGTGGCTCACACGCTTGTGCGCGTGATGATCCGATGACTCTTGTCGGCGAAAGTATTTGTTTCTGTCTCAATATCGTTGGTGCTAGTGGTATACCCGAAACGTGCAACGCAAATGTGTTTTGCAGATTTAGCATGCTACTCGATAATAGAGAGAGATATTTTGTTACACCTGTAGCTAAAGGAACGCAGAAGCCGGAGTGGAATATTGTAAAATTATTTGAGATACCCTGCCTAACGGGAGAGATTGTTCGTTCTTTTTGTGATAAACCAGTGTTCACTTTCGAGGTATTCGGTTTCGGTTCATAACGCATATCGTTGCGTACGCGCAGGGTAGGTAATGATCAAGGATAGCTGGTGGACATTTCCTTGTTTACATTAACCTCCGTATTTCGCAACTTGACGTGTTACCGTTCTTAGTACATTGTGTGCGTAGTGCACGCCTCTTGCCCGTGCTCAGCTTTAGAAGAAGCGTTTGCGCGTGTCGCATTATACATATCGTGTACATGATGAGGATACGTGGAGTGTAGGAAAGGCAGACTTACGAAGTCTTTTTGAAGGTATTGTATGTGCTCTATTCACCTCATATAACTTTAAGCTAACTTTCAGGAATGTTGTACATGTTTTCTTGCCTCCTTGTGTCTTTTTTTCTTTACAAGTTGCCCATCCCAAGGATTTAGTTCGTGCGTTAGCAGTGAGGGAGGGGTGGAGGGACATCAGTTGAAAAACGTTATGCTTACAAGTCGCCCAGATGGTTCATCTAGAGTGGGTACGGCGTGTCCGATGCTGCATCGTTTTTCGACATCGTGCAGGTCGTTCCCTCGCACGTCGTTGGAACGACCCGCGACCGGGAGTTCCACATCTAAGCGTAGTGCCTGTCGTGGCGCCAGTTGCATCGCCATGACTAATAGGACTAACGCGAGCAGCATGCCCCCTAACGGAAGCATGTACCGACGAGGTGTTTTTCAGAGGGCATCTTCTAGTGACTTTGTTAGGAAATTCGACACTTTTTCCCCATCGACGAGCTCTCTACCACGGCAGTCGAACGGTACTTGGCATAGAGAAGCTGCTTCAGTTCTTCAAGCCTTTCAGCGGCGTTCCTCTCAGCAGTCGGTGGACCGCTTGCCCGTCCCTGGGCTGATAGGTCCCTGGTAAAAGACTTTGGGGAAAGTTCCTTTTTGATCCCTTCTCAGTCCTTAGATGATGTGGGTAAGTTGGTCGTTGTGCTCGATCTTGATGAAACCCTGGTTTATTCAAGGGAGGGCGCTATCGTCCCCAGACCCGGCACGGAGCGTCTTCTTGACGTGCTACGGGACCGGTGTGAGGTGATTGTTTGGACAGCCGGAGAACAATCATATGCTATGGATGTGATCAACCTAATTGATCAAAAAAACTGTATTAAACACTGTATTTTCCGAAGCCGGAGGTGGTGGTCGGAAAAACCGGGATGTGTAAAGGACCTCGCGTGTCTAGGGAGACCTCTTGACCGCACGCTGATTATTGATAACACTTCTGACTGCATGAAGGCGAATCCACGGAATGGTTTACTTGTTACTGACTTCAGAGGATTGGGCAATATGGGAACGATAATCGACACAACCCTCTACGTTATCGCTGACGTCATTGATGATGTGCTAAATTCCCCTAATCCTTCCATAGGGAGTTTTCGCACACATCCACAGCTCCAACGAAGGGTGGCATGGTGCGAAGTCGGCAGTCCAATAGAAGTTCTAACGCTGAAGCAGGATCGATGCGAACGTTTTAAGCGACCGCAGCGTAGTCTTCACTTGTCGAGGCCTTGGCGGGATCTCTTGCTGTAGTTGTTACTACTGGAAGTAGCTAAATGTCAGTTGTAAGCAACCCCGCTTCTTTTCTAAAAGGGTGTAGATCACATTTCCATAATGCTCAGTGCACTCTGTAACGTGACCGTGTATACATTTTTTTTTCTGTTGCTCATCAACTCGGCAGGCACATATGTACATATTTTTACTGGCTAACTTTATAGTTTGAGGGTGGAAACTTACATTTTTTTTTGTTATCTATTCTTATTGTGTTTTCCCGGGAGCTAGTATATTGGTTCCTTAAGTCTTGCTTCCCCTTTCATTTGCTCTTGCCCTTGCTGTGCGTTGGAATTTTCTCCCGGGACACCCTTATGGTGTCCCTCTGACCCCAGGAAGTACTCCCCTTCCTCTGCCAAAGAGGCAATCTGAAACCTCATTTTCCCCCGAAGTATGTGGTTGATTCTTCCCCGTAGTTTTTCTTTCTTTTCCTTTTTTGCTTCCTTTGGCCTTGTCCCCCGCATTAAATAATATTTTTGCTCTTCTTGCTTTTGGCCTGCTTCCCTCCTCTTCTGCTGTCGGCTAAACCGTTGCCTCGTCAATATGCAGTGTTTTTTTTTCTGCAGATTAAACCTTTCCGGTGGTTGAAGTAAACAGTAATAACATATGACGGTTTCTATTGTTTTGGTTTGTGTTTTGTTTTTCTCCCATTCTTACTGTCCTGCTTCCTCGTTGTGTTGCACCCCCCAACTTCCTCGACAGGTTGTTGCTGGTTGTTAGCGAGGGGAGGGGGTAAGACAGCCAATAATTGACGGTTGGGAATATGTGAGGAAAGGGGATAAGCAGGTGCGTAGTTGAAAGGGCAGGGGGGAATTTGTGTATCTGTTAGAACGCGCAGCAAGAGGGATAAGGGAAATGAAGGAAATGAGACTACCGGTACGTGAAGAACGAGGAAGGGGAAGTGGAAAAGAGTTTGCCGGAGCGTACGACATTAGGTGGACTGAGGTGTGGTGAAAAACGTTGAGTCCTTGCTTAGGGGTGTTATTTATGTATCAGTCTTGCGTTACTCATTTGCCCAGTCTTGTAAAAAAGATGTGAATTTGCTCTTTTCCGTGCTCCTTAAGCGAATATTGGCGGGAGGTACCTCAAGAAAATGGGGCGGTAATTATGAGTTGAAAAAAGTTCAATATGGGATGGCCATATAAATCAGTACTTTTTTGTTTGCCTTTTTCCCTTGTATTTACATCTAAATCTGTTTATTTCTTTGGAATGATGGCACAATTTGAGAGGGAGGGAATTGTGTTATTCGTGCTTTCTATGTTTTTTCCCCTTTCAATTGGAAGCAGGACATATACCGCCTTATTGGCTTTATCTTCTACATATCTTGTGTCCCTGGCTTTCTTCATGATTATATACGCTTTTTTGTAGTTTGGTAGTGAGCGCTTGCCCGTTGATGTGCCTGCTAACTTTTGAAGGTTCTGCTTTACATAATTCATATTATTACTGATGCTGTCGCTTGTATGGGCAACATTTTTTTTTGCTCTCTCCCTCCCTCACTCATCTGCTGCAGGGTGGCTATGTCCGAGTTGGTACCAACCCGCTGTGTCGATTGGTCACTTAACACGGATACCGCCTCAGGAAAGACATTTTTATGGCACAATCAATACAGCATTAGCATTTGGAGTGACACACTAGGCTTTATCCGGCCGTACGATGACCTGGATGACACGGCGGTATGGAAGGCCTTCATGTGGTTTGGGGTAAACACTGTGTTTAAGCTCTGTGTTGTGTGCCGGCAGCCAGACGGAGTGGAGGATATGATGATCTGCTGCTATTGCGGGAGAACTGTACACTGCGAGTGTTCCATGGAGGCTACAGAGGATCAAATTGCGTGTAAGGAGGCAAACCGTGAGTTTGTTTCGTATTTGCGTGTCTGCAACAGCTGTGGTGGGGTGGGGGCTACCCCTGCGCCAACAAGGGGAAGGGGAGGGACTGATGCCCGTAAGGTCATATGGCGTGCACTGACAATTCGGGATGAGTACCCCAAAAATATTGTGGAGGGGTTGGAGCTTCTTAGGGGCAAGGCGAATGCCCCACACACAAAGGAGGAGGACAAGAGACTGCTCAGGGAGGTACGCACTACAGTGGGACGTTTCTTTCAGCCTCGGGGAACCACGCAGCTTTTTGAGAAGGTGGCGAGGGAAGGCAAGGGAGGTGTCGGAATAGTTGCTGTTAGAGATGTGCCAGCGTTCACCATTGTTGGTGTCTACCCGGGATATGGCGATGCGTTAGGCGGGGAGCATGCGAAGTTGGGGCGACCCACCCCCAAGTATGCCTTGATGGATCTCAATTGCGCGGACTATTTCAATGTTGTTTTTGAGGAGTTTCAGGATACCTTCACACCGTTTATAAATGAGCCTGACAAAGGTGAGAAGAGTAATTGTGGATGGATTCAGGAAACAAAGTACAAGGATGGGAGACTGAGTGTTATGACATGCCGTGACGTCTCAAAAGGGGAGGAGCTTCTCATTGGTTACGGACCTGTATACCCGCGGGACTACCCATTCACATACGATGCGTTTACGTTTTATCAAACTAAAAGTAAAAGATATAGTGTATGTTTTGCACTGTGGCATTGGCCTACGGTCGACGCAAAGGATGCGGTTCTGGAACACCATGTGGAGTTTGACGAGGCCAGCAATTCGTACCACCTCGTGGATTTTGATGAGGTTTGAACGCGGTGCCGAGGGCGGGATTTAACTAACTTTATGTTTTTTGGTCATTGACAGAGCATCAAAATCGATTTTTCCATGCATGTCGCGATTAAGAAAAGAAGGAAATACGCAAAATAAAAGGTCAAACACACCGTATAATCGTATTTAGGTTGGTCCAATAAGTAACGCCTTTGTATTGTTTTAAATGGTGGGTGTTGAGGGACCTGTATAATAGATACGTTTATTGCTTCATTGCATTCCTGTTATATATAAGATGTTATGCGATATTTTTTTCTTAATATCAAATCATCGTTTCTTGATCATCCATTCGAGCAACCCTTCTCCCTCCTTTTTTATCATTTGCTTTGTTTCCATATGTATGAGTAATCTTGCTTAGCTCTGCGCGATACGACATCCACAAGGCAGCGCTGATCTGCAGTACAGAATGCTCCTGGAGAGACATTCTCACTTGCTAGGTGGCATCATTACGATGTTGCTACTAGTCTCTCGGATTCTCGACTACGGGAGACCGAAGGGTTATGCTGCGAAGTGCATGAATACCACAGCTGCGGGTGGTGCTGGTTGGATGGATGATGCGTTCGGTGGGGATTCCCAGGGGGCTCATAAGGTGGAACCTCACCCGGATGGCTGGCTTTCGACCCTTCGTTCCCCCCAGTTTGCTAGACGTGCGATTTGTTTTCTTTCGTCTTACACATGGGGTGAGCTATTTTTGACGTATTTAATTTTGCAGCTAATTTTTTTGAATTTGCTTCTTCTAGTGGAAAATATTCGTGATCTTGTTCTTCGAGCGCCGAGAGTGCTAAAATTGGGAAACTCATACCTGACGGCAAAGCCGACGAGAGTCGACCGCAAAACTGCATTGAGTTATGACACCCCTTGGTGTTTATATGAGAGATTGAAGATGGTTTTCTTCGTATTTACTGGCTTGATTGTGCTTCGCCTCCTCATCTTGGTGGTGTTTGCGACAACTTCTTTAGCAATGATGAGTGTGTGTGGGTTGGGAGGGAGGAACCGTTACGACAATCCCGTGTGGTTCCGAGTTTTTTCTACCCTGGCCTACACAGCCTTTTGTATTGCCTCCACAGGCGTCGGGTTCTACAACTTTAAGGTATTTGGGCGTTTCGCCTCCAGGGAGGAGTGCAAAGTATTAATTGGCAACCATTCGTGTATTTATGAAGTTTGTCTTCTTTTTGCTCTCACAGACTACCCGGCCTTTGTTACGCGCAAAGGGAACAAACTACCATTTTTTACCTCCGTCGAAAGAGTATCCGAGGCGATACAAGTTGACAGAGAGGCTGTTGAATCCCGACGCCGTGCTGCTGAAGCCCTTCGGGCACGCGCAAAGAACAAAAACCCTAGCGCGCCGCAGTTAATTGTTTTTCCTGAAGGAACCACAGCGAACCAGCGGGCTTTATTCATGTTTCGGAAGGGAGCAATGGAGCCGGGAGAGCCGTTGCAAATGATTTGCGTCTCCTTCCCGTATAAATACTTTAACCCGTGCTGGAATGGTCGCTGCTGCGGTGGCAATAATTTTTTTGAACTTCTTTTTCGCTTGTGCATTCAGTTTGTTAACCGTGTTGAGGTTCGCGCGTTGCCTGTTTATACTCCGACGGAGGAGGAGAGAAATGACCCCACAATATACGCTAATCATTGCCAGGAGATGATGGCCAACGTGCTCCGCTGCGGCATTAGCAACTGTACGTATGCTGACTACGTTGCGCTGCAGAAAGGGAGCCAAGATCCCTTATCGGAAGGGGTAGCCCCATCGTAGGAGTGGAGTCGGGGTTTTGGACGACGTTTTTGCGGAGTGCGACAGATTTTGGTGAGACGAGGAGGGGTATTTTTGTTGCTTATTTTAACTTCCTTTTCCTCATTGTGTAAATCGAATGATTTGCCTTAAGTGGCTGTGGGTATGTGACATCGCTGAAAATCGAGAGAAGTATGTTAAGCCACTGTTTAATGCACGCTTCAAACGTGTTTTATATCGATATCTCTTCCTCCTCATGCGGTTTCATGGTTTATGCCTTTCTTATTTTGCAACGAGGCCGTCAAGTATCTGATACTACTACATGACTTTCTGCCGTTCAGGTTGACCTTAATTTTTTTCCTTTTTACTAAAACAAATACAATCCATTTTGTACCTTTGCGTGCTTTCTTCAACATCTTGTCCCAAACGGAGTATATGGCGAAGTAAAATGGATGACGATCTCGACGCTGGTTGCGACAGAGCCTTTGCGTCGCTGCAGTCGTTTGCAAGGCGACTACAAGATATACTCGAAGTTCCCACGCCTGATTGCCTTTTCACTTGTTCCGGCCCCGCTGGGGGCAAATGGTTCGATGACGATGGACGACAAAGCCGGATGACAGACTGTGTGGACTTTCGTGGGGGCTGCAACCATACGCAGCAGATGCCGCCGTCCGCCCTACAAAAAACCAGCCCTTTGTCTGCATTTCAAGCCTGCGTGGGACTTCAGTCGTTGCACGACAAGCGGAAGAGGTTCGCCACCGAGGCAGCTGACGTTGCTGGTCAGGCTCAAGATGCTTATTCACATGAGTGGAAGCAGTCGAATGTTCCCCAACAACGGCTGAGCGCCTTTCAGGCAACTTCACCGATTTGCAGTCAATACGTAGAAAATATGTGGAGTCGTTTGTACATGAGCGGCTCTACGGTGGGGCCAGAGATTTATATGAAGAACCATCACCAGGCAAGTAATAGTTCCAGTGGTGTGTCGGCCCAAAAGGTGTCTCGGGGCAGTATGGGTGGGCAGTGCTTTTCGCGTGCTGAGGACATGCCGTCCCGGGGGGTGAAGAGTATTGGGTTGAGAGAAAAATAGAAACTTTGGATAGAGAGAAGGGATGGTGTCGAAGCACCAGAATAGATCTGCAGCCCAGGACGGCCTCCCTAAAACATCACGGAACGACCCAGCGCGTTCCTCGTACATTTGCAGCTCATCGGAGAGGTCATGTTGATCCAACAGGACTTGGTTCATATCTACGTAGCGGCTTCAGTGCTCCGCAGTCTAGTGAATGTGTTCAGCCCTCTTATACTGGCTGGATGAGTGAAGTTCCGTTGCCGCAGGCAGCTTCAAGTGGAGATGCCTTCGGTCTTGAGGAATGCTGCATGAGAGACACAGAAAAGCGGCGAAAGCATAATTACCTTCCTGAAACCGGGTTAAAAGATGTGGTGCGAACACGTTCTGGAGATGTGGCTGCACGGTGCCAGAGGTGGAGCGCTCAGAAGGAGGCAAAATTGATGGAAATGAGGGTATCGCAGCAGGAGACTGAGTCGAAGGATTGCACGTTTGCACCACATGTGTGTCGTGCTGCTAGTCACCCCCGCGCCCCTGGGGTGTACGGCGCTTGTATGACGCCTCAGAGTTTTAATACGAATAAGGATTGCGCTGCGAAGCGCCCACCGTGCGCACCGGAGCGAAACGCCCCGTCAGGACGTGTTCGAGCGCGAAGTGAGTTGCATTTGGGCAAGTCAAGCGAATTGACGAGTAATGCGAACTGCCGCAAAGAGGGCTTTGCACTACGTGCCCAAGGTTCGGAGTTAGGCTCCTTCGGCTTGAACGATAAGCCCAATGAGGCATCAACTGTTCGTCCACCCACCCGTGGCTGCTCCCCCACGAATCACGACACCTCTGTATTCGAGCGTATCTACAGTCGTGTTTGTAGTTCAAACTGCATTGAATATGAAAGTGGGGCTGAACCCCTGCCGTTTACACATGTTGGCTGTTGAAGAGGCGTCTCTCTTCGCTTGTTGCAGGTAGCGTCGTGAGTCGTACCTTTTCATTATATTCTTTACTACTTTGGGTATAAACACTACTTTTTCATCCTCCATGCTTCGCTTCATGTGGCCTGGTTTCCAAGGTGAGTCGGGTGACGTTTGCTCGGTGACATCTTCTATGTTGCTCTATTATCATCGCTGCTGCCTCCCGGTTTGGTGGGCGCACCGTTTGTTATGAAATCAATGTGGCCGTTTAGAGAACTGACTGCCGCTGACACGCATGCATATGGGGCAGAGAGGTATTAATTTCCCAGCGCACGGTGTGAATGGGTGGTTAGTTACATCGGCTTGAGGATAATTGGCCTCACCCCGCGACTCATGAGGGCGTAGTTTATTTTCCTACGTGAGTATTTGGGAGGAAATGATAGGTTCTATTGCTCCTCGCTCCACTCTCCTAATCACACACAGTGACAAGGTCACAACACATTACTTGGCCCATCGCGCCGCTAGTATGCGGTGCATCATTCATTGCGTGGGGAGCATTTGTGCATTGCCCTGGAAGGTGGGTGTTTGTGTTGCCAGGTCGGTTGTAGTGTCAACCTGTGTGCGATGTCCCGCTCTCCTTGCTTATATGGTACTAAAACAGTCTTATTTATCGATGCGTTGTGTCTGTAGGTGACGTTCTCAACGCCACTACTGGGTCGGTAAATTTTTCTGACCGTGGGGACGTGTCTACGTGTTTCCGTGTGTGGCGGCACAGCACCTCGTCATACTTTGCCTTCTCTTAGATGCTATTTTACGCAGAGTGATCGTACAGGTTTCTGCTTTGCTTTAGACAAGGATAGTTTTGTTTCGCTCTCCAAGCGTTATTTTATTTTTTATTTTGCTCCCCCTTGAAATTGGAACTTTTAAAGGGAAAAAAATCGGCCCATGGCAAGCAATTAGTCCAACGTTTGGTTGTTCAATGGTAAGTGAGAGGGGCGACATAATTCTTTGTTAAGTTCTGATTCTTTTTGATGGCTGTCTCTTTTCATTTTACCGATCTTGCTCGGTTGCTTATAAATGGTAGAAATAACCGGACATAAGTGCTGGTATTGGGCGACTTGATGTTAAAATATGTCATTTCATTCCTACATTTTCTTCTCCGTTTCCGGGTTGCCTGCCTAACTGTGTTGTGTTAGTGTTCCACGACGAAAACGAGCTTTGGTGTCGTTAAGGCGCGTTAGCTTTGGGTCTTTCGGGTAGACACGGGGAGCGGTTCTCAGCAGAACAAGTCCGGTGTTATAATCGTTACGCTTGTTTCTGCACGACTCAAAAGTAAAAGAACGAGGGGAGGGTACTACCCACCCAACGGAAAGGAGAGGGAGATACGTTCGGCTAAGGGAGGGCTGGATGGGCTGCGGGATTGCGAAACTTCTTGCAAACTCAAAAGAAGGTATTTCCCCCGCTCCAGCGAGCTCATGCGGTAATTATCAGTTGTCCACATGTCCTAGTCCTGGCGCTTTGAAGGAACCGGAGAGGTGTTATATTGAGCGGCCGGAGGTACCCCGTATGCTGGGGAAGGAGAGGTACATCATTAGCTCTGGGGCAGTTGCCATGGTTGACACATCTCCAGCTCAGGCGAAGCCTGTTGGTATTCTTCTGCTTTACTGCACCTCCACGGACGACGAACTTACTGTATCGTACCTCAAATATGACACTGGAGCTATTTATGTGTGTCGGTTCACCGATCAAGAACTGTTTGACGCGAAGGAAGACGCCGGTATCACGCACTCATGGGGGGCATTCTTCAAATCGCTTGCCTCTGATTTGCAAAAGCGGAGGGCGGTGGTAGCTCCCATATCAGATGATATGCAAAGCGTGAACTTTACCATAACCAACGTGAAGGAGTCTTCCTTGAAGTTTAAGTTCACTTGTACACTTTCGCTTGTCTCGTGCCCCCGGGAGAAGGACCACTTGTCATATAAGTTGGAACATGTTTTGGAGCCACTAACTCGTATGACTCAAATACGTCGTCGCAAGGCCCAGATTGTCGGCCAACAAATGAGTATTGAGAATTTGGAGTGTGAACACACTGTTAATCTTGCTGCGCTTCAGCGGGCCCAGGCGAAGATAGAAAAGCTGCTCACTGAGCTGAAACCCCTCCGGGAAGAAGCTTTCACATCAGCACAAGCAACGATGGAGCACTCCCTCCAGGTGATCAGTCTGAAGAAGCAATTGCGTTTGCTGTGTGCTGCGCCTGCAACGATGGATGTGTTAGACGCACTCTATGAGAACGGCGGAGCGCAGTACTTTGAACATGCTCCACAAGCGGTGAAGCACTACCCTGTGGAAGTTGATGTGGATACGGTTATATTGGCTTGCATTCGCGCCGCCTTTCCACTCCTTCCCGGGGGTAAAGCTGACAGCCTGATTTCCGTCATGGACCGCCCGGAGCTGCAGCCGTTGCTTGACAACTCCTCTAGACAGGTGGTACGAGAGGTGCTTGAAATACTTAGCGGTGTTGATCGATGGAACTTTGATGCGATCCGTTTGGAGGTTATAACAAATGGTAACGCCCTTTTCTACACGACCTACTTGATACTTTACAAGCTGGACTTAGTAGCTCACTTTCGCCTCGACGACGCTGTGTTGCAGCGCTTCCTGTTGGGTGTTCAGTCAGCTTACCACCCTAATCCATACCACAACTCGATGCATGCCGCAGATGTTACGCAAGTCAATTATTATATCATTACCATCGCCGGGCTGCGTGAGAAATGTAGATTGCAGCCGGAGGATTTGCTTGGAGCAGTGCTAGCTGGTGCCGTTCACGACTTTGACCACCCCGGACTGAACAATAATTTTCATACGAGGGCAGGTGCTTACCTGAGCGTTTTCTACAACGACATTTCCATCCTTGAGAACCATCACATCGCTTCTACTTTTCAGCTGCTCAAACACCCCTCTTACAACTTACTGGCCCCGCTGAGTCCTGATCAGTTTCGCATTGTGCGGGAGGTCATGGTGGAGATGGTGCTAGCTACGGATATGCTTAATCACGGTAGTATTCTGAAGAAATTTCAATCACGATTGGTAGGAGCGGGCGACTGGTACAGAGAAAGGCGGGATGTTCTTTTGGCGCTTTCCATGAGCATCAAAACCGCTGACCTCTCCAACTGCATCCGTCCCTACCACATTTACTCGGAATGGTCGGGCTACATTGCACGGGAGTTCTACAATCAGGGAGATGAAGAGGAGAAGAACAATCTTACCATTTCCCCTTTTATGAACCGCAAGACGAGCGACAAGGACTTACCCGAGGGACAGAAGTCCTTCATCACCTACGTTGTAGTGCCAATGATGGAGGCAGTGGTTGTGTTTCTTCCCCACCTCCGCTTCACGCTTCAGTTTTGTGAAAACAACAGGAGAGCGTGGGACAGCGTCAAAACGGAGTGAGCATTGAAATATTTTTTTCGTTTATTTATTTTACTTAATGAATGCATGTACTTGCGCTCATTTGCATATGTGGGAGGCGAAGAAAAACGTAAAAAAAGATATACGCCTGTTGAGGCCACGCATTTCAAGCAGCATCCATTCAAAGCTTATTTGTTTCTCGATGTACCGCATGTATCATTTGTTTATTTACTATTATCTTAGTTGATCTGAAAGTCTATTTTTTATTTTACTTATTTTTTTAGAAAGAAATTGTTGTTTTAGCGTGATTTTTATTTATTTATTATCTTGGAGGTGATGCACATGGGGACATCGACAGCCGCAATTTTTTTTTCTGCCACTATTATTACTACTGCCACTGCCGCCGCCGTCTCCTGTGCGCACACGAAGAGGGCACATGTGACGCGTACAAATGTAAATTGGGGGGGGAAAAATTTCCCTCCTCTGCGGTTCTTGTGACGTTACGTTGTGCCTCCTACCCTTTTCATTTTAATCTTAACTCCCTTTTCTTTCCTTCCGCAATTTTTTCTTTCTTGCGTTGCTCCGCTATGGCGTCTTGTTTTTTTTTTGGTGGATGGGATGTTTGTTACTCGCTACTGTAGCGCTTAACTGGGCGTGAGGGATGTAACGAGCGGAGATGAGGTGCGTGGAGAATGGGAAATGTAACACATATGATGCGTTCACGCTTTGTGTTTCTACTTTCGGCTTTCTTCTTCCCTCGGCGACAGGTGGTGGTTGTTGTTGGTAAACTATTTTTTTGTGTTTTTCCTTTTTTTTCGCCTTTTCCTCTCAGACCTTCCAAATATATGCCCGTGAAACTCCGCGGCGATTATTTCTTTTCTTTTTTTCTTTCCCTCCCTCACGCTTCTCAGCTCCCTTTTTTCCTGTTTGCGTTCCGTCTTTTGCTGCACTTTTTATTTTTATTTAATCAGTTATCATTTCCTATCTTAATGTTTATATCCCACTCCCTGGAAGTCGAACTGTCGCAACAGTGCATTCGCCGACAGCAGGTGCCATTGATGTAAAGAAGAGGCTGGCGGAAGGGTTGCGTGGTGATGTGGAAAAGCTATTTGTACGTCAAAAGCCGATGAAATGCCAATAGTAGAGGCATCACTCACAAGAAAACCTTTTTTTCATCCGTGTGAACACATTGTTTTTCCCCCTTCTCCCCCCAAAAAAAGTTCTTGCCATGTGTCTGGCAATGCTTTTTTTCTTCTTGGATTGAAATACGTTTTCTTCCTCTTTCTTTCTCACTGCTTATTACCACCATCTTCAACGCGATCTTCGGGGGTTTGTAGGGCGTCAACAAAAACAAAAGAAGTATATTACCGGAGAAGCCTTTCTTATCAGGCCAAGACACAGTGGAAGATCAAACTGGGTCTCGTATAAGGAAGAGAAAAAAGAAGATATTGACAACAATAATAAAGAATCAACAGCAAATAACGATGTGGGATCCCTTTCGTGATATTGATCGCTTTTGGAACCGCGCGCTGTCCAGCGCAGGGCCGGGTTTCTTCAGTTCAATGTCGCGCGGGTCTTGGGTGCCGGCGGTGGACCTTGTGGAGAAGCCGGATTCCTACAAGGTTTTGGTCGACCTTCCCGGCATGAGCCGGGAGGACGTTGGAGTGGATATTGAAGGGACCCGCCTGTGCATCAGTGGAAACCGTAAGCCGCTACTGAAGGAGGACGAACAGCATTTAGCGGTGATGTTGGAGCGTGGTTCTGGGCGGTTCGAACGTTGCATGAACCTTCCTTCCTCCATTGTTGAGAGCAGTGTGAAAGCGAGTTTACGTGACTCCGTTCTCACCGTAGAGATAAAGAAGGATAAGGCGCATGTGGACCGCAGTGGGACGTCAATAAGAGTGCAGTAGTGTTTTTCTCGTGCTTTTTTTTTCTGTGATGCCAAACCCTCTGGGACATATTCGTGGAGAGGATGTGTAGGGTTTGTGTGCTTTGCGCCCCCTATTTCCGATTCTTTTTCTTTCTTTCCTATTTTGACGGTACACAGGGGCAACTGCTTTATGTTGCCACGTTTGACAATTTATAAAAAAATATATCAGTGCCACCGTTGTTTACCTCATTTTGTGGAGGATGAATAACCCTTATTACATTTACTGCTGCTGTGATCGGTGAGATATTTACTATAGAAAGACTATTCTTATGGACAGATGTCTTCAATTTATCACATTGAGCGGTGACTGCGCACACACGTCTCCACCCCGTAATGCCCGTGGTGGGATCGAGGTGTAACAGGAATTTCGGCCGCCTTCGGCATTGCGATGATTCGCTTGCTCACCGCTATTTGTGACCTAATTTCTACCTGTGAATTTCATGCTCTTTATTATTTTTCGCTTTCTTTCCCCTCACCATTTCATCTTGTCACAAAGAGCAGAATAGGTAGTGGACAATGCCGAAGGGAAACAACGCGATTCCCCATGTGCACCAGAGGAAGCACTGGAACCCCTGCTCTTCGCAGAAGGGTAACATCAAGGTGTTCTTTAACCAGCCGGCACAGAAGCAGCGCCGCCGTCGTCTGCGCCTGCTGAAGGCGAAGAAGATCTTCCCGCGTCCTCTCAAGGCCCTGCGCCCCCAGGTTAATTGCCCCACGGTGCGGTACAACATGAAGAGGCGTCTGGGACGCGGCTTCACGTTGGAGGAACTGAAAGCTGCGGGCCTGAACCGCCACTACGCGAGGACAATTGGCATTCGTGTGGACTCCCGCCGGAAGAACAAGAGCGAGGAGGGTATGAACATTAACGTTCAGCGCCTGAAGACGTACATGAGCAAGTTGGTGTTGTTCCCGTTGAGTCGCAAGATAACGCAGAAGGGGGAGGCCAGCGAAGCGGAGATGAAGGCTGCCCGCCAGGACCGTACTCGCTTTGGCACTGCTGCCGTTGGAGGACTTGTGAAGCCCTCTGCCGAGGCACCGCGCAAGGTTACTGCGGAAGAAGCAACGAAGAACGTATACAAGTTCCTCAAGAAGAACCACAGTGCTGTGCGGTTCCTTCGTGCTCGCAACCGCCGTGCTGCGCGCAAGGAGGCGAAAGAGAATGAGAAGAAGTAAGGCAGGAATGGGCACTTTCTTGTGGTTTGCACTGATATAGGATAGTTTCACCGCCGCTTTGATCTAACTGCTCTTTAATAGTTTTCTTGTTATTTGAGAGGCTTTTGCAAAGCTTTTCCTTTTCCTTTTAATTTGATTTGTTGTTTCCCACTTGGCTCTGTTGGGGATGTTCATGGGGAAGTATGTGCATATGACTAAGTGGTGACCTTGTAAATTTTGTTATTGCACTCTTCTTATTATGTTATTATGTAGAGTTTTATATCCAATGCCGAAGGGAAACAACGCGATTCCCCATGTGCACCAGAGGAAGCACTGGAACCCCTGCTCTTCGCAGAAGGGTAACATCAAGGTGTTCTTTAACCAGCCGGCACAGAAGCAGCGCCGCCGTCGTCTGCGCCTGCTGAAGGCGAAGAAGATCTTCCCGCGTCCTCTCAAGGCCCTGCGCCCCCAGGTTAATTGCCCCACGGTGCGGTACAACATGAAGAGGCGTCTGGGACGCGGCTTCACGTTGGAGGAACTGAAAGCTGCGGGCCTGAACCGCCACTACGCGAGGACAATTGGCATTCGTGTGGACTCCCGCCGGAAGAACAAGAGCGAGGAGGGTATGAACATTAACGTTCAGCGCCTGAAGACGTACATGAGCAAGTTGGTGTTGTTCCCGTTGAGTCGCAAGATAACGCAGAAGGGGGAGGCCAGCGAAGCGGAGATGAAGGCTGCCCGCCAGGACCGTACTCGCTTTGGCACTGCTGCCGTTGGAGGACTTGTGAAGCCCTCTGCCGAGGCACCGCGCAAGGTTACTGCGGAAGAAGCAACGAAGAACGTATACAAGTTCCTCAAGAAGAACCACAGTGCTGTGCGGTTCCTTCGTGCTCGCAACCGCCGTGCTGCGCGCAAGGAGGCGAAAGAGAATGAGAAGAAGTAAGGCAGGAGAAAACTCAATTGTTTTCACTTTTTATCCCAAGCACACCTGCCTTTTTCAGGTGTATATTTTGTTTCTTTTCAATGATAAATGTCTTCACCCCGATTATGTACCGTGTAATCATTAACCTTCTGGCCACTCCGCTTGTAAATGACTCGCTTAATTTTCTATTTCCCTGTGCTGAACGTAACATTTGTCATAGGAACAAGAACAGTTTGTACAATCATTGTTACACATTTCGGAAGAGCTGTTGGTTGAGGTGTTCTCCAGGAAAATCAAAATATATTGTCTAGAGGACGCTAGGGAAGGTCAGTGGAAGGGAAGGAAAGAAAGACATCTAAAAGGCTTGTTGGAGTGGTAAAATAAAAGTGAAAAGAAACTAAAGGCGTAAACGTATCCCTAACAGAAGTTAATCACCCCAAAGGCAAAATGTCTGAGAGTGACAGTAGTACTGATGTGCCAATTGTTCCGGCGACAGATGCTGCCGTTGCTTTAGAAGCTGCAGGAACCGACGAAACAACTGAACCTGTAGAAGAGGTGCCCCACACGGACGGCAGCACGGTTGCGCCAACCGGGGCACCCCCGGCTGCGGCTTTGGATGAATCGACATCAACGTCGGCGATCGAAGTGGAACAGGTGCCACGTGCAGACCAAGCACCTTCAGACGCTTCCTCGACGTCGAATGAGGCACCTAATACTGAACATACGGCGAAGGGGAAGCCAGAAGACTCACTTCCCGGTGCTGACGGCGGCGTAGCTGATGGTGCTGCCGACTCTGATGGTGCGGATGTCGCTTCCGAGGCCCCCGCCGGGGAGGGGGAAGCAACGACAGATGCTGCTGCCCCACCTGTACCATCAGTCAGTTCAAAGAAGGCTACTATCAAGGCTGATACACCGAAGGAGGCAGATCCTGCAGCCAAGGCTCCACCAGGTGACGATAAGTCGGGTGACAAGGCCAAATCTTCGGGGAAGAGGTCATCGTCAAAGTCTTCTAAGGGTGCAGAGAAACACCGCAAAAGTGATAAAAAGAAGCGGTCGAAACACACTGCTGCGCAGGATGTGATATCTACTCTGCGGAAGTCGATGGACTTTGATCGTGTCGACTCATCAGCAAAGGAATTAGGATCGAATTTTGAAGAGGCTGTGTCGGGGCACCGCACCCCATCGAAAACGAAGGCTGATGGCCCTGGACGAGCGGGGAACGGTGACGAGAAGGAAGGTGGGGCGGTCAAGAACGACGGCGGTGTTTCGAGGCACTCTGGAAAGCACAATGCACCGGTGATTGACATACCAGCACCCGGGGAACACAGAGCGTATCGCGCCAGCAGGAAGAATGCCGGTAGCTCGCGCGACGGTGAGGCCCCGCCTTACACGGGCAGGGCGGGTCCCAGGTCAGAGAGGTACCGCCATACCGATGGGCCCCTCGCAGGAGAGGGTAAGGAAAACGAGCCGTATGTTTCCCCTCTCACTTTGATAAACGTCGGAAAACATGTCCGCGAGTCAGGTGGAATGACTAAAGGGTTTACAGCGCGACCAGATTGTCGAAGCGACTCCTCCGGATTCAAATCATGCGTTTCTCTAACTTCGAGTGCCCCGGAACCCTCGAAGAACAGGCGGAACGTGTACACTCCCAGGAGTAAGAGGATTGAAGAGACCGGAAAAGCTCTCCAAAAACTTAACATCCCAGCCTACCACCGTAGACTGATACTGGATTTGCATCAGCGGAACATAACCGAACGCTACGCCGCCGGAAATATGGTGGAGGATTGGATGAGTGCCCCTTACATGGAGGCTGGGTATTCTATGAGCCCAGAAAAATGGGGGCGCAACGGTGCTAGCCCTGAGCAGAGTGCACGGTACGGTATTAGTCCGGCGGCGAGCCCAAGGGCTGGTTACGACTACTCGCAGCGAAGAAACTATTCAGTAACTGCTGGGGGGCGGCACGAACATCACCCAAGGAGTGCTTTCAACAGTCGGTCTCCAGAACGTGCTCCCTATGGAATGGACAACAAAATGGGAAATGAACCGTCGTACAAACCAGTGATATCAAACTACGCCCGTCGGCTGCGACGGTCTCGTATACCTTGCCACGAGCGCTTGTATTCAGCCAGACCTGCTTCACGAAGGGCCAAGGATTCACCCGGTGGAGATGATGAGACACCACCGTCTACCCCGCGTAAGCAAGATCTTGCCAGCAAGAGTGACTTTGAATTATTTCGGCCTCATATATCAAAGCGTGCGAGGGCTCTTTCCTTCGCTGAGCCCTTTTACAGCCGTCTTCATCCACCTAAGCGAGAACGGGTGCCATCTCCACCACCGGAGCCGCCTAAGCCTGTGCCGCGGCTCTCAAGCATGAAACCAATCCGCGTTTCTGCGCGCCTGCTACGCCGCCCGACGCCGCCACCCCCCGACAGCCCGCCCTCCTTCCGTCCGAAAATATCCGCCCGTGCGAGAAGTGTAGAGCCCGGCAGGCCATTTTATGATCGACTCCACCCAGGAAAGGTTGAGCGCCCACCGAAGCAAAAGGCAAAGCAGACTACACCGCATGTATCACCTCGACGTTCAATGTCTCGTCGTTCAACACCCGCCATACCTGAGCGTCTATTAGAACCTCCTCCACCGCCGCCGTATGAGAAGTATGACCCCACATTCCGCCCAGAGATTTCGCCCCGGGCGAGAGCACTGGAACGGGACGAGCCCTTCTACAAAAGGCTATACCTCACGCCATTTGAGCTGGAAGAGGCTCATGCACTACAAAAGAGACGTCAATTTGAGCACGCTTGCAATCTTCAGCCTGATATATCGGAGCGTGGGCGACAGGCATATAATGAGAAGAAATTGAGGAGGGGACCCTCAAAGCCGATTAAGGCACACAGGGAGCGTCACTAGAGTTACAATGCTTAATTTTCTTCCTCCTCTTAAAAATTCGGTGCTGATATTCTTCTTATTATTATTTTGCCACCTTTATTACTTGTGATAGTTTTCATTCGGAGAGTAACTGTGAGGTAGGCAAGGTTTCTTGTGTTTAGAATATGTTACGTTATACTGTACTAACTCCGACAATAGATGTATGTAACTGAAGGAAGGGTCCCCGGTCTCTATGGTGCGATGTGGAATAGTGTGTGCTTTTCCGTCCTCCATTTTTTCTTCTTTTTCCTTTTTAAATGTTATTGCGGAGACGAAAAGAACGGGCATGGATGGGAGGGCATGCGCCCTCCGCTATATGTATAAAGACGTTTGTTTTCTTTCCTCCCCTCCTTTCAGCTGTTCCAGACTTGAGGATTTCCTCCTTTTTGTGGTCTTCACGAGCCGGTTCTTGCTTGTGTTGCGTGAGGGATAACAGTGAAGCGGAGTATGTGTGGCGGATGAGAGGCTTATGTATTTTTAATATTCTTATACTTTTCACTGTGGTGGGCAGGTGGGTATGTCACTATACCATGCGTGTGTGTGTATTTGGGAAAAGTTCTGTGGCGGTGTTTGCTTTCGACACACAACTTTTCTTATTTTCCCTTTTTTGCGCATCGCAGTTCCCCCCCTCTAATGTGTGTTCCCGTACAAGTGTATACACTCACTACCCATGAATAGGCAATACATTCGCTCAGATATATCCACATCTCCACTTATCCGTCACGAGGTGCGATAGGAGAATGCTGCCGTCTGCTCTGCTCTCTACTTTGATTCGCTTTGCCCTGTTCAGGCCTTACTGCTTGGTTCTCTTTAACCCTTTTTTTACCTCTTTGATGTCTCGCCGTTAACGTGTTTGCCTGTGTCTACTGTATTCTTTTCTGTAGGTTCGTAAGGAACCACGTTATAACTGCAGGAGTCGAGTTCCTTTTTCTCCACAGGGATAAAAGAGACGAGAGGATATATCACAATTATGGTAAACCAGCGTCCTCTGTGCGATGAGTGTAACAGTCTGCACAAGACACTCCTTAGTTGCGTTGGTTGTCAGCGACGGTTGTGCAGATTTTGTGTGAGTGCCGCTGGACAGTGCCAGAGGTGTGCTCAATCGGCTGAAGCCGGTGCTATGATTGCTGGGCCATCACACAGATGCCCCCACATGGGTGGTGTGATTGGCATTTGCATATCCTGCCGGAAAGGTGTATGCGAGATGTGCTGCCGCACCAATTTTCTACATCGCCCTTCCTTAGTGGTCTGCGTGAGTTGCCAGCCCCCACCTTCGCTAGTGAATGTGTGCAGTAGCTGCGAGAGGGAGTTTCTGGACGACGGGGACGTGTTTTACTGCGAAGTTTGTGCCAACGTAATTTGTGGTTACTGTCTCCCACACTCACTCGAGTTTGGCGTAGTGAAGTGTGCGATTTGCTGTCCTTACCCAGTGATGCTGCTAAGAAATATGTCGATCCGGACGCAGTTGACTGACGAGCTTAGGAGCGTAATTGTGTCAACTAGCAAACAGAAGCAATGCAAATATAATGAACTGTATGACCACATTAAGCTGGGGGAAGGGGGTCAAGGCGTGGTGTACAAGTGCCGGACATCGGATGGTGAGGTCGTTGTGTCAAAAGAGATGCGTTTTGGGGATCATGAGCGACTTTTTTATGAAGCACGTCTGCGGCAGGCGGAGACAATGAAGGGACTCTCACACCAACACATTATACAATACCTACATGTGGTGGGGACAGAAAACCCATTGAAAATCAACGTTATCATGCCGTACTATTCGGAAGGCGATCTTTCAAAATTCATTAGCAGACAACGTAAACCAGTGAATGAACACAAACTTTGCTCTATAGCTCTTCAAATAGCAACTGCCCTCAAATACCTCCATACTCAATCACCCCCCATCGTCCACTGCGACATCAAACCCGATAATGTTTTGCTGTTAAACAACGAGGAGCAGGTGCTTCTCATGGATCTAGATCTTTGTCACGCCTGTGACAAAGGTACGTGTTCCGATGACAATGTGTTGCTTCTTTTCAACCAGGCGTCGCCCACATTTGAGTATCGTGCGCCGGAGATGGCGACCTCGTCAGGTTCACCAGAATCTGATATTTTCAGCCTAGGTGTACTCACGTTCGTGTTGGCTACTCTACCTGAGTTCGTGATGTTGCACAACGAAAAGGGTGCCATGTCGGTCCTGAGCGACTCCGACTGGACCAAAGCTTCCCTTGCGCGGGCGGTTTCGCTTGCCATTCGGAGGCATACGCGGGAATACAGAGATGACCTCATTGAATTGATTGTCGATATGCTGCGGCATGACCCGATGGAGCGGCCTGATGCAGCGCAGGTTATATCGAGGCTGTCGTCGATCATGGTAATCCGGCTGTTAAACGGGAATTGAAATATTTGTGCGCGCGTCCCGTTTTTTTTCTTCACTTTTCTAAATCTGTAGGTCTTGTCGTTACATGTGTCGCTCAACGGATGGAGATAGTTCAGGCATATCTCCCCTTCTGTGATTGCTTAAAACCCTCTTTGTCACCCTATTTCTTCTTGCTGTAGCACGTTGAATTCAATAACATCCTGAACTTCCTTCCTTTTCTTCACCTCTCCCGCCGCGGCACCACGCATTTTTCATTTTTATTTGCGGCTTTGGTTCTTACGTATTGTGCAGTACCCTCATATTTGTCCTGTCAGCCAGCGATTGAGTGAGTGTGAGGGAGAAGAATATCCACATATTTTTGTACGAGTGATCACGCTGGTCTTGAGTTTTCTTCTTTTCGCTCTGTCTCTCCCTTACCATGTTAAGCGGATATCATTAGCTCTATTTGCCCTTCCCTCCTTTTTTTTTCGTTTTTTTCCTGCTTGCTATTCAGTTCATTTGCTCATAGGGCGAGAACCCCGCCGAAGAAAGGCTGAGTTTGGCTTATTTTGGGGTTGAAAAAGTAAGATTGTGTTTTGCTTTGAAAGTCCCGAGAGGACCAAAAGCATCCTAGGGAAGTTATATATCATTCGGCCCGCCTGAAGAAGAGAGGGAAATAAAGCGCGTAGTGGATTGCATAAGAGCCCGTCGTTGAGGTTCCATTTTTATTGTCGTGTGCTTCAATACGTTTATTATAAATACGTGGTACGCAAATATTCGATGTCAGTGGACTTCACCTCGAAGGCTATCGAATTGTTCAAGAAGGCCTCCAAGCACGATGAGCAAAAAGAATACGAGGAGGCGTTCCGTTGGTACATGGAGTCAATTGAAGTGTTCATAACCGCCATCAAGTACGAGAACAAAAACACTACAAAGAAAGAGCTGCTTAAGAAGAAGACATTAGAGATTACGGAGCGGGTTGAGAAAATCAAGGAATATCTTAACAGCTGCAATTCCGGTAGTGGCGATGCTTCATCCAATAATGCCGTGGGGCAGAAAACGGCCCCCGCTGGTAAAAAGGCCAAAGATGACGAAGAGGACGAGAAACGTTTGAGAAGTGGGATAGATAACGCCATTGTGCGAGTGAAACCCAACGTTCAGTGGTCTCACATCGCTGGGCTGGAGGCGGCGAAGGAAGCATTGAAGGAGGCAGTTATTCTCCCAGTTCGCTTTCCGCAGTTGTTTACTGGAAATCGTAAGCCTTGGAAGGGTATTTTGTTGTATGGCCCACCTGGTACGGGTAAGTCATTTCTCGCGAAGGCAGTGGCGACGGAGGCTGATGGCACATTCCTGAGCATCAGCAGCTCGGACTTGATGTCTCGGTGGCTCGGCGATTCAGAGAAGCTGGTGCGAAACCTTTTTGAAAAGGCTCGGGAGTCATTCAAAGCCGAGGGGAAACCTGCTATAATTTTCATAGATGAAATTGACTCACTTTGCTCGGCTAGGTCCGACGGTGAAAATGACGCCTCGCGCCGCATTAAGACGGAGTTTCTGGTACAAATGCAGGGAGTAGGTCATGACGACGAAGGAGTTTTAGTCCTAGGTGCTACAAACATACCTTGGGCGCTTGATAGCGCAGTGCGTCGACGGTTTGAGCGCCGCATTTACATACCACTCCCACAGGTTAACGCGCGATGCCAAATGTTTAAGATTCACATCGGTGACACACCACACACCCTTACAGACGATGATTGTTATGAATTGGCAAAAATGACTGAGATGTACTCGGGTAGTGACATTAGCATTGTGGTACGAAATGCCATGATGGAGTGTGTTCGCTCTGTGCAGCTGGCGACCCACTTCAAGCGTGTAGTCGGGCCTGACCCTAAGGACCCTACGCGGACTGTTAACGACCGCCTTGTTCCCTGCTCACCAGGCGATCCGGAAGGGTTCCCAATGACAATGAACGACATTACTGAATCAGAGAAGTTGATGCCCCTTCCTGTTACTATGCAGGATTTCCTAAAGGCCTTGCGGACCGCGAGGCCGTCGGTATCGCAGGACGACATCACAGAGCACATCAAGTTTACTGAACAGTTTGGGCAGGAGGGTTAGAATGGTGTCACGCCCCACAGAAAAGAAAATAGATGGTTCCTGGTAGGTGTGTTGGGAGTGCACAGCATTTGACCACTCTATCCACTTCCTACCTTGCTATCTGATTAAAATAGACTCTACCTGCGTTTTTGGATCGTGCAGAAAGTTGGACTGCCTCTCTTTCTCTCTTCCTTCTGTACGTCTGGCCAGAGCATGTTTTTTTTTCTTTTGGGGAGAATTATTTGTTGATTTCTATCCTTTCTCTTCCCTTGTCTATTTTTGTTTACTTACGGAAGTGAGCGGGGAAGCTGCACTTTTCTTTTACCGTGTGAGACACTCAGCCAATTTTTTTTTGTGATAGGTTGATTAGTTGTGGAAATAAGGATATTGATAGGCCGCTCGCACTTACCCTTTCCTCCCGTTGCATCAACATCTGTTGTTAAATACTTGTGCTTACTGCTTGCTGTAATCGAAGTCAACACGACATCCCTAAAAATATTGACATATACCGTGTGCTGATGACGGATATCGGAGTGGCTGGCATAATTTGTATATATTCTTTATTGATTTTCCCTCCATCCCACTCTCCCGTTTTTTCCCTTCTTCTTTCTTCTTCCCGTTTGAATGAAGCTAAAGGTTGACCAATATAAAGTGATAAAAACTTTGCATATAACACATACCAAAGCTATTTAACTATGGCGCTTGATTCTCGCAGCCGTATCACGAGCAAACTCGTCAAAGCACACCAGGCCATGTTGCACAGTGTCACGCAGGACGACCTAAAGGTGGAGCGCCTTCCTGGCACTGAATACCCAAACCCATCCAAGAAGTACGTGGCCCGCGAGGAGTTCAGTGAAAAGATTGACTACATCATGTACAACCCCCGGCCCAAAGATGAGGTGTCGTCCGGGAACCCCGTCTCTGCGAGCCCGCTTCTCTGCGAGATCGCCGCCGCACGGTCGCACATTCACTTCAACCCCGCTGAAACCACTGTTGGTATTGTCACCTGCGGTGGCATTTGCCCTGGTCTTAATGATGTTATTCGTTCCATCACGCTGACCAGCATTAATGTGTACAACGTCAAGCGAGTTATTGGATTCCGCTTCGGGTACTGGGGCCTCTCCAAGAAGGGCAGCCACACGGCAATTGAGCTGCACCGCGGCAGCGTCACCAACATTCATCACTATGGCGGGACTATCTTAGGAAGCAGCCGAGGCCCACAGGACCCGAAGGAGATGGTCGACACTCTCGAGCGTCTTGGTGTTAATATTCTTTTCACCGTCGGTGGTGATGGAACGCAGCGCGGCGCACTTGTTCTCGCGAACGAAGCGAAGCGACGCGGTGCTGATATTTCAGTCTTTGGTGTTCCGAAGACTATCGATAATGACCTCAGCTTCTCTCATCGCACATTCGGCTTCCAGACGGCTGTAGAGAAGGCTGTCCAGGCAATTCGTGCTGCCTATGCCGAGGCTATCTCGCTAAATTATGGTGTCGGTATTGTGAAGCTCATGGGTCGTGACAGCGGTTTCATCGCTGCTCAGGCTGCCGTCGCAAGTGCACAGGCAAATATTTGCCTTGTGCCAGAGAACCCCATCTCTGAGGAGGAGGTGATGGCTCTCATTGAACGCCGTTTCAGCAGCTCGCACACATGCGTCATCATTGTGGCCGAAGGTTTCGGACAAGACTGGGGACGCGGCTCTGCGGCTACGATGCCTCTGGCAACAAGAAGCTGATCGACATTGGCGTCATCCTGACAAAGAAGGTGAATGCCTTCCTGAAGGCCAACAAGAATCGCTTCCCCGATGCGTCTGTTAAATACATTGATCCTTCGTACATGATTCGCGCTTGCCCGCCTTCTGCCAACGATGCCTTGTTCTGCGCGACGCTCGCGACATTGGCAGTGCACGAGGCTATGTCGGGTGCCACTTGCTGCATCATTGCTATGCGGTATAACAACTACATCCTGGTGCCCATCAAGGTGGCAACCTCTGTCCGCCGTGTGCTTGACCTCCGCGGCCAGCTGTGGCGCCAGGTGCGCGAGATTACGGTTGACTGCAGAGTGACGTACGGGCCTCCCGCCGCTTGGAGATCCACCGGGAGCTGGAGGCTGTTAACAGAGCCCGCGAACGTCTCATGGAGGAGATGTCTAAACTTTAAATGAGTGGTGTCGCCCCACTCTGGTAGTGTGCATGGGAAGACCTCAGGTACGACACATATTGGTAAGGTTTGATTCATATAGTGGAGAAATAAAAGGAAAATGATAATTGTGATAAGGTAGCTCATCTGAAGAAGGCAAATAAATAAAATCTTCGTGGGGATCATGGAAATTTAAGTTAAGAACAAGACGAAAACGTACTATTTCGGGGGGTGAGTAGGTTAATGTGATTTTCTTCTTTTGTTTTCGGGGAGTGGAAGGCAATTTAATTGTGAGAGGCACTGCCCAGGGCTGCATAAAAGGGGAGCGGGGAAAGAGATTTAGAGTTTAACGGAGTTATGAAAAAAAAAAGAACCAGCAAAGAAAGGGATGGGAAGTGATACCGGAGCTGGAGAAAGAAAGTTGACATTATTCTGAAAGTTATGTATAGAGGAACGCAGAAGGATAGTTTATTTTAATGGGTTAAGGGATGATCAAAGAGAAGAATATACGCTGAAAAAAAAAGAGGGTAATATATTGAGAGAGAAACAAGAAAAGAGTGTGGGAGAGAGATACAATATTAGGTAATCTAAGAAAAACTGTTGAAGGGCTTTAGGGGACACTTGCCTGACCCCAGTAGCGCAATCTGAGGAAGGAAAGAGTGTGAACTAAACTAGGTGCAAGGGAAATGATCACAACTTCCAGGAGTGCTCGAGATTGAATTTTTTATTTATTTCCTTCCTGTGCTGAGATATGGGTAACTCACCAACGTTTTTCTTCGCTGCATGTTCGCCTATATGTGAATGTGCTTGAGACCTTTTTTTTCCTTTCTCTTCCTCCAACCCTCCTGATTCTACTTTCTGCGTGCTTGGATGGGTAAGGGAAACGAAAAGGAGTGAGCTTATATGCGATGATGCAATCCGAAGCAGATAAATGGTAATATTGCCGGCGCAGCGGCGTCGTCAAACAGAAAAGGAGGGCGCTGACAGTTGGTAACGAAGTGTTGTTGTTCCTCATTTCCTTTTTCTTTTGTCCCCTTTTGCCCCCCTTTTTCTTTGAGTTGTATGTTTTTTTTGTCCACGTGTTTTGCTTGTTTTCCATTCATTAAGACAACTTCTTTTTATCTATGTTTTTCTTTTTTGCTATTCTTAAAGAAAGCTGTTTGATCTTTTCACACTTTTTTTTATTACTCTGAGTGGTTTTTTGTTCTTACTTCCTACCGTTTCCCCCCACCCGTCTTTTCCTACTCGGGGAATGTAGGAAGAAACGAACAGTACATCACTAAAAAAATAACAATTTTTATTGTTATTATTTTCCCCTAATTTGGATGTTGCTGTGGTGGCGCCATAGTCAATTACAACTTGGCTGAGACTCTTTTACTTGGAGACGCGAATGTAACATCTCTCTTGCTTCCTGAATTAGAAGTGTGTTGTTCCACACAAGAGGTGGCGGTGAGGAGGGGAACAGCTGTAAAAGTGAGGATTGTGCCATCTTGGGCGTCATGAGTTTCTGCGACGGTAACCACTTTTTCGTGGGGAGGATGGGGAGGAAAGTAGCAGACCGCCCTCGTCTAGCGTTTCTTGCCGCGATGAGGACGGAGAGGAGACCTGCGAGAGCGGGGAGGAAGAGCAGGACGTTGGGGAAGTCAGCAGCGGCGAGGAAACGGAGGAGTGCGAGGAGGGGGCGGCAGCGACGGCTCATCAGAGTCCGTGTTTGGGCCGGGGAATGAGCACGGTGATGAGAACACTTCGACCACTTCCGCGTTGCCCGATCCAAATCCAGGAGCCTCACCGACTTCTTTGTCCGCCTCACGTTCTGCTACATCGCCCCCGGCTCTGTCGACTTTTGGCGCTTCGACGGGTGGGGAAGATTGTTGCAGTTCTGGGCAGGTTCGGAATTTCCCAAGCTGTGCAGGAACTGCAGCAGCCGCCACTTTCGTGGCTAAGCGACCACGGAGTCTTTCTCCGGGCGAGGAAGCAGCGGCTGCGAAGGCGTTGCTGGAGATATTTGAGCTCTGCCTGCCCACAACGCGGTTCGATGAGGATCTAAAAAAATTCTCTTGCGCGGTGGTTAAATAAGGGAATTAGAGAGTTCATTGCTTGAGTGCGCTTCGTGTGACCGCGGCTGACCCAATCTGACAATGTTAGCTTCGTTGAATGTGGATGATGAAAACACTTTAGACTATTTTGAGGGAGAAATCTGCTATATAGTCAGGCACATCTTCACTTGTGTATCGCCACTGTATGTTATGCACGAAACCGTAAAACCCATGACACATGTCGCATGTTGTGTTTTCCTGTTATTTCACTACCTGGACACTGCCTTTCTGAGCGTTCAATGCTATTCCACATTTTGGTTTTTTGCTTTCTCTTGGATTAGTGCTTTCCTAAGGGAAAACGCTGGGGGAGGTATGGCTGGCAGAAAGCAGTTGGAGGGAATACGTTCCATGACCACGGCTGGGTCAGTGGAGGCGAACCATGCTCAGTTAATTGCCCTTCTCAAAGCTGCGTGTGCTCGATCGCCTCCTTGCACTCACGAACTGTGCAAGGTGGCGGTGCTCTGTGGTGCATTTTGCAGGCGTGTGGCTGTCCTTGACGCTATTCCTGCGTCGGATGTGGCGCGGTACTGTGAAACGTTGTGCACAACCATCAACGACGTCAGTTCGCCTATGCAAATCACACTATTTGCGTATCCTCTGGGAGAGGCAGAGAGTTTGCGCATCTCCCGTCGACTTTGCTACCGTCAACAGCTCGACAATTTGACAAAAAATGTTCCCGCATCTCGGTGGGACATTGAACGGATCGCATGCTGCATAGGAGGGCTTTCATTGTTTGAGAGGGCCCCTGTTAGGTCAGGTAATTGCCGTGTGCCTGTGAAGCGAATACGTGAAGGGGCGGAAACGTCTGGAGATGGAGGAGCTGTTGCTGTACGCTGGCAACAGCCGCTACGCGATCCTATTTCTCTTTCAGTGATCAAAATTCCTGCGCGCGGTGTACACTGTCAGCACCGCGAGATGTTTGATCTTACAGCGTTTGTGCGTTCCGCTCAAGTGGTATCAGTACGACGGGGTGATGTGTTGGACGGTTGCTCAAATCCAAAATGGGCTTCTAATAGCGGCAACGCTGTTACTTTGCCCGCAGCTCTTTGTCCCATTTGCGGGAGAAGCATCCCGCTGAAAGACATCCGTGTGGATGAAGGTATCACTCGGGCGATGGCCCACTACTCCGACAATGGCGGGATACTATCGAGTGACAGTACAGTTGTGTGGGATGTGGCTACGGCTTCGTACGCTGTTGTGGGCCGTAGTGCTGAGGTGCGCTCAGCAGATGTGTATGTGGACTCCGATGATACAATTTTGGCTCAGCAGTTATCTACTGGTGTTGTTGTTGTCGACCAGTAAGCAGTGCAGGATTTTCGTTTAATGGTGGTTTAGTTGATGGCGTGCGGTTTGTGCTGTTACAGTCTGCTGACGGAGGGGAAGGGACCAGCGAAATATGCACAAATGCCTTTCCAATTCACACGTTGTTCAACTCCGCTGGGGCGTATTTTCCAGTGGAGTGGTTGAGGAGGCAGGCGTTGGCGCAGAGAGGAGTTCTTTCGTGAAAGATGCTTGTAGTTTAGGTGACGTGGCGCGGCGCTTTCTAAAAGATAGCGATATTGAAGGCCCCCACTTCTCGTAAGAAGGGGTAGAGGGAGAACTCGGTTGAACAAGCGTATGTCAACCGCCTCGCAAAAGTGAATTTTTTCTTTTCACGAGTTTTTCATGCGGCTGTTGGTATAATTTTTTTTGTACTTTCGGATTGCATGCAGGGGGCTGCAGTACGCCCATTTAGTCGTTACTTTGCCCATATCGATATTGTCAACCCCTGGAGGTTGCCCGCTAGGTGCATTTTTTTTTTCTTCTGGCTAGTGGAGCATCATGGGACCTTCCTTTGCCTGTGTATGGCTACTTTGTTGATTTGATTATAGGCGAACAGAACTTTCCCCCTTGCATGTTTCTACTACAACCTGTGCCTTTTCTGCCTTTCTCCATTTTCTTGTGCCCAGTAGCCACAAAGCTGAGGCAAATCTAGAAGATAGGGAAGGGGATATTCAGCGTCCTAGCAGTGCACAATGAAGAAAAGTGTGTCATTGAAAGAGTTCTCGACGACTCCTACCGTGTCGTATATGTTGAGCAAAGACGGTCACAATTTGGCAGAGGTTTTCAGATCCAATACCGCCAACGTTGCAGCGACGGCTGCCCGCAGTTCACCTCCCGTGTCTCCAAAAGAGGAGAAACCGAAAGTTGCTCAAAATAAGACGGAATCTGATGTTATGTTTGATATGGAGTAGCAGCTGGAATCCTATGTCTTCATTTCTTTTTCTTCTTCCTTAATATATATATATTAGTCAGTTTCTTTGCCTGCCTTTCCTTTTACAT
Source organism: Trypanosoma congolense (assembly GCA_002287245.1). Lineage (NCBI taxonomy): Eukaryota > Euglenozoa > Kinetoplastea > Trypanosomatida > Trypanosomatidae > Trypanosoma > Trypanosoma congolense. Next base: position 645,016 of record NHOR01000125.1, on the reverse strand, counting down.
CTATATATATTATATATATATATATATATGGCCCTTAATACGCGTCACGATGGAAAGTATTGTTGATCGCTTGCACTGCTGGGCACCCGGGACTTTGTCCCTGACCCTTCGTGTATTTTTGTGATCGATATCCGGGCGCTTCATAATTTACGATTGTCATAGGAACCGTACCCCTCACCATTTACTTTCTTTTATCTCCTCTTCATTCCACTACGTTTGCTTGTCTTTTTTTTCTCCCATTTTACTCACATCTAACTTTTCCCCACCGGGTGCTTTTTTATTTTTACGCCTTACCTTTTGTCCTCATTCTGCTTCCTGTGACTTGCATTAACATTGAGCTTCTAAGGGGACAGAGAATATTTTATTTGCTCGCGTGGGCTGGGAGGGGTGAGCGAGGCAGACATTAAAAGACGAGATCACTGAACGCACAAAACCACATGAAACGTAACAACAGCAGAAAGGGTGGTATCAAACGTGGACGGAACGTCAATGATGTGTGGGTGACAGACACGCGTGACGTGGTGACGCTTTCCAACGATGCCTTCGAGGCGTATTACAAAGATAACGTCGTTTCATCTTCCGAGTGGGAGCCTTTTATGAGTGCGCTTCGTCGACCGCTTCCAACTGCTCTCCGTGTGCAATCCGCGGGCTCTTGGTCGACCGCTGTCTCAGTGCACGTGCGGTCGCAGCTCGATGGTATTGTGCCTACGGTGACTATCCCATTTATTCCTAATGACTTGGCGTTTCAGTGTACTCTCTCTCGTGGAGACCTTAAGCGAACAGCAGGGCTAAAGGAGGTCAAACGACTTATTGCTACGATGAACGATGGAGGATATCTCACACGCCAGGAAACTGTCAGTATGATTCCCGTCGTGTTGTTGCAGGTGGCTCCCGAGCACCGAGTTCTCGACATGTGCGCAGCTCCAGGGAGTAAAACTTCTCAAATCCTGGAGGCACTGGAACTATCAGAGGAGAGGGGTGTGGTCGTGGCAAATGATTTGAACTCCTCACGTCTTGACGTGCTGCTGCATCAGACGGGGCGTATCGCAGGTGCCCATAAGCATTTAGTAGTGACGAATTATGATGCTACACGTTTCCCCCTTTTATCGAACGGTGATAAGTTTGACCGAGTGCTGTGTGATGTTATGTGCTCTGGTGATGGCACGTTGCGTAAGTCCATGGATATGTGGCCGCGCTGGAACACAGTCCACGGCGCAGACCTGCACATTACACAGGTGCGTGTCCTCACGCGAGGCATGATGCTGTGTAAGAAGGGCGGTATTGTTGTGTACTCCACTTGCAGTCTGAACCCTGTGGAGGATGAGGCCGTGGTTTCAGAGTGTCTTTCACAGGCACAAGGGTCCTTTCGCCTCATTGATCCAGATCCGCTTCTGAAGGACTTCATTACGGTTCCGGGGCAGATGAAGTGGTTTTTGCTTAGTAAAGACCTCACGCAGAGATTTGCGACGTTTGAGGAGGCACAGGCTTATAACAATGCCCAAGAAGGCAGTGGTTTCCGGTATCGTGAGTCTATGTTTCCCAGTACGGAGCGCCTACGGGAGCAGAATATACACTTTGCTCGTCGTGTTCTTCCTCACCACCAGGACACTGGAGGATTTTTCTTTGCGGTGATGGAATGTGTTAGTGACTACCCGCAAGGTGAAGTAGTCGAGGGCGCGGGATCCACCAAGCAGCCCCTTAACATTTGCTCGGCTACTCTTCAAAACCAGGTACGCAAGGCTCTGAATCTACCGGAATCTTTTCCCCTTAGTCAAATATACGTACGAAACGAGAATGCGCGGGAACAGAAATTTTATCTCGCATGTGAAGCGGTTTGTGAGCTCTACGGAAAGCTGGGCTCCCGTATCGTGCACGTGGGCAGCCGAGTGTTTGAATCCCGCGTTAAGTACAGTAACGATGCACTACGATTCTGCACGCAGGATGTAGGTTCGCTGCTGCCTCTTCTTCCGGCTGAGTGTATCGTGGAGGTAGAACCTGAATTCGTTCTGAGGCTTAGCCAAAGTGGGACGCTTCCTGCGTCTTCTTTTCCTTTGCCCCTTCCACCTTACCCTAGTTTCTTGATTTCGTGTCGCACCTCCCTTGTTGGTCCGATATATATCGCTGCGGATGCTAAATACCCCGGTCAAATTGGAGCAAAAGTGGCTGAGTGGCAGCAAGCCCTCGTCAGGCTCACTCTTGGATTGTCGATTACTGACAGCCCCGGGCGGAGTGACGAAGGCGATAACGATTGTGGCACGGAGGGCTGATCAGTTCTCTCCGCTTGTCTCTCGGATTTTTTTTCTTCTGAGCCGTTGAGGGAGATTGCTTATGATAACAAGTTTCTCTTCCTTCTTGTTTTTACGGTGACACTGCAGGGAAACAATGCGGCCTGTGAAATACTTGGACGTTTAATCGTTTTATAAATGGGTCACTTACATGAACCACTAACTGCTTCTGGGTGTTATGGCTAACAGTGTGGTTCTTTTACTTGTTTATTTTCCTTTCCAGTGGTGTTGCCCGCTCTGTACTGTATATATTTCCTTTGTTTTCACTTTTTTTTTTTTGCTCGCGCCTCGTTGTTAGTGTGTCAGAGACGTAGAAACGAAGCGTGGGAGAGCAAGGCAAAGGGTGCTGCCACGAGGAGACATGAATAGCAAAAAAATAATGCCGGATGTATCTCAACATACCCAGCGGGTGTTGGACAGTTCCTTCGGCGCTTTCGTAAAGGGGGATATTGACACTGCCATCTCGCTGCTTGATGACGCCACTAGTGAGGGTGATTTGATGATGAGCCTCCACGACTCGTTTAGCGTTGGATGCATGCGTGCTTCCCTTGCAGCCATGTGCGGTGAGCGGACCGTGGCGCAGTACATGGCGGATGCGGCTGCGTCACACTTGCATCGGCCCGCGGTGCTGTATCTTGAGGGCGTCACTGCTATGGCAGGCGGTACAAACTTCCAAACTGCCAGTGTTAAGTTTGAAGAAGCACTTCGCATTGATCCACACTTCATTCTGGCCAGGCTCGGGCTTGCGGCTGTTTGCTTCTACATGGGCCGTTATAAAAATAGCTTTTCACACTACCGTGCAGTGCTGGAGACATTTGGCAGCTCAGCGCCGTCCGTTGTCCGGGTTGGCATGGGTCTCTGCTCCTATCACCTGGGGCGCCTCGAGTATGCCGTGAAGTGGTTGGACCGTGCCCTCGAAGTTGACCCCAACGATGCAACGGCGCTCTTGGCACTTCTTGTTATTTCACTGAACCAACGTCGAATGTTGAAGGTTGTCGAAGTTGTTCAGAGACTGCGGACAGTGCTACCCGACAATGCGGTTGTGCTTCTTAAGGTCGCGGATCTGTTGTATTTCCGTGCCGTGTCTGAGAAAAGGGTAAAGGCACTATCGCAAACTATTCTTCGGTTGTTGACCTCGGTGAGACATGTTGCGAGTGCTGAGGAGTCTGCGATTGCAGATTATCAGGAAGGACGTTTACTAGTTGCACTGGGGGATTTAGCGAACGCCCGGACGCTCCTCGAGTCCTCGATGCAGGTGCTTCCAAACCTTTTGGCAGCGAGAATTCACTATGCGAGGCTATTGTTGCTATCAGGGAGGGATATGGAGGCTGAGCAGCTACTGTTGCGTATTAACGCAGAACATCCAAACCAGAAGGAGGTTTTGCAAATGTTGGCAGCCCATGCCTCACGGTTAGGTTTGCTGGGGAGGGCGTTGGAATGCTCAAAGCTTCTCACGGACAGCATTGCTCCAGGTGACATCCGCTCCTGGTCGCTGGCAGCATGGTGTGCTCGTTTGAATGGCGATGAATCAAAAAAGCTCTTGGGGAATCTTGTGCGAATTTACAAGGAAGTAGGAGAACCGGTGACCATGAACATGTTGGTTAATGTTGCATCGGTGAATAGGGATGTCGAGGCTTTACAGAGGATTCTGGACTCTGAGCTTGGGGCAGATTTCTTGTCGACACCCAAACTATCTGTCGCTCATGTTCCTCTCGTTTACAACTTGGCACTACTTTTAGAGAAAGATGATCCAGAAAGATCCCGGAAGCTTTACATTTTTCTCGTAAAGCAGCATGGCCACTTTCGATTGCCCTACATCCGCCTACACGTACTTGCTAGGGCCGCCGGCCGTTTAAGAGAGGCCGTGTCTTGGATGGTTTTGGTGCAGCAAATTCTACCCGACGAGCCTCATTCCATAGTTTCTATAGCGGAACTGTATTTTCGCCAGAAGCGCTTTGCAGTGGCAATGCTCATACTCCGCTCCGCCGAGGAGCGTTCCCTTCCCGTTGCCCTCGCCCTTGGGAGCATTTATCTCTGGTGCGGGCAGCAGCGTGACAAAGATAGCCGTCGCTTTGTAGAGGTGGCGAGGGACCGCTTTGCGTACGTGCTGCGGAAGGACAAGGGGAACGTGTTAGCGGCCCATGGGCTCGCCTGTTGCTTTGGTTTGGTGGGTGAATACGATAACTGTCAATCCCTGCTGGACCGTGTAGGAGAGGTGTTGCCTAACTGTGATTATGTGCGTCAGAACCACGAGGCGCACATGGCAAATGCGAAGATACTAAGTGACTGTTTTAAGCAAGCCATTGACTACCTAGAGCGTGATACGCGGCGGACGCCACTGCAGTCTTCGTCGTTGGCATTCTGCCTGTCGTGTGAGGGACGCTACGACGATGCGATTGCGGTACAGAAGACAGCTGTGGCGGCTGCTGAGGAGCAACCGTTGCTCAAATACAATCTTGCCTTGTTATACTGTGCGTCATTTATCTCAGCGATAGCACGGAAACAAGCTCTCACTATCGACGAGGCTCGCGGGTTGCGGAAGGCTCTTGCCGATGGGCTGACGGTGGCTCGCGAGTTTATGGGAACTGAGTCCCAATCCCGTGTAATAATTGAAGCCAAGATGTTTTTACGTCAGGCTTGCATGTTTTGCATTCATCATAATGAGAACAGTATCCAACAGCTTGTCGCCTCTGGCCACCGTACAATGTTGGAGAGTGAGCGCCTGTCCAGCTTGTGGCGCCAGGTGTACGCGGAGTACCTTGACGAGAAGCAGAGCCTCGAAGAGCAGCACTTGGCGGAGGAGCAACAGCGGAAGGAACTGGAGCAACAGGTGGCCCAGGGGATTTTGGAAGACTATAGGGAAACACAGGGCCGCTGGCTGTACGGTACGATGGCCGAGGGTGGCAGGTTTGGTGATCCGTCATCAGCGGGTGTCGAAACGGGTGGCCCACTGGGTTGGGGAGGGGATCGTCCTGTGGCAACGGAAAGCCATGCCATGGGAATTCTCAGTGGTATGAACCTTGAAAGGGATGGTTAGCCGAGGAACACGGCGTGGAGCGATGAGGGCTGTAACCAGGGCCCTGTAAAGACGTAATGGCAGGAACTACATCAGCATCGAAGGGGTGGTGTGGGTTCGAGTGGTTCGTAAACGTATTTGTACACCCAGCGTCTGTTATTTCTATCGTCAGTCGTACTACCGCGCAGCCTCCTGTAAAATCATAAATCGAATAATATGACTAAGAGAATATTATAATTCAGCAGAGTTAATAATAAAAGTTGAAATTTAAGGATGCTGGGCATAAGATAGAGCGAAACATACATCTGTGGAGAGATACGCAAGCGGAGGTACGAAAGGAGATAAATGTAAGGTGGAGTGTATATCCTGTTTTTCTTTTTCTTTTTTTACTTCTGAGCTGGCTGTGAAATAGTAGATGAATTCAGAAAATAAAGCAGGTGAAGAATCATTGGCAAGGGGACCCTGTTAATGTTACATGTTTTTTTTATGTATTGTCTTGCTACTCGAACTGATTCACCCGTGTATGCAGTCAGATCGAGTTGTGAAGATCTAGCGAATAGATACAGTGTGTGGGTACGGTCTATCACTTCCCTCACACCAAGGAATAGCTCTGGTGATGAACTTGGGGTTTCATATATTTTTGAAAAGTGAAGGCTGCCTGGGATCAATTGGTTGGGCTAATGTTGCTCTGAGAAATGTCAAGAGCGTGAGGGAATGTGGGTTGCCTGTGTGTATGTGTGTGCGTGCGTGGTGAGTGCCGCGGGGTGTGGGGGTGGAGAGTAGCCTTGTACAATGTAAGCCTTTCCTAAGGGCTGTTTGCATCTTTTCCTCAGTTATTGAAGAAACAAAAAAATACAGTAAATTTGTAATTACCACCGTTATTATAATAGCGGGATAGGCTTTTTGATTGAGCGTTACCCTTCTCGCAGCTCCTGTACGCCAACCCTCTTCGTTGATAAAGCGGAGGGGCGACTCCGCCTCTTGCCACATAAGAGGCGGAAGCTGAAGAAAAAAAATGAAACATCGATGTTTTTCTCTTCCAGCTTTTTTGCCATTTGTTTTCCTGTGCCTTTCACACCCCTGTCTGATGCTTTTTCTCGCATCTTTTTATTTTATTTTCTTCTTCTCATGAGTGGAGTCCTGCTAGTCGCTGCCACGAGTGAGAGCTCTCTTCGCGCGACATACATACGTGGTTGCTGTTCGCGATCGAAATTGTGAGCGTCGTTGATACCACGGCCCGCTGTGGAAGAGAGTGATCGGAGGGAACCAGACGCGTAATATTCTTCGGGTGCGCATTCTCCTTGTTTATTTTGATGCTTCCCTCACACAGATACAAGCGCACACACTTTGTGTAATTTGGATATATCGTTACTAGTTCCTCTTAGATAGAAGCAAACAATGACTCGGGAAAGCGCATTTGGTGGGTTGTTCTCCGACCCGCCGCTCGTCTCCACTGACCCGGATCCTAAAAAGACGGACCCTTTTGACAAGGTGGACACCATACCGTCACGCTACCTCGGTAGGGGAATGAGTATTGGCCGAAGCCCGCCGGGGAACCACCCAGACGTGTTCTTCGACAAGAAGTTTCTCACTTTGGCCTCGATGGAGCAGAACAACAACAAAAACGTTGGCACATTTGAGGATGAAGCAACACGCACCCACCGTGAGGCGAGAGAGGCCAAGAAGCATAATATATCTAACAAGGACTTTCTTCCGCCGTCATTTCCCAGGACAAGTAATGGGCCCGGTAGCTACAGTGGTTGCTTCCAGGAACGACCGTACGAGTTTATCATGCCGGGGGAGGAAGGCGGCCCCATGTCCAAGAAGGCTAGGAGGAGAAGGAGGAAGAGCGAGGCCGATGAAGCAGCTAAAAATAAATCGTGGCTTCCTAATGTCAAAACGAATCCCGCTAAAAAGGGGACTTACGGCTTCCCTGGGTTGTTGCTAGACAACCCGAAGTACAACGATGACTGGCGGAAGGACTTGGAGAAGTTGGAGGCAGCGGAAGCAAAACGGTTGAAGAAGATATCGCCCCCAAAGCCCCTTGGACCGTTGTTTAGGACGCCAGGGACAATACACGACTACCTGGACGAACTTCCCGCCACTGGTGTTTCTGCCGTGTATCATTTCGAGCCAGTGGAAGAGAAAACATCCAAGCGCAAGAAACGTACCAAGCAGGCCGCCGCCGTGCCTTCTTTTACACAGGAGAAACCCATGACATTTGTGTGGACAAAGTCCGGAGAGCATGGTAACATTGGGTCATTTCCCAACACATGGATCGACGTAGCGGCCTTGGAGGAGGAGGAGAGGAAAAGGAATAAGCGTCGACGAAGAGCCAAGGCAAAGGCAGAATACATCCCCGGCCCGCCGAAGGGTGCTAGCGGCTACTGGAAACCCAACTCCTTCGAATGTACAAGTGTGGTGCAGTCGTGTTTGCGCAGATTCTACTGATAACCGTTGCCAAACGGATGGGGAGGAAAGGAATGGTGATTCCAGGAAGGAAATGTGCTGAGCACAATGCTTGTGTGCTTACCCTTTCTTTTTCTTCATTTCACTTCGCTTCCTCCGCATCTTTACTGAAATTGTTTATTACTTTTATTGACGCTCCTGTAATGGCAGTAGTTATTGTTCTCCATATGTAAAATTCTTGTTGGATGAAGGAAAGAAGCTGTTTTAGATAAGTTTAAGCGCCGAGTTTGCCATGGGTGCTGGGCTTACACAGGTCGTGCATGTGTGAAACTGGTGTGTTTTGTTCATGTGGACGTATTTCCCCTTTTCTTCCCTCCACCACACACCTGTACTTATGGTGGTGTAGAACATGTGCTTCTAATCCCATCGCTCCGCTGTCTTGCAGCGGTGTACCGTGAGGAGCGGGAGCACAGATCCCAATTACACTGTTTTCCTTTTTTTTTCTGCTGACGAAATGCATATATTGAAAGCCTTTCGTAACTTGTGGTTCCTTTATATGTATTTACTTCAATTGCTCAGCGTCCCTCCCTTCCCGCGCATTTCTTACTCCTCTTTATGGCCGTTCATGTATTTCTACGGCGCATGTTTCTGTGGTTGTTCGTTAAAAAAAACACCTGCGCTGCGCTTCGTGTGGCCCAGAAATATGGGCATATTAATGCCGGCGGGTAAACTAACGACAATAAAGCCCACAAAAGTAGCCGTTTTCTTTTTTTCCCCCTTTAAATAATAATAAAAGAGGGAGAAGCGGACATATAAAGGGGAGGGTGTAGTTTGCATGGCTACCATTATACGTGGGACACTGTGGATTTCGGCATGAGCCTTGGAGCGATTTGGAAAATGTGCCTATCAGGAAGGAGTGACTTGGGGCGAATATATCGTATTAAAAACAGTGGCACTCTTTTACTTTTTAATTTGCTTCTTTTCGTTTCTTTTTTCTTTCTTTCTTTCTTATTTCGTCTCTATAAGCAGAATAAAGTAAAAAAAAAGGCAATATCAGCAGACAAATACACCGAGTCAAGGATAAAAAGGAGTATAAGTGGAAGAAGAAGAAGAAAAGAAAAAAAAAGGATATACAAAGGACAAAAAATACGAAGGAAAAGGCGATATCAGCTTTATAGCTTGATTTTTCTACATTTAATATAACAAGCTTGTACTACTGCCGTTGCTACATATTCTGTTTGTGGTAGTGCGACATATATTGGATAATTAGAGGTGTGCCAGTTGGGGCATATTCTAGACGAATCCCCATCCTAATCGATAGGTAGCGATGGCACAGGTTGCAGATGAATGCAAGGCGATGTCTTCGGAGATATTTCTTAGTCGCTACCGCATTTTGAAGAGTATTGGGAAGGGAAGCTTTGGCGAGGCGGTGCTCGTCCGGTCAAAGGAAGATGGGAAGCGTTATGTTGCCAAGGCAATCGAAACAGCTGCCATGTCAACGAAGGAGAAGCACGATGTACAAAATGAGATTCGCATATTGGCTGCTGCTAACCACCCTAACATCATTCGTTACCGCGAGCATTTTGATGATGGAACGCTTATATTTATTGTTATGGAATATGCTGACGGGGGTGACCTTAACACGCGCATCAAGGAGGCGAAAAAGAATGACCCCGCGGTTCCTTTTGATCCTAAGTTGGCCATGTTCTGGTTCCTACAGATATGCATGGCTCTAAAGTACCTCCACGACAACCATATTTTACATAGGGACCTGAAAACAGCGAACATCTTCCTCACGTCAAGGAATGTTGTGAAGTTGGGTGACTTTGGTATTTCAACAGTTGTACAGAACACATTGGCATGCGCAAAGACAGTGTGCGGCACGCCGTACTACTTCTCCCCAGAGCTGTGCCAAAGCAAGCCGTACAACAATAAGAGCGATGTCTGGGCCCTTGGAGTTATCCTGTATGAATTGCTTACTCTCCACCGCCCGTTCCTCGCGCGCTCACTAAAGGAGCTTCTGAAGAAGATCCTGGTGGGCCAATATGAGCCCATACCGGCGACGGTGCCCCCTGAAATTCGTGGCCTCTGCGCGGCGCTGCTGCAGGTAAACCCCGTACAGCGCCCCAGCATCAACCGCATCCTAGAGTCCTCCTTTGTACAGGAGTCCCTGAGGGGATTTAGCGCAGATCTCGAAAGACAGGCAGAGAAGGAACGCGCGGAGTGCGAGGCGCGTAAGCCGAAGACACAGAAGAGCAGCAAACCTGTGAGTGCACCAGAGAAGCCAAAGGAGACACCAAAGGAGCCTCAAATGAGCGAGAAGGAGCAGATGGCAATGCTGCGCGGCATGAACCGTGAGAGCATTAAGGCCATGCTGGCGAAGCAAGCGGCTGCCGGTCCTCCGGTTGAGCAGCCGCAGCAAGAGGCAACCGATGAGGATGATAGCGACCTCGCGAATGCTGATGACGATGGCGGCTACATTGAGAAAAAGAGAATTGTAGAGCACAGCAAAGACATTGTCGGCAAGACAAGCCTCGGTGGCCACCCCGAAGAGTTTGGAGATGGGCCGTCAGACGGGGCTCAGCAGCAGGACATGATCGTCATTTCCAGTGGAAAGTCTGTTCCAGCGAGTGAGGTTCGCGGCATCCTCGAAAAGGAGATGGGCGCTAAACTTCTCAACGATGCCGTTGAACTTGCTAATCACCTCATTCTGAAGAATGACGTTTCCAGCGAGGACATCATACGGGAGCTAGGTGGGTTGCTCGGTCCCGATCACGCCCACAACTCCCATGCTATCACTCGGCTATGCGTGTATGAAGTAAAGGAAAAGGTGTGAGGAATGGGTGCCTATTTTTGTTTTTGTTTTGTTTGTTTGTTTTTCCTTCTACTCTGAGAGAACATTAATATCCTTTGTTCTTTCTACCGTTGTTCCTTTCAGGGGTTAGGGCACTGGGTCGTGGTTGGGGGTCACGTTTACAATGCAAATGTGTTCTTCATCGCCCCTTTCTCCATTACTTCACCCGTGACTGCAACCAATGAAATGTGTGTTACTCGAGTTTCCTTTATCCCTCGTTTTCTAAAGATGATGGTTTCTCTTCCCATCCCTCGCGTTGTTGTTGCCTTTGCCTTTGGTTGCGTTACGGCCTGTTTTCTTTAGCAGCCGTGGCGGGATGTAAACACCACGTCGCTTGGACATATGGGGAGACCCGTCGAACTGGTTTTTATTACCGCTGGAAAGAGAGCAGGTAAGCAAGAGACTCATGTGGTGGGGTGGGGTACGTGGGAAAGGTAATAGAAAGGGGAGAGAAGGTGTTTGCTACGGTGGGTGCAAAACTATGATTAATTACGACTGTCTAGAAAGGGAGGTGCACCCGCCACTCCGTCCTGTCCTGTCCTGTTCTTTTCCTCCTTTCTCTTACACTACCGTTGTGGTTGCTTTGCGTCACGCCCGCCGTTTGAGATTATGCGGTGAGCCCTTTTGTGATTCAAGAGATGTAAGGGCTGTTTTGTCCCTCTTTGCGTTTCCGCAAGTTCTATTCCTTATATTTCTTCTTTTTTCCCCCTTTTCTACTTCCATGCCTCCGTACGCCTTCATTAGTTTCTGGAGCTTTATATCCACTCAACCGTCCTTTTAACTGCATGTGCGTGTGTTTGCTTGTTTGTGCTGGGAAGCTCAACAATTGACCTTGTGTTTTCTCTTAAAGGAAAATCAAAGTGTATTTAATATTGTTACCATTAAATGTGCGCAAAAGTATTACAATTTGACGTTTTGATTTAAAGCGGAATTTTTGGAGTACGATGTGAACCATACCAGAGAAGAAGAACAAGAAAAGAAAGAAAAAAAACAATAACAAGAAAGAAGCAAGTCCATGAGGGTGGAGGCATACACGTACACACACGCATACGCAATAAAGTGGACCAAATCAATAAGGAGGGGAATCATTGCAGTGGTGGGAGAAGAGAATACGGGCAATAATAATGCTGAAGGGATCCTTTGATCCGCCTTCACAATAGAGGGAAAAGGGAGAACAAGAGAAAAATAATGAAATATAAGGAGGGGAGGGAAAAAGTGAGGAAGCAAAACATCAAGAAAAAACTATCGCATTAGTATGCAGGATCAACTGGTTTATTTGTTTCATCATTTCATTCAGTACGTGCACAAAGGAAATACGAGGAATAGAGGTGAGGTGAGGTGGGACAACGAAAAGGATTCTAATAGTAATAGAAAAATATTGTAAACCGTTTCATTCAATAAGAGCGTTCTTGTGTTGAATTTGTGGATCAAGATTTGAAAAATCCCTCATTCTTCATTTTAGTTTTTTGTTCTGCTCTGCTCTCCGCTCCTGCCTTTTCTGACAGTCTTCCGTAACATTAAAATAGCTTCCTTCCTCCACCCCCTTCTCCATCACTTCTGTAAAAGCTTCTGCAGTTGCAATTTACCCTTTCTTCCCTTTTCCCCTCTCTTCTTTCTTTTCATTTTAGTGGGGTAAACAAACAGGGGAGATAAAGGGAGAAGAAGGGGGAAATAGAGGATTTGCCAATTTTTTTTGTTTCTTATTATTACTATTATTATTTCAGTTTAAAAATACGATGCCGGAGCGACCACGCTTGGTTGTTCGCCCTGCCGCTCGGAAGGAGTCCCTGCAGACTCGACCTCGGGCGCGGATGACTGATTTGCCCGTTGTGGGGCACCGACCGGAATATAGAGAAGGCGATTCCATAAATGATGACTGCAATGCCACATGCTCTGACACAGCAAAAGAATTCCGCCCCAGTGTGGCTGTAGGCCGATGGATGGTACGCATTGGCTCACTGGCGAGGGACGCGGTAAGGTGCATTATGAGGTTTTCTGGGAGAGTGATGACTTTACTGAAGTGGGCACCGCGGAGGTGGGCGCTGTGGCCTCAGGAAGTGCCCCTAACACGCCAGCACCGTGCGCTTCTCAGATCTCTGAACCCACCTTGAGTGACGTGTCGGCAATTATCGACACGTCACACCCACGCCGTTACTCGCTGCATCAGGAGAAACCCGCCCAACCGCAAAACAGACACTTCACCGATAACTTACCCCATCCGCATCCAACCCAATACGATGCCTCAAAAACTCAGCATCCGGACCCAGGGCCATATTGCCAACATATTCAGTACAATTTTTACTACGCCGCCCCATGTGTACGGGCGTCTTTGGCCCATACAAACCCGTTAAATGGCGTACAATACCCCCAGTTTGAGGTGAGCTCTTCGGTACCATACAATCGTGTAAGTCTGCTGACGCAGGGTGGCAGCTCGAGGAAGAGCTTCCGCGGAAAGGACAGTGCAGTGCGCACCTCGACAATTGCACCTAAGAGGCAAAGAGAGACGCCCTACACGGTTCCTTGTAATAAGGAAGACAAAAACATAAAACAACAACACCTTGATGTACCTCAACTATCCCAGAAAAATGTTATGCAACCACAGCAAATGGAATCTTCAGAAAAACAGGTTAACGTTTTTGCTAAGACAACTGACTCAGCTGCTGGTCCTAGAGACATTACAGCGAATTGTAAGCAGACATTCGGCTCGAAAAACGATCTGCAACCCATAAACACACTGGGCAGCAATCCACCTGTCGCCTGTAGCTTTTTTAAGGGTGGAGCTTCTGCGGTACCGTTTGATGATGATGGCTTTGCTTCGAACGCTGGGAGTGATTCAGAGCCTGAGACTAGCCGTGATGTTGTTTCTAATAAGGTATCTACTGGTGCTACGTGTTCCCCCTTTGGAACATCAATTGGGGTGAAGAACCCGAAACCAGCAGCTCCATCGAACCCGTTCAGCTTTGGGTCGTCGGGCAGTGCTGTGACTGGCACAACTGATAAGCCGGCAGCTCCATCGAATCCGTTCAGCTTTGGGTCGTCGGGCAGTGCTGTGACTGGCACAACTGATAAGCCGGCAGCTCCATCGAATCCGTTCAGCTTTGGGTCGTCGGGCAGTGCTGTGACTGGCACAACTGATAAGCCGGCAGCTCCATCGAATCCGTTCAGCTTTGGGTCGTCGGGCAGTGCCGTGACTGGCACAACTGATAAGCCGGCAGCTCCATCGAATCCGTTCAGCTTTGGGTCGTCGGGCAGTGCTGTGACTGGCACAACTGATAAGCCGGCAGCTCCATCGAATCCGTTCAGCTTTGGGTCGTCGGGGAGCGCTGTGACTGGCACAACTGATAAGCCGGCAGCTCCATCGAATCCGTTCAGCTTTGGGTCGTCGGGGAGCGCTGTGACTGGCACAACTGATAAGCCGGCAGCTCCATCGAATCCGTTCAGCTTTGGGTCATCGGGGAGCGCTGTGACTGGCACAACTGATAAGCCGGCAGCTCCATCGAATCCGTTCAGCTTTGGGTCGTCGGGCAGTGCTGTGACTGGCACAACTGATAAGCCGGCAGCTCCATCGAATCCGTTCAGCTTTGGGTCGTCGGGCAGTGCTGTGACTGGCACAACTGATAAGCCGGCAGCTCCATCGAATCCGTTCAGCTTTGGGTCGTCGGGCAGTGCCGTGACTGGCACAACTGATAAGCCGGCAGCTCCATCGAATCCGTTCAGCTTTGGGTCGTCGGGGAGCGCTGTGACTGGCACAACTGATAAGCCGGCAGCTCCATCGAATCCGTTCAGCTTTGGGTCATCGGGGAGCGCTGTGACTGGCACAACTGATAAGCCGGCAGCTCCATCGAATCCGTTCAGCTTTGGGTCATCGGGCAGTGCTGTGAACAGTACGCATGTTTTTGGCAATAAAGTTATAGGTTCTTGTGACGAAGTAACTTCTGAAAAACACTGTCCTCCTGGGAAGCGTTTTAGGGCAGAGTGAAATCCTGATGGTTGATGTGTCTTCATTTTTTACTGTTTATTACTGTTTTTCGAGCATGTTTTCTTTTCTTTTGCAGGTTGTGGTTGGTAAATGTGGTCGGTGATCAACGGGTTCGGAAATAGAGAGGTCAGCGCCTAAAAGTAAAGGGGAATGTGGTTGACGGGGAAGTCTTGCCTATTTTACTTTTCTTTTCTCAAGTTTTTATGCTCCTCCCCTTGCCAGCCGGGAACGGTACCATAAAATATCTTTTCTGATTTACCCCTGCTCCACCGCTTGCTGTTGTGAGGACCGTTGTATCTTTTGATATCTGAGGAAGGTGTTGTGTAACCGGATCTGTTGATTATTTTTTACAATTGTTGGTTATTTAAGTTTGCGTCAAAGGTAAGAGATGGTTAAGCAAAGGAAAATGCATTCATGTCTTTTCAAATTGTCATGGGGCTCCGCAGTGTCTGTCGGAGATGTTTTAAGCTAAATCACTTGGCTGCTCGCTTAAGCGTTCTGTTTGTGGCTAATGCGCGCTCATTTCCCTTCGTTTTCATCATTCCATTAGTAGATCGCTTAAGGTTGTTCTGCTTTGTTTGTTTGTTTTATTATCATAGTGTGCCCGCTTCTTGTTTTGGAGGATGCGCACAGCGGCGTCCAAACGTGAAGAAATACAGATGAAGTTGGAACTTCTGCGGCAGGAGCGTGAAAGGGAGCAGAGAGCTTTTTCAGAACTTGCCGAGCAGAATGTAAGTTTGACAGCCGCCCAGGTCAGCGAGGCTGCAATGAGGAGGGCAGCGGAGGAGGAGCCGAGCTCGCTGGTTGTTGGTGATACAGTGCTGTCTGTTGGGGACTACGTTGATACAATTGATGATATACATAACCTGCAGACAGAAGAAAGAGGTATTTTTGTTCCTGATCCAGTGAAACAAGTGTATTTGGGTGAGCGAGGAAAGATTACTCGTGTCCTTCCGTCCTTCCAGGGTAAATCAGCAGTAGAGATGCGTTTTGCTGATGGTGCTCGAAAGGTGTTCCTGACAAGCTGTCTCGCTCTTAATGATGGTAAAAAAAAGGTCGCCGGGAAGGAATCATCCC
Source organism: Trypanosoma congolense (assembly GCA_002287245.1). Taxonomy (NCBI): domain Eukaryota; phylum Euglenozoa; class Kinetoplastea; order Trypanosomatida; family Trypanosomatidae; genus Trypanosoma; species Trypanosoma congolense. The sequence goes on along the minus strand of NHOR01000125.1, from coordinate 629,396 downwards.
AAGGCAGGGCTCCTCGTGACAGCGTCTCCCCCGTCTCAGAGACCCACCAGCCTTCCCCGACCGTTCCGGAGCCTACCCCACAACCCAGTTGGGAGACAATTCAAGAACTTAGGAGTGCTGCCTACGTGAAGAATGCTAAAGACTTGAGGGTGCCCTCAGAGTTGAGGGTAAGCAGGAAGGCCACTGTCCCAAGGGTTATCTCGGAAATTGACCCATGGAAAGCATTAGCACCCGCACCGCCCGCAACTGTGCAGAGCATAACCAAAGGAACATCCCCCGCAGCTTCTGCCGGGGATGCCCGCATTAAGGTTACCTCACGGAATAACTGTCGTGAGTCTCAGGCAGTGAACGGAGCGGCTCGGGGTAGTGTCGCGGCCGGACCCGTCTTGGTGATACAGTCCGATGAACTAAAGGCGACCGAAAGACCACAGTCATTAGGCCCGACTGACCGCAGCGCCGAGCATATACCAATAAGGAGCAAGCAGTCCCAGGAGCCAAAGAGACCCCGTACCACATCCAGCGCTAACGTTTTCTCCACGAAGTCTGAGCCGCAGGTCGCTTCTTTGAAAAGTCCTGTTTGTCGCTCAATACCGACCAGCTGCCCTGCAAACTACCAAGCGAAGTACTCAATGAGTGACAAAAACACTGGGATTCCTTTAGATAGTAGTGAAAATTATCTGAGAAAGGCGAAGAACCTTACGGTTTCTGGTATGCTTCCGGGGCGTACTTTACTACAATTTCAGCATATCGTCCTGCCTGCAGAAGTGAAGACATTTCCGGCGGTGTTGGATGCTCTGACACACGCCCTTAACTGGAAATCCTCGGGGCAACAAGTGAAACGCTTGTTTACTCCCGAAGGAAATGAAGTATTACGGGTGGAAGTCATTACGGATGGCATGTCTTTGGTGGCAACGAGCGGCCATGCATATCCCGGTCCACCTGCTGCAGTGGAGCCACCTACGGGTGCGGTAGGTACCGGAAGAACAGTGATGAGTGCGTCTAAGCCGCCGGAAACAAAGGCGCCAGTCGTCAGGAAACAGCGACAGGAGGGGTCAGGTGCCGGGAAATCTCAGCCGGCACAACAGCCGAAGGCACGGCCAGTTAGCCCTGCTGCAGCACCCAAAGGGATAGCTAAGCCCATATCCGTGCGTGTGTTTGAGAATGGTGAGTATGGCGATCAAAAAACCGATCGTTTCCCGTACCGTACGATAACGCTGCGGCCGACACACAAGACAATGCGTGCTGTCATGAATACTATTGATAGAGAGTTGGCGTGGAACTCGGTCGGGAAAAAGGTTGATGTGATATACGATGCTACCGGCTGCGAAATAACGTCAGTTGATCAATTAACAAACGGGCAGGCCATTGTGGCCTCAGCCGGGGATCGTTTCGTGATTCCTCATCCCAGCAGCATACTTCACGAGGAAGTGGTAAAACTCAGCATGGCGTCATCCAGCGCACCGCACCCGGTTGCCTAACTGCTCCTTGATGTGGTTGATATTACTCGTAGATAGTGTTTCTTATCCATTCAGTTTATTGGGCTGTACGCAGTGCAAACTATACCTTATTTCCTTGTTTTTCGACGTATACACCCACCGCGGTTTTGTTTTTGGAACACGTTCATATATTGTAGCTGTCACTGCTTTATGCCCTAAGACAGAGGCGAGTGTTCCGATAGTTTGTTGGAGTTCTTTGTCACATAACGGGAGGAGGAACTGTTTCATTTTCTAGTCTGCCTATTTTTCTTCCTCTTTGTTTTTTTTTTCTATTTTTAACGAAATCATTCTTCTGTCTCCTGCATTTCTTTCCATTCCTCTCGTGGAGATATTCTGAACGGAGCTTCACCATCTCTTTTTTTTCTTCTATCTCCTTTTTAATTCCTCAGTGTAGAGGGAAACTTGAGTGAAAAGTTGATGTACGGACCAACGAGGCCGCTAGAGGTCCCCGAGCCTCAGGGGTGTGAAGTTGCCGAGTCAGACTTAATCGTTAGAGCCACGGACGAGGTGTCGTGTGGGAGCCCACATGCGGTGCTCGAGTTCGTGGAATCTTTGGCACTTCGCGTTGTTCAAAAATTTGTAACTGAGACAGAGAAGCAATGGGCATGCGCGTATCCCTTTGGGTCATGCGGCCTATCTGCTTCTGTTGCGGATAGCGATCTCGATATGTATGGTGAGTATTTCCATAACTCTCTTTCCTCACCCTCTCTCTTTCTGCTAGCGAGCTCTCTGTTGTACCACTGGGTACAACCCACCCCTCTTTTCTCCCTCTCTCACGTGGTTTTGGTCCCTGCCGTTCCCACATTGCCTGTTTTTCCGCGTGTGTGTCTTCCTTACTCTTTTTCTTATTTCTGTCCTCTCTTGCGCTGAGGGAACTGCAGGGACCAATCTAATTGTTTGCTCTTGCTCAACGTGTCATTCATATTCCTTTTCCCTCCGTCTTTCCTTCTTCGCGCGCCACTGTTGGTTCCACCTGCACGCTTTCCTCTACCGGGTGCATCGTTGCTTCGCGCCCCCGTCAAATTCGTCTGTTTTCGCGTCTGAACCCCACTTCAATGTTGATTGATTGCGAATGGTAGCGCTGTATTTTGTCCGTTTGTTGTCACCCGTTTCATCTTCTTTCATGAGTTTCCAGCGCTCCTTGAGACGATTGTTGGCCATGTGATTGTCGTCGCTGCTCGAGTTCCTGTTGTGAGGTTTGTCTACCAGGGTATGTCAGTGGATGTTGTGTTTATATCAGTTGCGCTTTCGCAACCACCCACAAGTGATCAGCTGCTGGAGGACTCATTTCTGCTACAGGTTGCCCGTGACACACGACCGAGCGTTAATGGAATTCGCTTTACGTTCGAAGTGAAACGCCGTCTTCCCGTTCCCCATAAGGTCTTCGCTACGGTTCTAAAAGCTGTTAAGTTTTGGGCCATGCGTCGACAGGTGTACGGTAACATCTATACTTATCCGAATGGCGCGGTGTTCGCCATCATGGTGGCTAGAGTGTGCCAGGTCTTACCCTCTCCGTACCCCAGTGTTCTCCTGCGGTTCTTCTTCCTTTTTTACACTCAGTGGATGAGTCGGCATGATCATATATCACCGGTGTACTTGACAGCAACGCTCGAAAGCCGCGGCCGCATCCCTGGCTTACCGGAGTCGTGGAAGCCAGCGAAGAATGAGTGTTTTCGTGACCTTTTCCCCGTGATCAGCCCTGCGTACCCATACGTGAATGATGCGAGTAACGTTGGCCGCTGTGGATTGGAGTCACTTTATTCTGAGATCACGCAAGCACAGCGGGTAATTTCCGCGAGCGACACCCTGTCGCTGGAGAAGCTTTGGAGGCCTTACTGCATCATGGAAGACTTTGCTCACTTTCTTCTAGTGGAAGTGAGCAGCCTGGGTGATGATATGGCGGATGCGGAGCGTATACTTGGTAGATGGGGTTCCTACGTGGGCAGTAAGTTGCGCTTTCTCATTTATTCTGTCGAAAGGTTTGTTCACGCGCGACCGCACCCACACAAACTAAGGGCTAAAATGGATGGTACTTTTGTGGATAGAAAGGTATGTTGCTCGAGCATTTATTTTCTTATAGGTGTTAGGTCGAAGAATAGTGGGTCCTCTCTCCGCCGATGTATGTTTGATGAAGCCACCGATGAGTTTATTTATGCGCTGCAGGATGGCTGTAGTACTGAGAACCAGTCCCGCTCGTTTCACCGAGACGAACGTAAGATGCACTGGCCACAAGTGAAGCTGATTGGCACATCAGAGATCTCTTCCTTTGTTGACGGTTTGTGATACGGGGGTGCTGTGCAGCCGCGGTTCTGTTGACAGCCCTCCACACAGTAATGGAAGCGATACTCCTACTACTCCGCGGGCGCGATGAATACATCTCTTCCCGCCTGCCTTTATATGTGCGGGTACCCGTGTGATAACCCGTCAACACACCATATGCTACACTGCAGCTCCCTTTCTTTACCTTGATGGAATGAAATCAATTCTAAAAGAAGAGGGTGAAATAATTAGTTATATACTTGTGGAGATGAAAGAAAAACAAAACAAAAAGGTGCACGCGCGTAAAACTGTTATGCTAAATTATGGCGCCATCCGACAGGTTGGATCAAACTCACTTGATCATTTTTTCTTAATGGACGACTTCAGTGTTTGGTAGCCACCAATTCCTTGATGTACTTTAATACCATTATGCATTGTCTTTCTTAAACCCATTTTTGTTTTTCCCCCGTCGCACACTTTGCCCCATGAATACTTATGTCAAGTTAAAGCGGTGACTCACATGTCGGTATTTGTGGACAACCCCTTTGCGGATGATGATGCGGAGTCCACTTCTTTGGCCGATCCTGCTGGAAGGAAGAGATTACGTGGTGATGATGAAGACGGAGTCGCATTGCCTGAAGTCTCTGCATTTGATCCCGAATCTCAGCGGCACTCGGAGTCTTTACTTTTGCCCGAACCGGATGCAACATCCATAACCTCTTCGCGGTGTAGTGATACCGCACCCAGCAATGAGAAGGGCGACGAGGCAACAGGGTTCGTCCCCGCAGCGCGCTACTGGCGGACTACGACGCAGGTCTGGAAGAAGATGAGTACAATTTCTTCGTTGTAAAGGCGGCTGGCTTGGAGACTGAGATCAGCAAGTTGAGCGAAGAGTACAGTGCGGAGCTCTTGGAGGCATCAAAAAGCAATGATGGATTGCAGGAATCTGTAGACCTTTTAAGGGAGACCATTTTTCGTGTTCGGCAAGAGCTGCAACTGCGCCGAAGATCAAAGGAGTCCCTGGAGTTACAGGACCAAGACGGGCGAAGCCTTCACGATGAAGTGGCCTTGACTGGACTAACACAGGTGGTTGAACGTGATAGAGACGCGCTTAGGGAGTTAGCCATGGATGACTCTCAGAGGTTTGCACACTTGCTGAGAGAGCATATGGGTACGTCTTCCGCTGCTAAGCAAATTGGCTTATGTTTTACTGGTGGGTTAGCCGAGTCTCCAGATCTTTCAGCGTGGGATTTCTCAACTGAACGTCACTTGCTCGAGGCGAGCAGGGTTGCCGCCTCAGAACTCGGTGCCGACGGATGGTTAGGCGATGCCGTTGCGGTTGTGCACGCGATGATAGAGGAGGTATCACGTCGGTTACAGGAATGTGAGAAAACACATGCCAACATTGTGCCCTTGTGCAGACGTGTTACTGAAATCGCTTCATCGCTGCGTGAGCTATCACGTGGTTCGTTAGAGTGGTGGAATCACACCTGGGGCAGAATCTTCGTCGATGGGAGCTTTGCTTGCGGGTCTAAGGCTTTGGCTCCCGAGGTTCGTTTCAAGGAGCTTGACATCAAGCAGATGGCGGCCACACTGGAGCAGTTAGACTCTGTGATTGCCCGGATGCAAGTATCGCCCAACATTACGTCACTCATGCACGAGAATGCACCAGGCGTCAAGGCAGTAGCCTTAAGTTCACTTTGCCAGCAGATGGAGTCTGAAGTAGAGGTCCTTGGTTTGGAGGTGCTTCGTTTGAGGAATCTGTTGACGGTGGACACAGACGTTTTGATCGCTAATGTTGGGGAATCCCAGACAAGTCATCAGGGGGTTGATGGCGGTGGTGAGAGCGACTACTGGAAGGAGAAAAATAAATGGCTGACTGCGCTCTCACATGCGTTGCTAAAGCAAAATTCTAGTGCAGACTCCCTGTTCAAATCGTTACGAGAAGTTTCAGATATGAGTGAATCTCCCGTTGCTCAGTTACAGATTATGTTTTATCAGAGCTATGTTGATATGCAGGATGCGCTCGTGCGCTCCCTAACAGCGTTAAATTGTGTTCTACAGGAGAGATCGAGGGTTGTCGAAAACATTAGGCAGGTAACATTGCTTGGCGGCTGTGCTGAAGCAGTTGCTTTCTTCGGGGAGAGTAGCTTTCAGGAAAGCGAGACTGGCGTTGATGGTCTACTCGAGGAGATGAAAGAGTGTGTTGACAGCTGTTTGCGGAAGTTCGGTGAAGGGGCTTCAAGACTGCTTCAGGAGTTGGCGTCGCGAAGGCAGCAGAACGTAGGTAAGCTTTTGGAATTACGCCGCTTCTTCGTTGAAGCGGTGAGCATGAGTGATACACTGGCGTATGGGGAGGAGGGTTCTAAAGAACTTCGACATGTTCTTCAAAGTGCACTCGACGGGGAGGAACTGTTGATATCATCAGACAGCTCTCAGGAGCCTAAAGAGCTTCCGCAGCTGACCTGCATCCCTGATGAGAGCGGGATTGGAGATATCTTGGACACCGTGGCAAATGACCACAGGGAGGATCTTCAGGAGGAAGTTAGGTACGCGCATAGACGCAACGAGGAGCTGAATAAGCGAAAAGTTTGGCTTGCAATGCAACCTAATCACAAGGCCCTTGTAGAACTGTTGGGCGTTCGAAAGGAGATCAAAGCCGAACGACATAAATTAGCTGTTGCTGCGCAACGAGAGGCGAAATGGATGTCCATGAAAGAGACACTGGAGGCAAAAAGACGTCAGTTACTTGCAGCACAGGCCGCCGTTTCCGAGAAGCAGTCACGACTCAATGATCTACAGCAACAGCTTGCGGAGGCTACGTACGTGCAAAGTTAGAGACGTACGCTCGTGTTTCCATGTTTTCCTTTTTCGTCCATGCAAACTAAGCCACAGACACGGCGTCATGTGCTTATTCACTGACTAACCTTCTGCATATACGTTGCGGTTACTCTTCGCTTTGACTTTCTCCTCACAACCTTTTCCCGTTGATTTTTTTACCTTCCTTTCCTCCTGCCTTTGCTTTTCGAGGAAATACAAAGCAAGGTGAGCGAGTGGGGCGTGGATAAAGGAATTTGAAAGGTAATAAGTTTCGATTGTCGCCTTTGCCTTTCCTCAAGTTTTCCTCTTTCGTTTTCTACCGCGATGTGCCATGGAGGCCGGACAAACCATTTCTTTACCGACTCGGAGAGTTGTTTCATGGGTGGAGACATGCGCCTCTACCAGTGCGTGTGCCCCATTGCCACGTGCACTTCCACAGGAGCAGGGCATGCGTGCCGCCTGACCCCATCGTTTCTCACCTTTTCCGGAGTGCTGCTGCTACTTTGGTTTCTTGTTGCTGCCGCGTATGTGTACGTAATAGGTCTTAGCAACGAGCACCAGCGACACCATCTTCCGGAGAGACATGGCACTGTTCCCGGGGGATATTACTACAATAAACTGTTTGGAAGTGATGACGAGAGCGGGGTCGCTGAGGTGGCGGTTCCCAATTTAAATGTGCCTTCGTGTTTGAAAGCGGTTCATGAGCGGAAGAAGTAAAAAAAAAAAGGCCACGCGACAGTGCTGGTGGGGAGAGTATTTAATACAAAGGTGAAGGAAGTGTAAAGATGAAGCGTACGCCCCCCTCATTTGTGCTCCACGTGACTGTTGGTGGTGGATGTTGCGTGTGAATTTTGTTTTTGTTGGTGCACTAGTGATGTTTTCTTCTTATTACTATTCCATTACATATATATTCATATTTTTTCCTTTACTAAACATCGTGTTCACCTCGCAAAGCGCTTGGGCTGTTATATCGATATGGAGTAGTGGCACCTTTACCGGAGACATGAGTGTAGTAGCTCATGGCATTGTTTGTGTGTAGGTTGCTTCCGTGCGTGTTCACGTAGCATAGGTGGCGACGCACGCGCGCGTGAAGTATGTGCCTTATTCACTTTTATTTCATTCGCTTGAAATATTGGTAGTTCCCATCTTTACAACAAACCAGTTGTAATGGGTGTTGCACGTGTCGACAAATGAGCGCAATTCCCATTGTTTTCCGCACTGATGACTATCACTTTCACTGGTTTAGTTAGTGTTTAAAGGGAGGAAAATAAATTAATACAAGAAAAGAAGAAAAAAAAAACAGTGAAGGAGCAAAACAGTAATAAACAGGCTTGTTTGATCGAGGTTACAGAGACCTCTACCAGGCGGGAAAGCTGCTGTTTCCAAAAGCGCGTAACAGGGTCACTGCTATTTTCCTTGATCGTAGATGTCTAAAGCAATCACGGGTGGTTGGATCGGCCCACTTTGTGCGGCCGCCGCTGCGCTGGCCATTTCAAGCACAACGTACATGATATGCCGGCCGCGCAAGCACCGTCGTCTTCGACGGGAGCATTTGACGACTTCCACTTCAGTGTCTGAGTGGGACGTGGAGCAGGTGCTCGGGTGGTTGGCCTCACTTGGCGTATCATCGCAGACAATGAAATGCTTTGAGGAAAACGATATCGATGGTCCCGCGCTGTTGTTACTGGAGGAAGCGGATATCCCTAAACTTGCGCCCAAGATGCGTGATGTGGTTCACATTCGTGATGGACTACGAAATTTGCGCGGCGGGAGTGCGCACGAAGCCATCATGCCGCAGGATAAACAGCAGTCAGTTCCCCCGAAGCAGGAGGAGCGCCACTCAGGGGCTCATGAGGATCTCTTTATGGTCCTGCTGCAGGAGGCCGATGCGATCCGCACGCTGATGGAATCGCAAGATTTTCAGAATGCGCGGCCAGAATGGCAAGTCGAAGTGCGTCAAGCGTGTGCTCAAAGGTTTGCATCCCTCCTTGAGGAAGTGCGGAAACTCCCAAGTGAGTTGAGGAATAAGTTGGAGCCCGTTATGGCTGGGCTGCACGCATCAGTTACCGGTAACACCCCCACTGATAGCTTACAGAACACTTCCCAGATGACGCCAACTCCAGCCTTGGAACAACAGCTCAAGTCACTACATAATATGGTGGATGACTTTGCACGTGTTCTCAACGAAGCGAGCGCCGAGTCGTATGATTCCCCGCTTATGGATGAGCTTTGTGAGCAGGTAAGGGCGCAACTGAATCGTGTAGCCGCTGCTGCTTGCCGCTTGCCGCCACAGTATGGAGAGCCGCTCAAAGCGAAGTGTGATAATGTTCTTAATCAGCTGCAAAAGAAGCTCTCAAAGCCATCCGCAGAGCCCACAAGTGGCCCGTCTTTAAACGTTCAGGGGAGTGTTGCGCCTGACATTTCTCGTAAGGCACCAGACTTTGATAATGTACTACAGCAGCTACGCAACATGTTCTCCGAACTCAAGACCTCTGTCATGAAAGACTCAGATATCGAGCGACGTTTGCAACGCCTTGCTAGCATGAAGGAAACTTTGGCCGTGGTTACGCGGGAGGTTTCTACCTGGAAGGATACCGGGAAAAGTACCGCCATTGGTGACGTCATAAACAAAGTTCTTCTTATGGTAGAGCAGGTAGAAGCACTTTCGCAGGAGGAGCTGGCCCTTTCCAATCGCGATGGTGGGCATTCAGCGGCCCCTGTGGAAGGCGAGCAAGCATTGAAGGCGGGAACTGAGGCTTCTGGGCGAGGGGTAGACGTGTCCTATGTTGTCGCCAGCTTGCAGTCTATTGTTCAAGTTCTCCGCTCTGAAGAAATGCTTCTGGCCCCTGAGGAGGTACAGTTGCAGATGGTTAACAAGCTTGGAAAGAAGCTTGCCGAGCTTCATGAGTGGATGGAGGACGCCCCGCGTGACGAGACGAATTTACAGGTAATGGCGATGATTGAGGCGGCCCAGGATCTTATTAGTGGGGTTGCCGGCACTGTTAAAGGAAGGAGTTCTCAAGAAGAAAGCGAGAGCTCTCTTCCACAGGCGCGCTTGGGTTCTCGGGCCGATACTACACGAGACCCAGCGGTACAGCTCGGTGAGCAACAACCAGGCGTGGAAGGTAATGACATGGATGATGCAATAGTTTTCTTGGAAAAAATTTTTGAGTACATCGATTCTGATGCGCTCGATGCGCTGCCACCGGAGGAGCAGCGGAAAGTAGCTCTGCACCACCTGGATCGGCTTGGGCAGATCGAACGCAAATGTATGGAGAGCGGTCAGCAGAGGCAGCTGCTGGATCTCATTGGACACATAAGAAGCATCCTGGAGCGTAAGACTCGACAGGAAGCCGAAGAAGAGGCGCCTTCTGGCCAATTGTTCCACAGGTGTTCCACATGTCTGGCAGACATAAAAAAAATATTGGATTCGGAAAGTTTTACAGGAGCTGATGCGTCAAAAAAGAGAAGTTTTGCGCTTTATCTTATGCCTCAGGTGCAGAAGGTTATGACATCTATGACACATCTGTCACCTTATGAAATGTCAGCCATCGTACATCTCATTACTCCCATCAATGACGTATTGTATGCTGCTGCGTCTAATCCGGGTGCCGCAGTTGCGTCGGCAGGCGTCAACACAGTGAACCCACTTGAGCTAATTACTAATATGGAGAATATGAAAAATGTGCTGGAGTCAACGGAGTTTGGGAATGCCCCCACGCAACAAAAACACCTTATTGTTGGCAAACTTCTGATGGACCTCAACGAAGTACAAGAACAGTGCCTTTCATTGGGTGACGCAGCGGCTCCCGTGCTTCCTGTTGTGCAACAGATGCGGGGACAGTTGCAGTATTTGTCAGAAGCCACGAGGACTGAGGGAGGTGAGGAACGTCCATCCAATATACACATCACATCCAGAGTACCCCAGCATATTAACCCTGCTAACCGTTTTGAGGGAGATAATGAGGACGAAAGCAGCGCAGACGACGACAGCGGTGACGAGGGCGGCACCGATGAGGTCTCTGGTGGGGAGGGGGAAGGGCTTCGGGCGATGCAGCGGGAGCGGCGGAAGTTGTTCAAATCAGTTAAAGACATAACCTTGCGACTAAGACGCGCTAATGAAGAGAACTTCGTCATGTCGTTGGAGGAATTGGAACCCCTAAGATCCCTCTTAGTCGCCGTCGACTCTGTTGGATTGTTTTCTGATGAAGAGGTACGACTCTACGGTGCATTTAAGACAGAGTTGGGATACGCTTTGCAGAAGGCATACGGCAGCGGGAGTAATGTTGATGCACAAGACAACAGGCTCCCCAACTCATCCCAGTACCAAGGACTTCCAACGTCCAATCGCATTGATGGAAATGCTTTTACTGGTGGACTGCCAGATGCAAGTCACATGCATAGGACCCCTCACAACGACTCCCCGTCGGCTGTGCAATACCAGCAAGAGAACGCTGGTTCCACTACGTTGGAACTCCGACAAATGCTTCAGGAGGCATTGCAGAGAGTTCGCCAGAACCCTCCTCGGAACGAAGAGGATCTGAGACTCTACTTGCCCTTACTTGAGAGAGTGCAGCAGGCAGGTGACCAAGTGCCCAAAGAGTTATTATTAGGGTTTCAGCAGCTTCAGGACGCCCTTATTAGCGCAGTGCGTCCTGACTCTGTCGCCGAGGGGACACTAGCCCAACAGGACCATGGTGCGGAAGCACAACCCAGTGACGACGATTACGCGGAATCTGTTAGCGATGCTGAGGCAACTGTGTCTCGTCTTCTTCTTGACATGTCCATTCGTCTGCGCGAGGGCTCTGCTTCCGACGAAGTACTCGATCAGTTTTCAATTATGTTGGATTGCCTAGAGAGCCGAAGGTTCGGCGAGTCATTTCGTGACGCAATTGAGTCTGTGCGGCAGCAGATAGAGTTACAGCGTGTAGTTAACAGAAACAATGAACTCGAGTCATCTTCAGATGAAGAGGGGGATGAGGATGTGCAAGTGTTCCGGAGTGGCAAGGGTGTTTGTGTTGGGGATGAAGAAGGAGCACTATCACCCGATGAAGCAGTTGGGGTGAAGGTGGAGACAGGCGATGCTGCTAATGCTGCGCCAGAGATCCTCGAGCAAGCAGAAGTGGTACCGGAGACTTCCGTGCCGCCGAATCAGGAAGGGGAAACCACGCGCAGTAGGAGGCGGCGGCCGCGGAGACAGAACAAGTCCAAGTCTTCAGCAGCAGACAAGCCATGCTTCCTTGAGAAACTCCCGAAAAACACCGTTCCCGGTGGGGCGAAGGCTGAACTTGTTCTTTTACCGCGCATTGAAAAAAGAGTCGCCTCGGAAGAACAGCATTTCATTGAAAACACGACGCTAAGCGACATTCAAAACATCAGCAAAGTTATCCTTCATTTACAATCAAGTCCCATCGTAAGGGGTGATGAGTCACTGAAGGCGCGAGTAGACCGCTTGAAAGGAGTTTTCGCTCGACAGCTGATAGCATTCAAGGGCAGCGATCAGCAATCCATCGCAGTGCGCTCAGGGCTGCGACTACAGTGCTACGACAGTGTTGTTTCAGGAAACGATATTCGTACCCTTGTCATTTGCACCGAAAAGGAGGTTGAGTCGGCGGCAGTCGAGCTACGAAGTGAGGAGCTGCTTAAATTATTAACCGAAGGTAAAGCCGTAGAGGCGACGGTTTCCAAAGATATTGAGGAGGAGTGGAAGGGAAGAAGCACAGCGATAATATTTTTCGATGCTCCCCGAGCGGCAGGGACGATGCTCTGTGAGATCCTAATGCTTCAAGAGGTTCTCACCTGTCGCTATGGTTTTGACGTTTACGTGGCCGGTTATGCCGACCCCTCCAAGGTGGAGAGCCTGCTTGCCGAGGTTAATTCTTCTGGGGCGAAGCGCCTCTTTCTTTACTTTGTTACCGATGCTTGCTCGTTTGCCACCCCTTCCGCGATCAATTTCAGAAATGGCTCTACGGTTGCCTACAAAGCCATCCTTAACATGGTGTCGTGCGTGGATCGCGTGGTGTTAGGGCACTGCCAACCACTCCGACTGAATGTCGTGTCATACTTATCGGCTGATAGTGACGCTGAGGTTGAGGTCAGCTCGCTTTTATCTGTTGTGCTTACCGAGGAGGCTGCGGCTGAAATGCGGCCCACTCGCTGCTGGCTGTACGATGGGCTTCTCACCCCTGCTATCACGGAACTGCTTTCTCTCGACGAGGAGCGTGTCTTGTGTCCGGAAGATCTTGTCATGTACGTTGTGACGGCGTTGAGTTCACACACCATTGACTTTGGAAGCTTCATGGAGGGAGGATCACATGGCATGGGCTTCTTGTCGCCTGTGGAGTGCGAGTAGGCGGCCTTCGGGTGATGAGATGAGGTCGGGATCAGCATGTGATTGTGTGTTCTTTTCCTTTCGATGATTTCTGTTAGTGGACCGCACCGAGTTTCTTTTCTATTTTGATATCCCCTCTTTTAGTGATTGATGGGCTTGAATAAAAAGAAGTGTTTTTCCCGGTATTTGTTTTTCTTTTTTATTCATAGATCCCGTTTACATCAATGTATTTGTCACTACCCGTACTTCTTTCCTCTTAAATGCCTACGAATTTGTATTCACGCACTTCTCCTCCTACCCCGTCGCCCGGTATGCGGGTTTTTGTGATCGACTGCCATTTTTTTTCTTTTTTTTTTTTGAGGTGGCTGTCACTTCTCCATTTATTTGACGAGAAATCTAACGGGGGGAGCCGAGGAAGGTGGTTTTTTTTTTCCGACGTTCGTGCTTGACACGGCGCGCGGGGTTGTGTGTGATCATAGACGTGAGAGGAAGACAGTTTTTTCTCCCTAAAGAAAATAATTAAGAAGTCTCAATGTATTTCACTTTTCTGGCTCAAACTCAATAATAACGAGGGGATATGCGGTAATAAGTAAAATAAATATGCATAAATAAAGAAAACGATGATGCAGACTGAAGGAGATTTTCCGAGCGCTTGAACGAATTACAAGTTTATGTTTGTTGTAACAAAGTGAGTGAAGTACCACGACTGTGTTTGACGATGCGTTTGTGACCATGCACTTTGTATCATGGGGGAGGTGAGGAAATGAAAAGCATGGTTTTATTGTCCAAGTGATATCATTTTAGCTATCGGCTTATGCATGGATCTGTCTATGTCTGTATAGATATAGAACAATGAATTATTTACTCAATCTTTGATCCATTCCATTAGTATCTCGGGCTCACATCATCACTGCCTTGTTTTTCTTCACTCTTTACTTAATCTAACTGCTGACATTACCCGAGTCTTTGTCAATGCAATCACTGCCTTCTTCCCCATCTTTACGTTCCCTGCCGTTGCACAGTGTTAGTTCTTAGCACCTCGTGTCATCAGTTTCTTTAGTTTACCGTGTGAAGTTCCACCTCGACACAGCTGCACTTTTTTTTTCTTGTACCCGAGGAGGCAAATAAAATAAAATATTGTCCTTGAGCCCATGGCTGAAGCCGCTCGTACTGTGCGGCACTATGTCAGCGATTGTCTGCAGGAGCGGCACCCGTACGATGCGCAGAAAGCCTTCGCCGGTCGCCCCCAGCGGGATATTGGACTTGTCTACAACGGGCTACAGCCACATAGCTCGGATGACTGGATGGAAAGTCTCAGTGATCCGGAGGTGTGCGGTGAGCAGCGTGTGCGCGCGGTGCGCTTGCTAATCGCTCATTCTGCCTCACAAGAGACAAAGGTTGTATATTTACGAAAGAATGTTGTGTCGAAAGCTGTTGCGGCTCTTCTTATGGCACCCTCTGCTGACTTCGAGCGCCACGTTTTTTTGTTGCTGCGCTCACTTTGTACAATACCACAGGGGTGCCGTGTTGTCATGGATGAGGGGGGACTGAGTGCGGCTATTCGGTCTATTCACAATCGTGACAACTTGGAAGAGCGTGCCGCAGCGAGGGAAGCGGCAGTTTTTATGATTTATCAGATCAGCTTCAATGCCGCTGGTGTACGGTGGCTACTGGAGGCTGAAGTACCTGAAGGGTTCGAGTTTACAGACATGCCGCCAAGTTCCTGTGAATACACCTGTAGAAAGGAGGATGTAATAGAGGCTCTTGTACTTATTTTGCAAAAAGACTTCGAAGGCGATAGGAAGACGCTGATGTACGCCATAACGTGCTTATGTCAGCTGACTGCACAGACTGAGGGCATTTTTGCTGCGATGAAAGGTGGTGCGGTTACTGCTGTTTCATCGCTGTTGCACAAATGTGTTAGCGAGCGGCCGGATAAATTAGATGAGGATATCCTGGCTGGCCTTCTGGTAGTTGTTTCCAATGTGTCGATGGAGCAGACTGGTGTTGAGTTTGTCGATGAGCTCCAAGTCCCCGATGATTTATTTCTCCTCTTAGCAGAGTACTACGAGTGCCGTAGAACCTCCAGCTACCCGTTTCTTCGCGCATTGACCGGGGCGCTTTCAGTTGTGTACAAGTTGTTATCGGTTAAAATGCGCAGCTTGGAGGAGCTCGTCAATGGCCACTCGCGCATTATGGCAATTTATATTCTTCTCCATGTCATGAATGATGTGGTGACTGTGACAAAGCATGCTTGTCAGGAGCAACATCCTGATGTTATTGCCATATCAAAAAACCTCGTCCTGAGCACTCGCTTTGCAATGGAAGTGAAAGCAGTTCGAAGCTTTACACATTTGTATCTCGAAGAAATGGATGAAACGACCGCATTTTACTTTAGACGGCAGCTGTTCTACTCTACTAAATGGGAAGAGGAGTTTGATGCGGCTGTGTGAGTGATGGCAGACAAAGGATGTAAGGCCCTACGTCGAGGTGCGTGACATGGCCATTTTCCTTTGCCCATCCTCCCCGCTTCGATTGCCTTTTGTACTCTACGTCCTCATTGCCAAACTTGGCTTTACTACATTGTTTCCGTCGTGGTGCAGCGGCGAGGGGTAATTGTGTCTGCTTTGCCTTGCTTCCTCGCGCTTACTGACACCAATTAGTGGCGTTGTGGGTTGATGTAAGATACGGAAGATGAGCTCTGTTTCCCTCCCGCAAAACAACAACAGCAACACCGTTCAAAGTACAGCCATTGTGTTTTGAACGGTGTTGCAATTTTCTTTTTTTCAAATCGAGAATTTTACTGTAGCGTTACCGTCTGATCATTATTATTATTACTATTATTTCCCAACTCACTAATTTCCTTATCGTTATGTTTATTTATTTATTACTACCGAAGTTCGTCGTAAGGGTCTTTGGTCGCCGTCTGCAACGTTGTTGTCACTGTTTTGAGCACTATTGATATTCGCGGTGTAAGGCAATGCCGCCTAGGAAGGCTGAATGTTTCAGTGTTGAGAAGGTGGGTCTTATTTTCCAGCGTGTCCTCATGAGTTCTGTCCACATCCCTCAGTGCAAGAAGGAATTGTTCGCCTTTTACGAGTCCGATCGTGCTGCTGTTGGCGAGGCCATTTGTGGCGCGGTCCTTCTGGTGCTGAAGGAAACCCCCAAGCTCTCAGTGGAGTCGTTGAAGCGGCACTACAACTTTTTAACAGATTTTTGCAAAGATTGTCTTGATAAGCTCTCGTGCGACCAAGTCGCCTTGTCGATAATAAAGATGGTGTCACCGTATCACAATGCAGCAGAGAAGATGGTCCGTTTGAGCGTTGTTTCCCTCTTGGAGGCGTTGCTGAAGACGGTGGATCCAACTAATGTCGCGGATGAACGGCAACGGTGTTATGAGTCTGTGGCTGAGATACTCATGTTGCGTCTGTACGACAAATATCCCCTGGTGCGGGAACGCGCTGCTTGCGGTGTGACATACTTTCAGGTAGGCAATAAGGGGTGCGATGTAACCCAGCATTTACTTATCTTGCTATGCACTGACACTGCTGCTGATGTAAGACGGCAAATTCTGCAGATGGTGCGGGGCCAACCTGAGTTTCTTCACGGATATTTTAGCAGCGTTGTCCGGTGCACGCGTGACGTTGTGGCTCGCGTGCGTGCCGCTGCGTGGGACGCACTTGGAGTATTCCGTTGGGAAAGTGTTGTGCAATCGGCAAGGAAGAGGAAAGGTATTTCATTATCAGAACTTATTAAAGATGGTTTATCAGACTCAAATAAAGCCGTAATCGCTGCGTGCCGTGCTGCGCTAACGAACTCCTGGCTTCACCGGGATGAGAAAGGTGATTGCAAGGCTGTGGTAGACGCGTTGATAAGCGAAGATGAACTCTCCACACCCATCAGCACATATGACATGATTTGTATGGAGCTGTTACTGTCCTGCAGACGGCGGAATATGAATACAGTATACGCCATAAGTGCTGAACCTGTGACCGCTGCATCCGTTTTGATGTGGAAGGCATGCGCGAAAGTGTCAGCAGATATCGAAGGTGGCGATGAGAGCGCGGTGTTTATACCGCTAAATCAGTTTAGTGACCTTCTGCGTGACAAGTTGTTCTCTTCTTCTCGTTCCAAAAAGGGTATTGAATCGACGAAGATTAACGACAATTTTGATTTCACTCTGTGTCAGTGTTTGCTCTCTGCGCTTGATATTTACCAGGAAAATGGCTACCTTGCTCACTCAGACAACACAACGAGGAAAAGCCTGCTGGAATACATGACTTTCCTGCTGAAGGCAACGCCAGAGGAGGATCCCGCGCTTTATGTGGACGTGGCTGTCCGCTCGTTAAAGGCCCTCACAGAGCGCACGCCGGAGGATGCGACGAGGGCAATCGACAAGGCGCTCATGTTGTTGTTCGGTGGCTTGCACCTCCCGAAGAAGCACTCTCTTGGTTACGAGGATGTGGAGGCGTTTGGGCGAAAGAGTCGCGAGCGGCAGCAAGAATTGACAAGACTTCGCATGATGACCCTTTCCGGGGAGTCAGACGGGATCCAACACCAAATGCTTAAGAATGAGACAGACATTGATGAAAAATTCCTTTTGCGGATGCAGTACATCGTGTTGGCATTCCTTTCACACTCCGAGCGAGGTGATAAAATAACCGCATACTGGTCACACATTATTCAGCTTGGTTGGCGACAGGACATCGACGCTGTTAAAGTCGTCTCGATAAAGTCACTTGGGATGCAATGCCTTGTGAACCCCGAAGCGGTTCATACATTTCTTCCCCCGATATTGAACAGCGCCGATGAAATTGTCTCTGAGTCGGAGCACTGTGTTCCGCTAGCGGCTTTGGGGGTTGTCTTCGATCTTGTTATGGAGTACGGTTTTCGTTTTTTCGACTGCTCTCCACGCGGCACCACTGGGCGCCCCAGACGCAGCTGTACTATGACTCCTGAGGCTCTGAACGGAACGGAGGATGGTGATGCTCTTTACCCTTTAGGTTCCATTGACGCGGAAAACGCGTTTAACAGACGTGAACAGCACAAAACAATATTGCGGAAGAGGACTTCCACAAAGTCGGTGGTGAGAACCTGCTGAAGTTACTGCGTACGTTTTTGACGACGGTGTGTGCTAAAAAGAATAAAATGGCAGTGGTTGGCTTCTGCAAGCTTTTAGCTTGCAGCCGTGTGCCTCATTCTAAAACCCCTGAAATCATTGCAGACATTTTGTTGCACCACGTTGCCTATCGTCGGGACGGGAAAGGTAACACCGGTTCAGTGTATATGGTAGATTATCTTAACAAATTTTTCCAATGTTATGCCTCCAGTCATCGTAATCGACAGATGTTGTTTGCCCGGGGTGGTATCATTGCTTTCACTGCTCTCCTTCGTCATGAGGTGCCCGCGCACAGTGGCTGATAGAATTTGTTGCAAAGTGCTCCGACGCAATCATGCTGGTGGATATACGTAACATCGACCCGGAAGCCGCCCGCCAGATGGGGCGGCCCAATGATGAGCTGCTTGCGGAGGACGAAGAAAACATGGGGGCGAGGGCCTATTCGAGCCGCCATACGGTCGGGCGGATCACTACCCAGAGCAGCCTTCTTTCGCGAGAGTTGAGCCGCTTTTCGTTGCACGAGTACATTGCCAGTGAGCTTCTCATTGAGATTGCACAGAATAAGTCGAGAAAGCAAGACAAGTGTGCATGACGGTGCTTGGGAAGCACATGTACTTCTACGCGAAGGTGCTTCCTTCATGGTTACTGTTTTGCTGTGACAAGGCGTTGGAATCAGTGGGAAGAGATTCCCCCACGTATGCACACCTCGAATCCTGGAGGGAGGAAGCGGTTGCGCGGTTTAGTGTGCAACCGAACGCGAAGGAGACTAGTGCTTTTAATCAGAGGTGGAATGATGCCATAGATGTTCGAAACGCTGTTGTCGCACAGTTGGTTGGTTGTCCTTTTGCGAGGATGTTATGCAACATTGCCGGAGGCTGTGAGGAACCTGGCGCATTTGCACTGACCCGTCCTACGGAGTGAGCGGCAGGAAGCGGGGCCGTGACATAGATGCCACTTCTCAAATCCTTCCGAGTGGCGATCGAAGGAGGAAGGGCAACTGACCCGCTGTCTGTGCACAGCTACGCGCAGGCACGAAAATTAGAACGACGTAGAGACACTGCCGGGACGCAGGAGAAGGAGGCACTGTGCGACGTAAGGAGACATTGATGGAGAGGGGGAAAGTGTGAGAAACGGGAATAGAAATGTTTGGCAGGGGTGGTGTTGACTGTGTGGCACCTCTTGCACTGAGAAGAGGTTTGTCCCACGTTTCTTCCTTTCAAAGCTTAGTTCCTAGTGGTCCTCAATACAATATATATATATATATCCTCTCTTCTTTTTTTCCTGCTTCCTTTTTTCACCTAGTTTTACTTCTCCCCATTCCGTAGATTTGGTGATACATACGTTACGCTTAGATATTTTAATTGGGTATTATTTGTATTTCGCTGCTACTTATCCGACGTAAAGTCACAGCTGATTTGCGTTGGACCTAACTTGCCTCCCACACTCAACACTTTTATCGTTCGATGTAGCGTATAGTATAGAAGGGCATTGGAGAAGGCGGATAGTGTTTTCTTCAAAAAAACAAACGAAAAAGAAAGGGAAGAAAAAAAAAGCCATTGAAATATTCCAATCAACGGAGATCCCCTACACTGGTAGTGGTACTACTAACGGGACACGTGAGGGAAGGTGATTACGACAGCTCCGGTGCGTTCTCTTAACCATTCGATGGGTAAGGACAACAAGAAAAGTGGCAAAACCTCCAACAGTGATGGAGGTGATGGCGGCAAGAAAGGCAAGGACACGTCCGGCGGCTCTGGATACACAAAGGTGAAGGTGCGGCATATTCTATGTGAGAAGATGAGTCGCGCATTGGAAGCGCTGGAGAAAATAAAATCCGGTGAAAACTTTATTAATGTGGCACGGGAGTATAGCGAGGACAAGGCACGTTCCGGTGGTGACCTTGGTTGGGTGACTCGTGGCTCAATGGTGGGAGAGTTCTCTGAGAAGGCGTTCGCCTTACCAAAGGGTGGAATGACGCCTGAGCCTGTCAAGACAAGGTTTGGTTATCACATCATTCTCGTGGAGGACAAGCAATGAGGCAATGAGTGCGTCCCGATGGGGGAATGGGAGCACATGATAGCCCTCCTGGTGACGGGTTTTCCAAAACAATTTCCGGGTGGCGAGGGAAAGAGGAAAGGGAGACTGGATTCTTTTGACTTCACTGTTTTTCGTCGTACTGAGTGCCGCCGCTACTGAGACAAAACACGCGTTAATCACATCATAAACGGCACACGCACACACACACACACACAATGTAACGGAACAGATTTTCATGGTAATGTGGCGCTGCGCCACGGAAAGAGAAGATGCTCCCTTCTACTGTTTCGTTCTTTAAATTTCAAGAAAAAAAATAGAGGAAGATAGAAAGAATTAAAGTGCACATTGTTCTTTCGCATGTATCGGATCAGGCTTCTTTTATTGAAAATTCAACGGCGAAGGTGATTGCATCGGCGTTAGACAATGTCATCCATACCTATAGACAATATTGAGGTAGCATTTCCCTTTAACCCGTACACGGTGCAGGTGGAATACATGCAAGCGGTCCTACGGTCTCTTAAGGGAGCTCATAATGCGCTGCTGGAGTCGCCAACGGGCACAGGAAAGACGATGTGTCTGCTCTGCGCTACTCTCGCGTGGCTGGAGGATTGGAGGGCGTACTGCAGATCCAACGGCTTTAATGATCCGGCGCTTCTGCGGCGCGTGGTTTACTGCAGCCGGACGCACGCCCAGCTTACTCAAGTCATTCGTGAGTTCGAGCGGACTCGGTACAGCAGCTGTTTCTCCATGGCAGTGCTGGGTTCTAGAGATCACATGTGCGTTAATCCGCAAGTTGTGCGACTTCCATCGCAACACGCACAACAGAAGATGTGCAGCACACTTAGGGAGGAGAGAAACTGTCGTTTTTTTCGAGGTTATCAGGGCTATTCAGATAATAAAAATTCATTGATGGACGAATTTTGGGTACACGACATGGAGGATTTGGTGAAAGAGGGACAGAAATGTGGCTTATGTCCATATTTCTACGAGAGGGACAAGGCAAGAGATGCAGACATTGTGTTTTTGCCGTACAACTACGTTTTTGACACATCCCTCCGCAAGCAACTCCCCTTTGAGTTAAGTGGGAGTATTTTGATTGTGGATGAAGCGCATAATCTCCCATCGGTTCTGGGGGCGGTCTCAGGTATGAACTTGCAGCCGCTTGATTTAACGAACGCTATCCACGATTGTTCCAGAGCCATGGCGCTGCGGAAGGTTTTAATGAAAGCTGCGGAGGACAGCGAGGAACAGTGCGACTTGATGGATGAACAAGAACTAGCAGCGCTCAAAATTATCTTGTGCGATTTGGAGACTTTTATTGCTGGCGAACCAGCTCAGTTGCCCGACGGGGAAGATTCGAAGAAGTACTCCCATCGCGTTGGTGGAACTGGCTTTGTGGAAGGCGAGATTGTTCGCCGTGGCTCGTATATGATTCCCTTCCTGAAGAAGGCATCCATTACGCGCGACATGTTCTTTGGAGAGGATAACGCAAAAGGTGGCATGAATGAGGTGATTTCTAAGGCACTTACACTATTGAACCAAGGCGAGACTGCTGGTGTGGGTCTGTCAAAGGTGCAGCAATTCCTGACATTTGTCTTTGGACAGTGTCTTGAGGTGGATGATGATGAGGCGTGCTTTTTTATTATGACGAGCGGCAGAGGTACTGGTGATCGGTGCAGTGTTCGGACGCTAAGTTACTGGTGTATGGATATATCGCGTTCAATAAAGGGAGTTGTGGACAATACACATTCTCTACTGCTTACTAGTGGCACGTTATCTCCTCTCGACCACTTCGCCATGGAGCTTGGTATTCACTTCGAGGTGCGCCTCAAAGGGGATCACGTGATTGAACAGAAACAAGTGGTTGCGAGTGTGCTCTGTAAGGGACCGGGCGGTGAGCGGCTGAACGGCAGCTATGCTTTTCGTTGTGGCGCTGGCTACAGGGGCGCGATTGGTACGACGTTGGTCAACATATCAACTCTTACACCTGGTGGTATGCTGGTTTTCTTTCCAAGCTATGTGGCGATGAATGCAGCTGTGGATTTGTGGCGTACCGGAACCGGACGCGTAGGTGAGACTGAGACAATTTGGGCAGCTCTAGTGAAAAATAAGCCAGTGTTCGTGGAGCCAGGCAATGCAGAAGATGCCAATACCGTCTTGAAAAGCTACCAGCAGGAGGTGGATAAGGACCCCACACGCGGCGCTCTCCTCTTCGCTGTGTGTCGTGGAAGGACCGGTGAAGGGGTAGACTTCGCTGACCACCACGGGCGTTGTGTCGTGGTGGTGGGCATTCCTTTTGCAAACTGCACAGATTTGCTTGTGAGGCTGAAACGAGAGTACATTACACGTGTGGCCACTCACCGACCCAAGGTGATGGTAAGTTATTTACAGGCGATGAGTGGTACGTGAACGAGGCTATGCGCAGTGTTAGCCAATGCATTGGACGTGTTATACGACACAGGAATGATTACGGTGCCATCGTTCTCGCGGATGAGCGGTTTGCTGATCGGATGAACTGCCTGCCCAAATGGGTAGCTTCGCGTTGCACTGTCCATCGCGAATTTCGTGGTTCATACGCGTGTGTGGCAGATTTTTTTAAGTCCTTTCGACGAGTGAAGGGGGTACCACCCGACCGTCGACTCAGTTTGTTGACCCCGCGGCTCCCAATGGATCGTCAAGGGAGACTGCGACCGGCGTCAATGGCACGGAATTGCCCACCGAAACGAACGTGGCCGGGATACCCAGCTCTGCGGAGATGGCAAAAAATTTTGCGGCGAGGGCAGATCTTGAAGCGTCTAGCGCAAAGGGGGATCAGGTACGTAAGATCTTTGAAAAGGCAGCCGAGATGCCTGTTTCTATTTCCGTTTCTCACAAGTCACTCAAAGCAACCCCTGAGGAAGGGGTATCAGATGCACAGCACACTGAAGCGGGAGAAGGGGCATCACGACCCACGTTCAGGAAGCAAGTGATTACCCAACCCCAGGTATGCCATAATATTGCGTCCCCACCCGTCGATACCATTGCAGGCTCTACGTCGGGTGAGTTCTGTAAGTTTCTTAAGCAGCAGTTGCGTCCAGAAAGCTACGCCGAGTTCAAAGGTATTTTACACCGTATCGCTGAGATGCGGACGCAGTGCAGCTTGCCCAGTGATGATAAAAAGCGAATACTTTCCTCAGCTTTCGACGGTCTCGTCGTACTTTTCAGGGAGGCAGCGGGCGAGCGTTATATGGACCTACTTTCCTCGTTCTGCCAGCACATACCGGAGGAGTTTCACCTTTATTACACATATCTTATTCGTAAGAGAAAGCGGCCCCCTAAAGGTTCTATTTGATTCACATTCCTTCTTTTCCACCCCCTTAACTACGTGCGAGGATGCTTTATTACGTCTAATAATCTTGGCCTGCCTCTTAAGTGCAGCAATAAGCATTACTCTTTTTGATATTATACTCATTCGCTTCTTCTGGTATTTACGAGGAAAGTTGTTCGGCTCCATTCCCATCTTTCGTGCACAATATATAGACGCGTCTTCTTCCACATAATTAACGAGCTGCATACATGATTTATGTATGTCTAATTTATTTGCTCACCTTATCTCGCACCTTCTCCATTTCTTCACTTCCTGCTTATGTTCTTTTCCTTTTTTTCTTCTCTCTCATAACACCCGTGTGGCTTGTCATCTTGAAGCTTATTTTGGCACTTCTTTGTGCCCACGCGTACACACGTCGGGCGTTGACGTGTGAAGAAAAGTTGACTTATCTGTGTTCCCTCCGGAAGCTTTCCGGGGGATGCGGCCGCGCGACACATCCGCTCAGGAGCTGAAGCGGTACGTCGTTGAGAAGGCCCTATGCTTGGGCGGCGGCACGGATGTATTCAAGGTCCGGGAGGTGAGCACGGATAAGCCTTATGTGCTGAAGCAAATGTCGCTTGTATCCATGGGCGTCGAGGAGAGGAAGCGAGTGTTAAAGGAAATCTATGTAATGAGCGATGTGAACCACCCAAACGTTGTCAAGTTTCGTGAGAGTTTTAGTGGTAACAGCTCTGTTAATATTATTATGGAGTACTGTAAGTGCAGTCTCGAGGAGCTTATTGTGCTACAACAGGAAGAGGGATTTCCGTTTCCAGAGGAGGTCATCATTGAGTGGATGGTGGAGCTGCTTTCGGGGCTCGCCTACCTACATTCCCGCCGTATCATTCACCGCGATATAAAAACAAGTAACATCTTTGTAACGGAAAAGAACCACCTTAAGCTGGGTGACTTTGGGGTGTGCACAGTACTCACAAAAACATCAGTTGCGGCGAGTAGTATGGTTGGCACGCCCCTTTACTTTTCACCAGAGGTTTGCGGGGGTGAGGCTTACGATATGCGCAGTGACGTCTGGAGTCTTGGTGTTGTGTTCTACGAGATGTGTACTCTGCGCCGTCCCTTCGATGCCAAACATCTTTCTGGCTTGATGCATCAGATACTTACGCAAGACGTTGCTCCCTTCGATACGGGGTTGGATAGTCGATTAGAGGAGATTGTTTTGCGCATGCTTTGTAAGGAACCAAGGGATCGCCCTACTTCTCAGGATCTTATCGATAATCATTTAGTTGTGCCGTGTAGTCATCCCTCACACAGCACGCAGAGACCTTCGCATGGGAGGCTAATCCAGCGGTACTACGGACCAGAACTGTTTTTTAGCTGTGATGCCGCCCCTAGTTGGGGCAACGGTGCCCTCGATGAGTCGAAGGTAGGGCCTTCCCAGGCGAAGCCCACTTATCGTAAGAAGGTGGAGCAGTGCAGCAGCCTCCCCTGCGGATAAAGAGTGTCCCACCAGCAGCCACGAGAGTGCCGCTACACGAACCAGCGAGTGTAAGAAAGAATTTTTTCCCTCAAAAGCCACCAGTTGCATGCGATAGAGGAAGGGAGCTCAGCGCTCAGGAGCGAGCAGAGGCAATGGAGCGCATCAAATGTGCGAAGAGTAGGATTAACATGGCTGAACTGCGCAGAAGTATGCAGCAACGTCGCTTGGAGCTTCTTGGAGCGGAGGGTGCGAATGTTACTGATGATATTCCTATAGTAATAGAACTGAAATCGGAGAAGCAGCAACAGTCACAGAAGCTCCAGGATAACGAAACAGATGCTGCGCAGGAGAAGCCAAGGCCATCCCAGCACTGTCCCAGCTTTCTGGACGACATTGCAGCGGTGGTTGAGCGGCATTCCTCTGGTGGGGTGAAGATTGAGCTCGATCAGCTTGACGCCGCGGCCTCCTTGTTGTGCCAATACAAGGTTACGAACCATGGTATCTACTGAGTTGTCGACTGCAGAAGGGCCATAGCCCCCTTATGTCGTCCGTTGTCATTGGTAATGGGTCCTAAATAATTTTTTTTTTAAAAAAGAAAAGAAAGATGTGAGCGGGAGTGGCGGACGGGCATTGGGATGCTGGTAGTGGTTGGAGAGAAATGCGGCACAAAACATCGGAATGTTCTTAATTTTTTTCCTTCTTTTTGTTCCATATGCTTTTACTTTCCTTCCTGTGATTCTCCTTCTTCACTATGTTGTTGCTTTTGTCTCACTTTGTATATTCTAATACCCATTTCTCCCACAACTATGAAGGTGTGGTGCTCTCCTTCTTAGACGTCATACTTCTTTTTTCTCATTCGGCGTTTTGGCTGCTTTTATATTTTGGTATTGTTCCTCGTCGACGTATCGGTACCGATTCGTGCTGATTCCTGATTTTCCGATGTGTAAATACCTTAGCACCTCCCTTGTTTCCAATCCTGGTGCTTGACCAGCATTCACCTTTTTTGTTTTTTCTTATCCTCTTTGTTCTGATGTTTATGCGAATCACATATACCCTACACACCAGCGTTTTAAGCTAACTGGAACCGCTTACGGCCACCTGGCCATGGTGAGTTTTGATGGCCTCAATAATTCTCACTACAGATCGCAGTTGGATGGCAGGGACTGCCCCACATGCGGGAAAGAGCTGACTTCAGGGACCGCCACAACTTTCTGCCCATGCTGCTCCAGGGTGTGTTGTGCCCAGTGTGTGGAAGCAGAGTGCGCCGTCGTGTCAAATGAGGCGCCCTTCAAGGTGTGCATAAACTGCTACCCCATGCTTCAGACGTATAGGAACCGCTCAACACTTAATATTCTGCCGCTGTGCACACTGAACGGGGCAGCTTCACCACCCACGCGAGAATCCGGTGAGATAAAAAGACGGGTTTCCTCCACCCATGCGTCGGTTACAGCAGCGGTGGTGAGGCCCGTTATTCCTGATGCCGAGACGAGGAGAAATGCCGCACAAAACGTAAATAAGGATCGCAAAGCGACTTTCCCAAATCCTCGAGCTTATCAAGGCTGTAACATCGCCAGCAAAGTGTGTGATGCGACCAAACTTACTCCGAGATGCGCCTCGTACGAGGCAAAGACATGTACGCCTTTAAGGCTGAAAGAAAGGAGCAGCTCAACGAGCAAACTGGAAGAAGAGATTAGCCATTTAAAGAGACAAAACAGCGCACTAAACAGCAAATTGCAGGAATTTCACGCACATGCAGAGGTTACTCAGCGAAAGATGGAATACATTGTTAATCAGACTCAACTTAGAGATGTAGTGGTTCATACGTTACAAAAGCGCGTGGCAGATTATCAAGAGGAAGTTACTCGCCTTAAACAGCAGCAACTTTCTTTGGGTTCAATCGGTGCTGCACCTCCAATTCTCTCATCGGCACGGTTGTTGCGTCCGTCCCTTGTTCAGCCTATTATACTGAGTGTGGTTCCGCCTAAAGATGTTTCACTACGTGAGGGCATCAATCTCAGTAGCTGGGCGTTCGACACCATGGAGATAGCGTCCCTTGTGCCGTCAGCGCTGCAGAGTATTGCATTGGCGATTGTCAAAAGGTGGAACTTATTTAGCACAACTGAAGAACTTCAGAAGTGGTCGCACATGGTGGCTGCCCTTGAAAATAATTACAGGGCAAACCCATTTCATAATGCGCTGCGTGCGGCTGATGTGTTACAGGCGGTCTTTTCCCTCGTGTCCACGCATAAACCTCTAATGAAGTACGTGACGCTGCTGGAGTTGAAGGCTCTTGTCTTTGCCACTGTGGCTCTTGATGTTCGCCATCCAGGGTACACAAACGACTTTCTTGTGCGAACATGTGACCCGTTGTGCCACCGACACCCCGGCCCGGGTACACTCGAACAAATGCATGTGGATACGGCGTTCCACTTACTAGAGGTTCCTGAGTTAAACTTTACCTACCGGATGAGTGAGGCATCTCTCCTGAAATTCAAGGCAATTGTGACCCATTTGATTAACCGTACGGACTATGCAGCCCATAGCGAACATTTGGAACATTGGAGCGCTAAGGCACGCGACGGTGGGTTTGATTACGGCTCTATGGACGACCGTGTGGACGCACTCTCCCTTCTTCTCGTCGCTGCCGACTTTAGTGCCAACACTCGCGGCCCGGAGATTGCAAAGAAGTGGTTAGTGGTGATAGAGGAGCACGCCGCACAAGCCGAGGAGGAGCGTCGCCGTGGGCTCTCAGTGACTCCGGGCTTTGAGCTACCAACTTCAGTGGAGCGATCACAGATGGTTTTCCTGGACTCAGTTGTCATTCCACTTTTTGATAAGGTGCAGCAGCTGTTTCCAGGAGTCGTAGAACCGTCCCAAAACCTCCGCATCCTGCGGACGAGGTACGCCGCCTGGGCTCATGCGAAACCTACCGACTCCCCTCCCTCGAGCTACGACGGTAGTGGGGTGAGGCGCCGGGATCTCGGATCGCCTGATGAAATGCGACAGAACTACCACATTGTTGGCCGTGGGAGCGTAGATAACCATCCCTCATGTGACATGTGGCAGCAATCGACACCTGATAGGCTGGCTCGCCCCGCTTTCGGGGCACGAACTGTGCAGGCATCCTCAAAGAGTGAACGCCGTACGAGTTCAGAGTCTATCCAATCGAATGTCTGTTGGACGGAGGGGACACGAATGACTGGCTCGGAATGCCTCTCAACATCTTTAGACAACCGGCTTGATGACGGCCGTTCACCCGCACCTTCTCCTGCGCCGGGGCTTCATAATCCTGGTTTTACAACTGGGGAGAGAAATGGATGTATTGGACGGTTCGTTCAGCGGATCGCCCCCTCAAGGACGCTAGATGCCACAGTGCCCAAATTCTCGATAAACCGAAGCCTACACGATTGACTGATCAAGGCGTGGTGGATCACCAGCGAGAGAGAGTGGCGCCTTTTCCGGCGCGTGGCACGGCAAGTCTCAAATCTCAGCAGTGGGATGGTGACGAGCGACTCGCACGGAAGTATTATGAAATGGATGATCTTCTTCTACACGTTAGAGCAATGCGTGTTGATGGTGGAGTGGTGAAGGATGGTGAGGAAAAACACCGTCAACTGCATAACACTTTGGCCGAACGGGAAGCGGCGATAACAGAGGCTGCGGAGCTGCTGCGCTTACGCCGAACATATATACAGTCTGGTGGAAGTTTGGGGAACAGTGCTGTGCTTCAAGGTCGTCTGGAAACGGCGATCACGCAACTCAAAGCAGCGGCAACGTTGTTGGCAAAGTAGTAGTACGGTATCTTTTCTTTTTCGTTTTCTTAGTTTTTTTTTACCTTTGCCAGGCGCTGCTTACTGCAACTACCCCCATCAGTCTTTCAACTCTTTTCAATCTCTCTGCTGCTGCTTCCTCCCCACTTATTCTTTGTTGCCATCATTATCCTCATATCACA
The DNA here is from genome assembly GCA_002287245.1 of Trypanosoma congolense. Taxonomy (NCBI): domain Eukaryota; phylum Euglenozoa; class Kinetoplastea; order Trypanosomatida; family Trypanosomatidae; genus Trypanosoma; species Trypanosoma congolense. Next base: position 600,598 of record NHOR01000125.1, on the reverse strand, counting down.
ATACTGTAATTATTAGTGTCAATATTATTGTTTTTGACTTTGTTCTGTAGTTGGTGTGGTTAGTGCGTGTCTATATGGATGTACTGTTACTGTTTGAATGAAAAGTGTTACATGAAGACATACATACACGTCTTTATGTAGAGAGACAGAGAGAGCGAGGGAGGGAGGGAAAGGGAGCAAAAATAAAGTAAGTGGAGTGGCTCAAAAGGAAGAGGGAACGGAAGCAGGAGGCGGTTGAGTGCGGGATGGAAGAAGTTTTTGGGAACACCTGACATCAACTGTGCGCATCGAACTCCTATGAGGCAATAATATCCACTGCCCGTCTGTTATCGGGGTTAACGAAAGACGACAACATCAACGAAATACTTTGAAAAACCCTTCTTGTAGCAGCTTACGGCAAGTGCACGTTTGAACATATTAAGCTCCTTCACTACATTCCAACCATTTGACTCTTATTTATCTTTCTTTTTCACCTTAGCGATCCTTGCTATCTTATTATTTTTATTTTTGACCCCATGTTGTGTGGTAGCAAAGAGAAGGAAGGGGTTCCCCGTTGTGTGGAGAGCAGTTAGAGATGTAGTTTACTAATTTGATTCTTTAACGCACTCTCCTAGTGTTTTTTTCTTTCCTTTCCCCCCTGTTGTTGTCGTTGTATGGATGAGCGGGGCTTGTGGTAAGTGTTGGAGCGGAACGCCGGCGGGGGTATCACATTCGTTACATGAAATATGTAGATGTTCTATATTCCGGGGATAAGGAGATTTTTGTTTGTTTGTTTGGGTGAGAGTAAAAAGTAGATATGTTTCATCACGCTGCTTTTTTTCACCGTTTCTACTTCCTGTATTTCTCTGCGTTTGCGCTATCGTTCCCTTTGTAGTGCTTTTCATCTGGTTTTTCTTGTGACGTTGCTGTTTTGCTGTTGTACGACGCACTGGCAACATATTGCGATTCTTTTTTTTTTTGCCTCCCACATCCTCTCCGGTTCACTTCGCCACGGAAGGTCTCATCCAGTGCGTGTTTCACTTTTCTTTCCACGTGTTATCTCTGCAAACAACAACGGCTCCTTTGTCAACGGGAATCTCATTAATTTTTTCTTCCTTCATTTCTTAGTTTTTTTTTTTTTCACCGTTGTGCTGGAGTGTTGATGGATACTGATACAAGGCGCGCTCCGCAAAGTAATAACTGGAACTCAGTCCACGGGCCTAGTGAAGCGGTGCATGCCTCTTTTGGGATTGAAGGTGTCGCCAGCCCCATGAATTTGTCACAGGCGTCTGTAATGCAGCCGTGCGGTGGATCGTTACTGCCTCAGGAGGATGCAACTTTAGTCTCTTTGGAGGGTATGAAGAACAGGGGCTGCATGCCCAGCGGCACAGGAGTTCCTGCAGGAGCCGTACACCAACATGTACAAGCCGTCCATATTCCCCCCACCGGCGGGCCGTATTACATTGGCTCACAGCCCTACAACGCACTGAACGTCACGCCAGCCACAGTCCACGGCCACATACAACATCAGCCATTTATGTTCAACCCGACAGGTGGACAAATGGTTTTTATGCAATTGCCCCACATTCAGCAGCCATCATATCAACCAGCACAACAGCCGCAAGTGGTTTACCAACCATCTTTGGGGGCATGCTATCAAACTCACTGCGTACAAATGCCGGGGGAAGGGCCGATGATACCTTCAACATCACCGTCTGCTTCCTGCCGTGTGCCGCAGATGCATTACAATAGAGGCCCAACGCCAATGGCACCATTGGTGAGCCTTGTTCCGCAGCCAGGACCTCAGCCCCAGTACCAGGCTACACCCCCTGATCAAGTTGGCGGCTGCGTTTCCATCAAGCGAGGGCATTTGCTACCTGAGGGCATACCGTTCTTCCCGTACGGTGTGCACACAACCCCGCATTACACTAACACCCAGTCACAACATTCAGTGTCGGATGAGGTCGGGTTTACTAAAGCGTTTTGGACAGCTGCGTCATTTCCCGAAAACAACATGAATGAGTCGGTAGCGAGGTTTTCAGTTCTAGCCTCGGGGGCATCCAACACCGAACTTAGCGATACCATCGGCTTACAGCCGGAGAGCGTGATGTGATGAAACGTTCACGAGGAGTGCGTTGGTGTCAGTGTTTCCTAAGCGGGGCTAGACAATGTGGACGACGCAGTGGCTGCAGCTGATACTACCCAAAACATTTACTACTAGATGTAATATATATATATATTAATGTATTAATGTATGGTTACGTTAAGTTCTTCGGTGCCTCATTGGTCATTATCTCCGGGATGGGTGGTTACAGACGAATACTGAAAAAATGAATGTGGTGTTCACTTGAGGACCTCCCCCGTAGTGACGTGTGGGTTTTGCTTCGAATTTTTCATGGGCATGCGGGCAAGTCTCAGCGTGGTGGGCCACGAGTAACAATAAGGAGGGGAGAAGAAGTAAGGTAATGTTAACAATAACAAAAAGATAACCAGTCAGCATGCGTTCAACGAATGATTACGAGAGACGGCAAAAGGAAAAGGTATTTTTTCCTTTTGTACTACTTCCGTTACTGGCAATGCCTATGCATATGTGTGTAATACACATACGTGCGTAAGTAGTTACGTAAACGGTTGTGGGTACGTGCACTGCGTTCCGTCGGTGCGGTCTGTAATGTGCTGCGGTTGTGTAAGTGGTGCGACAGAGGACATGTTTGGTGTGTATTTGTGTGGATCCTTACCCTTCACCGTGTTTCATTGGGTTTCACTCCTTTTAACGGTAGAAGAAGGAAGAAATAAGAAAAGATGAGGGTGAAGTATCCTTCCTCTTTATTTATTTATTTTTTCTTTTGCATGTGGAGCTTGAAGTAATTCTCCGCTGTGTGTGAAACAACCATCGGTATGCTCGACATTCAAAATTAATTCCTCCTTTTTTTGTTTTATAGCTGTTCACTTCCACATTTTTTCCCCCATTTTTATTTCATTTTTTTTCCTTTCGTGAACTTCTTTAAGCTCCGGTTTCTTCTGCCCTGCTATCATTCATGTTCATGCACGACATCCAAAATAATAATGGAAAGAAAGAAACATCATGCGAAACGGTATTAATGGATGTCAAAAATGGGTGATAAAAATTACAACCGCGAGATGACATGAGTGAGGCAAATGCACGTTCCAACAACTCGCCACGTATAATGTGTTTGTATGTGCCCGTGTGAGGTTACCCGTTATTCTCTCCGCAAACGAAGCACCGTGGTTTGTGGATGTGTCACCAGAAGCTTTTACCTGAAGCAGTAGATGCTGCAGGTTACTGTTATTATTATTATTATTTTTCTTTTGCTTTCACTTTCTTTTATTTCCTCTATCGTTTTTGTTATCGTGTGGTGCCTCTGCATTGGGCATTATTTAACCGCTTGTGCAGCACCACATGTGGGAACCGTTGCGGAGGAGGAAAACAGATCAATTCGGGAAACAAGAGAAAATGGTAATAAAAGACGAACAGGGAGAAGCACACGAACATAGACACGCACCATTAGCAGAAGGAAATAATCATCGGCAAAGGAAAAGTGTATATGGAGGGAGATAAGTGAAGAGACAGGCGAATGAGAGAGCACACAACAAAGGGAAACAGTGGAACGAAAGGAAAGGAAAGGAAAGAGAGGTAGGAAGGAATTTCTCCACCTCTCCATGCTGCTTTTTTTTCTACCACTTGCTTTTCTGTGCCTGCCCGCATCCTTATGGATGTTTCTTCGCTTTTATTTCTCTTTTTCCCACGTCCTAAACCTGACATTTTGCTTACTATTTTTCCAAAACATCCCCCGCTGGGAATTAATGCCTTGCCACCGTTGCCCTTGTCTTTTTGTTTTTTTTCCTCGGTTAGTCCGGCACCTCTGGACTGTACATTTCTGTTTTGTTTTGTAAGCCCACTTCATCTGCTGCAACACAAGTAATGCCCGTTTATCCTGAGCCTTCTGCTGCTAAAGTTCTCACTGCCCCTGCTGCTGAGAGGGCTTTCGTCCTAGGGATGTGTTTAAATGTCACACTTTTTTTCTATTTAAAAAAATTAGCATTTCGCCATCCTCATCCCCTTTCCTCTCTTTTGTTCCCCCATCATTTTCTTCTCCTCCTTACCTTTTGACCGGTGAATATGTCACGCAGTACCCCCAGGGGAGGGAAGGGGAGCTTCATGCGCCGACTAACAGCCTGGTGCCCTCTTGGCCCGAGGCGATGGCATTCAGTCGCCGGCCCTGACCCGACGTTTCTGCTCTACGGGAGGAGTGTCGAAGCACGGGCGCGCGGTCCCAACAAAAGGTGGTGGTGGTGGAGCATTGTTCCCCACCGAATACGGCCAATACAATTCAGCAGGGTGCCAGCAGTCTGCCTGGGTTGGGGCGCTAAAGGAGTTGTCGGCACAACTGTACGCCGCCCCACGTAGCAGTATTCCTCAACGCTCTGCAGAGGGAGCTCTGAGAGCCCTTGTATCTGTTTTATCATCACCTCATGAGCGTCAGATCACTTGCTATCAGCAGTTTTGGCAGAAGGCGCTGGCCATTGATAATTATACATTTGATGAGATGGATATTAGTTGTGCTGCTTTGGTGGCCACTGTGCTGTTTTACAACGGTAAATACAAACATGTTGTGGGGTACATAAACAATGGAAAGTGGTTAGAGGGGTGCAAGGCTGCTGTTGATGTGAAAGGCATCAACTGCGCCCTACGGCTCTGTACGCTTTACACACTATCCGCCTCATTCAGCGGGATCAAACTCCGTACGAGTGCGGTAGAAGACATTAAAAGACATGCAGGCAATGCACAACGTGTTTTGAAGAGTAGAAAAACTGATGAAACGGCGCGCGAGTACAAAATATTGATCTACGCTTTGGATTGGTACACGGCCCATTGCTGCCATTTTGAATTAGTGGAATTCGTTCAGTGTTCGTTTGACTCTTTAGTTCCAGATGTCATGCGCCCATATGTGTTTAGTGCGGATACTTCATTTTCTCTAGACTCTTTAAGACGCGCATCGCCTGCTCTCCTTCTCCGTATGGGTCACAAATGCGCCACCGATGGAAACAGCGAACTTTTGCGTCGGCTTTTTGCGGAGGTTGTGCGTCGGGAGAAGGTGAGTGATGGGTTCCGTTTTTTTCTGCTAAGCGCACGTTTGGGGGACCTTGTGGCGCTAACGCCTGGTGTTGACTCCCGCACGCAGCTGCATTTGACGAACTATTGCGGTGCTTCGTTGAGTTGTGCAGCACTGGCACGGATTGGTTCAAAGTCACACAATTGCCCCGCTGTCTTGCGGGTGCTTGGTGGTATGGAGGGACCGGCGGCGTACTTTGCTGTACGGGAGATTTTGTTTCATCGAGGGTGGGTGAGGTGTTAGCGTTTCAAAGGGAATATGGGGACGTTTTCTCAGGGCAGAGGAACCTTGTGTGGGAGACGGCGTTACAAGCCATGAGCGACTCCTTGGCGCGCGGTGATGTGAATTGGCGAGATTCGTTGGAAAATGTGCTTCGACTGTTAAGTGATGCTGGCAAACACACGGTCTTTTTCGAGCTTCTTCGAGAAAGCCATAACGGAGACAAAGAGTCCTCCCTTATGATAGCGTCGGCGTTGGGGCAAGCCATACGACGCTCATCTCAGTGGTGGCGGGCACTTGACGTTCTTGAAATGCTGGCACTCAGTAATCCACCACAAAACACAACGGACGACATGTTTCTGCAAGACGCGTGTCTGCAAACACTTTACGCTCTACGTGACGCGAAGCGATGGAGGGAAGCGCTTGCCTTTTATGTGCCCCTGGCTTCAGTTGCACATCCACCAACTCATCGGGTGTTTTGTTCTCTCGTGTGTGGTATGCCGTCTTTGGCTCCGTGGCAGGCGGCATTGGCTACCGCTCAGCAGTTGGGCGAAGCTCCAGAAAAATTTATTAAAACGTTAGTTTGTGCACGTGATCCCGACAGAGCTATGTGTACTTCGGGCGAAGATGGGGGTACGTCGAAGTGCGACATCACCCTGAACACTGTGCGGCATATGTTGCAGGGATTTGCCGAAGGTGGTCACTGGCAGCATGCACTTCATTGTGTCTCTCAACGTCGCGAATTTGTGAACGATCGTTCCTTATGGATTTCTGTCCTCAGAGCTGCGCAGCGTTCCCCGCTAGGCTCATTGTCTGGAAAATTTTTCGGTGTTTTGCCTGATTATGTGTGGGACTCACCAGAGTTACTTCGGCTCTGTCTTTTGGCTGCGGAGGCGCACGGCCTCATTTTTGAACTGAGTTGCTCGTTAGAGAAACACAGGGAACAAGCGGCGGTAGCAGAATACTTCGTTTTAACACAGTTCTTGTTGTACGGAAAGTGTTCACACAGCGGTGTGACATTTACGAATAAGTACGTTATTTACCGCTTACTCATGGCCCCTTTACCTTCTGCCAAGCCCATGGCAATAGACATCATGTGGGAAAAGGGTGCTTTTGAGTCTTGCGGCCTCAACCGCAGCGCTGGGGTGGATGTTTTTGTACAGAAATACTTCAAACTTCATCCCACGTGTGTTCCCAGGAGGCCTCGAAGGAAAGGCGAGAATGTCCTCACAGTTCGCACCATATTGCCACACGATCCTTTGCAGGACAGTGGCACACTGGTAGCTGTGATGGGCAGCACGGTAGTTGTGGCGTACAAACCACCGGGAACCTCGACTCACACATACGCACGTGCTATTGCACAGAAGGCCCATGCGGGAGTGATGTACTCGCTGGCATATCTCTTGTCCCCGTCATCCTCCGGACTTATCCTGCTCCTTGCGCCTGTAATCCCAACAAAATCGGTGGTGTTGGAGATGAAAGTGTTTTTGCGGCTGTGCCCGATGGGACCATCGTCATTACCTTTGTTGTCCACCAACTTCTACTCAACGTACGAAATGAGCGTAGCGGATGCATCTCAGTCTGATGTCTTTGTGCTGGCGGAGGCGGTGTGCCGCTCGGACTCGGATGGGTTGTTGGGTGGATCTTTGTATCGTCTGAGGGAAAGTGTTTCCTCCGAGGGGTGGGGCATCTGTGGGCTGGACACAACGGAAGCTGTCGCGGATGAGGCGCTGCACGTCGCAGAACTCGTTTTCCGTCGGCAACACCGAGTCGCTGGGGAAGAGATAACGGTGTTTCGGGTGTTTCCTGGCCCGAGTTGGACGGGGAGTGCGTGCGTAGAATAGCTGCACTCATGTGAGGGCGGAGTGTTGGGTAATAAGGAGTGTTGCCACGGCTTCTGTTGGGTGTTGATGCAGAGGAATAGTGACTCCTCCTGTTGTCATTCAACGTTATTCACTTATCGATTAAGGGAGACAGCGCATGTGCACCAAGAGCGAGCGACATACGTTTCCTCGTGATGTTTGGGTTCGCTAAGCACATCTCAGCGCTTTCCGGATGGGGTCTATTTTTCCCCTCTCCCCGTTCCTTCCGATGAACAATTAATTTTATTTGACTTTTCACTCCTTCTATTCGGTATCAGTGAATATTATTTGTACATCTGGCTACTGTTTCTTTTATTGTGGACACAACTACCTTATAAATTTTCTTTTCACTAACTCCCCTTTTCTTTCTTTCTTTCTTCCTTTTTTTTCCAAATGACTTATCTTCCGTTCATGTCACCCCCTCTCCTGGCGTGCGTGGTTGTACTTGTTTTATAATACGGGAATTACACGAATCTGGGGACACCGCAGTCAGGTGCTGAGCATTAGTCACTTCAAATGGAAGGGGTAACTTACACTGTTAATCCAGGTGCAGAGGGGGCGTACAATTCCATAGCAGAAGCTATCAACGCCGCCTCTGACGGTGACACCGTTTCGTTGAAGCCTGGGCTGTACGAGGAACTCCCTAAGGTACTTAAGGACATTACAATAACTGCTGAATTGGACGAGACCCTCACCGAAAGCGAAACAGTCGTTACGAACGGTGTTATTATTTCAGGAAACGCCACGCTGAAGAACCTGCAGGTTCGTGGTTGCGTAGACGTGCGAAAGGGGCACGCCATCATTGAGGATTGCGACATTCACCATGGGCCTGACGGCATCCGCGTGAGTGAGGGTGCCAAGCTAACGGTCCGTCGATCACGCATTCATCATTGCGAGTCGGGCGGCGATGGCATTTACTTCTCCACTGGCTCGATGGGAGAGGTGGAGGACTGTGATATTTACGAATGCCGTGTAAACGGAATTCATGTGAATAATGCACGAGTGGTTGCGGTCCACAATCGCATCCGAGATGTTCTCTTCGGTTTCTACTACCGGTGCGGCGCAGTGGGGGCAATAGAGAAGAACTCCATAGAACATGTTACAAAGTTCGGTATTTATGTTGTAGAGGGCAGCGACCCAGTAGTGCAGGGAAACATGGTTCGTGAGTGTGGCACTCACTGCGCGTTCGTCTCTCGAGGCGGTAAAGGGGTGTGGGTGGATAACAGCTTCGACGGCTCCATGCATGTGTTGGCATCATGCGATGCGAAGCTGGGCAGCAATCAGGTGAGTGGAAAGGTTGATATTGATCCCTCGTTGTGAAGCTCCACGGTCGGCTCTAGTGTGGGGCTTATAATTCCGGTTTCACCCACGGAGGCTATGAAATTCCCTGCATGGACATAGCTGCACCCATTTCTCAGGGGGTTGGTGTTTATTTCCTGTGGCACCCAGGGTAATGTGGCGTAAGGTTTTTTTTTCTTTTTTTTTTTAGAAACACAAGCGTATTAAAGGCGCATGATGTCGCACAGGAGCACATATTTTATATATACGTGAGGAAGAAGGGGTGCGCGTGGATTGATGTAATATATGACCACCCTTCGCCACCAGAAGTGGTGTTGCACGTTTGTTTCCGCAGACATGTGTGCGGGGCTAGGCGTAAAAGATGTACTTTTGTTCGTATGTATACATGCGCGGAGGAGCAGAAGAGCGATTGCCATTTGCTTCGATGTTGAAAGTAGCGAAAGTATATCTTTTGATTTGATTTGTTCTAATCCTCTCGTTTTTCTACAATATTGTGGTGCAGTTTGTTTTTTTCTTAGAGGTTTCTGAGGACCACTTTCAGTGTTTAAAGACACATGAATAACTGCTACTTGTTTCCTTTTTTTTTCTCTCTCTTTTCCATTACGTTGGTTATTATTACAATTACGATGTCCCTTCTACTCTTCGTGGGCTACCCCCCCGCCAATCCTCCTTCCGTCTCTGCGCTTTCGTGTCTGTGTTTTGTATGCCTTTCTCTTTACCACTTCTGCCTCTTGTCACATTAACTTTGGGCACCACAATAATACCGCCGATAGGAGGGTAGTGCTTCGAAGGGCATTGGTGAATTAGTTATTTCAACTCGCCTCGCTGTGCGGCAGTTGGCTGGTTAGCCCTTTGAGGATGCAGCCCGGGAAATGATGAATGCAACATTGTTGCAAGTTGCACAAACATGAAGAATTCTTCGGGGTATTTCGTTTGGCTGCGATGCGCACGTCTTGGAGGCTATCGCCCGCACTGAAGGCGCTTATTTTTTTCAGTGTTTTTTTCATTTTATTTAGCGGCTTTCGTTTACGTTACTGATGGATATGGAAAAGCAATCAAGTAATCACCCCTCCACATGTTAAATATGGTACACAATATGTTGTATTCTTAGCACCACTCTGAACTGCTCAAGGCGTTTTTTTCTTCCTTTATTATTATTTGGCTTTCATTTGCCTTGTAACGTGCAAGGAATTGTGTAGCTACCTCTTTTGTAGCCGTGCACTCAGTGTTTTCCGTTTGTATTGTTTACTGTAAATACAATTCGAAGTTTTGAGTAGCATATAAATAAGCAAACTTTTTTTTCTGTTAACTCTAGGTAGAAAGGAGGCAATATCTTTTGGTGTACTTGTTTGTGCGTTGTTCATGACTTCAAGTGAAGTGTATGTGGAGTCCTGCGGACAAACATATCGCCTACAAGTCCTCGATGACTTCCGGAAGTTTAAAGAAACGGCTCTCTCATCTAACGGGTGGTCGAAGAAGTACAGCGACTCCCACACACTTGTTGAAACACGGCCGTCGGAGGATGGAGACACGGGCATCCGCGTCGTGCGCGTCAGCGGGAGATGTTAAAGGTCTCGTGTGACGACTTATACGACAGTTTGCACGATGCCAGCTACCGTGCCACGTGGGATGACAACATGTTGGAAGGGAAGAACATTGTGAAGCTCAATCCTCACAATGATATTGGGTACTATGCTGTGAAACTTCCCTGGCCACTCACAAACCGCGACTTCTGTAACATGCGGTCGTGGATGGAGTTCGCTGATGGCGAATACATCATCTTTAACCACTCCGTCACGCACCCCAACTGCCCGGTACGAAAGGAGTTCGTCCGGGCTAAGTCAATCCTCTCCGGCTATTTGATTCAGCCCCACTCTGCTGAGGGTTGCGTGCTGACGTACCTAACCTTGAGTGACCCGTGCGGCTCTATTCCACATGCCTTTATCAACTTCACGACGACACGGCTCGTTCCGAAGGTTATGGACCAACTAGAGAAGTGCGCTCTGAAATACCTGAAATATTACCAACAGAATTACACGTGCTCTCGCGAAGAATTGCCCTGGCGTGTTGGCAAAATAGATTGGTGTAGCAATCTGAATTTTCCCGGAGACGCAGTAGAAGCGGAGACCGCTGGTTCAAATGTGGATGCCGCCAGCGTGCGCCAGGTGACTGAGGGTGACGGTAAAAGTGTTGCGACCCCACCAGCGGATACATCGTTTGTAGAAAAATCACATTTGCCACCCCCGGTAGAGGAGCACCAGGTTGGTGCGACACCGGAGGTTGAGAACAACGTTCCAGAGATTGCTGCTGTCGAGCAATATAAGCAAATCATGTCCAATCTGACGCACGTTGCTGATGCCACATTTATACATGAAGGGACACCACCCAACGTTACAGACTACGTCACGCGAGTCGGTGTCTTTGTAGACGGTGTGCGCCGCGCGGCGCCTCAATGATTGACAGGCTCTATCTTTAATCGTTGCGTTCTGCGACTGAGTGGACGCACTGGCGGGTGTTGTTGTGTGTTCTTTTTTCTCTGCTCATCTTCTCCAGTTGTCATGATCCCTGGTCGATGCTTTCTACCTTTGCAAGACAAAAGTATGAAAAAAAAACGATTTCCCGCTACTTCGCTTGACCGCTGAATCGCCTGTCTGATGGACTGAGGCGGGGGATGTTTCTAAGGAGTGCAACGTACATTTTTTCCCCTTAGAAAGAGGGAAAAAAAGGTAGAAATGTTTAAAATCATTATTGCTACTTCATTTTTAACAATTTACGCTGTGTTACCTCTTTTTTTTTTTGCTTCAAGAAAGAAAGCAGGTGCAGTGTGTGATACGTTGGTTAACGCACATGATAAGTGGAAGAGAGTGAGAGCTGGAGCGATAATGGTAGTTGAGTAAGTACAATGAGGGTGGTAGTAATCAGAGGCCGCAAGGTATTGGCGTCTGCTGCGTGGGGCTGTGCATAACAATTTATTTTTTTGCCGCCCGCTTAATAACATCAAAGGGAGATCAAATGTGTTTCTGCATTTTTTCGTCGCTACCGTGTTCTTCCTTGTTGTTGTATTGGGGGATGTGTGTGTTGGGGGGGGTGGGGGTTAGGAACTTATTTGGTTCATCGATTTCTCGCTGAGGGGGGAGGGAGAAACTGGGGAAGGCGCTCTGTTTTACTTCAGTTCTCCTTTCTATTGATGTGGCGTAATTTTAGTTCGTGTAACCATGCAAACAGAGGAGGGGGGAGGAGCTTTTATTATTATTTTATTGGGGGCACTGACCCCTGTATTTTACTAGATTGTACCGGTGGAAGACAACCTCCTTCCCTGTTTTACAGCTAGTACTTCTCATTCCTCTTTTTTTTAAAAAAAAATAAGTGAAATACTCTTCGTTGTAAGTGTGTGCGTGTTCATGTTCGCACCTGATGGTTGTGTTGTTATTTTGTTTTCAGTGCCCCGGTTTCCATCGTATCGCTTTTGTGTATTTGACTAATATATATATATATATCAACGCTTGTATCCCGAGTGGATTTATAAATTGTCCTCGTAGCTGGTTGTTCTATCACGGTTGGCACCCGTTGACTGTTGGTTTGGCACTCCTTTTTGTTTCCGCCTTCTTTACTCATACTTTATTTCCTTCTTCATTGGTTACATTTAAATCGTTTCGTATTTTTTTTCCCACACTAATGGCCGATTGCAGCGACGTTACATGGATACAACGTGTGTTATCGATTACGGATTGCACTCTGTGAAACACACATGTATTTCCAAGGCAGACAAGAGCACATCCTTCGAGTTTAAAATAAATGAAACCCCTAGCCAAGCCTTTGATAGCAGTGATTCCCTCGATGTGGTCATGTTTGGAAAACACATTGCTGATCTCCTTTCAGACACGTATTCAATGGACACTGCACTTACCATTTCGTTACTCACAGATATGTGGTTACCGCGAAGGAAACAGGAGTTACTTCTAAAGTGTTGTTTCGAGTGCTTAGGGGCTAAGCGCGTCTCGCTTGTTAACGCTCTGTCAGCAGCTCTTTTTTCTTGTGGAGAAACAACTGGTATTTGCGTGGATGTGGGATACAGAAGCGTTCGCGTGGTTCCCGTTGTTAGCGGTCTCGCGTACACAACGCTCGCAGAGGATATCGTGGGCGTTGGGGCAAGAAGCTCTGACGCTGTACTGCGTTACCACCTGCGCGGCGCAACAGAGCCGATGTTGCGCGCCCTGAAGTCGAGCGTCTGCTTTGTAGGCGAGGAACCTGCCGCAGTACCCCGTCACTTAGCGCTTCCAGATGGAAGTACATTTTCAGTCACCCTCAGCCCATCAGCTTGTCGAGAGGCAGGCGAGGCTCTTCTTTTTCGGGCGCCAACCGTCAATGCACCGTTCGCGCTGCAGAGCGTATACCAAAAAGCGTTGCTGGAGATTCCTGCGTTGGATCAGTGGGCCGTTTTCGGTGGTGCCTCAGGGGTGGCAGGGGTGCGGAGGGTGTTTGGTCAGGCGTTGACCCACGCGTTGACAGCAGCGCCGAGGGAGAGTCCGCGGTTGCTTACTGTTAAGGAACCGACTCAAGCCTCAGTGTGCGGTGGTGCGATTCTTTCTCAGCTGAGCAGCTTCAAAAAGGTGTGCATTACATCTGAAGAGTACGCGGAGGAGGGTCCGCACCACTGTGTGCGGTCGAGGGCTATTTAGTTCTGTTGCTGTGGATAGTTGTACAAGTCTGATGATGAGGATAAAACTCGTTTATCTTTATGTTTTGAAATCTGGCGTGACCTTGTCGATCGCCGTGGACCGTGTGGCCAGGCAGCTTTTGTGTGTCCGCGTCTTTCCTTCCCACACTTATTGGTGTAACTATGTTCGGCGGGGGCCTCACAGGACACATCATTAGGTGGCTGAATTTCGCCCTGGGATGGCATTGTCTTCTTTTTTCTCTCACGACTAACGGCTGTACCGTAGGAAGCTCCTTGGGAGGCTACGGTGCTGTAAGGGACGGAGTGGGAGGAGCTTAGAAGTTACTCCTGCTTCCCATTGGGTGCTTGTTCTTTTCCTTGTGCAGGCACTCAATTATATTGAGCGCTCATTAATCGCTTCACGGCATTGAACCTTGTCAGAAGGTTCTGTGTGTTGTGCTAGAAGGAAATTTTCAATTTCCTTTTTCGATTTTTTTTTTACAAAAAAAAAACAGGGAATATGCACATTTTTAGACGGCTGGGGCGACGGTTACGTGCGCGTTACGAACTCGCTCGGGGACGCATGTTGTTGCGCGGGGTTAGTGATTACCAGCTGATTGGGCGCTACTGTGGGCTCGCCTTCATTCCCTTCACCATGTGTATGTGTGCTGGAAACATGAGGACCTACGCCACCGATCGAGTACACGACTTTATGGACAAGGGCGGGAAGCGACCATTGTGACAACGGCTCGCAGCGTTTCCGCATCATGGCTCGTACATTATAAAGGTGCACTGTGTGTCGAAGGTAAAAGATTACAGCACTTTTGCTTGTGAGAATTTTAATCGTTTTTACTCCTTCTGATAAACAGCACGCATGTTGACGTACACAATTTTTCTTCCTCTCTTTCCCGCACACTCAGCAAAGTGAAAGAAGGGAGTCATAGTTCCCCTCAATCGTGCAAACGAGTAGGAGGGAAATCAATCGGAAAGGAGGAAAAATCTGCAAAGAAGTTTGTTTGAAATAGAATAAAACAAAGTATATAAATATATATTAATAGGGGAGCAACAAACAGCGGGAGGCTATGTTATCTACCAGTGGCAGAGTTAAGCGAAAGAATGTTGCCCCTGTGCAGAAGATCGGGCAGACGAAGGCCTCTGTCGTTGATCAGCTGGAGGAAGCACTGCAGTCACGCGACTTCTCCAAAGCCACAACGATGCTAGAGTTTTACAAGACGACAAACCAACCAGTCGGCGACCTTCCTATCAATCCTTGGCTGGCCTACAGTGCATTTCACATGAATGATCTCTCCAAGGCCATTGATGTATATAAGGAGCTGTTGTCGCTCGACGGCTGCGATCCCATGCACTATATTCACATGGGCTGCTGCCACTTCGTGAATGGCTCTTATACTGAGGCGGAAGAGTGCGCACTTAAGGGCCCGGAATGTTCCCTGCAGACACGTCTACTGTTCCACATTGCGCAAAAAACGTACGATGAGGACAAGTTACTTATGTATCACCAGAAGTTGAAGGAAACTGTGGAGGATCAGTTATCTCTGGGTGCTGTCCACTTCTATCGTGGGCACTTCCAGGAGGCAATTGATGTATACAAGCGCGTGCTTCTTGAAACTCGAGAGTACATCGCCCTTAATGTTTACGTGGCAATGTGCTACTACAAAATGGACTATTACGATGTTAGCCTTGAAGTTCTTAATGTTTACTTGCAGTCGCATAGCAACAGCGCAACAGCAATCAATCTTAAGTCCTGCAACCACTATCGGTTGTACAATGGAAAAGCAGCAGAGGCGGAACTTCGAGTGCTGATTGACCTGCAGCGCTCAACGTACAACGTGGAAAACGATATTGTGAAACACAATTTGGTCGTTTTTCGCAATGGTGAGGACGCGTTGCAAGTGCTACCACCGCTTCTCGACATCGTCCCGGAAGCTCGGCTCAACCTCGTCATTTACCATCTGCGCCATGATCAGGTGGAGGAAGCGTACGAGTTAATCAAAGACGTTGAGCCGGTTGCGTCAACTGAGTACATTCTGAAGGCGGTGGTGAATGCCTTTATTGGACAGAAGCTTGACTCGGAAGAACACCTTAAGACAACACGCGAGTACTTCAACTTGATAGGGTCTGCGCAGTCCGAGTGCGACACAATTCCCGGTCGTCAGTGCATGGCGTCATACTTTTTCATCCTGCGTGATTTCTCGAATGTGCTCATTTATCTTCGCTCCATTAAGCCTTACTTCATGAACGATGACACCTTTCTATATCTCTACGGTATCTCGTGCGCTGCCACTGGAAACTTCACCGAGGCCGAGGAATCTCTGACAGCGGTGCGTTCCGAAAAGGTTAAGGCGGAATTCAGCTACACGAGTTGGCTGATGCGTGCGCACATTATGAACAAGCACGCGAAGCGGGCGTGGGATATTTACCTTAAAATGGAGACAAGTGCCGAGTCATTTAACATTCTGCAGCTCATGGCGAATGATTGCTACAAAGTATGCGCTTTCTACTACGCTGCAAAGGCGTTTGATGTTCTGGAGCGGCTGGATAGTGCGCCGGAGTACATTGAAGGGAAGAAAGGGGCATGTATTGGAGTTTTCCAGCAGGTGTTTGCCGGGCAAGAGCCGGCGGACTCGCTCTTCGATGTCATCAAAATGTTAGATATGAGTGTCCAACAACACGCCAGTGAGCCGAAGGTTGCGCAACAGTTTGAAAGCATTCTGAAAATTATCAGAGATTGGGTGAAGGAGAGCAAACTCAAGAAGAAGTAGTTGCTGTCGTGTTGTACACGCCACGTTGTATGCGTGGGTCGCAGTGTGTTGCTTCTTTCAAATTCACCATGCGTTATCGCTTCGCATTTTTTTCTTCTCTCGCATGGGGCAGCGTTGTGGAGGTCTTGGAGGAGTGCGTTTTGCATTACCTTTTGCGTTTGGTATCGGCTGCGAAGGGGCGAATGTAGAAACCTGAGTGCGGTGGTTGCGAGTAGAAATGGAGCGGTGTGCTGCTGTCGGGCTTATTTTCCTTCCCGTGTAAGCGTTGATTGGTGTGTGTCGACGTGATTTTTCCATTAAATAATTTGCACACAGACACGCACACTTTCTCTTCTCCGCGTGTGTACATGCGTTATAAGCTGCTAAAGGTATGCATCCATGACGAATTTTTGTTTGCTTTCCTTTCTTTTGGGTTATTTTCTTCTGCTTTCCACTATATAGACTGCTTTTCTTTTTTTTTTTGTACGGCACGTGGAAGTGGACGGAGGTGGAAAAATTGAAAGGAAGAAATTATATCAGGACGGTGTATCGGTGCCGCACAGCTCTTTGGAGTTTATATCGAGCCGATAAACACCCTCCTGCTCTCTTCATATAAGCCGTTTCCTTCCTGCTGTTGTTGTTGTTCGAGCCAGTGCTTTTAATGGGTGAGCAGGATGCGGTGATGAAAAGGAGCTTTGCCTTTCCTTACCGTCACTATTTGATTCATTGCCATCTGCATGCCGCTTTCATGACTACCTCGCTTTCCTTCTAGCATTACTTCTCTATCATTTTATTATTATTATTATTGCATATTTATGTAATATGCTCCTGCTTTTTTTTTTTCCAGAACCTGAGAGTGGGGATTTATAGATACGTTTTTGCGCAGTGGTGGGGGTTTGTATAAGCAAAAGGGAATATAGCGCAAAGGAGGTGAGTGGCAAGGGGTATTGCAGCGAGCAGAAATCAAATGATTCCACATGGAGTCACCGATTACCCGTCAACCCTCAAGCTGTCAGACACCATCCTCGACGCTTTGTACTCGCTGTACCTGAACGATGAGTTTCTTGGCACCTGCTTCGCGATTGCCCCGCGTGTTCTTATAAGTGCGGGCCATCACTACAGTGTCACAAAGGATTTTACGGACCATTTCAACATTCGAGATGCACACAACGATGATGTGATAGTGGCCACGTATCTTAGTAAGGACAGAGCACATGATGTTCTCATCATTTGGGTGCAGAGGGACTTGCGCTGTGTTCCGCTGCGCGGGTTCCTTCCTCCCGTTCATGCGCGAGTAGTTACTGTCTGGTTATCCACCAAGGTCCCACACGATCCAATTCTGTCGCCCAGTGTCGTCATTGAAAGCGGCGCAGACGGTTGCCTGGCGAAGGGAACGGTGAGCATGACGGGCTCCAGTGGGGCGCCAGTAGTTGATTTCTTTGGAGATCATGTTGTGGGGATGCACCTCACCTCGAACACCCGCAATGGTTCCAGGGTTTCAGGGTTTCTTCCCGCACGTACAATTCTCAGTATTCTCATAGATTTGGAAGTTAAATGTCGTTGGGAGACGGGGGATAACGCGGCAAAGCCCGGAAGAAAAAGGAAATGGCGGCGAAAGTTGGAGTGATTGGAGGTTTTCTTATTTCGTATCTTTCAATGTGTCTCCAGTCATTTTCATCCTGTATACTTGTTCCTTTCCTTTTCGTTTTCTTTGTTTGTTTTTATTTCTTTACATGAAAAAAATAAAAAAATAAAACGAGTTTAATTACCGACAGACTAAAGGCCATAGTGGTGTTCTTCCACACCTCACATTGGCCACCTGATGTGCACGGATTTCTATCCAACTACCGCTATCACCACGTGGAGTACATTTCATGCAACACGCCGCAGTTTACGAAGTTGGTTTTCCCTTCTTCCGCCTGTGTGCGTGCATATGTTTACTACCGTTTTGCGTATATCTTAATTGAATTTTTAAAGGTTGACTCACAGTGTGCGTGTGCGTAGTGGAAACTGGTGTATGTCATCTGGGAGCACGTTGGATGTGCGCAACGCGGAAGGTGTTTCCTCACTGAATGTGGGTCTTGATGCTGGTGAAATTGCAGCTGGGTGTATTGCTGGCTTTGTGGAGCACTTCTTTGTGTTCCCATTTGACACATTAAAAACACGCGTCCAGAGTGGGAACTCCACAAATGTCATAGTAGCCGCTAATTTTATTTTACGAAATGAGCGGCTTGCTCACCTTTACCGTGGTTTTGTACCAGTTATACTTTCAGCCGTTCCAGCTCATGGGGCATACTACAGCACATACGAGGCAACAAAGCGAATCTTTGGGGAGGATTCCACAATATCCATTGCAGCATCGGCCAGCTGTGCTGTTGCTGCTCATGACACCATTTCTACACCATTTGATGTTGTTAAGCAGCGGATGCAAATGGATGGAAAGCGAACGTTCTTGTCTTCTCTTCACTGTGGACAGCGGGCAGTTGCAGAGGAAGGAGTGCGGTGCCTTCTCCTTTCGCTGCCTACGACTATTGTTATGAATATTCCTCACTTCGCCGCTTACTGGTTGGTGTACGAGAGCTTTCTGGCGTACCTCGGTGGGGAGCGGCGCAACAGGGAGCAGGAGGCGGCGAGGGATTACATCGTTGGGGGTCTCATGGCTGGCACAGTGGCCTCCATTGTTTCCTCACCGTTTGATGTAGTGAAAACTCAGTTACAACTTGGGCTGCGGAAGAGCTTTCCCGAGGCACTGAGATACGTCTTTGGGCATCGTGGCGCAAGAGGTTTCTTCGCCGGCGTGTCGGCGAGGGTCATGTGTACGGCGCCGGCGGGAGCGCTATCAATGGTAACGTATGAAACGGCAAAGATTCACTTTGGCCAATGTTGGGGTTAGTTGTGTTAATTCCGTGACTAAATGTCAATAGCGGTATAACGGCGTGCAGACACACATACTGTCACAACACGGGGAGTGTTGTGACTATTTTTTTTTTTGGTGGGAGGCGAAATTTGTCCCGTTGAATATGTATCGTTACGCGTTTAACGGATCGATGTTACTTCTGATTTGTTATTGGTAACTGCGCGTGGTGGCGTTGTTGGCTCCCGGGGGGGGAAGGTGTGAGAGGGGTTGACTGAAGTGGATTCATGTGTCCCTCTGGTGTGCAGTGGCACTGGCGTAGTTTCCGTGAACATTTGAATATCATTCCGCGCAAAGGTCCGTGGAGAAAAACGCAGAAGTGAAGGATAGTTCCCTTTCCATATTGTGCTCATGAAGCGTAAACGTTTAACAGCTGGATGCGGCTATAAGAAGTGAACGAAATTTACATTGCGGAGTAATGTTCCATCTTTTCAGACCTGCTTCATTTTACATTTTTGGCAAAAAGAAAACGCACTTTTAACATGCTTGTACTCGTGTGTTTTGTCTTTAATACGCACTATTATTTTTATTGTAAACGTACTGTGAATTGGTGTTTTTTTTCCTCCTCCTCACCACTTACTCGGGAGTTTCCACTTTCCCTTTTCTTTAATTGGCTCTCATTTGTTTCCTAGAAAACTTGGTGCTTCATTTTCTGCCCTTGCTTTTTATTTTGTTATTCTTAATGCCCTGAGAGCTATCGTTTCCCCAGAAACAGTTCAGTGGTGCGGTGGCCTCTCATCAGTGGAGAGGTTTTAAGTTATCGCTGTCCCCTCAGGGTTATGAGCGGCTCACAGGCCCTCCGGCGGATTCTGTATGCCGAGGCGGAGGAGGGCTCAGTTGCCTGTCGCGGCTACCACCAGGAGGGGACGTACAGCGCGCTTCTCTCGTCTGTTACCGTTGAACAGCCAGCGGCTGTGCAGCCTCGCAGCGGATTACGACTTGCCAGCACGTGTCTCGCGGGGTGTTTTTTGGGCTGTCTGACCATGAGGGCACGGAACATGGAGCGCTGGTGGTTTGGGCTCTTCTTTATGGGAGGCCTGTACTACAACGCAGTTAAGGCGCACAAGGTTGGGAACGGTCTTGTTGGGCACCAAAGTGGATTTTTCGCTGCGGGTTTGGGGGTGATCGGGTGCGGTGGACGGCTTCTCGTGCACGCAGGAAGCCCGAAGATGAACAAAATACTAATTCTTATATTTTCTTCGTTGATGTGGTATGAAGTAGGGCGATACCATCTGTGGTCGGAACACGTGTCAGAGCTCCGCAAAGAGGTAGCGCCAACGCGTACATACAACTTGCTGAGCGAGTATGTGCCAAAGCACATCGACGCGGATTTTCTCCCTTACCGCTCCGTTGCCTCACGATGAACTTTTTTTTGTTATCCGCTATCTTGTTCCACTCGGGTTAGCGCCACCTGTTTTTTTTTTTTCATACACCATAGCCGTTCTTTATATCCCTCCATTTCCACCCTGATTGCTTCACACCTACCGTAACGCTGCTGTACGTTGGCAAAAGTCGTTTCAAGCTATTGTTGTTGTTATTATTATCACGGCTGTTTGATGTTTAAAGCATGTCATACCTGATTTCCGCATCCAGCCAGTTCGCTATCGTCTACCACTTACTTTGTTGCATGTCTGTACATGTATTACGATTCTCCTCCTCCTCCGAATATCACATAAATATATATTTTACAGAGGAAAAGAGATCTAAAAGGTTTTTATTTCTAAAACAAAGATAACCACATCAATTACTGAAAAGGCTTTTAAAGCGCATCAAACTTCATTTTTGCAATAGAAAGCGGACGCGACAGCTCATTTGCTTAGTTGTTGTGGGTGTTGATTGACAGCTAGGCGTAACGCACAATCTCAGCCATTTGTGTTAGGGTTACTTTGCAGGACGTACTTGTCATCTAGTTAGAGCGAGAGCGACACCAAGAGAGTAAAAAAGTGAATAAAAACAATAAATTAAAAAGAAAACAACTGTGAATCAATGGCGAGGAAGGTTATTCTTGACCATGACGGTAACAATGATGACCTCGTGGCCATGATTTTGCTCCTTTCAAATCCTGAGAAGGTTAATTTGATTGGATGTATCTGCACAGACGCTGACTGCTTCGTTGAGAATGGCTTTGACGTGAGTGGAAAAATCATGTGTCTCGCGCACAGGTTACTCGGCACGCCCCTTTATCCTATCGGAAAATCGCCTGCGGTTGGTGTGAACGCCTTTCCAACTGCGTGGCGTTTCAACGCGAAAAACATTGACGACATGCCATTTTTAAATATTGAAGCGGATGTGCAGCTTTGGGAGAAGCTCAAACCCGAAAATGCGGCCTACAATGGACAGCAGCTCCTTGCCGACCTTGTGATGAATTCGGAGGAAAAGGTAACGATCTGTGTCACGGGGCCACTCTCAAATGTGGCGTGGTGCATTCAGAACTACGGTACTGCCTTCACATCCAAGGTGGAGGAGTGCATCATCATGGGTGGTGCCCTGGATGTTGGGGGTAACGTCTTTCTTCCCACCACCGACGGCTCTGCTGAGTGGAATTTTTACTGGGATGCGCCATCCGCGAAGATTGCACTGGGGTGCCCTGACCTCCGCTGTGTTATCTTCTCGCTTGACGCCACAAATGTTGTACCTGTGCGGTCGGCAGATGTGAAGCGGTTCGGCACGCAGCACCAGTACCTCTTCTCAATGATGATTGGTACCATGTGGGCCATGTGCACTCACGAGGAAATCATAAGGGATGGTGACGCGTACTACGCGTGGGATGCGTTGACTGCTGCGTATCTTATACATCCCGAGATTGCTACCCTGGACCCTGTCATGGTGGACATTGACGACAGCAAGGATAAGAGTGAGGGACGACTTTTCCGGGCTGAGGAGGGAAAGGGTTCTCTTGTGTACATTGCCAGGAACCCAGCAAGGGATGTGTTTCATGAACTGACCCTTGCCGCTTGCCGGAAGTGCTAGGCGGGTAGGCGAATGTACGAGGGAGATTTTTGTTCGAATGATGTGAAAGAGAAGGAGGTATGGAAGGCAGTGGTAGGAGAGCAGTAGTACGAAAGAGGTCAGGTTATAATAGGGGTCTATATGAGTGGAGTTCAATTAACTACGCCACTTCCATTTCTCTGTGCGTGAGTTATTGCGAAGCAAGGTGGTGCAACTCTTTTTTCTTTTTTCGAAAAGTGGATGCATAAAAATATTATTATGTATCCTTTTTTTTGTTATTATCCTTCAACTGTGTTAATATTGTTGACCGTAACTAAGTTTCGTGCCAGTGGCAGGAGTTACGTCACCTTCCTCTTTCTTTTCCCCCTATCGGAGGAGGGTGGGGATAATGTTGGGAAAGGCATATTTGTGGGTTTGGAAGTGATAAATAAGGGATGAGATTCATATTTAAAACAAAGACAAAAATCTGGGGACGTAGCCGAGGTGGTACTGCAGCGCTTGTTGGTGCGAAGGATAATATCACTGCTCAGTCAGTGCTATTAGCAAGAAGCGATGTCATGATGTAGGTTGGTGTAGGGGAAGTTCATACGCGGCGGTAATTGTATTGCAACCATTTTGAACATTACTGTGCTACTCTTAGTGTTTTCACCCGGCACTGGTGCTGCTGTTCACTGATCCTTCACTCAGTTTTATCGTATCGTGTGTATCACCTGAAACGTGTGCTACTCCCAACATTCTTTCCCCTTGTGGTAACACACTTTGCCAGTCGGTCATTTTCGCTGTCATCATTCTTTTTGTTTCTTTTTTACTTTTCCTTTCTCCATACCTTGTTGAAGATGGCAAGTGGGATTGTAATTGGAGAAGTGGTGAGTGAAGTGCTAATAAGAGGAAATCGGGAGGTGAATACAAATGGTGTGCGGGAGAGGGGTAGAGAGTTCTTCTGAGTTCCAAGATAGAATTGGAAAGTGTGCTGCATACGTATCATGCACTTTTCTTTTTCCTTATGTTAATTACCGGAACAACGAGGAGCGCACTTCCGCTACTCGCACTGCGAAGGGGGAGGGGTGTTGCTCGTAGTCTTAGGTGCTTGTCTCTTCTCTCCATTTTTCATGGAAGACTACTCGCATGCTCTTGTTACTTGTATCTCTTCCACCATTTTAACTAATATATATATATATATATATATGTTTTCTCTCTTTTTTAAAAAAATTTTGTTCCACGTAAAACGGTTGTTCGTAACTTTTGTTGGATAGCGTATGCCATCCCCTGGTGCGCCACTTATTGGGTGTATCTACGTTAGTCGTACAGTGGACTGTGTGGTTGTGTCGCCTTTGAGTTGGGAGTTTTTTTCTTCTTCTCGCTAATTATTGCTCTTCTTTTTTATCATTATGTTGTAATGCGTATTTCCCATTTTCTCTCGTCAGGTTTCACTTTCCAGCTCATCATAGGGTATTGTTGGATTGTAGGTCACACTTGTGGTGCGCTGGCCAAATTGAGCCTGCTTTTCAAATGTTCACTGATATTGAAGGAGCTGGAAATTCCATTGGAAATTCTTCTGCTTGGAGAATTTCTTCATATGAGGCAAAAGATGAACCGCATCCCTTTATCAAAAATTCTCAGGCCTACCTGTACAACCACAAGACGAAGGGACGTCGGACATTTCTGCAGGATCAGCAGTCCTCGTCAACCCGCCTTCCGCGCATTTTGCCCAAAGGACTGCCATATGCCGCTAACTTCATCTCCTTTGAGGAGCTTCTCTCACGTGGCACTCTCCAGACATGCAGCCAGGAGGAGGTGGACTTTTCCGTTAATGATCTTAAAATACTGTACCAGGCGAAGTGCTTGGACCAGGGACTCTCGCCCTCGTGGGAGCGGGAGATGCGGTTCATGGAGCTTATTAGTTCAAACTGCAAGGGGACATTCTTCTGTCTGCGGGAGAGCGGCCTCGGCCCTATGAGTGCGGAGGCAATTGCACACATTTTATCATCTAACACAAAATACATTGTTTTGGATTTGAGTGGGAACAGGCTCCTCGATGAGGGGGCGTGCCTCATTGCTAAACTCATTCGTATCAACAAAACTTTAGTTCACGTTGGGCTCAGGTCGAATGACATTGGCCACGTTGGCGGTGAGGCCCTGGCAAATGCGCTCCTCCAAAACAACACGATCGTTTCATTGGACTTGGGGGCCCATTCTGGCATTAATGGAAACCACATTGCTACAGAGGGTGCAAAGGCGATTGGTAATGTGCTCCGGGCTAACAAGGTGCTGTCGCATCTCAACCTTAGCTGTAACGGACTGGGGCATGGCGGTATCTCGTTTATAGCAGAAGGTCTTGATGGAAACTGTAGTTTGACGCATCTGGATATTTCTGTGAACAACTTAGGTTATATGGGCGCAAAGGTTATTGCTGATGCGTTAGAAAACTGTAACATTACACATTTGTCTCTTCAGAGAAATAACCTGACGGACAGTGGCGGTGCGGTGCTCTTTGAAGCAATCACTGCGGCTGTTGAGAATGGGGAGGACCGCATTGAGTATCTCAATGTTGAGAGCAACGACCTCGGTGTAAAGTCCGCTAAAGCCATACAGAGGATGCTGGGCGCCTCCTCATCGATGAAGCAACTACGAGTATCACTCAATTGCTTCGGCCCCTCTTCAAAGTATATTATTGAGGGGTTGGCAGACAACAAGGGTCTACAGTCGCTCTATATGGCTTCCTGTGGTATACGTGAAACAGACGGACAGCCGTTTACGACGGGGCTTGCGGTAAATTCTACGCTGCAGCACCTGGATTTGTCTCACAACAGACTGCGAGATGCAGCAACGACATGTATAGCAGAGGCGATGAAGTCAAACAAGGGTTTGATTAATTTAGACTTGTCATGCAATAACATAATGGATGAAGGTGGCGCGGCAATTGCTATGTTCCTGAAGTGCAATACCTCTTTACGTGTGCTGAAACTTAGGCGAAATTGCATGTCAAGCGTCACCGGTGATTTGTTAGATGAGCAGCTGAGATGCAACAAAACAATTGAAAAGATGGACGTCACGTACAATGACTTCCGTTACAAATGTCTTATTGGTATTCGTGCGACGCTGGCCAAAAACGCGGAAGCAAACAAAGCCCTTGCCGTGCCGAAGCTGAGGGCGGAAGTGGAGGGTCTCTCCTTTAAGGAAAAGGAGCTGGCGCAGGCAGAGGATGAAATTGAGATGGAGCGCCGCATTATTAAGGACCGTAGCGAGCAGCTGTTGCGCCGTAAGGAAGAGGCTCGTGTGGCCGTAGAAAAATCTCGCCGTGAGATTGTCGACGTTGAGAAGACGCTGGCTGCTGTGCAGAGTCGACTGCAGACTGCGGAGGAGCTGCTGCATCGCACAGAGGAGCGTGTTTCTCACGAGATGACAACCATCAACGCCCGTGTGGCCAACATGGAGGCCCGACTGCAGCAGGAAAAGGATCGTTTGGACAGGGCGAATCGCGAAATGGACCGCATGCGGCGGCAAATTAAGCAGTTGGAAGAGGCTGAGGCAGCGCGACTGCGCCCGCTACTTATGGAGCTCGATATCGCGGAATCGGACAGGGACCGTGAAGCCAAGGCGTGTCGGTACGAGAGTGACAAGTTAGCGACGCTGGAGCTAACGCGAAAGGAGCTGGAGATGAAGCTCGGTATTTCAGGAAAGGCTTCCGCTGCGCGCCCCACCCCAACGAAGAGTCCTTCAAAGAAACGCGGAACGTGATGTATGCGGACAGCCAAGGGAACAAGAAATGGAAAGTAAGAGCGGTTTATGGCTCTTTGATTACTTTCACCCGTGATGAAATATTGGCCACATTTGTATATGCGGTGGTGGCGTGGGGGTGGCTGCGTGGTAGTCGTGACGGACGTATGAGTGAGTGTGAGAGGGAGCGATAGTGAAAAAGCAAGAAAAAGGGCGCAAGCCGGTCGAGCTCGAGTTAACGCAAACGTACGCAGAGGAGTGGGAATGGCACTTGGCGTTAAACCTGTGCTCCCTTTTAAGGCCGGCATTCGCTTTTTCTTGTAGGGTCTTCTAGAAAGATTGTTTCATTTTCTCTACAAATTGCTGTGTTTATGTATTATTTTGTGTGATCGTGCTCGCTTGCGTTAGCGCGACACGGAAGGGGATGCAGGAGGTGAAGGTGGAAATCGAAGTTCGTTAGATGAAAAATTATGCTCGTTGGCAGCGTTTTGTCCCTCTTTGGCTTGTTAAAACCGGTGAAGAAGAAATGTAAGTAACTGTGGCTCACAATTTGTTCTTTAAATGTATTTTCATTCTTTTAAAAGAAAACCTGTTCCATTGCCCGCCCGCGCCTTTCGTTATAGACGCCATCACAATAGTGAGCTTTGGCCTCTCGTGTACACTTTCACGGACGCGCACAAACATGCATAGGGATGCCCGGTGCCAAATGCCATGCGTCGCACACTGTGAGATTTTACTTCTGGGCTGCTTCCCCTAATAACGTCTTATTTCCCCTTTATTTCATTTCCTACCGTAACCATTCTCCGCACAATTTCTGCGTGAATAATGCACACAACATCAAATAAGAGTGGGGCACAGTCGTTACCTCGGGAGTCGTAGTGCTCATTTAGGCGTAACAGTGACTTTGGAGGAAAATATTTCCACACAGAGCCCATCGCAGAAACAGACGGAAGTTGTACTGTCAATGACCTCCCTCCCTCTACGCCGCCGCCTTTTTGACGATGATGAGAAGCTTTTCTGTGACTACGAGCAACAATTGCTGGAAATGGGCGCCGGCGTCGCGGCGGCTCCAGGAAGTGAGGGGCCAGCTGCCGTTTCCCCTATGCAGTTTTCCCTAAACCTTGACGTCTGTGGTGATGATAGGGATACCCGCTGTAAGGATGGAACAACGGTAGGCAGAACCCTCCTCACACTGTGGGAGAGACTACTGCACAGTTACCAAGACCCCGGTTTTATGAGGGGAATATCTGCGGCCTGCGACAACGTTACATCTTCATTTGTTGTGAAGCAGCCTGGGCGGTCGGACGATTCGGGGCTATGCATGGGCGCAGCAGAGGATGCAGACGATGAGATTTGGCGAGATGCCTTTGGTGAGGGAGCTTCGTTGGGGGATATGTTCGCCCATTTCTACGAAGCTCTCAAGGATCTTGACTGCACCGCATGGCTGATCGCCTTCTGCATTATTGACAAACTTCACCTCAGGTGCGAGATTCATAACTACATGAAGCAACGTCAGATGCCTGTTAAGGCTGTCGATGCTCTGGGCGGTGGTGGTGCTGCCATTGCCGGCCTCGGAGGTTTTATCGCTCCCACACCCTTCTGTTTCTACCTTGGCAATAGTTGGAGGAACCTTTTTGTTGCCTATGGCCTCGCACTAAAGTGGCACCTTGATCTTGCAGTGTCGCACCAATATCTTGCAGCTCTTTTTCCTCGCTGCTCATCACAGTTCCAGCGCTATTTTTGCAAGACCTCAATTGCGGTGGAGCTTGAGATGCTTCGGGCGCTGGATTTCAACGTTTTTGTGGACCCGAGCAGCGTGACGGAACTGCTGGATGTGTTTCTGACACCGAGGGAGCGGGAGTGCATTGTGAGGGCCATGAACAGTTGAGAGCTAGAGCAGGGCCCACGTTTGTTTTTCCTTCACTCTGCCTCTCACTCCACACACACACACAGAACAAAAATGCTGTCGTATACTTCATTATTCACAATATTCAGTTCATTCTTCTCCCTTCCTTATGTCACCTACCCCTCGTGGTTGTGTGCTAGTTGTTCACATATTTATTTACATCAGAAGCAAGTTTGTCCTATTTTCTGATTCTTAACAATACGGAACTTATCTTTCTTCATAATTGCACGCTTTTCGCTTGGTATTTATTATTATTAATATTATTATTCATTGCCCCAGCGCACGCTGACCCTTATTGGGTACGAGATAGAAAAGAGCAGGTGCGCTAACAGTTTTCGAATAATTTATTACTTTTTTTTTTCTTTCATTGCCTTGTTTATTAGCCAAACCTATTTGGTGGGTTTCTGTGACCGGTGAATAAATAAATAGACAGAAAGCCGGAGGGGGGAAAAATAAATCAAAACTGTGCGATACTGCCTTTGAATGCCATTGTGCCACGACCACTTACTCATATTACGAATATTTTCCCCTTTAGACTTCTTTAACAGGTAGCAGTGAACGAGAGGAACTAGTTGCGCGAGCACTTTTTAACGTAGCTTTTTTTCTCCCCTAGCAATTCTGGTTCGTATCGCTATCGCCGTTATTTGATATTATAAATTTCAGCATTGTCACTGCCACAACATGTTTTATCCAAACAGTCCGCAAACCTCGCCACCACTTACGCAGCTCCCGTACGGTCAACAATACGCAATGATGCAAAGGCAGCTCCAGCAGCCCTACAACCCGTTTGCCACCGAGCAACATGCCCGCCTGTATCCGTACAATTACCAAGGCCCTATCCAGCAGGATCAGGGGGGTTTCATTGCTCACCAGTCGGCTGCCGCTGGCCCGCAGTACGTACAGATGCGCGTGACTCCCGTTGACCAGAGCATCGTTGGCGGGTACCCGAATCAAATGACCAATGGCTGCTCCTCGTTCAACTACAACATCCACCCACAGCAGCAACAACAACTACGGCATCAGGCAATGCCCATTGGCAGCCTGCCGATGCAGGATGAGAGGTACCGCAAACAGCTCATTGTTAATTACCTCGCGCCCGATGTCACAAGCTCCGACCTGCACGAACTGTTTTCCCGTTTTGGTGAGCTTGACGGTGCACGGATTATATACGACAAGCAGACTAACATGTCGAAGGGCTACGGCTTTGTGTATTTTTGTCACGCCGAGGACGCTAAAGAGGCGATGGAAAGGATGAGTGGTTACGAGTTCCATGGTAAGTGGCTGAAGGTTGGTTACTCCACTAACCCATTAAACATCGTCCCAAGCAGCGCCTTGCCGTATGGGCACGCGGGTGCTCGCACCGCTGCCGGTTGACGGACAACTGCGGTGCTACCCAGTGCATTTTTCTTGTCAATACTTCCTTGGTCTCCATCTCCCTCACGTAAGGGAAGAGGAGGTGAGTAACGGAGTGGTGGTCCAAGGTCACCATCGAGAAGAGGACGGGATTCTTTCTTTTTTTTCCATTAAAGAAGAAGAGTTGAAGGATTACCAGTGGGGTAAGAAGAGTGGGACATATTAACGGATCAAAATTGCATTTGAGGGAGACAAGAAGGCGATTATATAAAACGAGCAGCAGTTCCCTCTCCCTTATCTTTCCTTTCTTTATTCCTTTCCTCGTTTAATATTCTTCTTCTTCTTTAGTACTACCACAACTACCTGCGTTGTTAATCCTCGCCGCAGCCGGCCCCTATATACTCGAAACTTGGGAGGAAGGTTTATTTTTCTTTTATTCTGATTTTCTTTTCGTGGTTGTGTAAGGCCGCGGAGACTGCTTTCTTTTCTTCATACCCTTGCGCTGCTCTCGGTGACTTCTATCCTTCCATTCTTGGTGGCTCATGTTTTCTATATTTCAATTAAACTGATTTTTCACCATATTTTAGTTTTTTTTTTGTTTTCTTCTTTTCGTTTCCTCTCTTCGTGTTGGTGTCTCACCTTATAACCTCCTTAAAATATGCGTGCGGTATTCGTGTGCCTTGGTTTGTCCATAACGTATGACATTAATAGAATTGTCCACTTTTTGTGTGTTTGTGTCCTGACCTCCCCCCCTCTCGGTCGATTGGCAGTGTATTGTTCCCTTTTTCTTTTTCTTTTAAAAAAAGACTTTGTTTTGTGTAGAATTGCCACAAATGTTTCTCTTGCTGCGCGAGAAGAGTTAATCATCACGTGCTTCTACCTACTCCTTTATTTTTCTTTGTTTATTTCTGGTGGTTTATTCATGTATGTATTTATACAGTGCGTGTGCGCTTGTGTTGGTGGCGGTATTTGGGGGGTATCGGGCGCGGGATGCTTTTCTCTTTACTGTTTATTCTCCATTTTATTAGCTCGTTACTGTTATTTTATTTGGGAGGTGTCGCGCATGTGGCCGTTTGGCTCGAGCTCATTTTGTACCTTCTTTCAACAGACGTCTGATGAATTTATTGCCCTCGTCTTCCCGGCCCCTTTCAGGCCTTCGTGGTACATATGGGGGTCTTTCGACATGACGGTTTCCCAGTTGCTGTAATTTTCTGCGCTGTTTTTCTTTTTGTTCCGCATGATTCTTTCCATTGTCCCCTATTATTGGCCATCAGTGGAAAAATGCGCTGCGGTGTCCAAGTACAGCGTGCCGCTTTCATCACGGTGTGGGTACGACGGCTAGCAGTTTTTTGTCGACGGAACTGAAAACGATGTATACCGTGACATGACACCTTTTCCCGAGTTGTACCATCTTTGTTTTTCTTTCTGCATTCCGGTCACTTCTGGTGATCACGCCATGTTGTTGTCGTGTCTTTTTGAGTCTCCCAATAACATTAGTGACGGTGCTCTGCACCTCTTTTTCTTTTTTGTTTTATCTTTAAACTCCTCGTCAATCTTATTTTTAGTTTGTTTATATGCTGCGACGAATGCTTACCGTTAGCTTTGCCGGTAAACAGGAAGCGTGATAGTTTTTCCTCTCGTTTCCTGCCTCAGTCTTCTTTTCATTTTCTTTTTGTGTGTGTGTCCCGCCCCTCTCTTTCTTTACCTTTTTCTTTGTTATCTGTCTTGTGACTCTTTTATTTATTTCTCTACCTTTAGGTAGTGGGTTGTATTATCCCCCATTGTTTTCTTTTTCTAATCCCTTGCCTTTGTATACCGTGGGTCCATAGTATTTATTTTATTCCAGATATTGTTCTTCTTTATTTCACTTCTTTCTTCACTTAACGTTCGGCCGTATAAATTACCCGGTCCTTCGGCCGTCGACGTTCTCTACCCGTTTCGCTGCCGGGCTTTGCCCCTTCTGTTCAACGTATGCCACTCAGCTGCTTCCTCATTATTATTACTATTTTTTTCTTATTTTCACTTTTCCTCGTTTTGGCGTGTAAACGCCGTCTTGTGGCTGTGAGCTCATCGCTGTGAATGCTATCAGCACCGTTATGGGTCGGCTGCGCACTATTTTCGATGAGCCCCTCGCACAGTGGGCAGAAAATATGTTGCAGAGAGCGTCCTCAGTTTCAGGTGTGCGAAAAGGCACATCGTCACTGGGACATTCATCGAAATCAGAGCAGGGGACATTTTCACAGTGGAAACCAGCAGGCCGCGTGCTTGGCTGGCAGGAGATGTGCTTTTCGGGTTTGCCCATTCACCACAAGGCTCCTACCCTGCCATTTGTGCTTGAGGAAGCTCTTAATGGTGTTATGCACGCCGAAGGGGCGAGACTTGCTCTGGCGCACTGTCCACAAGTTCGACAGGTGACGCTGAGCAATGGGGACGCACCGGTGTTGGTTGATATTGTTGCACCTGCGCTGTCCATGCGTGGTGTTGCGCTGACACATGACGTTGTCGCGATGGAGGCAGCGGTAGCCATGTCAGAGAAGCGACGCTATACATCACCCTTTTGGCTCAGCCGGCGTGAAATACAGTATTTTGTCGCGAAAACACCTTTCTTTGGTTCGTTTCTGCGCTGTAACTTTTCTATGATTTCTTCTGCGGCGACCAGTGTGGATATCCCTTCGCTGAAGTTGGTTAATGACCGTGGGGAGGAGTGCTGCGTCATGAATTTGTCTGAATTTTCCTCCACAGCCTCTGGACTGGTTACGGTGTGTCACGGTAACACTGACACCATTTGCGGAGTTCATCACATTCATTCATTTTTTCTCTTTCGGCAGTTTTCTCCCGTGAATGTGTTCACAAGGCGTGCTTCCTTTTCTCACGAGGTGGAGGATGCCATTCGTCGCTACTGCATGAGGTTCAGCTGTTGGTGCAGCGTTTGGGGGACGTTAGAAGACTTCAAAGCAGCAGGCATTGACGTGTTGGAGGGTCCGCTGGGCCTGTGGCTGTTTGACGAGTGGGATATGCCCTTCTTTCTCACGAGTGCACTGTCGTGCGTGAATGTGAAGGCGGCTTTCGCTCACGTTTACCCAAATGATGTAATCAAAATTGGTTGAGGAATGTGGCAGGTGTGCATCTTTCCCTTATTTCATTACTATTATTATCACTATTGTTTGTTTGTTTGCTTACTGTTAAAAAAACGATGCCTTCTCCGCATGGTACACATCCTTTTTTTTATTTTTTCTCCGATCCCACAGTGACATATTAAGGCTCAGAAAAACTAATGGGTGTTCAACAGCAACGGCGGGGATGGAATTTTACTTCTATTCCTTCTGCTTGTCAGTCTGATAGGCCCCAATACCTTGCGATGTTATGGTACTGTTCTTATCTGTGCTTTGTTTTCTCTTCCCTTTCTTTTAATCGTTGACTTAATGTGCGTCGCTGGGGTTGCGGCGTGATGGAACTGATGTTTGAAGAAATCGAAGACGGGAAGTGGGAACGAGAAAATAATCGTAACGCTACCCAACAGATAAACCCCAACTTATTCGAATGATTTACACTGTTTGCTTTATTATTATTATTATTTAAATATTTCCCAATATTTTTTTGGCATGTGTGTGTGTGGGTTATCACGTTTGTTCTTCAATATTTTTTTTTAATTGAAGTCTCTTTTCTTCCTGTGTCTGCTGATTGTCGTCACGCCGCTTGTTGGTTTCTATTCTGCCAAGCACGCGCCCCTACATGTTTTTCCATCGGCTCCTTATTGATCGAGTTCTTCATTACAACTTAGTCGACAACCGAAATGCGCAATCCTCCCGATAAAACGAGGTACCAAAAGGGGCCGGCGGAAAATAACAACACTTTTGTGCGGGAGGAGTTACTGCGCGTCCGGCTGCTGGCAGAGCTATCAACACTGCGTGAAAAGCACGAGAAGCTGAGCAGCAAGCTTCGGGAGACCGACGAGTGCTTCCCCGCTCCGTCTGGTAACTCGTTTGTCGGTAACTTTGGAGGTACCGAACTGAACTGGCAGGGTGGTGGCGCCTCTTCGCAGGAGGCTTTTTTGGGACAGGACGACCGGGAGGCTATTGAGGCGCTGTTCAACGAATCCAACGACAGTTTTACGCGGGAGTTTAATGAGGGTAGTGGCATTGTGGATCGCGACGAGATACCACTAAAGATATTGGCATCAGTCAAGAAATGACGAGCTTTGTTATGGCAATGCGTTACGGGAGCATGTGGTGAGTTCCTGCCGTTTAAAAATTCTGTTGGTGCCTGTGTGCGAATTCGCGTTAGTTGCTCCACATAATTGCTCGATAACGGCAGCGATGGGAACAGATAGTTTTTCGCTTTGTTTATTATTATTATTGTTGGGTTTGTTTGTGCTCAGCAGGCCTAGCCTGGTTTTGGTGAGCCTTGCCGTTTTGAGGTTTTATACACAAAAGGTGTGTTGGCTGTGAGGTATTTGGTGTCGGTGGATGCGGTCCCTTGAAGAAGAAGAAGAAAAAGGTGTGTGTTATTTTTATTTTATTATTATTATTATTATTTGCTACATTGTTTGCCTGCTTTTGTTGTACATTTCTTGATCTCTTAGAGGGGGAAGTGCGTGGGAAATACCCGTTGGCAGCATTTCATGTCGTTTAATTCAATTTTATTTAACATTTCGTCTCCATTGCGCATATACCACGACAGAAAGGGAAACTGCGGTGTAATGCTTTGACGCTACCGTCGCGGAACAGTTTTTTTTTTTTTTTGACTGGGGCTTTTCCTCGGTTTATGTCAAAATGTGAGAGCTCCTCCCACAGCTTTCAAGCAGAGATATGACTGCAAACATATTGCCCTGAGGAGTAGTTTGTCATACGAGGAGGATGCATCACCGGTGAGGAATATGGCCTTTTTTTTTTGCAAATTGTTGCTGCAGCAGTTGTCTGTGCCGGATTTCTCTCTGAGACTCAATCGATCCCACGGAGCGGAGATATATGTTAAGTACTGGCATTAATTTATTACTTCAACGTGCTGGAGAGGCACCGGCTTTACAGTTTAATCCTTTACGGGAAGGGACAACCTAATGAGATGAGAAAAAAGAAAGTAATGTAAGAAAGTTATTGCCATGTGGATGAGAGTGAAGTCAACTTTGATTCCCTGCCTGCCTGTGTTGTGTGGATGTTTGCCCTTTTCGCGTGTAATGAAATCCTTCCTGCCGCTTCTTATATCCTCTTTTTTTCTTTCACTTGCCGTTGTCGTTGTGATTTGTCTTGTCGTATTCCTAATTCTTTTTCTTCACCTTCGCTGCGGACGCCTTAGCGCAATAGATTATTTGATACGAAGAAATGGCGTCCTACGGGATTGTGGAGAACCCCGATAGCGTAGATTATAAAACTAAATGCTGTTGTCAAACAACCGATGGGGTGTACTTCCAAGTGCCAAAGGAATTCTTCCGCCAGCATGCCACCTTGTCGCGGAGAAAACTACTCATCGCAGAGCCATTCACCGTGCCCTTGGATGCCAAGGCCTTTGAGAGCCTAGTTGTGCTGCTGGAGAAGGCGTCGATCGTCTCGGCAGTCGCTGCCACTGCCGGAACCGACGTGGCGGGTGGCGAAGAAAAACCAGTACAGCAGTGGATGAAGGACCTCAACAAACGCCAACAAAAGTTCGTAGCAGCATGCTTGGGCATAACGACATGGGACGGCGGAGACGTTCACTTCTATGAGGAGAAACTTCCGAAGGAAAATGAGGTGGTGTGGGTGAAGGTTATTCAGGTCAATGACACCTCCGCTGTGGTGCAGCTGTTGGAGTACGGCAACCACGAGGGCATTATTCCGTATACCGAGATCACGAGAATACGCATTCGTGCCATTGGTAAGGTGATTAAGGTAGGCAGGAATGAGGCTGCTCAGGTTATTCGTATTGATAAGGACAAGGGTTACATTGATCTCTCCAAGAAACAGGTCACGCTGAAGGAAGCGAAAGAATGTGAGGCGCGTTTCTTCAAAGGGAATGAGGTGCGTTCCGTTGTGTGTCACGTGGCGGATGAGTGCGGCATCAGCGCGGCGCAAGCCATGGAAATGATTGCCTACCCCTTGTATCGCCGCGAGCCAGGGAAGCACGCGTGGAATTGGCTCTACGAGCTGAACCACACCAAAGACGTGGAGGGGATCCTCGGGCCTCTGAACCTCCCCGAAAAGGCCAAGGAGGTCCTTATGAGTACGTTGGAGCACACGATGCGGACTGAGATCTCAACTATTCACGCCGACATTGAGATGACTTGCTTCCAGTGCGACGGCGTGAATGCCCTTCGTGAGGTGTTGCTGATAGGCCGGAACTTCAAATCTGGAAAGGAGCCAAATATTCCAATTTCGGTGACCATTGTTGGACCACCAAAGTACCGGCTGCGTGCCAAGACGGAATTGAAGGATGAAGGCATTGTGCGCATGAATGAGGCGATTGAGTTGATGAAGATTGAGATGGCGAAGCGCGGTGGTATTTTGAAGGTGGTGGCGGGCCCGTATGTTCTTGGCGACGAGGAGCAAACGAAGGAAAGAAACGACGATCCCGAGGAGGATGGCGGTGACGAAGTGGATCCTGGTGAGTGAGTGTAAGGCACTAGGGTATATAAAAAAAAAAGAAAAGAGCTCCAGGCCTATTGACCGCTTACCTTCCCAGCGACCGCCATCGCCGGACAAGCGCGAGGGACAAACGGAAGGAAGCAAGACGATATAAGAAGATAAGAGGAAGTGGAAACGCAATCGTAACACACAATCTAATAACGGGCTGAGTTATGATGAAACGAAAGTAATTATATTAAAAAAAAAATAAGTGAAGGAGAGAAGGAAAGTTGGGAACAGATTGCCAATTGGTTAATCTTCCGCCCGTAGGAGGAAAAAGCGTGTGCTTGTCTTTTTGTGTGTGTGAGTGTGTTTGTTATGGCGGCTGAGTAACGTGTTTGGTTTTTGGATGTAATGAGTTACTCGAGTGCCAGACACACTGAGCACTCAACCCTCACACTGTGCTGCTCCTGTTCCTCTACTCTTCTACCTTATGTACCTTCTTGATTGTACACACCATGCGCATGCTCCCACCGTGTCGCACTGTACTGGTGGGAGAACACGCAGATGTGTGTATATGGTTGTGTCCATATGCGATATTCGTTGGTTATTCTTCTTCTATGCATGCCGCTGCTGCTGTCTACCCTTTTTTTAATGATAATAATAATAAAAGCGAAGGTAATTTGTGTGAATTCGAGTTTTATCGGAAACCTAAAATTAGCAACATTAGGTGAATCGCACTCGTAGATACGGTGCAATTATTATTTATTTATGTTAGGTTTATTAGGTGTTTTTTCTTTAAGCGCGGCAATAGTAGGCCTTAGTTTCTAATTATTATGCTGATGCATTTGATCAGTACGGCACCTTGTCGTGTGCGTTCACTGATGGGTCCATTGGGATTTAATTGTCGTTTCAAACAGCGAAACTTTAGTTTGTTTTGTTTCCAACGGCTTGTATCGGTCGCTGGTGAGGAGGGTGGTCGTTCGGTGGCTCATGGGGGCCTTCTCATTGAAAGTCACGAGTATTTCACACCGCATCTCAAACATACCAACGTCGTTATTTGTTGAGCTCCCTTCTGCATCAAATTGGAATTTTTTTAGTGGCTTTATTATTATCATTATTATTATTTTATTTCCTCTGGAAGGGCATACACGTAATTGATGGAACGAGAAAACAGAAGAGAAGGGGAACGAAAAACTATAAACGGATGTGTTTATGCTTCCAATTTTCCTGTGCGCCTTAACATTCCTAAAAACCTGCCGATGATTTCCCTTTTTTGTGCTGCGCATTCACCAACAAAACTCGGTCCCCCCCTTCCCCCACGTTTCCGATTTCCTTACCGATTTTGTTTCTTTTTACCATTGTTACCCATGGCGCAGCGCGATTATAGCATAGTGAGGGAATAACAAGGGAACAAAGCAACCACAGGGAGGAAGGAAGGGTTTAAGGAAGGGGGCCAATCGTTGGAAAGTTTTCACACGTTATGTCGAAGCAGAAGAACGCGGCCTTCAGCTACGATGAGGTAGATGAGACGACAGGGTTTAAGGCGGCGGAGATGTTTGTATGGCTAAAGTTTGAGGAGTCGTATCTAAAGAAACCTGAAGAGGACCGCGATGCCGACGTGGATTCGTGGGTCGACAACTTCTGCGAGGAGATGGAGGGGGAAGGCGTGACATACGATCGCAACTTTGTCCGTTCAGTCTGCACACTTGGAATATACGCTGGATTGCGTGATGAGTTCCAGCAGCGCACCGGGAGTGGTAAAGCGGTCTACCCGAACGGCGACCGCTATGACGGAGAGTTCTTTGAAGGTAAAAAACACGGGAAGGGTCGCTATATCTTTGTGAGCCTAGGAAAGAGCGAGTGTGACCGAATCGTGGAGAGGGAGATGCAGAAACTGGGAGATGTACCTCCTGATGAGAATTTTGTTAGAATGGTTTCGAATAAGTATCAAATAGGCTCGTATATTGTTTCTTACATCATCGAGTACGGCTTCTACCCTTGCTACCACGGCGACTACGCCCGAGGGAAGCGGGTTGGAGAAGGGTTAATGAAGAACAAGGACGGCACTGTGTACAAGGGGGAGTTTATTGAGAACAAGCGCGATGGTCGTGGCATGTTCTTTTATGTGAATGGTGATATCTATTCGGGCAATTGGAAGAATGGGCGTAAGCATGGCTACGGAACGTATCACTTTGTGGGGGGGAATGAGTATCGTGGGGAGTGGAACGAAGGCGTCTTCACCCATGGGCAGTGGATTTTCCCTGACGGTGTGTACTACGAGGGACATTTCAACAAGAAAAACAGACCGTGTGACGATGAGGCCACTATGCACTACCCGCACTAAAAATGGCTCAGACCGGAATGTTCAAACGAGGCACATGGGCTCCCACAAGTGAGCTTCGTGTGTGCGAAGAAACACCAGTTGACGGCATGACGTGGGCAAATTAGAACTTGTAATTCGATGTATTGTCGATGTATATTTGTCGTGCTCTCTCTTATTTGTTTTTCCCCGGCTTTATTTTGCGACTCCCCCTTCCTACTGACTCCACCTAGACTCTGTGCCCACAGTAAGCGGATACACGAGTACATGTATTTGTGTACGCAACTTGTCCCTGCTGTTATTGGGTTTAACCGCTTGCATCTCCGGGGGGCACTCCATGTTTCGGCACCACCCTTTGTGACCCTGCGAATGAGGTTAACACCTACTGAGGACGAAACTATGATTCTCTAACTCACTGCTCTAGACATTGTAGTTTGCACATGTCTTTGTCCTTTTGGGCCTTCCTATTTCTTTCACCCCCCCCTCACTCCACCGCTACCGGGGTGATCACACCAAAGGTACGCAGAGAAAAGAATATCCGGGAACGGATAGTAAAGTAATAAAGGACCTCAGAGGAAGAAGCGGAAAAGTATGGTTTACACACGATGGAAGTGTGACCGGCTACCGGTTTTCCAGCTAAAGCTCTTCACGCAGGAGTACCCCATGCACGCCGCCGTGGGAATATTTACTATGATATTCCTGTGGAAGCATATGAGCCACTGCTCGGAGGAAACAGAGCGCAAACACGGATGGTGGGCAGGCTACCCGTACTGGCGTGACCCCATCGCTCGCAGGAATGAGGCGAAATACAAGCAAATGATTATCAATAATGACGTGGATATTACGCACCCCAAGTGGACAGGGTGTTCTGTGGCACGGCTGGAGGAGCTTAGCAAGGCGGTGTAGGCACCGGGCAGCGCTGTGTTTGTTAGGAGTTTTCACAGGCATCCTGTGTTGCTTGTGTCTTGTGTTGGTAGTAGATCCCCGTAGTATTGTAGCGATGTGTTAGGAGTGGTATGTTTGACAATCTCCTCACGTTGCTGATCCCTTTGTGTTGTTCATTTTTTTCCTACGATGTGAGGGGTGTTTCGATTTTCGGCCGTTGTTATTGGAGACTGAAGCTCTCTTCGCGACCTGGGCAGCCTCTTTTGTGGATGTCATGTGTTGTAGGGATTACTACGGATATTACTCCGTGTGCTGCATTTTTTTTACTGTTTTCCCTTCGTGTTTTTCCTCTCGTCTTTTATTTGCTCCTTTTTTACCATTGATGGTGCGATTTGGCGGCACTGTTAGTGGGTACCTTCGCTAAGGTGGTACCGTTGGAATAATTAACCATTGAAAGGTCTACATGAAAAATAAATGAAAGGAGCTTCATATATACAGCAAAGTGTGGCGCTTCTTAGTGTTTTGCTCCTACTTTCTGGTAGGCCTGGCACTGGTAAAAGCTGATCCCCCTCACGAGCGTTCATCCGTCGGGGAATGACACCATACTCAACCTCAACATTCGCCCGGTGCGGGTGTCTGTACCGCTGCGAGACCTCGGTGAGGCCGAGACCTTCACATATATGGCGCGTCTCTATGTGTACAACGGAGTCCCATTGCTTCCGGGGCCGACTGTACACGTTAAGCCCGGCGGGAGGCTTATTCTTAACCTGTTTAACGATCTAGGTAGCCAGTACTACCGTGCTGACGAGACAATGATGTATTCTTTTCATGATGTTAACACGACAAACATCCATTTTCACGGTCTGCATGCAAATCCTGCCATCGATGACGTCTTCAAAGTTGTAAATCCAAGGCAGTCGATCAGGTACCGGTTGCCTATACCAGAGACGCACCTCCCTGGACTTCATTGGTACCATACCCACTCCCACGGATCATCGTATGCCCTTCTAATGGGCGGTCTGTTCGGGGCGCTTGTTGTGGATTGTGGAAGAAATGGCGTGCTAGCAGGGAAACCACATGTAACGCTAATCATACATCTGTACCGCATGGGAGCCTCCACTCTCTGCGACGGGGACACGATGCAGCTCGTGGATAGTGCTATTGGGAGCAATATGTCGTCACGGCCACGTATATTGGATGGCAAGGGTCGAGAGCTTCGGGGCGTATCAGATCTCTTCCTCGTTAACGGCCAGCATAGACCTACTGTGACAGTTCGTGAGGGAGAGACAACGATTTTTCGCATGTTGTTCGCGGCGGGCTCCTGCTACCTCAACGTGAGCCTCCCGGAAACCTGTCAATTTCACATTGTTGCCGCTGATGGGGTTCCGTTAGAGACTTCACGTGAGGTGGTGGACCGTTGGTTGTACTTCACTACCGCTACTCGCTACGACGTTGCTGTGCAGTGTAGTGAGGGCCACCTGGACGGTATTGAACATCCTGTCTCAATGACGGAGACGGGAGACGTGCTTTTTTACGTTGTCATTGCTGAACGTGTAGGTAAGCGTCGCGATTTGATGAAATTTCCCGTACAGTCTAGAGCAGTTGAGAGTTCTCACTACCTGAACACCCGGGAGACTGCCATATTGAGGGACATTTCGTTTTCGCAGCTAAGCCTCCCAGACCGTAAGCCGTACTACATCATTGGGCAAGGTACCGATTGTGCATCCTTAGTGAACTCTAGTAAGTGCTATTACGAACACTTTGGGGGCCAAAAGGGGCTTATTTATGAAAAGTACTCGGGCTTCGTTGTGCCACTAGACAGTGTGGTGGAGGCCCGGGTGTTTGGGGACCCAACTGAGCGTATGCCCCATCCTTTTCATGCACACGTCAATCACTTCGTTTTTGTCAGCTTTGTACCTCGGAAAGGTGGGCATCATGAAAATGTCTCTTTATTGGATTATGGCATATTCCCCGGCGATATTCGTGATACCATCCCCATACTTGATGGTGTAACGACCATTCGCTGGAGGGCTGCCACATATGCTGGTGAAGTGGTGTATCACTGCCATACCCTCACTCACGAGGACCGGGGAATGATGACTTCGTACCTCGTGTATCAGGACAATGCGAGTGCCCCTTCTCCCGACGTACTTCACCCAGTTGGGTATGATTCCATTACCACACGGAGGAGGAGACAAATTTTTCTTTTGCTTTTCGTGTTCTTCTTCACTGCTACAGTGGTTTCGACCGTTTTCTCCTGTATTCGTGCAGAGCCTCCGGGCTCAATGCGAGCTAAACATGAGCCGCTCAATGTTCCGAGGGTAGAGACCAAGAATGCGCTCTCCGATTTGGAGTGTGTACCACTAGTGAGGCGACCTGGGCTGTAATATCGTTATCCGCGTGTATAAAATACATAAGTGGGTGCAATGGTATCTGTGTGTGCACGTTCTTCGGGGTTACTGCGTCACACTTTGGGAGGTGGGAAAGATGAGAAGGACTTGCTGTTGTACGTATATGAACGTGTCGACCCAGTTTTATACTTTTTCTTTACTTTTTCGCGTTGTCGTTACCACAAGCTGACTCACACCAACACCATACCGCAGGAGCGTAGCGAGATCTATATCCCCTTCTATTCTCCCTATCATTTTTTTTTCTACATATATATATTGATGGTGGTCGCGAGCAATAAGGTGTATTTGGGGACATGTTAATTGAGGTTGCTGTGGCTTTCCTACTACCGTCTGTTATTTTTATTGTTGTGTGTGTATATTACGTATGTTTTGGTGAAGGTTTGTTTAAATGTGTACCAGTGTGTCATTTGTCACTGTGACCTGTGCATTTGGGTCTCATGCATCTCGCCGCGCCGCAAATGCTGGCCAGGCGTTAGGGAGAGGTGCTTCTTTTATTTTTCCTCAATCATGAGGATCTGCAAAGCTTTGTGCAGGAAGAGCAGGTAGCGACATGGTGATGTAGTGGTTTCGTCAGCTAATTTAGCATCTCCTTGTTGTCAGGAAACATTTTCAGTCAATTGAGCAACAATCAATTGAGCAAAATAAATACTGTTCCTGACTGGTCGCTGCCGTCCGTAGTAATGCATTGGGTGATTTCACTTATTGCTCGGCGCAGAGAAAATTGTTTCGTGTGTCTTAGGATTCACTCAGAAGATGGGCTTATTTGTTATTATTTTCCTTTTCTTCGGGATGAGGGTTAGGGCAATGGTGTATGCCTTGTGGCTACATTTGTTTTTTTTCATCTTTTTTTTGTAGGTTTTTGTGATGTTTGTGCAAAATTTAATTTTTTTTGCGATTCCCCACGGATTTTATTGCCTTGTGTTCGGTAGCAGGTGTGATATCCCATAGATGTATGGGGAAACTGTCACTCTCCCTTTTAGATGTGTACGTGCGGTTCATTACATCGCTTTTTTTTTTTCCACTGGTGCACAATGGGTATCCACTCATGCACAGAAAAGGATCACAATCGCTCCTACTACCATAACTACACATTTCTTTTATATTTAGCTCCCCTTTATTTTTCTCAATGAAATGAATGCGCTCACTCTTGCGAACAGTTAAGGTATTGCTTTGGCCTCATGTTTCGTGACGTCTGCCGCTCGGTAGGACGGCAGCGGCGCGCGGAGCGCCGGCTGGAAACTATTGTGAGGTCAACTGGTGGGGCAGCGTCCCGGAGCTGGACGCACCGCGTGAGCAAGGAGGCGTTGGCAAAGCAGCGAAATATTTCTAAGGCAAAAGAGGAAAAATGGAGGGAACGGCACCCTCCTTTAACTTCCAACCCCACGCCCCGAGCTCAGCTCTCTGCCGCCGACATCGAACTCCTTCAGCGGCAGCAACACGCTGACCTTGCAGAGGAGGCCGTTCGCGCACGTACTACCTCGTGGAGCACTGGTAATGATGGTCGTAGCTTTCCCTCCTCCAGGACGCAGCAGGAGAATTATGACTCTGTAGACTCACACAGCGGCCAAAGCCTCATACAAAAGAGGTTCGACGCACTCGCCCGTGAAGCTGTTTTTAAATACGGTCCACCGCTACCAGCAGAGTTTGTCGAGGAAAATGATATTGTGACAATGAGCAGTACCGCCACCTCTGCATCGTCACAGTACTGCGAGCGTGACGCAGCCCACTTCTATGATGAGGTTCAAATAAGGCCACAGGAACTGTACAAAATGATCTGTAAGGTTGAGCCTTCATTCAGCGTGCGTACCCACGCTGACTCTGTTCCCTTTTCGTTACTGTTGAAAAATTGTCTCTATTTTAATGTGAGGAATGGAAGGGTGCACTTTATGCGTTCACTCAGGCGCGTGCAACACCGGGAAAAGGCTGATGAGAGTGGAGGTGGACGATATGCGCGGTCGGCGGAAGTTATCGTAGTGCTTCTGAAGTATAAGATGCGGGAGGCACCATCATTTGATGGAGTCCGCCAGGGGCCACAGCCATGGCTGCACAGCTACAGGATGGTATGATCCGGATGAGGTTGCGGAGAGGGAAAGCGGATGTTCACATCGCAGCAAAAGGGTCTCACGGGTACGCACACACGCCCACAAACATATGAAGAGTCTGTTTTAGTAACAAGCCGCATGGTGTCCACTCAGTGCGTTTATGTTGGTTACACACCGCGCGGTTTACCGATACTTAAGTGGTTATGAAGCAAAACCTCACTAATAAATACACTGGGCAAAGGGGAAGATATTTTCCGAATGCATTGGATTTGAATTGTTATCCCGATGAAAGATTTTCACGGTCACTACGCTCCCGTGCTTATCCGCTACTTTCGCGGTGTCG
The DNA here is from genome assembly GCA_002287245.1 of Trypanosoma congolense. NCBI lineage: Eukaryota > Euglenozoa > Kinetoplastea > Trypanosomatida > Trypanosomatidae > Trypanosoma > Trypanosoma congolense. The sequence continues at coordinate 557,309 of NHOR01000125.1, read as the reverse complement.
CTGTTGGATGTGTGCATTACATCTCCGATGATGGTGAGGGAAAATAGCATTCATGCGTGGGTCCTGTTGGCTATCGTTTGAAGAAGGTGCGATTTCGCTGTGTTCTTAGCGCCTTGTGATATTTTACGTTTATATGCTCTAAGAAAGAGGGGGGAAAAACAAATAAGAAACTTGACATCGTTATAAGTGTGGAGAGCACATGGAAATTGTCACTAAAATGGAGGCAGTGGAGACATTTTGTACACCATGAGGATTGCATGCTACCGTTATCTTTCTTTCTTTTCGATTGATCTTTCTCGGGGTACAAGTGTGTATTATTTGCTAAAAGTATATTCATACTTGATCATGGAATTTGGCAGTGTTTTTTTTTTTCTTTTCTCGAAACGGAAAGAAGGAAGAGAAAAAAGTGTTGGCGTAGCGATCACTTTTCTGCCACTTCTTTAGTCCATTCACACCCGCATATACGTGATTGTGTATATTACTGCTGTTAGTTATTATTGCTCTTCTATGTGCACGCGCGGTGCGAGACATGTTGTTTCCTTTTACTAGCAGAGGCTCCACGATCTCGCTGTTTCTGATAACTGGTCGAAGGTGGCTTGAGCGTACGATGCCTACGGTGTTGTGGCGCTAACGTTTGGTGTGACTGTGTTACCCATATTTTGTGGCTACTGAGCGCTGTTGTGATGGGCTTATAAAAGCTCCTTTCCTTACTTTCATTTTGTGGTAATGCCTGTACTTATGTACTTTAACGAGGAAAAAATGCTTTCTCATCCCCTTGCTGCGCGTGCCTACTTTTATATTGTACTAGCAAGCTCAAACACGACTCGATAATCAACTCGTACGTCTGGTAGCGCTCGCATCCCGCGAGTGCCATTGCGTACACCCGACTGCCTGAACTGATGAACAATGCACAGGGGAGTGTGACTTCTGCTTTGGGCGTTGCAGGCCGGTTTCTCGGTGGTGTGACGCACCAGGCATGGAACATGGTGTCGTCCGAACCCCCAACGGAGGTGGAGGTGATGGAAATGCCGGTGGACAATGGGTTTATTGGTGACATCCACGGGATGGTGGATCTTTCGTACAGCCAGCGACTTGTAGCATTCTTCACGGTCCTCAGCATGGGAATTGTGTTTTTAGTCATTGCTGCCCTCTTTGCGCCCACGGTAGCTCTATTCCCGAAGAAGTTTGCCTTCTTTCTAACCATTGGAAATATCTTTTGCCTTGGTTCAACCATACTTCTTGCGGGTGTGAAGAAGCAGGTGGACTCGCTCTTCTGTGCAAAGCGGTTGAGGCTGGATTGACATTTGTAGCGTCGCTAATCCTCACACTGATGTCTGCCCTGTACTGGAAGTCAAGGGTTTTTGCGTTGTTTTTTGCAGTTGTTCAGGTGTGTTCAATGTTATGGTACGCGTTGAGCTTCGTACCCTTCATGCGAACGGTTGTAAGCACGTTGGGTTCCTACTGTTGGCGTACAGTGAACACACTTACCAGACTTGCTGGGATGACGAAATCGGGGTAGCACTGTTCTCTTGTTGTCATTTTCGTCGAAAAAACTTCACTCACGCGGCACGTTGGTATTGTCTCCGGGGTTGTTTTCCGTTGCACAGTTGCTTGAGATCCCTAGAGATCCCTTCTGCACTCGTAGGATATGAAAACCATCATGTTCCATTGTGAATTGTTGATTGGGATTAGCTTTAGCCTCAGTTTCTTTACTCTCCTACTTAATTGCGTTCTCTCTTTCTTTTGTTTTTACTCAAAAAATAAAAGTGCCACACGACACCTGAGGCCTCCTCTTACAAGTTGCATAGGAGCGCTTGGGTGTTAACCACTTCGGGGGCCGGCCGGGTGCACGAAAGGTCCTGTGCACGCTTTTAAATGTTGCACACTACTTTTGTGTCATGGGGGGCGGCAGCTGCTGCTGGTCTTGTGCTCCCCAAGTGGGCAATAAAGGAAGTGGGAATGACGGGGTCCCATGCATGGAGGATGCATTTCACCGAAACTGTGTTGGACGGTGTGGTGACGCGGTCAGCGTGGCACGATCTCCCACTTTATCCCTCCGCGGATAAGTCCATTATAACATTTGTTTGTGAAATACCTCAGAAGACGCGAGCGAAGCTGGAGTTATTGAAGGAGGAACCGCATAACCCAATTGCGCAGGACGTCCTCAAAAAGGAGGGGAGACCTTTACGCTTTTTTTCTTATGGAGACATCCCATTCAACTACGGTTTTGCACCTCGAACGTGGGAAAACCCAACGTTGCAGGATGAGGAGACCAGGTGCGTGGGTGACGGGGACCCCATCGACGTTGTTGAGGTCTCACCGGTACCCCTTGCGGTGGGATCTATCCGAGCTGTTCGCATCCTGGGCCTCCTTGGCCTTATTGACCAAGGGGAAACTGATTGGAAGGTTATCACTGAGGCCGTTGGTGCAGGCGAGGCCGTCACTTATGGGCATCTTAACAATGTACCACAGGAACTGAAGTCCACAATCGTTCGTTGGTTTCGTGAATACAAGACGACAGACGGAAAGAAAGCAAATGAGTTTGCCTTTGGGGGAGGGTTGCGTGGTGCTGAGGACGCCCTCCATGTGATTGAGATGGGCTCCAGCCAATACGCTGATCTCCTTTCCGGTGCGGTACACAACCCAGGATATTGGCTCCGCTGAGCACGCTGACCTGAGAGGAAGGATTTCCCGTAAAATATGTGTGTTGTTCCCTCTGTTTTGCGTATCTGCTTACATAAGCACTTAACGCTCTGTGACTATCGACTAAACAGGATTCCCTGATGTGAATATATCGCTCTCATAGTGTATAACACTATTACATTGTCTCTATTGTTATTGCTTGCTCACGTGGGTGCTTACCCGTCCGTATGCCAATCCCTTGTTGGTACGTATATCTTTCCCTTTTCATGAATTGAACGGAAGAAGAGAAGTATCTCCCACTCGTCGTACCCCACTGGTGCACATGGGAAAGTCGAAGGCAATACCCGGGAAGGTGGACACCACAGAAGCTGACAAAGCAACGCCAAAGTCCATTATAATTTACCGAGGTGAAGTCGGAAATAATGTCCGCGCGCTCATGCACGACTGGCGTGCTGTGTTTCTTCCTTGGAGTAGCAGGAATCTGCGAGGTGAAAACCGCTCTCTAAAAGATTTCCTTTTATAGCTTCATCGTTTAGTGTGTCACACCTGCAACTTTTCACTGCACCATCGCACGGCACGTCACTTCGCATTATGCGCTTTGCCAATGGTCCAACTCTTTCCTTTCGAGTGCTGTCATTCACGCTGAGGGATGAGATTGTGTCACAATTGCGTCGTCCTGTCAATCTCGACCGTGCGGTGTGGGATGTAGCGCCAATCGTTGTCTTAAACAACTTTACGCACCCGGACGCTCGGTGCCGGCCAGAAGTACCACTTCTTGAGACAACTTTCAAGGGTATGTTTCCGACGGTGAATATTCAGCTTGTGAAGAACTCAGACATTCAGCGCGTCTGCCTGTTTCACTACGATCATGTGGAGCATCTCGTTGAGGTCCGCCACTACTACATCAATGCCAAAGCTGTTGGCCTCAGTAAGACAGTAAAGAAGCTGCTGGAACGTCGTTGCCCAACAAAATTGGGAAGGTTGGACACCATGGACGAGTTACTGGACCGTGAGGACGCATGGTCCGATACCGATGGCGAGGGTGAAGAGGTGCCACTTGCGCAGCCGTTTCGCAAGCACAGGGAACAATGCCGCATCAAGCTTCAGGAGATTGGGCCTCGTCTCACCCTTCAGTTGACCAAAGTAACGAATGGCTTTGCTTCGGGGGAGGTCCTCTACCACAGGTTCCTCACAAAGTCTGCTGAAATGGTCGCGCGGGATGAGGCTAAAGTGCGTGCGAAGCGCAAGGAGCGGGCAAAGCGGAAGGCTGAGCAGGACGAAAATGTAACCCGTAAGAAAAACAAACGGGAGGAGAAGCTGCTAGCAAAGCGGCAGCGGCGTGAGCAGGCTATGAGACAACAGGCTGCCGACCCATTGGAGGTCGCTGACAGCGGTTACGGTGGTGATGTGGAGTGAGTAGCAGGTACCGCACAAAAGGGTCACAGTACTGCAGGGGAAAGCGGTAGTACGTACGCGGGATGGAGATACAGTTGCAGGTTGCTTATTTGCCTCGTGGCATTGGAGTAGGCGACTACCCCTTAGCGGTCAGGTGGGGATCAGTTGTCGTACAGAAGTCTTGCGCAAATGAATGCGCGGTTGAGGTTACTATTCGCGTCAGACTTTGCGACTCATTAACAATATTAATAACAACAAAGGGGAAGATGTACTTCCTCGAATAAGCAAGCGTCTACGTAGCATACATCAGATATGGCAACTATCAGAAGAGTAATGCTGACGTTATCTTTTTTTCCCCTCTGATATACCGCAATGCGGTCCTATCATTATTAATTTAGCAACAGTGTGTAACAAGCCTGTTGTTGCGCCATTTAGCCTACCCGAACGTAGTACCTTGACCCTATTATCTTTTCCCCACTTCATCTTGAATCTGTTATTGTTTTTTTTCTCTTCGTGCAACCATCACGGCTGCATGGAACAACGCTTGTAGAAGTACACTAACGGACTAGTGGACGCGCAAACGGCTGTAGCTCTCAAATAGTCCCGGGGGAGCGCACCTGTACCTCGTGTGAAACGTGACCTGTGCCCTGCGCCAGTAGGGCTGATGGTGAAGGTGCGGCTGTTGCTAAATTTGATAGTTCCCTTTGTTACTACTCTTGTTCAGATTGTGGTGGATGGCGTAGATGCATGGAGGAACATCGGTGAGTCGCTGTATGTGATCTTCTGTTTCTTTACTAGGCGAAGCCACTTGGATTATCCTCCACAGCTTAATGCTTTGAGAAGGAGGAAAGCGGAGATGGCACGAAAGCGTCGGTTGGCAAGTACGCCGTCAACTCGAGCCTCCTCTGGGAGGATGTCGGCTACCGAGTCGCATGAGAGGTCCCTTTTAGCCTCCTCATCCACGGGGGATGATGCATATTGTGGTGAAGAAGGATGGCAATCAGACTCTACTGGTGGTGGCATCTCTAGTGAAAATGACACGGGGTCTGATTGTTGGGTGGAGCGGAGGGTGTTGGGAGATTCGAAAAGTGGTTTAGGTCAAAGTGTTAAGAAATCACTTGCGAAGCGTCTGGTGTCACAAAACTATCACCTTTGTTACTCTGAGAGCCTGTACCGCCTGGTGTGTAATGTTGTTGGCCCTATCCAACCTCCGTCAGTTTCGGCTCTGCCGAGGAGACATACGGCGCCTCAATGGCCGCCGCACTCCACCGGCCGATCAGCGTTTCGTCGTGGCCTTAGGGACGATGATGTAACCTTCACTACGGATGATTACAGTAGCACAGCAAGCGCACAGAGTGGTGCAAAGGCGGGACGGATCCTCAAACTTATGGCCTTCCGGGGAACGCTGCTGTGAGTGATCCAGGCGGTTCGGGGCGTATTATTCCTGGGTTGACGTCTGTTGTGTACAGACGAGAGAGCAGTAAAAGAGTGGAGTTCGATCGCAAAGGTGAGTCGAGGATGCCTGTTCATTCCATTGCTTCCATCACAGCCCACCACGTTTTATCGTATCAGGCAACGCGTCAGAAGGTCCTTATCTTAGATCTCGATGAAACACTTTGCTTCGTATCAACAAATCTGAGTGCCTCTAGCCAGCCACCGTCATTTTCTGAGGTTATTCCAACAGCCTCTGGAGCAGAACTCTTTCATGTTTGGGAGAGACCGTACGTGAAACTATTCCTTCGGACCATGTCCAAGTTGTTTAATCTTGTTCTCTTCACTTCATCCACCAAGCCTTATGCTGATTCAATCCTCCGACGCATCGATCCGGAACACTACATTGGACGGCGGTACTATCGTCAGCATTGCCGGCAGGTGAAGCGGGTTTCAGTGAATCACATGCATGCGCAAGGTGACACCGGTGGTACAAGCTCGCCAGCAACATCCAGTTTCGGCCATAATTCAGATACACAGAACACGGCAGCCCCGGGGGTGTGTACAATCAACAGCGTACTCCCAACTGCGTCAAAATATCCCTCGCAATCGCCGTCCCCGGAGAAGGGTGGTGGGTTGTCTCCTTCCCTCCCCGTTAGACAGTTCCACCACCCTGGTGAAATGTTACTGGTCAAAGATATTCGCATCATGAAAGTGCCACCTGAGCTTATGATCATGATTGATAATGCGGAGGAATGCGTGGCGGCAAATCGTGACAATGCGCTTCTCATCCCTGCATTTGCACCCCCCCTCACCCTTCCGATTCACTCGGCGATGATGCAAGTGATGATGTTCTACTGGCCGTCATGCCCCTGTTAGAGGCTCTGCTAGTCGTTCCAGATGTGCGGTCAGTGCTGCGACACGGGAGACCAGCAGTTTAGCTTGCGAAATCTCATATATATTTTCTTTTATATATTTATGTATCGGCTGTTGTGTTTTGATTGTTTTTCCCTTGCCTCTCTCTGAAGTCTGGTGGTACCAGTTGTGGGTGGTGCGTGGCGTTGGCTGTTGTCAACGTTGTCGTTGACTCAGTCCATCAGGAGTTGTACGACTCTTATATAAACACACCCTTTTCGCTGGGTTTCGTTTGGCAGCTGCTTTGCTTTGCATGACTGTGAAATGTTATTGTCAATTTTCTGACTGAGGGAGTTCGTTGTAATTGTTTTTTCTTTCTTTCCAAATTTGATATCGAATATACCCCGTCTCACTTGCTCCGTGCCGTCAAGACATTTCAAAGGACGGCGCAGCAACACAAGGGGTGTTGGAGCAACGAGAGGGTTAATTAGAAGAAAGCACCTGGTAGGTTCAACGGTGTAAAGCCATGCTCCTACGCCTTGTTGAGCGCTCAAGGGCCCGCCGCGTCTGCTTGGTCGTGCCGACGCCCATTATGTTCCACGTTCACTTCTTTGGCACAACAATGCATATGTCAGCACCACGACGCAAGTCAGCTGCAACAGTCGTATCCACCGACGCAAAGATTGAAAAATCGGCTCAGAAGACATCAAAGGTGAAGGAACGCGCCAAAGTGACAACAGCCGCACCTAATAGCGGTGATGGGACTTTTTCTCCTGCCGAAGCGGCACCACGAGCTGGCAAGGGCGGCCCTGGGCGACGTCCCAAGTCACAAAGTGGTGAAGCTTTTGCGGAGGAGTTGCAAAGGAGTGCTACTGGCGAGGGAAGAAGTTCACCGAAGCTGGAGATCAATATTCTTCGTGTAATTGACGAGTGGAACGCTGTTTGTGTGCTGCCTCCTTGGAAGATTCAGAAACTGGTGGTGAAGTACCACAGAGCGAAAACAGGTGTGCCCCTACACCTACACAAGCTTCTATAGCCATCAGGGGAGCCGGAGTGATGAAGGTTGCGGCGATCGGCGCGTGCATCACTCGTGCATTCCGAGAGCCCAAAAATTATCCGGCGCTTCACCCCTTGTTGAATTCCAATGCGCAGAAAACCCTCTCGCGCGAGAGGGTGTTTGTTACTCACACTAGCACAGCGATACGCGATGCAGATCAGCTCCAGGCTGCTGTGACCTTTCTGCGGCTGTATCGAACAAGCGCATTTTATAACATTATCGTATATCAAAGAATATTGGAGGAAATTCTGCAGTCACTGGTGGCGTGGCTCAGTGAAACCGCGAGTGCTGGGGGAAAGTCAAGGGCAACAGCTACGCTAAAGCGGGCTGTGTTCTGTATTTCGCTAGAGTTATATCAGTACTCGTTCGAGTCAAATGCCCTCCCAAAGCCACTGAACACTGGGACCGAAAGGCAGAAAGTCAGCGCGCGGAAGGTCTTTCATGACAACAGAAAGAAATGGATGGAGGACGTTACAGGACGACTGATAGACGAAGTCTTTGTCGCGATTGCCAGTGGAATCATGGCTTCAAGCAACAGAAGTGAGGTGCGACCCTTCACTGACGTTGCCGTCGATATTGCTGTGGTTTCCCTTGCTATTGCCATTGCGAACGCCGCCCACTTTACCCTTTCATGCAACAAGAAGTCGTGGGAGGAGTGCGTGCCCCAGATGCAGGCGTCCATGATCAAACGCCTGAGTAACATAACAGAGGAAAAGCTTGGTAAAATGAGTGTATCCGACATACGTACTGTTGCGTTTGACATACTGAGCACACTTTGTGTTTTAAATGAGGCAACGACAGTGCTATCGCCTCCTGCAAGGGAAGATGTTAAGCACCACACTACCAACTGCTTCCGGCGCCTCTGCATGAGCGCAGGTGTGCGGCCCGCTGTGTTTAATGATATCCTTTGCACCACTGAAATGGCTCAAGCGGTGCAGTCGCTTCCATCAGCCGACCTTTGTGAGACGATCCGGTCAGCCATTGTAACAAGTGCTACCCTTTTCTGCCAGAGGGCTGACGATGCCAGTGTAGTTGAATTGCTGAAACATGCGATATCGAACGACGTGAAACCTTCCTCTGTGGCCACAGGCGTGAGTCCGCCTCAGGATCGCGTGGATGAATGCAAAACAGGGACAAGTGGAATAAAGTATATTGAGCCACAGTCAAAAAGATCTAAGGTTGCGTTCGGGCTATTTGCTGCCGGTTATGATCCTGATGCCATTCTTGGAAGTGGGCTTTGTGTCGGTCATAGCGCGTCGGAAATTGTGGAAGTGCTTTACGCTGCGGCATTGTTCTCGCGTGCCTTTGCCCTCAAGCCACTTCCCACGAGGATATCAACAATTCTTACGTCGGAGAGTGCTTCTGCAATTGAATCACGAATTCGTATGGACGCCTTTGATAACGTGCAAGAACTGGATGTTTTCAGGAAGGCCGAGCCTCTTCGCGATGTCTTGCAGCGGGCAAAAGATAAGGAAGAAAATGACTCGCTCAATGACCTGTGGTCACAGCGACAGAAGGGTGTCACCTTCACTGGTCGGAGAGGCCCTCCCGTACCGCTGGCGTCCGCCTTACATCTCGCCTTCTCGACGTCGGTTGAGTTGCTCATGAGAGGTGAGGAGAAGAAACTTAGCGCACATCTTGTTCAACTTCTCACGTTGCTTGAGCGCGAGGGCTCCTTTTCCTACCTTGTTGATGGGTTAATCGTGCTGATTGATACCTTCGTCGAGCGATTTCGAACTGCTGGCTGTCTTCAGACCGCGCAGCGTCAGGACGCACGGAGGTGTGCTTCGCATGATGTTGAAACTGCTCTTTCAGAGGTTACGTCTCTCTTTGTCCCACGCGTGGTGGAGTACACGGCGCGACAACTGATTCAGGCCAAACGCATTACGGATATGGATGGCGCAGAGGAGCAGGCCGCCCGGTATATGCTTAGAGGACTGCACGACCTTACAGTTTACGTGGCTTCATGTGGGATGAATGCAACTGTCGCCAAACAGGTTGTCGGGCTCCATTCTACTGTCCTCAAATCGCTGCTGGGTAACAGTGAGCAAAGCTCGAAGCTGTCATTGGCTGAGACGGTGGATAGGATGAATGAACTTGTGACACACGTACGCACGAAACAGTGTGAACTTGCGGAAACTCTACCGCCAGACTCTCCCTGGCAACGGTACTGCAACATAGTTGTTAACGATATCGTTGCTGTCCACATCAAGCCAGTTGCTGCTGCCATCCGCTGCGGTAGCTGTGATATAACCGTGACACAGGAACGGTTTCATCTACTTTCCCTTGTACGGTTGCTGTTCCGCCTGGTTTCGGAATTTGCTGTCGAGGCAGAGCCTGCGGAGTTACAAGCTTTTCGAAACGATGTGCTAGACCCCGCTCTCGCTCGTTTCTTGCTGAGTAGGGACAACCAGGCGATACAAGATGAGAATTCTCTCGACCTCGAGGTCTTGAGTGAAATCACCGTAGTTATGTGTGCAACTCGAACAATTCATCACTTGTCACCCCAGTTTTTTGATCAGCTCACCTCCACGGTAAAACTTATGGCTACACAAGAACAACATTTAACCGCTAACACGAAGGAGCGCCGCCACCTCAGCAAGATAGTCGCTCGTCTGCTTACTTCTGCGGCTGCTGTTTGTCAGCTCCGCCGATTGAAACTCACGGACCGCTACCTGGAAATTGTAGCGGCGCTTACTCCACTGTTGCATTGTAGTGATGTGCCTGCGGTCCTGCGAAGCTTCGTTGATTATCACGTACCAACCGACAACGAGGCAGTGGCTCTGCTGCGTAATCTCCTCGCGGAGGAAGCCGGCTCCTTTGTTTCGTCACTATCTCTTCAGGAGGCCATGACATCACTGCAGATTTTGTGTGAGTTGGAGGATGTCGGTAATAGCGCATACGTGGCGATGTTACGTTGTATTATGGAGTCGGGGCATGAACTGAAACCTGGAGAAATTGGTATTGTTGTTCGGATTGCAACAAAACTTCAGAAGTCGTGTGACACCCTTTCGCAGGAGGACCTTGACTTTTTAGTGGACCTTCCAACACAGCTCGTGGAAACGGTAATTCAGGCCCGACAGCAGTGCCCTCCGCCTGATCTGCCTCTTGTGCTGAAGGGATTTTCACGGCTTGATGAAAAGCGGTACGGCGAGCTTCGCCAGCGGGTCATGAAGGCATACATTCTTCGTACGATTCACGTGCGACAGCTCTTTAGTGCGGAGGAGGTGGTTGACTGCATTGAGAGTTACACCACTGCACAGATAAGCCACCAATACCTCTTCGGTGTGTTGTTGTCTCGTGTGGCAGACGTGAAGCTGAAATTTTCATTACCACTTTCTGTGCGTTTAGTTATGTGCGGTGTGAACGCAGCGTGGGACAAGGGTGTGCAAACGGCGTGTCTTACAGCGGCGCAACCAATCTTTCTGGGAATAGTCCGTCATATTTTACAAAGCGATCCGGCATCATTGCCGTTTGTTGCGAGTAATGCGGTGCTTGTTTTGCACTGCCTAATGGAAGCCTTTCCTAATGACCCAACGTGTGATCTTGTCCTTCAAAACTTAGCGGACCACCACACCGCTCTTTCTACGACAACCATGGTGGCGATCCTGCAGCTAATTGCAAAAAAGAACTCCACGGAATACAACATCCTCCGGTGCATGACCGACCACGCCGCAGCGGTACTCTTCCCGGAGGCCTCTTGTGAAGCTTTTGCACAGTTGACACAACTCTTTATTCAGTGCGGTGTGCGTTCCAAAGTGCTGTTCGACGCGTTGGGAGCGCGATTCAAGGAGATTGTTGATGACTGCAGTAGTAAGGTGATTGTGACTCTCGCAGAGGCCTTTACGGTGGCACATGTTGATCTGGAGAATGGAGTGGTTTCTTTGATGATCAAGCGAACGGTTGATTTGGTGGAAGTACCCGGGTCGTCATTTGAAGCGTATCAGTACGTCACACTTCTGAAGTTTTTCTTGCTAGTGAAAGTTCCTGACGCAACGGATGCGATCGTACTTCTCTTGAGGAATGCCGAATTTGTTGTGAGCGAGATGGGCGATCAGGTGCATCCCGATTTCATGCAACTGACACCTACAGATATTAGCGTCATCCTTTCAGCTATTCTCTCCACTCACTCCTCAAAATGTCCAACACTTGTGGAGAAGTGTGCAGACATATTAGCACAATACGACGAAGCCAACCGCGGTGGGGAGGGGCCTGAGCAAATTGCTGCCAACAGTTGGAAGGCCGACTTGCTTCTTGTCGTACAGCTGGCGCAACACGCTGTGAAGTGGGGTTAAAGGATCACCCCATCGTCCCGCTTTTGTTGACTATTCTCTACGACAGGCGGAGCGCTCTCCTGCGCCGTGGCTTACTCCTTCAAACGACCACTGAAGTCGTTCGAGTTGCTGGCGAGAAGGCTCATGAGCCGCTGTACGCTCTTCTGGTGAAGGGAGAGTTGATCGCTTGATCCCACTTCACCCTTCCAAAGTAGAGGAAAGGCGTGCGTATCTGCAAAACAAACAGGGACGAAATGTTGGGATGTGACATTGTGTTTCTAGTAATAATCGTGTAATTTTTAGAGTGAAGAAGTCGATGTTCATGATGCGTAGTGCTCAGCGACCTCGACTGTTTGTACACATTTCGGCTGATTGCGCTTCCTGACCTCTCACGCTTTCATTTCTTCCGTTTTTTTTTTGCACTAATTTTATCTCCGCGTCAGCGTGTACCCATCTTTTTGGAGTTACCACTTCGTATCGTTGTGAGGTTCTGTCATGTGTCTCGATACCTTTCCACTCGCATCTCGCTATTTTTCCCTCACTTTTTTGTCTCGTCTTTTTTTTATTAATGTGATCATCAGCAATAATAATTACTAGGAACTGGTACGAATCAACGCAATGACCGGAGAGTATTTACATTTTAAGGATAATGCCCTATTTCTACTTGTGGTGCTTGCGGTATCAGCTACCCTCATAACTTACGTGAACTTCGCGAACTTATTTTCAGAATCACTTGAGTTTTCATCGTTCCCACATGAGCAGAAAATCAATAATGGATTGGAGTACACTTATTACCTCCCACCCACGCTCTCTCTTCGCCCGTTCACGTACAACAAAACGGAAAGCCCCGGAAGCTTCTGGATGATGAAACCACCGGGTGAATATCGGAGGATGACGTGCCCACGTTTGTATGATCGACACGTCTTCGAGAGGGAGGAGGTTTACGCCCAATGCGCCTCACACTTTTATAGGAGTGGGAGCCCGCTGCACCCGATTTTTAGGGATCCATTTCCCTTGTGTGGACGATACATGCTCTCCTTCTTGACGGGCGAACGGGATGTGTTTTTATTTCGCTTACGTCTTCCGCCACCCTCCGAGCAAGACGTGTTAAACGTAACAGCGGGTCAATGGAGTGATGTCATTGAATTAGAGCAATGTGGTTTGTGCCTCTATCCTGAGCAAGAGATTGATTGTATGGAAGATATTGATTTTGTTGCTCGTCTTGTGAATGAAAACCGCGTTGTGAATGCAGAAGTGGTTCGGCCAATAAATGCCTCTGAGCATAATAAAACCGGTGGAGTTGTGGCGCGAAAGGTTCGCTTTCTTGTCCCTGATCCTGGGGAGTATACTCTCGAAGTGAAGCTGGCGCATCTTAATAGTTTTGGGAAGGACGACTCAATTTCCTCTACGCTTGGTACGGTCAGTGGATGGGGTAGAAATAACGGGCATTTGACGTACACATACAACAGCGTTTGCGATGTGCAGCGACATGTGTACGGGAGCCCACTTCGTGTGAGGGTGTTGCCCGCGAAGGACTCCGCCACTGAATCGATCCCACCGCTCTGTAACATCACCACAAACTACAACACCTCTGAAGGGGGGCAGTGGGTCCGCTTCATCGATGGGACCGCGTCTGACTCGCCCGTTGGCGTACCGCACCCACTCGCGGCCCACTGCTCAAATAGTGATCGCTATTGTTCCGGCAACACTTCACTCCTTAACGACCTGCGCTGTTTAAACAGGAATCTCGTGTGGGTGCCGTCTACATGCCGCCTACGTCTGACGGCACTGGCAACACAGAAGTCTCCTCTGATGTGCAGGCGGCTGGCCCCATTTTCTCGTGGCCCAACGGTTATTCTCTTCGTTGGAGGAAGCAGCGTAGAGGAACACTACAAAAATTGCCGAAAAGTTGTGGGCAATGGAGAGCATTCAAACATGATATGCATATTTAAGGAGTTAAAGTTTAGTGCCAATAACTGTAGTTTTGTTAACATGGAAGACGCTTTCAAGGATTTTTTTGATACGGCTGGGAGTTCAGTGAGTGTATTAGTGACTAACTTAGGTATGGAAGGGCCTTTAGAAAGCTGTAACTCCACACGATGGAAAGGTCATTTGCACACATTTGCTCAGCGGTGGAGAACGCGTCGGGTAACCGTGCTGCGTGGCCCGTACACCAGGATGCCTCCCTTCGGCGGGAAGCCAACAGTTTATGGACCAGGAGAGACGGGATGGCAGCAGTACATGTGGGACCAAAATGAACGGAGTTCTGCCATGGAAAAAATAGCGCTGAGTGAGCGCCCCTTCCCATTTTTGGAATGGGCCCTGTGGCTCTCCCCAACGACCGTGCATCATACTCTTACTGAGAGGACTCAAAAGCGGTCTGTGGAGTGGGACCACATAGCGTATGAGGAGCTAGAAAAGTTGGGGTTTACCCGCCTTGACATGGCGACGCCAACTCGGTCGAGGCAAGAGGGCTCGTGGGATGGGACGAGTTACATGGCATTGTTTGCGTATGAACCCTTTTCATTGTTGTATCCGAGGAAGTACTTGGAAGAAGATGGCGGTGGAGTTGCTTATATGTTGTTTGTCATATTATTGAACGTGGTTTGCTTCTCCTAGATGGGAGGATGTGGGTATCGACACACGGTCTTTCTTGCTTCGTGTTTTTCATTCCAATTTCCCCTCTTCTGTGTTTCTCGGAGCCCTTGGATTTTTTCCTTATTTTTATTTTTGTTTAATCTTTTTTTAGTTTTTCGTTTTTGTTTTTACTTTGTGATCCTTCGCGTGGTGTGCTCCTTTCTGCATTGATCACGTGCGTTGAAAATGGGGGAATCCACTTGATTGTGTTGCTATTGCGGCCCGTGGATTTTGTTGAATTACCCACTTGATGTGCCCCTTTTCTTTCCTTAACCTGCGAGTGGTTTGGGTTGCCATTCTCCTCTTGTGTAAAATGAAGCTTGTGTGGTACAGCGAGGAGTAAGATTCCGGCATGGTGTCAGATGCACGAGGGCCCGGTGGCATTCAAAGCATCTGCCCTTCCTTTTCCTCCATACACACACACACGCGTATTTCGGTCGTTGTTGACATGCTGCTACCGTCATTTCTTTTTTCTCTTACTGACACCTGTTTGAGGTTCCTTTTCACCTAAACGTTTCTCTTTTTCTTTCCTTCCGCTTTGCTATAACGTTGTAAAGATTCGAGGCACCAGTTCCCCAGGTGTGGTGCAACTCACATATTTTAGGATGACAGGCGATGAAAATCCCTCTTTCGTTTCTTTCTTTGAGGATCTGTTGCGTGTCGAGTTATGCCGTCAGGGCCTGGCCCACTCTTCTGAGTTTGCGAGTCAATGTTCCCGGCGCGTGGTGCTTGAGGGGCCAAATGCGCAAATTGTGCTGAGTGACTGTAAATTGGGTGATAGAGAGTGCGTCGCTGTGGCCGAGACTCTGATAAAACTCAGTTCTCCTTCTATGCTGAAAGTCCACGGTGTCGACCACTGGATGCTGCTTTTGAGCAAGAACCTGCTGACAGATTATTGTGTAACGCATTTGTCGCTCCTCATCTCACGTTGTTCTCCGCCATTGCGCTATGTTGACTTCCGCGGTAATAAGATAACGAAGGCCGGAGCCCAGCAAATTGAGGAATTGCGCCGGCTGGAGTCACCACAGTGCGTTTTAAAGTTTGACTACGGGGAGGTGCAAGCAAATAATGAAGGTAATGATCTGGCGAGTGCCTCTTCCCTTTCGTCTATCCAACCACAGAGTGCCGCCTCCTGCACTAGTATCGACCATTTGGCGCTTGCAAAGCGCCGCCGTATGTTGTTTCCTCACAGGGATTCATCCAAGGAATGTAGCGACGGGGCTTTGCCGCAAACATTAGATAGTCCTACTGAGCGTAAATCGCTGCACGATGAGGATGTGAAGTTGGGGCAAATGTGTGAATCAATGCCCAAATCTCCTGAAGAATCCGAAGCTAAGCGACGACCAAGTCGACAAGTTCCAAAAACTGAGGGAAACCGTCTTCCATATTCGGGCAGCACTCTTACTGAATTCCATAGAGATAACTTGAATAAAGCACCGCAGCAGCCCTTTCCGGAGGATGATGATTGTCAGAGTGGGTGGAATGTTAGGAATGACGCAGGGAGCACCAGACGCCAGAATCAAGTGGAGAAAAAACCGTCGCTGAAGCAACCAGATCCCTACGACGAGTTCCCTGTGGATCTGACTGAAAATCTCAGCCCTCTATTGACATCTGTTATGGATCTCTCCGATTCTGTGTTCACAGGGAACTCCGCTCTATGTACGATACAGACGACATTTGGAGTGCCGTCTGGTCAAACTGTGAAAAGAAATCAGACTCAACAACAGGCGACGGTGGGATGTGTACGCCGAGATCAAGTCCCCGTGGGGGTTCACCGTTTCGTTCTGTCACGGTGCTTTGTTTGAACCGCAATGGTTTGAGGACGTTAGAGGCCCTACCTCCTTCGCTCTTACGACTTGATGTGAGTGAGAACAAGCTGTGTGTGATCAGTGGTTTAGAGAAGTGTCGAATGCTTACACTTCTTAATGCGCGGCACAACCACATAAGTTGTATGAGGGGATTTGAAAACAATCTTTCCTTGTCTCACCTGTTTCTTGGAGACAATGAGATTGAGTATGTCGGTGGAATCGCCCACTTACTGCTGCTGGAGACCCTTGACTTGGCCTATAATAAACTGGCTTCGCAGGCTTCTATTCGCCCACTGTCACTGTGCAAGGGATTGAAACACTTGATGCTCCGCGGGAACCCGGCTATGGAAAAAATGAAGAAGTGCTTCCGTCCTTTACTTCGTAATCTGTGTCCGTCACTTCAGTTTATTGATGGTGCTCGTCTTGCTAGCGCGCAGAGATCGGGCTTTAGTACACAGGTGGACTCCAGCAAGTCGGCGGAGGGCGAGTCCCTGAACACAATGAGTAAGCGCAGCAACACGTCGACTTCCGATCATAAGGATAGCACGAACGCCTCTCAGTGCGCAACTTATATGCATTTACTCACTCGCGGTGTCGCGATCGGGGGCAGCGGTGGGTATAGCGACAGTGTTCAAATATCGCGAGCCGCGAGGGCCATGGCGGCGCACCAAAAAAGTGATGAGGAAGCGAAGGCGCGGCTCCGCCGCGTTGTTGGGGGCGGTGGTCCTCCATTACGGGAGGGGATTATGAAAAAACTTGCCCTCGACTCAAAAAAGTATCTGGAAGGTGTGTTAGCGGAGCGTCTTGCCAGTGTGCAGCAACAATTTGATGTGGCTCCTGTGGATATAGAAGTTTCTAGTGAGGACACAGACACCGGAAATGGGTCCAACGAGTTGGGGGAGCACGCGGTAAAGGGTGCGAGTAAAGGGGATACGATGAATTATAATAGGAAGGAGGGCGTGGAGGATTGCGTAACGGAAGACCACACCCAACGAAGAGGTATCACAACAAAGAAGGAGGTGGCTTCAGAGGTGACGCATCTAAAGGGTATGCAGAAGCGACCCATTGAGAAAAACGACTCCAAAGAGGACCGCTCTGCCGGCAATCTTCGTGACAACCCACTCAATCATAATCAGTGGATTGAACTTCGTGGTAAAATGGATACAAGTCATCCGCGTACTACTCATAAGCATGCACTTCCTACACGTGAGAAAAGCGTCAGCGCAGCAGAAAAGAAGACAGCGTGTGGCCGAAGCGCTCCGAATTTGTCGCCCATTCGTGGACGGCTGACTGACAGGGTGGTTGTTTCAACACTTGCGAAACGGTTTTTAAGTGACATGAACGGCCCGTTTTCAGACGGCACAGAGCAAACCGTAGCTACGCCATCCCATTTGCAGAGGCCACAGGCTTTCGAGAAGTCAAATGTGCGGACGCAGCAGATGCTTTCTCCATGTTCTCAGTGCATGAAAGCAAAGGATGTTTTGTGTGAACCCCGTGCGGTAGTGCGAGGAAAGCGGAATGTGCCATCCCGCGACGGGAAGACGACAAGGGGGTGCAGGACATGGTCAAGGGAGAAATCAGTCATCTCGCCCACGCGAGCCCCTCCACGTAGGAGCCCCAGTGTCCGGCGTATAAGGAAGGTGTGCGAAGATTGGGTGGTACAGCTTCGTGAAGATGCCGAAGCCGTTCAGCAGGCGCTTCAGACGGTTGTCATTTTACTTTCTACTCAACGGCAGGTCCTCAATGCCAAAGAGTGTAACGGGGCCTCACAGTTGCATACCTTCAGACGCGAGCGGCAGCAATGTACACAAATCATTAAGAACAGCGGGATGCTTCAGGACACCGAAGTTCCAGTGGAAGCTGTTGAATTCTTTGCCTTCACACCAGAGGAACTTAATTGCGTGCGTGCGGATGACAGTACATTGCAGGACGCGCGCGACACCATGGGGATGATTGCTGATGTCAACGACACTTTAGCTAGCAAAAGAAGGGAGGCGCTGAACTGCATTCGCCTTATTGGTGACGCGAAAACGTGTTTGCGGTATATTGTTCTACTCATAGAAGAAGAAAATGATAGATCCCTGTACAAATACGTGGATGAAGTAACTGAGTTCATGACATGTGAAAAGGAAAAGCTGGATCGAATAGAAGCAATGTATACACGAGCTTAGTCGCTGTGCAAGGACATCAATAGCACAAAAATGCCGATAGTGAGCCACGTTGTACAAACATGTTGTGAAAAATAAAATAAAAAGACGCGAGGAATGGCCCCCTTTTCTCTCCTCTTAAAACCTCGATTCCAATTCAACAGTGTGGGGCGTGAGTGAAGACATAGAGAAACGGAGGATTGCAATGACAGAACAGTCATGCAATTGCTTTTGTTTAATCCATAGACGAGGCGCGCTGCGCTTCTTTTCCCCACTCCGCCACCCATTATCAAAAGAAGGAGGTATACATTTTCATGCACAAATTTAGTCCATACAAATTGGTGATTATTGTCTTATTGATTACCTCATTTCTACTTCAGCTCCTTTTTATTTCTTTGTAGGAACCGCCACCGTTGCTCTGGTCTCGGTTCCCGGTAGTGGACTGTGCGAGAGGAGCTTGTTCGGCTGTATGTGTGTGTTTCTACGCATCGCACAACCCCCCCTTTATTTTCTGACCCACATGCTCAGTGAAAAGTTATTCTCGTAACTTCGGAAAAAAAAACTTTGCAACTGGTCATTTATTTCACTTTCTTTTCGCGCAAATTGTGTTTCGAATTTAATATCTATTTTGTTGTTGATGCCTTTTACATTTTTCTGTCGCCTTTTCCGTCCCTTTTATTATTTCATTGCGCGACCAACTCCATACGGGTGCGTTACATAAATTGGATTAAAACGACAGTGCAAGTGGATCTGCACGTGTTGGAAGCATATCATTGCGCCACTTTGGGAAGTGGTGGATGCATGTGTTTCCACTTGCGCCGCAACACGAGGCTCAGGACGATGTGCCACAGGGGTCGGCCACTGGGAGTAGCGACTCTCAAAGGATAGCCGAACGCAGCCACTTGAAGGAAAGTTTCCTCGAACGTCTTCGCGGCTCTCCTCGAATGGAAAATCTGTTGACATGTTTATCGAAAGCTACTGTTGACGCCACTATTCGGAAAACATTAAGTGGCAGGATCACTTCTCCAAATACTGAGGGGGAGAGGTCATGCACGGATGTAAACGTGCAGGAAGCCTTCCTGAATGAGCTGTGCCGATATGTGGCGTTAGGTGAGGGCCCTCAGAAGGCTGTTGAAGCTCTTAAGGCAAGCAGAGCGTTACCTCTGAGGCTTCCGACCAATGCCTCAAGGCAAGATCTTTGTGAGTTCTTCGCGCACATGGCAAAAACGCCTTACTGGCGCAAGGCTCTTCTTTATCCGTTGCTTCGGCTGTGGTGGAAAGAAGGGAGTTACACCATTGGGTCCACTCTCTTGCTTGACGCCCTGATGGATGAACTGCTGAAGCAGCTAGACTCATCAAACAACAGTGTGAACAAGGGACCCTCACCCGATGATGCGTCGTGTGAGTCGGAACAACCTGGGTTGCTGGATGTAACTGATGGACTCGTTGCTGAGTTGGAGGAGTTGATTGGAGCAACTGAGTCATTTGGACCCATCTGTACTGTAATTGATATCATTGTTCAGAACTGTACCCGGCGCTTGGCGGATGGGGTTTGCCGCATTGTTGAGAATCTTTCGACGGGAAATGAGGAACCACCCACTTATGAGGAGGCACACCAGGAGATGGAGGGCGTAATTAACAACGCTGCTTCATTTGTCTGGGAGGAGATTAGTGCTTTGTTTACAAGGTGCTCTATTAGTATGGAGACAACATTTAACGAGATGCTTTGGACGTTTCTTATGGCTCTCATCACGAGCTATAGTGGTGCGCATGTGTTGGCTACGGTAGACGCATCCCGAGACTCCGTAGACCGTGTCGACAATTTACAATTGTGGGCACAGGGCATGTTTTATGAGAAACTGCAGCGAGATCTTCAGGACCATCTTGCTGTACGACTTTCATCGGATGGTGGTGACTCTGGTAAGGCGTTTATGTCCGTGCAGAACGTCACCTGCCATCAGACCTTCTTCTGGAGGTGTACGATGGAGGCAGGGCTGGCTCATGAGCTTTTGCTTCCTGAGTTTCTCGCAAACCCCAGCATTAAGGAGTGGGCCCGGGAGCGGGCCGCGGAGACTTGGGGCAGAGCCTTGCGTGTCATCCAATGTTTCCTTCATGTGCAAGAGGCGGTGGAGGAGATGCCTGACACTGTTGTTCCCACTATTGCGGAGTCGGTTATATCCTCAGTGAGAGCCTATCATCGTCGATTGACGGAGGAACACCTGGAACATCTGTCTTCTGCACAAAAGACGCTATTTTCTGTTACCAAGCGCCCGCGTGCAGAGGAAATGGACAGACAGTTAGTTGAAAGGGAGGCGGAGTGGTTATCGTATACTGTTGATTTTTTCCTCTGCATTTACCACCCTAGCTGCTTCGTAGTCCTATCGATGGTCAAACAAGATGAGTTTATCTCACTGCTCCGCCAGTTGCATGGCATTCTTGTTTACAAGGAGCGTGAAGCGGTGCGCGACTCGCTGATGGCCACTGCCCCAAACCAAGCTGTGTATGCCGACGTGCAAAATCAATTAATGCAGTGGCACAAGCACTGTGTACACGACAGGCTTCTGACGGCTTTGGGTGATGATGCCTCCCTGATTATGTGCCTTCTACACGGTACTTTTGCTTTGTTTAGCCGTGTGGGAAAGACAAACGTAAGTGTACATGAAGTCTTGAGGGAGATGCTCCTACCGTCCCTGTCGATCCTCTGTGGTTCTCGCAGCAAGGTGAGTGACTCGCGCGAAAGCGATGACAATGAATTCAGTAATTTGGATGAGGATGTCGAGGAGTACTATGAGCGTCAGCAGTGCATGGGATCACTCATAGCAGCCGGGTTTCTTTCCATACCGTGGAATCTCCGCGGGATACGGCTGCGCCTCCTGCTGCTAAGGTCCCTTAGCACAAACTTACGGGATTGCTTTTCAGCCGAAGAAGCGCTGGCTGAACTGGATGACTTTTTCGTACGTCACTTTAATGGGCGACAGACTCCGGAGGAAACGGCGTTAGAAGTTTGTACTGATTGCGCGCGCGACCCCTTTCTGATGCTGCTGGACACGGAGGGTGACACAGTACTGTCGGGGACAGAGATCGACGCAATGGAAGACGTAATGTTCGTTGATATCACCGTGCACTTGCCGGCACCAGGTGGCACAATGTTTATGATATCTGTGTTTCGCACGCTCTCCCAGGAACTGCTGCGGCTCCGCACTGAGTGGGAACAGCATGTGCGCCTAGCGGATGAAGGTGAAGAGAGCTACTTGGATCGGCGCGCTACATTCTGCACCGCTAAGGACATTGTTGTTTTTCGCACTCTTGTGAAGCTCGTGCACCACATGGTATTTGCCTTTCAGGTGCAACCATTTGGTTTGCTTCGTCTTTGGATCTCGTTCTTGGTTCACCTGTTTTTGTGTGTTGTTCCACCACTGACAGAAGACGACGAGTTGATCCTTCTTGCCCCGCACGTACAGGAGCAGAAATTCAAGAAGGAGGGGGAAAAGGAGGAAAAGGCGCATGGCAGCTTGGGAGGAGCCTCCCGCACCGCATTCGGGCGGGCGCCGAACGAGTCTCCTCAGGGGGAGTTACGTGCTGTGTTGGGAGAGCTTTTGGCCGAGCTCATGCTCATGCCCTTTCTAGACGAAAGCGTCGCAAAACAATGCCCTGCGGCAGTGGAGTACGCGGTCAACAGCACAAGGTGGTTAAGGCAGCAAAGGCGAAGAGACGATGATATTCGCATCCTGCAGCGAATTATGCCTTTGCTTGTTCTTGAGGAAGTGTGTTTCGCCCTCAAAATAAACGTGTCCGCCATTTGCAGTACAGGCGCTGAAAAGGCAGTCGCCTTGAAGCATGCCGGAAGGATGATTGAGCACTCGTTTTTGGGAGTCCTTGGCGTGTTTGCGTTTTGTCAACAGTTGGACCGGTTTATAACGCCTAATAGCATCACCGATGAGCGTGTTTCTTCGCACTTGGAGGCCCTTTGGGGGGCCCTCGAGGCTACCTTCGCACCGTCAACGTTGTGAGGTCTCTTTCTCTAAAGTGGACTCACATGGCGGGATTCCTGCCCCTTCATAAAATGTGTGTGTGTGTGTGCGATTGTAGGTTTTCGCTCTTGGATTTATGCAAAGGTTTCCTTAAGCAATGGGGTAGTCTTTCTGCCAGCCAACAGCAGATAAACGCTGTGGGCGGAAAACTGAGGAGCAGTTTACGACATCGGCGAAAGTCGAACAAACGCTTTCGCTATTGATGGCACCTTAGCTGTCTTTGCCTCTGCACTGGGCGTCGTCAGTGTTCTCTGTGAGACAAGGGAACTTTAATTGATATCACACAGGAGTAAATGCAGCGAAAATCACATTCACTTACAGGCAGTTGAACCATATCAGCAGCTCAAAGAAGCCATGTACAACTCGAATAACAACGATCTTGTCTTCTCTTCTACTTCTAAGAAAAAAAAAGAAGAAGAGAAATCATACATATCTTTTCCCACACCCTTTTACACATACGCACAATTACGCCTACCTTATGCAGTATTGGGCCGCGTGGGTTCTATGAGACGGGCATGTGTAAAGTTAGAGCACACGTTGCATTTCCTTCCAACTCGACTGTGTCGGGGTTTGACAATGCACCATTTGGATATTCTGTATTTATTACCGATAAGCCGTGGAGCCTCGTGCCGTGTGAATGATATAAAGGAGTTGTCAATTCGATGCGGCCCCTATTTGGCCTCAGGTGCGGAATGCGTCGAGCAGAGGTGTATTCACCGCGGGGAAGGAATTGGGTTTGACGAAGGCATGCAGGCGTTGAAGCACATGGGCTTGGTGTGTACAACAAGCGACTGGAGTGATTCGAGAAATGATACTGTCGGAACTACTTCTCAAAGAGTTTCGCGTACCCCGACAATCACTGTCAAGTTGAGTTCCGCAGAAGCTAGCAGCCTATCACGTGAGAGTGACAATAATGATAACGTTCTTTTACTTCTTCACGGTGTTGTGATCCCCTATCTTTTCTCCCACCAGCTGAGCAGTCGCAACCTGCCGCAGCAGCGGCAACAGCAGCCCTCTCCTCAGTCAGAGGCTACTCGTTGCCTTGCAACGACGAAAAGCTCGCCCGACCAAGGAAACGGTGAGTGGCTTACGGACGAGGCCTGTCTTGCCCTTCTTCAACCCAAAGAGTTAAGCGCGGCAGTCAACAACAACAAGAAAGTGTATCAAATAGTGTCAGCCCTACTCAGCAGAGCTGTGCTAGCTGGTGTTCACGACGGCGTGTTGCACCAACCACGCAGCGGTTCATTCTGCTTCCATCACGATGTTATCCGGCATCCAACACTCCGCCTCTTCGCGCTACAGCTCTGGTGGAACAGGAAGGTTGAGCCATTTGTCAGAGAAAATGTACAACAACACGGAATGCTGGAGGATGTGCCGCGTGGCGTGTGGATGGAGGTGGCACAAAGGCGTGTGCAGGACTTATTGGTCATGGACGCCGAAAACTCCCCCAAAATACTTCACAACATGTCGCGAGAAGAAGTGCTTGACTTCGTGGTTAGTGCGATCAACTGTTGGAATGCTGATATAAATACTTGCAGGAATAAGCTTTGTGGTGCGGCATTACCTTCCTGGGGCGTGCAGCTGTCCGGTAGTGCATTAGTGACGGTGATGAAGGATCTGATACAGACGGTAAACGCCGCCTTGGGACGACGGGCAGCAGGGCTTTCTATCAGCGAGTTGTCATCACAGGTTGGCTGGCCTTCCTTTTCAGCCTTAGTGAGAAAGAAGAGTTTATTGAAAACATTGACGCAATTTCCTTCACACTTTAGGATTTACAATGTTGAGGGAACTTTGGTAGTGCAGCAAGTTATTCCTGGGGCAACAAGCTGCATTACCACCGATGAGGTGTGTGCTTGGTTGGCAGGGGAGGAAGGTGAATTTTCTCAGCAGCGGGCTTCTTCTCCAGCCGTCCATGCTATTAATCGTGAGGTGGACCTCGTCGTGCGTGCTGTTACCTTTTTGAGAAAGCAATGGCTACGGAGAAGGGCGGTTACATTTGCAGAGTTAAGCACTGTTATATCACCACACAAAAAGGATAGCGAGGGGACCAATTGCGACCAATTCCTGCTCAGCGTCCTGTACCGCTACGATGTAGTGATGGGAAT
Organism: Trypanosoma congolense; assembly: GCA_002287245.1. NCBI lineage: Eukaryota > Euglenozoa > Kinetoplastea > Trypanosomatida > Trypanosomatidae > Trypanosoma > Trypanosoma congolense. The sequence goes on along the minus strand of NHOR01000125.1, from coordinate 532,926 downwards.
TAATAGCGTGGGAGACAATTACTTTATAACTTCAGAAGACCAAAAAGTTCAACTCTCGTTGCGGGAGGAGCAGGCACTTCGAGCGTTAGAGGCATTCCGCACAACGTGTATGACGACAGAAGAGCTGCACAAAGAAGCAATTCAACCTTTCCTCACGTGTTGCAGAAAAGCGGTGCCAGAGACGGCCGCTGTGCTCCCAATAGCCCTGTTGAAGCGTTGGTTACAGGTGGAAAGACTATCACTGGAACACGAGGAACTTGCTCGGATGATAAGTGTCAGTGGGGGGCCCTACCGTGTGGATGAGGAGACGTGCAATATTTACCTTGTAGATTGTATTGAAACGGAGAAGACACTGGATTCACCGGATGTACCCTTCATCTCGTCACCGAAATGCCCGTTGACAGCGGGATCTATTACTTCCGATCATTTCACTTTTGACTCCCAATTGTTGCGTGTGCTACGCGCACAGCATCCGGACGGCTTGCTTCATTTTGTTCAAAACGTTGTGCATGCTGTTTTTGACGTTCTGTTGCCTCATGTCTCCATCCCCTCGGGTATCACGTTCCGTAAATTGCAGCCCCGAGTTCGCTGGGGGCCACTTGCGGTGACGCTTGGTTCATTGATTTCCTTTGTGGACGCGTTTGATGGCCTGTTTTTTGATGTAGTACGAGCCGCATCAATGAGTGGTGGTGCTGATACGGGGGATGATGCTGTGTTTTCTGTTTCCGCCTACCAGGGGCCGTTGGGGCCGCACCTGTTGTATGCGCGTCTTATTGCCCGGCTCTTTCCAGTTGATGTTGACTTCCCACTGGGGCTAATGGCGGAGAGTCTTTCCTGGGGTCGGTGGTTTGCCCCTATGTTTGGTGACCTCGTGTCATTTTTACGTTCTGTGGGGCGCCAGTGCCGCAACGGACACTTACTTGCGAGGAAAGGGGCTGTTATGACTGGATGCCATAACAACAGTGACATTCGCCTCTGGGAGTTGCTGGCAATGGTGCGCGAAGCAGTGTCTCAGCATAGCTTGAGCAATGACAGCGGTGGCAGCGCGGAGTATGCGATATTGAGTAGTGAAGAATTAAAGAATTTACTGCCTAATAAAATGGCTGCGAATCAGGGCGATCCTTCTTTGAGCGATAATAAATGTGACTGGAATATGGTGTTGGCGGCCGCACGCCGCCTCCCTCTGTTTTTCCAATTGTGTGATGTCGAAGACGATGCGCCCCGCCGCGTCCGCGTTGCAATGCCAAATGCGGTCCTTACGGAAGGCGCAGTCCGGTTTGTGGAGGAGTACGTCTGTCCACTGCTTCGGCAGCACCGGAGGACCACCATCACCGAGCTTGATGAGCGTTTGGGGTGGTCGCACGGAAGCTTTGACGACCACCCAACGGGGATGCGAGTTACGGGCTACCGCGCTAGTGACTGCTCGCTCTATGGCGTATTGAAGCGTTATGTGGAAGGGTGCCAGCAGCCTCACATCATCCTGGTGGAGCAAATGCCAATCCTTCCCCAACTTCATGATAATATCCATGTGATGCCCAACGATGCCGCGTACATGAGCCCGGAGGATATGTTATTGGAAGTAAACGGTCTACGCCCTGTTTGTGTGGAGGAGGGCTGTTTTCAGTTGCGGCCAGTGGGGAGGCCCGTGTCTCTTTTTGAACTGGTTTCGGAGGAGTCGGAACTGCAGGCTTTTTCATCCACCGGCAGTGTGATGCTAACGGCACGGGAGGAGAAGTGGCCTGTTATGTTGACATGTGAGTCAGACGAGCCTGACGACTGGGTAAGGGAGCTTTCCAATGGCACTGGTGATATTTTGGTGTGGTGTGGAGAAGGTTCGTGTGACTGGTAACAAATAATTACATAACGTTGTATTATAGCTGGATATGTCTGTGTATTGCGCTTTTTTTTGCTGTTAATCAACAGGAACAAAAAAAGAAGAAAAGATGGCACCGGGCTGGTTTCCTTGTTTTTCTGAATTCAATGTGCCACCATTCATTGTATTCTATCATCATTATTTATTTCCTCCTTCTTTGAAGTTCCTTCTGTATTGTCGCGTGCGAATTATTTGATCGATTACCTTCATGTTTCACTTTTCCTTCCCATACACGCGAAACACATCCTTTAACACTGACACCGGCATTTGGAATTTCCCTCTTTTCCCATAGTTTATCCACGAGTTCTGACGATCCACCACAGTTTCAAGGAAATCCTTTGAGGAAACGTTTCAGTGCGTTTGCGGAGGGCCACTGCTTTGCCCGCTCCCAGTACTCTCAAGGGGTACGTTCGCTGTTGATTGTGATTGCTTTCCAAGCCGTCGGAAGTGCTGTGATCTGTGGTGGCCTTCAGCAAGTGGTGTGAGTACAACCAACCAAATAAATAAATAAATATCAACGGTTTCCAATGCACAATGATTGAAAAAGGGAAGGTGGTGTAAACCTACCGTCCTTGTTGTGGTGAAGGTTGAAGGGCTGCGTGCTGTTGCTAAGGCGTCCCTGACGGTTAGGCGCTGTGCGTTGTCACACGTCACGTGAGTGTTTCCAAAATGTCAACGCTACTGGTGGTCACTTGTAGGCACTTCTCGCATTAACCGGCAACACGAACTGTGCGCGAGCCGGAGTGAAGGGATTAGCGTTAGGGAGCGCGAGGATGTCACCCGGTGGCGGTTTGAAGGGACGCGTGGGCCCCTGGAGGGTTTTGTGGAGCTGCAATCACTTAACACACTTCACTAAACCTTTTCGTTTCGCTGATTGTGAACATTGTCGGTTCTATTTTTCTTTCGATATTCTTTTGATGTTAACCTGTTAATGTTATTATTTCTTATGTCTCTGTATGAGTGGCGACGTAAACTGTCCTTTTGGTTCCGATTGCCGACAACTCCTTGTGTATCCAACGGGGTGCATGGCACGCTCAAGCAGCGTACGGCTCGTATTGCATATTTTTTTCTTTTTGTATTTGCGTTACTAATATTATTGTTATCTATTCAAGTCCGGAAAACGCAAAAATTTAATGCTCCAAGTGTCATACCACCCGTGTTCCCCTTCTGTTGTGTATCGCTTCTTTTTCTTACCCCGTTTGCCGGGCACAGTGTAGTAGGAAGGGAATCAATGATTGATGCAGGTGACAAAACCTGCCAGCATTCATCAGTACTGGTGGATGAATTGTCCCTCATCTCCCAGAGCGGGCGAAGATTGTACTGTTCTGCAGATTTACAGGCCTCGGACGTCAACATTCGCTTAGCAACACCATTAGGGTTTCAGGCCACAGAAATTCGCTCAGTTGAGGAAGCTGCCAGTAGCAGTGAGAAGAGTCGTGACGGCGCACGTTCTGACGGCCCAAGGCGATTGGTGTCGCCGATGCCATCTTCTCCCCTGAGAGACCGCAGCATCCTTCGCGTTTCGACGGGACCCCTCAACAAGAGTGCTGATAGAAGCAGTCGCCTGAGAGCCCTCGGCACCACATGCACCGATGCACGACCAATTTCGTCACCGAACCGGCTAGAGAAAGTTGCGCGCCGGTATCTTTCGCCTCCCCAGTGTGTGCAGTCTCCGTTAGTTGAGCGGAAGATTTACACTCCCGTGCGCTACAGGTCAGCTTCCCGAAACCTCCGTATAGTATCTCCCATTAACACCGCCAGGGTGAGGACGGGGTCGGTGCGGCCCGCACGCTCCGCCAGGATGTCGCCTATGCTCTTACGGGTGTCCCCGTGTAGGGACGATGACGACAGTGATTCATCTGTGGATTATATAGACATTGTTCAACCACTACGTGGTTGTAGAGCAAATAAAGGAGCAGATGTAACTTACGGCTTCCCAACGCTAACTAACATCAGCTCCCTGCTACTCAAATTCGACGAAGTGTGGACTACTTCCGACGATGAGAAGGAAAATAGCAGCAGCTCAAACCGTGAAAGCACTATGAAATTAGCAGGGCATCGCGGCGGACGCTCCCTCACGTCCACCGCTGAAGTTAAGGCCGAAGAGAGGCTAACTTTGGGACGGACCAATTGTTGTACGGGCCCCCTCATAGAAATTTTACAATCAGTGAAGTATGAAAAGGACTTGCTTGTTCTCATAGAGTCAGAGGTTAGTGCCCGTCGTCGTGTAACTAAGGCGTATGTCTCCTCTCTGCGGGAGATTCTCCTCTGGTGTGCTTTGGAACATGCAACTATTGTGGCACAGGCCAAAAAAGTAATTCGTATTTGCAAGCTCCCGAATCAAGCAAGGCAGAAAGGGAGGTCAAACTCTGTTCCAAATGTGCCTACCTCACATGAAGGTGTAGGGGGTCGCCCCCCTTGGCATAAATTGCCGCCCCAGCAGGCCAACCAGGATGGAGATCCGCAACCGCTAGTTTCGACGCCGCCTCCGCATCGGAGTAGATCCGCTGGACAGCGTGGCACTGGAGTTGGGAGAAGCGATATAAGATACCGCCAACAGGAAGGAGGTCCGCCTCTCTCCTTCTGTCGTGAGGGAGAGGAAGGCACGACGCCGCCAAACAACAGCTGCACTGTACCTGGGACCCAGTCGCGGCTGACGTTGTCACTCTCATCGTCCATCACAATGAATGATGTGCCATGCAGGACTTCACAGGAAATGTTGGAAACTAAGCTGCAGCTGCGAATATTTTTGTCAGATGAAGTCGGTCGACGGCTTTTGTTGAGGGAAGCTGAAGAAGCCGGCTTCAAGTTCATTTACCATTATTATCGTATAGAACAGGCCGCCATTCGGCGCGATCCCATTTATCTTCAGGAGGCGTGCCAGCGGAAAAGCATTGTGTCGGAGGCGAGGAACCAGTTTTCCATGATTAACAATAGGGGAAAAAGCATGGGATTGTTGGAACATATAAACTGGGTTGAAAACTGGGCTCAGAGGTTTTTGTCTCTGATAGAAAGCGAACGTTACGTTCGAGTGGCGGAGCTGCAGCATGCAGAGGAGTGCGATCGGAAGGAAATTCAACAGCGCTTCCAGAAGGACACAATGCTGTTGTCCAGGCCCGGTGACTGCGGTGCGACGCATCAACGGAATAAAATTGGTGTTAGTGGCATTATCTTAAAGGAAAAGCAAGCGGGCCAGCGACCACCGTCACATGAGCCTCATAGTTTCCTACGCATGACCAGCGTAAGCAAGGAGCCATCCGGTGGTCTAAATGATGTCAAGTACAGCAATCGTAGTGCGCTGTTGGAAGCGGAAACGCAGCACAAGCACAGTGAGCAGTACTCGTTTTCGCTTCCCCTTGACACAGATAGCAGTAGCAGTGGTAATAATCATTCGCGTACGGCGGAACCTTTAGGATCATACCTCTCCACTGCGCAGGGTGGTGTGAACCTTAGCTTGGCAGTAAGTGCAGCAATGCACTCCGGAACTTTGACAAACGCCCTTCCTTCGGAGTCGGATGGAGGCAGCGAAATCATTTTCTTTGAGTGGGATCCAACATCAAACACGTTAACACGCACATCAAACAACAATTTTACAAGCGTCAACACATCTTCCAATACCACTACGGGGACCGTTATTGCAGCAACAAACACTTCAATCGCAGTTATCAAGCGTGAGCGAGCGCAAGCCCGCTCTTCAAACGTTATTGCAGCTAATCAAGTGAGCTCGCCGTCACCTAAGGCTCCAACATGCGAGATTACACAGATTTCTGATAGCAACAGCAACAGAAGTGGTAATCTGGTGGCAGTAATACCAGCCAACTCAGACAATATCGAGAAACCTTACGTACAGGAAGTGGATGAAGTGGCTAACGCTAGCGAGCAAGACACATACCGCTTCTCACTGCTATCGGAGAAGTCGGTTCTTAGCAAAAGCAGTCGTGCTGCATCTCCACCTCCTTCTTTGCAGGAGGACAAAAAGGTCAACCAAAGTGACTTCGAACCTACGAAGAGTCCGACTGAGACTCAGAAGGATGGAGGCGCCCTGCTGGCTAACAGGCACATTGTCCCATGCTCTTTAAAAGCTGCCATATCCATAACGGAAGCATCTTCGTCAAGTTCCAAGCAATTTTTCTGCGAGCCATTTTCTGATCTGAGGCTATCAGCCACAAGACCTTACGATGATAGCGTTATTTATAATAATTCCTCGAAGGGCTATTCAGAGATAGATTTTCATGAGCTATCATCGGCGGAAGTGGAGGAAGTGAATTTGGCAGAAGAGGGTATAGAAAAGCCGGACGGAAAGGGGTTGGTAGTTTCAAATCGCACAGCATCCAGTCTAACAATCTCCTTGGATAGTGATGATAGCGACGACAGTGACGATAACAATAGTAGCAATAATAATAATAATAAGCGAGGCGACCAAAGTGGAAGTCCTGCGAATGGACCTTATGGTAATGGCGATTTAATAGACTCCACCAGTACCGAGTACGTGTTTGAAAGTGTTCATGACGATGACGACGACGACGATGCTGACGCACTCTCACTGCAATCTGTCAAGAATGTGAGAAAGGGCGAAAATGCGACGCAGAGTGATGGAGCTCAACCTCAGAAGTCGAACGATACGTCCTCCAAGTCAACTGAAGTCTCGTCAAGGACGGGTAACGACGTACCGACGTCATGTCCGGAGGAGCAGGGGCGCAGTAGTCATGAGCTTTTAGCCTTAGAGGAAGTGTCGGTCTCCACCATGAATGAAGAAACTGCAGGTAGCATGCGAAGCGGATCTGGAGCGCAAAACGTGTTGCGGCGGCGGGAAAGACGTTCCTCCTTTCCTGTTCAGGGAGAAAGTACGGTAGGCGAAACGACCACACAGAACGAGGAGGCGGCGAGAAGTAAGAAACAATCGGCTCAGGGTGGTACCATCCGCCGCCACCGTAAGGGATCAGCTACAAAGCCGATAGAACCACCAAATTACATGCAACCAACGACTGGCTGGGCACGTCAAAGTGAGGAGAAAATGTGGCAAAGACTGTTTTCCCAGCGCGGGGGATCTAGACGAGAGCGAAGTGATGTACGAAGCAGCTCTTTGAATTCAGAAGGAGCGCGTCGCACTAAAGTGAGGCGGGTCTTTAAAGTAGGCTCGCGTCTACCATACGAAGACGGTCCAGGCGTCTGGGGTTGTACTTGTGAGCCGCGACAGCCATACAGCCCCGGGAAAGAAATCAAGGAAGCCCCGGAGTCATGTTTCTCGGGGAGGAACGCCGCAGCAGGGTATGTAAAACAGGGTCCGGAAGATGCACTAGTCGTATCACCAATTCGACGCCGTGATGCGGCAATATGGTTTAAAAGCCATGGGACACTTCCACAGCGGAAGTCCATCCAGCGGGGTGCATCACCCCGTGGCAAACGTACTAAGGGCGGCGGTGACGCATCACTACCGGAGGGCTTGGTTCCCAGTGCAGTGTTGGACGCACTGAAAGGTATCATACGGCGCGGCACTCCTACCGCACGAAGCGGAAGTAGAACCAGAGGTTCGGACGCAGGAACTCCTCAGAAGAAAAGGAACCTTTCCTCATCTCGAAAAAATGCCTGCGGTAGGACGCCAACTTACGTGGAGGCGTTCTACAAGTTAGATCCCCAGGTAGCAAAGCGGTACGGCTTAATCATAGCATCGCATGAGGGGCCTGTGCTTCGTAATATCACTCCCAGGACCCGCGGAAAGTGCACTGCCAAGACTAGGGGCTTGCCGCCCCGTTCAACCGGAGATAATTTTTCATGTGTGAGGGAACTCAGTCCCATTAGTATCCCAAAGGAGAGATCGAATACACCTGTTAGAGCATGCTTCACAGTTCCACATGTGTTATCAACTCCAGGATCGAAACACCATCGTGAAAAGGAGCTCCCATCCTCCGGGAGACTGTAGAGCATCATACATTAAAAGCACATTAGAGAATATACATATATCATTGCTATTAAGATACATGTTTTTAGTTGTCACGTTTTCCTAACCACTGATGATGATACTTCTTATCTTATGCACAATTTCTCCCCTCTTGCCGCACACTCCGTTGCAGCTGTGAGGTTGACCGGCGTTTTACTGGGGCTTTTATGTGCTTTGCTGAAACAAAACGATGATGTGAAACACGCAGACGTGTATGTAACCCTTCTTGGTCGCACCCGAATTACATGAGATTCAATTAGTCCTCTTTCTCTCCATTTATTTCTTGCTTTATAATATTATGTCTGATTATTATTGTTTTTCCCCCACGAGGCCTTAGTGGTTTCCAACAACAGCCTACTGTGGACTGGAAAAGAAGAGGTATTGTGGGTTTTTTGGGGGTCTCTCAAAACTCCTCCTCTTGCATCGGGACGGGTCAGACATAACTGTACAGTATAGGTGTGGTTGCTTTACCGTAGTCGCCATATTGGAACTTGGGGTGGCGTGATGACGGCAAGTGAAACGGAGCGAAAATGCGATGGTTGCTCTGAGGTTGCATCGTCCTTTCAGTGCCCTTTGTGCCAGGCGGAACTTATCACAGACCGTGGATTTTTTTGCTCGCAGGGATGCTTTGCAAAGAATTGGCTCCAGCACCGCAGCGCCTTTCACAGGAGCGGTGTTGTAAGGGCTAAAACGCGACGGGAAGGCGTGATGGACGAGGCTGATCGAGAGGGGCAGATAGCTAAGAAGAAGCGGAAAGCAGCAAAGGTGACGGACGAAAGTAACAAGGATAGCGGCGAGGGGCAGTCCCAGAGCGCGTCGCTGCATCAGGAGTACAAAATGATTCCATGGATGATACTTGACAGGAGTACACCTGCACAGGTGGAGCCTTCGCTTTCGATAGGCATTCCACGCGCAACAATAGCCAGTGTATCGAGTGACCGCCGCGTATCCTTTTGGTCCGCGGCCTACGCAGCAGCCCAACACATTGTCGCCGAACTGTCCAACGCGCCCCGTAAGAGACGTGAGGACGGTGGTACACCTTTACACGTGCTTGTTGTTGCTTCTGATGCCCTCGCAGCACACGCCATGGCCTGGGCGGGTCGCTGCTGCGGCCTCGCCAATGTTACACAGCTTGTTGTTGAGCCGCCGCCAACAGCAGGCGATAAGGTGTCGAACCCATCGGAATACTTCAGCGGTGAGCAGCGGGTAGTTGTAACAACACAAGAAATTGTGCGTGTCACCGGTGATGGTTCCATAGCCACGTGGTTGCCGAAGTCCAACAACTTGCTCATAACACTTCCCGGTGTGGCAGACGCAACAGACTTTCAGTTGGTTCACACGCGTGCCCTATTCTTCACTTATGCCAAGGGTTCCACTGTGGAGTTGGGGAAGGAAGAAAACGATGAGGAAGAGGCAACACACCGGTTGAAGCCATCATCTCAAGTACCTGCAGGGTTGCACCGCCTCTTTGAACCGGTTCAGGAAAACGATATGGAGGGGACGAACGGCGTCAAAGGTCGTGGGGTGAAGTTATTTCTTTTTGATAATAACGTCTCAACAGCCCTTTCCCGAGGTGACCTACGGGGTGCGGTGCAGCACCTCGTGCGGCTGTATAGTACCACGCGGGGGAAGTTCGAAGAAGTTCTCGTTAACAGCTTTATGGCATCTTTAGGCGCATCAAGTGTCGCTCATGCACACCACACGTTAGCATACACACTACGAGAGCTCGTTGATCATTCTACAAGATTCAAAGCGCCGCAAGGAGGAACCCTGAAGGACATGGCAATTCGTGCGATTCCAAGGTGGTGAAGCTGCTTCCCCCAATTGGCGTTGGAGATGGTGACACGGGTTCCGGTGCCGCCACCCATCAGAAACTGAGCGGAAGTAATCAAAAGAACGTACCCCAGCCGTCAGAGCTTGATAAGAGGCAGCACTTTAATCACTACGTTGCGTCACCCAACTTACAGTTGCAAGCTACGCTGTGCTACCTGTATCCACACCTCACCGCGGGCGTAGTTGACGCGCTGGGCGCCGCATGGGGTATAAAGAAAATATTGAAAGGCCCCGTGACGCTTCAGGAAGTGGACAAGGAACGTGCTAATGCGGTGCGTCGCTTGCAGAACCGGTATGGAACAAAGCTGGGTCCTGCTTGCGCGAGCTACCTTGTTGTTTTGATGCACTTTCTTTATGATGCTGTTGCGTGTTATTCTCTTTCACTGGATGACGTAGAGCGTCGCACATTGTGGCACCTAACGCTTGAAGGCGAGGTAGGCCCACTGCCCGATTTTCTTTCAAATTGTTTTCTGCTTCAGGAGGATGCGGCTGTTCCCAACGAGAAGAACGATACCCTCTCCAGTCGCCAGAAACCTCTAACTGCGAATGAACTCATAGCGCTACGCCGCAAACTGCCCGTACGCACTGCCTCTGCAGAGGACAAGCAATTCCTATTGCCGTGGGTGGACCTCCCGCTCGTGTTAAACCGACAACGGAAGATCCAGCAGCTACAGCAGCAGGCGGTTGAGGAGATTCTGATGGCTATGCCCCGCAAGCCACGGCCCATGTACATCGGCGACGTGGGAAACCTTGTCGGCAGGTGGTTTCGCTTTAACGCCCGGTTTGAGGGCACCCTTGGCGTGAGTCTCATGGACTTTCTCATCCAACATCCGGAGGCATTCCGCGTCGTTGGAAACCTTGTCACGCGACGCAAGGCTGGAACGTGTGACCCTGTACCAATACACTTCAACGACGACAGCGGCGATGAAGATGAGGATGGCAATGACGAATCTGAAAAGTCCCGCAAGGCAAAGGACCGCGCGATGCTCACAGGGGCGAGTAACGGCCGCAAGGGTGGAGCCGGAGGGAGATGCCTGCACGGGCTCGCAAGCGAGCTGCCGTTAAAGCATTCAATAAGTCCCGCTTCAACCGTAACTACAAACCACTCGACCCATCCGCCAAGGTGCCTGGCTATGTGCGCCACAGACCGCGTAAGGTGAAGGGACGTGGCAGGAAGGCTAACAAACGCAATACAAAGAGAGGATAATCTGTTCGTTTTGTTAACATCTCTTGGAAATCTGCAGAAGGAGGCATAGAACCATGCGGAAAGGTTGGAACCCAAGTGGTAGTGTCGGTAATGGCTTATACTATCGTTTAATGTTACTCTTGTACGGCGAGTAACCCTCACCAGTAAATTTTTATTGAGGCCGAATGAGAGGCAAAGAGAAAGGCTGCCAATTAAGGCAGTGCACAACGTTAAGGGGAGGTAAGAGTGATAATAGCAGTAATAATATTAAAACATATTATATTACTATCAAAAAAAAAATGTGTGGAGCATTTGAAAATAAATAAAAAAACAGTCGGGAGAATGTTTGTTGGCTTATCTCGTTCCTGCATGTCAAAGTTAGTACATGACGTATAACTGATTATAAGCACTTATCACCAACTTTCCCCTTGTTGTACTGTTTTTTTTCCTTTTTCCTTAATGGGTTAGAGGCGTTACCTCATCACTGCAACGGCCGTACCCACAGGTTTCACTGCGGCTTCACTTGCCGCAGCTGGCCCTTATGTAAATGCTGCGGCGACGAACGCTGAGCGCAGCTTCATGAGAAATCTCATCCCATTTCGACTTCAGGGCTCGGGTTCAGCGGCAACGCTTTACCGCCACGCGTTTATCCAACAGGATCGCCTTATCCAGCGTGTGTTGAGTACGCTGGAGGTGGTGCCCCTGCCGGCACTACCGCGAATGCTCCTGGCAGAGGGCTTTCAGCGCCTGTTTGATGGCCAGTCGCCTCAACGAGACGTACGCGCGTTATTTGAGGAGGCCGAAATGGAGTCGCACCGGCTGTTGTTGGATATGGACCTCGAATGGCGGCGGAAGCAGCGGGAGGCCCACCTCTACGCCGCTGTTAAACACGACCCTCTCACAAGGCTTCTGGCATACGAACTGTACGCTGTTTGTGTTTATTACGCAAACTTGATGGGCATAAGCAGCAACCCGGAGGCGAGTGCTGCCGCACTGTTACGGACCCTTATTGCGAGTGACATCCGCACAGATCATTTGTTGCAGCACACAACACTGGGTTTTGACGCACTCCCGCGTAACGTTGTAACTGGGGAGCGACTCCAGCCTTGTGATGCTGCAGTAGAAGAATACATGAAGGAGTGCTTGCTGCTGGAACGGGATGCCTTTGGGCGATACCGTTTTGACCCCCGAGGAGACAACCGTCTCCTCGTTCACTGCATCAAGTTGGATGACACTACGAAAACGCCCACATCTTTTTCAGTAGTTTTGGATCCCTTGTTTCGACAATATGGTAATTTTACCTTGGACCGCAAGGAGGTGTTTCAGGGGCGCTGGGTGGAGCATCGGCTGTCATGCGGTGAGGAAATGCACCGCGTTGATGAGAAATTACCGCTTCTAGAGACCGTGGAGGTGAGAGGTGATGTGAGCGGTATCGATGACAACTTAACGTTCATTGTTCACTATAACGAAGCGTTGTGTGCTCGTCACAAGGAAACTTCACTGGAGAAGGAGGCTGCGATAGCACATGTTGAAGTGTTTGAGTTAGCTTTGGAGGATCCAAGCCGTGGTTTCTGGGAAAGATGGTTTATGGACCGGTGAAAAGGGGGTGTGCCTGATGACATCACTGCGGCTGTGTTATTTGCTTATTATTCTTCCCTCAACCATGCACACGAAGGGGGACACATGCGGGTGAAGCAGTTCCTTTTGCGTGTTTGTGTGCGTGCGTATGGTGACGGGGCTAGGGATAGTAACTCATTACTTACCTTGATGCGTGTGCATACACTTCTGGTTAAGTGAGATATACTTTGTTGTAAAGAGGAAACATTTCATTTCCAATTGGAGGTGTCGTTGTGTTTGTTGATAGTAGTGTACATTCAGCTCATGGTGGCAATTAATATCTGAGTAGAGAAACTACACGCCCTTTTCTATGGAATCTCCCGTGAATCAGTGCACACGGAATGCATAAGATGAAGTGGGCAGCACGCGAAAGCATTTTGCTCTCCTTACTCTTCACTTTTTCATCTCCCTTTCTCTCGGGTGTAGTAGGGAGGTGCGAGCGCCGCAGCTCCGGAACAAAGGTTGAGCTGAGGGGCGTTATAAAAGAGGAGTACAATACACTTCTCGTCGGTTTCCTGGGCTGAAGTTGTTCCCATCATTTGGTTCTTTACGTTCTTGTTTGTTTGGTTAAGGAGGAGGGTCTCCTCAGTGAGAAGGGAAAGTGAGAGGTGGGGTAGTAGATACACACAAATCACACACACACGTATATATATATATATATATTCATAGACCAATCGTGACGCCTCTACAAGAGTTTTATGCGATGTCGCTCGTTCTTCCAATAAGGTCAGAAAGGCCAGCACCTATTCCACCACAGGGTAAATCATCCAGAGGTGCATTCCGCACAAATTTGGCTCAAGGAACGGAGATGGAAGCAATTTCACAATCGAGATACGAGGCGTTGCGAGAGTTTCACGGGTTTGAGATGATCGTAGAGTCGAAAAAGGGGTTGAAGTCTGACGTTGGCCTTGTGTTTTCTGATGATGGCAGTGTTGAAATGAGTAGTCAACACACGGACGAAAGCGCTATGGCGGAAGAGCTCGACTTTAGGGCCCAGTGTGTGGACCACTTGACGATGCGCGGGAGGAGTTGGAGGGTATGACGCTCCACGCCGGCAGGCACAGGATGCACGATATTTGGCGGGAAGATGCTCGTGAGGCAATACTGGGCGGTGACGATGAGGTTTTAGAGCTCAAAAGGGGAAAACCGCGTTTCTCTTTGCATTTCTCTCCAATTCTTGATGGTGGCCTCGACTGCGACACCCCGGAGACAATAATGGATGAGCTGTTCCGAGTGAAGGTACGCATGGAGCAAATCAAGGCACGGCAGGCAAGTCGAGCAAAGAGCGCCTCGCGTAGCACGGGTGCCAACCAGGGCCTCACTCCTGATGTGGAACCGTTTTTCTCCGATGAGGAGTCAGATTTCGACCCAGATCGCTATGTGGGTCCCTTATTACATCGTAGTACCACGCCGTCAAGCGGCATAGACGTGCTCATGATGCAGCAGCGACAGCAGGAGGTGTGTGGCAGTGCCCTACGACACATTTTTCCTGATCATGAAAGCCTGCTGGAGGCTGCTAAGCTTATGGAATACAGCGTCCAGGCAGGAAATCCGGATATCGTTGCGTGCATAAAGCGCTGTCGTGAAGAGCAAAAAAGACATTACCCCACACGAGAAATCGGTGTATTCGGCGCACCGAAAACTGATGGAGGGAATACAGCCGACGCCACAGTGGAGCCAGCCCCTTCCCATTCGTGTAAGGTGGAGCACCCCTCGCCGGAGACACTGGCCAGGTTGGTCGCGGAATCATTGCCCGCTATACCAAAGGAACTGAGGGAGGAGCTTCAGAACCAGCGCCGTCTTCTGGAACAGCTGTCGGCGGCGCAGAAGGAGAGTCTGCGACGCCTTGAGAAGCAGCAGCAGGATGAGGTGCAACGGCATCACATGGCCTCACGGACAGATCCACCGCGGGCCCCGCGTTTTCCAGAGACATGTCGAGCGACAGAACCAAGTTCCACTTTGGGGACACTTCAGCATAGCCGACTCGAGGCACCTCTGCCTTTGATTCACATCGCGCCAACTGTACCGGAGGCGCCCGCCCATATGCAGCGTCCTGTGCCTCCTGCTCATGTAGTGCAGGAGGAGCTGCAGCGGTTGCACAAGCAGTACGAGTTAATTCTACGCGACGAGCGAAAGGCATGGGCAGACATAATGCAAAAGCAAAGGAGAACCTATGAAGCGGAGAGAAGAGCTGCCATAGAGGCTACACGTACCGCAGTAATGAGCTCTCAATTGAAAGCTGCAGAAGAAATGCAGCGTTTATTTTCTGAGCAAGAGGCTCGACAATGGCAAATGCAGAGCGAGTCACAATTACAGCGACACCGTATCATGCGGAATACTGCGTCCACGGCAAAGAGCAAGGTTAATTCAAACCAGGTTCTGGGTAGCAATGCGGCCCCCGGGAAAGGACTCAAACAGACACCATACTCACAGCACCGTGTTCCTAGGCGTAAGGCAAGGCCGCTTCCACCGCGAGGGAAAGTGGCGATTTGCAAAGAAAGGGTCGCTTCTAGGGAGCAGGGAGGCGAGAAGGAAGGGACCGGGGCGCAAACGTGCCGAGCTGTAAAGGGGCCCTATAACGTTGTGTTCCCTTCGAACGAGGGGGGCGAGGTTACGAACTCTCAGCGCGGCTCTCCAGAACCGGTTAAAGGGCACGACAAGTTGGAAGAGGTAGTAATGCTGTCGGATGAGGAGCCTGAAGACGCTGACTGGAATGGCTCCCAAGACCAAAAACGCAATAGAATTATTGGTAGTCAACGACGTCCCACAGCGGGAGGCACCAACACAAGAGGCAGACGTGGTTCTGCTCCGGCTGTTACGAAGGGCGAACCAACCACGCCTACGATCAGTGATGACCAACATAAAATGAGTGTAGCAGATGCAAGTGAGGGCAACATCATCCCATCGTCATATGCTTTCGATGTTAGGAAAGGGAAATCTTCTAAAAGCTTTGCATTCGAAAACACGGTTGCGAGCCTTCTGGCGTCGTCGTCCAGTACTCCGCGGGAAACTGCATTAAATTTTAAGCCATTTGACGGTGGTTTTGCTCGCATATTTGCTGACAGTGATGCCGCTGCTGCTATGGGTGACGCTAGTGCCTGTGGACGGCGGGAAGCAGAGGCCCTCTTCATGCCTGGTGTGGTCGTTCTGGGGGACGTGCTTTCACCTGCGGAAGTGGCCCAACAGCGGAGTATAAAGAGTGCATTTGACACTCACCTCTACGTACCATCTCCTGCGGACCATAGTGGTGGCCATGGTCTCAAGCGTCCCTGTGACATATACTTCTACGGGATTGAGCGACATGAGTTAACTCCACGGTGTGAAGCGGAACTACGTGTGGCTGAAGCACAGTCACGTCTGCAAGCGCGGCGCCGTTTAGAGAAAATCAAGGCACTTTCGCTCGACTATGGTACCCAGAAATTTGGTGAAGCCTTCGATTCCGCGCAATTGGGTGGAAGGGAAGATAAGCGCCTGTCTGAAATACTCTCAAATGAAGTAGTTCGTTGTGTCATTGAGCAGGCAACGGAGGGGGACCTTCTGTCTGGGTTGATGCAACTTATCGAGCAGGAGCTTGTACGTGCCGAAATCAATAGAATTTTAGGGGGCGATGAAATTTCTCTGGAGAAAGATATGAAACAAGGGGAGGAATTCTTCACAGTGGAGGCTTCACAAGGGTTGAAAACAGGCGGTTTCTTCGGCACTTCTGTGCACGAAAGCCTTACTCGAGAGGACACACTGCTCCGCTACATTGAGGAAGGGCTCTTTAAGATACTCGCGGAACAGCCTGAAGTTGAGGAAGAAAAAGGAGGTGAAAAAAGCGAAAGTGTTGAGGAGGGGGATAACAAGCGCGAGGAAAACGAAAAGGACACACCGCAAGAAGTGCTGCTCCCATTGCCCCCCCTTAGCACTGCAGACTTGGACAATACCGTCCCCGAAATGGGCCCGCAGTGGGTGCATGAGGTTGTGCGAGCTGGCGACGATCCACTCAGATCACCAGCAGGGGAGGTGGAAGCAGTAAACGACAGACAGCTGCGTGAGCAAGGCGTCGGTGAGCAGGACCAACAACACCAAGCAAACAACGGTGGCAATAGCAATCTCACTGAAGATTGTGCGGGAGGTGGTGCAGAGGAGAAATCTGCTGTTGTCGTGGCAGTTGAGGGTGCTGCGGGAGACACCACCATTGTCTCTGAGAAGAATGGAGGCGGCAGCACCATTAAAATAATTCTCGATCTAGCGTCAATAACACAGTTCGTAGCTGCGGCGAGACTTCAGCCGCGTGAGGTGGAGCCCGTAGTAGAGCATTTGTGTGTACCACCGCCGACCATGCAGGGCCTGCGGGTGATGTCCGAGGAAAAGAGGCTGTCTTGCTCAACAGAGGATGAAGCACTACCTCTTGAAGCCATTAATTTGCCACCTGTGACGATTAGCTACGCGGGATCCCACGTGCATGTCGGGAAGGCACCGATGCCGCCGCGCGGAGTCCAGCTGCTACACGAGGAGATGAACAATCTTCCGACTGTTCAGCCCTCATGCATTCCACTTTCCCCCCCGTGTCCGCAACCGCACTCCACCCCGCAGGTGGAGGTGGAAATTCCTCCTACCGAGAATAAAGGTGCGGCTCCCATTGACCGACTTATTGAGGCATGCAGTGTTTGCGAAGAAAATGAACACTTTCGAAGACACATACTTTGGCAACAGGAAGAGACGTTGCGATGCTCGCTGTACATGATTTGGGATTGGGAACGTGAGAGCAGGGCCCGCCTCACCGTGGAAAGGGCGCAGCAGGAGAGCATGTTGGAAGCTATGCTTGATGAAAGGTTAGCGGCACAAAAGCAGCACGAGAAGGCAGTCACAAGTTCCCCTCCTCTTCTTCCCAACCCCGTCACATCCGCTGGCCACTGCACGACCAGCGACGAGGAGGGTCCTCGAGTTCCAGCTGCAGCCACAATTCGCGATCCCATTACGAAGTTTATCTTCGAATGGATGCAGAGGTTTAGCGATGACGAGCGGGAGAGGGCATCCAAAGAGAACTGTCAAGGATCAGTGGAGCCAACCATGGGGGACCGGGCTGCGTGTGCGAGAGAACAGGCAGCCCCGAGAATCGCAGTTAGCAGGATGCTGACGAGCGACGGTGAGCCGCTGGTGGAGGATATTCGGAGAAGACTTATAATGGAGATCGATGAGAACGATGACTCCTCTTGGCTCTCCTCTGACCATACGAGCAGCCTTACCGAAGATGGTGGTGCACGCTTCATACTGCAACGTGGACGCTTCGGCTCTCCGAATATGTTTGCGGTGACATCATCGGTCACCTCTTCCCAGTGGAAGGATCGCATTGGCTTTAAACCTTTCCCCCCTAACGGTGAGTCCACTTCAAAAACCACAGAAACGACCCGGTATTCCTCATCCTTTCAGGGAGAAGAAGAGCGAATGAGGTATCGTCTCGACACTTCACGCGGAAACTCCCAAAAGTCGCGGAGCACGCCAACAGCAACGACGAAATCGAGCAGCAACTCTGCGATGCCGTCAACCTCAACGTCCAGTGGTAATAAATCCATAAAGCCGCAGGGCGGGACTCAGGCGGAGTCACTGAGTGAGACTCTGCTTCGTCATCTTAATTTTGAGCAGCCTTCAGAGCACAAGTACCGATACACAGCGGAAGTCCTGCGAAAAGGAGGCACATAGAAAGTAATGGGCCACGCCAAGGGCCGGATTCAGTGAAATGTACCATGTGATTACTCATGGAATAATTTTATTTCTTCTTGGGGTGAAATGTACTCACCATTTGCGGCTATCGCTTTCTTCTCTGTGGCGGTCATAGGAAGAAGGAGAACAACAAAACCGCATGGACGACCGACATTCATACGGCTACAGACCCACGGCTCCTTCCGTTTATCCTGCAATTTCATAGTTTTTAACGTTGTATCATGGGTAAAGGCTTTGTTTTTTCGCTTGTGGGGTGCGCATGGGCAGTTATGTTCGTATTTCCTGTTTGACTGCTTTTGCTTTTGCAATTGGATAGAAATCGTGTATACATGGATATATTTACTCTCTTACATCCCTGTTCATTACCATTTAACGTGTTTCGCGTGATTAGAGGAAAGAGAACACCACATGGAACAACAAGTTTTTGTTAGTCGTCCACCTCTCGGAACCTCAACAGAGGTACCGGAAGGGTTCGGGGTGGACAAGAGTGGTGTTGGTGTAGCGGTGCACAATGGCGTAGCTAACACGAGTTTTAATGCCGTAACGGTTGACTCAGAACAATCATTAGAGTCTACTAACTCAGAGTGGGTCGATATCTACGGTCGTCGTGCGTCGCTTGGTAGTACCTCGTTGAGGAGTAACAGTAAGGCACATGTACCTGTGGACAGCAGGTCAGTAATAGCCGGGTGTGGAAGGTATCCATCAGAAGAGTGTGAGGAATCGCTGCTGGACCACACACGGTTGTCAACGACGGCAACTTCTGATGACATGGACCTGTACTCCTCACGGCAATTCCCTACCCTCACACGGGGGAGGTATATGTCCCTCCCAGTTGAGTCTTGTACGCAGAGTGCGGCTCAGGCTGTAAGGAATAGCGAACTGGCAACCTCATTCAACGATAGGAGCACCTATTGCTCACGATGTTTGTCATGTCCAGAGGAAGGCGTAGCTAAGTTTGAGGAAGACCAGGCACCATCACCCTCTTTTCACGGGGATAAAAAGTTGTTACGCCCTCTTAAGGAAATTCGGGGTTCAGGCGCATCTCCAATGGCGTGGAAAAAGGGCCGCGATGCCTTAATAGCGGAGCTCGAGAGACGAAAAGGCTTCCTCCAGGCCCAACTGGAGTGGCTGCAACGGGAGGTTTCAGCGTGGAATATTTTTGCCCTCGTGCGTGCGTGTAATACAGCAGAGTTGCAATACTTACTCGAGAGGAAGATGGTGGATGTCAACCGGAGGGATTATAATGGATGTACGCCACTCCACGTGGCAGCGCTCGGGGGCAATGAATCTGTTGTGCGTGTGCTAATATCGTTTGGTGCTGATATCACAGCGTTTGATAGTAGTGGTCGAACACCACTAGACTGGGCGGCAGAGAACCGACACAGCAGTGTGTGTCGACTCCTGACAGCCCTGACGAAGGATCGGCATGGAAGAATGGAGCCCCGACAGGACAGTTTTAGCGGTGAGGTGGAAAGTAATCCAACCTCTGGGGAGCATCTCAGCTCACGGAACGGGGACGTGGAAGTTGTCAGTAAGTGTGCAGTGGGTGCGGCAAAAGAAAACTCCTTCCCACCAGTGAGCGGTATTATGAAGGGAGGATACAGTTCACTGCAGTCACACGGTAACTGTGACTTGATGAGCGAGAAGGAGCGCCAGCCGCCTTATGAGGACTCACCGGGTAACAGCTTTTACTACTCTTCCCTTCCCCCTGACATGGTGGCGCAGTACCGTGCAGAGGAGGCCGCACGTCGAGCGGAGGAAAAAAGTGAAGAGGAATGTGATGAGAAGGAAAGAGAAAGAAAGCAGGAAGTATATAATGGCTCCTTAGAAGACGTTTCTCAGTACTGTTCGAGCTACACCACCGTGTCTGACACCGTGTCGCTTATCGTGTGCATGGTTGGTTTGCCTGGCAGAGGAAAATCTTTTATTGGGCGTCGCATAGCACGGTACCTCAACTGGAAGGGTGTTCCCTGCCGAGTGTTTAACGTTGGTGACTACCGTCGCAAACTCCTTGGTGTGGAGGACACATACACGCCCGATTTCTTCAATCCACATAACGCGCAAGCAAAGCAAATGCGCGAGAAGATGGCAGCCATGGCATCCGTCGATCTGATTCGCTTTGTCGCCCGTCATCGACTTGCCTGTGGTGTGTTCGATGCCACAAACACGACTAAAGCACGTCGGAAGTACCTTCTGGAGTACTTTAGCACAGAAGCAAGGAATCACAACATCAATTGTAAGGTTATATTTATTGAGTCAATATGTAATGATCCGAAACTTATCACAGAGAATATACTTCGCGCAAAGTGTGGAAATGACGATTTTAGGCACGTTACTGATACAAGCGAAGTCATTGCTTCATTTAACTCCCGCATTGCGGAGTATGAGAAAGTTTACGAGCAAGTTGATGTTGATGAGGGGATCAGTTTTATCCGTATAGTCAACGTAAAGCATCACATTGTTCTTCACAAGCTTCCCTGCGGCTTGGCGAGTCTTATTTCTTTTTTTCTGTTGAATCTCCACCCCGTGGCACATCCAATTTTCATTGCTCTCCCTGGTGAAACGGTTGGAGACAAGAAACACATCTACGGTGGTGATGGGCGGCTCACCCCTCTTGGTGAGCGCTTCGCGGAGTCGCTAAAGGATTTCATCTTGGAGCGTGACGTACCTCACATGGTTGTGCTACACGGAACAAATCCAAGTGTGATGAGGACGCTGCGGCCGCTCGGAGCGACACTCGAGGGAGAAAGCAGTGATGATAATGGCAATGGATCTAGGAAAGGCATACTGGGTGGCGGCTTAACCGCATCATCAAGGGAAATACTGTGCCCATTGCCAGGACTTGACAGCATCAATTGTGGACGGTTCTGTGGGCTGACGGTTAAGCAGGTCCGTGACAGGTACGCTAACTTGTACAAGCTTCTGTATGCGGTCTCGCCTGTGGGGAGCGGCAATTACCTTTCTCCAGAGGGAACAGGCGGAAAGTCAACAGATGGCCCCAATGTGAGCGGCAGCGGTAATGAAGGGGAGGGAAAAACGTGCCAGTCGGAGTTGCGAACGACAAGCCCCAAGCAGCTTGACCTGGAGGAAATTGAGAAGTCCAATGGTGGCATCGATCGCTTCCTTCATGTTCCCAACGGTGCTGACCCACGGCTCTCGTATTGTGTGCAATTCCCCAACGGTGAGAGCTGCCGCCAGGTGAATGTTCGGTTGGAACAAGCACTGATGGCAGTTATGCGAGTGAAGGCGCCGGTGTTTGTGGTTGCCTCCGCTGCCCCAGCGCAGGGCATCCTCGCCTTCTTCGCCGATGAGCTTCCGGAAATGGCGCCAGCGCTACGGCTCCCATCACATGCTGTTGTAGAAATTGGTGTTAAGGGCGAGATAACGGTGCACCAACTGGTGGAGCCCTGTGGCCAACAAGGCGGCGGTGCTCGGAGGGCCCATGATACGTGAGGTGTCGGTCGTGGCTGCAAATCAATATCCTCTGATGCGGCGCTATCATCGGCATGAGGAACATTTGTCCCTCATTTGTATACGATAAATAATATACTCATCCGATGATTCTGCTTTTTGCACCGACGAAGTAGTGGAACGTTAGTTTAACGATATATATATATATTACTGTAATCAAAAAAAATTGTTTACTCGTAGTAAATAAGCATTTAATATCAAACTATATGTGAAAGTGGCGGTTTCTGAGTGTGAGTGGGTGTGGAAGTAACGAGGAGTAAACTTCGATGGAGAACTATGCGAAGAGACGGAGGGCAAAAAAGGTACATCGGAAAAGTTTGGGAAGTGAAGGTGAAACGTTTACCGAAAAAGCAGACGCAGGAGGGGAAAATAGAGCGAAGGGATTATTTGAAAAAGTATCATAGTGGAAAACAGAAAAAAGGATAAATGGTGTTAAATATAAGAAATGTTCAAAAACAAACGGAGTAGAGGGGAGATATATCTATCTATCTATATATATATATATAATAGATAGATAGATAGATATACAGATATGCTCAGTATTCATGAACAACATTGAAGTGGCAAAATCCTAACCCAACGTGCCTGCTCCCCACACGTGTGGATGTGAAACGGTCAACTGGGTGCTTTTTTCATCCCTTCCTCTGCATGATCCGTGCGGCCGATGACCTTTTGGTCGTCCTTTGTGCTGTTTAGTCAGATCAATCCACCGTGATTAGTCCAATTTTTTTCTTTGGCACACCCGTTGTTTTTCTTCTGCTTTCACCTTGTGATGTTTGCCTTGTTGTTGTTGTTTGTTCGTTCCTTTTATTTTATTTCTCCACATTTATTTCTCCTTATATCCTCTTCCACTTGCTCTGGGTACCTGTAAGTGTGTTTTCAGCCATTGCTGGCATGCACTTACACACCCAATTCACCTCCAAACACTTTTCTTTTCATTCTCATAAATTCTGCCGCAACATCATTTTTTTTTTTTCATCGTTTGTATCCCCTCAATGCAAATGGAAGAGGAGGGGAAGGAGAAAAACAGGAAAAATTTTGAAGTGTACATGTGTGTTTAGTGTGCAGGCGCGGTAACGTTTTATCGCTATGTTCACCTCTTCTTTATTTTACTGACTTGTAGTCTGATGTATTTACTTATTTTTTCTTCATTCCTCCCCCCTTCCTCGTTCTTCCGGTGTTGTTTGTTACGAATGAAGATCTTTTTTTCCCCACGAAATACTGCTGCGTCGAGAACTCGGCAGAAAGTTTTCTCAGTGTGGTGCGCATTACTCGTCCCGGAAGTGTGCGCGCTGACACCGCCATCCTCCGCAAAAAAGGAAACAAAAGAGGCATACACGTGGAAACTGGTGAAATAAAGCACGAAAATAAAACAGACCAAACGAAACCCTCCGTATCTCTCCACATAGAGAGGAAGAAGAAGAACAGAAAAAAAGGTCGTTGAAAGGGAAATTGTAGCAGCATCTGGTGGTTTTCCAACGATGATCATATCAGAGGGCATCCCCATGACAAATGGCGAGGTGTTTGCGCTGCTGCGTCGGCGTCGCGATGAGCGTAATGCGAAAAACCAACCGTCATTTGGAATGCAGTTCCTTAGCGGCAGCGCTGCTTCACAACCGCAACAACAGCGATATGCTTCAATGTCCGGAGGGGTTAGCTCGGCCCTGAACACTCATACGAACCTTTACTATCCTCCCGACGCATTGCTGCGATCCTGTGATGAGAAAAAAAGCAATGTGGCCCCCGGAAGCTCTGTGAGTCTGCAGCAGTATTTGCGCAATAGTGCCTTGCTTTCCTCGCCAGCGGCATCACACTTAGTGGTACTGCTGACGGAAGTTGGGACACTTCGTTACTTGAGCCGGTGCTCCACCATCAGTGGCGAGAACGGCATCGGTTTATTTTATGGACCCACAAGCATCTACAACAAGCAATCTCATCGCCCCAACAAGTGCAAAAAGGTGAAAGAAGAGATTATTGAGGGCAACCAAGGAACAAGCCCCACACCGTGTAGCCGTCCTCCGTCGCCAAGGCGCATAAAGGAGGAAGAGGAAGACATGCAGAAAGTGAACGAGGAGGGTAACGGGGTCACTACCAACACGGAGTATGATGCATTCATGAGGAAGCTTTTACAATATCGGCCCGGCACCGTTGGACATGTGGAGGCGACAGAGGCGCTCCTGTCGCTATGGGAGCAGCGGGGGCGTTCCAAAGAGAAGGAAAAGGCCCAGAAGGTTCGTTGTGTGCTGCGAGAGTTATTTAACCGGCAGGGGCTCATGGGCGAAAATGCTGGCGAGGCGCGTGTGATTCTAATGAGGAGGCCGATGCTGCCGACGAGCAGCAGGGATCGCGCAGGGAGGAGCAAACACGATTGGTGTTTGCCCGACCCGCAACTCCCCTCGCGATGTTTCTTAACGGTATGCCCCATGCCGCTGGTGATGTACCTTCGGGGCGCTTTAGTGGAGGTGACGGGACGTTGACTAGTGGCGTTGGTGTTGTTGGTGTTGGCGCCTCCCCGACAGTGCAGCGGTGGACGGAGGATGATGTGATGCGTCTCGTAATGGCCCAGCCAAAGACCAGCCTGGATGTGTACAGAATTGTAGACGACATCGAGCAGCTCACAGCAAACAATGATGAGCTCTTGACATTCCTGGAGGAGAGCCTTCTCGAGGTATTCGCATAGCAGCTTTCACATATGCTCGAGGGGAAATGCAGTGTGGGTGCGGAATCCATATGGGGCGGTTGTTGCAGTTTTACAGGAGAAACAAAGACACGTGAGCCCCTCCCGCGTGTTCTTGGCTTTTTGCTCGGTAGTTCTTTGTTGTTAATGGCAATGAAGTTCTTTTACCTGAGCTTAAGAAGGCTGAAGATGAAAAAAAGCCGACTCATTGAAAAGAAGACGGTTAACGTGAACAGTGCTTACAGGCTTTGTATCTAACAGTTGTAATTAGTGCCACCATACCTTCGGCTATGTAAAAGCGTTTTTAACAAGTCTTGCATATCCACTTCACACCAGCACAGAGCGTATATTGAATCCTTCATTTCCTTTTCTCTCTTTTAATTACATCATTGACAAACACAAAGCATCTCCCTCGGTCGACGCGATTGGGAGTGGCCAATACGAGGACAGAGGCTGCAAAAGTAGGTGCGGGGTCCGCTGGGCAGGCACGCACACTGAACTGTACAAACTTGTACGTCTTTCTCGTACAAAGGCACAGTTCCATTTGGGGGGGTGCACAGAACTTGGGCAGGTTGCTGCTGTTCTGTAGAACGGTGTAAAGCAACGCAAACACACACCTCCTTCTCGTGGCATTCTTACTGAGGCATAGGTCGCGTGGAGGCGCTAGGGAAGAGGAAGACTGCTGCACAGCTCATTACGACGAGGAAAATTAATTACCAAATCTCCAGGGGGAAAGGTCTGTACGTTCTCTTAGTCAGGAGTGCCGACGCTGAGTTTTATTCATACACCTTTGTGTTTCGCCTGTGGGGTCGCTTGTCGTGGTTGTTGCCTTCCTTCTTGTGTTCAACACCGGTTCATTGCTGTCTTCGTTGTAGTGGGAGGACGCAATATCGCTGGCGGTGGGACACTGTAAGGGAAGATCAAGCGGTTTTGCGATTTTTCGGTGGCCGGCGCAGATCGCGCGGCACGAAATACCCCACGCTTATTAGTTTCCCCGCTGAATTTAAATCGCCCATTCCCCAGGCTGGTTTAATTTTGAAAAAAAAAAAAGTGAGAGGAAACCATATTTTATAACACCGCTCACGGATTCAGTGACGGCGGACTTGCTCAAGTAAAGAGAGTGAAAAGTCCTGTACGTTATGAATTTTTACAACCGAATAGCTAATGCGTTTACGTGGGTCCGTGGTTCTTCAAAGGCAAAGGGGGATGGAAATCAGGTGGTCCCTGGCACAAAGGGATCTGACGTGGTCAATCGTGATACGAGTAAAGACGAAACGTCAAGCGGTCGCAAGCACCCACAATTGGGTGACGATCGTCCAGTAGCGAGAAACCCCCTCACAGTTTCCACTGAGTGTCAGTCGGCTCATGAACGCCCGTGTCCGCCGCCAGCTCAACGTACAGGCGAAGCCACTAGCGAAGCCCCTGGTGCGGCAGCGGCGAAACCGAGATCGCCCACTGGAAACTCAGTAACCGAGGAAGATGATGGATTCTACTCATTTCTCATCAGCTGCATAGAAGGTGGGACTGAGGATTTACTGCAGACAATGACCAAAACTGACCCTTCTTCCCAACAGAAAAAAGATCTCAAATCAGAGTCCGATTTCCATAACAGATCCCTGGAGAAGAGTCTTACTCCGGAGGCGAAGGAATTGTCGCTGACGCCACTAAAGACAAGCGTGTGGGGAAAGGTTGGCTCCACCGAGTCAGGCTCCGGGATCTCGCAACACCGTGCAGTGAATAAGAACGCCTCGTCATCTGCTGCTCGCTCGCTGAAGGACTACGAGCTACTAGCCTATATCGGTAAAGGTACTTTTGCTGAGGTAACGTTGGCTAGACATCGTGAGACGCATATATCCTACGCGATTAAAAAGATATCCAAGAAGAAGGTGCGGGATGAGGACTGTGTGCAGTGCACATTTACGGAGCGACAGTTGCTTGCATCCTTTTCGCATCCCTTCCTGGTAAAGCTCCACCAGGCGTTCCAAAGCCAAACATATCTTTACCTTGTTCTCGAATTCGCACAAGGTGGGGATTTGTATGTTTTTCTCGAGACGAAGCCATGGATACGCGATATGCACCGTAAGCTACACAAAACAATGGAATGTAGTCACCGGAAGGCGCCAGGATCAGATGCCGGCAGCAGGCTACGGAAGCCCCACCGCTGTCGAAGCCACTGACCTCACTGGACTGTTGTCAGTCCTTGAGACTCGCACCCGACAACAATAGGGCGCCTATACACATCATTGTATTTTGGGCCATTGAGATAGCGCTGGTGCTGGAGTATCTGCACAAGCACGGTTTTGTCTACCGTGACCTTAAGCCGGAAAATGTGCTGATGATGTCCGATGGTAGCGTTGTGCTTGCTGACTTTGGCGTAGCAAAATATCGCGGAGCAGCGGTCGCGAACGAACGTGGCACGAGTGAAGGAAAATCAGATTTTTTTGCAGGCACAACTCCGTACATGAGCCCAGAGGTACTGCGTGGTGAGGAACAGGATTTTCGCATTGATTGGTGGAGTTATGGCTGCATGCTTTTTGAGATGGCGAACGGGCGAAGGCCGTTTGATGCGGATAACCGTTATGACATGGTAAAGTCCATTGCCGAGTGTAACGTCAGGATGCGGCCTGATGACTTCACAGTAACGGAGCTTGAGCTTGAATGGCGTGCGGCGCAGCTGAACACTCAGTATGAGGACTACAAGGCCAGCCACTACTGCGAATCAGCGCAACACGGTCACAAGGAAGATGAGTGCCTTCACGAAGAGCTCGAGACAACCGCTAGTGCTGACGGGAGAAGGGCAGGGAGGTCGGCAGCACAGAGAGATAGCCCACCACCGTCGTTGAACTTCGATGGAACGATTAATCGATCATTATGCGTGGATAATGCCTCAAGTTTCTCCGAGCATGGCGCGCCGCTTGAGGAAACATGGTGGTTACTGAGTGCAGACAGGGCAAATGCAAGCTCCGCTAACTGCAGCAGCCCACCTTTTACGGTCTCCCTCGACGAAGATGATAGTGGACTTTTTAGAAAACATGCTGCAAATGAGCTGATGGAGGCGTGTGCGTTACTGCAGAGTTTGGTTCTTGGGCTCCTCCAGCGCTCTCCTGAGGAACGGCTTTCTGGTGGGAACGTTTTGGGTCACCCCTTCTTTTCATGCCCGTATGTCACGTCCCAACTGTACTTCAAGAACAGTTCACTTGCTGCAGGTTCAGATAGGAAACACCTCCAAAGTCCTACAACCAGCCCCGAGCCCGACTCGGTCTTTCCCCTCCCCTGTAGCGCTGACGACACCGCCTCGGAGAGGCCGCAGGTAGCGACGGGAGCACGACCGCAGAGCTTTTGTTCAATGGAGGGAAGTGGTGCCGAGTCACAACATTTCTCTCGCAGTGAGAGCCGTGGAATCGCCGGCAGGAGCACAGTGACTCCCATCGGTCATTGTTGCGTTCAACAATTCCTCAGCAACTTTCCTTCAGCGCCCGGCATTCTGGCGTGAGCTATTTCTTAATAGGCAAATCAAGGCACCGTTTGTCCCGCAACTTCGTGCCGCCGACGATCTACGTTACTTTCCCAACGCTGTAACGGCAACAGGGGTGCGTGTAGCTGATCAGCAGCGCGCCCTCCGACGCCGGCAATCCCGGTCTAGTCACCGCATATTTAAGGAAAACAAGGACAAGGACACAGAGGGGTATGGATCCACTCTCCTCATGACGGAGCCGTCCGCGCTCTCCACCTCCCACCTTTTTAGTTGTGTTGATGGCGAAGAGGACACTAGGAGCGAAAAGGCTGAGTCGCGCATGTCACTCGGCAGCCCAGCCAAGAAGTTGTCGCTCGCGAGAATTTGGGATTGCAGCACCACACCGGAGGCCCTCTCTCGTGGCAACAGCGGTCGAAATAACAGCTCGGGTAAACGCTACAATTTCACATCAAGGACCAACCGGTACCCTCACAGGTCGTCCATCGCTTCGCCTTCACCAGCCCTCGTGAAGTCATTATGTGGTGTAGAACTGGATTATGAGTCACATGACGAGGGAAACGTAAGTCTCAAGTCGTCCCTGAACACAGAAAGCAATAGCACCGCTAGGTGTGATATAGTGGGAGATGGTGGAGAAGATGTCAAGAGGCAAAAATGCGGGGCATGTTCGACATCGGAAGCGCACCCAAAGTTGCGAGACAACCCACCACACGATTCCACCATCACGTTCCTCGAAGGGGAAGAAACCAGTTCACTAACAGCTCCTATTGCAAGGGTTTGTGTAATGTCTGCGGAAGAAACTCAGAAGATTGCAGTGGCTGCTTCCAACCTGCCCGTGGAAACTTCCATTGTGAACAGGTTCGATGCTTCCGAAACGGTCACCTCCTCGCACTGCTCCTCCAGAACCATGAGCCCCACGCGTGGGATGGGTAGTGCGAGCTCAGACGAGAAGATGCACCACCCAGTGGGGGCTCTGTGTGACACGCTTACGGGTGTGGCGTACGACGTGGACGACTACGTCCCCAGTTGCTCAAAGGAGAGGGGATCTGTGCTGCGGAACAGAACAGGTATCCCGGCTCATCACTTTATGGATGACTATGCTACTGAGCATAGTTGCGAACAGATCGCACATCAACGCGCATGTTTTTCTCGAAGCGAAGCGGGACTTATTGATCGTCCCCTCCCTGCTGCACGGCAGCTTCCCCTAGCTGCAGGTCAAACACAAAGTAGCCTGAAGATGGTGAGTAAAGGGGCACCACTGACTGCCTGCGGCAATGTCGAGGTAAAACCTGCCGCGGGGTTGAACAGTAGTTGCAGCTCCACAATCTCGCTTAATCTGCCGTCGCAGGGAATCGACATGCACCAGCCCTTTTGTGCGCCCTCGGGAAGCGGTGTTCCCGGCCCCGAGGGCGCTGTGGGCAGCAGCGGCTCGCAGGTGGACAGCTCAGTGCCCGCGGGCGCGGCTGCCGCTATGCCACATTTTCTGGATTTCACGTATAACGGTAACAATTGTGGTACACAACTTCTCGGCGGGGCGGGTGTTTTCCAAAGAACGTAGTGCGAATCTTACCGTGTAGACCGGTAAGAGAGCAACAGGACTGTGTCCGATTTCGTTCGTGTGAAGGGGAGGCAAAGAGGTGGAACGAGCCGAAATAAATTAAGGTGAGCATTATGTAGGTCTACCCACTTCCTGGTGACCGAAAAGGGGCCGCGTAGATCACTACTTTGCTATTTTTTTCTTCCTTTGTTTGCCCATTCTTGTTTTGAATGTATTTCTATTGAGATATTGCGTACCTGTTTGCTTCGGAAAGCGCTGTGTATATAAATACACATCGTTGTCGTTTTGTGGGTGAACTAGATGTTGTGGCAACATGTACAAACGACGATTCTGTTAGTACCAATTCATATTCGATACACACGGTTTCATATCTTTCACTTTCCCTGTGTTGCAGTACAGTCAGTTTTCGTGGGGTGTCGCTCTCCGTTTTTTTTTCTTCAGTTTCTTGATGGCTAAGTCCCCCCGTTTCTGCCGAGGTGTATGCGCGTATAATGTGCTTCTTTTGCTTTCTGTTGACTTTCTCTTGTCATACACAAGGTAAGGCATCACCAGTCCCTTCATTATTTACACATTCCTAATTAGTACGTTTGCATGCGCCCATGTCGCTAACACGCATGGTGGTGTGTGGTGGGATGGCGCAGGTGGGGAGTCCCTACCAGGAGCACACACTGGACCTTTTTTCAGTTATAAATCGCTTTTGAAGGAAGACCAAAAGAAAAATAAAGAAGGGAGAAAACCTACCATGAAACAGTCATCGTGTGCGCACAGTGGTAGGAGGAGAAATAGGAAAGAAGAGAAAATCTTGGGTGGCAGGGCCAACTTCCCGCAAAACCAC
Source organism: Trypanosoma congolense (assembly GCA_002287245.1). Taxonomy (NCBI): domain Eukaryota; phylum Euglenozoa; class Kinetoplastea; order Trypanosomatida; family Trypanosomatidae; genus Trypanosoma; species Trypanosoma congolense. Next base: position 502,760 of record NHOR01000125.1, on the reverse strand, counting down.
AGAAGTTAGTCTTCCCGCTGCGCCTCTATGATTCGCGTCTTCGGGTCGTTTATTGTGCTGTTGCACTGTGCAATATAATTGTCTGCGCGCCTCGGTTTTTTAGCGCATCCCGCATCCACTTATGAAACTGTTGCTCGTATATCTCCCTGTTAGTCCCGAATATTATTTATTTCACTTCTTATCCGATGATCAGCGCCCGTCTAAGTGGGCCAGCAAGTCATATAAAAGAGGAAGGGTAACGCAGGATATACCACCCGGTGTTAGAGCCTCCTTCTCTCTCCTCCGCCCACCGCTCTTCGGTGTTGATATTTAAACATTTGTGTGAGTTATAAAGAGTAGGGTGTGGAATCGGGTTAGTAATTATTATTGTTATTAATCATTATTTGAAAAGAAAAGAAAAGAAAATGGCCACATTGCCTGTTAGCTTTATGGATGCAGTGCGTAAACGGTACGGTGCTCCTGACGACAGCGCAGAGTACAGTGCGGAGTCGTTCCTCGTAGGTGATGCATCGAGACGCCGCAACAAGAAGTGGGAATTTGTCGGGATGGAACAGACCCGGCAGAAGCAGGCGAACCATTCCAAACTTACGCAAGTGGCCCTGCGCGACATGAACATCACAGTGGCAGAAAATATACCGGGTGAGCTCACGCAGGCGGCGCTCCATAAGCTGCAGGAGGTGGACCTATCGGAAAATCCGGGGCTGTCCATGCAGGAGGTGAGCCTCATGGCGCGGTGCCTCCCCGTGCTAACAGTGCTTCAGCTCTCGCATAGCCCTGATCTGTTCCGCACACAGCAAAGCAGGTGCAACACAAACAGCTTCTCAGTGCGCCGAATTTGCGCAAATTAGTGCTGAACCACGTCGGGGTACGTTCAATATGGCAAATGCGCGCCGTTGTACAGTTGCCCATGCTAGAAGAGTTACACTTGGACAATAACGGCATTGAAAGGTTGGTTCTGTTTGCGGATGATGAGGAAGTTGCATACCAGGCTTTTCAACAGTCCCGCAAAACGAGCGACAACACTGACAGTGAACGGTGTGAGTGGTTTCCCAAAGTTAACACACTGAGTCTCGCTCAGAACGAGTTATCATCCTGGGGTTCCGACAGCGGTCTTGAGGAGGTCATCACTGAGGCATTCCCAGGGTTGAAGCGCCTCTTCCTAACGGGCAACCGTATGCCAAACCTAAGCATTGGGACTGATAGCAGTAATAGCACTGAGGATTTCAAGAGCGACTTAGTGTCTTTAGATTACGCGTATCTCCGTCCGCTCGAGCTCCTGTGCGTCAACGAAAATATAACCCTAACCGACACGTGCACACTCGACGCGGTGCGGATCCTCTGCCCTCATCTAACAACTTTTCGCATTACTTACAGCACAATGTTCCCACAATGGAACGAAACACTTGGTCGCATGTACGTTGTGGCATCGCTCCCACTGTAACCACGCTTAATCGCGGGCAGGTGCGTGCAAAGGAGCGACTCGATTCGGAGATATTTTACATACAGCGAGGCATGGCCGCCCGCCAGCAGAAGGAACAGAGTCAGGAAACCGGCAACGCCCCTCAAGGAACATTACATTACCCACTGCTCGATGTCCTGCGTGAGAAGCACAAGGACGTCATCACAGTTATCTACCGTGAAGGCGAAACCGCCAGTCACGACGGCACCATGCACATGATGTTGAACGTAACTCTGCGCTGCGATGGGTTTGAGGAGACAAAGAAAAGGGTCCCCAGTTCAATGACTGTTGGAAAGCTAAAGGCACTTGTGCGAGCAGTGTACAGTGTAGCACCGTCTGACCAGCAGCTGTCGTTTATGTCAGGCGACAAAGGCGTGGTGGAACCGCCTACTAAACTTGATAACGAGTTGCAGAGTCTTTCATTTTATGGAATGTGCGATGGTGCCGTGATTTTTGTGCTAGATGCATCGCTTCGCCGCTGAAGGTAACGTCTTGGTGAACGTGGCCGTTGTCCAGTGGGTGGATACCCGCAATATTTGGTTAATTCCCGCTCCTCTTTCCTCTAGATTCCAAGAAAGTGGTTTTGGAGGTGTTTCATCAAATGGGTTTGTTGATGCCCTCCTTATATAAGCACCTCGGGTAATGCAAGCAGACTGCTACACGCCCTATGAGTGTAGTGTGAAAATAACAGGATTGTGGTCTGTTACCACACACATTTAATGAAATTACCGCATTCTTTAAGCGTAAAAAGGTGTGTGTTGAAATTTTTTTACCTATTTTTCTCTTTTAGTGTTTATTTACTTCACATGCTTTACAAACTTCTTTTGGCTCTTTCAAACTTGTTTTCTTACCTATACTTCCAGTGCTGTGTAGTAACGTAGCTAACTTCACACACTTCGCCGTAGTGTGTGTGTGTAATGCAACGAATAATTAAGTCCATCTATTCGCCGAGTAGGTGCTTCGGCCTGTGCTCCAGACCTCAAATGTTTACTCTGCCAACACTGCTACAGAAAATCACCATCTCCACCAATGAGGCAGGCAACAGGGAGCATGAGAAGAGCGTGAAGGGTCGTTCTCAGCGCCGAGGTGGTGTTAATAGCGGCGGTGGCGGTGGGTTGGTGAAGGACCGATACCCGCCCGTCACCACTGATCTGAGTGATCCGCGGCGGCGTCTGGCACTTTTGGTTGATGCCTCAGGCGTAGAGCCACGGGTATTTCGCAATACCATTCTTCCAGCAGCGCTGAAGGTTGGTACGCCAGTTCTAGTGCGCATTTTCGCGGTGCAACTGAGCAATGAATGGGAGTCTCTTGTGGCAGGCAGTGGGTCGGCGAGAAGAGCTCCGGAGGCTGATGTCACTGATGACTCCCCGGGGGCCGACACGGGGTCGCGTAATTCTGGCGAAGCGGGTGGAGACATGGGTGGGGTGACTGGCACTTGGTGCCCGCCAGTGGAATTCTTCAGGGTTGAGAGGTTCATACCTGTACCCATGCAAATGGAGGCTGACGCCAATCATATATTCGATTTTCGCCAGCAGAACAAGATCGAGGCGGTGTGTTTCATCTGCAACGAAGTAGATCGTGGAGTCTTTGAAGGTTTTCTCTCAAATATTGCCGGGCACGGTTTCAACCAGTATGTACTGGATGAACTCGGTATGGCAAAGGAGGTGCTTGAGGATGGCCGCTCTGCTGATGGAAGCCCGACGCTATGAGGACGCTGTGCAGCGGTGGCTAAGGGGCAACGTACGAGTGAAGGCGAGTGCAAAGGAGTGAGGACGCAGGAATGGGGAAAACTACGTAGATATGCTGATGGTAGTATAAGGAAATCAGGCCCCGTGCCACATAGACCTGTAGCAGCTTTTGTGTTGTTCTCCACGCAAACATATATAGCGACTGTAAGGCGGATGAAACATAGCGGTGGTTGGAAAAATTGCCGGCACCCATCCTTATCTCCGAGGTACTTAACTTTCCTGCGCTTCATTATTCTTTCTTGCTGCCTGCCCTTTTATAATCTGCTTCGAGTAAGCATCCTAACACAAAAAAAATGAGTACGCGCACAACAAGCGGCATTAGTTACAGTGCTCCAAGGCAATTTTATCGCATTGCACATGCTTATCTTCCTCTCCTCATGTATCAATACTGAACGATCGCAATAATAATAATAATAATAGTAGTAATAGCAGTACCCATTATTAGAAAATGGGGTTTGTTGACCGTGGTGGCGGTCGGGAAGCGAAAGGAGCGAGCCTACGCCACTCCAAGAAAAATCCTGGCGCTCCAGCCGCCAGGAAGGCCTCATCCATGAAAGTGCAGCCACTTGTGCGCGTGGAACCGGACCCACCCGCTTTTAACGAGACAATGAAAAATGTTGACGCCTCCGTCGCCATCCTCTCCCGGAAGTTTGGGACAGGATACAGTGAGGTGCTACTCAGAGCAGCGAGGGAGGGCGGTGTGGCGGCGACACTTGCATGGAGCGGAAACTTTGAACAGCAGGAAATGCTTATTGAAGCGTGTCGACAGCACAATGCCGCGGCCTCTGTGCTAGCAGGGGAAGGCTGTGGAAAGCTCTATTGTTTAATAGGCGTGCACGTTGACAGCGTGGACCGCACACACAAGCAACAACAGGAAAAGTGGATGGAAAGTATATCCACGTGGCTGCGGCATCAGGAGGTGCTCGGGGTGCTTTCTGGACTTAATCTCTCTCGAGACTGTGGAACGCACTTTGCACAGGAGTGTTTGTTGAAGGAGCTTTGGTGGAAAGCGGGAGAGCTGCAGCTTCCAATTGTTTTACATATCTGCCCCCATGACCACTCGGCAGCGTCGCCGGACACGGAAGCTGAGAACGGAGGAGAGGACGAGTCAAGTGCAATCTTAGAAACTAGCAACATGACTGTCGACAGAGCTGCGGAGCTCCTTAGTGAGCTACTGCTCGAGTGTGGCGACGAAGACAGGTGCAATAAGGGGGGCGAGGCGACAAGGAAAGGCCCTACCGCTGTTGTGCTATATAGCGGCTTGGGGCATTAAGTTGTTCGTCGGCGATGCGGGAACTCGTCGCTAGATGCACGCCAGAAGACTCTCCAAAGCAGGGGCCTCCGCTACGAGACGAAATGTGCCACCTATTTACATACTAGCGACAGCAGAAGGCATCACAAGAGGTGGCGACACACAGACATACCGCCCATCATTTGTACAAGTGCTGCGCAAGTACGTGAAGCCCTCCCAACTTGTAATCGGAACCGGTTCGCCGTGGAACACGCCGCAGAACATCCCTGACAAATACATTTGTTCGATGCACAATGAGCCAGCCAACATTCGATATGTTGCACTTGCTGTGCACAATGCAATCCGCAAAGGGATCTCGCCAGAGTCTCCGGAACACGAAGAATTTTGCAGAACTGTACGTGAAAACTTTCTTTGTGTATTTTTCAGTTCATCTTCCTACAGTAAGAATCAACAACAACAACAACAAACTACGCAGTTGAATGAAGTACAGAAAAGTGAACCAGTAGGAAGACACTCAAAGCCCCCCGTGTATTTTGATCCATCCATACAAACATCAACCGATGCGATGAATTCGTCGCCTGAATCAACACGGTATTATTTATGTCTAAAGTGCCGAAGGAAACTCTTTCATGAACGTGCGCTTCTTACTCATCCACCAGATGCCGCGCGGGCCCACTTTGTAGGCAAACAGTCGGTGGCAGCGGGGAGAAGTGATGGAAAAGGCAAGCGTCAGCCGGCAGTGGGCTCGTGCGACAGCGTTTGTTTTCTTCGTGTTACTGAAAACGAGGATGGTGAGTGGTGCGTAGAGGAAAGCGACATTGTGATACATCGCGCGAACGCCACCGTTAGCTGCGGCGGTTGTGGCTCAAAGCTCGGTAGTGCGGCTGACAGCTGTTCCTGTCCGTGTGGCTGTACCATCGCAGGGACCACTGCTAGGCTGGTTGCCGCAAAGGTAGAGGCCCCGATTGCGCCTAGGGCCGGCGGGGATCTTGACGAACTCCTCCTGGAGGCAGCACGGGAGCGGGAAATGCTTCAACTTGAGGCAGTTCAAGGTGGCGACGATGCTACGGATGAAGAGGGAAGGAAGGCAAAAGAACCAAAAAAAAATGTGAAGGCGAATAACCGGTCAAACTTCACGCACTTCCGCAACAAAAATTTTGCTCCCAAACAGAGTAAAATCCAACACGATGCTGACAGTGACTTTGCCCGGAGCGGCTCCGTTGACGGGGAAAGCGGTGGGTGGGAAACAATGGTCTTAACAACGAGAAAACTGCTGAAGCGGATTCGTAAGGCATAAAGGGCGTTGCAAGCAGAAAAAGAAGAACATCAAGCGGAACACCTGTTAGTCTCCTGGAGATTGAGCAATTGTGAAAGTCAACACGTGATATAACTTTTTACGCATCGCCGATAGTTGAGTCCTTGTGTTCGTACGATTGCTTGGGTGATAACGGTTCTGTCACGCATTTATTCCACATAACCCCTCCGCTTCGCCCACCGTCTCTTCTCCCTTATCCCTCCGACCTCCAGCTCTTCCACACGAATTTTCATTAGCTTGTACCTGCCGTGTGTCTCCACTACACTATGTCTGGAAACGAATGCAGTGCAACTGTCAAGGGCAAAACGCCATCGTGTAAGATATGTTGCGCGTGTCCCGCGGAGCGTCAGGTGCGGGATGAGTGTACTCTTCTCAAGGGAGTCGATGCCTGCCAGAAGGAAGTGGAGGCGTTCTACAAGTGCCTTGTTCGTGAGGGTTTCGATGAAGTCGAGGTGGCTCGGCTCCGAAAAAGTGCGAGAAACTTTTAGACAGCACTTGGTCATTATAATCGGACGAAAGGTGGAGGAGAAGGCGAAGAAGTTCTTAAAGTTGAGTGAGTCCACCATACTCACGTGCAGAAGTGAAAATCTACGTCATAAACAGCATTATCGTATAACGTCTCGCTGGTACGATTTTCGTAGTGTTATCGAGCAGCGGGCAGCTTCACACATCAATATGGGTACATGATGCACATTATAATACCGAGAACATGAAAACACAGAAATGTGCACGGGAATTCTGCCTGGATTTTTTCTTCTACTTGTAGTAATACAGTTTCAGTACTGCATTTAAGTGTGCTCTCAACCACATTTCTGTGGTGCATGGTTCAACTGGTCCCTTCTTCAACTCAGTTATGCTTCCATGTCTTTCAACACTCACACTACACGATTAGACACCTCCCCTTTCTTACTTGAAGGGTACACACTGCCGGTGGTCGTCCTTCGCTTTCCCCGCAGCACATGGAGAAGGACCCCAGCTCTTCCCCACAGGATTCAAAGCAGCAGAAAAGTGTTGTTGTGTTTCCATACTTTCGGGACCGTCTCGCGTGCGATCCGTTAAATTTCTTTTGCGTGTATGGAAACTATGAGTTTAAATGGGATTATACGGTAGAAGAGGCTAGTACCAGTTTGTTTAGACTAGTTGACAACATGATCAGTGCCGTGGACGCTGCATTCCGCAAGGCAGTGGAGCATTGGGAAGCGCTGCCAATCATAACAAAGCGTTCCCATGCACTGCGAGAGATAATATCTCATCCGGCAATACACATAAGTAGTAGTTTTCTTGCATCCGCTTTGAGGAAAGATAGCAGCGCACCCCCGGGAAGATGCGCCTCTGCGGTCGAGTCGCGGTCATCATTACAGAGCGGCCTCCTCAACACAAAAACCCACAGGACCACCGGACAAGCCTTGGCTTACTCAGTCGAAGACCGTCATTTTCGCACACAACTAGCCGTTCCTCTGTGCGGGAGCGACGTGAGGAAGATGAGGAAGTAATGGCGGATTTATTAAAGCAGTGGGATCCCCCACTGAACGCCCCGCGGTGCCGCATAATTTTAGATGTTGTAGCGTCGCGCAAATCCCTCGGCGACGAACCGTATAAAAGTAGGCCATACCGGCTGGGGCAAATGGTTTTCCGCTATGTGCAGAGGGAGCACTCAGCCAAGGTGATGTCGACCTTTGTGGGGATTAGTGACAGCGGCATGACACTGCTCGGAAGGGATATTCTTTTCCCATACCGTGCCACTGGCGCCTCCAGCAGCAGAAGAAATGATGTACTTTCGCACCACGGTTCGATGCGGGTGGGTGGGTTATCGTTGGGGGATTGCGTGACCGGTGGGTCTGGCACCACCGAACCCGGGTTTGCGGGGTCGTCAGGCTATCTTGGCAACTTCATCGCAAACATGGAAAAGGCACTTCAAACTACGATTCCCCAACCCCGCATGGTGACAGTGCCACCATCTAATGTTGAACGAGTTGACAATATTCGGTTGTTGGCCTGTTTCCCACCGTTAGATGAGGAGAGATTTAGCCGTGCATTATGTTAATGGTGGTCGCAGTGGTCAGCAGCTCCTGCGGGTGTGCTGTTGACGTTGTACCCATTTGTATTGATCTCGTGAAAGAGAATGTGTGGTGAGGAGGGGAGAGGCGGTGTTGCTGGATGTGCACTTGGGGCTGATGTACTACATGAAATCCTGTTTTGGCTTACGGTAGGTCAGAGCAACGTCTTCCTTTTTTCTTCTTCCTATATTGGCTTTATTCCCTTCCGTTGTTATATGTATATATATATGTGTGTGTGTATCCTTTGTATTTCCCCTGTCTTTATCCTCCTTCGCAATTCTACAGACAACAAAGTAAAGGAAAGAGAGGCGACCACGTACGCCTGTAGTATGCCGCGTCGCTATCGCTGTTGTTACTAGCAAAGACTAACATTGTTTTCGTTGTTTCTGTCGGCCCGGGAAAGAGGAGGCGTGATGCGATCGTTTGTTCCCAAGGGGGCTGTTGCAGACGTGCTTCTGCGTGCCACTGTGGGACGTGTGACAACTCCCGCGCGATGGATGTCTCTCTCACAGCTGGCAAAGGTATTCGCGGAGCTGAGTGAAGCAGACGGAATGCAGAAACAGTCCTCGTCCGTTTCGACAGGTACAACACAGAAAGCCGTCACGCAGGGTGTTCAGCACGACAAAGAAAAGGGTGATAGTAGTGGATCAGCGCAGGCGGTTGCAGAGCAAGGTCAAAATACCAGGGTCTCAAAGGGGCTGAAGGAAAACGATAACATCGTTACTTTTTCAACGATGTACCGTGACTCACTTTACGAGCTCTCCGGGACTCAGCTGGCGACCAGACTGGAGGTGAGTGCAAAGGAATGCACCATGGCCACATGGTGCAGTGCCTTGTTGAAGTGTGGCGGCGGCTCCGCGAGGTTCCTCCGGCACAATGTCCCATTTCTAACGCAGAGGCGGAGAAGAATACCAGTGTAAATAGTTGCGGCCCTACTCCTGCATTATCGAAACCGTACTTCCGAAGTGACCATCTTCTGGAATGTGTATTCCGTACCCTAGCAAAGGCAAACCTCGACAGTATTCAACACACTTCCGCTGCAGCTTGTTTAGTGGAGGGTGTTGAGGGCGGGGCATGGGTTTCGGAGCTGAGTGACTTGTTGTTGCAGTGGTTGGCAGCTCGTGTGGCGTGTTTGAGCCCGTCCAGCAGCGCCACGTTTCTTCACCTGATTGCACAGCAAAAGGTGCTGCATGCGGACGCTGTCCTGCAAACTCTGCGTGATAATATTGAGGTGTATCTAACAGGAGGGACGAAGCACGGCATCACACACTCAGTGAAAGAGAGCGCTTACTCTGCTACAATTAGCGCCCATCCATGTTCTGGAAACAGTGGTGAGACGTTCGGCATAAACAGCTACGCAGTGTTGCTGGATGCCATCGCCCGCTGGCAGTTGGGTTTCATGAAGCTTTTGAAGAAGACACAATGGCGATGGGCCAGTCAGGGAACTCATGTAAAAACCCTGGTGCCAGTGATGTGGTGTTTGCGATTGAAAGTCTTAAGCACCCCATCCTCAGTGCGTCACTGTACGACTCGGTGATGGAAGGGCTTCTTCGCGGCATACGGGATGGATCGCTGCACCTCACGCGACACAGCTCCCCATCAACATTTCTTTTCCTCACATTGGCACTGGCAAAGATTAAATGGTTTCGACATGACTGCGTTGAGGTTCTTCTTCCACAACTTCATGAAGGGCTTAAGACATTCCCCGGTCAGTTCCTCGGCGTTGTTTTGTTACTAGGGCGGCGTGAGGTTAAGGTGTGCGCGGTGGAGACAACAGAACTTATTTTGCAGAAGCTTCTCAACGCTGTGCAAAGGCGAGGCTGTCGATACAACGCAGCGACAGCACCATCCGAGAAGAGGTACCATAAATTGGATAACACATTCCTTGCAACAATAGGCACATCTCCAACGGAGGTGATCACTAACCATGCTCACACTGCGGATGATGCATCACGTGACACTGAGCATGACGACGACGACGATCTGCAGCTGCTGTCGGGACCAGGTGGCTCCCTTCCTGTTGGGGTCACGGGAGGGCCAACGTCGACAGGTGACAACGTGACAATCATATCTGGGACCCCTGAACAGTCAGTTGCCGCCCCGAAGCCGCTGGGGCACTTCACAACCAGTTTCATTGACATTGGTTCACTCTCAACGTTTCTTGAATGTCTCCACCACATCATATCAACAACGGTTCAGCACTGCCGGCAACATGGACAAGCCGCTAAATGCAGCGAGCTGGAGGCGCACGCAGCAGCATTCTACGAAGCGTCATTAAGTGACGCACAGGCGGGAGTCAAGTCCCTTAATTTCCTAGTGGAACGACCAGGACTCGTCGAGAGGCTTCTATTGACCCTACTACAGACACCGCAGGTGGGTAAACATCCATTTATTACCGAGCTTACCTTTGCGTACGCGACATACATTGGCGGCAAGCGTGTAAGGCATCAAGAAAATGAAAGCGGCGGTATCACCCCCCTGTGGCAGCGGCGGGCGGCCAACGTTATTGACCTTCTGCTAGAGCGCGGCTTTCTGGAGCAAGGCACGTTTGTAATTCCTCGCGAAGTCGTGCAGTTGGCACCACGTGTCGTCCATGCCGTGGAGTGTGAACACGGGCAGAATTCACGTATTGTTCAGCGTGACAACGCACAGATCGGGGATAAGACGAAGAAGAGAGTTCAAGCGAAGACTGTCCTCTCCAGGTTTGCTTCCTTTGCCAGGCAAATGAAGCAGCAGGGGTGAACATGGTGAAGCTAACCAAGGCTGCCTGAAGGACGCAGGGCACTGCGCAGCATTGGATTAACGGAAAAAATGGTTAGCAACGCGGTCTGTTGTCAAAGCTGAAGGAAAGCAGGCGGGTAGCAACGGATAAGGAAGGGGGAGGATTCCGGCGAAACATGTCCGACTACAACATGAAGGCGAGACCATCACTCTCACCACTGCACGGGTTTGGTGTGGCTGACGGTGTGGCAAGGGGTTAGGAAACGTTTTAACGCTTGGAATAATGGAAAGTACAACGAAGGGTGGGTTGTGTATTTAGACATTCCTAATTGTGTATCCTGACATTTCGGCATGTGAAAAGGAGGAAAAGCGCAGAACCCAAGGCAATAATGAATGGTGGACATGAATAGTTTGTTACTCACTGCTTGAAAACTAACTTGACCATGGATCGTTGTATGGGTTGAGTAAAACTAAGCATGAGTATCACAAAAGACACTTTCGCGCGCCAGACAATGTGTGTAGTTTAGTCGTTTCACTCGCCACGCTACCGCGCCATTGCATCTGTAATTAATTCAACTATTATTATTGTTGTTATTGTTTGCATCTCTTCCGTTATTTGTTTCGTGATTGTTATTTCCGTATCATTTGAGTGCCCACTTCCCTCATATTCGTTTTTCTATAATAAAAAAATGCGTGGAAAGCACCTGAGGTATAGCAAGGATCAGTACAACATTTGAACGGCTTTAAGCTTCAACCCTCCTGCCCAAGTCGTAGCGGCATTTTGGCGTTTCGGGCGTTTGAGCTCATCTTCACGTCATTAGCCACACGACGAACACAACAGGGGTGAGGGAATTTAGTAACTTTTAGGATCTCAGACGCACAAAGCAAGGAGGAGGGCTGAGGAAAATAAGTGGACAAAACAACCAAAAGGTAAAAAGAAAAAGAAATATATTCCAAAAAGTTAAAGAAATTGGAGAAGAGCGTTGTTTGCGTTGCGGCGCGTAGGTATCAAGCGCATGTGACTTGGCGGTAGGTGTGATATCGAGCGGAGGTGCTACCCTGATTCATTGTTGGGGGTGATATCACTACTGTCAAATTTCCTTACAGGTGAATTGCTCAATCTGATTATCGCGTTCTTTCCCCATCTCGCAGTTAGTGGTCTGCAAGATGTCCCATATGTCTCTTTCATACCTTCAGCAACTCCAGCGGCTGTACACCCACTTCAGGCTGAACTTCCGCACGTTGATGGATGGCCGCTGCACGGCAGTTGAACTTATCGATGAGGATGACTTGACCAATTGGTACGTGCAGCTACGCTACGAGGATGAAAACAAGGATGATTTCTTTGTCTCACTGAGGATCTTTTTCATGGAGAGGCTGCGGCACATGCCGCTGGTGTTCGTGATTTCCCCTCGTCTTTTTGCAACGTTCATCCATCACGGCGCCATATGCTCGGTGGAGCTCATGGCCCATAAGTGGTCTATGGACGTTGAGGGGCTTTGTTTGCTGCTACACTCGCTGCACAGAACGCTGGACCCGTTTAGCCACGACACAAAAGTAACTGTTCCTGAGGCTCAACGGGGCCAACAAGTTAACAATGACGGCAATGGTGGTATCGATGTAGCGGTGTTGCGTACAGCAGCTTCATCGTCGTACACCCGCGAGGAACATGATGTGGGCGCGCGCCACATTAAGCACTCACATCCGTATCTCTTCAGGGACTACGCTGGCAACAAGAAGCTCGCGACCGAACCGGCAGAGCAAGGCAGAGTAGCCGAACAAACATCAGTAGCAGAGGCCCATCATAGCCGCACTCCCTCTGGGTCGGATGATGAGAAAGCCAGAAGCCATGAAAGAAGGGAAACACCCAAGGAAATTTTGTGCTCACCTGAAGAGCTTGAGCACATGCATTTCACTTCTGAGGTGCTGGATATTTTGTTAGTTGCGCCGCCGTATCCTTCGCGGTCTGACTCTTTGATTTTGGAAGGTACTCGAGAGGTTTGTGAAGGTGCGGCAATCTGCAGGCTACCGACCACACCCGTAAGTGACTCCAACAGTGGTGAAATGGCTTACGATATATCGCTGTCGCCACAATCCACATTTATCACCACGGAAAGAACATCTAGTCATACGTGCGATGAGTGTGCTACGCCAAGCAAAAAGTACACACCAGTGGTAGAACATGCTGCGAATACTGAAAGAACAGCAGTGAACGACGAAGGGCAGGGTAAAATGGACAAAAGTAGCAATGGAGTAGTGGAAAATGGTACCATATGTGCTTTCTGCACTGGTAATAGCAAAACCTGTTGTTGTCCCTTCCTCAGTTTGGTGCTTTGCAGTGATGTCAAAGAATCCACAAGTCCTGATCCTGAAACCGGCAAACGCGCGAGCTTGCTTCAACCATGTGTCATTCCCGCCGGTTGTACGTTACGACTACAAAATCTCAAAGTCCATGCATTGATACGTGTGTTTGGCTCGCTTAAAGTGAAAAATTGTACTTTTACCGGAGGCATCACAGTGGAGAACAGTGGCCATGTGTTAGTTTCACATTCAAAATTGTACATTGACGTTTCTGATATTCATCGCGATGGAATTTTGGTGTTGGATGAGGCGACCTTAGAGCTGGACGAAAGGACTTTGGTAAGGCGATGTGCTCCAGCTCCAGGTGGTGGCACGAGGAAGGACCCCGTTTCTGCCAAATTAGTCCCACAAACCATACTGCACGCGCTTATTTATGTTTCCAACAGTGCCCACTTGAGGATGCGCAACGGCTGCTCTATTGAACCGTACGGCTGCGAGAAAGCCATTTTAGCCGAGCACGACGCCTCCGTTGATGTGTCACACTGTGACATCATGTCGGGTTACGCCAGCGCTGTAACCATCCTTGGCTGCCGGGCATTCTTTGCAAGCACAAGGTTCTTTGGCAATAACCAGGTGGATTTACACGTCTCTGACACTAACCGTATCACAGGCCTCAATGTGGAATTGGGAGGCCTGGTCACGGCCCGGCATTGTCTGGCAGAGTACGTTTATTTTGGCTTTTCTGTCGTTGCTCACTCTGTAGCGCACTTCCACGGCTGCCACGGGAACACGTCGTCAACGGATACACGGTTGATGCATCGTCAGCTACCCTCGAAAACAGCTCCGCCTCTACAAATCACGTGGCGGTGTTCGCATTGAATAGGGCAAAGTGTAGAGTTACAAATGATACAGGATGCCCCTTAACCTTTGCAGAGCGCTGCAGTAAGTTGCTGAGCTTGCGCATTAGAGCAAAAAGAGCGCAGGAGGTTTCACCACCAGCGATGAGTGGAAGCAGCGGCGATGATGTGGAGGAAAGTTCCAATGGCGGGGGTGCCGTTGTTGATGTGAGTGTGGGGTTAGGGAGTGGCATGCCTAGTCCTCAGGTGAGCCCACTCCCCACAGAAGGGCCAGCAGTTAAAAGTTCAACAGACAATGTTGGTGATGGAATGGAATTTGTTTCCATGGCTGAAAGCGCGTTTCCACATAACTTGAGGAAGCAGGAAGAGAGCGCAACAATGGATAGAGGCGCAGGTGGAAAAGATGCAACGGGCTTAATACCCTTATCATTTTCGGGAGGGTTGTTTGGGATGGAGGTCCGCGAGGCGACATTGGAAGCCAAAGGCGTGGTATTGAAGGACAACCGGGAGACATCTGTGTACGTGTATGATGGGAGTAACGTTACTCTGAGAGATGTAATCATGGTGTCATCGTTGTCTTCGTCACAAGGATCATTCGCGGTTAAAGTTATGAACAGCGAGTCAAAAATGGAGTACTGCTTGGCGGTAGATCATACCTTTGGGTTTGTGGCATCCCAGGGGTCTAACATTGCTTGTTTGGAGTGTATGGCTATTTGTGAGGCAAACGGCTTCGTCGTGAACAGTGCCAAGTGTAGTCTGCAGTGCTGCGGAGCGTATACAAATAGCGTGGGTGTGTTTGCCCTCAGCCAATCGAAGCTTCGCATAAACAACACCTCTTCACGGGGGACCATATTATGTGGGATCCCCTGTGTTTTTGAGGGCCGTACGTTTGGATTAGAGAACAGTTCTAGTGATGTTCGGTGTATTGACGTTACAGCGCACAGGGGATCCGATAGCGGGTTTACCTGTTATAAAGGCGGGCATCTCTATCTTGAAAACTGCCGTGTGTCCGCGAATGATGGAGATCCATTTGGGTGGACAGGGGGAAATGGGCAGCTTGTCGCGGCTGGACATGAGGCGCCATGTACGCGGAAGTCGAATGGCTTGGCGACTGCCACCGGTGTTTGGTGCAGTACTACATCTAATCTTGATCGCAACAACTGTGGCGCGCGCGGTAGGGGCGAGACGGTAGCATCACAGCCAGCCACCGTGTTGCAGCGAAGAGCTCAGGTGTTAAGGTGTGGGGTGGTGGTAATTGTGAGGTAGTGGCGTGTGTCGTTCGCAATGTGACGTTTGGCTTTGCAGCGATAGGACCCGACACGGTGCTCAAGGCCTCCCGATGCACTGCACAGGATATTGTTAACGGGTATACGGTGGACGGTGCCAAATGTTGGTTAGACCAGTGTGTTGCTGATAGTATTCATGTTGGTGTTTTTGTGCTCAATCACGCAACGTGTATAGTTCTAAGGGGTACTACAAGGCACTTGTGTACGGTATAGAGAACAGAAATGGCATTGTGCAGGTGGAAGGATGTGTAAAGGTCCGGGGGTTTTCTCGTATTGGAGTCTACATATACGACGGCGCTAGGTTTGACACGATAGTAAAAAGCTTATTGGATGTCAGGATACATGAAGATCCTACCAACCACCAGTCGTCAGGCTACTCGGACACGAGGAAATGTTGTCGAAATCCTTTGTCTCTCTTTCCATTGTGCCTCGCGGTAGACAAGGGAACGGCTGTTGTACACAATGCCGTGTTCGGCCTTGGGACGCGGAGTGGCGTTAGTTGTGGTGATGGGGCCAACGTGTATTTGTATCATTGTGCCGTGGTGTCGTGTAGTGTGGCATTCAACGCATTGCCTGGCTCATATCTGTACATTTCGGACTGCAAGGCATATAACATAGGAGAGCATGCACTAGTTGTGCATAATGGTGCCTTCACCCGCGTGACCTCAGCGAGCGGCCTAACCTCTCTCGGCAAGCTGGAGGATGCCCCTAGCTGTCTATGCGGGAAAGTGGAATTGGCTGGGCAGTGTTACATCGATCGTACAGTTCTTTACCCAAACAGCAGATTTGATGCATGCAACCATGCTGTTCTGTCGCCGCTGGCGTCGGCTGTATTTACAGAACAGCAGCACAGTCCTATTTCTATCCACGACTGGGGCAAGCTCCTTATGAATTCGTGCATCATTTTACTGCAGGAAATGCACATTCATCCGACAAGCAGTGAGGGTGGCGATGCTAGCAGTCCTGTGTACAACTCCCCGGGGGTAAGGACTGCTATTTTCGCCAAAGGACCAAATGTGTACGTTCAATTGCTCGATGTTACGCTTCAATGCGTCGAGGGAGTGAGATTCAACGAAAATGAAGGTGTTTCTCTCTCCCAACAATCACATGATAACGAAGCAAATCAGATCACCGCGAATGAACATGCTGGGCACAGCATCCACCAGTACACAGCTACGTGGTACACACTGGAGCTACTTGACGGTGCAACGGGCGAGGTGCGCGGAGCGACTAGCGTGATGCCCACGACAAAAATGGCAAACTGCTCTTACTTCTCCAGGCCACCGCTGACGTGTACCGATAGTAAAACCGTGACAATTCCAGCGGCTGTGCTTGAAGTTGGCTCTGATGTGACAAGGGACTCTGGACACCAGGACGGTGGCTGCAATGATCCTGATAAAACTGGTGAAACGGGAAAACATGGTGCCCTGACCCTTTGGACCATGCCAATGCATCTGCGTGTGACCGGTAAATCTTCGCTTACAGTGACAAATGCACACGTACGGCGACTTTGGGTTGCGAACGGCTCGACTGCGACCGTCGCCCGGTGTCTCTTTGCGGGCACAGAGGCGGTACGTGTTGGACGTGGCAGCTCACTAGAGGCAAAGGAATCCATTATAATAAGCACAGTTTTGGGGCCTGCGATCCGCACGGAGTATTCAACAATTTCACTAACGGACTGCTGTGGGTATGGAATTTTTAGAGAAATCATCGTTGCCCGGCACTCCACTGTGACGCTGACGAGTTCGGTCCTCAACGCTGCCTTTCCCTCCCTAGTGGAAAACCCCTGTCAACGGGAGTTGGCAGTGCGTGAAGAGAGTCACAGCGAGAATGGTTGTGGAACGGAAATGCCAGTAGGAATGGAAGGGGGCGGGTTGCGGAGAAAGGATTCGGGGTGTGAAATGCGGCCGGCTGTCAGCGTCATGGGTGCCAGCAGCGGCTATACGTCACCACTTACTGCCTGCGTGGGTGGCGCGGCAGCAGAGGAATCCGGCGGGGAATCGGAAAGTGATTTCCTCATTAAATGGCCTCGTATATCCGTGAGGCATGGAACTGTTGAGCGATTCAACGTGAGGTTGGAGTGGTCACAAATGTCTCAGTGCCCCACGACGCGCATTGAAGGCGGTGTTTCCATCGATAGCATGAGCCGAGTGCAGGTCATGCCATCTCAGCAGCCTTGGTGGGTGCAGCGTCTTGTAAGAAACATAGCGACCTGCGTGCGTCTGGCATTTACGGACAAAAGGAGAGTCGATTTCCAGTAGTTAAAGGTCTCTTATTATTTTCACGATTTATTTTGCGTTTTTCAATACGTCTTTTCTTCTTTCCTTTTCTATTATCATTGTTCTTTCCATTGTTGTTGCTGTCGCAATCACCCTACAAAATGAATAACAACGACAAATCCATCGGGTTGTGTTTAACCTTCCCTCCCCTCACACCTTTCAACCCGAGATGGTCTTGACTATTTATCATTGCTGTATCATATGCGTACACGCGCGCACGGTGGGCACAGACACCGGGCACCAGGGGGGAGGAACTTGCGACATACGTCTGAGCACTGCATCCCCCCTTGGTTGTTGCAAAAAAAAAAAAATACCTTGCGCTTGCTGCCCTTCTGGCGAAAAGACCCCAAAGCTTATTATTTTGTTGCACCCCATCGTACCCCTTTGCATGCGTTTTTCAGCCCCCCCCCGCACTCCTGATAAATAATATGTTATTTTTTTCGGTGTTATTTTTCTCTTTTCTTCCACAATCATAACAAGTTGGCGGGCAGGGTAGATGTACCCCAACATGGGCAAAAAGGGAAATTCAAATAATGCATCGAGGACCGACGGCGGCGGTAGGGGACGCGCGGTGAGAGTTGCCATGGACGACCATGAGGAGGAGGAAGAGGTTGAACTCATCAGTGTCGGGTCTCCCAGCGTGAAGGTGGGGACGTGCCAAGCGCCTGCAAGGGAAACAGCGACGGCGTCACGCGCCCGTTTCCCTGTCACGTTTTCCACTATAATTACGTTAGCTCTCACCCTGCTCTACGCCCTCTCCGTTTTACGGCTAGAGCTTCTCATAAAGGACTTCTCGATGAGTAACCCCTTTGACAGATTCCCCAGTGGAGCCGTTTGGTATCGAATGGGTTACCAGAAGTGGGAACCACGCATCCCTTACGTGAATGATGGGGAAACAAGGCAGCCATTCAATCTGTACCGCGTCGTCTGCATCGACTGTCCCAACGCATACCGTATGCAGACCTCATCAAACCCAGACGTCATCATTTTTTTCATTCATGGTAACGCGGGTTCCTACGCGCAGGTGCACCGCCTCGGCATGCTGTTCCTACAACGCACGGATATAACGGGGGAAGTTTTCAGTTTTGACTTCTCCGAGCAAATTAGCATTCATCGTGGCGAGCTCATTAAGCAACAGGCGGCCTTTGTCTCAGAGACCATAAAAGCCACGGACATCTTAATAAAACAGCAGCACGATCAGTCGCAGTCAGGCTCCCAACGTAGTGCCCCCCTCATTTGGTTGGTTGGCCACTCAATGGGCGGTGTTGTGGCCCGCATGGTGGCTGGTGAACTGGCTGGCACCGATACGTTTACACGACTCGCAGGCATTATTACGTTGAACACACCGCATCGGCAGATGCCCATTTTTCTCGATCTACCGTTGCGGCAGCTCTACAAGGACTTCTGGCTCTCGTCTGCGCTGCATAGGCCGATCCAAGAAAACGGCAGCTGCAATTATCCCCGCATTTTATCAATCACCTCGGGATCCTTGGACATGCAAGTGCAGCAAAACCTGACACACCTCGATGGAAGTGGATGTCAACCGCGACTGCGTGTTGGTGTTAATACGGAAAACCAGCGTGTCTGCAATAAAACGTCGTCGCACGACGATATTCTGAGAGATTATTGTACCATCGTATTTGTCATGTCTGCACTTGTCAACAACTCTGTGGCGATAAAAGGGGACACGAGTGAGCTTCCTCATCAGCGGGAGTGGTTACTGCCAGATGGTGTGAAGTCTCCTGCACCTCCGAAGCTTACGTTTGCTGACTTCTTGTCAACCTGGGCGGAGCTAAGCATGAACAACATTTCCTTCGCGACAGGGGTGGTCTTCTTCTACACTGCTCTGATTCTGAGTGCCGTTTACCCATTTCTGGGAGGGCTGCTGAAATGGATCATGGCTTTCCGCCATTCGGAATCATCTTGCAGTGATTGCCACTGCTCTATGTGGCATGGGAACGATTTGTGTAGCTGCTCTCGGCGACCCTGGTGTTGTTGATACTGCTTTCACCGCACATGGGAGTGGTACTGTTGGCCCTTGCTATTGGAGCGGTGGGTCGATTGCTTCTTGTGCAGATGACCTGCTGTGTCGTACCGGGGTTGGAGCGGTGCAAGTTACCGTGGATCGCGGACTCCCTTGTCTGCAGGCCCGTGTTCCAGCCCTCCCTTCTCCTGTGGCATGCGCTTGGTGCTGTTGGTCCTACTTTAGAGGGATTGTGGGCAGGCATCCTTGGGCACCGCTTGCTTTCGGTATTATTAAGGTTGAGTTTGATGGTGCGAGTCAAGTGTGAGCCCGCACTCAGTGGCTTATACATAACCTTTAAAATGTTATTCCTACCTCGGTCATCACTCGGGCGGAACTGTGATCCTGAGCAGTGGTTCCAGACGTTTACCGTCGTATCATTTAGTGTCGCCGTTGTTCTGATTTGGTATTTTCTCCCATTACAAATAAGTGGACGTGCACTGGCATGGTTCTGCCTCGTACACATCCTTCTCCCACTCTCAGCGTCATGCCCAAGCTCCGCATCGGGCAGGCGTACGTTTAGACTCGATGCGGAGATATCTCAGGCGATGGTTTCAGTTTATGCTTTACTACACCTTCTGAGTCTTCAGCCCCTTTTCGTTTGGAAAAACTTGCAGCGTGCAGGCGTGATGGATGACGCCAGGCAGGTGGATGGAACTTGCTATGTGGTTGAAATTCTTTTGCTTATACTCCTTTTTGTCCACCTTGTGTGGTCGCTATATCGCCCTACAGGGTGTTCAAATCAACTTCAAGCGGGTACGTTGGTCACATGGCGTTGGTCATTCGCCAGAGGTGGCAGTACGCAGCTAATTGCGGCGTGTGCTTGCGTGCTAATTTTTGTAGTCGCCCCTCTCACGTGGTTGCTCAGTGTTCCGGTGGAATCGTTTCGAATAGTCTCTGTTTTAGTGTGGGTATTTCCGTTTTTCCTGCTCGGACCGATGTTTGTTCCATCCGTTGCTTCGTCCTATATCGTCGCTGATGACTGAGGTCATAACCACCTCAGTCTGTGCCATTGTGGCAACCTTCTTGTGTCACCACATGTCGATAAGTTTTGTTGACCCGTTCAAAAAAATCAGCTCCACCGGCAGCTCTTTCCCATACCTTTGCCCTGCCGCACGCCCATCAAGTGAATTTGTGGAGCGGTGGCTTTCACGGGTTGAGAAGAATAGTGGGGAAGAGAGAAACCTGACGTGTGACTACTAAGGTGGTTGTTACCCGTCTCCCACGACCCTCCAAAGTGGCCATGTGCAACTTACCTTCCTCTTCTCCTTTATGGCTTGTGTTTCTTTTTTTCGTTAAGATTTCTCGTTTCAATTTGAGCACTCGTCAGTTGTTGTTGTTTTTGTCTTTTGAGAGACACTTTTTTATTGTTGCTGTTGTTTTGAACTGGAAGTTGCCCGCCATCATGCATCAACGATGTTCCGTTTCTCTCCCCTCCCGCTCCTCTGTTTTCCACTAGACGCTTAGCTAACAAGATATATAAAGAAGGAAAGAAGAAGAAGGCACGGTAAAGTCCAGTAAACATTAAACATCACTAAGGATACAATCAAGGAGTACCTTATTATTATTATTATTACTGTTCTTAATACAATATAGTGTAAGAAAGAGGGTAAGAAGAGGCACATTTTCTTTGATTGGTAGGAAAATTAAAGAAATAAATAAATAAAAGGCAAGGAGAAAAAGTTATAAAGTAAGTTGACTTCCCAATCAGGTCCACATACAACACCAATCGCCGGACCGCCAAGGAAACAGAGAGAGTTGGAAGGACACGTGGTGCATGTCAACTCAGCACCGGGGGCTCATCGCATTACTCGGTAGCTGTCTCAATGACAATGACTTTCATTCTCGTATTTCCATGGACCAGGTCACGCCCATGAAAGCAATTATGGAAGCGAAGACAATCCCCGTTAACGAAGATTCAGAAGACACCGTTGAAGGGAAAAACATATCAGCAGCTCGACGTCGACATGCATTGAGCCGCGCGTGCAACGCTGTACTCCGCGCCCGATCGGGGGATCACACTTCTCCAGATGTAACTATCGGCACCCTGAAGCAGGATGAGGAGCGCATTGCGTGGAAATTTCTCACGGCGGCAGTGGAAAGTGATGAGAAGTTGCGTACGATCATTGAAAAGGAGCTTCTTTGCACAGTTATAGAACACCACTATGCCACTGCACGACCTGAGCTGTGTGACATGTTCGCGCATCTAAGCGCAACTGAAATGTTTTTCATTGACGGTGATTCCCTCTTCATGTGTGCCCTTTCGCCACCAAACGTCGATTGGGACCTCATCCAGCCTTTGCATGTCATATACAATGCCCAGAAGCTTCTTTACGACATGAAATGTCGGGGTGCGCACTTCCGTATCGTCTTTTTTGACAGTATGATGTGGATGTGGGAAAAGGCACCGGCGAAAATGTTGATGCGTGAGAATCTGAGGCTTACGCTGACAGCAGTGAGCGAAGAGGCGGACTTTGCCGTGCGTACGTTCCCAAGCGTCTACAGCGTGGAATTCCAGGCATACCTCAAAGAGTGGGGACCGGAGTTTATCCTCATATCGGACGGGGAACAGCTGGGTTCCCTGAACCCGTTGCAGTCATTCTTCACGGACCCGCAGGCGTCACTGAGCACAGCTGGCGACCGAACTGACGGTGCTGAAAACGACACTAACCACATCCGGAGGGCATACAGAAGTATCGTGGAAGATGAAACCGTTGGCAACGACGCCGCTTTGTATTTTCGTTGTGTGCTGGTCTGGGCTGCCTCACAGCGGCTCAAAGTGGCGTATTCCTCTCGTATCATCTACAAAGAGAACGCGATGGTTGTTTTTACCGTTGGTGTGAATGGCTCAACCCTCGAGCGCACGTTGGAGATTGAGCCTGATGTTCGCGCGTTGGCACAATCCATGGAGCGTCAGGTGGTGCTACCCGTACTGAGCGATGCGTCGCTGAGCATGCTCGAAGAGGAGGTAACGTTCCGTGAAAAAATCGCATTTGCAGCAGTTCACGCCTACCTCGCTGAGGAGGAAAGGAGCGAGCAGGACAAGCAGCTCTGTCAAGTGCTTATCACAGCAGCCTATATTGTTGGATTGTTGGGCAGCAAAGCCCGCGCGCAGCCAGCACTCCCCAATGTAGTTCTTGGGAAATTCATCGCAAACATCTCACCATTCATCGTCAGTGCACTGCGCCATACGGGCTGCAGCGACGGCCTTGGCGATGTGTTTGACATCATTGACGGGCATCTCCTATATGCTGTAGCGCGACAGATGCGTCAAACAGCGCCCAGTGATCTTCTGGATGAAGGCGGGACCAGCGATGTCGCCATGAACTGGCAGATCATCACAAATGATGGTACTGTCGACATCACCAAAGAGCCACTCACGAGCCTCCCTGAGCTAGCCGAGGTGGAGCATGTAAAAGTGCAGGACTATCCGTACATCACCCATGAGCTGGTTGAGAGACTCGCGAAGGCATTTAACGTGGAGGGGCACAAGGCAAACACGCCATTTCCAAGTGACTTCGGGGCTGCGAACGAGCTCGCGGGGTGGGACATCACTACTCCATTTGATATGTTTAACGATGTGACCGACGCCGATGGGGAAAGGGAGGCCAAAAACCTCATGACCGAAAAAGAGAAAAAAACATGCAGGACCAACAGACAAAATTCGTGCGCAATGCCTTTCAACAGGCGCAATCCATGGGAATAGGAGGCTTTGCGGCGCAGCAACTGGCCCTGGTATGCTCAGACAACGAGCAGGACGGAAGCGAGGCTGCAGGAGGCAGTGGAACGGGCGGCCACCGTGGTGCAGCCGCAAAAAAGAAGGCGAGTCACGAGCACGAGGGACAGCGTAACAAGAAGGGGCGAAACAATGATGATGAGATTCGTGAGCGGAAAAACCTAAAGTGTGCCGCAAACAATGTAGAGTCCTGGTTGAAGCAGATGGACCAGCAACTTCGCAGCATTGATCCATCCCATGGGCGCACAACGAATACGGACCGCGATGAGAGCATAAAAAAGGTATTAGCCGCAATCAGGAGGCTGAAGGAGGCGAACCTAAGCAAAAGCTTTGCTCCCGGGCCCGCGCTCGGGCGGAACGAATGCAATGGTACCCCGTTGAAAGTTCTCATGTGGCGCTTGCTCGTAGCCTCCAGTGAGATGCGTGAGGTAGAATTCGCGCTGACGCTCGAGGATCCCATGCTGAAGAACCGCACAGCCAAGAAAAAAGATCTCAGGGCTGACGGAGTCACCTTATATGGTTTCATCCTCATCGACCGGCTCGTTTCAAGCCAAATTGGCGAAAAGGGTGCGGCCTGGGGGGACCTTGAGCCACTACGTAAAGCGAAGTCAGACCTAACAGCTGCCGAAGCCGCCGCGTACCTGCGATGGGTTTACCTTTCTTACGTAGAGCTGCACATCCAAATGAAACTTAGATGCTTTGTAGTGAAACTTCACCTCGAAAACTGGCGGAATGAAAGAGAGCGTGCTCGCTTGGCGAAGGAGAAGCCTAACGTGAAGGCAGGTATCCCCTTGTTTCTTTACTGTCATCACCAAGTGCTTTCGGTGATTCAGGCTGAGGGGCTGCAGATATCCCCTGAGGATCTCGACACTGTGCGCTCAGCCCTATTGCATTTCGACTTTGAAGAGGGATACTACAATAAATTGGACCGAGCGATTACGCAATGGCAGAACAGGGCACCAGGGACCCTGGCGCCCAACATGTTTCCGAGGATCCGACAAATGACTGACACGCCGGAAATGATGCAACTTATTCACATGGGTCACCTGCTCGAGCGGCCCATTGTCCGGAGACCGGACTATCGTGTGGCATTTAACCCAGACAGCTGGCAGCGGGAGCTTCTCGATATTGTGGACAATCGTGGGAGTGCAGTGGTGTGCGCCCCCACCTCAGCTGGTAAGACCTTCATCTCGTACTACTGCATGTATAACACACTACGCCGCTCCAACAGGCGCATTGTCGTGTACCTCGCACCCGCTCGCGCTCTTATCAATCAAGCAGTGGCCGATGTCTGTGCACGATACGGTTCTAAGGAGTACAAAAACAGCGGGAGGTATATCTATGGTGTTCTTGGTGGAGCGGACTACCACCAGTTTCACGACTCGTGTCAGGTGCTTTTAACCGTCCCCGAGACCTTCGAGACGATGCTGCTTTCGCCCAAGTACGCTGAGTGGGTTGATCTCATCGACTACGTTATTCTTGACGAAATTCACTCCATGGAAAGCAATGGTAATGGCGATGTGTGGGAACGTATTCTTGCACTCCTCCCGTGCCCTTTTGTGGCCCTCTCTGCAACCCTCGGGGAGACTCAGCAGCTGTGTGGCTGGCTCAACCGTGTGCAGTCGCGGCTTAAGGAGCAAGTTGGGGAAACACTTACCAGGCAACGCGACTTCCACGTGCACGTGCTACCGTCAGAGGGCAAGACCATCCAGCGATGGAATGACATTAAAAAGTTCATCTACCTCCCTCCACCTAACGAGGACCCCTATTCCAATAACTTCACTACGTCATACGAAAAGCACTACATACGCGACCTCCATCCACTATCCATTCTGACAACGGATCAACTTCGGCGCGGTTTTCCTCCGGATATTTCTCTTGTCCCAAGCGAGGTGGTCTCACTTTTCCAGAGGATGCAGGAAACCTTCAAAGAGGTTGTGTGGGCTAAGTGCTCCACTATGCCGATAGTGCAGCACCTGTGGAAGAGGCTGTCGCTTCTTGACCCAGAAATTTTCTTTGATAAGGACACGTACATTACGCAAGAGCGCGCGCGGGAATATGAACAGGAGGTGAAGAATGCCTTTGTGCTTTGGGTGTCACTGAGCTACGAGGGTTTGAAGAACCAGGACGGCATTACTGAGGAGCAGTCAACCGAGTTTGCCGCTATTATGAAGCATGCAACAGATGTCGTACTGTCCAGCTTTGCACAGAAGCTGAGCGAAGACGAGGCAGCACTGGGGAGCCACGCAGTGGCGGCGATGGAGAAGAACCGCGCGCAGCGGCAGAAGCTATGTGGTGACGCGAAGCAGCGCGATGAGGAGGAAAAAGAACCACAACCAGAAGTGCTGTTCCCTGGGTCGCGACAGTTTATTCATGCGCACATTTTGAATCTCCTACGCGAAGTTTCTGCGCGGGAGATGGGGCCAACTATTGTGTTTAGCTTTGAGTCTGAGGACTGCGAAGACCTTGTGAAGCACGTTGTGGAGCAACTGGAAGAGGCAGAAGCCCGTTATCGCCAAACGGAGGAGTTTGCTCTTTACAAAGCGCGCATTGAGAGGGCTGCTGAAGCGCAGGAGGCACGGCGCAAGCAGCGAGAATCTACGCTGAAGCAGAAGCGCCTTAAAACCAATGAAGATGGTGAGGTGGAGCGAACGGAACGGGAGTTGAGCGATGAGGACGATGATGATGAGGCGTTTGTCGTACCTGAGGTTCTTCCACGGTTCACCTTCATCGGCAAAGAGTCCACAATGGAGTCCAACGTGGTGAGGGATCTCGTCGGGGAATGCGAAGGAGAAGGCGAAGACCTTCTTCACCGCGCTCTGAAGCGAGGAATCGGCATGCACCACGCCGGCGTAAAGGGTAAACTTCGTGGGTATGTGGAAAGGCTGTTCCGCGGACGACACTGCGGTGTTATTTTCTCCACGGAGACACTGGCACTGGGTATCCACAGTCCGTGTCGCTCTGTTGTGCTCGCCGGGGACCACATTCTCCTCAACCCGACACAATTCCGGCAGATGATGGGCCGCGCAGGCCGCCGTGGTCTCGACCACCTGGGGCACTTGGTGTTTATCGGGATTACCATGCAACGAATTAAGCGACTCATGACGAGCAGCATGACGGTTATAAAGGGCAATGTGCAGATGGGCCCTATCCCACAGCTGCGATTGTTGCAGCTGTACGACCACAACACGCACCGCTCCTTGAAGAATGAGGCGGTGTGGAAACAGTATGTGGCAAAGCTGGCAGAACGCCTGTTCGTTAACCCACTCTTTTTCCAACGCCGAGGCTCCTTCACGCAGGGAAACATGGAGGGGTTTACCGTGAAGTTCCTGCAGATGCTTATTGTTTTCTTGCAGAAACAGGGGCTGCACTTCCGCGATTACACATCCTCTCTAGGATCGCTGTTGCAGGATGTCATGTACGTTTTCCGAGAGGCACACGTGGGCAACGAGGGTTTTTCCTTCATTCGCATGCTGACATCTGGGGTGTTTCACGAGGCGTGCTATCCGCCCGAGGTGGAAAAAGATCTTCACAGCGGTGTGATGGACGAACCTGTTGCGGAGCTCGTTGCCTATCTGTTCTCCGTGCACCAGATGTGTGGCGTGCCACTCGAGATACATCGTTGTGTTCTGCTTGACCCTGCTGTCAGTGTGTTGTGGGAAGAGAAGACGAATGCAGCACAGCATCGGGTGGTGTTGTCGCCAGCGCATGTTTGCTCGCCGAAGGTGCGGCCTTTTGACAACACAGAGTTCTTCTCACTTCTCTCGGCCTTTTATCATCAGTTAGGCTCTGGCATGGAATGGACCAGCAAAGATGTGAGCTTACCGTACATGGGTGCCGCAGAGGGTGAACCAATTTTTGGTGATGATTCGGCCGAGTTCCCACTGCTGAGCTCGCTAAAGGAGACGGCTGTGGAGTTTGGGGCTCGCCACCCGTTTGTGGCTATCAGCGGCTGCGGTGATAACTTTACATCGGTGGACGAGGTAACCTTCTCCCTGCGTGATGGCCTCTTCTGCGACCGCCGCCTCCTTCCTATTCTTGACATCGTGGATGGGTGGAGGCACGACGGGGCGCAAGTTCTCATCAACGCGTGCCTCGTAGATTTCCTCCGCGTAAAGGCACAGATTGATACGACGCGCAAGAACTATCGCTTCACAATGCTTGAAGAACTCAATGGACTTTCCCAGTCCCTTTCGTATGCGGTTCTGAACAGGGTTGAAAAAATTATGTCCAATCTGGCTGGACTTGTGCGGAGGGGCAATTTACCTCGCGCAGATGTTCTGACGACTATAATGCCGAAGGGTATGTCGGAAGAAGTAGAAACAGGAGACTATCTGGCGGGAGCACCTCGGCTGCTGAAGCTGTCGGAGCGTCTTAACTCCCTCCAACCGCAGATACAAAAGCGGTTCGCTGAGGAGAAATTTGCCCTTAAGAAGGCAAAGTGGATCAGTGAGTTGGCAGCCCGGAAAGCCGAACAGAAACGATAACAATCCTGTGTGTTAGGATTGAGGAGGAATTATTAAACGCAATCGGTTAGGAATTGACGAGGAGCCAAAATTTATGGTAAGAGGAGGGCCCTCGCCATCGCATCAAGTAAACGATGACGTTGTGTGCACTGCGGTGAGATGTGGGCCTAATTTGTAATCCTAAAAAAAAAAGAAAATGTAGAACGACGGGTAGAGGTAAAAAACTGGTAGCGGGTGAAACGGCACCGCAAAGGTTGAACGCAAAAGGAGAAGGGAAAAAAGGTGGGAAGAAAAGGAAAGGCTGAAAGGGATGGCCCGGCAGCCGGAAGCGGAGGTGTACGGAATCAAAGAGGACTGTTTTGTGCTCACAACAATCGTGAGGAGTGCGAGAAACTGAGGGGAGCAAACCTCACCAAGCCCCTTCTGCACTTGGCTTTCTGAGGTATTTGTGCGTGCGATGTGTCCTCCGTTTATCTTATCAGTGTGTTTCTTTTTCCTTCTCTTACCTCTTCTCCTTGTGGAGCAGTATCGGGTCTGACGCTCCACTGAAGCAAAGAAAAGAAAGGAAGGGGCACAGTTACACATTTAGTGTGCGGCGTGCCTGGGCGAACCTGTTACTGTGGACGCCGTTGTTACCGTCGCTACAGTTCAGTTTCTGGAAGGAGGTGATTCTTGGAGCCGCAGTGCCCGGGTGAGGATTCCCGAAGCCTGGTGCGAGAAATGAGAGTGCCGAATACCCGAACTCCTCTCGCTGTGGAAGCACGGGCGAGTTCTATACCCAGCGGAAACGTTAAGATAGTTTCTTTCCTTACCTGCATGGCACACGGGACCTTAGCTTGTGAGAGGGAAATGGGGCTATTGCTTTAATCGGTCGGCATTATGGTCTTTGAGAACCCAGTGTGGATGCAATTGCGCACAAGAAGATCTTTTGGCGCCGTCACTCTGGATAACCACGCATCGTGCAGTGCCCGCAGCGCGTGTACGATAAGCACTGGTTGATGCGCCTCGAATCGACGACATGCGCTCCGTCGGCCGCACGTCACATGAGGTGAGTTCCCATATCGGAAGGCAACGAGCTTCAATTTCTGGGCTTTGATGCTTCCAGGGGCCTGGCTAAGCACAACCGCCCTCAACTGCTGTGCCATGCGGCTGCAAAAGCACCGAACTCGCAAAATTGAGGGAGAAAACGTTTTTCCTTGACGTGAAAAAGTGGCATCTCTCAAGGGGCTCTAAAGAATTTTGAGTACAAGGGTTCGTTCCTTGAACCAAAACATTCAAAAAAATACGGAGCATAAGGCGTTCACTCATATCCTTCAAAAACATCCGCAAAAACAATCAAAAAAGGAAAACAAGTGTTAAACCAAATACCACCGCGCCGTTTCCCACACTGTCACCAAGCCGCAGCGTGCAACCGCTTTCCTTTCCCACTCATAAGACCCCCTCCATCCCTACAAAAGGGAAAGCTACAGGCCCGAACCAACGCCCATCATGGCAGTGCCTCCGCCTCCCTTCCCGTGGCGTGGACCCGCCGACCTCCAGCGCTCACGAACCGCGCAAGCACGAGGCCGAGCCCGCGGGGCCCGGAACACCACAGGAAAACGGCGCAGGCAACACGGGCCCGAAACACAATTTGATGCCACCAAAGCCTTGAGCCCCTCCAAGGGACACTCAACCGCGGGAGGATCTTCATCCGCGAGCCAAAAGGTGACCCTTCGAGGGCGCCCTCATCACTCGGAAACTCCCTCGCAAAAAAATGTTTCGGCCGCGCACCCGCTTTCCTTTCCCCGCCAAACCCCTCGGGTACCAACATCCGAAACATGCATGATCATCCCAACGGCCACTTACCCTCCTGCGGCCCCGAAGCCTCGGTCTTCAGAGCTGACGCCGACCGCGCCCCCTCCTGGCTTCTGGCCGGCCACCTCCCTACAGCGCCACACCAAGCCGGGGGAAATCTCGCTCAGAGCCCGCGGCACTGCAGCTTGCAACCGCTTTCCTTTCCCCTTCACGAAACCCCATGGAAATCGTTTTCCTTTTTATCATAGGCTTTTTCCACATCCGAAGGAAGCCAAAAAAACGTCCGCATTCCCAAAAAGCCACCGGACCAAGCGGCCTTCGATCGCTGATCGTGTGTTTTATCTCCACGCCTGCTTCCGATGGGTCGCGAGAGTTCTCGACCCACCAGTGCAAAAAGCAAGGGGTAGCTTCAATCACCGAAAGTCGAGGGAATCCATTTATTCATCAAATGGCCCTCCGACGTTGTGTTCATCCGGTCTTGGCGGACTGCGCGCGTACTGCGTGAGGGGCCCTGGGCCGCCATGACTGTTAAAAGGGAGGAGCGTCTCTCCGCTGCGCTTCACGAATAATTTTCGTCTACGCAAGCCATTTCCCAGGTCGGGGCTCCTCACCGATTGCCCACCCAAGTTCACCAAGCCTTTCTGGTAATCGAAGAGTCGCGCCCCAATTTTTTTGGAGGGAACGCGAAACCAGCCATACCACGAACATTTTCTCCCATCGGTGAGTGGCGAGGCGGGAACCACGATAGAAACCCCCGAATATTGCCAGCGTCGGTCCGACTTGACCGATCATTTTTTACGCCAAGTTTTCGGAGGGGAAGCTTCCGCAAACCTCTCCCCTGAACGCCGCAGAGCGTTTAAGCAACTTGACTCCCCCAAGCGGCAAAAACGCCGTAGGCGGCACCGGCGTGACAGCACAGCTGTTTCGCCTTAGTGACGTTTAATGTGAAGGGTGGAACACGTGGGGCCACCGCAAGGGCAACCCGCTTGGGCGAAATTAAAGACATTGGGAACCCTCTGCGCAACGTCGTGGCCAACACTCTTTGAGAGGTTAGAGCGGAGGGGAAAAAGTCACCGCAGACACCGTCACAGTGTATCATCGAGAAGCACTCGGGTAACTGACTCCTGGCCAACGAATGCGCAAACAACGCGAGGAATGGAACGCGCACCAACACGATTTGCGCCCGCCGACCCGTTTTTACATCAGCGGTGCCGCAGGACAAACATAAATGTACACCCCGAGGTGCTTACGCGCTGGCCTGGCACAGATACGCCGTCTACTCCAGAAGGCGAAGGAAGATATCGGCCCGCGGGTAAGGAGTTTTTCCAAGCGTGAGAATCGTCACGGTGTTTGTGAGGAGTTAAGGTCAGGCTCATCCGATGTGCCAACGACAGTGCGAACCCCGCCGTATGTCGTATAACTTCGGCTCTTCAAGGCTCGGGAGGCGCTTGAACAGGCAAAGTAAAGGATTACGTTTTAAACCTGGCCGACGCACCGTTGCGGTGACACCCGGCGGGAGAGGTATGGTGTTTTAGGGTATTGCCTTCCCAGAACGAGTCGGAGGGGGAAAAAAACGTCATAACCGCGTAGCTCGTAAGCCTCGTGGTGGGGGACGCGAGAAACTCCTACGCTACCTTTAAACGGCCCTCACCTTTACACGGGTCCTCCAGAGACCCCATTGGTAACACGAAGCGGGTGGCCGGGTGCAAAAAAGTGTGAAAATAACGCCGTGATACCGAGAGGCGGTGTCCACAGTGAAACGCTGAGATAGGCGGCTTTAAATCAAGGAGAGATGCGTTGCGTTACCATGAAAAAAAAACTGTGCAAAAATCTGCTGGAGGTCTCGACGGAACAAACATCACTCTTGCTGAGCGGAAACGGGGAAATTTTCGCATAAGGCGGCAAAGTAATTTTGAAGGAGAGCTAAAGCCCAAAGGTCTAAGGGGAAAAAGAGCCGACAGCGGTAATAACGATGATAACTTGTACCATGGGCTTTCAAAGTTTTTGTCTAAACGACTGTCGAACCGATAGGCGCGGTGACGTTAGAGTGAATGACTGGCGCCGGGGCGAGAAAACGCACAGAGCCCGCGAGCACGCCAAGCTGCCGGCCTGCGCCACTCTTCCATGCGAGGAGATTGAGCAGCGCGCTTCACAACGCCTCAACACACGAGGTATGTTGGGCTACCATTCATCCGACTATACGGTTTCTGTGCGCAATGAAAAGCTTTGCGAGGAGGGTGCACACTGGCAACTGTGTCACCAGTAATATTTATAACATTTTCGCAAAACAGCGCGGAACTTCTCCGTGATATGCCGCGATCCGTCAAGCACAATACGTCACAACGCGACTTATTAGTTTAATTTCGCTTCATTTCCAACACTCACAGCAGAATAAGAACGGATCATCGCCGCCGTAACAATGACACGCGCGAGGCAGAACCACCCATCTCGTCTGTTATTCTCCCCTACCAAACAACCGAAAAGTGCACCGATGTTTGGTTGTGCTGCTCTACGTTGTGCACTGATTTTGGCGAAACCCGCTCACCGCCGGTACCGAAGCCAAATGGTGCCGGGGGCAATGGTCCCCACCAGTTAAATTGACAAGCCACGCCTGAAAGACATTCGCGCCGTACGCACATTAATTAAAGAAACGATAGGTTCACATCTAGCCGTGATAAACACGTTGACCATGTCCTCTTGCCAAAAATAGTTTCTCAGAAATGCCTTAGTCGTTGAGCGGCGAGGCCCGCCGACAGACGCCATACTTCTTGGCAGCGGTTGCTGACGAATGACGGAGGAAGTAAAGAACTCAGAAATGCGGTAACGGGAAGGAAGCTTCAGGTTGCACCAAACACCGTTCCGCTGACGCCAATCCACGGGTGGTGATTAAAATCCACCAGCTCGGCCGAACACTCGAAGCCCCACCTTCCAGGGAGCCTCGAGGGCTATGTTTCCTCGGCGAGGTTGAGCCGCAAAGGGGTCCCACGGACTACGGCTGATGCATCCCTAACCGGTGTTAGTTACCTCCGCCACCACCGGCAACGACTGTGTCCCCTACGCTTCACAACAAAACGAAGCAGAAGGAGGGGGTGGTGATAGTAATAGTGCACCCTTCCTTCAGTGATGAAAAGAAAGGAAAGGGAGGTAAAGGTTTTCACCGTTCACGAGTTTACAATTCCACCATCCACTGCTACATTGTAAAATAAAACACGCGAAACGTATCGGCAAGGAAGTAACCTCACAACCTTCACGCTGCGTCCTTTCACGTGGACAACGACAAAAGCAGAGAAAAGCTCTCATCGGCGCTCGGATGAAGTAGTTAAAATCCTTTTTGAGGGAAGGTATTCGATCAACGCTGTCAAAGGGAAGAGAAAAAAAAGACTCAAGCACAAAACGAAAGGGGGGAAAAAATGAAGCAAAGCACTGATATGAAACCGGAAACACCCTACACCAACTGCTAACGCAACGAAACCGGAACAACAAAGCCGCTTCGATGTAATCAAAAAGGCAAGGGACCCCGGCCACTGGATGTGGCAGCTTAAGCACGAGGCGCATTAATAGCAAAACCATACACGCCCCTAATCCCGCTCGTACCTCCTTCATCGTGCCGATTAGTACGGAAGCGGGATTATCTTTTTTTCACAAAGGAAGTCGTAGAGCTTCCCTGAGCGGAACAAATCTAGCCCTGAAGAAACACGCACATCGTAAATGGTGATCATGTTCCTCTCTGCCTTCTCAGACATTTCCTGCCGAATGCGAAGAAACAACATCGGTGGGATGTGATTCTCACTACACAGTGCAGCCTCCTCAGAGGACAGGGAAACAAATCCACGCATGTTGTGTATGTCGAGCGGACCACCCCACTTTATCTCCACGGTGCCTTGGTCCGCCTGCTGCTGTGGGTCTTTCATGTTTCCGTTCATGTGCTTCTCGAGAACCCGCTCAATGGGGGACTTTACGTGAAGCAGACGCTTGAGGGCCACAAGCCACGCTTCACAGTCGCTGTCGGTTTCGCAGACCACCTCCAGCGACTTGCCACCGCGGAGCAGGAGAGCGAAGGCTCTGTAGTTGTTCAGACCAATGTTGGACGGTGTGACATTGGGTGTCGGGTCTTGGCGGTACGTGCCGCTATCAGAAACCGCGTTGGGGCGCGTCCTTGCCAACTGAGCCTCGCTGCTAAAGTCCGTGAAAGAGGATGTGTAAACACCAATCACAACCTTCTTAATGTCCCTTAGCCATATGGTAACGGGAGGCTTCTTCCGACTGATGGGGCACCCTGCTGATCGATTTCGCATGAGTGGATGCGTTTGAAATCTTCTGAAAGGAAGTAGAAGCGGCGCCGAACATTTCCCTTACTTGATACTTTGGTCATGCGTACTCCATTGCGCAGGTAGGTGAGCACTTGATCGATCAAAGAGTTCAAGTGCTGCTCCTTTGTTATGGCGCTATGCATCTTTTCCTTCTTCTTTGCTTGGTATGTGTCGAGCAGGCGCTGCCGATACGCGTCAAGACCACGCTCCAGTTTCTCCTTCCGGGCCCTCTCCTCTTCAATTTTTGCGAGATACACCTTCTTTTCCTCCGCAAACACCTCTGCAAACTGTCGGCGAAACGCCTCTGTCTCGTCCGGATTAACAGGTACATCCTCCAGAGAAATCAGCTTTGGCATGAAGTCCTCGATAACCCTAACATCTTCCAAAACCGCCTGTTCAGCTGCCTCTTCTTTCGCGGTGGGTTGCTCTCCGTTCTTCTTTCGCTCCTCTGCAAGCATACGTATCTGATCGACAACCTTGGCGTTGATCTCTTTAATCTGTACGATCCACTGCTCACGCTGTCGACGCCTCTCCTCAAGAACTGTTTTGCGCATTGCCTGGATGGATTGCCGCTCCCGCACCACTGCATCACGACCCTTCGCCTTGTCGAGCTTTATCATCTCTAAACGCTTCTGTTTACCCTCAATTGCATCCTGGCGGATGCTAAGCTCCTGCTCAAGTTGCAACATCTCCTCTCGCAATCGCTTGCAAGCACTTTCCTCCTCCTGCTTCTTCTTTCGAATTTTCTCTAAAGTTTGTTCGTATTCTTGTATCCGTTTCTCCCTATCTGCTTGGAGCAGCGAGTTCTCCTTCTTTTTCGCCTCAAGAGACTGCTCCAATGCGGCCAGCGTGGTTCCTGTCTTAGCCTCCAGCTCCTCGATGATTTTATCAGCGTCCTGTCTGGCCTGCTCGCGAATCAACTTGAGCTGCTTCTCGCGAGATGCCTCCCTCTTCTCAACAATGGCACTGATGCGCTTTTGTTCTTCTTCTCGAATATTCTGCACTGGCTTGGGCTGGTCATAAATGCAGGGTCTATAGTCGTACACGGAGCGCGCGATAAATAACTCGTCGCGTAACTCCATGATATCCTGATCCAGCCGCCACTTATCGACCGCGAGGTCACGCGTCACGGAACCAATGCTGCTGGCGCCGACAACGTTGCTAACCCGGCGCGTAAGGACGAGACAGTGGTACGACTCCTCTGTCCAAACAGCGTCGGAGAAGGCGTGAATGATAAATGCGGTCGATGTGGCCTCGTTAACGTCATTGTTCGGATTGCCCTTCTCTGCATTGTATGCGCGGCGAAGAAGCTGACTTAGTTTTGATTTACCAAATGGAATCCGCAAACGGCTGCAGCGGATGCTAGAGACTATTCCAACTGCTGAAGCGAGAATCTTCTGCGCCTTTTCGTATTCCTGCTGAGACTTCTCATCAATTCCACATAGAACAGGCCGTTCACAGTCACCTAGCGCAACAAACGTTAAGGAGTTTGACTCCATGTAATCATCAAAGGCATTCTCATCTTCGTAGTGGTAAAGCTGGACCACCATGGACTCTGGCATATACGGCGGAAGAGCCTCAAGCTCGGCTGTTGGTTGTTGCTCACAGAGAACAGAGTCAAAATGCTGTTGATAGTTCTTCACAATGCTGCTGAATACGGAACGGACGTCCTCCGTCGATGCCACGCGATGCCGCCCAACCATCCGTACCCGGGGGCCCTCCTTCACCGACTCCACGATAACTCCCATCTCGTTCCCGAGGTCAGTGAAGTCGGTAAGGTGTTCCGACGACCCAATTCCGTAGGCTGATACGGCAAAAATGCCCCTCCCCGCTGAGAACTCCACCGCATCCGCAATGATCTTCGCCGCGTAACCACTCCCCGAATCCGAACCAAACATAAGCTGTCGCTTCGGCGTAGAGCGTACACCATAGCTGAAAACCACCAAGTTCTT
The DNA here is from genome assembly GCA_002287245.1 of Trypanosoma congolense. Lineage (NCBI taxonomy): Eukaryota > Euglenozoa > Kinetoplastea > Trypanosomatida > Trypanosomatidae > Trypanosoma > Trypanosoma congolense. The sequence continues at coordinate 467,204 of NHOR01000125.1, read as the reverse complement.
CCGCCGCTCAACGAACTCCCTCGCGGCTGTGGGAATAGCCCTCTGCAAAATGGCGCGAGGTTGTGGTGCCTCAAGTACCATGTCGACATTAAACGTCGAACTCTTCACGGGGAAGCCGGCGTCCAGGAGAGGAGAAGGGCACCTGAAGTTCACGGTGTTTTCCTCAACCGTTATGGTTTTAGAGATCCGCGGCGTTGGTGACTTGAGAGAATGTGCGCAGAACACCAATTTTACATCCATCTCCCCTGACACTTAACCTTTTCTTTGTCACGGTAAAATGTTCCTACTTGTTCTAATGTTTCCCTAGTTAAAAAATTAACGTTGATCTGTTTTTTATTTTTATTTTTCTTTCCCCTCTCTCCCTTTTTTTCGCTTTCTTTCTCACGCTCTTTTTTGCACACACTCGCTTAATCACGACTGTTCGCTACAATCTCTTGCCTCAGTCAAGCAAGGCCCCTCTACCAACACAGAAGAATAGGAGCGCATCGTTGTGTCAGAGTTTATGCATAGGAGCGTGGCAAGAGCAGCAGTGATGAGATAACTTCTCTGGAGCACAGCAGCAAAGAGGTCAGCGACGCATATGCATCAGCCTTTAGTCGAGCGGATGCCACATTCCATTTGGTGCTACCGTCAAAAAGCCACACATCGCAGAAATACTTCGAAAAGTCACAAACAATGTCAGGAGACCCACCGAAGGTTGACCAAACGGAGACGCAGTGTTGAAACCCGTGGAAAAAATGGAAGGTAACAACAGGGCGATAAGGTCTGTGGTTAAAAGTTTGATGATGAACCGTTTCCGAACACGATCTCCACTCCGAAGAATGGAGGAAAAGCCGGTCAGCAAAGGACACAATTACCGCACTAACAGCTGAGGGCTCCACTTCGTTACGTGGCGGAAGAGCGCACGCGTGAGGGCCGTGCACAACAGGATAACAACCGCAGTCAGAAAGGGGGAATACCTGTTCTCAACGAGACTGAACCCCCGCACCGCCCACAGAAAACAAATTAAATCGACCAGTGGCACAAACGAAATGGGAATGCGCCAAATCAGAAACACCACAAAACATAACTTTGCTGAGTAAGCAAGGTTAACGCATGTCATCCACGTTAGCACACATTCCCACACTGTTGCACCACTGCGGGGGTGCGACCGTAACCCGAGCAACGTGGCTGTTGCTAGGCACAACGCATACTCTCCGCATGCGTAAACAAAGATGGTGGGCCACGTCTTGTACAACAACCGCTCGCCCACCTTGGGGTCCACGTTCCGGAAGAGCTGCAGCGTCTCAACGCTGGTGACGTTAGCAATAAGGCCTAACGGCTTGTATGCATCCATCGCGCGCAGTGTCCTGAAAACTGTTGTGATGCACACCACGTAGGACTCTATCATGCATGACAGGAGTGCTGTGAAGAACAAAGAGGAACGAATTTCCCTCCTGTTGAAGAGCACATGAATCCAAGCAGACCTCTCGAGCAATATTACGCTAATTACTTTCTGGCACCCGGTGAACTCATAGTACCTGTCGCACCAGCGGTGGCATGTCGCGCATTTTTCAACTACTTCGTTTTCTGGCTGAACAATACGGTCTACCACCGTGTTGCACTCGATGCAGCGGGGCATGCCGTACCCTTCGAGTCCATAAGAACGAAGGGGAAACAAGACAATACGAAAGGAAACGGCGCCTCTATCAAAGGGGACGAATTTTTAATAGCATTCAAGAAACAACGCAACGCCTACCATGCGCTGCAATCCTTTCTTCCACGTCGCATTGCATTTCACATTTCCCGTTTTCGTTCACACACACCCTCCCCTCACACATACACACACTACGCGGTGCAGCAAACAACCCCCACTTTCATGGTTGTACGGTAACACCTCTCCGCGCATCGAGTGGTTTTTGGGAAAGGAGACGCCCCCACTCAAAGTATATATTACAGAAGTAACCAAGGAGAAACTCGGCAGGAGAAAATATTAGGCCAATATTCATCCTCGCTCAAAACATCGCTAGTCTGTCTATTACATATGCCCAAACACGCAAGCACACGAACCCTTAAACAACGGAACGCAATGCAACGCAGCTCCTCTTTCCCCCCACCCTTAGCACCCAAGCATGGCCTATCGCCACGCATTATGTGCCACGTTTTCATGCGCAAAAGCTCTGCTTTAATTACACAATCACCTGTGGAGTGCGCAGGTCACAAATAGGCATGTTACCCACAAAATCATTTCCCACTCGCTCATCCACGTTAGAGGACCCATGCGCAGCCACACCCGGGTGGTGCCGCTCATCGGTCACACTTATCACATCTTTTTCTTTTACACTCTTTTTTTTTGTGTCATGCCCTCTCGTCAAAAGAGGCCACGCGATAAATTGCAGGAACGGGAACGATAGCCACTCAGGCTACCCAACATCCTCTCGTTCCACAGAACAAATAAAAAGAATCACCCAAGCCCCAATAATCCGTGGAACAAGCCTGCAGACATCGGGCATGAAAAGCGAAGAAGCTCAACTCCTTCAGTCAGCACGCAAGAGGGTGAAAAATAAAAAAAGTAACCTTCACGCAAAAGAGGAAAGTGCCATTATGGAGTAAAAGTAGTCAAATATATGCTAAGCAGCCTTACGCTTTGTGCATGCATGCATGTAGTACAACGGGTATATCGTCACATCCAGTGAAGGGAAAAGGAAGAAAGTTACCATTGTCACATTCAGTAATAGGAACAAAACACTAAATTGAGGGAAGAACTACGCCTGATCCGGCATCCTTCACGCCTCAGGCCTGAAGTTATCACAAAAATGGACAACGTCCCTGTGTGTCGTACGGACTTCTAGTCACAAACAAAGGAAGCGCTTCGCATACATCGACATTTCCACATCCTCATGCTCCCTTACTTCCCAAATTACCAACATCCGTCATCAACTTTTCTGCTGGACTTGCTGCAGTAGCGGGAAGAGCGAGCATTTTAAAAAAAAAAAAAAGAGAAACAACAATAAACCCTTGGGCAGTACACCTCTAGTTGATGATAAGAAGTGGTGTAAAAATAACAGCAACGCCAACACACCACTAGGAGAGCGCGACCTCACGGTAGAGCAAGTAACCCGCCACAGTAAAGTAAATGGAAAAAAATCCAACGAGGAAAGTACCAGCAAAATCCGTGAGTCTTGATGTGGTGCCTCTTGAGTAAACAACATCTGCATCACCAAAGAGCCTCGCGGTGAGAGACCGGCACTCAAATCCACGACATTGTGTCATCGCAACACTTAATATGCAATATGCTCCCTAATTCCTTCGCTTGCCCATCATAATTGATTGGACCATCACGTGGTGTTGTTGTTTTTTAAAAAAAACATGACACAACGCCAAGCGGCAGTTAGTTGATGGGTGAAGATCAATCAGGAAAAGAAAAAAAAGGATGAAAAGCGGCCCAGCATTCAGTGCGTGAGCGTCAATGGCCAAATGGGGCACCAATACATCAAAAACTCGTTAATATGCGAGATATGAGACAGTAGGGGGGAAAGACAATAACAGACAAAAAAAAAAGAGGAGTTGAAGAGTGTGCTACACAGATCCGAATACATGTTACTTTCTGGCCAAACAGAGCCGCACAAGACACACGACCAATCTGAAAGGAACCATCTATCTGAAAAGAGATACAAAAACACATAACGACAGCGGGATATAACTATATATATATGCGTGTACCTGGTGATACAACCGCTTGATCAGTCCAATGTAAGGGTCAGGAAGCAGGAGGTTCCAAATATCCTGCATGGCCCCTTCCCCGGTCCGCTTCGCCTCAGGCACGTGCTCTTCACTCAACGCGTGTACAACCCCCGCTGGTGGTATACCACCGTTAGCACGACGTACATGACACAAAATGTGAAGATAAACCCCCAGAGAAAGTCAGTTATAAAACCTGGCACCTTCAGAGACGTAATGGGGCATAAAAAGCCACGAGCTTTTTGGGAATAGGACCTGTAAGAAAGCCTCTCAGTTCCACTTCTGCGCCCATCACGAGTTCGCTGAGCAGACGACGCTCGTGCCCTCGCCTTCGCCTCAACAATTAACTTTTCCACCATAGCCATATCCGGTGATGGGAGGTCAGGCGGCAGGAGCCTTACATCTCTGCTCACTCGTGGCAACTCAACGCTCCCAACAGTGCTTTTAGTATTACTGCTTTTCTTGGCCGGCATCTCTCGACCTGTATTACGGCTATCTCAACAGATATATGTATTTATTTATATATTTCTTGACGGAGAAGCGAAAGAAAAATGACTGCAAACAAGCGGTGCGTGCTACCTCTTAAGTTCTTTTTCTAAAAAAAAAATCCTTTTGTTTGGTCCCAGCTCCTTAACTGCGTGCTATCACATGGTTAACACGGAAAATGAAGCAAGAAAGAAAAGAGTGTAAATGGAGAGAAACAGAAACGCATTCAGTAAAAATGTCTACAGACTGGAAGAAAAGAAAAAAACAAACGAAAAAAAGAAGTCATGCCGGTGTAAGCGGTGCAGAGGGGAAAGGGCAGTGTAAAAGGCGGCATGAAAATGCAGCACCGCAGGCCAGCGAGACAAATCAGGTTAGTTACCATCCTTCTGGAAAGGTAAAAATAAGCAACAATGAAGAGATCGCTGTACAAATCGGTCGCATGCAAACCACAACCCCACATCTCCTACGCTCTTACTTGACGAGGCGGAACGTGCTGCAAAAGAAGGATCCAACAGTCAACAGTACGCACACACATCGCCCCAACAGCACCATTGCCTAAAATGCACCTTTGTGTGTCAATTATACGTTTCCCTTGGGTGAAATTTACCGAGTCTCGCTCATGCTATCGCAGCAACAATGCCCATAACAGTAATAGTGATAACAATAGTAATAATACAATAACGTTAAGCCTTCAAAGGAAAAAAGAAGGGAGAGAAAAAAAAGGGTTGCCGTGCCAACCAAATGAAAGGTCACACACTCCACCAAACAATATGGCCGTTGAGGCGCTGGGAAAGATCATTAGCGTATGCGCGCATTAATTAGTTAATTGGGCGTTATTTTAAGTCTGTGAAACCTTCATCACCAAATACACGGATGAAAAAGAACAGACCACTACAAAGCGGGGAAAAGGAAAAAAAAGTGTTTAACCGAGCATTCAGGAACTGGGCGACAACCCACTTCACCGGATAATACGTCCCTGGTCCAAAACATTTACTCATTCCGCTCCTTCCCCCCTCCCTTCTGTGATGCCTCACTGGGCGAGCTCAGATACAAACGGTGGTACCGGTTAGGGCTATGGAGTGCCGGGAGTGACGGGAAAAATGAAAGAAAGGCACCGACTACTTCTTGCCTGGGACCTTCTTTGATTTTTTTGAGGGTTTGCCTGTCGGCACACCGGCCGGTGAAACTTTTCTGCTTCCCTTCTTTTCCTTGACCCTAACATCAGCTTCATCTTCCGCTTCAGTCACGTGGCTTTTCACAGTGGGCTTTGATGTGCGTGCCACCTTTAGCTTCCGATCCTTTGGCGTGCGCTGCGTGGTTGTGTCCTCAGCCTCTAAAGTCGCACTTTCATCACCGGATTCCCTCGATCGCTTTGAAGGTCCCAAACTTGACAACAACTTAATGTCCTTCTTCGACAGCTGCAGCACGCTTTTAAACTCCTCCACGGCCTCCTGAACATGCAACACCTCACGCGCAACAAGACCAACGTAATGTTTGTTGAGCTTTGGCATCGTTTCCGGGTCGGAGACAACTTCGATAAACCTTTTCACAATAATCGGCAGCACAGCCAAATGCGTCTGCAGGGCGCTCTTGCTACACAACTCGATCTCCTCCTCCTTGTACTCATGCGTGAGCCATGTGTGGCGATTCCAGCGAGTGTTCTCCATGGAGTACAAGTTGTGCTGGAACCAGTTGTCAAGAAGAAACTTCTTCTTGCGTTCTTCGTGCGGGGTGAGAAGGTGCAGCAGTATTTGGTGTCCGAAGGGGCTGTTAATCACCTGGGTGATATGCAGCACCAAGTCGTTCACTACGTACTTACAAAGGAGTTGCACATCATAAACAACGTCAAAGAGACGCGCAACAACAGGTGCACTATATTTGTTCACCGCCAGCACACCAAGATTGTCACAAAACATGCGTAAAAGCTCTCGCCGTTTCTTTGGTTCCGTGAGTACAAAAGTCAACGAGACAAGTCGTGCCCCCTCCCGCGTTGTGCACAGTGATGCAAGGTGGGGTCGCATCGTTTCGCATAGTTCCATCACTTCATGCTTGGTCCCACTCGCAACAAACGCAGCAGCCAGGCGCTGCACAAACGGGTAGTCCACTGCACCCTTTTGCGACACAAGCTTCTCGCATAAATCGAATAGTTTCGGTAAAAGTCGTTTGCGCTGCTCCACCTCCTGATTCAGAACATCCTCCAATACGGGATAGCCCTTCCAGTGCTTCATGAGCGCTACGTTGTCTTTAAATACCGCTAGCACAAGAAGGTGGCGATTGGCGGCTGTGCAGAGGCTGCTGCTGTACGCGCTGTGAACCACCTCAATACCGAAGCGGTGTGAAATCAGCGTGGGTACGGCAGATATGGTGAAGGTTAACATCTTGTCAAACAAGCTGTGCGGGGCGTGGCGAAGCAGCGCTATGACAACAAAATGGCCATAAGCATCGGTTGCGTATGCTGCAAAATCAGTCGAAACGAGACGGATAATGTTCTCGAGCTGTTTTACCGAGGCGTATTTGATCATCGATTGAATCACACGGCTCACACGAGGTGTCTTTATGTACGAGTCGAACTTGGGTTCAATTATTTTCATTAGTTTGTCGACTGTTGGGTACTTGTATTCATATCGATTAAGTTTCTGTTCCTTCACACTGGCGGAAACGGCATCGCTCTGGTCTTCCTTTTTTCCCGAGTCTACAGATGTGCGAAGAATTTCCCACAGTCGCAGTATTTCACCGTACTCGGAGGACATTTTTAGCGCATGTTTCTCAGCTGCATCAAGGATTCTCCCTTCCCTCTTTTTTATCCGAGCGCTCTTCACGAGCCTTTCCGATTTCGGAAGGCCCTGCAGCCGAGCGGCGCGTGCCTCCTGCCTCTTAACATTAGTTTTCCCCATCAGCTTTGTGGCTATACAAAATAATTTATATGTAATGAAGGAAATGCAAAAAAAAAAAGACGGCGCAAATACACCGCAAGAAAGCTTTTGCCTTTTTTTCTTTAGAAAGAAAAAAAGGTGATGGAGAAAACTAAGAAGTGATGCTGGGAAACAGTAATCAAAAGGAGCAGACCTGCAGCCGCAACATGTGTAAAATAAAAACCTGCCATAAAGATCGCTGCAGAGGACAACGGCTCGTCCAAATGCCCTGCTGCAGAGAGATAGCACTATCACGGCTTCCTCATATGAGCCCGTCGAATGAGTGCTGCCCGATAAAATGAAGCGTCTTACCGTTTTCACACAACAAAGCACCACTCTCTTGGAGATACATGCACATTACTGCTGTCACACGGAATCAGCAGAAAAAGGAAGAGCGGATAAATAAATTTAAAACGGGGGGAAAAAGTATGGAACAGAGTGGAGTTAGAAATGGGTAAAGCGATATGATGCAACAACAAAAATAACAATCTAATCAGTGATTATGGTGCCAATATTCCTCAGCACAGCTTTTTCACACGGCACGAAAGCGACAGCAGTGCCTGACTCTCAATCTCAGCAGCCATCACATTGTTCCAGAACATCCTTTCCTGTTCGGCAACACTTTGCATTTGTTCTGTGTAATCATCAAGAGACTTCTCCAAGAGAGAAAGCAAGCTGGTGACCCCCCTCTGACACTCCGCTAGGGCATCCTTTGCGGCATTCAACTGAGTCAAGTTCCCTTGCAACCCAATGCTCGTGGCAGCAGGCGGGACAATGCCCTCTGACCCAGTCCCCTCCACCTTAACCAGAATTGGTGGAGAGCACAAATCTACACTAACGTTTGCCTCGCGCAACCGTTTCAGGACAGCAGTCTCGGCCTCGTACGCGGAGTTCAGTTGTGTCTCGTAGTGCTTCCAGTGGTGAAGGACTTTCGCATCCACATCGTCAGCGTCTGTGGAGGCTCGGCGTCTTTTCACGCGCGCTTTAGGTTTGCTCAGAAGATGGTCAACCAGCCTCTCCCGTGATGTTTCCATAAAAGACGCAGAGTCAAATGGCTTTGCCTCGTCCACCCAACGAAGAAGAGCGTTCATGCACGCTCGGCGCTCTTCAGCGGAGAGTTCCTGCGTCGCCTCTCCCGTGGTAGCCGCGTTTGGTCTCCTCAGCTTATTCACCAATGCGTACCTATCTATTGGGTCAATGCCATCGGAGCCAAGCTCCTCACTGTTACTGCCGACTGGATGTTTTGGTTTTTTATTGGTCTTCTTCTCACCGCCTTGCAACTTCTTGCTCAACGTAACAAGTGATTTCAACGCACTTTCCATCTGTTCTTGCAGGCGCTGGAGCGTAATTGAGGGGCCAAGCAGTGGCTCCGTTAGACCCTCACGCTTCTCTGATGCAGGGCCCTCGCTCTTGGAAGCTGAGGAGCCACCGGCGGGAGCTGCACACTCTCCTTTTAATTTTTTGCTCCTTTTGTGTGCCATTGAATTGAAACTGAATAATGAACCGGCTGATGTCAGTATCTCCGCTAGCAAAAGAAAGAAAAGAAGGAAAACGAGGAAGGAATGTATTGACACCGCACCACCAGGCACACAGCCCGCTGCTATAAGCAGCGGGAAGCATAAAGCCGAAACACATCAATACTGAGAATGAAACAAGTAACCACCAAAAGCTTGTGGCCAACGCATCATATGACACTTTCCCTCACTTTTGTTCTCAGCCCTCTCCTCCCACCTTTCGTGTGGAGGATGACAGCAGCAGGTCGCCTTACAGCACTGTAAACAGAGGAATCTCAACCACTACAGTGAAGCGACACGAAAAAGGAAACCGCACTGCACAATATTCGCAGCTGTCACACATCAACAACAGTGTTTGATTTCACAAGGCACACGTGCGCAGCTGCCGCTACGTATAATACAGCATTGATGTGCGCATATGTAAACGAGTCTCTCCAAGACCCTTTATTCATACAGTGGAGCCAAAGATGTATTAAAGGGAAGAAGAAAAAAACACAAAAGAAAATGAACAACAAAAAAATGGTGGAAAAGAAAGAATGAGAGGAAAGAAAGAACGACGCAGTAAAAAAAAAAAAGCAAGAGGAGCAAACGACGTGGAAAAGTAGAAATAAAAGTAACGTGGACAGGAAGGGAGACCCAAAATGAAAGCAGCAACACCAGTCGCATGGTGACAGGCTGTCACGCTCAAATTAAAGAAAAAAACACGTTTGGGTGAAGACTTCAACAACGACGTCTTGAAAGGGCGTTCAACAAAACGCGCAGTAGTAGGCAGAGAAATATCTAGGAACAGGATTGGGAGAGAAGCAAACGTTCGCGAAGCCCACAATGGCCATTGCGCCACCCGTTCATATAATACAGTCTACCACTGCAACCTCTGGCCTCCACTTTCCTCCCACCCCCAAACCCCCCTCAATTGCGCTTTGCCTCCCCCAGCCAGATCCTAGCACCAACTGATCCACAGCCCTGTGAGGTCTAACTGGCGCCCAAGTGATTATCGGTAGTGCACGAAAATCCATTAAAAAGCTGCTGCTGTCGTGCATTCAAATGTGATGAGTGCGTAGGAGTGTTAACTACCTGTCCAGGATTCTTTGAGGCGCCTCCATCAGACTGCGCAGCTGACTGCTCTGAAATGAGCTTCTCTACGGACGGAATGGGGGTCCACTTGGGCGGCTTCACCTTCTTTTGCATCACCTCATTGAAGTCAATGCCAGTCCAGAATGCATGAGCTTTGACTTCAGGGCCTTTTATGCGGCGATTAGCGTCCTTCACCAACAATCGGCTCACCAAATCCTTTGCCTCCGAAGGAAGTTGCACAGTACTTGGAAAGCGAAGATCCGAGTAGAGAATATTGTCAAACACCTCCTTCATGCTCTTCCCGCTAAAGGGTACACGACCACACAACATACGGTATAACAAAATGCCAAAGGACCAGAAATCAACGGCATATGTGTACTCACGCTGCTTCAACACATCGGGTGCCACGTAAAATGGAGAACCGACAAACGAGTTCGCACGCATGTCGCTAGTTACCGCGTTTTCGCCCACTGCAGGATTGTAAAAGTCCTTCGACAGTCCAAAATCAGCCAGGACGCAGTGCCCATCCTCTGTCAGCAGAATGTTTTCGGGCTTTAAATCACGATAAATGACGCTCTGCTCATGGAGCGTAAGTATTGCCATGAGGATCTCAGCCCCGTAAAGCTTCGAGGTGAATAAGTCCAATTGCTTAGAAGGAACTGCGTTCATATACCTGTCAAGATCACCGCCCGGCATGTACTCCATTACAAAAAACAACTTATGCTCTGTCTGAAATGTCCAGTAAAGTTTCAGCAGAAACGGGTGATTAATGCGTGAGAGAACGTTGCGCTCGATAAAAACGTCACGGTACCGGTTATGGTCCAAAAGACCCTGCTTGTTGACGACTTTCATCGCGTACAACTTATTCGTTCCCACGCGGCGGACAAGCACTACGTAGGCAAAGGATCCTTTACCTAATGTGTCGATGGTCTCAAAATCCTCCTTTGACACCTTCTCAACGGGCCGTCCGTCTTTGCCTTCAGCGCTGATTTTATAATTACTGTCATTCTTCTTGGCAGCACTTTCACTATTAGTCTCCTTCCCTTTATCCTTGTCCTTGCTCTTTTCCTTCTTCTTGTCCTTGTCCTTGTCCTTCTTATCCTTCTTGAAAAGCTTGAAGAACATTGAAACCCCCTATTCCCCAGGCACAGACGACGCGCGTAGTGGGCCCTGTCCTACCAGGAACGACAAGTAATATATATTTACTTGTAGGAAGCCGATCCCTTACTTGGCTGCGCAGTCCTCCTTCCGATGTCCCTCCTTTATTTTGCCGGCGCGGACGTCACCACCCAAGGAGAAGGAGGGGAGAAGAAAAACAGGAGAACTCCAAGCAAGGATGGGACGAGTAAAGGTCACCCTCCTCCTCCTCCTTGCTCTCTCCCCGGTGTGCGCTATCTTAGCCGCCTTCACCTTCCACTTCCTGGCACTCTAATTGCGTGCCGCCCTGTTATGAAAAACCTATCGGCAAACAGCACACCACTACCGCTACGAGCACTGATTGTGCTACACAAATCAGCCTGATATACGTGTTTTCAGCACTGTAATCCGCGTATCCGCTTCGTCCTGTGAAGGCACTAGAGCAGGCTTTTGTTTGGCGGTGGTAGTGGCGGTGGTGACAACCGCAACAACAACAACGGTTAGACAAAAAAACATTGTGGAATTGAAGAAAAGAATGATTATTTGATTACGTGGATTCCACCATTGTGCGCGTCTCTAAGCCGACAGCCACTTTGCGGCCGAGGGGAAGATAGTCGGGGTATCGGTCAAGCACAGGGAAGGTTTAAGCTGGCAAGAAAGTCAACATAAGCACGACAACCATAACACCACATAAGCCGCATGCGGTTGAAAAACTAAAGTTAATCGGTTCTGGAGGGCACAAGACACACAAACACACAATCATAGGTATTCGCGGGACGTAATAATAAGCAACAGGGTAAAATATTATACTTACCAACATTTTCCTTCTGTGTGCCCCCCACATTTCTACGCCATCCCCAACGTATCCCAACTGCGGAAAGAAACTCTCGGGTGACTGCAAAAGAAGTATAAACATGCACACACTCGTCCCCACTTTAGCGGACAAAGGTATGCACCAACTCAGAGGATGGACGAGAGGAGAACCGCAGCACGGCGCAAGAAGAGCGGCCGGGCTGTGTCCTACCCACAAGCAGCACGAGGGTCGAGACATGCTCTCCGTGTGCATCACACCAGTGGGCATAGTCGTCCAAAAACTTTGTCATATCCGTCTCGACGACCAACACCTCTGTGCCAGTCGCCGCCACCAAACCAAGGCGTATGCGAAGCACAGACAAAATGCTAGAAGCAGCAAACCAACAAAGGAGGGCTACAGCACGGGGGAAATCCTGCTCATTCAAAAGCGCCAAACCACGTGTTTCTTCCATCTGCAGGAGATCAGGTACTGAAATACTTTTGCAATCATCACCGCATGTACCACGACCATAGGTTGACACCATATCAACAGCCTCAGGAATCCACGCCTTCACGTAGCCAATAGCCACACCTTGCATGTCTTCGCTGTCAAGCGCCAGGGGTGGCTCATCTATCAACGCACTGTGCGACTCCATTAAACTGAGAAATGCTCCGGCCATTCTACTGAAGCCATGAACAGCAGTGCGCAGGCGCTCCTCGAAGAGGGTAGGGGGAGCCAAAACATTGGATTCATCCCGTAATAATGGATGAAGGTTTGAAAGTATCAAGGTACACGCCTGGAATGTTATGACGAAAAAGTTTTCGTGAGATGTGAACTCCATAAATATGTCCTCACTACTGAAGTCTACCAGCAATTTGGTGTGCACATAAAGATGGTTCAGCCTAGCCTTCATTAAAACGTACTGGTGAATGGGAATAAGGTCATCCGCTGAGCCAGGGGAAGGTTGTGCCTCCCGACTCATCAGTAGTGCCAAAGGTTCATCATCCACATTAACGCGCGAAAGACGTATGGAGAGGTCGATCTCCATGGACCACTGTCCAAGCACCTTCAGCTTAGTCCCGTAGGTCCACACACCCCGCCCCAGTCGCTCAATCCTGTTGACGGCATCGGCGTAAGGATCAAAAAGCTTCTCCGATCTCTGCATCCTTGCGAAGTTCACGCCGAGGTCGTCTAATGTGGTTCGCTGCCGCACCCTCTCCAGTGCCTCTGTAAGCGCCGCATCCTCCACGTTGTATGCGTAGACATATAGATTAAACAACACACTGTGTACATCCCGGAGCACCAAGTCAAGAAGCCGCCGTGTTACGAACAGACTGCAGCTTCTGCTAGCTACTGAGACACTTCCTAACATTTCTACAACCCACCGCTCAGCAGAGCGCACAAAAGAAATGATGTCCGTTAATGCAAGCTCTACATCACTGACGGATATGCGTCGCCCGCGCACGTGATGAATGCAGCCTCCATACGCATTACATATATTACACCAACCAAGGACGGTGGAGCCCCAGCCGGATCCAATCTCGCTGCTTCTTCCACACGTCCCATGAAGAAAGTAGAAACAGCGTCGGAAAACTTTCAAGGCATTCCGCAGAGAATCTTCACTGTTACAAAAATCTGCCAGCACCGATTGGACTTCATCATCGCTTGATGAGCCCTTCAGTCGTTCCCTGTAAGAAGCACATGCCGCATATCTCTGCTCCTTGACGTCTTCAGTTGAACCAGACAGCAGGGGCTCCCAATGAAAGCACTGCAGCCAGTTGCGCGTATTCATGTCCTTCTGACCGCTGCACCTTTTGTCCAAAGAGGTTACAAACACACGTCCCTTTGTTGGGCACAAGAGACCCTTCCACTCAGCGGTTACCCGGGATCCACACGGAAGGGTCACATGTCCCTCACCCAAGAAGCGGCCCATCTCCCAGACACCATCAAATGCAATGCCATTCCATCCACCTGGTCGCCCCTGCCGCCCAGCACCACCGACGGTACACTCTGCCACGTCACCTGCACAGCTGTCACCAAAGCAACTCCGAAACCGAGTCTTTATTTTCTCGCTTGCCACCTCTGCAGCATCCTCCTGCTGATCCGCTGACTGGTCTTGCTGAAAAAGGAAGCCAACCCCGTCGGGAAGTTTCACCCTTTCCTTGTCCAGCTCAGATGTCCGCAAAAAGAGTGTTCCAGTGTCATGGAACTTACCCTTCTGAAATAGTCCAACATAACGGTCACCCGCCTTTGTCATATAACACCCAAAACCTGACGGCATATCGTTTTTCCATTGACCAAGGTAGCGGTCCCCACTACTGTGAACGGTCTCCCCCCAGCGCTCACGCACAAGTACCAGGCTGTGAACCCAAATGGAAAACTTTGACAGCCGCGACCGTTGTGCAGAAGTAATACTCGACCCCGGTGAGCTGCTCTGGTGAGACGAAAGGAAACCGCAGTACTTTGTGCCATCAGGGTACTCTACACGCGCAGGGTTTGTCAGGTCTGGACGATTCATTTTCCACTTGCACCAAAGTGTGTACCGTTCCGTGTTGAGCATCCCATTACCATCACGGTTACGGTTAACAAAATTTCCATCATAAAAATGCTTCCCCTCCTGCGAAAAAAGTCTGCCGCTTCCGTGGGGGACCTCCATAGATCCACTAAGGAGAACTTCTCCAAAGTACTTGTCACCAAAGTCCACATTCAGCACCTTCCACTTCCGCCCACCGGACATGGTTGCTTCAACAGGAATGGCCCCCTCCTTATCGCTCGCCGCCGCCCGGGTAGGGGAAAAATTTCCCCCGCGCCACAAGCGGATTGGACTGAACTCCCTGAGAGGGTTCTCGCTCTTCAAGGGGTCAAACTCATTTTCAGAATCACTGACGCATTGGTTCATATAAACAGGGATGTGTAAGCTCCTGCGTCCCTACAATGTTGTTTCTTTATGTTCAAGAAGTAGGCCCTTAATTTGAGAATACAAGAGCGCAGGAATATATGCGGAATGCGGGAGATACAGTTGGAAAGATGGGGAAGTTCTGGAAGGCGAAAAAAGAAAAAAAAACATGGAAGCAGTGGGCAGGAAAAAAAAAAACATTAGCAGCTTCAGAAACTGGCTCGCGTGAAACCTGAGACAGATGGAGAAACTCGGCAAGTGGAAACACCCACGACGGAGAAAGGGTAAGAAAACCGTATCATCCACATAAGTCTAGATCTTTTCAAAGCCTTCCACCACGCATTTCCACGGGAGCGGCATGTTTGCCTGCCCGATATGTCACCCACTCAATCCCGTTTTTTTACCTCGGACCGACTCGCCCTCACTGATTATTTTCTCCATGACCTCCTTGCGAGCCTCCTCGAGGTTTTCATAATATTTCCTTACCTCGTCTTGGTTGCACCATTTTTGGTCGCTGTCATCGTTCTGATACCAATTTGGCCCAAACGCCAGCAGTGACACCGCACTCAAAGCAGCGACAGCGAAAAATGTTGTGTGAACGTAGCCAATTATGTACCCCAATACAGTGGAAACGAAAACAGTAGCTTGCATCATGTGAGTGATCCTTTTTGAAATGGCACGTTGGTCCCTCAGAGACATCGGACTTAGTAGACCAGACACATACAGCGCAATGGGGTGCGCTTTAGTCTTTTCCTCTGTTTTTGCCATGATGCCTTTAAGCAATTACAAATATTACAGAACCTAGCAAGTGTTACTTTGTTGGGGCCAATATGCACAAGAGAAAGCATTAAGGGACGGGGTAGAAACGTTTGTCACTTACCACCGACGACACAACTGCTGTGGAATTAAGGAGATCAAGGCAAGTAGCACAATAATATACACAAGGGCAAATAAATGAGTGTGTGGCTCGCTGTCATTGAGAGAAATACTTGTGCCAACCCTTCCTGTGAAACAACTTCCATAGCTGTGGACAGCCCGGGTTGCCTCCGGGTGCTAAGTGTGGTACTTATCGTACAAGTTCGAATGAGCGGCAATCCAGCATTCAAACGCCGCTACTGCGCAGTGCTGAAGTTCAATATCCTTCAAAACAGTTTCCCCGCATTCGATAGTCATCGAGGAGGAATCCACTGGGTAAAAGTCCGCGTAAAGATGACCCACCATATCCCGCCCCTCAGTGGCTTTTTTGCGCATCAGAACGGCAGCAAATGTGAGTGCGAGACAATGTCGCGATACACCACTGACACCTTTGTGTAGAAGAAGGGCACAACAGAGGTCGATCACCCAGCAAACAACCCCACGCACATGAGGGGGCATCAGTCCTAAATATGTCACTGGATCAGTGCGGAGAAGCGAGTCGTCAAACACACGCGCATCGAATTTCGCCAGCCAAATGAGAATGAGTCCCATTAACACCTCAGGAGAGGCATGTACGAACGCCAGAGGAAGTCGAGTTGCGGCGTTGGGGAAGCAGAGCATGCTGCTACCTGTTGAGACCGCTGTCGGAAGCACACCACCGGGAAGGTAGCCAACGGGCTGCGCTGCGGACGCCGGAAGGCACCCACTTCCCCACGATTTTTTTGGCAACGTGGTCCGATGCGATGCAAGAACATCGGCGAAGTCCAATTCACCATCAATTATTTCCCACAGACGTGTAGCTTCTCGTATAATGTCACAATTACGCTTTCTATGCTGAACCGATGCCCCCAACAGCAACTGGCCAGCTGCTTCGCTTACTAAGCCCTGTTGACGAATGAACTGATGCTTTAGTAGCTGCAGCATCAGTGGGCTCGCGTAGTCACCAATGGGTGAGCCACTCACCATCAGCATCAAGCACTGTGGTAATCCCACGCAGAAGGGGCGCTGCGAAGGTGAAAGGAGCGTCACTGATACAAATATCTTGACGTAACTGTTCACTCGTAGAACAATAATTTGTTCAATGGTGGAGGCACCGTTCTTCAAAGGCACGACAGGAATGTGATATGTTATTGTCTTACCACTTTGAATAACATGTTTGCCGCTGTTCGGTCGCACAGTGTGCCCGTCGTCTGATGCACTACCGTCAATAAACAAGTATACCTCACTTATTTGCACCGAAAAACTTGTCTTGCCGTCGTTACAAATTGTGACATCTACGGAGGAAGGGCGTTCATCTTCCTCACCGCCGCCGGTGCTCGGTACTGCACTGGAGACAAAGCAAAAATTACACTTACTGAAAGAGACACGTGGTGCATTCTCACAACATTCCGATAGTGTTTGCCGCAGCCTCACACACAATTCATCATTTTCAAACTTCTCCTTGCTAACACTTTCGCGGTCGCCTGATTTCCATTCACTCAGCAGTAACTGGATTGCTGACATCTGACAGCCATGGAGCCATTCACCAGTACTAGCGGAAATCAAGCGGCGAATGTCTGAGAGGACGGCGCCCGGCGTCTGAGAAGAAGGACCACTAAGATACGCTTTAAGGAACTTCCTTAAATAATCTGAATGATACGCGGTTGCAGTGGCCGGTGCGCACTCCTCACTCTTTACCCCTGATTCCTTCGATAGCAGCTGATCCTGACCACACTCCCATGCACGGTCAAAGAGTAAGCCCAACTCATCGGGGGTCAAACCACAGTTGCCATCTAACGAAGGGGTTGCTACATGCGTAGCAGCAGCAACACTCGGCGGTAGTGTAGTCTCCCATAGCATTTACCACTTTGTGCTACCTAAGATAGTGCAGGAGGCAGGAATACTAAGACGCCCATAGCCACCGTCACAGGGCGTGCGGGTGTTTGTGCGTAAGATCATGAGCACAAACAAACCAAGCGAAACAAACAAACAACAATTACAAACACCGTGACGGACAGGAGAAACGTAAAGATTGCAGGTGAGTATGTGGGCAGGGAGGCCGCGCGCAACAATGCATCTGTACGTTGGCTTGCCTCAGCTAACCTCCCAGTAGTAATAAGGTCCTGTGACAGGCGTTATGATGTACTCCCACCATTGCCAGAGGTCCCTGGCTCCTTTGCCACGTAGAAATACAGCGGGACTAACGAGTTCACAGTTATACGCCGCCTGCAGAACGGGCATATTGCCCCCTGCGTATTAGATTTAATCCATTCCGAGAGACACCGCCAGCAGAATATGTGGCCACAAAGCGTCGCTGTGGGCTGTTTACGTCTTCCAAGACATAACATGCACTTACCCGAGGCAGCTTTCTGCTCATCCTCTTCCTCCGAGCCGCTGTTGTTTTCCTCTTCATTATTGTCCATCCCGTTATTACCACCTTCTCTGATGCCCCGGCGGTGCTCCGCTACAAACCGCCAAAGCCGTATCACCATCTCACACAGCAGTACCAGGCCTATTTTGAAGTAAGTTCCAGGAGCGCCTTCCCCTGTCCGCAGGACGTTAGACGGAAGAAGACTCAGGAAGCGCACACCGAGAAATCGATGGGCAAGAGTGCCGTATGTTTCAAAGAGGAGGAGAAGCAGCAAGATGCATTTGTTCACATTTGACGCAACATCGTGTGGCGGCAGGGAAGGAAACAAACGCACTGCAAAGCGGAAGATTATTGCCGGTTCCACTGCAAGCAGAAACGCGAGGTAAAGCTTGCGGCGCGAACCCATTACTCGAGGTGTATTTCCACGAATAACGGGAAGAAGGTCACAAAATTCTTGGCCCGGCGTTTGTCCACGCTGCAGCGCAAACGCCACGTACAGAGCCTTTGCCAAATAGCACAGCTGTTCATCATGGCTGTTTGTTGTGTGCGCACCGAAGACTGCCGTGACAATATTTGTGATTTGCTGGTTCAAGTGCGTACTGATTATATGATCGTCCTTGTAGAGTGAACGTAAAATGTAAGGCGCGGTTGCAGCATGCATCTTGTAATGGAAGTTTTTGACGCACTCAAATAATAATAATAATAACAATAATAATAGTTGGGCTTGGGCTGCTGCGGAATGCCCCAAAAACACTGATATGCTAAACGATTACCTCCTACCCGCTCTATCCTTTACTCCCTACTTGTCGCTTTTATGACAGGCGGTCCCTTCCGGCGAAAAAGATGCAACGGATTGAATAGAATTCAGTGAGGCAAAAGAAGAAGAAGAAGAGTAAAGGCAAAAAAAATTAAGGCCCAAGAGCTTTTTTTTCTTTGAAAACCACACAGTTGGAAGTAAAAGCAGAAAATCGGGAAATAAATGAATGTAAATATGTTGTGCCAAATCTTGATGACACGCTTCCCACACCCCGTAGGACAGCGATCACGTATATCCGAGACCTGCAACTAAGATACGGAATGGGAGGAGGACGAAGCCAACAATATCAATTCTGCTCGCAGAGAAAAATGTCCATAATCAACTTCACGCCCCATGCCCTTTACCCAATAGCAAAAATAGTTATAGTTTAAACCCACAAGCATTGATATGCACACAACCCACTTCCCCCTAGTGAGCAGCAGCAGAAACAGCAAAAAATCTATCAAAACCGCTCTTCTCCCTCCAATTCTCATTGTTCGCCCTACACCTCTTCCACGTCTATAACCGCTACTTGTGAATACACGGCGTCAACTTCCTTTGAAAATATCGACGGTTTGATGGGTGCACAGAGCGCTGCGCTTAAGTTGGCGCACAACCCACCGCGATCGAAGTAGTGAGCCTTCTCCACGCTACTCCTCTGGTACTCCCCTGACGTCATATTCCGCAGGGCGAGATGCGTGTGAAATAGCACCAGCGGTACTACAGGCAGCAGCACCAGCAGCGATAGTAACACCACAGCCGGTTCCACAAAATATGTTTCCCGAAAGGCAACAATAAGTTCATCTTTGATATTACACGACCCCACACCACAGAGCTGCTCAACCCTCAACACGAGCCCCCAAACCCCACCAATTAAGACTATTAAAGAGAGCACTACCACTGACCACAAAAAAAGAAAATAAAGCAAATAATTTCGCTGGCCAACGCAAGTGCCAATCCATGGGCAGTGGTGATCCCGCCGCTGAATGCAAACGTCACATTGGAGGCAATGAACCGCACGGAGGGGACGGTAAAAATTGCACGCGTAGCACCACTTGCGCTGTAGCTCCCTGACCTCCTCGCGGCCGCGTCTGACGATATTCACACATTCGACCTGTTCCCCAACAGAGCCCTTAGGAGAAGCATTTTGCTCCAACCCAGCACGCGGGAGCCGTGCAGAAATACCAGGATCCCGAGTCGCACAGCGGATAATTAAGAACATGGATAAAACACCAAACACACCACATAGGACCCGTAGCTCTTGCAAGAAACTCACAAAGATGAAAGATGACGATCCAATCACAATAAGAACCATGGAGACCACCGCATTCCCAAAGTGTGGCCCGATGCATATGGCACCGTTACGCCAGATGCGCATGGACCCGACAGATTTTGGGGGCAACAGGCACATTGCGTCCTACACTCAAGTATGGCTTAAGGTTTTACGCGGCCCACTATCCCTAGAGCATCAGATAGAAGCCCCGCTACGAGCTGTATATTGCAAACGAATTTCACAACGAGGGGAGAAGGTAACTAAACGCTGTGTAAATTATAACCAAAGCGGATGTGTAATTTCACATGCATGCGAACCCCCGAAAAACATAATAATAATAATGATAAACAGAAATGTGATCGAACAGAAAGAGCACGGAGCCTATACACGCTTTCAAAACAAAACAAAAAAGCGCCAAAAGGGTGTTAAGCATTAGCGATCGATCCCATAGTAGTCACAGAAGTGCTTGCCCATGTGATCACGATCGATCCAAACCAGTGGAAGAGTCCGTCGCACGCGGAACCCCAGTTTGATTAGACTAGCCTCCAGGTTAACCACCTGGTGTACCGTCCACGGCATACAAATAACGTAACGTTCCGCATCATCCTTTCGCTCCCCAGGGTGTGTCTGCTGCTGTGCCTCCACCTGCTCCGTTGATACTCGGTCGATAAGTTCCCGTAGCCGCGCCCAGGCCATGCGCGCTTCTCCTTTGGTTGCGGAAAAAGATGTGGGTCTATAGATACAACGGACAACAAAGGGGACAAACAATTGCTGTAGGTAAGACCTCCAGCCCAGTTCTGCGCCAGCAGGATATAGAAGCGGCGGTTCGCGCGAGCCCCGTAATATGTCAAGAAAACGGTGGTGCACACCAAGCGCTGCGAACGTATCCTCACGAAGTGGAAGCAGTAGTGCAGGGGCGATGCGATCAATTTTTTCAAACGGTACTCCCTCCATGAGGATGGCGTCACACAGTCCTAGCAACTTCCCAAGCGTAGCGTAAAAGGCCTTGGGCCCGACCTGGGGACAAGGGACTGCCAAAACAACAATCCCCCCGTCGGGTGAAATAAACTCAGCAACCTTCAATTCGTAGTACTCACTGCCATCCTCCCTACTACGCAGCACACAAGGGGGTGGAAGCAGGCTCTTGTACGCCGCTGGGACCTCCGCTACGACGTGCTGCTCAGTCACCTCCCGGAACCACGCGACCACTTCACTACGACGTAGTCCCATCCAGTACACCAAATACACGTAGACAAAGCAGTCTACATTCATCATTACGACGAGTAATATTAAAATAGCAACTACCAAGAAAGCACCAGTACGCGCAACTCGCTGGTAGGCTGTGGCTACATGAAAGAAGTCCATTACTTCCTTTATAAACTTCTCCCGGAGAACAAAATTCGCAGTTCGACTGTTCTGTTGAGCTTTGAGCGCAACCCGCTCCTGCAACTCCATCCAGCGCACAATTTTGTTGAATTCCTCTTCCACGGCCCGATTGACAAGCCACGAAGGCTTTCCAAAAAAGCAGCGTATACCGTTAATCTGCCGTATTAGCAGCACGTGACGAACAACCGGGAGTTGGAGCCAAGGAGACCCAGGCAGCCGCGTGTACCCCTTGAGCACATCATTGATTTCATCTTTCGGTAAATACTTTCTGTGCTTGTGACGTCTCACAATTACATAAACCTCCGCGTGGAGGATCCGAGAGGACTTGTCAAATCTGAGTTTCTTCGGGAAATTATGCCTGTAGACATCATACAGTGTTTTCATGAAGGGCGGTGCCACATCCACTCTACTCCGCTGCCCTACGCGAGAGGAACAGCGTGTGTGAGGTGGCAGAGATTACCACGACAATAACAACAATAATAATAAATCTTAAAAGTACCCCTTCTTCTTCGTATGCTCTTCTATAAAGGAAGAGAAGTGTAGAAGCGACGGTAGCAGAGGGAGCTGCAGCATCTTGCGTACCTCCGACACCATGTGAGGTGCAAGCCAGGCAGCCAACGGAAGGTAATTGGTGTCACTAGTCCACACGTGCAGGGAGCATTAGCAGTACCATAGATGTGGTGCATGGTTCGTCCACGGAGAAGGTTTAAATAATAGGGTAAGTAAATCAATCTCAGGCACGTGTGGCTCAAAGAGAGTACGATACGTACACAGAGAGAGAGAGAAAAAAACGTAAAAAATAAATTAAGAAAGCTGATGGAATGCGCGTTGAATCCGCTCAGTGTAGCACAGCATAATGCTAACGTGTAGCTTTACGCCGTATGTCGATGCAATACAAGCAATCGACCTTTTTTCGACTTTCAATATTTTTTTTCCGCTGAAGCTATCTTTCATGTCACGGAATAGGGCCTGACCGCTTCGGCTATCCCTCCTGGCCTAATGCCACGTGACAAATGTGCTACGTCGCCCTGTGTGCGTCCGACGACACCTTCAACACGAAAGCTGCAGGTAAATTTGCACCTTTTGTGGGGTTCTTACTGGGATCAAAGCCCGACACGTTGGGATCGAACCCCGGTGGCAACTCATATGGATCCAACCACACCTCCCGAATCGCACCAGCCTTTGCACCGTAAAATGAAACTAAAGCTGTCACAGGGGCAACAAGAGCGACCAGCATGAGGAAACTTGTAAATTTGTTTAACCGAAGTGTTTCCCGTATATGGCGATGGGCCTTTGGCGAGTCTACGTCAGCCAAGAGGTCCCGCACACCCTTCTCCACATGGCCACGACCATTCAAATCTACTCCAGCACACATGTCTTGCAGCGAAGGTAGCAAAGGCATTCACACCGGAACAAGAAATAAAAAAAAGAACGAGGAGGAGTTTTGTACGAGTTGTTGCATTTATACACACGCAAACGCCAGAAAAGATATGCTGGAGCTTGAACAGCCATCAAGCACACCGTTATTTTACTTTCCTGTACTTTCATGTGAAAATACAACCCCATAATTTAGTAGTAAGCCGACTGAAGGATGGTTAGTACACGAAGGAAGATAGAGAAGCAAATAAACTTTAGAGAGGAATGAAGAACGCGAAAAAGAAATAACGTACGTACGCTAGAGCTTGCCAGTAGGAAGCTCGAAAAAATACCCCTATATTGCTTGTCTCTGTGAAACAGACTCGCACAAAACTTCTATTTGTTCCTGTACGTCTGGATCTCCCCAATATTGGTCTCGCCTCCAATGTTGTAGCGCTTCAGGCCCAAGTACTCCAGCCACCCATTCTGGCGCTGCGTCATGTAAAGTTCATAGTCCTTTTCATTGCGGCGAGTCCAAATTGACTTGCTCGCCCTTTCCAACCAGTTCTTACTGGCCACGTAATTCACATAAAATGGAGCCAAGTATGTCGGAGCCACAACAAATGTCCCAATAGCCACTGAGAACCACAATAACACCCGCCGCGTTGAGCGGAAGGCGGCCCGCTGAATGCTCTTTTTCATTTTACGCCTCGGGTGAAAGAAATTTTCGTCGCCCTGGGCGTTTCCCGCGCCATCGTACCCACCTGGCCGGGGAGCAGTGCCAGGCGCCTTGTTGTCCATGCCTTACTAGCGCCATACATGAATGACAAAAAAAAAACAATAAGTGCGCCACAACACCATCGCCATGTGAGTAAAAAGCAGTGCAACAGAATCAATGTAGCGAATGAAGAGATAATTTCTGAAATATGACGGCACAGTTCCGCGAATGGGTCGAGCCCTCTTTTAGTCTTCGTGACCGTCAAGGGAAAAAAAACAAATGTTCTGTATAGCAGTGGTCCCAAAATTAAAATAGAAAAAAAACGTTATAAGGAGACAATGAAAAGATGGTAAACCATCGCTCTGTAGACAAACAACGGAACGAAAGGACAAAAAATCATCTGGGGAAAAAATAAGCGGCAAGTTGAACACCACATGTTACTATGAAAATAGTAATAAATAGAAAGAGTAGATCGCTGGACGATACACCAAAACTCTCACAAAGGCACTCGTCGAGTGCCGATCCAAGGTTCCACCATGCCCGAAGCGCCACACACGTTGCAGAAATGCCGTATTCTGCGGCACGTAAGGACTCAGTGGAAGCGCCGCAATCCACGTGGCTCTCAGGGTTCATTTCATCGCTCTCATTGCTCCCTTCTTCAATATAAAAAACGCAGCGCCCCATGCGCCCGACCGTACTTGAGTTCACTTCCTCCCCTTCCACATAGTCAGACGCCGCCTGTACTGGTGTAAAGTGTGCGCGTTGCAGAGGTGAGACGTGTACACGTGAACCACTTTCCCTCAGCTGAGCACTTCCAGTGAGCGTTGTCTCCCCACAAGTCATCCATCCACTGAGCGTACCTGCGCCACCGGCTACTGGGGACTCGATAGTAGCCGTAAGTGCAATGGCTACACGCAACGACTCTGAACCGGAGAGAGTCAACGTGCATCTGGTGAAAACAATACGTGATGAGAGGCTGCAGGAAAGTCGTTCTTCCGTGCTCAGTTCACTGAAAACAGCACTGGATGTCTCCAACAGCAATTCCGCAGCTGGCGCAGAAGAAAAAATGCGATGTAACTCGAAGTGTGACACTCCATCCACCTCTGAATACTGTATAAGACCGCTTAAGCCTATTCCTGGAAGGAAGCAAGACGATATGAGTTTGACATCCCGGGTATCAGACCTCTGAGGTAGCTGCAACTTTGTCACGTGCAGGGGGTAATTACCGGCGGTCAAACCATCGGCCTCGAGCAATACGGCAGTCGTTGCCCCATCCGAGGTAAGGACATAAAGTAAATGTGAGAGCGTCCCGTGGGGAGCTGGGGGTAAGTGCCATGATCTCGCAGCACCGAGAGATAGGACTGGCTCATCCAGGAACTTCGTCATGGCCCCATTTTGCCAATGTGCGGCGGCCGCACGCAGGGTTGCGGTGGCGCCTCCCCCGCAGACATAAAGAAACTGCACAACCTTCGAGGCATGTGTCACGGTGGCAGCGGTGTTAGACGCGTCAGCTGACGTTTGTGTATTCCTGCACTGAACGTCAATATCAGACAAGGCGGCAAGAGAAGGCCCTATATACTCTGATTGTGTTTTGTTCCCCGGTCGCAGGAGAAGGACGACACGAAAACGCAACTCGCGCGGCCCGCGTAGAACATGCCAATCCCACAGCGCCTCAACCAGAGCTCCATTCACCACATCAGATACATTTTCTGATGCCCTAAAGGCATAGCGCAGCGGGTGGCCCAAGGCCCCGAGTAACGAAGTGGAATCTGACCGCGCATATTCCAGGGAGATACAGCACAAAAGGACAAGGCTGATCATTACGTAGCCGGCTACTGATCCAATCGTCATCCCGTGATACTTCCCGGATCTACTGAGAGGGAAAGTGGTTTCAAAATAATAATGATAATTAATTAATTAATTAACAAGATGACGTTCGCTACACGCACAATGACAGCAGTAATAACAATATCAGCAAAGCAGTCAGAATCCATCACGAAATTAGGAGTAACCGGAGCTCATGAATGAACATGGGCACCGGGAAGGAAATGAGTCGATAAAAGGAATGAAAACATGAGACTGTTGTCAAGCCACAGTCTCAAGTAAGACTCACCTTCCTTACCCCAACACCCAACATTTATTCCTTTCCTTTTCCTTCTACTTTTTTCGCTTTAACTTCTCCTGTAGCACCTTTTCGCAACAAGCAGGTTCCATACAGTACCATTTCGTTGTTGATAATGAAATGTAATCTTTGAGTGATTTATCGTGAATATCGAGGCACTCACAGTGGTACCAGCCATGACATGCGTGGCAACGCACAACGCCCCCGCTCCCTTCCGTAACGCTAGCGGGACAGCATTTGAGTGTATTCGGTGGAAAATGTCTTCCTTCTGACTCTGACAAGTACTCCTTCGCGCACTTGGTGCAGAGGTACATTCCACCGGCAGGGACCTCCTTCATTGGGTAGATCTTTCCGCACCTACCACAAGAGGTTCCATGGGAGGTCGTTTCGTTCCCCCTGGGTCTTTTGCTGCCCACTGGCTTTACACTGCCGTTCTGAGTGCCATTTACACCTCTAACACTCGCAGCAGCCGTCAGCTCTTCCAGTGCATGATCCATCCGGCTATTCTTCCCAAGATCATTGTGGAAGGGAGATGAAACTCCTGCCGCAGGATCCATGAGCTGAAAGTCGAAGTTCCACAACACTTTCAGGGGGCAATCCCAAAGTATGTATGAGAAACAGAGAAAATTTTAAGGGAGAAATCGAAAGAAATAAAATCACAGAGAAATAGAAAGAAACCTGGGCTGTATGGGGTAGGAAAGCTATATGCCAGAAGTGAAAGGTGGGTAAACTTCATTCATGGTGAAAAACAAAGGTAAATGACATCCCACATGAAGTCCTGCTACGCCCAACCTGAAGGACCAGTGATTCTGCCCTGGCGTTGACCTGAAGAGTTAAGGAAGGAAAGAAGAATATTTCACATTAATCCGCGTACTACTTTGGTGTAGCCCTCTTACGCAGAGGCAAAGCGAGGTGCAAAAAGGCATATGGATGGGACCTCCACTTTCTTACCCGCCCCCTCCAAGCCCTCGCCATCATGAAACACATGGTTAGGCATCTCAGTTAGTCGAGGGATAAAGAACATGCTTCCTATTGCCAGCATTACATTTCAGTGTAGTTATCATTAGGCTGCTGGCTTTGCAGCATCAACGTTCGACCCGCAACGCAGACATCTAAATGACCTTAGGGAGCTGGGGCCCGCCAGCCGGCTTTTGATACAGTAATAGCAGTATAGGTGCCCACAATTTGACCGCTGAGGAAGTACCGGTCTGGCATGGCACGCAGAGCAGTCATTTTCCGACGGCGTTGCACTACCAGGCCTGGCTGTAAAAGCCTGGAGAAGCCGCGTTACTCTTGATGTGTACCTACCAACATTAAGCACACTAATGAAAGAGACCCAGACCTGCCAAAAGACGTGTTGGTTCAGATACATAAGATCCATAAACCTCTGGGTCTTCTGACTACCGTACACTACACGGAGTGAAAACAGGCGTTCCAACGGCGTACGATACTGTGCAGTAGCCAAAAAGTGTAGTGTGTGAAGTAGAGAAGTTATCATCCACACTATTGATGCATATCTTAGCAGTTTTGCCAACCTAGCCTGAGGCTGAGTGGAATTTTCGTGTTCCCAATCTTCTTCTAAAGCTCGGCGTTGGAGCTTCCGAATTAGGTAGGGAACAAAATAGTTAAGTACACCATATAACAGCAGTCGAGCGCGACTTGGCGCTAATGACGGCACCAACTGCATCGCATTACTTAGTCCCAACTCTAATGCTTTCCTCTCATCGCGTAGAACAAGATTCTGCATGCGATCCCCTACTGATTGAGCACATCTCCACGTTGAACCGAAAAATAGAATTGAGTCCAAAAGCAAGCAGAGTTCATCTTGGTACGCGTAACGATACGATTGCAAGACCCCAATGCTGAATATGTCGAACAGGTAGCCTCGCAGGATTTCCACGATGTCCTCCTGAGTAGTCAGTGCGTTGAGCTGAAACACCCGAAGTACCCGATTTTCCGGAAGTGCAGTGAACATGTTGGAAGAAGGAAAAACTCCTTGTTGCTTCATCACAGTTGCCAGCGAAGGCTGCGAAGCCAAAGAATCGTGAACCCAAGCCATGACTGACACCTTTTTTTTAAATAAAAAAAAACTTCTTCTGGTGACCACGCCATGAAAGAGAAGAACAAAATGCACGGAAGGAAAAGAAATAAAAAAAATAGGCTCAAGAAGGCGTGTGTGCACAAAACAGATGTGACACTCATAATTCTGGAGAAAAACACCTGGCGTTGCCCATATGAACATCAATGTGTTATAGTTTTGTTCCTGACTACGTCAATAATTAAAGATAATAACAATAACAATCGTAATCAGCTAAACAAGGGAAAATATATTGATAGGGGAAAAACAAAATAAAGACATTAAAGAAAAAAAAGAATGGAAAGAAAGGTGATCAACTGGCCTGCACCCAAAAGGCCTGCTGTCACGGGAAAGCTCTAGAAAAACCGGATAACTTACTCGACTGCTGTATGAGGCCGCTATCGAGCAATTCCTCGAGTTTTGCAATACGTTGTTCGCCCTCACTTTTAAGAGAAAGACAAGCCGCTGCCTCATCTCTCCTGCTGTCATCGAGCGACTGACGTAACGTAATCTCTATGCACGCCATTCGATCGTGAATGGTCGTGTTGATGGCCTTCAACTCCTGCAAGGTGTCGTTAAGCTTATCCACAACGGACACAGCCTTCGACCTTGAAACCCGCAAGCAGTCGTCTAAAATTTGGATGTATCCCTCCACGGTGACTTTAAGGTTATCCCGGTATCCATCTGTTGTCACGCGTGCATCATCTACAAGCTTCTGAATCTCACCCATGGATTCAAATATAATCGCAGTGGCCTCGTTATGCCCCAACTCATCCTTCGGATCCATAATTCGCTTCATTTGCTTCACGACGCTGTCCACCGATATCCTGGAAGATTTGAGGGCATCCTTCAAATTGAAAGAAGCCTCACGCTGACCACCTTCGACCAGTTGTATGGAATCTGCCCGCCGCCTCTTCTCTCCAGTGTTCTCCTTCACGCTACTTGGCAACGACGGACCTGCTGGAACGTCCCCTTCCGCGTGGGTTTCTCCAGGCACTTCAGTTGTATTCTTACGAGACGGTATATTGCTGGAGATGATAGAGAGCATCCAAGAACGAACTGATGATTCCTTAAACAACTGGAGTTGTTTTTCTGTCATGGTGAGTGTCAGTGTTCTCTCATCAGATGTCTCACCGACCACCTCCGCCGCACTCAGAGGCATCTCATGAAGTCGAAGGTTAACACTGTAATCCTTCCCCAGTCTGACGGACCGGACAAGTGTGTACGGGACGGTGATCTCCTTTACATTGTTGGGTGTCACGAGTATGACAAGGTAATTTGGGGTGAAGTAGCTTATCGTACGGCAATCCACGACAACACCAGCCACTTCTGCACGCTCTAGAGGAAATACAAGAACATCATCTCTCTTTTCGTTAATATCATTAAGGAGTTCTATCATGCCGGTCATGAGAGTGGGACCGTTCACCAACTGAGGAATTTTCTCTGTCACTGAGGGTTGCAAACGGCTCTGGAGGTTCCGAAAGACAGCTATGCTTGACCGAGAAACGCGGAACAGCAGTTCAATGCATTGCAATTGAAAAAAAGCATCGACACTTAGCGCACAACTATTCGCCAAGAAGTTCCACGAAAGTATGCGGTGTCTGTTATTTTTAGATCCTTTCATCAAATTAATCATTGCAACTGCAACGACGCGCTGGGTGAGGAAGTGCTTATTTGCTTCGTCCAAGTCTTGGCGGTATATGTCACTCAAGGTGTTTGCCAGGCCTTCCATGAAGAGAGCACCGCACTCCTCCTTGATGGTGCCGCCATCGCACAAATTACCAATGACTCGTAACAGCTCAACAACAGCCTCGCTCTGCAGAGGAAATCCACGACGTGTGACTGCACCCCGGAAGATATCGTGTAACGATTGCAGTAGCGCTTTATTGAAACCAAACAACTCAATCCCCTTGTTGAAGAAGCTGGCTTTGTGAGTAAACCCCTTTGTGAGCAATCTGAACAATGCACAGAAGGCATCTGCCTCCCCAGCGGCAAGTGCCTCCTCCGCGCGCAGAAGAATAAAAGAAACTTCATCGAATATGCTGTTTACCTCATCGTCGTCAAGATCGACGGGCCGAAGGAGAGCGGCACTGACCGCACCTGCGAGGGCGCCGAGCGGCTGGGCAACGATGTCATGCATATTAATTGAGTTCTTCGTTGGTGGGCGGGACTTCATTTTTGCTCTATTTTCCGACCTGTTAACGCTTTAGGGTGCGTGAAATGAATCTTTGATATAAACAAAAGTACACCGCTTCCAAGAACGACAGTGGTAGTAAGTATAGGAGACGCGAGAGAAAGTGGAAAAGAAAAAGTAAGAGCACAACAATAAGGAAGGAACCACCGTCAACCAAAGCAACTTAAACAAGGCAACAAGATTTTTTTTTAAAAAAAAGAACCTTTCGTTAGAGCACTTATCAGTGAAACGACAAACGATATAACCACCTTCAACTGCATCGGGTCAGCACCCGTCGCTGCACGGGCGCAGACACATACATGTGTGCAACAGTGAAAATGAAGGCGCATGAGGCACAAAACTGCATACAGGATGATCGGCAATGCTTCTCACCTAAATCCATTTTGCTATCACCATTATTAGGGTGTACAGCAGCAGAGCCTAGAACAAAAAACAAAAGGCAAAGAAAAAAAGAAACATAAGGCGGCATAACAATAAAATATATCACGGGTTGTACCCAAGCTCCCCCATTACTTGTTTGCCAAGTTCGTGGAGGGTTGTGGCCCAGTGATTAAGCGCTAGCAGCTGTTCCTTCCTCGGCTGTGTTGCTGCCTTCTTGCGCATTGTAACGACACCTTTTTCGCTATCAAAGGCAGCATTAAGCATACCGTCGCTCATGGCCCTCAGGCAAAGGCGTTCTACCTCCTCTTTATCGACATGCAGCACGTCCTGGAGCCGGCGTACACACAGCCGTTCGTAAGGAATAGAAAAGGCAACGAGGGCCCTCAGCCTAAGCTTTTCAAGGAGCAAATCAAGACAAATTGGAATAGAAGGCTCTGACTCGAAACTTTGGCTATCAAGTTCCATTGTACTAAGGAAACCGTGAACGTCGTTCCTGGTATATGCCCTCATAAGCTTTGCAAAGGGTAATATATCCGCAGTGTCCTCATACGCCTTTGTCTCCTGTGTCGCAAAAACGTCGATGTTTACGTCGCTTAACATCGACGTAAGCACAAGATATTTAAGACAGTTAACTCTGCGTGGGTCGCCGCTCTCGTTATAGCTCCGAAAGGCAACCGAAAATGCTCTAAAAGCTGAAGGCCAGTTACGGTAGTAGACATACATTTTACCACCGCACTCCGTCACACTACCCACAACTCGGGAAGAGGAAACGCTATTAGGAATGGATATGGCAGAGAGATACATGTCACGCATTTGGCCCCAGCTACCCTTCAATGTGTAGGCCTCTAACAGCAGTGAATAGCACGTGAGAAGTTGAGTATTCTTTCTCAGTGCGGATGGATCATCTTCCTTACACCACACGAGAACAGGATTTATTTCGTTGATAGCAGAGTCCAGGTCATTGGCCCCCAACAGCAATGTCGCATATTTTATCTTGGCATTAAACCACAGCCTTCCAAATGATTTAAGGTCTCTTGATGCAGCGGTTATGGTTATGTTAAGAACGCGTCCCAAGTACTCCGCCGGTAGGCGATGAGATCCGTCAATAAACTTTGTCATGGCCTTCTGTACGGCTCCCCTATCAATATCTCTGTGACTAAAAAAGGCTACCTTCTCGTAGTAGCGTAACATATCGTCGTACATTTGCGTCAGTCGGCTAACTTTCGCGAGCGCCTTCAGAGCCTTGAACGTCCACTTACCACCGTCAGCGTCGTCCATCACAACTGCACCAAGGGCATCAATACACTGGGTAGGATTTGCATCCATCAGCGACTTGGCGCTCAGGTAGGCTTTTTCTAGAGCAGAGTTACGTGATCCACACTCCTCATCGTCGTAGTCATCCTCATAATAGTAGTATTCTTCCATAAACACCGTCAGCGAGGCTGAACCAAACTGCACACAACGGCGAGGTTTAATTAGGTGAGCCACGGCTATATATATATATATATATATATATATGCATCAGCAAAAGCAACAATTGTCAAGGAAAAAAAAGAAGCACAAAATACGTTCAAGCACGAAAAATGTAGACATACCAAGAAAGGAAGAAAAAAGTCACAGTATCTATATATAACAGCGCTTATGACAGCCACAATTAGGAAACAAATTTCATCTAACACACAGTATCATACATTTTCCCCCTTATTCTTTCAAGCGGTAGGAAACAAGCACTGGGTCCCCGCAGCTACTCTATCAACGGAACCCCCCCTTCTCCCCCTGTTGAAAAACGAAGAGAATTTTGCGCAGTAGCCCTCCGCTGTTCCTTCCACAATGCATTCAACCACGTTCAACAAGGCTTCTCTAGAATACATGGAAACAAAAAGCCTCTCAAAAGGGCCGTACCGACCGTCACAGGGAGTATAATGATCTAACCTTAGTAACGATTCTCATTGACCGTCATACAGACAGCCCCTTGCATTGCATCGGCTAATTGAAGATACAGCTCTCGTACGTCGGTACCATATATTTGATGTTGATGTATGCATCGTCACCACCGTGAACCTCCAGCAGTTGCAGTGTCTCAATCACCAAATCGCCCACGTCATCACGTTTCCTTTGACCAAAGTCAATAGCGTCCCCACGGGCTCGATTTTTGTGACGGCTTTTGAAAAGGTTAAACATCGGAAGTATCTGTCGGTAATAGGGAACCAGAGCTTCACCAATAAGATCCCCACTCACAATTAACTGCTGCAGAATTCGGAGAGTGGCACAAATTATTTCCGGGTGCCGCGTATTCAGTGCAGTCTTTATCGGAATAATTAGTTGCGGAATTGTCGGAAGTATCTTAGGCCCCCCACGCTTCAGTAAATCCAAACAACCCTGTCGTGCGAGAAACATATATGGCTCTTCAGTTTCTCGGATCCCATCAAAAAATATGGGAAGGTAATGATGATAGTCAAGGCGCTCAACCTCTACCTTCCAATCAATTGTAGGACGATTACCATGAGCAACAGATAGTGGTAGATCTCCACGATCGTAGTAGCGACGGAACTCAGTGGGAGGAATCAATCGCCGCTTGAACGCGCCTGCCTTAGGAGGTCTGTTATCGCCCGCGCCGTTGGTTGTAAAAGCTACAGAACCTTCATGGTGTGGACGACCTTTGTACATTGAAGTTGTTGTGCCACCTGTACGCTGAATGGTTCCCTTGTACGCAAATCGTACGCCTTGAACGGCTACTGGTCCCTCAACAGGGGCGGTTGGGTCCTCTTTTTTCGGGGCAAAACCTGGCGGGAAAGCGCCAAAGGGACCTTTCCCTGCTGCTTTGTTATACTTCCGTGTTGCTGGATCACGCCTCGTCCCCTTCAGCAGTGGTCGTATCTCGTAGCTCATCTTTTCCTCTGACGCAACCTTTTTTTCGTTTATTTCACCCTTACTCTACTGTGTTGCGTGTGTCGTGAACTATCTATAAACCTTCGCAGAATTTAAATTTAAAAAAGGGAAAGATGCATTGTAAAATCACAAAAGTAAATGTAATATTAACCAAAATGATGTCCTTGAAAACAGGCAGAAGACAAAAGTACAACTTGCTCGTTGCTCACGTGCACCAGAAGACAATGTGTTTTCTCTTTTAAAAATAAAGGACGCTAGATTTAAATATATTTATTTTTTGCGTGCGATATAAACTATTCAGCCATCATTAGCGGCAGGTTCAACTTGATAATCACACCCCAAATGGACAAAAGATTCACCCTTCTCCCGTAGAATGTCTTCTATATTCTTCGACTCATCCACAAACCAACCAAGATTGTCGGCAATCAAGTGTCGCACCTCACAAGAAGGGCATTGAACAATAACAATCCCCTTCGTGTAAGCATGCTTACTAAACTTTTTCACCATACGATATTCACAGCGTCCACAGGTAAACACTGCTACCATGTCACCGTTTTTTGTACCAACCCCGGGGCCTCCCATTTTTGAACTTGGCTGCATATCCGGGTTTTGTAGAGCACTGAGAATTAACTTCTGATCCTCTTCGGACAGACTCTTAGAAAGCTCCCCAATATCCTTCTCCGTGGATCCTTGGGTGGGCGTTCCAAGCGCACTTAAGTTGCTCCCGCTCGCCCGTGTCCCTGATGAACAGTATCGCACCCTACGACGCAGTGGAGTGAGGGCACTTGTTCCTGTGTTTAGTGAAGTGCGAAAAGTTGATAAGCACAACCCCCTTGTTACCACTGCACCACTTCTGGAGAACATGTCTTACTAACTTTAATATACGTATATATGTATGAGTGAAAAAGTTGAACAAAATAATGGTAGGTGATTTAATCCTTCAAAGTGACGCCAAGGCAGATCTGAAGGTCTCACAGCCATACAAGCATGAAGTGTCGTTCCTTCCTAACTATACCCGTACCTTCATGCACCCTGTTAACTGGGGTCTGTCATTTAACAAGTTTAAGGCAAGCACACACCAACAATACCCCGCATTTATTCAGCTGCTCTCCCCAAACTTCACGCGAACCTGAAACACCAATGCTCCCCAACGACGTCCTGCAGCGGCTCACCTGCTTGCGAACCCGAACTCCTTTGAAACACCCATGACAACGAACCACTACAAGAAATAAATAAATCCACGAGACTGCATTCTGTCCCACGCTTTCGCAAAGCAACCTTTGGGCCTATCACAGTATGTATGCTTTACACACTGCTCTCCAGGAAGAATGCACACCATGGCAACATATATATGCCATCCTTCAACGAAGTGTATCTCTGCCATGCGGTCCGCCTCTGCAATAAGTTGCTCTAAGGTGTCTCTTAAAAGGACACTGCGGAACATATGCAGGTCAACACACGCCAGAATCAATAACACCATGACATTGCTATCGTTTCAGAGACAATTAACCCCCTGCCCCCCGATGGACCGCAGGCGACGCTAGCAAACAAACCACGTGGACCTGCGAGATAGCCACTGGAAGAAAAGGGCTACGCAAATGCGGACTGACATGCCCTCTCATTATCATCACTGTGTATGTGCTAACGGTTTATCCCCACGACAACAGCGCGCTCATTGAACAACATACTTCATCGCACAGTAGTCACATAAAGCCGCATTCTTTACCGGCATATCTCAGTCAATCTCCTTTCATGAGTGCCTCAGTATCCACATTCTTCGCTCTTAGTTGTCGCAACTTCGCCTTGTGTTTACTACTGCCGTTATGCTCCTTGTACAGAGCTTCAGTCTTAAATTGCTTCTTGCAAGCTGGGCAGCTCCATTTCTGTGACTGGGAATCATCGTAATCGCCGCTAAGCATTGCAAACTCCCTCATATTCTCATCCTTCATTTTAATGGATTGTTCCTGTCGCTGTTGCATCTCATAGAGAAGGTCCAGGGTACAGTCATCCAGTGACTCGCCTCGTTCAGCCCGTGCCGCCTCCTCATCAGCCTCCCTCTTTGCAGCCTCCGCCCACAACTTTTTATTCGCTAGACGACGATTCCTTGCTCTTTCTAGCTCTTTCTCTTCTCTCTCTTTGTCCTTCATGTGCTTCTCTTCCTCCTTCAATTTGGCTTCTTTTGCGACGCGCGGGTCCCGGCGATAAACAAAGTTAGAAAGATGCCGCACAACTTGGACGTATTCTCTTTTTGCCGCCAACCTCAGCTTTTGGTTAAACCGTTCGGCTGCACGCCTAGACGTACGGTCGGGGATCTCATTGACTTTGTATTCATCTTTCCATGCGAATGATTTGTAAGAGCTAAAATTATTCCAGTGTGTATAAAACTTTGATACGTCCTCCCAGCATGTAGCGCTGTCTCCGAAGGAGGGCCAGAGTTTTGCGCCCGCGTTGTGCTCACTCTCAGTCTCAACAATCCGGGTGAAAACCTTCCCGTAAACATCGTAGAAGCCTCCTTCATTGTCATCAAACCCTTCGAAACATCTGGCCGTAAAGTAGTCATACAGATTGATGTCATACTCCGAACTACATGTTTCACATCCGTTCAATAGGCTCTCACGGTGAGCATCGTACCAGGAGCGCTCGTCAGGGTCACTAAGCACCGCATAGGCATTTTGAATGTCTTTGAACATTTCTGCCGCACTCTCCTGATTGTCATAGTTTTTGTCTGGATGAAACAAGAGAGATAGTTTCTTGTATGCGCTGCGTATTTCTTCGGGGGTGGCTTTCCTATCAACCTGTAGTACATCGTAATGGCACCGTCTGGGTGCTTTAGACATTTATAACGGCGCACGGGCACCACTAATAAGAATTGGGCAAAAAGGTAAATAACAATGTTTGTCGGCCCATATCATCCTCCACTGGCCGTGAAGAAAGAAAAAGACAATGTGTTATTTAATTAACCGGTAAGTCAGCAAACAGAAAAGCCGTGTCGTTAAAGCTAAACAGAGTATGGCATTGCCGAAGAAATAATGCTAACACC
The DNA here is from genome assembly GCA_002287245.1 of Trypanosoma congolense. Lineage (NCBI taxonomy): Eukaryota > Euglenozoa > Kinetoplastea > Trypanosomatida > Trypanosomatidae > Trypanosoma > Trypanosoma congolense. The sequence continues at coordinate 431,175 of NHOR01000125.1, read as the reverse complement.
ATTAACCATATCTGTTGACGCAACGACAATACGTCTTGCTTGATCAGCTCCATCGAGCTTCGCTTGTAACATTCTTATACAATTCATTTCAGCATGTGTAATTCCACCGACAAAGAAAATCATAGTCACCGGCGGCCCTCAGGAGTCTCACCCTCGTAACTAGCTTCAGCCTTCCCTTCCGGCAAAGTCTCCACCAAACTTCCGGGTTTACCCCAGAGCTCAGGATGCATTATCATCTCCTCCAGTACACGCACAGAAAGGGGTATATACCCACCGTATGCACTACCAATGTCGTTCGGCTGGCGATCTTGAGGATCAGTTACCCACAACTTGAACTGTTTGCGCAGTGAGGCGTAATTTGAACGCTTAGCATTGTATTTTGAAATTAAACCACATCGCTCCAAACACATAAGTGTGGCCATAATCAAAGGGATATCATAAGATAGCATCATTAGCTGCTTGAGAGAGTCGTATGTCTTAGCCTTCAAACCACCGTTAACTATTGAATACATGGAAAGAAGTCGAAGAACTTCCGCTATTGGCGCACTCTCTATGATAAGCTCTTCAATATAGTCAAGTACTTCACGCTCGTTGATCTGCTGCACAATGTACTGTTCTATGGCAATCCGCCGCCTAAAATCAATCGTCTGCGCTTTCTTTCTAATCTCTGTTGCTATTGATGTGTGCACCCCAATTAGCCGGTGCATCTCCTGCATCTCAGGGAGCTCCTTCATGAAATCTTTAAGTTCCCTAAGCTGCTGGAGCTCCTTCCGCTTCTCATAATTCTGTTTAATTAAGATGGATTTGTTATGCAGAGCCCCACCTATGTAAGCGAAGTTCTTATTTCTAATCTCTTTAAACATCTTGTCCTTGTTAGACAAAACAATCCGATCACCTGCATTCATGTTTGATCCCTCACCGATATTGCATGGCAACGCCAAGCACCCACAGTTTATGGAAAAGAATTCATCGATTATGCCCTCATAAGTCATTTGAGTGAGCAAAGGCGTTAACAAATCAAGCGACCTATCAATTACAAGCAGTGAATCAATCTTCGGCGCGATTCCCATAAGGTGAGCGGAGCCTACCTCACTTCTCATTTGTTTTAGTATTTGAACAACTTTCGACGCATGAGCTCCTTTCCCTCGTATTAAAGGTATAGAACCGAACAACGAGCTCTGAAGCTTCAGCAGCATCCTTGCGCATAAGTACGAAATTGTCATGTCTCCATCTCCTGCTAGCCGTCTAAAGGCATGGGGTAACTGCATCGAGACAACGTCTTCATCAAGGGGGAAGGCGTCCCATTCAAATTCGCCAATATGCAACTTTGGAATAGAAAGTAATTCTTGGTATTCATTTTCGAGAAGGTGTTCAATAACAAGAGTTTTCTTCGGTACGAAGAAAACATGGAGTGACGAATCTGGTTTTTTTTCTGCATAACTAATTAGGGTCGTAGCAAACATTCTTAGTAAATCAACATCGCTGCTCACAAGGAAAATGGCGTGGTTGGCCACAGCTGGAGTGTCTTCAACAGAAAATGGAAACACGCCTGATACTCCAATGCCACTCAAAAACGAAGCATCAAGGTCACATATAGCATTCAGTGTAGAAAATATAGTAGGGGACGCATAAAGCACCTTAGCAGCACCATCCGCTGGCTCTAACGATCCCAAAAGAGACGACAGTTCTATCTGTGTAACCTCAAGAAGACTGCTAAGGTTAATAGGATCACTAAAAGAGTCCATTAAACTGCCCTTCAAAATGAAAATAGCCACAAGAAACAGGGGAAACAATTATGCACGAGGGGAAGACATTGGAGCATGGTTGCGATATCTGCGATATGGATGATTTTAGCAGGAGCACAAAGGCTTATTCGTCGAATAGTGATAATATTAATCAGTATTTAAATGTTCCAATCCCTGCCGATCGAATACTTTCATTCGCCTTCTGAGAGCCATTCAGCACCCACGTAATGAACATCCGTTCAAAAAGGTAAAGATGAAAACACAAACTAAGTGGTCACCCACCGAAGATTTCCAACAATCATACTCAACCTTTCAGGCAGTGCGGAGTGAGTGCTCACAAGCAGACTAACTCCATTCGCATCAATTCCTTGAACTCTAGCGAGAGCAAATGGTGCAAGTGAAAGGGTATCCTTTTCATTAGTAGCAGATGCTTCAAATAGCGCCCCAACGCATCCTACAATTCCCTCTAGTGCCTCCTGCTCTACAGGAGACACAGCAATATGCCCATCTACGTCCTTTAAAATAAGTATAGTGATATTTGTGTACCGCCTCCTTATTTCGGATGGTTGAATGTCAACTGCCCCTCCACCAAAAAAATATTGTTCTATCATAAAGGACAAGCGTTCTGATCGGTTATCCAATGGTTGGTAATGAAACGACTCTGATAATTTATCTATACGGATATCAGTAAGGTCACGAGAACCTATATAGTCACACAACTTCGGTACTTTTTCATGCAGTCCAGAAAAGAAAAAGTCATCGCCTATACACAGAACATGTGAAATATTAAACCGCCTAACGAGGTCTGTAATAAAAAGTAGTCCGCTATTTCCCCTAAGTTCAGGTAGTACTATAATTGCTCCACTAGATCCACTCACTCCCCCAATATGTCTCGATATTCGCTCGCTGACACACGATAGTAGCAGGCGGCTATAGTGAACGTAAGGAATGTACATGTTCACTTCACCAGATACACCCTTAATCTGTGCTTCTGAGGAGCCAACAAAAAAGCTTACTGAAAGAGGTCCTGCGGTAGTTTCCTCATCTAAGGTCAATGGATATTCAATGATACCTGCTGAGATAGTACCCGGAGACCCCAGCATCTGACTGACGCCAGGATCCAAGTCGACCAACTGGGGTGACCAACCTGTCCTTGTAGCATAACTAACGAGGCTCCTGGCAACAGCGTGTTTCTCAGCATCATTTCTACCACATACAATAACCATCGGCCCAAATAAGGTCTGTTTGTCCGCCAGTAACCGGGCATTGTGTATTAAGCAGTGATATTCCACTATAGGTCGGGTGAAAGAATGTGTAGTTGATTTGTAACAATTCTTAATCAGTTGCTTAGACCCCTCAATTCTTACAATAGCATTACTCCAAGCAAAGACGGTGAAAATAACACCGGGAACAAGATTATAGGGTACATCCACGACCCCGGGAGCGCCCAGTATGTCGACTCGCGGATCTAAGCAGCCCACTACTGAAGTCACCTTTAAATTCGCAAAGCATCGCTCTGTCTCGTACGGTACTACAACCACCAGCTCAGACCCTGCGGTAAGCCGGAAACTAACTTGATCAATGTTAGACATCAGTGTTGGCCCTATTACCATCAGTAATAACAATAAGTAGGGGATCGCACAGAGAGAAAACGTTAAAACAATGCTGTTCAGCTCACCGGAAGGGGAAGGCGGTATCCGGCCTCCCCCGAGCTCGAATAATATATGATAGAGTAAAAACTGTAATAATATATACATCACCAGAAAACATAAATATCAAGAAGATTAACGATGTAATACACCTCTTCTAACGAAAAAAAATCTGCTCGCAGGCACAGATATATTATATATATATATATATGTGTGTGTGTTAAATATATCTACAAGCACCAAAAGGTATAATGTTTCACAGATAGTGAAGCATAAGTGCTGCACATATTAAGTGCAGCCAATGAAATGCACATTGTTTAGGTAAAACACTGTGTTAATAATTCTTCATGGCGAGCTCTCCCCCACTATGGTACAAATGACACGTTACCACCAGAAAAAAAATATCAACAGAGCGTTCCACATGGTACTTACTGATGTTGAAAACCACTAAATGATACACATAACCTAATACACATAAATGTACTCATCCACACATACGTACATCACACTGATCATTCAGAAAACATCTGTATACATAAGGACACGTGGGTAGGCAATCCCTCTTCATAGTAGCAAGGCGACGTACAACACACCGCCATGACAATCATTTAAGGCAGTTTAAGCATATTTATTCACCTGAAGAACTACATAGGGTTCAATGGGCTACCTACAAAATATCAAACCGGTAAATAATAGTAATAATAATAGTAGTAACAATATGACTTCCACTTAAGTGGCGCAGGACTCCCGGCGTCCGCATCCTTCTCCATTAAGGTAACCTCCCATGGAAAACGCAAGCTAGCTATCCTCAGAGCATCAATACGCTTGCAGCAGTAGACTGCACGTAGCAAGTTTCAGCACCTAAAAAGATCCCCCGACGACAAATAGCAATTAGTAACAGAGTCACTGCCGCAGTACAACAAAGTGTAGACCACATAAAATCACGTAAAAAGTTAGTGAATAGTTTATGAAAGACGCTATCAGCAACAGACGTCGCGGCCAACCACAGTTACGAGGGGTCCAGTCTGGTAGATCCAGACCCTACCCACTAAACCCTCCATGGGTGGAAATTAAGCCCATCCACCTTGCCAGTTGATAGCGACCGAGTCTCACACATGGGTCTGGAGGGATGTTAGCCATTGCGACACACAATCTCTTCGCTAGTTACTCTGGGTGTTTACCCACACGAAGCCACCTCTTACATTGAGGCAAGCGGTATGTGTACGACTTCGGTGCGTTCAACGGAGCCAGGGATCCAGATCGCGGAAAACACGGTAGCCACATTTCCACCGGTCGATTTGAGCTGCGCTCGATCCCCTGTTATTAAGCTCTCGAAATGTATCCACTCTGTTCCACATCGCTCTCCATAAGTAGCCGATAGTCCAGTGTTCTCTATTAGATGGCAAAGCTTAGTCGCTATGAGGATTCACAACTACTCCTAGGTACCAGACCTTGACGCAACGATGAGGAGTTAACAAGTAACACCAAGGACTGGTGTGTTTTGGAGCAAGGTGAAGCATATCATACTTGGCTCGTTGTCCCTTAACGTCTCTTCTCTCGTTCCCTTTTCACGTGCTACGACATCCTGGGGGTAAAGTGGATTGTGCGATAGTATATGGTTCAAGTATTATCTTTCCCCCAAAACCTATCCCACATATTTTTTGCAGATAAAGCTGTCCTTGTATATTGAACGTGCTTTAAGAGTATGCTTGGTCACTTCCATTTATTCCCGCCCGTCATACTGGTGCATCCTCATCATGTAATAACTGCCGCCGATCAGCACATTAGCATAACGTCACAAACCGTGCTTACCACGGGGTCTTTGTATCGAGGCGCTCTCGGTGGCAGTGGCGGCTCCGATGCAGCTTGTGGGGCGCCAGGATTGGTCCCAGGTGCTCCAACAGGCCTGCCAGGTCTTGCAACTGCATCACCGATCCAACTGCCCATATCTTGCAGTTTCCCTTTTTAAAGGTTTCTGCGTTTACGGGTGTTTCCCTCTTTTCTCTTCTGCGGAAGAACCCGCCCTCAGTCCGGAACGTGCTGTACGATTGAAGTGAGGCCTCTTTACTTACATAAAGCAGCAAGCCTCGTGGGGTTCGTCGCGCCTATCCAGCTCATCGCACAAAGCCCAACACTGCAAGTCCACTGCGCCACTAGATACTCGGGTGAGCGTGATACATCCTGAAGTTCTTTTTGAAGACTGCTTTTTGATGGAAGGAAAGATGCAAACTTGTCGCATGCTTCAGTGCGGTGTTGGCTATCAGTATCAGCCTGGCTTCCTTCATTATAAACCTCCTATCCGCTGCTTTGGAGCGCCAGCAATGGTGTGCGTCGCTCGCGCCTGGATGCACCTCAATGCATCGTGGCCTGAAGGCGACGTAGAATAACACCACAAGGCAACGCCGTAACAGACCTCCCCTCTTCGGCGCCATGTGAAACGAGCCAAGTGTCTCCCTTCTCGGCATCCATTCAGAGAAGGGATATTGTCTTCAATTTCACAAACTTTTTATTCAATCATTTCATTGACCATTCTGCATGCCTCGCAACTCCTTCAACTTGCTCAAGTCTCAACGCCAGTAGTTACCGGCTCCTTGTTTCTGAGAGCTTATTACCGTTGATATGGAGGCTGAGGGTGTCCAGCCTCCTAACCTCGAAACGTGTACACATCGCTCTCTCCGCTGATGCTTCCATGTAATGCCCTCTTAACCGCTGAGAAACACAGTCCGCTTCGTAATAAACTTTCAGTGTCCTTTCCTTCCCCACTTATGCAAGCTATTTTCACATCGACTGCTAAGAGGTTGTGCCGGATATCAGGAGTCTTGCTCAGTTTCTGGTTGAGGGATTCCGTGACGATGAGGAGCAGGAGTGAGCCAGAAACAGATTCCCTGCGGCACTCCGGATGTCAAGGATGTTACTCCGGAGCATGCGCTGCCTACTGCCACTCAGGACTCATGGTAGGAGAACGGTTATCTCATCCATCTTGTTAAAAAAGAATCCGTGATACGTCAACTCAGAGAAGTAACTACGCCATCGTGGTCTACGGGGTCAAATTTGTGTGGCTGACCCGATGACAGCTACTGTCGCTCCCCTCTTTCCACTTTTGCTTCCGTAACTAACGATAATGATTAATTGGCCAACGGCATCTACGGAGGAAGTGTTGATTTGAATTCCGGTTCTTGTGTTTACAGCGGCTATTTCATGCAGTTAATCACTCCTTGGGCCATCATTTGCCCCATAAGCCTGTAAAAGGTGTTCACTCGCATTACTGGCCCGAATGATACAATCTCCGATACCCACATGTCTGGCCTCAAGAGAGGAACGATAATATCTCTACGCTGATGATTCGGAATTTTGATATGGGACATGCAGTATTTACGTAACTCTCAATAGACATGCGCACTTTTCCCTCTCGGGTCTCTTTAGCTCCTCTCAGCGCATGTCACCTTCGCCGAGAGCACTGCCTGTGGCCAATTAACACAAGGCCAGCTCAAATTGTGCCGTGGTGAACGATATGGATTCAGGTTTTTGTATTCCCACCCGTATCATCTGCGACGCTGACGCCACATTCATGGAGTTTTTTTTTTGCTCATTTCTGCAAGAGCGCTTGCCTGTTTCTTTTTTTTATTCAGTGAGAGTGCCCATTGACGTCTAAAGCCTGTGTGCACTCAGTGGTCGAGGTGCATGCACCGCTTTCCCCAAGTCCCGGTTAGCCGCTTCATTCACTTTAAGTCTTGGTGCTGCCTCTATTCATCTTCCAAGGTCTGTTTCCCCGACAACCTCGTTAAACGTAAATACTTCCGCAACTTTTCCTTTTTGCTGTTTTACATTCTCCGACTCTCCTTTCCAGTTTTGACAGTTCCCGTGTCCAGAAAGGTATCACTTCATTTATCCTCCGTACCACCCTCCTTGCCGTAACGCGAACTGCAGGCGAAAATAAGTCACACGCTTCACTTTCATTCCTCAGGGGATTCTTAGATCATTTCTTCAACTTCCGGACGTATGTGGGCGAAATATTTAGCAGCTAGACTCGTTCTACGCAGAAAGTGTGGCACGGTGTCTGCAGGAATGCATCTCGTAAACATCGATACACACAGTTGTGTTGGAGGTAATCCAGTGTTTGTCGGTTGTCAGCCTCATTTCTGGCCGCCGGCTTGACACTTCGCATTCCGCATGTATTGTTGCATCGGGCACCATGGCGAGACTACAATACAGAGAGGCCTTCCTGCGGCCTCCGCAGCGTTTGCAAGCTTCATGTCCTCATTCGAGCATAGCTATGTAATGTGTTCGCCGGTACTATCTGGCTGGACAAACGGATCTCAAACCTGGCTGCGCGAACCCACATTCGCGTTAATTGTCGGCGGCCTATGCACCGGGCACAGCGAGTCCGTTGCATATCTGGTTGCCCCTAAGTACTTTGGGGGATATGAAGATGCAAGCGCGGCACATAGGCTCTGTTCGAGTAGCAGCACTACTGATTCCCCTTCACCAGCTCCTGAAGTTCCTAGACCTTGGGCGACATCGATGCCGTTTCTCATCGGGATGGGCGTTCCTATTTTGGCAAACCGAGCTGCACTTACACGCTGACAACGTGCTAGGACGTTTTGCACCGTCTCCACGGTGCGGGAATGTGCTTTGTTAAAGATGCAAAGGACCATATTGTCTCCGTGAAGGTGCTCTGCCAAATCAATGGTTTTGACTGGAGTGTTCTCCACCTTCCACTGTGATCAGCGTGGAGTGGTACCGGAATTCTATCCAACTTGCCCCATAAGTTGAAAGTAACATTTGTTGATAGTAGCCCAAGGGAGCGCATTTTTCTGTGAAGGAGGGGGAAATGATGCCCTTTCCAACCCCTAAAAACTAACGACACAGCTATGCATTCTTTCTCTAGTTTTCTAGTCTTCCTCACGGCCCAATCCCTAAAGACCAGGGCCATTAGACGCACTTGGCCTCCTCCGCGGGGCGCTTAATCCTTACGCCACGATAGAGCTGCCGGTTTCATCAGGTTACTTGAGCCACTTTGCCAACTTGATCCCGTTAACGCGGGAAAAGTAGTGTTTTCAAAGGTATTTACATTGTGTACACTGCGACTTTTCCAGCGCAAGCCCGGTAAATTTGGCAGTTAAAGAAGAGAAATTTCAGAGGGAGAGAACGCAGTTTTCCCGCCATATGCCTAAAGGACTCGTATTCCTCAACATATGATGCTGTAGGAAGTTACTGTGTCATTCCTTGACTAATGATTGCCTCCGCGCGGCTAGTCTTTCAGAGATGCCCATGGAATAGGCACAGCCTTTACCCCCATGCGTATGTACAGCTTCGCGCGCATCTTTATTCCCCGTGCTACCGTCATATGCCACTACAGCTTTTGGCGTCTGTGATTTTGTCCGCAGGTGTGTACCCACAGCGATGCATTCACAGAAGACCTATTACAATCATATTTGTGTTCAGGTTTTTTCATATTCCCAAATACACGGACAGGTGCGGCTCGAGCACAGATGGCGCAAAGTGCGATAATAGGCAGTTCAGGCGTTGCATAGCCGCTGTGGTCCATAGGAGCTTCCCACGCGTGGATTGCAATTGCGACGAAGCCCCTTCAAACCACAGGCTGTCTTCGTGTCGCTGAGTATGGCGAAACCAGGCTCTTGTCAGGAATGCACTGGTGCATCGTCCGAAGAAACTATGAGCCCACTCACACATTCGGTCAGCCTGACTGAGTGCCCTCCCATACTTCAAGTATATTTAACTTAAGAAACGGATGACCCACATCGTTATCCTCGTTCCTTCTGTTTAGTAGCTGGACGTTTTCCCAGCGTGGCGATACGGGTAAGTTGCACCCACATTTTGGCTACCTGCTGGGACACCTGTCATGCCTATGTATTCTGCCGCTGCGTTCTGACAACCTATATGACAGCACTTGGCTAAAAACATTTTTTTCATCAATTGGTTTAGATCCAAGACAAGTGCCTGTAGTCGAGTGGCGCTTTTGTAGTCTCTACGGTTAGCAGCTCTACGCGTTGTGCGGCACCGCTGCATTGTGATGTATTAAGGAAAACTTGATCCCTAATCCTAACCTACATTGGGCCTTCGTAATGATACCAAGTTCGCCTTGTGCTCTTGCTCATGTGACATATGTCCGTTTCGTTCTTTTATGGAGAACCCCGCTTACATGTGGGTTCATAGAAGTGTTTTGGCGCTTTGCGGAAACTTTAAAAAATGACCGCATTTTTCCTCCTGTTGGATGAACCCCTGGAGGCTCTTACCCGCGGCAACTGCTCTCCTAACGTAGGTGAGCGTGTTCTAGCAAAATCGCTCAGACTTTAGGAATGCTTTTTTTTTTGTTGTTCATTGCACCTTTATCCTGCACCTGTCCCGCATGATGTTCGGCTACTCCCTGTACTCCCCAAACGAGCTGGGCATATTGATCGTAATACCGGCCCCGTCCTCGCTTCTTTCAGTATAGTTGTGAAGCAGTCTGCTCGCAATGGGAAGCACTTTCGCGGCGGCGTTTTCTCCCATCCTTTTTGGAGACTGCTGGTACTACCAACGAGCGCACAGAGGGGGATGTGATGTCCCGACGCTCCGGCGGCTGCCCCCCTTCACATCTAACGGAGCGCGCCCGAACGTGCGGAGGATCATTCCCACAACTTCACCACCCCACAGTGCTGGTGATGCCGTCCGCACATTCCCTGCTTGCCGAGAACCTCTTTTCTGCAGGAATCCATTCGGGCAGGAACTAGTGCCGCGCTTGCCTTCCCCCTAGAGACGGGGTGTTAGGCCTTGGCGCTACGATGAGGTGACTGGCGCACTGGGGATGTACTCTTTCTGAAGAGAGAGTAGTCTGAGCCTTACCTTCCCTAAGTTAAGGAGAATGTGCGACATCAGTGAGGAGCTTTCTAAGTCCATTTCACGAGTGGGAAGATGGGGATCGGCGGACCCGTTACGTCACCTTAGGCACTGAAGAAGGGGAAGGTGCTGAGGGCGTCCCTAGTCTGCGTCCTGCGCGAGGTGGAAAGGGTTGAGCAGTGCGAGCCGCTCCGTAACTTACCGGCGAAGCTCTGCACCATTAGAACGATCTATAACCGTTAGAAAACTTATTTGCTTCATCACTTGCCACTAATATGATTAGAAGCTGTGGGGTCGTGCTGCCCCTTTCGTCCGCCTTCCCAAAACACCAAGTCTGATGTTGGCCGGGATGTGGAGGGTAAAAGAATATAAGTAATGTATGATCATATATTCAAAATAGTCATATTGTTATTATAAGGAACAAAGGAGGGTTAAGTGAAAGTGGTCGCTTTGACCTTACATCCGCACCATCCGCGCTCTTCGCTAGATTCTGTTATATTGCTGGCAGTTGAATATATATATATATTGCTGCACAAATATTGGCGACGGTTGTGGTTATGGTTGCTTTGCGCAGTTTGTGGTCTGTTTCAGGCACCCTTTTCAGTTTGTATCGTCCCTCGTTTGAAGGTTGTGGGAGCTGTCCTGGGGCTGCTTAGGTGTGGTGTTGTACTTCTCAGAAGTGACTGTATAGGAAAACTGACTACCTTGGAATTTGTTCCTCGGTGGAACTCACATTTTGTTCTGGATGCCTTCCTTAGTGCATGGCTCTTATTGTTGTGGTGCCCATGTTCTGTCTTATTTTCATACAAGATGGCCCTGCGTTATATGTCACGCTTGTGGTAGGCCTTTACCGATGGGCGCTTTTGTTATTCTATATCTTTCCCTTAAACCCTAAGGGGATGTAGTAAACCGCAGTTACGTTGCCTTATTACACATTTCCCTTTTACGTTTGGTTTCTACTTGGCGGATCGTTCGTGGTGCCGGGAGACCTTGAACCCTTTCTCCGCAGTTACGATATGCATTATGGTTGATGGCTTTTTAGTGTATCTTCTAGCTGAGTAAAGGCTGTAAGTGTGTGGAACCCTTTATTGGTCGAAGTCAGTGACATTTCATTGTAATTTAAACTGTGCCGCCTGTTTATATGAGGCGATGTGCTTGTATTTCACTAAGGTGCTTTATTTGGGTGATGGAAAACTACCATTGCTGTTAATATATCCGTAATTCTGATCCTATTGCGTAGACTTGCCTGCGTAAACTTACACAGGTTGAATTTTGCTCTAGCTGGATGAAGCGGGGAACGTTTTTTCTGCTGAAGGCAGGTCTGCTATCTCGGTATGAACAGGAGGCATTTGAAGCGTTAAAGCGGTTTGAAGAGGCTACAACGTACCCGGGGTCTATTCGTGCGGCTACGCCAGGAGACACAAGGTTTTATGCAGGAAGTCTAGAATCTATTCTCCACGACACGGATAGGCATTACTGGAGGGCGGTAATTGATGACCCCAAGGTACAAGAGTTTGTTCACCTAAGGATACGTTTTAAAATATTTACTTGGGTAACAACAGGTTGGGAGCAGCGACTTCAAGTTGTTCAAGTAATGGCTCCAACATATAGTACAATTGCACAGGTGATGGATCTTGTTATAGTTGAAAATCAATCACCTTACCTTTGCACATCATCTTTTGTTCTTTCGATTGACGGAAGAGAATTGGATGAGGAGAAAACTCTGTCCGATTATGGGATATCGGAGAATTCTATGATTGACGCAATTGAACAAAACGACCATTTGTTGCACAAAGATGATGAGAGGCCCAAAGATTGGAATGTTGATGAGATAACATCAGAACAATTAAGGCATAGCCCATACAAAGAGATGGGTATGCAACCCCAGCTAAACTTAGCTCCACGATATGAAGCACGTCCAAAAGGATATTTTGGAAGAACGTACTATAGCGGCATGAAGCAGTCATAGCGAATTCTTTCTAGCATTATTTTTCCGTGGTGTTAACTCTTTAAGAGTTATGCGCCTTGGAAAAAATAATTAAATGGGGAATGCAAAGTATTCCTATTCACACTATTTTATGAATAATGAAAATGAATGATGTCGTACGTGCATTCAATATAATAACAGAAAATATACATTTGTATGTTTACCGTTTGTTGCTTTCTTCCTTTTTTTTTTTTTTAAGAAAATGACCGTAAGGAAGGAGACGGAGAGTGTTTTAGCAATTGTCGATGAGGTGATTTCTTCCTTAGGATCTTGTACGGTAATGAATCCAATGGCTGAAGAAGACACTGCCATAGTGAATTTAATTGCAAGCCGTAATGACAAAGTTTCTCACTACACCCAAACTGAGATATTTACGTCTAATAAATCTGTTCAGCAGTGTATTCCCACTCTGTGTGTTGGGGTTCAAACTGCTCGACAGGAAGTTAATTGCGGTAGCCAGACGACGCTCTCTACAGTTTGTTCATCAACACAGACCGATCAAATTAATACTTTAGAATCGGTAAAAGCCACCGTGATGGAAAGTGTATCTAAATACATGTTTGGGATTGATGGTGTAGAACTGTTACTAAATAATCTGATGTCGCGTGTAGTTTGCTGCTCTACCAACCTTCGGAGAGTTACTGATTTTGTGTCGGAGCTTAGCCTGTCACGCCATAGTTTACAAATGGAGGTGAGAAGACTTAAACTAGTTTCGGCAATGACATCCTTGGCCCATGATGAAAAGGAAGCACGGGATAATCTCTGTGAAGATGAGCATATTTTACGAGGTAGTATGCTTCTTTCATTATTTGGTGAAATAAATAATTTCCATAGAAAAAATGAGGTGATACTTTCTGAAATCCGGAACGAATTATTTCGGAAGGAAGAATACATCGACGATCTGAAAAGACGTTTGCAGGAAGTCGAGTTACCTTTGTGCCGCAGTGATACTGATATAGATGAGTACACCAAATGTTGTTCTGAGGGCATATCAGTTGTGGAATCTGGTCGATATGTCAAAGATATAGAAGTGCTCCTGGGGGAGTGCCTTGCTCTCTTGCGGCAGGAGGTGTAGGTGTCCGTATATACCTAACGTATTTGCTTTAGCTATTTTCTCGGTATTCTGACTGCTTGCCCATTCTCTTCCTTGTCTACGTATTGTCTACAAAATCTCACTTTTTTCCCCTCCAAGTAACATTTCTTTTTAGTGAATGGGGCCGGTTAATTAGGTTTATTGCCACAGTGATACCGACTTCGTAGTGAGTTCAAATCCTTCGTAAGCCGGTTCACTAATTATGATTTTTAGATTTATTACGGTACATCTCAGTAAGTCACTTAACTCCGTAGAAAAGGTTGACATTGGGTGTGGGAGCACGTCACAGATCCTAAAGGGACATTAAATCAAAGAAGGTGTTTAATACTGAATTTGAGTTGTTTGATAAGCAGATTAATGGTACGACTTCTTAATCAAGCACATTTCGGTTTGAATCTATAGAACATCAAAAGTTTATCGGTGTCCTTGCAAAAAAACATTGGTGGCTACACAAAAGGGTTTGCCTGATTACTCTGTGAGCGCCCTGTTCGAGGGGTCAAGTCTTATTGCTACTGGAGTTATTTGCTTGCAGCTGAACAGAAAACGTTGCTGTGATGGTTTTCCCTATCTTACAGGGTATACGCCTCAACGTTGGGGCAATTTAGATGAATGTTGATAATGGCTTGTTGCATAATCATTTAAATGTTTCTAATAAGACTTCGCCACAGCTGGAATGTTATTGACATCTTTTACAGGCATCTGGTTATCTTTCTCTTGTTGAGGATACACCTAAGAAAGCATTGTTTGGCTAGACCATGATGGACCCAGTGGTCCCATTGATGTCTTATCCCGTATTTTGAAAAAAATTCTACCCACTGCTCTGGACCAAGCACAGCAAATTGGGTCACCGAGATCGGTGGAAAGTATGTATGGAGGGGAAAATGTATTGAATTCGAGGTTTTTGCATCATTTCTATTTTGTAATTCATATATACATACGGTACATCTAAGGTGGAAGGTGGGACATCTAAATGAGCTGAAGACTAAGGTAGACACGTTGACTTTGTTAAGTAAAAATTTGTTGTGTTAAAGACATTGAGAAAGACATCGTATTGTTTTGTACCCATCCCAGTGCTGATTCGTACGCGTGTGGATCTGACGTTTTAGTGCAAAATACTTCTTGAAATGGGAAAGATGGGGTGATTAGGAAGGAAAACTCTCGTATCGTACGGGTGGCTTGGTTCAATTCCTCTTTTTCAGCTGGACATAGTAACTTCGCCCAGTGTATAGGCGTTGGTTCTCAGGTTTGCAGTTCCAAGATAGAAGCTGGGCTACTTGGGTCTTAGACTCCGTTTGTACTTGTACGGATGATGGTGGGGTCGATTGCTTGTGTTACTTCCCCATTAACATAGTATGAATGATGTTGTGTGATGCGTACCTCGGATTGTTGGATATGGGATGATGGTAAGGGATTCGACGGTTTGCTCCCTTTTAGAGGTAAAAAAAGTTGTTTTATGCGGTGTGGCTAGCGTGCCGTTATATGTGTTCAACCCACGTGTGCCAGTCGTTTTGAGCTATTGTTCCTACATCAACTCTATCGAATGTTCAGCTAAAGCAATGTAAGGCTAGGGCGCGTGTACTTCCACCCATAGATGCATTCTTATTTACAACTACTTGTTGTATTTTTGTAGGGTAGACTCGCGACGCTGTAGTATTCACATTATGCTTGTTGCGCAAGCGATCATATGAGCTTCAGCGGTGTATGCACTTTTCTTTACTCTATTTGTTTTACCAAATGTTTATATGTAACAAGAGAAAGCAAATCGAAAAGGAAAAAGCTAATAAGTACTGTAAATGCTCTCGAGAACTGCCCGTCGTTTGTGGATAAACCAGCACACCAAAGTAATATGCCAGGGTATCACTGGAAAGCATGGTACCTATCACACTGAACAAGCGATTGCGTATGGAACAAAGATGGTTGGTGGTGTCAATCCTAAGAAGGCCGGCTCAGAGTACCTTGGATTACCTGTTTTCGGTACGGTCTCTGATGCGGTGAAAAAAACTGGTGCCGATGCCACCGTCATATACGTTCCTGCACCTCACTGCGCGGCGGCAGTCGAAGAAGCACTGGTTGCAGAGGTTCCGCTTGTTGTCGTGATTACTGAAGGAATCCCACAATGGGATATGCTTCGTGTGAAGTCCATGCTGCTTTCTCAAAACAAGACCCGTTTAATAGGCCCCAATTGCCCAGGAATCATACGCCCAGAGGAATGTAAAATTGGCATCATGCCTGGACACATTCATAAGAAGGGCTGCATTGGTGTGGTTTCCCGGAGTGGCACCCTTACTTATGAGGCCGTCGCGCAGACCACAGCTGTCAACCTTGGTCAGTCACTATGCGTTGGTATTGGTGGCGACCCATTCAACGGCACGAACATGATTGATTGCGTAAAGCTGTTTCTCGAGGACCCTGGGACCGAAGGTATTATTCTCATTGGTGAGATTGGTGGCACCGCTGAGGAGGAGGCCGCTGAATTTATCAAAAATCATCCGATCAAGAAGCCCCTGGTTACCTTCATTGGAGGTGCGACTGCTCCCCCAGGTCGCCGTATGGGGCATGCTGGGGCTGTTGTCTCCGGTGGACAGGGAACCGCGAAAGGGAAGATGGAGGCACTGGCGGCTGCGGGTGCTGTTGTGGCACATTCACCCGCTCAACTCGGTGCGCTGATGGCTGAACGCATAAAGAATAAGAAGTCCGCGTGATGCTGATACGAGTTTCTGTTTGCTCTTCTCGCTGTTTACAGGATTGCTACTTGGTGAAAATATTGAGCCAACAATTTTTTCTGTGAAATGTAAAGGTTGAAAGTCATGAGAGACGAAGTACGGTGCACTGCAGGGTAAAATCGAAGATAAAAAAGGAGGTGAGAACAGAAGAAGGATATAAAGGTAAACAATGCTCTTTTTCGTTGCAAAATAAGAATGGTCAAAATAAGGGGAAAATGGAGAAATGTGTAGTGTGTGTGTGGGGAGATGAGGGAAAAGGAAATGGTGAAAGATCGGTATACTGTATGCGCACACGTAGGAGAAAGGACGACTAGTGCGTAATGGGGAGAATCAAATCACTTTAAACTCCATGTTACTCACTGCTTATTCATAGGAAATGAGGGTTATGCGCAATGCTATTGCTACAAATCTTTTCGCCCCCTTGCACGTGCTTTCCTACGAATTCCGTATTTTGAATACAACACGGAATTAAACCCGTTTCATCGTGCAAGTTTTTTTTTTTTCTCCTGTTCTGGGAACGTTCAGGGAGAAAAATACCGGCGAAAGCTGCGCGCATGCCTCCGTACAACATGTCGTACACCATTTTATTTTCTGTCTCCCAGTTAAAAAAATGTTTAGGAGAATGGTGTCGATGAGCCAGATGAATAAGATTGAGCGTCTAAGGCATGAGAGATATCTACGAATGGTAATGAGAAAAAAACAAGTTTGCTGCTGTGCCGACATATACTTTCGTTTCCACTGGTCGCTATATTAATCACATTAGGCTCGCCCACATCAAACCTTTGCTTTTTTTTTTATATTATACCTTTTGGCTCGTTTTACATTAAGTAATTCTGTAAGAGGACTACTTATTAATTTTTCCCAGACGATGGACGAGTATCCCGATGAGTTTAATGACGCTGCTGACGATTGGGAGGCTGAAGCTGATGCCGAAGAGGCTCGTGAGAAGATGCTGCTGGAGCAGAAAGCTTTTCTAGAGGAGAAGAAGTTGATTAAACGTGTGAAGGCGCCCTCGCGTGCAAAGAGAGAAGAGGAGGAAGAGGAGGCGCTCGAAGTGGATGTCACTCAAGCTCTTTGCGAAATGAGAAGCATGGCTGGTAGCGCCGCTGAAGCCTTGCATTTGATAAAGGAAACTGAGTCCACACCCAGTATCATTGCTGATATGCCAGTCGATACTATTGAAGGGGCCAAGGCTCTTGGTTTTACCATAGCTGATCGCTTACTTACCTTTGCCGAATCGCCACACTTTAGTGAAATCCTTTCCGTCGTGTTCCAAGACATTGCTCGTGAGTTCAAACCGGATAAGATCCTTGACATTGAGGGCATGGTAACGCGTATGGGTAAAGGATGTAGGCCGCAGCTGAAAAAAGGGAAGTTTACCAAGGAAGGACACGGTGACGACAAGGCAAATCATGACACAAAGGAGGGAGTGCAAGCAGGTGATGCATTGGGACTTGACAATGTCAATGATGAGGGAGGTGCTGCCTGTGTGCCCGATGCGGAGGCAGATTTCATGTAAGGAGGGCTCTTTCTTTTATTTCCAGCGTGACATCAGTTTTGGGTTATTTCTTACATTGGCCTTCTTCACTGCCACTTGTGTAGAGAGTTAGCGACACTGGTGGTAGATTAGTGGCCATGTTTGTTATGCATGGCTACTCTCCAAAGTGCAAACCCGATGCGAATCGTTGCGGTTTTGGAGGTTTATAACCCCCTTCTCTCCTCCTGTCTACCTTTATTTCCACACACTCAAAAAGATATCGTTGAGCAACAGTTAGGGGTGGTTTGCCCGTGCAAGATGGATACCTCAGCGTTTATGGTATCCTACGATGCCATTGTGTCATTGAGTGGGGAGGAAGGACCACGGCACAATGTTTTAGAGCCCAAATTCACAGCCAGGGCTCAGATGAAGGCTTTACGGGAATCTGTAGTGAATGCATACAAGGAGAAACCATCTCTTGTGGCTCTCGGACAGATATGCCGTTGCAGTGCATTCATCGGTTTAAACATGTTGGAGACTTCTGAGGAGGAAGAGGGAGTAAAAGAGCTGTGCAAGGTGTATACGATTACCCTCTCAGGGTCGAAGGAGGAGCTGGTGGAAAACATTGAGGAGGTACCGGCACACCCTCTTGAATTGATACTGAAGAATGAAACATCCTACGTTGATGTGGCACATAGATTTGCTTTCGCTACAGAATTTTTGCGCGTGCATAATGCGCTGGGGTTATACTTATCAAATCGTGACGCTGCGATGCGAATGAACGATGCGAAACAAGTTCTACACGTTGCTGAAAAGGGCTATAATGATTGGAACAACTGGTTCGAGAAGCTGCCTCATGGCTGCGTTTTGCAGCAGGTTCCTATCACAGAGAACGGGAAGCTTGATCGTGAGAACATATCTTCTGATGATCTAGAGAGATTCACAGTAAGATATGAAATGGACACAGCATTTACATCTACACTGTTCTTCTTGGCACAGGTTTATTCGGCGTCGCAAATGACAGCGATGGCTTCGCGCTACTGTCACAGAACGCTGTACAATCAGTTGCTATGCAAGATGGAGTTTTCAAGGAAGGACTGGGCAACTAATGCCTTACATCTTAGCGGATTCTACAGTAGCTTTAATGACTACGGCAAGGCGCTTCACTGCCTTCGCGCTGGTGAATGTGTCATGCCAAAGGAAAATGCTAATGAGGAGACCCTCGGGACGGTCGCCTGGGCTTACGGTAGATTTTATCTGCATCGCCTGCACCATTATGCGGATGTAAAGGAGGGCTTGGCCCCACGTGCACCTTTACCACACGAGTTGGAAGGGTGGTGGATCGACTTTCCTCTCGACATCCCCGTGCCAGAGCCCCTTCCAGCAATCGTAACGTTTGACGACGCCCGAGAGTGCTTCAGGGCGGCCAATAAGTGGTTCGACGAGGCCCTTAAATTTTTTGTGTATGATGGCCTTTGCACTGACCATATTGAAATTGTAAAAGATAAGGTACGTTTGTACGAGAAACTCATTCGATTTGAGGAGAATCGTGAGCGGGTTATTGCTATGCACCAGCGCTGTGTGGCATTGCTAGAGGCATTTCCTAATGACCTTAGCTTCAAAGCTTACCCAACGCTAGTAAGGCAGCTCTTATTTGATTTGGGGTCCATACACCAAGAGATCATAGACCTGCGCATTCAGCAAAGGACCGATCCCGCGGCGGGTGAAAAGAGGCCGACCGATCGGAAATTCAATGAACTTATCAAATCTGGGCAGCTGTTTTACACTCGCTTCTGCGACACATGGAAGGAACCTAAATCTGGTGTTGTGCCAGATGTTCTTGACAAGGATTCAAGAGTGCCCTTTTTTCAAGCAATCATGCGACTTGCTCAGCTGCAGCTAAAAATGGTCTTCAAAATCCTAGGGAGGAATATGAGAATATCTCGCAGACTGTTAACATGTTCCGTAGGGCAGTGGACTTTGCATCAACCAACTCTATCAGGGACGAGGTGTGCAAGGAGGTTGAGTTATGCCAGGAAATGCTAGAGGTGCTTCCTTTAAAACAGAGAGACTTAGTGCGGGCGTATAACAGAGCTGGTTAAGTTGCAAGGGTTTGTTCAGGAAAGGAAGTGTTGTTGATTTAGAATCAAATCATCGCTGCGTGTTGTTATTGGGGCCAGCCATTGTTTTCATTTAAGCCCCCTTAGGCACCCTTGTGATGTTAGGTTCTTTGCTTACTAAGGCGCTAAGACCCATTTTGTGCCTAAGATAACTTCCAGAAAAAAAAACACAATTGCAGACGCCCTTGCGGGATGATATTTTAGCACCTGAAAGCTGCCCTCTATTAAAAAGTTTGCACCTTTATGATGCACTGGTGATGGGCTTCGTGTATCGCAGTCTCATTAGCTATGAGCAAAAGGCTACTGCTGTTAGGCTCCCTCCACAACTGTCGGTGACGCCTGATCTTATTAAAAAAAATTTTGTGTTCTCCTACTACGTAGGCGTATTTTCTTCTGGGTTCTTTAGTTTTTGCGCCACTACACAATTGGTAGTTTCTTCTTCGCTTCTTTCTTTACGTTTTATTGGCAAAGCAGAGACTTACTGGGTGGAAATTTTTCTCTTCGTTTTCTTTCTTTTACCTTCACGAGGCGTGTATCTCGTGCTTTTCATACATATAGAGAGCTCTTGTATGTGAAGGTGTTGCTTGGATCATATGACTGATGAAGGTTTGGAGGAAAAATTTACCAAGGCGGCATCACTTGTACGAGGGAGAAACCATGTTGACGCCATCGGTATTTACATGACGATTTGCAATGACCAGCGATGCACGGATGAGCAGAAAGTACGTGCGCTTTCCAATCTTAGCGCCTGCTACGCTGCGCGTGAGCAGTTCACTGAGGCACTTAGCACTGCCAAGCAAGCACTCCAATTAGACGAGAGTAGCGGTAAAATTCACGGCCGGGTTGCAACTGCCTATCATGGGTTGAAACACTACGAGGAGGCCGCACGGCATTATGCTCGAGCTCACGAGTTGGACCCAAAGACAGCTTTATACAAGGTACAGCACCAGACAGTGTTAGAACTCATTCGCAGTGGTAGGGGTGTTGCTTCCAAGGAAACTCTTGATTCCTACTACTATCGGAAGGGAATTGAACACGGGAAAGAAGCAATGTTGAAGGGAGAGTACCTTAGTGCAGTGCGACACTTCACTAAGGCAATCGAACTTCACACGAAGTGTGCTGCAGGTGAGAACGGAAGTACCGGAGGTAGCGGTGGCAGTGTGTCTGGAGACTTGGCAGTCTTGCTTTGTAATCGAAGTGCGGCATATGCTCGGAGTTGTCGGTGGGCTGAATCAGTAGAGGATGGTTTAAAGGCGATAGAGCTGCACCCCACCTATGCGAGGGCTTTCTTTAGGGTAGGCTACGCACAACATCGTTTGAATCACATCAAAGAGGCTCACTCAGCTTTGCGGCGTTGCCTTGAACTGGAGCCGTCTCACGCAGAGGCAAAGGATTTGATGGCGGAGGTTGAAAAGTTGATCGCTGATACTCTCAAGTCAGCGGAGGAAAGGCGACGTGAGGAGGAGGCAAAAATAAGCGAGATACGGGAGAAACAAAGTGCTCAGAGGGCTGCGGAGGGCGTGTCTTATGCTACTGGCGGTCGAGGGCGTGCGCACGCAACCTCGTATGTTTTATGCAGCTACTGCAATGAGGGTGGCCATACACGGGAAGAGTGTCCATTGCTCCGTCGCAAAAGGTCCCGTGCTTCATAGGGCAGGGAACTGACCTCACTTGTGAGAAAGACGAGAGGAAGGAGTCCGGGCCGCGCACCAATGAATTGAAACAAAAAATTATTTTCTATTATGATCGTTGTTGCTCTCTCAGAATGATAAAGTGAGTGGCTCCTCAAATTCCATGTAGCTTTGCTTCGTGCCTGACTGTTGTAATGCTCCCCGGACTCTGCTGCTGGAAGCATTAAGGATGTGGTTGAAAGGTGTTTGCCAGTGTTACCCGTTGACGCTGCGTGTTGGCTCCTTGTGTACACGTGATCCACGTACGTGGAGAGGGTAGTGGGCGATGCGTAGGTACATATTCTCAATAAATTTCCCTTCTTATATTAAATCACCGGATATTCTTAGGTGCTTCTCAAACAACATCAGTGAGCTTGTTGATTTTACCTTTGCTTAATCCTTAAATGTTTTTATTCTGGAGTGTTAAAGGACGATACACATATTTTTTTTGGGACTTCACACAGGAAAGGAAAGCTAGGCAATAATGGCATCCGCATCTGGAGCGGAGAGACACATTAGGGAGCGCAATGAAATAGTGAAACAAATATTTGAGAAGTTACGATCTCACAGCGTTGAGAAACTGGAGCTTGAGGCACGGCTCTGTCGGTTGGAGGATTTAAGGCGTGACGCCCATATCGCCAATGGCCACCACGATGGTGGCATGTGTGTAGTTAAGTCTACAGTGACTGCGGGAGTCAGTGAAGAGCACTACTGCCTTATTGAGGACTTCTGCAAGATGTCTAAAGGGGTTAATGTGACACGAAGTGAATCGTTGGATGTTATTTCGAGGGGTTGGCGGTACACTTATACCGTTGACAAGCCTAGCAAATGTATCTCATGCCTGAAAAAAAGGCGCATCTTCGTTGTGGACATTTTCGTTCCATTTGCTGCGTATGACATTCGTATTTCTGCCTCCACTGAGACGCACGGCGAACTACCCAACCCTAGCAGCCCGCCAGTGAGGGGGTTTGAACGCAGAAAGGACCGAACGAGTGTTGAGGACGGTTCAATTCGCTATGATTTAACGAAGGTGCATCAGGATGGCTCCATGGTATATGAAGTGGAGCTCGAGTGCTTGTTGAAAAGCGGTGCTGACACTAAGGTGACCATGTCAGACCTCGATAACCTTCTTACAAAGGCGTTAGACCTTGCGGTGTTTCCTATTAAAGGCTGTTAAAGACTAAGAAAAAGGAGGTCGAAGAGTGTGTATTACAAGACATTGTGCTATGGAACGCAGATCACAACTGTAGTTTGTGAGGTATGGGGCTGATACGTTTTGGATAAGCGGAGTTATGTTAGCGTCTAAATTGGCTTTCGAGGTGATTTTTAAATTCCTTTTAACCCTTGTTTTGTATTGTGTCAATGTAAATATATATATTTCTCTAATTCTGCGTGTGTGTGTGTGGCACTCCCCAGTTTGTGTTGTTTTTTTCATTGTTGGAGCTGTTTCTCGCTTGGTTGTACAAATGCCCAACCTCTGTCACTGCTTTGCTTTTCTTCCGTCATCATTTTCTCCTCTCGCCTCCTTCATCTCAAGCAATATTAGGTTGTTTGATACTTTTTCGTGCCTGTAATTCAAATAATGCTGCGGAAAACACAGCCGTTTGCTGTTGCGGTGACGCGCAAAGCTCTGGTTGGTAACGGTCCCACATTTTCCACCGGTGGTGAGTGCATGAACACGTGCGACATTCAGAACGCCTTCCCCATGAATGAACGCGGCATTCGCTCGTCTTCCCCCTTTCAGGAGCCTAACACTGCCATATACGATTCATATCTCGCGTGGACGTATTTCCAGCCCTTTGATGTGAAAATTGAGAAGTTACCTGCTCCCGAGCCAAAGTACTATCAGCGACACACAAAGAAACCATGGGACGTTTCCTCTACGGAGTTGACGGAGATTCAGTCACGGAAGAAGTATTTCCAGACCTGGGGCTACCTGATCGCCTTCATTTACTTGTACTTCCTGATGCCTAAGGAGAAGTCCTTCAGCGGTCTGAGCGGACCTGATGGTCACTGGGTAATGCTGCCGAGAGGCAAACCGGAGCTCTTTTAGGCATCAACGTTTGTTTCCCTTTGATGCGTTGGTGACCTGTGGGCCCTGATGCTGGGCTAGTGTTGAGGTAGTTTAGGGATAGACACTGTAAGGTGCATGATTGCGTGCACATCAGGGGGTTGGCACGAAAAGATGCACACACGGGTAGTGGCTGGAGAATAGCACATGAAAATTAATATGAGGTTTGTGAAGGCAGGCATATGTTTTATGTGCCGATGACAAAAGCAAGACGCGTCGAGTGGTTTGAAACCGCATGGTGTCTTTGCCCGAGACCCAATCAGAGTGAAGAGGCAGAGACGGCGCACTAAGCCATCTGGTAGGGGATGGGCACCATGAAGGCTCTGTTTTTCTTTTGCACCGTGCTGGTTGAAGACCGTGCCTATTTCCCCCCTCGTGATTGTGTTTGGTTTTACATTTTTGTGGACAAGCAAGCCGTGGAAATGTGAGTGTTACGCTAGTAAGATGGGTAGTAGTGCTCCCGAGTGGATAATTGAGAGTTGATGTTTCAGGCATTAGCGTGTGCGGCAGCTTCTGTGCAAGATATGTTGCCCACCTTACCGCCTTTCTGTTACCATAGCAGTTAAAGCTTCTTTTTTTCTTTTTTGTTTGCTTAATATTATTTCGTGTGCCTAACTGTGGCCACAGAGACGTCTCTGTTGACATCTTTGCCGTTAAGCAGCTAGGGACTTTAGGTTTTGAGAGCGGTTGTTGTCAACGTGGATTGCATCTTGGAGGAGATAAAAACGAAGAGTTCCGTTCCATCAAAGAGGCTTTCCACGAGCTAGTGTGCAGCACGGGAGCCTGTTTTTAAACTCTCCGTGCACATACGTGGCGCTCGTGTATGCGATTTGTGAACCACATTGGCTTACTCGGTACAAGGGGAGAAAAGAGGAAAGAGGCCAGGGTTCCGATTTAAGGGAAAAGTGAGGGGATGAGTCTTGAGACTACTGAATACCTGCAGCGCCTTGGCGAGAATCCTGAGAGAATAAGAAACTTCTGCGTTGTGGCTCACGTTGACCATGGGAAGACCACGCTTAGCGACTACCTTGTAGCAAGTAACGGTATTCTTTCTCCCCAGCTTGCTGGAGAAGTTCGTCTTCTTGATTCTCGCCCAGATGAACAGGAACGCCGTATAACCATGAAGGCTAGTTCTGTGGTACTGCGGCACGTGCATGAGGATGTGGTTCACTTACTGAATTTAGTTGATTCTCCTGGACACATTGACTTTTCATGCGAAGTCTCCACGGCTATGCGACTGTGTGACGGTGCTGTAGTCATCGTGGATGTTGTAGACGGTGTAACGCAGCAGTCGGGTGGCATTTTGCGTCATGCGTACCGTGAAGGTCTTTCCATGTGTTTAGTGTTGAATAAGGTGGACTTGCTTATTACCGTACAACAGCTAACCCCAGAGGAGGCGTACTACCGTATGCGCTCCATCATAGAGACTTGTAACGCAACACTCGCAGGGTTTGCGAACCAGCTTAGGATACAGGAAGAGGACTGTGTTGCTTGGAGGGAGCGGGATGACCCCAGCGATGATGTTTGGTTTTGCCCAACCAAAGGCAATGTTCTTTTTGCTAGCTGTTACGATGGTTGGGCATTTTCACCGGTCTTCTTTGCGAGTTTGTACGAGAAAAAACTGGGCGTACCTAACCTTCAGCAATACCTGTGGGGTGAGTATTACTTAAACCCCAAACAAAGGCTGTGGATACGACACCGCGGCGGGCTGGACAACGGACGTTGGCGGTGCAGCTGATGCTTGAGCCTATTTGGCAGTTGTATCATGCCTTTGTGGAGGAGGGGGATGACTCCCTGGAGAAACGACTCAACATGGCGAACAGACTGGGTATACCTGAAAAGGTGTGGAATAATCCGCGTCAGGGTCATCGTGGGAAGTTGAAGGCCTTCCTCTCTGCGTGGATGCCTCTTGCAAAGTGTGTGTTGGACTCGGTGTGTTCAAAACTTGACTCTCCGGTGTCGGCGCAGCGTCGAAGAATGAAGTTTCTTCTTCCAAACATTGATGATGCACCCGCTGTTGTTCGGGAAGCCTTGATGAACTGCTCCACCGCTCCCGACGCTCCGTGTGTTGCGTATGTGTGCAAGCTAGTCGACACTCAGTTTCTGGTAGGGACCACCCTGGGCAGGGAAGGAGTGATGAGGATGCATTCATTGGGTTTACTCGTATATATAGCGGGCGCCTTCGACCGGGAATGATGGTTTATGTGCACAGCGATGATAAGGTCATTGAAGCCGTTGTGGCAAGGTGTTTCTTTTCCGTGGAGCCGGCCTGGATGAAGCGACGGAGGTTTGCAGCGGGACGCTTTGTGGCGTTGGGGGACTAACACCTTATATTGCGAAATATGCCACCCTTTCCACGGTTAAAGGTGTTTCCCCTTTAAATCCTCTTGTGTTGCCGAGCACGTCGATTGTGCGGGCTTCCGTGTTCCCGAAAAATCCCAAGGATCTTTTTGTTCTGCAGGAGGGCCTACGGCTACTCTACAAGGTGGACCCTCAGGTGGAGGTGAGCATTCTCCCCACAGGGGAACACGTGATTGGAACCGCTGGGGAGGTTCATATGGAGCGGTGCCTGAGAGATTTGATTGACACTTTTGCGCGTGTAGAGGTGAAAGTGTCAGAGTCCATCGTCTCGTTTCGGGAAACTATTGCAGCTGCGGGTGCGAGTTCCAAACCAAAGCTGCACACTGCGACAACTCCTGATGGCACTTTTTCAATCACGTTATATGCTCGGCGCATGCCGGATGATGTTCTAGAAATAATAAAGAATGACAACAAGAACCGTGGCAGTGTGCATCATGTAATTCAGCGCATTGAGAACACGTTGGTTGACAACAAACGCTGGTCCCGCGAGATGCAGCACGGCATTATTGCCTGTGGGCCACAGAAGCTAAAGTTTGTTGGTGCTATTCTTTTACTGAATCTTTCTGACCGGCCGGATGTTCCGGGGTTGTTACACATTTTTAATCACTGGAAGGATTCTATAGTGGCTGGGTTTCAAGCGGCAGCGGAAAGTGGTCCCATGGCACAGGAACCGCTGTTTAATATTGCATTTGTCGTTACTGATATTGTTGTTGACGCCTCGACTGGACTCACAGGTGGTATGGTGTTGCCCTGTGTTCGTGATGCGTGTCGAGCAGCGATGGAGTTGCATCCCCGGCGACTTGTGGAGCCTGTTTATGAGTGCATAGTGTACTCCTCCGGACCAACGCAAGGGAAGATCTACGGCATCTTAAGTCGACGGCGCTGTGATATTGTCGAAGAGGTGCCGAATGAGGGCAGCGACCTTTTCTACATTCGCTGCATGCTCCCCGCAGTGGAGGCATTCGGCCTCCAGGACGAGTTACGTGTTGTGACGCAAGGCGCATCCACGGCACAGCTACAAATGAGTCACTGGAATATTTTGGATGCAGACCCTTACTTCGCTCCCACGACGCGAGAAGAGATTGAGGAACACGGGACTGAAGTAACGACGAAAAACATTGCAGAGCAGCTACTCGAGCGGGTTCTTCGACGCAAAGGCTTATACCGTGAGCGGGTTGTGGAGAATGCCGAAAAGCAGAAATTTTCGTTGAAAGGAGCGTGATTTGGCGCTGACAAAGTAATTCCTCGAAACGGCATAATGGAGGAACAGCGAAGCGTAATTTGTCCGATGAGGGAGTAGGGGGAAATAATGGAAACGTTTTGAGCACTCTCCGTATTGTTTGCCCCTATGGACGGCCCAAGCAGCCGTTTGTGTTGTTTCACCTTTAGTTTGTGGATAATATTATCTTTTCCCCTCCTCTTGCTGCTTCCAGGTTACCAGCGAAACACCGAATAGTTATTGGCGGTCAGCCAACATCACGCAGGCTCATTTTATTTATATTTAGCGTTCTTTAATGCCGGGAGTTTGGAAAGATGTCGGGAGAAACTACTCGAGTTCATGTTGGCCCGGCCTGCTTATTTAAAGACAGGAGTCGTCAACTTGTTAAGATTGGTGAGCGCAACATCGCTGTTTATTTCTACAACAAACAATTCTATGCCATTGATAACGCGTGCTACCACCATGGCGGGCCGCTGCTCGATGGCGATATCGAGGAAATGGGCGGCCACCCGTGCATCGTATGTCCCTGGCATCAGTACCGCATCACATTGGACACGGGCGAGGGCCTCTATTGGGCCTTACAAATGACAGCGTCGGGGGCTGTCGATAAGAACGCGGGTAAAGTTATTCGTTCGAAGGGTATAAAGCAGCGCACCCATCTGGTTACCGTCGAGGATGGTGAGGTTTACGTGACGTTAAGCACTGATGGACCTGCTGTAGATAGCGATGCGTATGCAGGGTTGGCTATAGCCAACCGGGAGCAAGCAATGACACAGCCGAGGAGCGATGCGGTCGCTTTCTCAAGAAACATTCACAGTTCGCTGCGCAGCGGACAGGTCCTAAACAATTCCGCGCCCACAAAGAATTGACTTCTTCCATGTAGTCTGAATCTTGAACAGGTCGCGTTGTACAAGGCAAGTGCTTGTGCGCGATTGTGTGTAGGAATTGCTATTCAGCGTGAGTTACGATACCTTAGAACCCCGACTATAGCCAGGACAGTTTGCGGAACTGCAACTGCCCCTGGTGGATTCGCAAGGCGAGCCTCGAGGTGACGGTAGCCGGTGGCAGAGCCCAACAGGAGCGATTGGTTTCCTACCCTAATCACTCTGGGGAGTTTGGGGGAAGTACGCCGTTGGTTATTGGATGCTTGGCGGTGCGTTGCACCATCGATTTCCTCTAGTCTCTGTAGGCGACTGCTCTAACCTGCCTCGGGGCCTTGGCTCTTCATGCGGACGGATGAGAGCCTTCATCGGGTTTTCTGCTGAGAGTGGCCTAATTTCACTGACCGGTTCGCTTCGCATCTTCTTTGGTGGATCGCAGAGCTCTTCTGTGTATATGGAGGTTGATGTGACTGCTCTGGCTGTTGATCACTTCCGCATGGAGGACAGGGAGTCATCTCCAGCGCGGCGTGATGACTCACGTCGCGGGTACGGTGCCAAAGGTGCTCAATTTTTACGTTACATCCTTTGCTACCTCACGAAGAAGATAGTCGACGCGATTTGTAAGTATCCCGCTTAAACTTCTGGTGATTTGTTGGAGAGGGCCAGTGGCAGGGGATATGGGCAGATTTGCCAAGGAGTTTGCTGACGTAGTACCGCTCTTGTCTTTTGTGTGCGGACCAACCTCGTTTGTCATGATGGGGAGGGTTGCGCCCGCTTCTTTAAGCGCGACACAGTCTGATGTGCTGACAGATATTAGTGGCGGTTCTGTGGGATGAGCGGTGCTGGGTTTTTGGGGTGACGGCCCGCATGCGCACCTTGATGCCTCTGTGGTTGGTCGATGTGTGTCGAGGGTGTTTTAAGAGAGAGTGTGTGCGTGCGTCAAAAAAGGTGGATAAGTGGGTGCACATTGACAGGTTTTTGTCACGAGATGTTTGCTGCATAACGCTATGCGACTTCTCCCAGTTTAACAAGTTTAGACTTTTGTATAGTGAATGAGGGCAGCAGAGATAGCATCACACGTGGATGGTACTGGAGAAAAAGGCCTGTTTGGTTTTCCTTCCCGCCCCTTCACCTTGAAGTCTGTGCTGCCCAGCGTTAATTCCCCTTTAAAGTTATGCATTATGTCACGCATTTTTGCTTATTCTTTTTTTACTTATTAGTGTTACTCCCTTAAGTTAAGTTGTCTGATAGCTGGGCTAATGGGTGGGCAGAACAGTGTGCCTGGAACTCCGGGAGGCGGGTCTGCAAAGGGCGGTGCTCTGGACTGGGGCCTTCCGCCCGAGGATATTCCAGAAGACGAGCGCGATGGTGAGGAACTTGTGTTGCAGACTTGGGCCTTCTGCAAGGCAAAACCTAGCCCCGCACACTATTATCGTAGCGATGTTGAGGAACGCAAGAGGCGTCAATCCATATTATGGCGGAAGCGAGCTAGTTTCATCGAGTTAGACTGTGGAGAAGATAGTTTCTTTGTGTCCAACACTTACAAAACTATAGGAGTTGCAGACGGCGTTGGCGGGTGGCGTGAAGAGGGCGTTGATCCCGCGCATTTTGCGAACTCTTTGATGGAGAATGCGAAACGTTTCTCTGAAACACACCGCAAAGAGTTGAACCCTGAGGTGATTCTTCAGTCCGCTTTCGATAAAGTAATTGCCGACGGGAAGGTGAAAGCAGGGAGCAGCACGGCATGCGTTGTGTCGCTGCAGAAAGACGATAGTGGTGGACACTTTCTTGATGTCGCTAACGTAGGTGACTCAGGTGTTCTTGTGGTGCGTAACAGAGAGGTACATCACAGGGTACACGAGAAGGTCCACGCGTTTAATGCACCTTTTCAGCTGGCTATATTGCCTACCCACTTGAAGGGACGTGCGTTCGCCGATCGTGTAAGCGATGCCACACGTGAAAAGGTTCCCGTGCAGAAGGGTGATGTTGTGATTACGGCCACTGATGGCCTTTTTGACAATCGCTTCAACATCTCTCTTGCGGCTGATGCAGGTTGGATTGGCCACGTCGAGGGAAGCGTCCTCGAACGGGTGCCGCTTGTCGGTATGATTCTCGGTCCCATTTTTGCGAACGATAAGGTGGCATACGTCGATCCGCAACGTGTTGCACAACGTATCGTGCAAGAAGCATACAAGGTATCGCTGGATGAGAGTGCCAATACGCCGTGGTCTTCGATGCTAAAGAAGTTCGGCGCAGAAAATGCTAAAGGAGGAAAGGTGGACGACATAACAATTGTCCTCAGCCGCGTCACGACACGCGAGGAACTTAGCGCCACCAGCACGTGGTAGCCAAAAATCTCCCTACTTCGGGTTTTCGCTGATGCACATGTGTTTCATAACGATTTCATTATTAATTTTACTTTTTTTTCTTTTTCTTTCCTTCTTAATGGCGGAGTTGATAGGTGGGAAACGTTCTGATTAGAGGAGAGTTAAAGGGAGGAGCTGCGACGCGAGTCAAGACGTTCATTGGTGTCGCTGCAATTATTTTTTTCATGTGCTTTGGCGTTTCTTTTTGCATTTGTGTGGGTTGAGGGCACCCACGGGGAAACTCTTAACAACGTACCTCGGGGGAAGCCCCTCGGAGGTTATCGTCTTTTATGCCGCGCCTGAGTTGTTTGTGTTGGCAACTCCTCACCGTTGTATGACTGACTGCTGGGTTTTTCCTGTTCATGGGGAAGCGACTGTAATGTCCTTTACACAAACTTTTAATGCAGTAGGCTTTACCCCTACTTGCCTACTTTTACATGCTCCTCTCACTTTCCTCTTCTCTTTTTTTTTTTTCTCCTCACTGTCTTAATTTTTTCTCCGCACTTATCACTGGGAAAAAGTAGAGTTCGCCGTGTACAGATATGTCATCCGATTTGAGTAACCCGTCTGCCACACTTCTGGGGGGAAGGCACACCGGCGTCGGGGGGGTTAAGCGCTCACGTCCTTCGGGAGAACCTCCATTGGATGGTGGAGTGGATTCTCCGCCTCCCGGGGGGTTGTTGAGCGTTCGCGCATCACTGAACGTGGCGGGTGTTGAAGTGGGAAATGCGCGGGCGGCTACCACCGTTAAAGTCGATAGGACTACAGAGTACGCTACGCACTGTGGGGGTAGAGATGAGGATGAGGATGAGGATGAGGAGGAGCTTCGACTCCTTCTGGGTGACGGGGCCAGTGTGCCTTGCCGACACCCACAGAGCTCCACGGCGGAGACGGGGTATGATTCACGCCGGCATGACGGGCTGGGCAGGGTAACCACCACAGAGGTTTGTGAAGACGGTGTTGGTGTTGGTAAAGAAGTGGACATTGGGGACCTTCCATGGGAAACTGTTTCTAATAGCTGCAGGAAGGAGCTAGCAGAACGCTTTGAAGCGCAAGTTCTCTGGAAGCTTTCAAGAGAAAAGAACCTTTTGCAAGTTTTTGAACCCTTCTTCACAGAAAGGACGATACTCCGAATACAGGGGGAGCCGCAGTCATCTCAGTTTCTGCCTGTAAAAGAGATGACTCCAGGACTGACCGATGCCTCGGGTGGTTACACGTTGCGTCCGTATCAGGTGGAAGGTGTACAATTTATGTTGAACCGCTTTCACAGTGGGATGTCCTGCATTCTTGCTGATGAAATGGGTCTCGGGAAAACGGCGCAGGTCGCATCATTTCTCAATGTTTTGAAGAAGCTCTACAATATTGATGGTCCCCATTTGATTGTGGTGCCCTTTTGCACGCTTGGGAGCTGGTCAAGGGAATTAGCCCGCTGGGCACCCACGCTGAAGGTCCTGATGTACCACTCTAACGCTGGGGGGCGATCGGCGCTACGCAGAGACAAGGAGAACAAGCATTGCGTGTTTGTGACCACACCAACACTGTTCAAACAGGATCGGAGTTTCTTCCGCAAACGCACGTGGGTGGTGGCCGTGATGGACGAGGCACACATATTGAAGGGAAAGGAAACCATGGTATTTTGTGTATCTCGTAAGATCACTGCATGTTTCCGTATTGCAGTGACAGGAACCCCGGTTCACAATTCTGTATACGAGGTGTGGAACATAATTATGTTTCTCTATCCAGCGTTTTGTGCCCTTTATAACAGTAGCGGTGGGGACTCCACTTCAGCCGCTGAAGATTGCGCAAAGCTTCTCCAGCATGTTATGTTACGCC
The DNA here is from genome assembly GCA_002287245.1 of Trypanosoma congolense. NCBI lineage: Eukaryota > Euglenozoa > Kinetoplastea > Trypanosomatida > Trypanosomatidae > Trypanosoma > Trypanosoma congolense. The sequence continues at coordinate 399,140 of NHOR01000125.1, read as the reverse complement.
GAACGAAGTCCGCTATTGAGTTAGACATACCGCCGCGTGTGGATGAGCCCGTTGCTATGGTCAAGCCAACGCGGATGCAGTGGGTGTTGCTTTCGCGGATGAGTGTGGAAGCCCTTAAGGAGGGAAGTGGCAAATTTCTTCAGAACCATCTGGTACATCAGCGTATAGTCTGCAGCCATCCTCTCGCGTTGCGCATCACATTCACTGATAATTACTGTCCCAACACCACATGGGAGGATCGGATGGCTGCTAGTGGTATTCCATTGAACGAGAAGTTTATTGTTGCTCCAAGTGCTAAGATGATTGAACTGGATCGCATGTTGCCCAAACTCAAGGAGCAAGGACATCGCTGTCTCATTTTTTCAAACTTCACCAGCGTACTGGACCTGCTGCAGGGGTTTTGCTTGTTGCGAGGGTACAGTTTTGAACGGATTGATGGCTCCGTACCACGGGTGGCGCGCGAGTTGTCGATGGTGCGCTTCAATTCACCAAACTCCAAGGTGTTTTTATGCCTTCTTTCGCTAGCCGCAGGCGGCGTGGGCATCACACTTACGGGTGCGGATATTGTTATTTTCTTCGACACTCACTACAACCCGCAGCTCGAGCGCCAGGCAGCTGATAGGGCCCACCGCATAGGCCAGACACGCACAGTTCGTGTGATGCGTTTGTGTTGTCAAAATACGGTTGAGGAGCGTATCCACGATGTGGCAGCGCAAAAGCTGATTTTGGGTGACTTCATTGTGGACAATGGCCCTGCGAACGGTGAACAGGCATGCGGTAGCCTGTCGGCAAAGGGGATTCGACAGTTACTCACGAACCCACTTACTGAGGGCAGCACACCAGCTTTTGGCGTCGCCGCTGATGGAAGCTGCATCCACAAGGAGCGGGGCCATTGTTTCGAGGAGGCCATTATGGTTTCTGATAGCACTGACGAGAGTGTCTGCAGTGATTCACAAACTCAGGCTTTGTCGCGGAGCAACGACATAGCCGAGGAGGATGCAATGATCAATGAGCTCATGAGATTAGAGCTTGGAGAGTTGACGATTACTGGAACTGTGAAAAGTACACCGACACCGGCTTTCCTCACCATTGGCGTCACTCGTGAATGCTTCGTTTGTGGGAATCCCATGAAACCACTACGGCCGCTTTACCACTGCTGTTCGTGTCCAAAAGCATACCACGGTGAATGCGTTGGAGAACGGGAGCCTGGGGAAGGTGGCGTAACACCGCGGGTGTGGAAGTGCCCGCGCCACGCTTGTGATGGATGCGGGAGCTCGCAGTCGGAGGATGGGGCTCTGTTTTTGTGTTACGAGTGCCCGTCAGCTTTTTGTTTTGATTGCTTGGACCCCCGCTACCTGGAGCTTGACGAAAGCGGCCTTCAATTCGCACACATCCGGTGCGATTATCCAGGAATGGAGGAGGAGGGTATGGACAGGCGTCGTTCAACTTACTACATTCGCTGCCGTAGATGCAGTGGTGCTTCTTGCTCCTCCTCGAGGCTGTCGGACGACGCCACTGAAGATGAGCAGGAGCAGGACGACAACGAAGATATCGGCGGTGGTTCTGATTCGTAGACGGAATCACATATAAGAATAATACAGCAGAGTTTCAATCGAATAGAAAAGAGGACACGACTGGGAACAGGTGAGTCTGAACACCCCACAACGAAAGATGACGGTGTGCCCTGTCACAGCCTATAGAGTGCGTTTTATGTCTGTACTTCCCTCTTCACACATCTCCACTTTTGTTTCTCCCCTTCTGATAGATGAACCTACAACATTTTATTTCATTCCCTTTGCAAGGGGTTTCATTCATGCTGGTGGTAGTAGCTGTCGTGGCTCTCAATAATGCAATTACCAGTCTCTCACTTTTCTTAAATTCACACAGTGCACATTATTCGAAAATAACAGTTGGTGTGTAAAAGGGAAGACGAGAATGGACTGAGTGCTGCTTCACCCGCTGCTCTGGTGTCTCTGCAACAATGTCAGGAGTGCGTCACAGGTTTTGGGTTTATCGGGGTCTCATATCCTGTGATGTTTTCCCCTATTTCTTTTTCTCCTTTCCATCGTGGTGCACCACTTCAGGCTCTAGCGGAAGGGGCGGGGGAAGCGGGCCCTGTGCTTTTTTTTTTTGGTTATTTTAAGTGGAGGATTTAAATACATCACAAGCATTGAACACCTTTAGATCTTTGTGGTTGGGCTGCGTCACCTTTGAAGACTTTGTGGGCTGCTCGTGGATGTCTGCTTTCAACCTTTGGTAATATATGTTACTTAACATGACGTGAAGCGGCAATAATCGTAAAGTCTTTCTTGACTGCCATAAGTGTTACTTCCCCCACTTTCAACATTCTATTATATCGCTGCGCGTTACTTGATATCTTATTTTGTAAGTCGTAGACAGCGTGTATAAAATATACACGTGCAATCACACACACACACACATAGACATACAGAGATAAGCTTCCCCGTGGTGAAGGGGTTTTGTGATCGGGCCCACTATTGTTGTTTTTTCCCTTAGGGCTTAGAGCATGAACCAGGTTCGTGGGCTGGTGCGGCGTGCATCTGCTGTTGCACTCAGAAAATTAGAAGATGTTACCGCCTCGCATGATGTCTCGACGTGCTTTGTGAAGACGTCACTCATTGATAGTACAGGTGCAATGGCTGAAGTGCAGCTCTTGCACGCCGCTTCACTGCTTCGGGTGCTACGCGACCTCACGAATGAGGAAGCCTTGGCCCGTGTGCGCGAGGCTAAGAGTATTTTTGCCACACTCACGCCGCCTCCGAAGTTTGTGCTAAGCCCCACAACGGTGGCTGAGGCTGTTAAACCTGGAGCAGCGCTTTATGTTAAGCAGTGCACAGAAACGGTTGTCAGGGAAATCCAGAGGCGTCAATCACGGTTCCTTTCTAAAACTGAAGGACGACTTATGGCAGGAAACTTAGCGTCTGTGGAGTTGTTCATCCAGAAGTTGCTGGATAAACGGACCGTTTTCACAGAGAACGATGTTTCCCAATACCGTGGCGTCGTAGAGGGACTTCTGAGAATTGGCGACATTGATTTAGCGCTTGTCATGGCAAAGAACGTGCAACTGCCTACCATCGGTAAGGAGGCAGCTGCGGCACTAGCTGATTTAGCATTACGCAAAAAAGCTGACGAAGTTGTTTCAATAGTGGAGGATCTGGCGTCAAAGGATGGTGTTGCGCCAGCTTCGGAAACATTTGCCACACAAATGGCTCTGCTGTTACGAGAAAAGCTGTCGAAGCTAAATGAATCTACAGGGGTTCCAGGTACTGCTAGTTATCCCGCGTCGAACCCGATAGCCGGCACCGCCTCGGATTCTGAAGGCCAAAGACTGCGTAAGTTGTATGCTGCGGTATGTCACTTCAACATCGATCCCGGTGTCGTGTTTCCAACGGACGCTTTGGCGATACAACGTTGGACCACACAGTTTTTTCATGAGGATGCGTGGCCGATGGAAAGGACGAAAATTATTATGGATTTAGTACGCCAGAGGTCGCTGCTTCCGAGCCGGGTCATGCTCGACTGCCTGAGTAACTGGTGTCTCAGTGATTTGGAGCGGCGCTGGCTTTCAGACATGCTCACCGGAAGCGTCTTCAAGGATGGCGTCGGGCGACGTGAGGGTGGTGTCTCAAAGTCTGTCGATGAGGTGGTGGTGTATCGTTCAGCACTGTCGTGTGTGCGGAAAGATTTGAAGCGTAACCTTGTTGATAACCGATTGCTTCACCATTATGCGCAGCTGCTAAATGACGGCGAAGTGGAGCCCAAGGATCCCAGTTTCCTCCACTTCATTGAAGAATGTGGGGAATGCCATTCAGAGGCAGAGCGGCCCGCGAGATTTAGTTTTCTTGTACCTCCTTCCAGCCTGCCTGTCATGGAGTATCTTCGCGCCCTCGCACCACAGTGTACGTACTGGCGGACGCTACTGGAGAAGAAACGCGGTTGTGTTGAAGCTGTTGTTGCCCCTTATGGACATGTGCACGTGACAGTAAAGCTACCGCCGGAACATGAATGTGTTCAGGCGGCGGAGACTGTACGTGCAGTTGGTCACTCGGATAACTGCCTCCTGTCCTTGCCAATCCTTTACGAAGACGAGCACTTGCTGATCATCAATAAGCCCCCGCACGTAGCAACTTCGCGGCATGCGCTTAGCTGTACGCAGCAGTGCAACGGGAAAATAGTTGATGTTGTTTCTTTACTACTTACTTGTGAGGAGCGCGGCGCCACTATGCGTCGCGTGTTTCGCCAAGGCCAGGTGCACCGGTTGGACACGGAGACAAGCGGCTGTCTTGTTATGGCGAAGAGTGATGTAGCATCCGCATCGCTGCGCCATCAGATGGGAACCAGTGCGGCCTACTCGCAGTGCAACAAAGTGTATATAGCTCTATGTGTGGTCCTGGAGCCGAACTGGTCGCAAATAAAAGGCCACGGGGCGCTGCATGATCCTTTGGAGCCAAGGGTTATGACAACATATCGTGTTATGCGGTTCTACAAACGTTGTCGTGTTGCGCTCGTTGAGTGCCGCATTCAGCAGGGGAAAAAGCATCAAATACGCAGGCATTTGGCCGCTTCGGGGCTTCCAATACTGCAGGACGTTGAACACGGCGGAGCCGCGTGCTGCGGGGCGCTCATTAACCGAGTGGCGCTTCATGCTTCCTCTCTCAGCTTCGTGCATCCCTGCTCATCTGAAGTTATCACCGCTGTTGCGCCACTGCCGACCGATATGCAGTTGGCCATCGAGCGTTTAGCGTCTCAATGATTTTGGTCTAAAACGCTGCTATTTTTTTTCACCATTTGTGATGTGTTGATTGGTGTGCGCTGTTGTGTGCTGGCGTGCAGGTGTGGAAGCGAGGCAGAGAGTGACGTGTTCATCTGTTCTTGGATGTAGGCTCGGTGGTTTGTGTTTTATCCGTACGAGTAATATTCTGATTACATTTTTAACGTTAAGCTTTTTGGAGCCTTTAAATGCATGACGTTGTTTTGATCGTTGATATCGATGTTACTACGAAAGTAACGCTGCTGGGAGGGTTGGTCTTTCGAAAAAGTTTTTGCTTTCAAATTTCCATGTTGTTACGATGTGGAGAATTGAAGTTAGTTAGGGAGAGGGTGTTGTGCGACAGGCGTAGAACCTGTTTTGTCCCCTGCCAGTTTCTGGCAATTGGTCCGATCGATTGCGCTTGCTGTTTTGCTACCCGTAGGCAGTTTTTAAATGCGTTGTAGTGCGCGGCTGTGGTCGCTGTGGTCGTTGAAACAACAGCCTACGGCGTTGTCTCAGTCAGCCGCTAAACATGGCGCCCCGCGGGCAGTGCGTTGGGGTGGTTTCAGTGGGCGGCATGCGGGAGTGACCGATTTCGACGTGACTATAAAACCGCACGTGGAGGGCAGAAACCGGTCAACAAACCGGTGTAAAGCCAAGGGTTTACCAAATGGTTTTGTGCAGGAGCCCAGGGTTCCGCCCACGTTGTCAGAATGACATATGTGTCCACTGGTGATATATCAATTTTTGGGAGCGACAGAAGTTTTCCGGTTGGTCTTGGAATTTATTTCTATTATTATTATTATTGTTATTGTTGTTATTTCCTCTATTAATTGTCATTTTCATATCAATCGGCAATAGTTATGGATGTGCTGCTACCACCCCGGATTGCGAGGCAAGGTGCCGTTGTACTTGTTGAGACGTGTTAAAAGCGCTGCTGTTAGAGCGCGCTCATGTGAATGTGACAGCCCTCGTAAGGTGTTCATGGCCACCCATCATCAACTTATTTCGCAGCTTACCAATGCGGATTTGCAAACATTTTCCCGCACTCCATTACGTGAATCATTTTACAAAAAAAAAAAACAACGAAAGTGTAGCTCACTTTTTAGGGGGATAACGGTGTCCTGCGGCCGATGTCCATATTGAATGAGTTTGTTGGCCTTCTCTTCGATGTTTCGTCACCAGCGGGGACAATTTTTGTTTTTGTTTTCCCGTGGTTTGGTGTGTTGCTTTATTATCTTTTCTTCTTGACGAAACGCGTGAAAGAGGTTCCAGCGGCTGTTGTCGAACCTTTGACACATTTTTTGGATCTACTTACGGAGGGAGCATCGTCTGGCTACGACAAGCGGCTGATGAATTTGTTCCACCCTGACTTGCTAGCTGCTGCCGTGCACCGCGGAGTTGTCAGGGCGATGGCCCGGTGTGTTTGCACCAAGTTGGGCAAGCCTGTTAACATCCCGCGCGACACCGTTCTTGTTAATTATGATGGTGAAAACAATCACATCATTGCACTTGTGGACTTCGAAAAGGAGCAGCAGGTGAAATGCCGTATGACCTGGAGAGATTGTGCAGGTTCGAAAGACAAGCCCCCACAGCGTGGTCCTTTAAGCGCTGAGGTTCCCCAACCATTTCACGTCATGGCGTTTCGTATTGAGCCTCACAAAAAGATAAATTTTTTTACGGAGAAGTTTTTGTGCGCCGAAGATTTTATCCCATTTGCGGAGAAGTTTGTTGAGCGGCTCTTCGATCGGCCCCCAGTGGCAGCTGTTGAAATGATGCATCCACCGCTGAGGGAGAAGTACATGGATAGCACTGGTAAACTCCAGAGGGATATCCAGCTCACTTGTGGTGCATCAGCAGATGATCCTGTAAATGTTAACCACACACTAGTGAGCGCTAAGTTGATGTGTAGGCCAGCATCCAATGACGATGGTGCGTCGCAAACCGAGGAGGCCTCTGTAGGAGGGATAGAAGTGATTTTCCGTGTGAGTGGCGTCGGAAGGCGGGATGTTGACGTGAACTTGTTTCTCACGTTTTCCGGTCTACAGTGCACCGTAGCTTGTTACAGAGTTGCTGCTGTGCCAGACACTCGCACTCAGGTGATTGTGGATTGTGAGACAGGTGAGAAGACATTCATAGGTTAGGGGAATTTCACTCCTATTGTTCCTCTTTCTTTTTTTCCTTTCTTGTGTATGGTGAGGCATTCTTTCCATGGATGTTACTATCCGTGTAACGGCTGGGAAGAGCAGGTACGTGTTTTTATGATGCTCTTAAACAAATGCATTTATTTCCTTTGCTTCTCTTATATTTGGTTAACAGACTTGCTCTATTCTTTACTTCCAACTCAGGCTGCTTATTTTCTTTGCTTTTTATATTCATTCGTTTCGAAGTCAAAAGAGATAAAGAACACAAGTGCATTTTTCCGCCCGGAGCTCTCTCTGTAACACGTGTTTCTTTTTTTTTTTTGTAGGGGGGAGGGATTACTAGGGGAGAAAGCTCGTGCTGTGCAAAGGAAGTAAGGAAGGAGGATAGCCCACGACAACCCTTGGTGGTGTTGACTGCATAAGGGTAGTGTGTATCTTCCTATACTTTCCTGTAATTTGTCCCCCTGTTTACAATCCGGTGCCGCGAGAAAGGGATTCTTGAGAATCACTGAACTCCTCAGAAAAAAAATCACAAACAGTGGGAGAAGGACTTGTAGGGAAGACAATCCAACATGAGCCATGATGCCATGTCTTTTTTTCGAGGTCTCTCAGCGAAGATTAGCGCGACCAAAGGCACCTGCACCAAGAAGGCCCACTGGAGGTTGGAGGACGAGATGCAGCCGCAGCAGCCGATTGTGCCGTTGAGGCATCCGACACCTCCGCCGCTTTCCACCACTGCTAACACACACACAATCGTAGTCGATGGGCCGACGCCCACAAGCACTGCAGCCTCGTCGTCGAGGATGTGCACCACTACCTCTGCGAGCTGGCGTGCAAGTGGTACCGGCACCATTGCCAATGAGTCCGAAGGCAACAGGTATCCGGTGGGGACCTGCTCCATCCGCCCGTCTGATCAGCAGGAGGAGGGGGAGAAAGTGGAGGAGCTTTGCCAAGTTAGCAGCAGCATTGTGACGCAGGTGCTGCGCCCCGCGTCCATGGGCTGTCGGGCGGATGAGGGTTCGTCATCCAGTGGAGTGTGTGTGGGCTTTAATAGCGGTTGGGGTGTTGGCAAGCCACCGGATAAGCGAGGCGTTGGTAACGGTTACAACAACTGCAATAACGGTGTATGTAGCATCAATGAAAGCAACGGCGGGTGCAGTGGATCGGGAGGTTACGAGGCGGCTGTTTCGGCTCAGTTACAGAGGATACGGAGGACACCGAAAAATACATCACCTGTAAACGCCAGGCATCACGCGTCTCTTCTTCCGAGGCAGCCGTCTCGGTACCGTGGGAAGGTCACGCTTATCCTAGATCTTGATGAGACGCTTGTGCATAGTTCACTCACTTGTCAGCCCCGTCAGCACGATCTCGTGCTTGATGTACGGATGGACAACACCACCACGACTGTTTACGTGGCGTTCCGTCCACACATGCGTGAGTTCCTGCGGGCAGTGGCACCACTGTTTGAAGTAATTATATTTACGGCTTCTGTTTCTGTGTACTGTAACCAGCTAATGGATGCGATCGACTCCGACAACATTCTTGGCTCGAACCGTCTCTATCGGGAGCATTGTAGCATACTCAATGGTGCCTACGTGAAGGATCTGTCACTTTTAGGGCGGGATTTGGACCGGGTTGTCATTGTTGACAATAGCCCAGTGGCGTATCTGTTCCAGCAGCGCAACGCCATCCCCATACCTTCGTGGTTTGATGACCCTAGTGACAACGAGCTACAGCAGCTCATTCCTCTGTTAGAGACCCTTGCCTCAGCATCGGATGTGTACAGCGTGCTGGATCGCTACAATGCCATATTTCATCTGGGGCAAGGACCGCCAGCGCGGAGCCCCACACATCGTTGATGACTGCAGGGGAGTGGTTAAACGGAAGGGCAGTGTGGTGTTGGTGGTAATGCTTGTCACGCTCGTCTATGTTGTGCTTTTCTTGGTGTTACTCGTCTTGTTATTATTATTATTTTTTTTCTGTTTTTCTTTTTTTAAATTTACGGCTACGTCTCATTTCCTTCTTCTGTCCATTTTTCTTTCCTCCTTCGGCCCGGGCACGTTGTCTTTTTTCTCGTTGTCGTTTTTGTTCCGTTTTCACCTCATATTTAGACGGGGTCATGCGCCCCCGCTGACTCGGCTTCCCATATTTTTTTTTTTACTTTAATATCAATAAGAGAGCAATATATCGATGCATTAATGTTTTACTTTTATGTTTTTTTTTCCACCTCCTTAGCTGATGCCGGGCTCGCCGTTATTATCTTCAGCTGCTGTGATCGGACTATTTTTATGGGAACGCCCGGCGGGAGGAGTTTGCTTAGAGGGCGGAGCTGGACAAGAGGGAGGGAGCGAATGACGTAGTGCAGTGCGCGCATGTGGGAGAGAAGGTGGGGCAGAGGAATAAAGAGGTTTGAGAACATCACCTTGAATAATAATAATAAACAGCGTGGCACGAGGTGTTGTGTGTTGTGTTTATGACAGGTGTTAAGGCGTACCTGGGCGTGGGCTGGGTTTTTGTCCGTGAAGTTGGCTTGGAGGGCTACGGACACCAGACGCTAAGGCGCTTTTTTCTCTGTTGATTTTGTACATGTGCGTTGATACACATCCGTGTACATGATAATGCGCAAGATACACCCCTGTAAGTGCGTGGTCAGCTGGAGCGAGCGAATTTTTTTTCTACCTTTGTTTTTTTTCTTACTTTTGACACCACAGCGGTGTACGCGCTGCGCTGTGGAGCCAGAGAATCATGGCGTTGGTGAAGAGGACGGTATTGTACTGTCCTCTAGTAGCTTTATTTTTGATCGACTTCTGCCTTACCTATGCTTCTCTGCAACCCGTACCTATTTTGGTTTGTTATGTTTAATTTTCTCCTCTTTTTATTCTTACATACTCCCTTCCTTTCTTTTCCCGTTGACTTTCTTCACCTGTGCAGTGTTTGAGCGCTTAGCTGTTTGCTGTGGGTGTCATCGTGCTGTGATCAGGGGAATACGCCCCTAAGCACACCCAATGACATGAGCTTCTTCCTTTTTACTTTTTTTAAAGAAAAACTTATCTTCTTATGAGGCATATTGCTGCTCCGCGAACATAATTCCTCACCTTGCGCGGGGTCCAGTTTGCGGTTTATGTTTGGGGTGAGGAATAGCGAGGGGGGAAATGAGGGGAGTAACGGTGCTCCCGTCGCACGCAGGTTATGAGGGGAAAATAATTACCAGTGAATATGAGAAGGGTCGTGGAAAAGGAAAGAAAGTGTGAGGAAGGGGCTAATCCCCCCCTTCCCGGTAACCCTTTCTTGCTAAATGTGTCATTTTCCTTGGATTTCCCTTTTATATTTGCCATATATGTATATGCAGTAAATTAATTAATTTTCTCCATCTTTTCCTGTGTACGCTTCTTCGTTTAAATAGAGGTGTCAGGCGATTGTGGTGTATGGCTGGACGTTCGTACTTCCTTAGTATTTGCTTAACTCATCCTCTTCACCTTGTGCTGCAGCGTTTTTTTTTGTGCAGGAAGAGATGGCTAAGACTTGGGAGGGTGTGTGTTAGTTTTTTCCTACTTCTTCTTAAAAAGATCTTATTTTTTTCATTGTTGTGCTATATTGCGGCCCTGCCCTAGCGTTTATCTCCTTTTCCATTGCCATGTGAACCTCCACACGGCGTGTCGTGTTTTTTTCGTTCCTTTTTTGTTTTCTTCTTTCTCTTCTACTTTATTTGCAAGAGAAGTGTGTCTACGCTGGGGGCACCTTTAAGCGAGCGAGGTTGTTTATGTTTGTGTTTTCAAAAGAAGTTAAATGGTAATATGAGGATAAAATAATACCACAAAAGACGAAGTAAAAGAAAACGAAGCGACAACAAAAGGAGGAAGAAAAAAGAAAAAAGAAAGAAAAGAAAAGGAGAAATAAAGTCAATTATTATGAGATAACAGCTCTAATGGAGGAGGGGAACCTGCCAGCGAAGGCGTATGTTTGGCGATATCTGTCTGACGTTGCTTTTGCTCGTCGGTTTCAACTCTACTTTTTTTCCTTCCTCCCCTGATCTGCGGCTTTCAGTGCGACCTCGTGATGCTATCGACCAAAAAAAAAAGCTTCACTTTTTCCACACAATTCTGCTTTTTTTTTTTTGCGCGCATCGGCCGAAGAATAACACACATATATATACATATTGGAATAAATTCTTAGCAAAAGGTTCCAGTTAAAAACATCTAGCGAAGGAGAGCGGTGACAATAAACTATTTAGGTAAGGTTAATAGCCAAAAGTAGAAGAAGAAAGGTAAAATATTACAAAGCCAACGCTAACCAAGAGAAAAAGAAAGTAAATACACACACAAACAAGTACCGAAACAAAAGGGATATTCTATGACAACCGTCACACCTGAGCTTTTTAAGCAGCAGAATGACATATGCAACCGGGCCGTGATAGCTTTCTTTCGCGACGATGATAAGTTCAAGCAGCTTTCTTCCAGTGAGGGTCTGGCGCTTATTCGCCGCGATAAAGAGGACTCCATAAAATTGGAGGAGGGAATAGAGATCGCGATGCGGCGTGGAACCCTGCGGCGCACTGGGGCCCCGCCGCCTGCCCCGCTGCGCCGTATTGATATGTCTGCCAAGACGACGCAGGAGGCTGTTGAGGAGATTATGGCTGAGCTTCCCGGGAAGAAGGGCAATGTTATCATTGTACAGGGACTCTCCGGCACGGGGAAGGGAACGACGGTGCGCGCGCTGCAGCAGGCTCTTCCACAGTGTGTCACATGGAGCAACGGGAATGTTTTCAGGAGCTACACACATCTTCTTCTCGAAGAGCTGAAAGGGGAGCTGCGGGCTGATCTTCTTACACCGCAGCTAATTCAGCACGTGCACTCGCAGGTGACATTTGAGGATCTTGGGAACGGCTTGCATGATATCGTCCTCCGTGGAAGGCTGCACGTACGGGACATTGAGAACACCGTTCTCAAGACGCCATCAGTGAACAACGCAGTACCCACCGTCGCGCAACAGATGCAGGGTGAGGTGATTTGCTTCGCAGTGACAGCGTTGGAGAAGCTGTGCGCCGCTGGCTATAACGTTATTTTGGAAGGCCGCTCACAAACGCTTGATTATATTCCTTCCCAACTGCGATTTGAGCTCTTTCTGGAGGACCCCGTGGTGCTGGGTGAGCGCCGTGCTGCGCAGCGTGTGATGGCGTGGGCGATGGAGGAGTTGAAAGATTCATTGGATACCGCGACGGCTGCCGAGGTGGAGGCCGCACTGAAAAGAGCTGTTCTGCAACTTTAAGTTGTTTGCATCGATGATATGATAGGATGAGGGGGAAAACAAGTGGGAGAATGAAGTGGGCGGTATTAACAACCAAAAAAATTATTTATTGGCTCCATTGATGCCAACACGTGTGGAAAATAGGTAGCTATTCCTTTACTTCGTTTATTTGTCTCGCAGACAGTCGTTTCTTTAACCTTTCGGTTTATGGTTTATGATTAAATTTGCCTCTGAAGATGTACACATATGCTCGCATCTCTGCATGGGAAAATGCACAGAGGTAAACGTGTTTTTGGAAGTTGTTTGGCACGTTTCAAGTGCGGTAGCGTGGGTATTCCTATGAATTAGGGTGCAGCAGGCAACGGAGAATGGGAGAAGGTGTCGTCCGAGGAGTGTGGGCGAATGCGGCGTGGCGAGTGGATGGCTGCCGCGCAAAAGATTTGACTGAGGAGGGGAGAAGGAGATGACGAACCGGTGTACAACGGGTTGCTTGCCTCCTAGCCTCTCACAAAATAAATTTACACTTTCGTTACCGTTCCCAAAGAACTTTATGTTGGTTGCTCATGTTCGCGCTTTCGTTGTAGGGGGAGAGATCGGAAGGGGGGGAAGACCATTTGACTGGGCAGTCTTTGCTTCTTTCGTGTGAATTTATTCTATTGTGTTGACGTATTCGCATTGCTTTCATCACGTCTCTCAGATTCCTCAGGATATATTTGTCACCAGCATTTGGTTATATATTTATATGACTTGATAATTCATTTGGTTGTCGTATAATTGTTCGCTTTTCTTTGTTTTGGTACAGTTCCCTAGCGCGGGAAGGGGCGCATATGCCGGTGTGCTGAGTGTGCCCAAGCCCAGTGGTTGTGCTGTGCGCACCAGGACGCTTCCGGGTCTGTGACATTTGAGGCACCGTCTTTCTTTTTAATTTTTTTCCCCTGTAATTTCTTTTACTTTTACTTTTTCGTTTTCTTTTTTTCTTTCTTAAGGATGAAAAATTCCCATTTTTTACAATTTTTTGCCCTTGGCTTTTTTTCTCTGCCGCTTCGGAGCTGCTGCGTCTTGCTGCGTGCTGCTTTTTACTGCATGTTTTTCCTTTTCCCCACCTTTGCCCCGCATAGATACACGGCGGATTTTACGAGAATAATGTCTTTGAACAGCGCTAAGCTCCTTTCCCTTGTCCGAGAGGCCATGAAGTGCCACTCCGTCCAGGCTCTTATTGTTCCTTCCAGCGATCCACATAACAGTGAGTACGTAATGGACAGTTACAAGTGCCGTGCTTTCCTGACGAATTTTAATGGTAGCGCTGGAACGTGTTTAATAACGATGGACGGAGCGTACCTATGGACGGATGGTCGCTACTGGATCGAAGCCGCCAGGTGTTTGTACCCCGAGTGGAAACTCATGCGTGAGGGTAGTGCTGATGTTCAGTCACTGGATGATTTTGTTCGTTTTAACCTTCCGACGGATGCGGCTGTAGGAATGAACGACAACCTTGCTACAGTGGCATCCTGGGAGAAACTTTCCAAGGCAATGAACTTGGTTCCTGTTCCAGAAATTGTGCAGCCACTAATGCCACGGGATGAAAATGCGCCAGTGGAAATGATTACTGTTCGGCCTGAAAAGTTCAATGGCCAAAGCCGTGGCGCTAAGGTTATGGCGTTGGTGGAGAAGCTCAAGAAACTTAATTGTGAAGCCATCATCCTTTCAGCACTTGATGAGGTGGCGTGGCTTACGAACCTCCGCGGTAGTGATGTCCCGTTTAATCCGGTTTTTTATGCCTACGCTGTTGTGCGATGCTCCCCCGAACCGTCTGTGGCGCTCTTTGTGGACACGGCAAAGATATCACCCGCAGTGGAGATGGAGTTAAAGCGGTCGAGTGATGGCGTTGGCCCTGTGGGTCTCCATCCCTATGAGGCTTTGGAGGATTACCTCCATGCCTTCCCCACAGGGACACCATTCTTGGTTGATGAGCACCAGACAAGTTGGCGTTTATACTCCTTGTTGATATCACGGGGATGAAGGTACACAGGGTGAAATCGGGCCCCGCCCAGCGATTGAAGTCGATAAAGAATGCTGTTGAGATTCAAGGGTTCCGAGATTGCCACGTGCGGGATGGTTTGGCACTTACTCGGTATCTCGCGTGGCTACACGACAGAATTGCGTTAAAGGGTGACACTACCATCACGGAGTCCAGCGGCGCTGATGTGCTTGAGAACTTTAGGCGCGAACAGGAACATTTTGTGCGTCTCAGCTTCCCTACGATTTCCTCCGTAGGCCCTAACGGTGCCATTGTTCACTATACTCCACCGAGGGAAGGCTCTGCCCCTATTGTGAAGAACCAACTGTATCTCGTTGACAGCGGGGCCAATACCTTGACGGCACAACCGATGTTACTCGGACCGTATGCTTTCACACACCGTCTGATGAGGAGCGACAGGCTTATACCCTGGTGCTGAAGGGTAACCTTGCTCTTCACAGCGCTGTTTGGCCCGTGGGGACGACTGGTCACCGACTGGATGCATTGGCCCGCATGCACCTTTGGCGTTACGGTCTGGACTATGCACATGGCACAGGCCATGGCGTTGGCTCGTTTCTCAACGTGCACGAGGGCCCACAGGGCATTGGCTCACGGCCCAATCCAACGGAGGCAACTCTTGAGGCCGGCATGGTTATGTCTAATGAACCTGGCTACTACAAGGCAGACCGGTACGGTATTCGCATAGAAAACCTGGAGGTGATTGTGGAAACACCGAGGGAGCACAGCGATAAGGGCTTTCTTACATTTGAAACACTCACAATGGTTCCACTGTGCCGTGAGCTTATTAATGTGGCAATACTGACTGAAGAGGAGGTAAACTTAGTTAACGTTTACCATCGTGCTGTGCGTGAGGCGCTAACTCCGCACCTTCGACTTGTTAACGACGCCTGCGCGCTCGCTTACCTGGAGCATCACACGGCAGATCTCTGCGCGGCTGGTGGTTGTTGATGATTGCTTCATTGTTACTTTTCTGTTGTTATTTTTTTTGGTATCAAATAATTGCGGATTTTTAAGTTGGGTTAAATGTCAGAAATGGGGAGGCCTAGTAGCAGTGCTTGCATGCAAATACGATTGAGGAAATTGTACACGTTGAAGGGTATTTTTTCCTCGACTTTCTGTTTGAACCAGTGATATTTGTGTGCCTCTGTCGCTGGTTTTAGGCTTGACGTGGGTGTTGGATCTTTATTTTTCGCTTACTCAGGTCTCCGGGGATTCTTTCTTTTACACATGGCAGCTAGCTCGCTTTTAAGTCTCGGCAAAACGCCTCTGCCATAACCTGGGATGCCTCGCACAGATATTTTTATTTGTGGATGTTAGCCGTCATCCCGGTTCTTTGCTTATTATTGTGCTTCACATTATTATTATTATTATTATTATTTTGTCGCATATCGCTTTTATCCCTTGCTGATGACCCGGACGTGTGTACCCATCTTCTTCGCTGAGAGTGTACAAGAACCACTCCCTGCACCTTGTGCGAGGTTTAGAGCCAATAAATAGGCTTAGCGATTGTGGTGCCAAAAGTATCGCGGAGTTTAAGGAGCTGGAAAAGTCTTTAATACTGAACCAGCGATCCGAAGCTCCAATGTCGCTTTTTGCAAAGAAGAGATGGCGCGTGCAGGATGTTATTCGCACTGAAGACACAAAGCAGGTAGTGACTATTTTGAAACTGACCCACTTATTCCGCAAGCAGAGGATTGTAATTGTTCCCGTACCACGCTATGCCCTGGATTCATATTACGCTGACTGGGTCTACCAACCCTATGCAAAGGAACACAAAATGTATGTTAGCAACGACATATTTAGCCCTACACACGTATATATTGCGCGCATACTTCTCCGCCGGAGGTATTTTCCGGATTACGCCTATTTTCATCCCATGGGATTCCCGGACTGCATAGACCTCAATCTCACACGACGGGAGTTCATCTTGCGTGAGCGGCCTATAAAGACGCCAATGCTGCCGCTACTGCTGACCCCAAACATATGCCGTGAAAAGTTTCACGGTTGGATTGGACGGCGAGTACTCAAAATTGTTGGAAAGCAATACGTCACGCACCCGTCAGAAAGTGACCAGTCGATGATGTTTATTTTGCCACCGGCCTACGTGCCGGATGCAGTGAATGTGCTGCAAGGTGTCGGTTTTAGTGTGGTAGATCATACCACTGCTGTTGCTGGCGACGCAGCCACGTTGGAAAAGCTTGAAAGGTGTGGTAACGTTGCGCAGTTTGTGGCGCTTGCTTACATATGGTTTATGTTTGTATTGTTAGTAGTAAACGAATCACGTCGGATGCAACAGCTGTTTGAAGAATACAAGAAGGAGCTAGCGGAGAAGGCGGGAAGGGATCCGGCGGAGGTTTGGTCGTAGGCCAATCCGAGCCGCGCTAATTTAATTAACACGGTGCTGCACTGGCAAGAGCCCACTACCACAATCTGCATTGGTGTTGTCAACAGTGAACCACTGTTGACACCGTGTTGTGGTGGTGGGCTCTTGCCAGGTCTGCTGACTTCTGGTTGTGAAACTTGCACGATGCATTTCCATTCACTTTATTGTACATGGTGACCAGCTGGCTGACACTCACAGTCCGCTCCGTAGCCTCAACTAATTCGTTTGAGTTTTACTCTTTGATCACCGGTGCAAGGGCAGTAGTGGTGTGACAAGTGCATTCCCTTGGCGAAACGCGCTTATTACTGAAATCCTTTTCTTTACAGTTTTATTTTTATTTCTTACTCTCTCGTGTGTGTGTGTGCGTGAGATTTGGATGGGGTTATAAACAAATATATTTTTTTGTCCTTAATTACCGCTAATTGTTATCATTAATCTTTAGGAATATCTTCCTTGCCTACGTGGGATTATTTTCTTTTTTCCATTACTATTGTTATTATTATTCCCCCTTCCCACTCCTCTGGCGAGTGGCTGTTTCCCCACCACCGTCTCCACGAAGCTTAAGGTTTTGTAACCTCCGCCTTCTGTGGCTCGCAGTGCGGAGGTGTCTTTTCAGTATTGCATTTCTGAATGGCTTTCCCATATGCCCTCTCCTACAGACTATCGGTTGCACCGTTTGGTAGCTGTTTTGGTTTTCAATGTCATGCTGCTTCACTGCTCTCTATATCCCCGTCTCGTGTTTTTTTTCCTTTGCACTTCGGTCAGGCTTTATTTCACACGCCGGCCGAGTGTATATTTTTAGCCACTTTTCCTTAAGACCTGAGGAGAACGGGAAAGTGTAGAAGGTCTTTCTTTTCTCTCTTTTCCCCCTTCTTTCTGCATCAGACGGAGTTCTTGCTCCTGTGCGTGCCTGAATAAAATAGGGCGCACTTTACACCGCACTTGGGCGGCTTGTGGGCTGCTTTGCGACAATAGGTGTGCTGACCCAGCTGGAACCCTGGTGCCCAGAAAACGAGGAGACAAGGACAAGCAAACAGATAGGTACACGTTGCCTGTACCGTAGTAGGGGGAGTCGGCTGATAATATACGAAGCAAGTTATAAATGAGGAGGAGCCGCTCGGCGGAGCAAACTGCACGGGCACTACTTTCAAGTGCTGTCCGGTATGATACGTGGGAATGCGCAGCCTCCAAGGAAAAGGCCACGGGGGTGCTGGTAACATTTCAGATCACGTGGGGTCCCTTGCCATTAGACAGACCGTTTGCAGATGTTGTGGCGCTGCATATGACCCTATATGACGTGTCGGCCTTGCACTTTGTCGGTTCCACCTATGTTGTATCCCGAGCTGACATTCAGGAGCCCATTCTGTTTCACAGCAGCCCTGATGATATGATTCTAGTCGTGGAGATGGTTGTGGCAGCGCCGCTTCCAGACGATGCCCTACGGCGTCAGTCGTTGTGTTGGGGATATGTGAGGGTGTCGGACCTTGTTTCTTCCCACACCTTAACGCTGTACCCTGGGAGCGCGCAGGTGTTACTGCTGGGGAGAGGATCATGGCCAACCTTTGAAGGAAAAGAGGAGGAATGTAGAATTTCGTTCGACGCGGTAGCGGTGGAGGATGTTAGCATGTGTGAACTGCTTAGGCGGTTGGTACCCCCTGGTGTGATGGTACCGCGTAGCTTTGCTTCGGATACCCCTCAGGCATCTACTAACACCTTCCGCTGCGTTGTACAGGACATTTGCGTGGCGATCTCATCAGAGGAGCTAAGTGGCGCGACACCAGGGCGGAGTGGAGCGTTGCAGCTGTCGCACACAACGGCTACAAACAGCTCGGCCAGGGTTTTGAGGTGTCGCTTGTTTTTGAGGACGATGGGAATCAGTCGGAGGACTCGACCTACACTAACGAGTCGCTGATACGGCGTCCGCGGTCGGGTGCGGCACAGTTGGCACTACAGCACTCTTTATCGTCACTGTGTAGCAGTGACGGATCGGAGTATCGAGAGCGGTTGCTCCACTCTGTCGCACCACTAGAGATTGATGGACTGCCTGTGCATTCTTCCACGTCATTAGTGTTTGCAATACGACGCAAAGGAGTGAAGGATACTTTTCCCAGCGTTGTTGGATACTGCGTACTTCCGCTTTGTATCATGCCTTTGAAGGATCGTGACGTTCGTGTTCGGGATCTCCCCACTCTTCAAGGCCCGTTCTCCTGCAGTGACCCTCGAATGGTGATGTTGGAGCCTTCGTCGCCGTACGGGAAACTTCCCATTGTAATGACACTAGTGGTTGGTTACTTCGACACTGGTGTGGTTGACACATTGCCACAGTTGCCTCCGGTAGGCAAAGACGGACCGGGTCGAGCGGGCCGCGAGCGCCGCAAGAAAGATGGGGTAAATCGTTCGGCAAAAGATGTTGCTAAAGAACGGTGTTCATTACTCTCCGTTGCTGAAGGCGCAACGCTAATTCCTGTTCCCTTTTCTATGGCCCAGCAGACAATGGAAATTCTTTCTACAGCAGATGCACAACGACCCCCTGCTACTGGGGATGAAAAGTACGACAAATCGTCCCTTCCCGTGCTTCATTTTGCGGAGGATGATAACAATGCGATGCTCCGGCTAAAAGAGGGCGGAACAGACGTTTTCAAGATGCTCTGTAGCATAATGGAGGAACTGCGGCACTTGCGTGAGATGCAGGAGGAAATAACTCGGCACAAACGTGAGTGGGCTGCCGACGCGAGGCGTCACAGCGACTCTGCGAAACAGCTGGAGGATGCGGCTGAGTCTGTTGCAATATTAAATTTAACACCCATCTCTGCATCCATATCGTGGGAAACCCGCATCAAGTTGAGGGAGAACCTCGTGCCTATTCTTCACCCGCAGCACGGAATTCCCATAGATGATGGAGTGCCGGCCAGCTGCACGACCGCTGGGTCCCAGTACGGTATTCGTTTTGAGGGCCTTACAGCTGATGATTCCATCGCCGTACCAGAGAACATTTGCTTCATGTTTTCCTTCGGACCTCTTCCCTTTCAGACGCTAGGGCCAATCCGTACCGCGACTGTTGGCAAGTCACAACACATATCCACATTTAAATTGTACGAGCGAAATGGGGAGGGTGGGCTGATATGGTGTGAGCCTCTAGAAGCTGCGCGAGACCTCTTTGTGCACAAGTTCAAACATCAATACCCTGAAGCGCAGCTCTATGTCCACATGTACAATGCGCTCACCATGTTTTACGTGTGCAGTGCAAACATTCGCCTATCGGACTTCCGCCGACCATACAACGCCGAAAGTGCGCGAATTCCAGCTGATCTGATGATCTATCGCGACCTTAGCCTCACAGAAACACAAGTGCCATCGAAAGTTTTGCCTATTGTACGAAATGCAGGTTCGTTGCATGTTACGCTTTTTTGTGTTTGTAGTGGATATTCTCTGCCACGGGAGGGAGAAAACTGTTTGGTGGAGCCGATGAATGGGTCGCGCGTTATCGTGGCAAAGCGCCTACCACACGCCAATCTCATGGAAATAAACCATCAACAACAACCTCGGGAAGGTGATCAACAAAGTGTGGGGGGAAACTTGCGGAGTGCTGCGGATTATCAACACGCTGCACAGCCTGGCGGTGCATCGATTGGGAATTCAACAAACGTGTCGCAACCACTTTTGCAGCCCACGATGGATGTGAAACAAGCAGTGGCAGGAGGTGCTGTTTCAGCCCCTGTTGGGGTTCGAG
The DNA here is from genome assembly GCA_002287245.1 of Trypanosoma congolense. NCBI lineage: Eukaryota > Euglenozoa > Kinetoplastea > Trypanosomatida > Trypanosomatidae > Trypanosoma > Trypanosoma congolense. The sequence goes on along the minus strand of NHOR01000125.1, from coordinate 378,830 downwards.
ACGATATCCACTGGCGTCGGGCGAATTATATCAAACAGTTGTACGGTGGCGGTGGAGTGTCGCCTTTTAGTGCAAACTTAAAGAAAGATTCGAATGAAGCTGAATCAGAATTTAAGTTGCGCTACTTGGAGAAACAGCGTGATGAGATGAAGTCACGTAAGATTGGCGAAGCCCTTATGGAGCGTCTCACCGTGCGATGTTACGTGTCTGTTTCCATTTCCAGGCCAGAAACGGTGCAGCTGAAATTCCAAAACCCGTTTTCCAGAGGGATGCAGTTTTCTGTGGAAGTGGACCCTGCTGCTGGCGGCAAGCTGGAGGTGGTTTCCCCTCCCACGTTTCATCTCGGTCCTCGTGAGCAGCTGGACCTACTTTTAGTTGTGCGGCTCCACGAGCTGGGACCCGCCGAGGAGGTGCAAATGCTGGGGAATAATTCGAGCGAAGGTGAGAGTAGACGGCTTCGGCTTCTCGCATATGTGTACACTTTTACCCGCGAGGCTGTGCGAATTATCGAGGTTAATGCGACGGTAGGACCTGCACTCGTTGATCGTCGGTACGAAATATTCGGCGCCAGTGGGTCGAAAGTGGTAAAAAAAATATTTTCGCGAACTTTTTCGTCTACAAGATTTCCTGTTTCATTGGATCGCGAAAATTTGTTGATGACTATGCGTGATGCGTGTGTTTGTGTTGGCATTGCCTCAGACCAGACGAAGGCTGAGTCCCATATCGTGTTGGATCCAATAACGCAGTCATTTGTTACCGCATGGGAAGAGATTACCATCAGCACAACGATCCCACAGCACTGTAATGAGCAGCGTGTTGAGTACCTGACGCTCTTTGAGGACGCAAAGCGATGCAAGGTGCTGGAGGTATGGGAGCTAAACATATTTGCTTCTCAAACGGTTATGACACGCGAGCTGATGTTTGGTCAGACGACGGCGGTGGTATTGCCTTCGGAGGGTGTAGAAGCGATTTACTCCAGTGACCCGCTGACACGCATTGAGCGGCGCGGTGATTCGTACTTGTTGCACTTGAGGCCTCAGGAGGTCGGGACTAAGCACCTTCTACTGCACTCGTTGACCAAAAACCACCTTGCTAAGACATTGGTCACAGCCCCCACGGTGTACCCCGCACCAACATACACGCAAACTATAGAGCTGAGCATGGGTGATCTCAATGCACCAATACTGCGGCGACTACAATTTGTAAATGTTGGTACAGCGGAGGACATGTTTACTATTCATCACAACTACAAGTACCAACTTCGGGTGACACCAAAACGATTTGTGCTTGCCCCTCAAGAGACTCAAGTTATCACGATTCGCATTGGTATGCTGAAGCTTCCAGAGTACCAGATGGAGGGGCGGTGGCCCATGTGGATATTTATCAATAACTCCGTGGATAAGACGGTGGAGTCGTACCTGTTACACGTGGTGCTGTACTCTCATCGCCCCGCCGTAGCACACGCCGATGGAGTGATGCGGTAACTCTTTTTTTTTTCTTTCTCCTTCCTTCTCTTTCATTCAAAGGGTCTGGTTTGTTACGCATTGTTTGTAGCGGTACGAAGGGAGGCGGGGCTCCAATAACGATGTGTGGCAACGCGGCTTTGTGCCTATTTCAGGGCATGAGGTCTGTGGTGGTGAAGTGTAGAGTGGGAGGACACGATCACATGGGCCGTGTGTTCATTAGCGTATTGTAGTGTGTGTGTGTGTGCCGTTTCTGGGGCTGCATGCTGGGTCTCTGGCTGATATGTTGTCGTATATCATTAGTTACTGGTTACATTTGAAGTTTTTCTTTTCTTCCCCTTTATTAAAGGCATAGAGTCATAACAAAGCCGTCGTTTGTTATTCTCACCATACACAGCGTTCGCTTGGCTGACGATGCGACTTTGTTCGTGTGTCAGCATTACTGTCACTTTCTAACTGTGGAGTGAAAGCATTTGTTGGAGTTTGTTTGGTATATCCTTTCCCAGTGTTCTTCTTGTTCTGCGGTGCCACAATACTGACTCGTTTTCCAGTTTGTATTGTGTTTGTGTGGCGGTTTAACCACTTCACTTAGGGTTGTAGTCGTAGTGGTGGCGCTGGAGTTCATTGCACTTACGCATATCCGCAGTGTTGTTGGTTCCTTTTCGTTATTATTTTGTTGCTCAAGGCATCTTCGCTGCCTTGAACAACCATATACGGGATAGAACGTTTCATGTAAGGAAAGGCCGCCAACATTTGTATACTACTTTTATCATAATAATTCCGTGTTGCCGCTCGTAAGGTATTGTGAGCTAAGTGAATGGAGAATATAAGAAGGACGAGCAGGAAGTTGGGCGTAGGGGCGATGGGCGTTGTGTATGAGGGATACGACGAGGAGAGCGGTCGCTTTGTGGCTGTGAAGGAGATCCCTGTTTATGATGTGGATGTCAGTGCCCAGGAGGACAGCTGTGTTGCGGGAGGACTACGTTCTATTTTGCATGAGATTAGTTTGATGGAACGCCTCGCTCATCCGAACCTCGTTACGTATTACGGTGCTCGGCGCAGCGCTGCTGGAGTTGAAATTATCATGGAGTATGTGAACGGCGGATCGTTGGATTCCCTCATTCGGCGGCAGGGTTGTTTGCGCGAGAGTGTTGTGCGATCTTATGCTCGTGATCTTTTGGAGGGCCTGTCGTATTTGCACAACACGGCCCGCATTTGCCATCGAGATGTCAAACCAGCAAACGTTCTCATCACTGCCGATGGTCGATGCAAGTTGACCGACTTCGGCGTTAGTAAACTCCTTGATGACACCGTAGGGATGCACACAACGGTGGGGACGCCATGGTATATGGCCCCCGAAGTGGTCGATTGCAATGGCAATACAACCAACACCACGAGCAGCATCCATGGGTGTGTCGACGGTGCAGATAACGATAACATTGAGGCTAGTAAAATGGGGAGTAGTTACACAACGGCCGCTGATGTGTGGAGCTTTGGTGTAACGGTGTATGAAATGATAACTGGGAAGAAGCCATTTGGTGGGAACCTCAAAAATGCCGCTGCGGTCCTTTTTTCAATAGTGTCCAATTCAACACCAACGCCGCGGCTCCCTAGCACATGCGATGCGTCGCCCCTTTTGCAGGATTTTTTAGACCTTTGCTTTGTGCGGGATCCTACGCTGCGTCCCAGTGCACGGGAACTTCTCTCGCATATGTGGTTTCAAGAGGCTTCAAGCCCAAGGCATGAGAAGAGGTTGGAGGGGAGTACTTCGTGCCCTTCCCAAGGGGATTCCGCCGCTGCCCGTTCTTTATCAACCACGCGTCCAGTTGACATGGATGGCAACACGAGTTCTGAAACTATCGTTACCACCACTAATGCCTTAGTTGCATATCCTCCTGCGCCGCACCTCAACATGATGGACATCGCAGATATCCTCACCCACGCGGCACAGGAGAATGGGCAGCTGGCGACATCGGCATCCTCTCCGAATAAGAGCAGAGCAGACCACATTAAGCGTGCCAATACGGGGGAGGCCAGCTCGGCGATGGAGGGCTTTCAGGGAGGGTTCTGGTCCCCAGAAGGACATTTTATTGATTTATTTATGCCACAGCCTCCGTGCCGAGGGGAGCCTAAACTCACGCAAGGCACACCCGCTGCTAAATGAGCGGCATCCGGGTGTGTGGACGTGTGTGTGGACCGACGACCACTACGCGTTACATATAATGTCTTTCCACTCTTAATAGTAGTGGGGGTTGTTGTGGTGGCAGTAATAGCAGGGGACCAATATCGATGCGGTGCCATCGTCACGTGCATTGCCGTTACCGTTACTGCCCACTACAACAACTCTCCAGATCAGCACTTAGGTGGGGTTAAGGGCGCCCCAAGAGGGAAAGACACTTACCACGCGTACCGGGTGTGGTATGAACATCACTCACAGGGCCCTCGCATTGTATGGCAATAATATCTGAATGTTGTCTGAATTGCATCCGCTGGCATATTGTTGGGAGTGTCATGTGCTTGTCGTTTTGTGTTTTATTTTACATTAGTGTCTTTCGCATTGGGCTATCATTTTTAGCTGGATTTGGTTACAGTGTTCGAGGACTACATCCTTTTTCTTCCGCCTTACGACCAACCATTTCACCGGAAGTGTAGTTACTTTTGTATTTGCATCCTGCACGGAGGCAGGAATTCAATTTAGTGACTATTAGATCTCCTCCAGTGTGGGTTTCTTGTTTTTTTTCTGCTTTTTTCGGTTTCACTACATCTTCTTAGTGGTTCTCCAAGCCTTTGGTGGGCGTATTCCTTGCTCCTTTGAGTTGTGACTGCACTGGGCATATGCGTAATATGTACAGTCGTTGTGTACGTTGGTTGTTTTAGCCTTACCGGTTCTGCATGCTTAACTTCATTGTGATGAATGCTGTTTCCTCCCCTTTTCTCCCTAATTACTTCCCTCCCGCATCTTTATTTTTCTTTACTTCTATCTTTTAGCGCTTTTTTTCGTTGCTGGTTAATTATTTATATATGTGTGATGGAGATTGTGAGCGATGTTGCATTGCTATTAGTTATATCCATAAAGTCTGCTTTCAGTGGGTTTGCCTGCGCAACTGCTCCCATACGTACGATTACACAGGCTCCTGCATTTTACTTCGCTGGTGAAATTTGCGTTTGACGGGTTCTTGTTTGTGAGAAGTGCGCTGTGGTCAATGAACTGGTTTGTGCACCGCTTTGCCGTATGGGGCTTTGCTCTTTTTCTTTTCTGAGTTTTCTTTTGCCTTCGGTGTTTGCACCCATTTTATCATTTTTGCTCCTTTTCCCTCACCTCAGGCTTTACTTCTAACGATTTTATTGGGTGTTGACTTTTCGTTTGTCGTTAGCGGTATGGGCTTTAATGGTTTGCACATTACCCGCCACAGGTCTTTTTTTAACTTCAGGAAGGGGGAAACAGCAGCACGACCACTCGTTCAAATGTGTCTACGCGCCCATGCCTTGGTTGCTGTTTGTGGTCCGTAGAGAGCTCGAGGGAAGTGGCTTTTAGTTTGAAAAATGTAGAGTTACGGTGGCGGTCCCCTTAGTTTTTTTCTCCTTCCTTTTGACGGCGCTGTGCTCATCTGCTTTGGTATCGCTCTTTCTTGTGGAATATAGTTACGACACTGGATATGCTGAGGCGCCATAGTTTTTCGACCAGCGCACCGCACCGTTGCGTGAGCCGAAACTTATCTACCGCATACATTGATTTCCCTTTTGTGATACATCCGCAACATACATTTAACTTCCCACAGGTAGCACTCATGAAATGGACCACTTTTTTTCTGGTGACCGGCGGTCGATGTAGTGATTTGATACGTAGCGCTTGTTTTTTTTTTATGATTTGGTTTTGTGGTGCTTGTGCCACAATACCGTGCACTCAACCAGCCAGCAGAAAACATGGGGGTGGCATTGTACGTGGAAAGTCTTGTTGTACTGCAGGAGTGTGTACATTTTCAGATCGTGCGATCGAACCATTAATTTCTTTTTTTTTTTTGCCACTGTACTGCTTTCTTTTATCATCCTTTGACGTAAAACCTGATGTATCCTTAGGCCAAATAATTGGGTGGTTTTGTGTGGAACTGCCCTAGGAGGACTGTTGCTTCTGAGGAAGGCGTTTGTAGTGTCGTTGCTACGGCTTTTATATTCAGTGTAGTTATTGCTGTTCACACTGTGGCGCAGACGCAGTTTTTCTCTCTTTCACACAGGAGTTGTTGACTCAATGCATGGACAGTAGCGGGTCATTCCGTTTCTCCCTACTCCTGGACTGTTTCACTGCACATTGCTGTTACTGCGATCACCACAACTTCCTTTCATGGTAATTAAACCATTGTAACGGGCTACGTTGACACCGTTGTGTGTCACGTCTCCATGTATCCGCCTCTTCATTTCATTTCACTCTGTTTCTCATTGCTTTCTTATATTTAAGGACCACTGCCTCTCTCTCTGGCCGCTTACGCATTTTTTCTTTTTTTCCTTTTTTTCTTTAAAACGCACGCGGGAGGCCGTGGGGGAGTGGGATCTTACCGGGAGGGAAGGGAAGCAAGTAAGTGGAAGACAGGGAACTCATCTGGTTGATCTGGTTGTCGAGAGGCCACGGCAATGCGGCGTGCCGCCTTCCTACTTTCGTGGCCGGCAGCTGCACTGAGTGCTGCTGGTAGCGGTGGCGCGGGGTTTGGTGGCAGTGGTGTACCAACTATGACGCGGTTTGCTCATAGGGCCGCCTCGCTGAAGCGTAAGTATCGAGGCAAAGGACAGTACGAGTTTGCCAGACGTGAGGCGGAGCAGTTTTTGGAGAATGAGGTTCCGCAGCACGGGACTAATGTTTGGATAGAGCAGGGAAACAACGCCGTGGCGCTGGCACAGCTGTTGTCGTTCTTTGAGATAGAGCCAGAGGGATCGTTACAGGCTCTTATTACGAACAAGCTCCTGCGCCTGCTGGAGGACACCAATCATGATGGTGTTACTCGTCTCCTAGCCGCGATTGCACTGTCCCATCGCGGAGAGCAGTACTTGGAGCGGACTTTCAGTGCAGTAGAAAAAGTGCTACAGGAGATAATGCAGGAAGGAAGCAGCTACAAAGGCGATGGCGTTGATGCATGGAGTTTGATAGAGTACGGCGCCAAGGTCCTGCAACGCGGGGGTAAGCATTCTCCCAGCACATTGGGCGAAAAGCTTGCTCAGGTTGCTATGACGTATTTACAACGGACGCCAACGACTGAGATGCAGCGGTTACAAGGACCACTTTTGAGGGTGTACAGTTGGCTCGTGCGTACGGGCAAGGTGACGGAGGCCAATCACTTCCTCGTTGCCCTCCTGGATCATGCGGGAGACTTCCACAGCTACGATTTTGGTACGTTGATGAGTTCTTGCCTGCGACATCACCAGGCTCTCCCCTTCCCGATCCAGTTGCAGCAACGCCTGGCACGTGCGGGTCTCGTGTATTCCACCACGGCGAATGGACGCGATGTCGCCTCTATCGTTGGGTGTGTAGCTAAGATGGTAGGTTCCCTTCAGCCAGGCAAAAATGGTGCAACGCAACACGAAGTGTGTGAGCTTGGTGGTCGACTTAATACACTTTTAGAAGAGTACGAGGCACGCGTGTTGAGATTCTTCGACAGAGAAGACAAATTGCACTGGAACCACTGCGATGATATGACAACTATTGCCTTCGCGTATGAGATGGGTGGGCGGCTCCGCTACAGAAGTGTGTTCGTGGCGTATCAGGGCTATGCTGCACAGCACGTGAACCAGTTTGAACCACAACAGCTGGCGATGGCAGCAGGAATTCTGCGCCGCTCGAACTTATTGTCCCAGGAGTTGGCGCATCGCCTGAGCGAGCGTATTGAAACCGTTCTAGGTGAGTTTTCACTTTCAGAGATAAGCCACATTTGTGCCACATTTGCTCCCATGTCTCCCTCTTGGATGCAGGAGGCGAAGGCTGTCGCGAGCCGCCTTTTACAGCCTGACTGTAGCAGTCACACTAAATTGTTACTGGCTTTGGCTTTCCCAGACGACGACTCATTGCATGCGCAAGTCGACTTCAGTGATGTATCAGGGCGGCAGTTGGTGGATTCGCTGTCCTTGATGCATGGAACCAAGTTCGATGATTTGGTTGTGGTAGAGCTGATCACCCGTCTTCAGGCTGCGCAGGAACGCTTTTCCCCTGATGATATTCGCTTGTTACAGGCGACCGGCAGGCCACAGCTGCAGTCCGCATGCGTGGCGTTTCTTGCATCCCGCTTTGCCGAGCCGGAGTGGAGCAGCGACACTTTGTATTGCCTCCCGCTCGCCGTGGGTCTCGTGCCTCATGCCCTGGACGCGGGAAAAGCACTAGCAGCGGCAAAGACTGTTTCAGTGTCTCCCGAGCAGTTTGTTTCTCTCGTAGAGCTCATGACGAGTGTTTTTGGAACAGAATCCGGTGAAGCCATTGTCCATTTTGTTGTGAGCGGAGGTATGGACCTGCTGGGGGCTGAGCGGATTCGTATCGGTACGGTATTGCGATATCTTGAGGCAGTTCGGCGACTGATGCCCATGTATCCTTCATCCGAGTGGCTTTCACGCTTCAGCGAGAGGTTCAGTCGGCACATAGAGCACATGACCCCCAAAGAGGTGGAAAGTTTACTCTGTTCGCTGTGTGCGATATATGGCACTATTGCGCGGCAGCCGTTGTTACAACAAGTACTGTCTGATGTTGTAAAAGGGCCCTATGACCAACTTGTACAAGCTGATGAGGCGGCAGCAAGAATTACAGTTCTCATCGCTTCAATTCAGCAAGGTGCTGCCCAGCCGCTTTTAAATCAGTCAACACCGATGGTTATATCTGTTAGGACTAATGTGGATTCATACGACCCAAAGCTCCGGGAGGCGGTCATGACCATGTCACTCCCACAGGAGGTAGAACAGAGGCGTGCAGGGCGGTTCACTTTGAAGATGACACGGGCAATAGCAGAGGCACCTCCTGAAACGGGACTATCGAGGACGCAGGACTTGAACGAGGCGCTCTCAGTGGATCCCTTTTCTGAGGTTCCAATCCTGCCAAAGATAGAGAATATAACAAACTCCTCTACCGCAGTGGGTGGGGCGGCCCCCCTTGTCTCGGGAGGTGGGTTTATAATGACACCCCCCGCCGATGTTAGTGCTGTTGGTGAGAGGAAAAGTTTCCTGCCCAATACTGTGGCAGTTCCTAAGGAGACGTCGAGTGACACAGCGGAAGCTGTGAACTCTGGGGAGCGTGTCTCTGATCAGCAGCAGCGTCAACACAACGAGCCTACGACATTTCAGTTGAGCGCAAATACGACAGTGGATAATAACAAAAAGTCGTTTGGCTCAACTTTGTGGTCAATGTTCAGCAATCCCATGGATGATGCGGAGGGCGTCCAAAAAACGCAACATTACGGAGCAGCCGCGTCTACTTCATCGCCAGTGACCCTGCGGTCCCAGGAGGGCCGTGGCAACGCACCTTACGCGGGATACTTCAGCCACGGCAACCCGTCAGCGGGTATGTTTTCCAACTCTTCGTTTGATGAACCTCCACTGTCTAAGGTCCCAGATAAAACCTTCGACCAGCAGGTGGGGCAAATGAACCATGAGGGGGTGCAGCCACGCCGAACAAAGCTCCAACCAAGCGATTCGCGGCACAGTGCGATGAACAGAGGCGGAGGTGACACCGGCATTGATCGCTTTTTCAAGCAAGAAGCACCCAAATTTGGGCTCAACAATTGGGGCGCTCCACCACCAACGAACACAGGATGGATGCCACCCTCTTCGCCAATGTGGAAGCCGACGGAACAAACCAGTGTGCCGACACAGGCTGGCCTAACGGGTTTGGACAGTTCCTGGCCCGCCATGAAGACTCAATCAACAGCTACATTTGGTGGTCGAAGCTCTGGTAATCTCTTTGATACAAACAGGGAGCGACAACCACAAAATCAATGTTTCGGTAACCAGTTTCACAACCCACAGCAGCATTACTCACTTCAGGATAGCCAGCTCCACCGGCAGCAGCAGTTTCAGCATCAACAGCACCAACACGGCCACCAGCAGATACAGTTTCACCAGCCATTACAGCAGCACCATCATCAGCACCAAGCACTTCATATGCAACAGCAGCAGCCACAGGGGCAGCAGTTTTTTCACCAACAACAACCATTGCTCCTGCGACAACAACAACAACACCAACCGCATGGCGACCAACGTAACCAACAGCAACACTACGGCCAACAGCAGCAACAGCAGCAATTCATCTCGCCAACATCTCCTTACACTTCGCCCACAATTCAAGCTCCTTCCTTTACAGACAACACGGCACAGCAAATCAATATGCTTGGGCCAAGAGGAAACTACTACGCTGACCAGTCAGCTTCCACACGTGCACGACCAGTAATAACGAAGAAAAATATTCTCAAATCAACCCAATCATCCTCTGGTGGAGCTCAGAATGAAGAAAGCGGCTCGATGCACGGAAGGGAGTTGTCTGAAGCTAGTGCAAGTTCACAAAAATTAAGAGGGAAAGGTGATACAATAGAGCCAAAGGACGAAGATGATGAAAGCACCGAGTCGTCGGAGGAGGCGCCAGTTGTGGAGGTAGTCCAGGCTGGGAAGCCCGAGAGGAAATCGAAGCGGCCGATCATACGCACCGACCTGAAGGAGTGGCTAAGCTCCCCACCGGAAAAGGAGTTGGAGCCGATGAGGTCAAAATCGAAGAAGGCTGCTGCTGCTGCTGTTGCTACACCAACGCCAAAGGGGAAAGCAAAGGAGACGGCAAAGCGGGGTAGAGGTAGAGAACCGGCGGCAACCAAAGCGGCCCCTGCGGCTAAAGGAAAGGCCGCCGCCAAAAAGACACCATCCGCAAAGGGGGCTGCCAAAGGTGCAGCGGCTACACCAGCAAAGGGAACCGCTACCACAACTGCGAAGGGAGCGACTAAAGTTGCGGCAAAAGGGGCGGCAGCAAAGCCAAAGAAGGCTCCCCCTAAACCAGTAGTAAAGAAGCAAGTTGCGCCTGCAACTCCCAAGAAGCGTGGAAGGAAACCTGCAGACAAGACAAAAGGTGGGAAGCGATAGATAGAACATCTCGCGTGCCGCCCGTAAGCGAGTGAGTGGTTTTTTGCCCATTGTGAGGTCCGTGCTCAAGTGAGGAGGGATGGTGCGCTGTCCCGTCCTCTCGCATCCTGATATATCGTAGGATAATAATCACTAGATAATCTCCACAACTTGTGGGTATATTTTCACCCTTATACTTGTAGTGCGCAGAAGAGGGGCCGTATAGAGAATAGAGGGAAACGAGAGAAAAAAAGGTCAATGTTGGCGCTTTGTGAGATTATTGGGGTGCAATCCCCTTGACCATTGCTGTGGAGGCTGTAAGTGAGGAGTTGGGCGAAGTGTACAGAGAAAAGGATACCGAGGGAGGTCTGTCACGTTTACGTTGTAGAATAGCAGGAGGCTCCCCGGTTCGCCGTACCTCTTCCTCCATTCCGTGCCGTACTTTGCACACAGTTGCTCTCGTTGTCTTCAAATGCTCTTACACCGGAACTCCTTTCGTGGGAGGTCCATTTTTGCTGTGCCCTCATGGTGCTGGCAGTAATTCACGTGTTTCTCACCTCCCTACCTATTTGTTTTACGTTTATTACTATCTTTATTATTATTATTACTTCACATGCACCACAAATATGTCACCCGCAACGAAGCCTAAGGGGCGCCGAACGATGCCCCTCACACCTGTCCGCCCCTCCATCCCTTTTTTTCTTGCGTTTTTCTCCCTCTTATATCCCTTTACCGCATTCCTTTCCCTACCGCCCGACATGCAAACAAAAACAGTGAAAAAAACAAAGTGAGGGAGTAAATACCTCAGCTCCTACGGTATGTGAGTTTCCGTTTTTCAACCGTATGGGACCATGGAGTTTTAGATAGAAGTTACGTAAATGTGTGGGGGAGAAGGTGCTGGTGATGTGGGAGTGAAAAGGAGCGATACGAAAAGAAGTTGTGGAAGATGGAATGTGGGTCTTAAGAGGTTCAATCGCTGGTAAATTAAAGAATAAAACTTTTAGACAATAGACCAGTACACTGGAAGAGACTAATATTACATGATGATAGATAGCAGCAAAGACGCCACCTAAAAAAAAGAAGGAACGCGCACGAAGAAGACATATATACCCCCCTCCACACAGACACATGCATGCACACACTAAGAGGGAGAAGGAAAATGTAAAGGAAAAGGTCGATGCGTCAGTTTCCTGAGTGGGTAAAGAACGAGACAATAGAAAGGAATTAAAAATGAGAAACACCCCGAACAAGAACGAAACAATTTTCAAGAGTAGAATTGTTTAGAAGACGCTCACAACCATCTTGTGATTTTTTTTAAAAAGAAAGATATTCACCACTTCATCATTACTGCTATTTTTGGTCCTCTGCTTTGCTTAACTTTTTCTCCTTCATCCCCTGGTGACAATGCAGCGCTCTCGTTCACCACTTGCCTCACTGCTTACGTCTGTGTTTCTTATTTTCTTTCTCCTTTTTTCTTTAGTGTCTTTTTTTTTCTTAAGCTGGAAACCTCTAGCCACCATATATTTATTGCTTTCGTGACCGCATTACTTCTGGGCCACAGTGTTTTAGCGCAGTTACCGAACTGTGGGCGCCCGCTGCAACTTTTGCTATCTTTTCCCTCCCCCATCTTGTTACTGAGGACCGCTGCACGGGATGCACCCCTCTCTGGGTCGGGGAAATTGTAATGTCCGGGCACACACCACGGTGCTTTGCCCGGACGAATCGTATGGGCGTGCGAACATTGCCAAAAGTGACTCGTGCCAACCAGCGGTCATGTCACCCCCACAGCACGGCTTCAGTGGAAACAATGGAAGAAGGGTGACAATTGGTGACGACGATGAGGATCCACCGTCATCGCAGACATCAGTCAACGGCTTCTTGTATGATTCTTCACTAGCTGGTCGTGCCACCGCAGATAGTCACATCGCAAACGAGGATAACACATCCAACGTTAAGGTTGTGGTACGTGTGCGTCCCGCAATACCCCGTGAAGTGGAGAGCGGTGGGTACGTTGACGTGGTGCGTGTCTCCCGAGATAGACGTTCCTTGGCCTTATGTGAATCGCTGGACCCCGGCTACACAGACGGCAACCGTAGCGGCTATGGTGAAGTATATGCGAGGCAGGTGTTTAGCTTCGATTATGTGCACGACAGGGACGACCAACAGAGTGACGTGTACGAACATAGCGCCCGTGACGCTGTGCTGGCTGTCATGAAGGGCTACAACGCTACACTGATGGCATACGGGCAGACAGGGACAGGCAAGACGTACACAATGGAGGGATCCGCCGGTGAAGGGCAGCACGGAATCATCGCTCGCGCGGTGGAGGAAATATTCGCTATTGTGAATGACAATTCGCGTGGGGGCACGCAGCATCGTGTCCGGGCGTCTTACATGCAGATATACAACGAAGTTCTATCTGATCTATTGAGGCAGCAGGAAGAGCCGGCTCGTCCACTAGTAGTGCGGCATACTTCTCGTGGTGGTGTGCAGGTTGAGGGTCTTTCCCTGCAGGATGTGTCTAGTCCATGGGATGTTTATTATCTGATGGAACGTGGCACCTCCATAAGGGCAACGGAGATGACACGAATAAATGAGCTGTCCTCGCGCTCGCACGCCATTTTTACCCTCGTAGTCGAGACTGTGGAGAGGGACCCCGTAAATGGGTCGGTTTCACTGTGCCGTACGGGCAAGCTGAATATTGTGGACCTCGCTGGGAGTGAAAAGGTGCACCAGTCAGGTGCCCGTGGCCAGCGGTTAGAGGAGACACGTAACATCAACAGGTCCCTGCACGAACTTGGCAACGTTATTTCGGCGCTAGCGCAGAGGAAAAACCAAAGCAACAGCCAAAAGGATGGAAGCATGTTGCGGGGCGCTTATGTGCCCTTTAGAAATTCTCTGCTCACTAGTGTGCTGCGTGATTCACTGGGAGGGAATTGCAAGACCACTCTTATCGTGTGTATTTCTCCAGCATTTGAGTCTTATGCAGAATCGCTTTCTACTCTTTTATTTGCTAAGCGGGCGAAAAATATACGGAACAATGCGGTTGTAAACGAAAACGTTCAGCGCGAACTGTTTCAACTCCAACCGGCGCAAGGTGCAGTTAAGCAGCAGCAGGGCTGCGACGTTGGCCTTTTTTCGGAGCTGCAACAAAATGTGCGCCGTGTTGAGGATGAGCGCGACTCAGTGATGGAGGCACTTCAGAGGTCGCTTCAGGCCCACAAACGGGAGCAGGAGGTGCGCATTCATCTGCAGCACCGGCTTAAAGACCTCGAGGCCATGGTGCAGAGGTACGGTGAGGCGGATGGTGGCCCTGGCGCTGGTGGACGTCAGGTCACTCCTGAAGACTACGTGGCCGGACTCGCGGAAATACACCACGAGTGGCGGGTCCTACAGGAAGAAACAATGTTAAAGCGATACAACGATTTGGGTCAGAAACATAAAGATATCGTTGTTGATCTCGCCACAAAACTCAGTGAGCGTGATGAGACGATTCATGCACTGAAGGAGGAATTAGAGTCCCTTAGGCACTTCTCAGCAGTGCCTGGAGACGCAACGAGTGGCGAGCTCCAACCTGGTATGGAGAGGCCTGCTCACACTGCAGAGCCTGTAAAGTTATCCTCTACTATATGCTCGAAAGAAGATGCTCAAATGTATCTTCAAAACTTACGCGTACTTCAGCCGCGAGCTGACTCAGGTGGAACCGACGTTTTCTATAGGTCTGCTGTAAATCCATCAACGCTTTTGCGTGCGGAGGAAAAGATACTGGAGTTATTAACCATTAGTAGCACCGCTGCAAAGGACGCGGCACCACCAGCAGCAGCTTCACACCGCCTACTTTCTTCAGTTAACGTGGCCGATGGATTGGTAAGTGAACTTAACGACGCTGTACAGTGTGCCGTGGAGAGAATTGTTCACCAAGAGGTCGGCGACCGTATGATGCAGCTGTTCCACACGATGGATAGCACACGCTTGCAGCTTCTTGCCCTGAGGAAAGACTACACCTCTCTTCTTAAGCTGATGGAAGCCGTAAAAGCAGAGCAGATGCCAGAGGTGCGGGAGGCGATTTCGTGTGTTAGGCGTTACTTTGATGGGCAGCAGGAAACTGTGCGTAGGGCGTACGAAGGCTCTATAAGGGATCTGCGTCGCCAACTCCATCAAAAACAGCAAAGTGTTGAGGATTTATCGATTGAAATCGACGTTGTACGTGCGGAATCAGATAAAATGAAGAAATGCTGCGTTACAGACGTGCAGAGAGAAGAAATTGAAGAATTATGCTCTGCGTTGAAGCATCTGCAGGAGCACGTGGCCTGCGAGGCACGACGGTCAGTGGAACGTGCCATTGAGGTCTGTGATCAGCTCATTGTCAGCGACGGCAGTGGATGTAATAATCGTGAAACCACTCCTGGAAGTGCTGACAACAGCTCAGAGGGGGAGACTGATTCCGGCATTACCGCACTGGACCTGATGACAAAGCTACGTTCTGTGGAAAAGGCGCATGCGATGCGTGAAGAGGAGCTGTGCCACCTACTGCGGGTAAAGGATAACAAAATATTGGAACTGCATAAAAAACTGGAAGCTATGATGGACAGCAGCAGAGCCCATGAGCAGGATGCGGAAGTGGCGGCGCTCAGGGAGTCCATCGATTCGCAAAACAAGGACCGTCGTGCGCTGTTGACGATAATGGAACAACGAATGAAACCAAAAGTCGAGACTATTTGCAAGTATCTCGGTGAGGGAACACCACTGCAGCATGGGGCAGAGCGCAGTCGTATCCACATAGAGGCACAGGCACTGCAGAGCTTAGTTCTTGCAGCCATCAAAGCAATGCAGTCGTAAGCTATTGAATTCTCCCTGCACGAGTGTGGCAGAAAAGGTAGTAGTGGTTGATATATCGTTAGGGTTGTTCACCCGAAAGAATGTCAGTAAACCATAGAAGCCAAATGCGATAGAAAAGTGTGTACATAGGCATTCATTGTGGTGCTGTACATATATATTTTTGTTTTGCTATCCGTACATCGATTTGGGAATGGACATGCGGTGTCCTTCTGAGTATTTATTTATTTTATTTAATTTGTAGACATATTGTGTAGATTGTCATAATGAAAAGGCATATATGTGTCGTTTATGTTCCTCCCACAATGGATGAGTGGCTGGCGTTTGCTACTCGTGCTTGAAGGAGATGCCACAGGTGTTTTTATTGCCGCCATGGAGACCCTCAAAAGTATCCTTTTTGTTTCATTGTATTTCATCGTTATTACCGTTTTGTTATCCATTTCTATTCAGTTTTTTTTCGCTTTTGTTTTTTAGTGTCGGCCTGTTACTACTCCTCTACACACAAAAATAGCGGCTTTTATTTTGGTTTACCTCCTCCCTCAGGGGTTGTTATTGCATGTCGCAGCAGGGAAATCAAGAAACTAGGACGTCATCATCAGCACTACAGAAGAAAAGCAACATGATTGTTCGCTGCCACGCCTTTGTGAGAGGCCGCGTGCAGGGCGTCTTCTACAGGAAGTACGCCCACAAGACCGCAGAGGAGCTGGGACTCCGCGGCTGGGTGCAAAACCTCCCCGACGGTCGCGTGGAGTGGGTGGCGGAGGGTACGCGGGAGAACATCGATAGTTTCGTGAAGTGGTGCCATGGCGGGTCACCAAAGGCACGCGTGGAGGGGGTTGATGTGACAACTGTGGCGGAGGGGATAGAGTATTCCTTTGAGCGATTTGAAATACGGCGATAGTTTGCGTGTCTTTATACAAATACATCGAGGGTTAGTGTACAAATGCGTTCACACACGTGTGGAGGATCAAGCAGATGTAATTGGTGGCGGCAGCATGAGGACTCGCCACATTTATTTTTATCTCTTTTTTTACTTTTTGCTGGGTAATGCGGCTGTTGCTTATTCGCTGCTGTACAATAGGGAGGTGTGTTTTGGTGGTTGCTCACAACTTGTGGTGAAGTGTGTTTTAACTTGGACGAATGTGAAAACGTATCGTAATTTGATCTGTTGGTACTTGATTATTCCTGCTTCTACATCAATTGTATCTTTTTCTTCTTCTTTTCGTCTGGGATACAGCAAAAAACACATCTCCAAGTACTCCCTTGTATCTTCACTGCAGTGAGGGTTGCGTGTGGGGTTTTCAGAGCCAGGTAAACTCGATTTCCCGCCGTACTGGACACGTTTTGGATCTAAAAGGACAAGAGCCGAAAATTCATCTGCACAGGTCGGGTTGTACCGGATATTTTTGTAGAAATAGAGGGCAGAGGGGCCTATATTTATTTATTTATTGATTGATTGATTTTAAACAGTTTCTTAGGTGGTTGAATATTACCATTATCATAAGGAGTCTCTGTCTCTGCTCCTTGCATTTGTTGTGAGGACTTTGAATTACAAAGGAGTTATATCGGCTTGGGAGTAACGAAAGAGCAGATGAGCAACATCAAGGTTGCGGTGCGCTGCAGGCCACTGTTCGAAAATGAGCGACCAGCAGCAGGTCTGTCCTTCGTCAACGGCCGACGTGTAATGTTGGACAACAAAACATATGACCCGGATTACATATTTTCCGCCACTGCAACGCAGGACGACGTCTTTGCTATTTGCGAACCGGTTTTACAAAGTGTGAAGGACGGGCTGCACGGTACTGTCATGGTTTACGGACAGAGTGGGACTGGGAAGACACACACAATGTTAGGTGGAGGTGGTGAAGAGACAACTGGGATTGCGCATCGCATGATCAGTTCCATGCTTGACCACGTGCAGCAGAAGACGGTAGAAGGTGTGAGATGCGCTTTGACACTTTCCATGGTAGAGATTTACAACGAGAAGCTTACCGACATGCTCAGTAAGGATGCTGAGACAGAGGTGATGCTTGTTGGTGGCTTTCCCGTGTCCACGACAAAGTTGACACTGGCGCGAGCCAGTGACGCGTACGCGGCGATTCAGAAGGGACTAAACAAGCGTCACGTGGCAACAACCCTGATGAATGAGCGGAGTAGTCGATCTCATGTTGTCATTATAGTTGACTATGAAGAATTCAATTGTTACACAAACAGCGTGGATGTGACCCACCTCTTCATGGTGGACCTCGCTGGGAGCGAAAGTCTTAAGAAGTCGCAAGCCAGCGGAGTAGCTGCGGGCGAGACCGGCAAGATCAACAAGTCGCTGTTAGCACTCAAGAATGTTTTCCTTGCACTCTCCAACTCGAATGACTCAACGCGACCGACTCATGTGCCGTACCGGGACTCCAAACTGACGGAGATGCTGCGGGATTCCATAGGCGGTACTGCACGCACACTGATGATCGCCTGCATATCCTCTGTCGGTCGCGATATTGAAGAAACGAAGTCTACACTAATGTATGCTGTTAAGGCGCGCTCTATTCGTAATCAAGCAAACAATGAGAAGGAGAAGCTAATGATTCGCCTTCGTTCCTTCGAGGTGGAGAACCAGCGGCTACGCAATCGTCTGCAGGAGCGCGTGGCTGAACGTGGCGGGTATTACATATCCCGTGAGGAGCATGAGCGATGTCAGCAATTGGAGGAGGAATATCATGAAGCCAAGTTAAACATGGAGGTTTTACTGCGGGAACGCCAAGAAACCGAAGCGCGACATCACATTTCAGATTCTCAAACAAGTATATTGAAGGCAATGATAGAGGATAAGGAGGAGGAGTTGTTACGTTTTAAGCAGGTGTACCATGAGGCGCTTCTCAAGTTTGACTCGCACGTTTCCGTGATTCAATCCATTGTACAGGACGCTGTGCGGGATGCTCACGATACGGCGAAGGGTAGTACCGAGGCTATTTTTCAAAGACTCGAGCAGTGGCGTGTTAGGGCCTTGCTGGAGTGCGCACGGAGCGAGGAAGGCCATCAGGATGGCGTGGAAGAAAGCAATGAGGGAGGAGATGATGCGGAGGAGTGTCAGGGTGTCCGAGTGGGAATAAGTGCGTTGAGTGAGTGCGCCAGGCAGTATCAGGAGGATATGGCGCGTACTGTCGCCCGTATCAACCACAATTTCTCGGCTCTTGCAAAGGACGTCATCGCAATGACACAAAATCATGTTGCATCTGTCAACGCTGTTCAAGAACGCCGCCGCGCTTCTCTGGCGACCATGCAAAAGTGTCTTATCGAGCAAGTTCAGCAGATTATGTCGACGTACGCGCGGGAGCAGCTGTCTTTGGATGAGGAGCTGGGCAGCGACTATCGCCTCTACGAGGACGGCATTGTTTCACTAGTGAAGCGGCCACCACCAGCTGACGTGCTGCCGTTTAGTCACACATTTCAGAATGCCTGTCACTCTCTAGTGGAGAGTAGCAGGCACGTCTTCACCGATTTGGTGGCAAGTGACGATGTGGATAGGTCGCTCAATCACATTAACGAAGCACTGCGGGTGTCGTCTACGTCTGCTTCCCTCGGCGCGTTTCTGCAGATTGGAAACATGCCGCCCCTTCGCCCCTCCACCTCCACGCAGTCCTCAAACACAATCTACACACCAACTAGCACTTCCGTTGCTCTCGGTAGCGGTACGCTGGGTTCTTTGGCGGAGTCCAACACGCGGCGTCTCTCTGCGAGAGACAAAAATCAAGCCACGGTTGGTAGCCGCCCTGCGACAATGAAACGAGTACGCAGCAGCAGCAATAGTAGTAATGTGAGAGACTCACGGCGACTGCCCAACAGTACCCAACCAAGGGCGGATTAGAATCTATTTATGTTTGTTTTTTATGTATCTTCACCTACACGACGAGGGTATGCAAATTTTACATTCATTAGATATTAGCTTAGATTTTTCCTAAACTTTTACGTGTATATACGTTAGACCTTGCCACAATTTTTCTCTTCAGTATCACTGTTACAGATCCGCTTATATTACCGCGCCTTGCACTGTGCACGTGGTTATGTATTTGCCTGTGACATTTTTTTCCCCAGTTTCTTTCATGATTGTTTCCCTAACCCGCCCATATTGCTGCCGTGGGGCTCGTTGACAGAACAGCTGACCCCGACCCTAAGGCGCGCGGATACGTGGTTTTGCAGGGTGTTACTGTGTATGTGTGCGCATGTCTGTGTGCTAAACGCGGAGCATGATGATGTTATTATTGTTGTTTATTGAGGATAGGCCAAGGGGTGTGTTGTTAACATGCATTACCACGTTCTAGCTCCCCTATTCCTTGTTGTTCATCAGATTGTGTTCAGTAGGTTTTTCAATTTTTTTTCCACTTCTCGTTACATTAAAAAGGTGAGGTGAGACGCAAAGCCTCCACGCCGCGCTGCCCGCTGCACTGCACGTGGGCCTCGTCTCACTGGGCCGTCAGACCAGCTCACAGCTGTGCGCATTAAACCAAATTGAGCCTCACTGAGCACGCACCCACACACGTATATATTTATTTGTATACGTTTGCACATGTTGTGTGGTTTAGTTGTGCAACATAAATTGAGACTTTGTAGCAATATTATAAATTGAAACCTCCTTTTTAAACTTTTGCCCATGTTCTTCACGCTCCCTGTGTAACACGAAAATGTGTTTCTAGGCGTTTATGGATAGCCTTGCGTTTCGAGTTGTAAGGCCGGTAAATCAACTGACAGAGGTGACGCTGCTGAAACACTTTGGAAAGCGCAGTGAACAGTTCACACAGTTCAACGCCAAGCTCATCCAGCGATATGCACTTTTGAACCACGTGAGCCATAAGGCAATGCTGACGCTCCTCATTGAGAAGGCACGGCAGCCCCTCGAACTACCTTCGTTCGGTGGACTGAGTCAGGTCCTGCGGGCCGTTCAGCGATTTCCTGCTAATTTCAACGCGGAGAAGAGGGAGTTCGAAACAGCTTTCCTTAATTCAGTGCTCGCAGTTCCAGTGTCTTCACTTTCTTCAGCTGAGTGTGGGGCTCTGTGGCCCTTAGCGGCCCACGTGACTGAGTGGGAAGACGTGTTGGCGCTATCAGACACGTTCCAAATGCGGAGCACTCTTCAGCACCAAAGCAAGAGTGAATATCGTGCATTACTAGATCATATCGTTGCCGCTACTCCCTCGACCCCAGAGCCAGCACCGGGTGCCGATGGTAGTGACATTCCGTGCGACGGGGGGCGCAGTGCTCGCCTGTTGACTGATTTGATCGGTGTCGAATACGCAGTGGAGCGACTTCTGGACGATATTACACAATCTGGTGCCCACTGGTCAGATCGCGAGGCGGCGGTGAGGACACTTGTGGGTGTGGCTCACACATTGCGTCGGTGGCCGAGTGGGAGAATCGCCGATGGTGAGTCATGGAAGAATCTCGTTCTTCGTGTGTCGACATTGCATATCTCAGATATGACACAGCTGTTTAGGTTACTCATCAGGGTGCATAGCCCTGTCGTTCCCAGTTACGCGAGAGACTCACTGCATGATGCTTTTTGCGCAGATCTGTGGAACTTGTACATGGAATATTCAACCGAACCAGTGGCGGCCTTTTTTGAAAGCGGGGAATTGTGTCCAGAAAAGGTACTACGGTTTTGTGGTGAAGAAGCGTCTGGTGGTGGGCAGGTGGAGGGCCTCCCCGTGCACCCGCGTGAGGCGTTGCGGCAGCTTCACAAGGCGACGCTGGAGAAGCAGTTAGCAAGCGATGGACCGCCACTAACCCTCAGCGCTCTCATTAATCTTTTTGTTAGCAGTGCGTTCTTGGATGTGGGGGATGATCTCATGGCGGCTATTCTTTCTGCGTTAAACAGCACTTTATTGAATTTATCGCCTCGGTCGGCGTCATCTTCATCTTCCGCGGGGCCGCGTTGTGTGACGCCACTCGAGGCGAGTAGTGTTGCCGTTGCCTTAGCTCGTGTTGAGAGTATTGTGACGCAGCTGGGGAAAACCTCCACCGCTGCCTCTCGCATGAAGGAAGAGATGGGAAGTGTTGAGAGGGCCCTATTGCCGGTTCTTCAGCCTGATGCGCTTCTCGCGCGCGGCTCTGCCCGATGCGTGATGCGGCTCCTGTGCGACTGCCCGTCGTGGACGAGGCGGTGTGGTTTGGAAGAGGGTTGTTTGAGGGCTCTTCGCGACCACGCTGGAGACGGCTTTACGAGGGCCAATCTTGAAAGACTCTTGAGACACAACGCCAGCAATCTCCTTTTACTCCCGGCAGACGTAAAGGAATCTGTTGAGCGATGTCTTGTAGAGTTGCCTATCCGATAGTGAGGGGATAAAAAGAGCAAAAGACTGCGCCCACTTTTCGTTGGGCTCACATTTTCTCTCATGACTGCTGCTGGGTATAATTAACGATTTTCAATACTTACTCTACTGTTTTACCCTGCATCTTTTCATTTTTGTTTTATTCTCTTACGTGTTTATGCCTGATTTCATTGCATTGATGAAAGGCAACGGTGGTACTGGTGCCGGTGCGCCTGTCATGGATGAGAAGCCGCGGCTGGTAGAGCAATCCCCCGTCTCTCGCTGTGCTGCCGATGTGTTAATTCTGCTTGGCTTCCCCTGGTACGTTACCGAGGTGCAAATACGGAAATATTTGACGGAATTGCACCCCACAAACACTCCTCCGCTCACCGCTCGTCTGTACACAAACCCTGCAAATGGGTGTAGTCGAGGGATTTGCTTTGTTGAGTACGCACGTGGGCCGCGAGGGCCAACCAGTGTTCCAAACGTCACCAAAACGGAGTCGCAAGAGGAGCAGCAGAAGGGTGAATCGGATGACATTGCCGTGATTATGAAGCAGCGCATTGAGGCCACGGCTTATGAGCGCCACTTTGTTAGGGTCCTGCTGTATTACTTGACGAATAAGAACTGGGACCGAGGTGGGCGATTACCGGAGTTGCCCACTGACCCGCCACTGCTCTCCTGTGTGCGAGGCGGTGTGCTGGAAGGGTATGGCGATGAGGGCTTCACGGTGCGATGCTCGGCCACACTGGGGCTCGCGAACACTGTAACCCCGAGCGGTATCGCGAACATGCAGGCCCTACGGAAACGGTTGAGGGAGAATGAAGCTAAAAGTGTTCATATCAACGAGGTGGGCGACAGTTAAAACTATTATTATTATTATTATTATTATTATTATTATTTCTTTAATGTTGTGGTGTGCTGTTTATTCCTGCTGCGAGTGAAGGGTTGAGATACTGCTTATTTCTCTCTTGTTGATTACTTTATGCTTCGATGTGCGTGCATTTTTTTTCTGCAGCAATACCATGGTAAGTCGGGTCAGGTATTCGTCCTGGTTGCCCTTACAAGCCCTGTGGCAGGACCCGCAAAATTTACGCTACAAGTGGACGTGAAGCTGCTGTTGTTGGTGTGCGTTGATGATGGTGGTAGCGGATGAGTATGTGATGTCTTGAGGAAAGGGCACCCGGCCTGTACCAGTTGCATGTGCACGGTGCCCCGTGTATTCTTGTTCCCCCTTCGCGGGGATGGTTGCAGCTGGTTTATTACGTGACGTGGTGTGGTGTTATGATTGGTAGTTGTTTGCTTTCTTTCCTTTCTGACCGATAACTCGAACCAATGGGCAAGTTTGAGGGAGCTGGTGGGGTAGATTTCGTGTAATGTTTACTTGAATGAATCATGAGAATTTATTTTCGTTGAATGACGTTGGTGTAGCGTTCAACTGTACGAAACCATAGCTGAATCTTTTCTTCTTTTTCTTCTTCCAGCGTGACGGGCGTTCGCCACTTTTAGCCTATCTGCAAGTGACTGTTACTCTTCAAACCGTTTTTCTGGTATTCAGCTGGCACAGAGGAGTTATTCTGCGGGGCGAGGTAGGGTTTTTTTGAAGAGAAGAAAAAATACCTTCTTGAATAAGTTCTAGGCCTTTCAGTTTCTGAAAGGGAAGAAAAGTGCCGTGACTGTTAAGAAGCACCCCATCAGCTGCTCAGAGGGTGAGAGACCCACACGTGAGGTTGGAACATAGTGCACTCCACAGCATCGCCAGCTGTTCGCCATGGTGCTAAACAACGTTGGAGTTTCCAAGAATACAAAACCACTGGCGGTATCTCCCGCAGAACTTGTAATTGGCCAGCCATGGAATGAGAAGGCGAAGGCGAATCAGATGGCACTGGTACCAGTGAGGCCATCGTATCCCGTGAGGCTTTCCCAACGCTTGAGGCACCGAAACGACTCTCTTATAACGCAGCGGCAGCGGGACACGCTCGTTGTATCGTCTTTTGGCATTGGTACAACACAACATGGGCAAGTGGATCGCTGCGCCAACATGATCAAGGATGGACTGTCCACAGCAGCTGGAAGTGCAACGTGCGAGTCGATCGTTATGGCGCAAAGCGAGAAGGATTCTGTTCGGTTCCATTTGTGCATAGATGCGTTAGGGGAGGGCTGTGTGAATACCTTTATTCACCTTTTCCATCTCTCCCACAGGGACCCAGTGTGCGTGGACCAACTTGCGCAGACGCTGTTTACCATTCCTGACGACAAACTCAAGTGGGTAAAAGAACAACTGGCGGCGGTGGAAGTCTTGCGGCGACAAAGTGAGTTTCGTGAAGTTTTCGAGCGGTGCCGCTTGCTTGCTGACTACTTTGAGAGCGAGAGGGACTACGAGGAGGCTGCCTGGCACTACGATGTGGGGTTGCGCTACGCGATGGAGTCACTTGATCGCTCCCTCGAGCAGGAAGTACGTCTGGCTTTTGGTGCATTTTTCGAGAGACGCAAGCAACTCCGAAAGACCATCTTCCACTATGAAGAGGTGTATCATCTCGCGCTCTCGCTGAACGACACGAAGGTTGCAGCAGAGGCAAGCTGCCACTTGACGCACGCGTATTTGGAGGTTGGCTTGGAACTGAAGACTAGCGATCCAAGGATGGCTATTCAATTTCTTCTGCGCTCGCTAGAGATGTCACGGCGCAGGAGGAGCGCAGAGGACGAGGCTGAGTCACTGCGTGCACTGGGCAGCGTTTATGAACACATGGGAAACTTGAATGAGGCGCTAAGATATCAGAAAATGTTCTTAGAGGTCTCGAAAGGGGCGAAGCTCCTTGATAAAGAAAGGCGTGCGTCTCTTTGTATAGCCAACATACAGGAACGCCTGCATATGGTGGATGAGGCAGTTGAGTCGTTGAAATGCGCGTTGCAGCTAGCAGAAGAGGCTGAAGACCTTGAGGGTATTTACCGGGCCACACTGCAGCTGGACAGGCATACGATAGCAGTGGTGGATACGAGCAAGCCTTAGGGAGTTATCGCGCAAATTTTGATGTCGCGCGAAGATTAAATGACAGCAATTTGACAGATCAGGCACGCGTGGCCTTGGGGTTTGCACTTGGTGAGAACTACCTCAAAAACGCAGGTGGTGGGCGTGGTTACGTACCGATTGTATGCGAAGACGTGGAGGCACAACTACAGTGGATGAGTAAAGGAGTTTTGTAGGTGGTAGCGTTGGGATGACCGCGGCTGTAGGTGTCACTTTGGCATGCGTGTGTGTTTCCGTCGCTAGGTGGTCTTTTGATGTTGTGGGTGAGGCTGCTTCGTTGGAGTACCGTATGCATTATTAAGAAATACAAGATTTTAGCCGTAATATGCACGCGCAAGTTTGCTCTCTACCTGTCTTGCATGCCTTCCTTCACTGGGACCTTTCGTTGTTGTGCTATATTTGTGAGTGTTGCACGGGCATCGAGTTTTTTTTGTCCTGCTCGCTACAAGCTCTGAGAATGCTCGCCGACTCCCACCTTTTAGCGTGTGCGTGCTTACACAGCAATTGTGGACTTTGTTGTCGCGTTTCCCAACACTGTCAGTATTCTCGTTGGGTGTGACTGTCAAATGAACTGGTGCCTTGGCGTGGCAGTCGTCCAACGTTCGTTATTGTGAAGGAGTGCCCGGTAGGATGAAAGCGTCGGAAGAACGATGATCATAAAACCGAAGGAGAACTATATATTAAGACTGGTTGTTATGTGGATGAACAAATGTAAATTACTTTTCATTTCACCTGCTTAGATTGGCTGTGTGGCCTTATGCTTCTTCAAGTATCTAGTCAGTGAGGAGGCAAAGCGGCACTACGTGGCATTCAGAATTTTTCCTTCTCCGTTAATGCACCTACATTTTTTTTCTTCTTTCTTTCAGTACTTTCCCTCACCCCTTTTATTATCCTACATATTCCTCATTCAGTTTTCATTAGCACCTTTTGTTCCGTCGCTTTTTCTTGACTTAACTTCCACGGTCTTTGCGTTGAAGGCTACAGGTTCCCAGGAGACGTTATAAGGCAAAAGCGCTTACTCCCATTCGACTCAGGGAGGCACGCGACGGATTGACCGGGGTTTGCTCCATGTCCTCCAGTGCTGAGCTGATGGCGGCGGCATTGCAACTGCAGCGCACGCGCTGTGAGACCTATCGGCTATGGGAAGCGAAGTTTCACTGCGCACTGGAAGGCGCGCTGTCGGTGTTGGACTTTGAAACCGCTGTTACCGGAAGCATAGTTGCGGCCTTCCAACGTGTGAGCACGTCCCTGCGGATGGTGCAGCAGATGTGCAAGGAGTCTGATGACGGTTCTAAACGCTTTCTCGATGTATGGATAGATGAGCTGCAAACTCTGGAACAGGAGCACTACTGCACATCGGTGCAAATGGCTCAGCTCATTGTGCAGCACTGTGAGCCATCAGTGCATCACGATGAGAAGCAGAAAGCGGAACCCACTTCCGTTCCCACAGGTGAAGCGACGAAGGGTAAGCCCGTGGACTCAAGTGACCCGTCAATCGGTAAGCCCGAAATGAGAGAAGAACCAGGTGTACAAGCATCGAATGAAAGTATGAAGAGGTGCGATGGCACTTGCAGTAGCCTGCATGACACGGAGTTGTGTGAATTGCGGCGGCTAATTCCTTTACGGGCGCAATGCAGGCTCACGTACGTAACGTGCCAGGGTGACTTCTCCCACTGCTCGTGGGATGGAGACCTTGACGATGGCGATGATATGCTACCTGACGGAGCCGCCTCACGCGAGGAGGAGTTGCTCGTTCCGTTTGTTCACAAGTCTGGCGATGCTTTGTTTTATTCACCACACCAAGTGTGGCGGCGGTGTGCAGAGTTTAATGGTGCTGTGATATCGCTGAAGCGCAAGCAGCAGAGGCTGCGGCAGCTACTGGATGAGAAGATAGATGAGCTTCAGGAGGAGATTACCACAACTGTTCCCACTCCTGTCAAAACGGTTTCCTCGTCTTAAGCTTCTGCCCCTTTTTCACAGTAACCTTCTTCGTGATTGGACAGTTATACGCTTTATGGCCTCCGGGAGCGGTGTTTGACTTCTCTGCACTATTTACGAAGAACCCACCCCTCCACTGTTACTACTACTACTACCATCCGATGGTTATGCTTTTATTTTGCACTGGTTCACCACAGCAAACAAACGAGTAAAGACGAATAGGGCTTACCTCTGAGCGCCACGGAGGAAGGTTATGGGAGGCAGGGAAGCAACAACATTAATAAGGACGTACTTTATTTGACTATTGTACAGATTACAGTGTCGTAAAGGCGGTGCACCACAGAGCGCTACACAGCTCGTCTTGCAATGCACAATGACGACCTCTCCCGTTTCTTCTCCGAAAACATGGCGGTTGATGGTGAACTGAGTTTCCAGCAATGGGAGGGCAAGGTTCTCGACTTTGCTCAGCGTGTTAGCCGTGATAATTGCAAAGGACTGGCTCTTGTTTCGAGTGGAGGCACCTCAGTTCCGCTAGAGATGAATGCAGTACGTTTTGTTACAAATTTTAGCACCGGCAGCCGTGGTGCGGGACTGGTGGAGGATTTGGTGGTGCGCGAGTGGGCCTGCATCCTTCTTCACAGTGAGTCCGCGCAACTTCCCTTCCGCCGCGTTATGGATAACATGGATACAGAGCGGTTTTTCACGGAGCTGATGGCACCGGAAAAGTCTAGCGCAGTGGCCTCCATCGTTGGGACGTACTCCAAGTACAAAACGCGGCTTTTACTCGTGCCGTACCGCACCGTGGTTGATTACTTATATTTGTTGCGACTGATTACGGTTGCCGTTTGTCATCGCGCCGAGTACTTAAGAACTATGCCAATGGTTCTTCTTGCTGCTGCAGCTGTCTCAGACTACTTCATTCCACGCGCACTCCTTTCCGAACACAAGATCAGCAGTAACGACGGCATGACAGTTCACTTCAGCTGTGTTCCAAAAGTATTGAATGTGCTTAGTGACATTTGGCACACCGCAGATTGCGATGTTTCACGGCTTTTTGTAACATTTAAGCTTGAGACACACGATGAGATGTTAGAGACGAAGGCTCTCAAAAACCTCACGCTTTACAATTGTGACTTGGTTGTGGCGAACAAATTGCAGGAATATAAGGAGCGGGTGGTGATGTACTGGAGGGATAGTCCCGGGTCCCCCACCGTCCTGCAGCGACCCCCTGACGGTTCGATTGAGTCCCTCATAGTTGATTGCATTCTCCGGCGTATTGAGTGTGATGCAACGGGCGGCGGGCGATCGTAAGAGTTGGGTCTCTCCAATATAGGAGGGGAGGGGCTACGAGTGGGTGCATTATTGAGAGGATGCGTGTGTGGCAGAGAGGCAGCTGTCTATGTTTGCCTTTTCTCCCTTTCGCATTTTGGATGAATTTCTCTTGAAGAATTGAAAAAGTTTACCGTTTCTTTGTATTTTCTTTAAAAAGACTTTTCTCATCGAATTCTTGGCCTTTTTTAATATATATATATATTTAAATGATAAAAAAAAGAATCAAAGGTGTGGAGTGTGACGTAGTGAATTGAGAGGTTGGAGAAAATCAACGACCGCGCTCTTTTCACATTTTTGTCACTCTTACAACGGCCGCTGGGACTTTTCGATTTTCGCGTGGTTGGAGGAGTTTGTTTCACAGGAGCCGTAACAGTCAGGGGTAGGTGCGGGCTGTTCCTTCCTGCTGATGGCAGTACCACCGTCAGCGTGCTTTCGACAGTGCTCACTTACGTATGGGACGGAACCCTCAACCATACACATTTCTCAGCAGTTCTTTTCAGACTATATTTGGATTCTTGTAACGGAGGACGACACATGCATTCCGGGCGTGGTGCTCCGTTTTGACCCACGTGAGGTCGGACCCTGTGCAAGTTATGGGGACATTAATTCGCTTCCCTCATTACCATGTGAGTGTCTGCTTGGCATTAGGGATCATCCACTCACAAACGCTATTGCAAGTTCCGTATCACACGCCCTCCAGCGGGAGGGTGAGCAAAGACCACTGCTCCTTTGCATCAGCGTGACAAAGACGGCGAAGCGGCTGAAGCAATCAGAGGAACGCATTGCATTTGTACGAGAGGTGAAGAACAAGGTGATGATGCTTGCCAGAGGGGAGGGTGACGATGATGGTTTTAAGCACTGCAGTGGGGCCTTGCCGTAACCAGTAGGAGTGAATGTGCTTTTACTTTTCCGAACCCCGTTTGTTCAGGTTCCCAGTGATGCAGAGCAGCGCCGGTTGGTGACGACGATCATTGCCGGGCGAGTGGCTGCGAGAATTAACATGGATTTGTTGGTACAGAAATCAAGGCCCTGCTGTTGATACATTTCTGAATGTAGTGGGCTGATACCACAATTTCGTCGTGGTTTAATTAGCCGCTCCTCGAATTTTATACCCGCGGTGCGTGTCTATTTTAGCAACTGTTGCTCTCGATTCTGCAAGAAGTGGGTGCCAACGGTGGCGTTGCGGTTACTGAGATAGCACTTGAAAGCGTTGTCTGTTCAGTTGTTGCGTATTGGTTCTAATAAATCTTTTCGGGTTCGTTTGAGATTAGTTGTTAGGGTTTACCGAGTGTACAATCCTTTTGTGTACAATCGTAGTACTTGTGAGCTATTTATTCATTGCATACGCCTGATCCCATGTCGCTTCAATCAAATTATAAAGAAATTTTCACAACACTTGTATTTGCTTTTTCTGAATACATTTTTGTATTTTTTGTGTTGCTGTTGTGTGAGACCGCGTAGGTGGTTGCGTCAGAACGTGTCAGGGGGCCCATTAGTGAAAGTATAGGACGCACAAAAGTTTTGAAACATTACTTTGTTCAGTTGTGCAGGCTTCTTTGCCGCACCGTTAGGAGCAGCCGAGCCATCATGTCCTCCATGGTTTCATTAGTCGTTGCCGCCTTGTTAGTAGTTGTCGCATTTGTCCTCTCCATTCTATCGTGCACTGTTGTCGAAGACAAAAACACGCTGCCCCTATTACCGTTGTTCCTTTCACTGGCCACACCAATGCCATTTTTGTTATGCGGACCGCCTCAAGATGGATTCGAGGATGACAGTCAGCTTACTGGGTGCATTGTCTTCATCAGCGGCGCGTTGACCGTGGCGGCACCGGCGCTATGTGTTGTGTTGTATCACACCGGGAGCATTTCCTTACAGGCCTTTCTGCTGGCTGTCGCCTCGCAAGTGGCTGTCGTTGCTGCCGGGTCGTCCCTCGCTTACGGTCGAGAAGCCCAGGAGGAACAAAACTACGATTTGTAGTGAGCGCTTCTTTTTTTTTTTTAAGGAAGCGGTGAAGCTGTGGAGGATCTTTGAAGTTTGAGATAGTGCGATGATGCCAACAGGTACAACCAGCCTCTTTCACTGCTGCTTTTTCTTTTTTTCTTCTTCTTTTTGAGGGGGTAATTCTTGTGGGTCTATTTGATATGACGAGGTGGGGTGAAGAATGGTGTTGAGATTCGTCTGTGGGGAGAGTCTTCAGAAAGTGTGTGCACATGAGGGGAACCGGGGTAGTGGAACTCTTTTTCCCCTCGCAATTTCATTTTTTGTTTCACTTTTCTTGTTTTTATAAAGAAAAAGGACCTCTCATTTTTATCTCGCAACTTGACGACGGCGGAAAAGTGGGTGCATGTGTCATTTGTGACTCGAGGGAATAGCAATCTTTTCACTTTAACCTTTTTACTTGCACTGTCTTTAGTTAATCTGTGAACGTTATGCTTGAGACGTGAAACCGAGTTTGTTTCGTTTCAACATCACCAAAAATGCGGGAAAATTGGTTGGGATTTGCTCCGCTGTGCGTGATGTGCTCCCTACTGCTATTGTAACTATCATGGATCTGCTGTTACTCCTCTTTTCATGCATCACACCCGTTGACTGGGAACACTGGGCCTACCTGCGATAAGGACAGTTTTTTTTATATATTATTTTTATCGTCAGAACCCTCCTCGATATGGCTGGAGGGTGGATGTGGCATCGGGAAAAGTGTGCCATGCGCATCGATTGGGTGGCAAAGATACTTTTCTTTTAAATTGCCATTGTGCCCCTCTTGCATTTGTTTACCGGATGGTCGAAAGCCTGCTCTCCGAGTTCTTGCCCACCTTTTATGCGGTGCTGTTTTAGAATGCGGTTGCGATTGGTGCTGTAAGCGTGTGCGGCATGGTGGGAAATGCTGCAAAAAATGATTTTGTGTAGGCTCCTACATTATGGATTTCTTCATTTGTTTCCCTCTTTTATTATTTTTCTTTTCCTTTACTTTTGCGTATTGTTGTCTCTTTCCTTTTTCTTTTGCATTGAAAACATATCTCGCTGTACTGCAATGGACTTTTTACGTGACCTTAGCGAGACAGTTTCTCTCAGATGGGGATGAAACAAATGAGTTTGTCCCCACTGATAGTGCCCTCCTCGTCCACTTGTTGTCGCGTTATCGGCTGTGGTATTTTTGCACGGGGAGGGAGAGAGCTGCTGTTTGGTTCTGCGTTGGTTACGTCACGTCGCAGTGCTGGTGTTGACCTTCTCTCGCCGCTCGCTAAACTTGGGCAGAGCCGCGAATTAGCTGCTGACATCAAGGCTGGGCGCCAGCGTAGCAACAGGGAGATTATCGAGTCGTTCGACAAAATACAAACATGTGACAAAATTCACTACCGCAAATCGAATCGTCCATGGGAGTTGGTTCCACGATACGCAAGGAAACGTGTAAGTGATCTTTGTGGTTTACTCAGCAGTGAAGATCGCATGGAAATTGAGCAGGCTATTGACAAAATGCAATCCCTCTGTGAGGTTGATATGTATGTGGTACTTGTTCCAACGGTTGGTTACACCACACCGCGGGCTTTTTCAAACTCCATTCTATTCGACTGGGGTATTGGGGAACCACATGGAAATGGTCTGCTACTGCTGATTGCACAAAGTGAGGCTTCGGTGCACCTTGTCACCAGTCCTGCTATTGAGGAATACTTTGGGTCGCACTTCCTCCGGCCCGCGGTAGAGGAGGTGTTCCAACCTCTTGTGCGGGAGGGAAAGCCTAGCTACGCCGTAGTTCAGCTCGTGTACGCCATTGCACGACAGGCGCAAGAGATGCGGCCACGATGGAGCAGTGGTGCGTTATCATTACCGACGAGGAACAAGGTGCGGTTTGCCGGAAAGGTTGTGGTGTACGGTGTGTACGACGTGCCGTACCTTATTGTTGGTATTATTTTCTTTGCCTTCTGCACAACGGCACTGGTGAGTCAAATCATTGACACCGTATGCCCAGACTGCCGTGGCCAAATGCATCGTGTGAAGGATGATAGCACTCTTCAAGCGGTTTTGACCCGTGGACAGTACTTGGAGCATTCCAACGGCTGTGCTAATTACCGTGTGTGGAAGTGTCCGCACTGCCCCAACAGCACACGTGTGACACTCACCTCCCGTGACCTCCACCAAAGCACGAAGTGCCTGCAGTGTATGGACTGCAACTACTACACCTGCACCCTCACGAAAAGCATTCAGAAGCTCCCCACAAAGGAGGACGACGGGCTGAAGCAGCTGCTCTACACATGCGAGAACTGCCGTGTTGGCAGGGAAATAATGGTCCCACTGTTACGTCCGATTGACGCTAAGCCTGAGGAAAAGTGGTACAATTTCCTCATTGATCGCGCGAGCACGCACAAAACTACTGGAGTTAAGTTGTAGTTAGCAGGGTTTGTGAGTGGATGAGTGCCAAATAGATGGAGAATGATGTGCGAATGGGATGCAGGCATGTACTGAAGGCGCTTACGAGGTACGTTATGTACGAGATACGGGAATGATGCGTTCGTTTACGTACATATCTTGGCACGTACAGCTTGGGCACGGCTGTTTTTGATCCCATTCTTTCAATAAGTATTTCCCCAACATTACTGTCTTATTTTTATCGCTGTGTGTATGTGTTTGCCTGAAGGGGAACATTAACTCTCTGCAGTGAGCATCACCCAGCACTCAACGGATACTGATTTAATAATGTCTGATTGGAGCTGCTAGCAGTTCGGTTGAACTATCACCTTAGCTCCACGAGGTGGGGAAAGGGAGGGCTTTTATGTTTGTTTATATTTGGCTCCCGTAAAGTGTTGGTTGTCGCCGTTTGAGCTTGTGTTCTCATTCAGCCAGCTGACAGGTTCGTGTGCTGCCTGGTCTCCCGTTACTTACTTATTTACACATCCATTTAGTTAGAAGTATCGCTACACTCGCTACGGTGCTATTGTAAGTGTTATTTTTTTTCCACCCTCTCTCCTACTCTTCTCCGGTATACACAAGGATTCGTTCATGTTAGTGTTTATTTGTGTATATATTTTTTTAAATTATTCGTTGTTGTTCATTAATTCTTCTTTTCTTTTCACTAAGTGATAGTCGATGTGGTATCCAACATTACTCGCATACTACTTTTGTGACTCATACTTACATGGAGGGGAACTTTTTGTTATCATCAGTTTTTTTTGTGTTGTTGTTGCTCTTTGTGTACCATGCAAAACGGTAATTTTATCTCAATTTTATTTTTCCTTTGCTTCGATTCATTTGGTGTAATACGTCACGTCTTGGACATATAGCCCTTTGATGTATCGTGACCTCGCCCCACGTGTTGACGCCAAGCTACTACAGCGCGTCGCACAAGCAAAGGGGTATGCACTACCTGGTGTTGAGGGTGCAACCGCGGAGAGGCAGCGAGAGCATACGGCGAATTGGGGTGACGCGCTCCCACTGCATTTGCTGGCCACACAGGAGGATGTGAAGCGTGCATATCTTCCTTCACCTGATTCTACCCGAAATGACAAAAAAGGGGAGAGTTGTGGGAGCGTGTCGCTCATACAACGGCTAGCCGATGCAGGGAAGAACGCTGTGCAAAAACGGCCTCGCAGTGTCGTGGAGGCGGTGCCTACGGAATCCGTTTCGGTTGTTACTAACACATCTTCCCCTACCGAAGGAGGAGGTGCTGTCGCCTCTTCCTCTGTGACGACGGATGGCTTGAAGGCTCACTTCGATCCCACGTTTGAGCGTAATGATTACTTGGGAAGATCCTTCCTGGAGCCTCCTCACTCCTTGCAACCGCGCTCGAGTGAGTGCCGTCTCCCCCGCCAGTTGAAAGGGAGCTGCGAAAAGCACGCTGCAGGCATCCAGAAGATCCAATGGGTGCCGCCTGTGGGTCATCTTATGTTTGCGGCGGATTTGAAAGGGGAAGTCCGGTTGTACGAAACCTTATCTTCTCGTCGGCAGTGCATTGCCACCTTTGTAGCACATACACAACCCATAAAATCTTTAGAGGTGACGCCGGATGCCGAGACAATGTCGACTGGCTCCGTGGATGGCACGGTGGCGCTGTGGGATGTTGAGCGTGGCGAATGTCGTGGGGTGCTGCAGAATCAGGAACAACTTCCGTGCCTTCAGCACCTCCATCATCCGCTGGATCCGGCTTCACTTATCCTGGTGGCGCTTGATAGAAAAGTCGTTCTTTATGATGTGAGGACCAGCATGCAGAAGTACCAGCGTGAGTACACGGGTCATATGGGGGCTATTTTCAATCTGAGTTTACTAAGTGGGGGAGGAAAGCTTTTAACCACAGCAGAAGACAAGACGCTTCGTACGTGGGATTTTCGGGTCCCAGTTCAGATCAAACAAATTGCTGACGTCTCTATGCACGCCATCACACACGTCGTGCACCACCCAACAGAGGCCATGCTCGTTGCGCAGTCTCTCAACAATCAGGCTATTGTGTTTTCTGACGGTGGTGCAGGACAAGTGAAGTTACTGCGACACCGTGTATTTAGCGGCCACACAATATCAGGCACACGGTGTCAGCTGGCATTCAGCCCGGATGGCCGCTATCTGTCTAGTGGGGATATCAGCGGCAAGCTTTTTATTTGGTCCTGGAGCACAGGAGAGCTTCTGCGTTCGTTTTCAGCACACACACAAACGCTTGTGTCACACGAGTGGCATCCCGTTGAGGCTTCACGGGTGGTTACTTCCGCCTGGGATGGGGCTATCAAGAGTTGGGTCTAAACGCCCGCTCCTTGAGGGTGCTACACTGGTCTTGGTATTCCAGGCGTCAGTCATCTAAATTTCACCACAGCCGCCACCCCGGGCTCTTCTGGCTTTTCACTTGGCGTGCACACATGTTGTAAAAGAGAGGGCTCCGGTGTGTGTACGAGAGCGGTCATATCGTAATGGATGGACAAAAAGATTTTTGGCTATGTCTGGCTCTCTCTCTCTCAAGTAGCGGTGTTGCGGCACGTGCTACATTTGTTTTGATCGGCATTTTTTTCTTGCCTGATTGCGTGGTGCCCTGTGACGTTTACAGATATCTTCCCGTCCAACGTTTCCGTATTAAGCAACCGCACCGGTGGTGAATCAAGAGTCTGTAAGGACGTGCTTACAATTACATATGGTGTAATTTTATTTTCTTTATGTTTTTTTTTTTTGATACCTGTTTGTATTGAGAAGGAATATCTGTAGTTAAAAGGAGCTGCACCTGGGTATTAATAAAAACACCTCAACACGTGAAAAGATAATCGGAAATAAGTTGAGATAGCAGACGCTTCACGAGGAACTTGAAAAGGAGTAAACGAAAAACACCCGAGGAGCACGCGAACGGGTTACGGCGTAGGAAGATCGGGGGTGCTTGGCCGTGTGAGTGAAGCACCAACAAGATCAAATAAATAAATAAACATAATAAATAAACATAAGGAAACATGGCCAGTGGTAAGAAGGGCATCAGGACGTAGATCGTCTACTGAAGCGCTTAGAGGAAGATATTAGCAGCTATGACAGTGCTTACAACAAGTATCTCAAGGGTGGGTCGCAGGCTCAAAAGGATCGACTCGAGTCAGAGCTCAGAAAGGAGTTCAAAAAGCTTTGCCGATGCCGTGATAGTATCAAGAGCCTCTCCGCTACTCCTGAGGGAAAAGACCCCAAAGTTTTGGATTTGTTTCAGCGGAGTTTGGAGAAGATTGACTCATTCAAAGCGTGTGAACTGGAGATGAGAGCGAAAGGTCCAGCTAAGGATGGGCTTTCTACGAGCGCTCTGAGCGAGACACAGCAAGCGCAAGTGGAAATGTGGCTCCGATCGGCGGTAGAAACCCTGCGTAAACAGGTAGAAAGTAACGAATACGACACAGAGAAGAATGGCCGTAGTAATCATGGGCGCAACAGAAACCAAACAGCCGCGGCAGCTGCTTCCCGCCTTCAGAAACGTAGGTTTCACCTAGCTAACCTCGAGCTACTACTGAAAAGTATGTCAAGTGGTGATGTAGACCCTGAAGGAATTCGTGACATTCGGGACCGAGTAGAGGCGGTAATGCGCAATGACTACTCGGGCGAGGAGGAGGACAATGGCGATGACGAAAACATCTACGCGGTTTTTGGTTTGGATGAACAGTTAAGCTTCGAGAGACGGCGGGGTGTTGCTGCCTCTGGAGACGATGACGACGTTGTCACTTCCCACCACCACGACCCACACAACAGAATGAGCCCCACGAACCTTTCATGGGCTAAGTCTAACGCCCCGGCTGGCAATTCCAAAACAAATGCTTCCGCTGCGGCGGATGATAAGAGGGCTGCTGGTGCCACATCTTCCAACAAGGCGGATGCATCAAAAAAGATTGGTTTCGGTAGTTCTAGTCCGGTGAGAGGTAATCCTCCCCTCTCATCGATGCAGGCAGGCAGTCCTGGTGGTAGGGACACACTTCATGAAGACTGGGAGGAAAACGCAGTTTTGGAAGATGATGACATGGATAGAATGAATGATGACACCTTCGGCGATGATGCAATGACGATTGTTGGCCCTGGTTCGTTAGCAGACATGGCAAAGGCAACCAGCGGCGTATCACGTTTAGGTGACTGGGAAAAAGGTCGTCCTGCGAGCCTTGTCTCGCCTCCTTCCACGGCAGTTAAAAAGGTGGGCTCTGAACAACAGGCGTCTACTGCCGGTTCCTCGCCTGCCGCCCAACGCAATAAGTCACCCAGCAGAGTCTCCTCACCCTCGGCAACAGGAGCAGCGGGATCGGCTGCTGTGACAGCTGCTGCTGCTGCTGCACCGCAGAAATCATCAGAGCAGAGGCAAACGAGTGGTGGTGCGGCTGTTCAGGGGCTCTCGCTTCATCCCCCTGCCGCCGCCGCTCCTGTAATGGATAGGAACACAATGTTACAACTTGTTGACATGTCGTTAGCAAATCTACCGCACACACAGGACGTTGATCGGCAGCGGCCGTTTGAGCCGTCCAATCCGACGAAATGTCCACCATATTACCCACAGCAGGTTCTTCCTTCTTTAGCCTCTCCGGAGATATACCGGTCGTTTGAGCTTGAAACTCTCTTTTTCATTTTCTACTACCACCAGAACACATACCAGCAGTACTGTGCGGCAGGTCAAATCAAGGAGCGCTCCTTCCGTTACCACACGCAGCTCAACACCTGGTTCAAGCGTAATGGACAGCCAAAAGAGTCACTTGAAGGCGGTGAACGCGGCTCTTTCCAGTATTTCAATTACGAGGAAACATGGAGACTGGAGGAGAAGGATGACTTCACGTTTGACTACAAGTATCTTGAGAATGAACTGCGGTGAACATCCATTTGACAGTAATGCAAAGAATCGGAGCATAAGAGAAGAAAAAAATGGAGGATATCGCTGCAGTGCGTAACGTGCACGCCTGCACACACACGTAATATATATATATATATATATACCATTTCCCATCTTCTACCTCTCTCTCCCTGTGAGTCTTTTTTATTTTCATTTTATTTTGTAGTGTTTCCCTGCTTTTGTCGTCATCATAAGTAATTACGAAACTTTTGTTGGATTAAGCGAAACCGGTTAATGCTAGGGAGGGTATGTGTACGGGGATCGTAATTTGAGCAAGGCATGACGCAAGTTAAAGAGAGTGATATGCACGTATTTATGTATGTTGTAGGCTTTTCTCTTCCTTATCTTGAGTGATGCCATCCCCTCTTTATTTGTTCCAGAGCCGGAAGAGGAAGGAGCAGCAACGAAAGAAAAACAACAATACAAGAAGAGGAGGTGGAATATAAAACCGATAAGTAAATGAAAGAAAAAATAAAACCAATAAGTGCAATGAATGGGTAGCGTCATTTATATTCAACCGAGAGGGATAAGTGTCGCCTGCTGCTTTGAGTGTGTGTATTTTTGTGTGTTGCGTTAAAAGGTGGTCTTATCAACAGAAGGATAACGCAGGAATTGGGTAGTGACCGGGTCAGCGGAGAAAAAAGACTCACGGTGAGCTGTGGTTACAGCTACGCTTCGCCATGGGATTAATTTTCCTTTCTTCTTTACTGTTGTCAGTCAGCGTGCACCGCTTTTTTTTTTTTAAATTCTTCCTTTTCTTTTTTCGCTTTTCTAAAATTCAAAATTTGACTCTTCTTCAATACAGCAGCGGAATGTATGTTTTTTTCTTTTACCAACGTGATGTTGCGCTGACATTGAGAAATTGCGAGTACCTCCCGCCTAACCTTCCTGTTTATCCATTCTTTTATCTTCTCCACTTGTTTTCCCTCATTTCCCTCGACTCGCATACTCACCACCACTACTTGTTGTTTATTTATTTAAATATGTATGCTGCGCTTAAGGCCTTTTGTTTGCTTGTCATCAGTATTTTCACCTATTTGATTTCTTTACGTCCCTGTGAAAAAAACGGAGCATAGCGTAGGTTAGGGTCTTTTGTTAGGGTTAGGGCAAAACAGTACCATATTAGCAGAGAAAATAAAGTGTTTCTTAGCGCTTTACAGCCAACAGGAAGTCATACAGCCTCGCGCGCATTTGCCTTCTTGTTTTACATTTGCGCGCGTGCAGGGGATACATTTGTACAAAAATAGTGCACAAGGCAGCTCGGTGGTATAGCGGTTTGCGAGGAGGGGGGACGTGATTTTTCTACGCCACATTGTGGAGGGGTATCAACATCTTATTGTTGGGCTTGCGTGGTCTCATATAATTCTGAACGTGATTGGTAAAACCCCTTGCGGCCCTTCTGTATTTTTGAAGGGGGTTTTGTTCCCTGGTACAAGGAGCGCAATAGGGGCGATAACACGAGCGAAGGCCACAGGGAATAGGGTCGAAAACGAAGTTTAGGGAAAAGAGGAGTATAAGGAAAGGGAAAAAGTCAGTTAACAGGTCAGATCACGCATTCCGTACGGTCATTCACACTGTTGCGGTGTACTGGAGGAAACTAAGGTAACGTGAGCCACCAATACCGTTATCTTTGCGCCCTCAGTGTTTTTTTCTTTCTTCTACCTGCTGTGTAGTGAGTGGCTGTACGTGCCAGTTTCACCTGTTTGATAATTTGTCGCGCCAAACAAAAGCTTACAAGGAGGAAGTACGCGTATACCCACACGAACGGAGAGATAGAAGAGGAGAGGGAAACACAGTTTGGAGGCGTTTTACTAGTAAAGTTGAGCACGTCAGGTGGGCGAGAATATACTGACGAAGAAGATAAATTACAAAAAAAAAGTATAAATATATACGTAGCACCTGACAGGTACTACTACCACAACGATTATTGCACTTTAACAGGTATAGCGGAGTAATATCAACAATTAACTAGCCATAGACACTGTGTACTATGTCCGTTACTGAGAGCAGTAGTAGGCGATCTGTAGGCCCAAATAACACATGGATGAACGGCAGCCACACCGAAGTAAATACTACGTGGGAGTCCTCCATGTGCGCCGGATCACCAAAGAATGGCGAACAGCCCGCTCAGACACCGCTTCGCAACGGGTCCGTTTCGACGTCATCCGTGACGGCTGTAACCACGCAGCAGACGCGATCTCCAATGGTAACGGTTCACCAGCCGTACCGCGGTATTCCTCTTTCAGTGTTTGGCGTCGAATCGGAACTGGAGAAGTACGCGGGTGCTAACATGGAGAATGCTGTTCCGGTGAAGTTTGTGTATAAGTCAGCCGCCACTCGCATGCCAGGTTCGATGGTTCGGGGAAATATGGCACCGTCCCAGCGTCCTTCGCAGCGGTCTCCGATTGCTGTTATTGATGGTGGCGATGGCGGGCACGGAGGCGAGTTTTCCAGTGGCGACACTGGAGCTTCCGCCACTCCATTGGAAAGGACAGGTGGCTGCGGATCCACCATGAATGGTTCTGGACCTAATGTATCAACGCGTGCTCTGACTAACAACAACGGGAATAAACGCGCAGTAGCCATCGTCCACTTGGGTGGCGACGAGGAAGGTACGGCGGGAGGAACTTTTACCGGGTCAGAGACAGGCTACTGTCCCATTGCCCATCGTATGGTGGAGGCCGAGGAGAAACACCTAAGCTACGGGGCAGTGGAGCTTCGGCCCTCTGAACTAAACCGCGGCAACACGGCAGAGCGGCAGCGTCGCCTGCAGCAGCGTCGGAGGCAAGTGCAGTACGGGAAGGAAACCGTGGGGTACACCAAATATATAAGCGTTGTGCCCAACCGCTGGGAACGTGAATTTCAGAACCCTATGCATCCAATAACCCCACGCCCTGAATTTGACTGCAGCAAACGAACATTTGACAGATATCTCAACGTCTGGCGGCGTCAGCTACATCTGTGGGATGAGTATGATCCGCACAACGTGGCGCCGCAGTACACAAGAATTGGGATCCCAACACTGGGACGCCTTGGTCTCGAGCGTGTGCAAAGCGTTCCAGATGAACAGCAGTGTGGCTTGTTGTCTTTCACACCAACGACTGCACAAGGCATCACAGGTGGTACAGCATGTACACCGATTGTCCCGCGTCACGTAAGAAGGGAAATGTCGCTCTCGATGCCATCGGCACTGCACCAACGCTCTGTTCCATACCCGATGAGTGGATTTTCAACTCTCAGTGGCCCCCACAACAGCAATGCGGGGGCTCCGAACGTGCGCTCGTCGAGCGTTTGTGGTGGTGGAAGTTGTTCCATCACGAACACACCGCATACACCTTATTATGGAAGTACTCGGTCAAATAGCAGCTACCCACTCCCGTTCCTATCCGTGCTGGCGCAGCCGACAATTTACTCACCGCACTGGCCCGATTCCTCCCGCCAGAGCTCACCGAATCCGCATGGGACTCAGCGGAGTTATGGCTATTCGTACAACTCGGGCGGCGCGTGTAGTAGTGTCCCTGCTGGCTGTGGGATGTACATGGAAGGTGGTAATCACTACCCTAACAGCAGCTACTCGTGCCGCAACCACAATTCGCCATATGGAGGATACCGCGGCACTCCGCACTCATCCCCCAACGTCTATCATTACCCATATTACAACAATGGAGGTAGCATGAACATGGCGCCACCGTCGCCCATGTGTGTGGGCCACGAAGCATGGAGCAATTCACAACGACAATAGCACTCCAAGCAATGCGTTCGCCGAGGATGTGAAGGAATTTTTGCCACGTGGCGGCAGGAGCTCTTGGAAGTAAAACGGGGAATTATGTGGTGTATATATTTTGTTTATTAAGATGTGTCGCATGGGCATGCGCTTTTCTTGTTTACAGGGCCCTCCGCGGCTCCCGATCCCGTCACCCGCCCTCCGTGGAGGCGAGGAGATTCCTGTAGGGGCAGAAGGTGCTTGGATGTGCACGAATGGTTATCTGCTTAGCAGCCCTACGGGTAAACGCCTTCAAATCCAATATTGAACAATTCAGAGTATTTAATTTTGTTCTCCTTATTTCGTTTTTTTGTTTTTGAGTGGCTAAAGCTGCTTATTTTCTCTAATCCCTTTTTTTTCCTTTTAGCGGTTTGTGTCCCTCCAATTTTAGACACGAAACCCCGTTGATTTGTTCTCTGCATATGTATGCTTAGTGACCGGAGGGGCGAGGTACTGTGAGGCTGATGAAGAGCAAGTATATGTCTATGGGTTTATATTCAAATAAACAAGAAGAGAAAAAAATATATTCAAGAAACAAAATATAAAAAGGGAAGAAGGGAGGGTATGAGGTCTGGGAAGGGAATTATCGTGACCTGTTGTGGGGAAACGGAGATTGACAATAATACGACGGTATAATGGACAAATAAGATGGAAGAAAAATGATGTGAAAGTTTTGGGCAATGCGCATGTTACTTGTTATTTCGGCATGCATTCTTTGTGTTTTTTTCTTTTTGAAGTGGTATGCTTTTCGAGGTTTGGAGGTTTATTGCTATCATATATCTGATTTTCGTGTTATGCTTTCCCCCGTAGTCTTCCTTGATATGAATGTTTCCAACTATGAAAGGAAAAAAAAGCGATGTGTCGTGGATCTATTCTCTCTTTTTTTCGTTCATTTGTTTTTCCTTTTTGTAAGCTGTTTGTCGCCACTTTCTTTTGTTTTTGTTTTTTCATTATTTGCTTGGGGTTTACCTTTCTGTGTGAACGCGGCTGTGTTGAAGAATCTGGATGGTCTTATGGGTCGTGGTGAGAAGCGGAGCGTGTGGAGGGGGGAAAGTGTGTGGTGACATCTTAAGCGATGCGTGTTGCAGGGATGTTAATGTGAGGGGAGTAATAATAAGTGAATGAAAGGGTAGGAGGAGAAGGAGAAGAAGTGGCCGAGGAATCATGCAAAGAAGAGTAACGTAAATCTAAGCAACAATGAGTGATGTAAAGGTGAACTGGGACGGTGGCGCAGCCGTCGCAGTGCTTGGTGCCGCGTATGTTCCGTGGGAAACTGGGTGAAGTGGAGGGTGAGCGTATGCTCTGGGTCTGCGCGCATGTCAAGAGTGTAGGGGGGGAAGTGACGCAGGGGGTCAAGAGTCACTGCACATCGTTCAAATCCTTTTCACGGTAGGCTACTCACAACTTCATCGACCTGGTAAATTGCCGGCACCCACACAATGAAGGCCGTCATTTATTTGTTTATTTATTATTTTTTTCGATCTGGTGATTGGGATGGATTTGGACTGTGGGGTCATGAGTAGTGTTGTTGTACCTAATAGTCAAGAGGGAGTGAACTCGTATATTTATACGCATGTATACATTCGCATGATTGTATGTAGATGCTTGGTTTTGTGATTATGTGGTCTTTTTACCTATTGTTTATTCGCTTTCTTTCTCTGTTACTGTACCACGATTTATTTTACC
Organism: Trypanosoma congolense; assembly: GCA_002287245.1. Classification (NCBI taxonomy): domain Eukaryota; phylum Euglenozoa; class Kinetoplastea; order Trypanosomatida; family Trypanosomatidae; genus Trypanosoma; species Trypanosoma congolense. The sequence goes on along the minus strand of NHOR01000125.1, from coordinate 336,121 downwards.
CTTCATTATTTAAGCAAGTTGTTCCTCTCGTATTCCATCTGTATCCCTATTATTATTATTATTATTATTATTTTTTTTCCTGTTTGTGTGACTGTGTGCGTCCTGTGCATTGGAGGAGAGTGGCGATTGAAATTAAGTGTGGGTGGCCATGCAGCGAAGGTATCCCGACGATTTTTACTCCTAGCCTCTTCTCCAACTCTTGCAAGCTGTTCCCCTGCCTACCTCTGTTTTCTTTGCTCCCCTCCCCTCTTCCAGTGTGCTCACGAGTATTCATTCTTTCATATTTCCTCCTTTCTCACGGTTCCTCCGCATGATGGATGTTGGAGGGGATGGGAAATACGAAGTGGAAAGGAATAATGACGTGGACGAAGATGAGATAGGAGTATGGAAGGAAGAGTGCAATAGCGAAACCCACCTTTTATTATTATTATTGTTATTAATTTGTTGTGTCGCACTGCTGTCAATTTTTTCCTTTTCGCTGCGTCGCCAGCTGACTTTTCCGTTATCTTCCCATGGTGATAGATGGCAAATCAGGGGTTTTCACTGCTTTCTCTCTTTCGAATTAGCCCCGACCCCTTATTTGCCTCCCTCCTTTTGTAGGGTGTGCGTGGGATGCCTTTTTTGTTTCATTTTATCCACGGCCACGCCTATGGTCATTACCACAGGGATGATTGAAGCCGCTGTCACCCTTAACTGTTACGGTGAGCGCATGCTAACCCTAAGGCCAATGAGTTGGGAAGGAAATATTTACTGAAGAGCTAAATAATTGAAAGGGTCCAAGGTGTGTGTGTGCTTGTAGGGTTAGGGGGAGGAATGAATGAGCCAGTGGGTAAAACTTGACGCGGTGGGTTTGAGGCTTTTTGACCGGAACAGAGGCCACCGCCTGCGGTTTCATCCGTCAACGTGGCGGTGAGTGGGGTAATATGTGCGGACTGGAGGGTAGTTATCTATTTTTCTCTTTATCAATTTCTTACCTTCCGTATTGTGTGATGCGTTGCCACTCGGGTGGATTTCTTGGGGCGTTGGTCATTTATTTTTTATTTTTATTTTAAAAAGCTAATAAAAGTCGTGTGTGAGTGCTTGTGTAAGCAGGCTGATGTCACCCCGGGGCGGATCCTGGGGTCACTTGTTTCAGTGGGGTCGCGCGTGAATCATTGAAAGCAGTTAAAGTGCCCTTTGAAGATCAGGTTATATTTGGATGCCACACAAACCTGGTGTTTGGGATGGAAGGGCACAGTGGTTGGGGATGAACTAAATGGCCACAACAGGCGTCGTTCGCGGTTGGAAAAAAAGGCGCCTCAAAAGATCCTTGTTTGTTTTTACTTTTGTTTTACTTTATCGTGGAAGGACTGATTGTGTCTGGGCAGGTGATACCCATGTGTGTTTTTGCGTGCAAAGGGTATGAGACGGTGAGTGTTGATTGCAGATTGTTGTGGAGCTATATACATACATATATATGTGTATATGTATGTATATTGTTTTTCTTTTTTCGTTCTGCTTCGGAGAGCTTGGAATTAGGGAGATGAAGAACTCAGCCCTACTGCATTATTATAGTTTTTGTTATTATTATTATTATTATTTTGCTCCTTCGTTCTTCACAGTTATTCCCCTCCGTTGTTTTTCTCCGCCGGTAAGATGTGGAGGAAGGTGGGCAACTGGAAAGAAAAACCTTTTTGTTTTGTATTATTGTATGATATTCCTGTCGGGACTGAAGGCTGACTGTCTCCACCTTCGCTTCTCTTTGTTACCCCTCTTGTCTGTGATTGTGTCTTCTTAACTGCACTGCATTTGACTTGGAGGGAAAATGTTTTCGTTACTTTTCCGTGTACCCTTCTCGTTTTACTCCCAATGCTTGTGCTTTTCTGCATGGTTGAGATATTATATGTATTTACTTGTGTACTTTTCTTTTCCATTTTAAGGTTTATTTCGTTGCTGTTGCTGTATACACACATTTCTTTTTTGTGTGTTCATCCTCACAAAAACGATACTGGGATGAAGCAAAAACAGTTAAAAAGAGAAAGAGAGAGAGCGGAGGAATATGGGGGATAATGCCTTAATTATTTTTGTAGCAATTGTGGAACAATGGGAGCAGTTCATCCCTCCAGCGTATTTCTTTGCTGCTTTGCGCAGACAGGGGTGGTCTTACCGAAGTGTGTGTGTGTGCGCTGCTGTGGCGGCATCCTAATTCGTGGTGAGTGCCTTTTTCTGTAGCGTTCCACCGCTTCTCACGTTGATATATTCTTATGTGTGGCTATTCTAATCTTTTCCCTTCCCTTCCCTTTTTTACTTTCGTTTTTTTCTTCTTCTTCCTTTTTCCACCCTTGTATCTGTTTCTTCTGTGTACCTTTCCACTATTTGTTGTTGTTGCTCTCCCACTTCTGCAATGCCACCCGTTGCTGCGCTAAATTCGTCTTATTTCAATCCTGGTTGAGGCTATCACGTGGAAATGCTCGTCTCCCAACTCTGTTTGTGTGTTTGTGTGTGTGTGGGAGTACGGGTAATACGCTCACTGACATGAACGGATGAAGCTGAATTCCAAGGCTCATTCTGTTGGTTTCATTTCCTCTTCCACGTTTTCTTTTCTCTCATTTCCTCTTCTCGTCAAAACGCCAATATTTGACTACTCAATCCACAGAGTCGCTCGGTTTTAACGTAGGGCATAAAGGACATATAGCTGTGTAAATAACACCAATAACATCGTCAAGGAAAGAATATATATATACATTTATATATTCTCTCGTTTTTTTCACTCTTGGGTGAGATATAAGGGAAGAAGAAGAAAAGGAAAACATTAACTGGAGGGAGCGTTACCACATATTGGTAAAGGAAAAAAAGAGAGCAAGGGGAGTAGGTTCACCTGCGGAAAAGGAGAGCGACGCCTGAGGAGTTTGATATCCAGGTGTCCAACCTCTGAAAGAACGTCCAAATAGACTCTGAAAAAAGTTGCGCTTTGTTGTGGACGGTGAGTGCTTTCTTTTTCTTCTCGGCTGCTAACCAACGAGAAAACAGTCCAAGGAGGATATTTGCTCAGTGGAAAGGGATCGCTTTTTCTTTTTTTGTGAACTGATGTCGAAGTCACTGCCGCCTCTGGAGACCTCGTCCCGCAGCCGGGATGGTGGGCGAGCTTTGAACTGTGTGACCCCCGGGCCCGGCATAGGCAATGCTCTTTGTGTCCTCTCACCCGGGTCTACGATAAACAGTCACCTTAACACGTATTCCCCGCAGAAGTTCTTAGACGTGGAATTCACGCTTGGACCGCTGCAAGACCAAGGACTTCCCCCCTATAACGACTTAGAGGACCCATATCTTGCACCGTACTGGGCGCGGAGGGAAATATTGATCCGAGAGACCGCCGAACGCCGTGAGGAGTTGAAGAGGCGGAGGCGTTTGGAGCGTCAGAAACGCGAAGTGGCGCGGCGCCGGTTTGTGGAGCGGCGTCAGAGGGAGTTGGAGGAACTCGCTTGTAGAAGGGGTGTTCTTACTCAAAGGCGTGCTGAGGCTGAGGAAGAGGAGGTCACAAATATGCAGGAAGCCGATAGAAATAAGAGGCGTATGAGGAAGAAGCGACCTCGCCATCTTTCGACTAGGCCGGAAGAATCCACGGATGCAGTGGCACAGCATTACCCAAGACCGCCGCCTCGCGCGGAATCGGCGAACAACAGAGGTAGGCGTCCAGTTCCTGCGTACCAGGGGAAGCCTAAGACTGATTCGCCCCCCAAGAGCATCATTTTAAAGACAATTAGGGAGACGCTCAGTTCTGACTTTACACGATCCCCGTCGCCGAAGAACAATAGGAAATCGAGTGCGTCGGCAAGTATCCCAGCGAGGGGATCAGAAGCACCCAGCAAGGGGAAGAGTATGGTGTCTTCAAGTAAAACTGCAGTGCCACCGTCGGCGGCCGAGGAGAAGTCTACAACGGGGCTACCTGTGTCCAGTGAAATGGAGACGAGGGACAGTCGTACAGTGTCAGTTGACAAACCCCCGTCACATCGCGGGTCAAGCACCGACACGAGCCCCAGGGGAACCGAAGGTGGTGTTCTTATATCTACTGAGCAACCTTCCTCCGATCCAGAAGCGACCCAGGAAGATAGGAGAGGATCGTCGCAACAGGTGGATGAGAAAGACGACGCCACAGAGGACACTACTGTGGACAGGAAGGCTGAAGAATCCGAGAAATCGGCAACGGAGGACAAGAAGGAATCGTATGATGACGAATTTGAGGCGACCGAAACATCATCCAAGAAGGACCTTACCACGGAGGACAAGGCTGAGGAGTCGGAGAAGGACTTTACCACGGAGGAGAAGAAGGCAGAGGAATATGACGAGTCCCGCCCATCGTCCAAGAAATCTGAGAAGTCGGCAACGGAGGACAAGAAGGAGTCGTATGATGACGAGTTTGAGGCAACGGACACATCATCCAAGAAGGACCCTGTCACTGAAGACAAGAAGGCTGAGGAGTCCGAGAAGTCAGCAGTGGAGGACAAGAAGGAATCGTATGATGACGAATTTGAGGCGACGGACACATCGTCCAAGAAGGACCCTGTCACTGAAGACAAGAAGGCTGAGGAGTCCGACGAGTCCCGCCCATCGTCCAAGAAATCTGAGAAATCGGCAACAGAGGACAAGAAGGAGTCGTATGATGACGAGTTTGAGGCGACGGACACATCGTCCAAGAAGGACCTTACCACGGAGGAGAAGAAGGCGGAGGAATCTGACGAGTCCCGACCATCGTCCAAGAAATCTGAGAAATCGGCAACAGAGGACAAGAAGGATCGTATGATGACGAATTTGAGGCGACGGACACATCGTCCAAGAAGGGCCCTGTCACTGAAGACAAGAAGGCTGAGGAGTCCGAGAAGGATCTTGTCACTGAAGACAAGAAGGCTGAGGAGTCCGAGAAGTCAGCAGTGGAGGACAAGAAGGAATCGTATGATGACGAATTTGAGGCGACGGACACATCGTCCAAGAAGGACCCTGTCACTGAAGACAAGAAGGCGGAGGAATCTGACGAGTCCCGACCATCGTCCAAGAAATCTGAGAAATCCGAGAAGTATGAGTACGGTGATGAATTAGGCGAGTCTCTGACGTCAGAAGGGCAAAACAATAAGAAAAAGGACAAACAAAGTGAGGACGTGGACATATCTCTTGCTGAAGAGTTAGGTTCCTTGAAGAGCGGTGGCGGCGGGGGTAGCGTGAAGGATGAAGCCATACTTTCGTCGAAAAACTCGACCAGCAGGGAGATATCGATGTCAAGTCCTCAGGCAGCTAAAGAGTCGAGGTCTTCCTCCTCTTCGTCGTCCTCTTCGTCGTCCTCTTCCTCATCTTCTCCTTAGTCTGGGGATAGCTATCTCGTCGTCGATGGTACTTTCCACTTACCTGTGGCGGAGGGAGGTTGAGTTGAGGAAGAGGTGCAAAATTGAGAAGCATATATTGTGTGCAGAATATATATGTTCGCTTGTTTCCTGGAACATAGAGAGCGGAGGCTATACCTTTGAGTCTGAATGCATTGCTGTTGGTTGGCATTGACGTGTAACAATGTATCTGTGTCTGAGGATTAACGAACAGTTGTACGCAGACGCTGCGACGACGGTACATGAAGCCATTTAGGAACGTTGTCTCAAAACGGATGATGAGTTGAAGGGAAAGGGTTCACCAATGGTACACCATGGCGGGGGTATCACTTACCATCGCACATCTCCGCATTTGTATTGGCTTATGGGCTTGACTTCTATTCGGTATCGAAATCATGGTGCCTGCAATTGTTGGTTCTTCTGGGACTATTCTGTTGTTTCTATTCCCTGGAGGGGGGTTTCTCTGTTGCCTTGTTGTTGTTGTTACTTGTGAAATCGTTTACTGTTTTTTTTTTTTTTAAGGAAGGATGTGCTTTGTTTGCAGTTTGGTATTTTTTCTTATGCACAAAAACAAGAATGTATATCGCTGTCGACCATGCGTGAGCCTTTGCTTGGTTGAGTGGAGGAAGTGTGGGGAAGCGATGAGCAGTAGCGCTGCTCTATTTCTTTTTTGATGTAAATATAAGGAGCCGTGGCTATGACATGAAAAGGTTAGAGGTGTACGTGTGTGTTGCGCTTGATGTTGGAGGAAAAGTAAGAATAGATAGATAGAGCTTTGTGAAATGGAAGGAGGGGTGAAGGGTGGAGCTAAAAGAAAAAAAAATGTAGTGAAGTAAAAGTGAAAAGGAAAAGAAAAAAAATAAGTTTTAAGGAAATACAGATTGGGGTAAAAGAACAAGGAGGGGAGAGATTTGTAGCAGAGGGGTGCGAGGGTTACTGGGAGAATACTCAGTGGGACAGCGGCTCTTATTCCTCGCTGTTTTGCTCTTTTTTTTTAAAAAAAAAGAAAATCAATTGAATGTATTATTTTTTCTGTCCTTTAGAGCTGTTTTTCTTTAATTTGACGAGAAGAAAGGTCTTGTTACGCTTTGTTTTTCGGCGCATACCCCTTCTTTTCCCATTCCGCTTGTCCCGATCGGTTCAAAAGGAGATGTGTGCATAAACATTGAGAGGAGACTGTATCATTTTTTTCTCTTCTAAAAAAAAAACACTGCCACTTTCACCTCTCTACCAATTGAGGGCACGTATGAGGTTCTTCATGGTCCCACCACGCGATGAATATCCACAGCGGTTTTTTTTCCTTTCCTCGCTTTGTTGTGATTGGGTCTCACTACTTTCTCTTTCCGCGTAGTTTTCCAGGAGGGGATGGAGGTAACTCACTGCCCTTATTTTAGTTAATGACTACTAAGGTGATGCAATGACGTTGTTTTGCTTCTATCTTCTACCGTACAAGTTGGTGGGAGAGGGACAGAATTGAAGAAATCCTCATACCGAACCGGAAGAAAGTGTGCAGTTGTACCTGTCGTTGGAGGAGTTGTTTTGAAGCAGCCGCACTGGTTTTCACTAATGTATTTATTATAGTTTCCTGAACTTCAAGTCGTGCGGGTGTATGTGTGCTTGTCTGTCTCTGTGTGTGGACTTGTGTCCACGTTTTTCTTTCGGTTCGGTGGATTTGCCTGATGCCTGTCCTCACTGCATTGTTTTCCTGCGTCTGTCGTCTGAAAATCTGCATTTAGTTGTACTTGTCCCTTACGTTATCGGCCGCTGTCGTTTGGATTACAGAGGTCGCGAGGAACGGTCCAGGGAGACTATAGGAAAGGCATTACAATAACGACACACAATTAGTAAAAAGCGACTCACAATCGTCAGAAAGAAGTGTGACGGGGAAGCGGCCACGCAGCAACCCCGGGAGCTCACGTATCGCTTCACGGTGCCATCAGTTTGAAACAGGGAGGTGCCATAGTTTCTTGCATATATCCCCTTTGGCGCCGCGCAGAAACGTTGGGTGCGCAATTTACAGCTGTTTTTTTTTATTATTATTATAAAAATTAAAATAAAAAGCTTATTTTTTGTCGGTGCTGGTCCATCGTATTGATTACATATAAAAAAGTGTTATCGTCAGTTGTATCTTTGCCATCGCCGTCACTACAGTGCTTGGCTGCACAAGTTGGCAGTTACTGCCGTAATTGATGTCAGAGTCACGTAGTGATGTACCCAGCGCCGGTGTCTCGGGTGGGCGGCGGGAAGTGCTTTCAGATATTAAACGCCGGCGGGAAAAATTGGAGCTGTACCAGTCATCGTCGCACAAAATGAAATCTCTTATGATGAACAGCGCGGGAATCCATAGTGGTTTGGGAAATAATGAGCTGCCTTCAAACCCGATTTGGATGAAGTTTCCAACGAGGTGTGTGAAGTCCGTTGGTTCAGTCGACGAAATGAAGGAGAAATTGAAGTACTTTTCCCATAGCGATGATGTGATGGTTGTGCGCTACCACCAGGAGAACTGCACGGCATGTAATGCTCTCGACAAGGCCTTTGAATTTCTGTGCCACCAGAGTGCAGACCGCTTGCCAAACCTCAAGTTCTATGAGATCAGCAAAAGCAGCACACCTGAGCTAACGAAGAATCTCGTTCGCTACCCGCAAGTGAAAGGCTACAGCGGTGGGCATTGGACTGATCTAGAATTCAAGCCTCCCACTGAATTCCGCGAAGAACTTTACGCGGGAGTGGAGCGTGAAGTTGTGCGGCGAAAGCGGGAAGGGCGGCCAGTTACAGCCCTGGAGGCAGAGGAAATGTATTTTTCTGCCGCTGGCCCCGCAATGACACAGGTACTAGAAGAGTCCATCACCAAATTCTATTGCAAAGCGCAGGCACGACTGCACAACTACTGGAAACAGGTGTCCGTTCGTCGCGCTTGGTTTTTCCGTCGGTTCATCGAGCCTAAGATTGATGAACAGATTCGGGAGGAGTGGCGTTTGAAGTCAATATTTGGAGAGAAGCTTCTGTATGGCCCCGAGCCGCGGGTGGAGGAGTTTTGAGGAATGTTTTTTCGCGGGTTATTTCTTTTTTTTTTTTGCGGTGACCTTTAGCTATTAGTCAGACAGGTGCATGAAATACCCTCTGGAGGCGTGGGTTCGCTATTTAAAAGCCGTCACTGGGATATTTATTTTTCCTCAATAACCGCGTCTTCGTTGTGCCAAAATTGTTTCCCTTTCACAATGCTTCAGTTCTCGTAAAATTCTGTATCACATTGATAGTGCCTGGTGGTATTGTGCATGGCTTTGTAGCGTGGGGGTGCGACTGGGGGTTATGCAGCCATTCGAAACTGTTCTTCAGGAGGTGGAGAGGGCGAAAAGTGGATTCACTGCATCCTCCATTGTATATGCTGCCGATGCAACGCTGAAATCATGCGTCAACGGAGTGGGAGATCACTCAGTCACGATTTGTAGCCCAGTACTACAAACAAATGGCTCGTGTACAGTCGCTGTGGTCCTTGAAGCGCAATTTGGAGCCGCTGGGACAGTTAGTGACCCACCATCACACGTAACAATTGTTGCCGAATGGGTGGCTACCTTTTTACCTTCGTATCCAACGACGCCGTGCTTGTGGCACTATGTGAAGGATGCTTACCTTCGAAATGTTCAGCGTGAGGACGGGGTCGAGCCAACCTCGCGGTGTGGGTTGCGCCCATTTGTGGTTGAGGAGGTTGTATCGAAATTGTCTGCAATGCGGCTGACGCACAACGCTGAGTATAACGATATTACTTCAAGGGATGCTACGGCTCTTGATAGAGCACATTACAGCGTACCAAGAGCAGGTGTGCCAAGGGGAGGAGATTCCATGAGTTCTCCAAGGAACATTTATCCGGATATGTTTGCGCGCCGCGACTGTGATCGGGTGACGGAGTCCTCGTTTTCCTCTGGACTAAATTTCCTGTGTAGTTGGTGGGAGGCGCTTGAGTTGGATTGCGATTCTCTCGCTTTTGGGCGGGACCGGGCCTTTTTTGGAAGCACGAATACACTTGATGATGATAACAGTAGGTGGTTGCCACAAGATGGTTGTGCGCTGCGTTTCGAAGATTTCGTGGGCGGTGGCGCTGTTCAATGCCCAAGACGTGAGTTCGCTGCCGTTTTTATGCCCAGCGGTGGTGTAGTGGCCTGGGGATGTTGGCAACGTCCTGAGGGCAGGAGGGAAAGCGTGCAGACCACCTTCACCGCTCACCTCGGTGATGACAGCTGCACAGTCAATAAATGCACTGAAGACCAAATGACCGTTGTGAAGCCCTTAGAGACGGTACCGTCATCGCACACGCGATTGAGCCGCAGCGGTGCTGGTGTGGATGATGGGGACGGTGATGGTGGAGATCCGATGTCAATCGAAGGCGAAGTGTGGCGCAGCTCACGACTTCAGTGTCGCGGATATCCACTGCAGCTGCTGTTTTGCTCGAGTAAGTGGTTACTGGGCGCTCCAGCTGCGAGCAAGGAGAAGCCACTCGAGAAAAAAAGACCCCTTCCTTCCCTGTTGGTGCCGGAAAACGTACTACATACGAGGAAATACGGGTTTGATGATATTTGCCTGTGCGCGGAGGACCCAAGCGCAGCGCTCTGCAGGTGTTCTCGCATTGCTCGAGAAGGCAGGTCTCTCAAAAAGGTATCAAACATGTTTCGGATGCTACGTCATCTCATGAAAGGTTCGCTTTCTTCCTCAACACCAGCGCTGTGCGCTCAAAAGTTGCTCGTCCCAGCACTAGACCGTGTTGTGATGTCATTGCAGAACGAAAAGCGATACTTTTGGGCTGGCATTGCCGTTTGTTGTGTTGTGTTGCCATCTTTACTGAGTAATCGACTTGTGTTTCCAGACATTGTGAAGCAGTTGATCAACCCAATGGAATGTTATCGTTGTGTCGAAGTTGTGGTGTATGTGCTTTCAACTATGGGCCTGCCAGTCAAGTGCCATGAGGCGGTGCTAGCTAAGACGGCAATAGAAAAAGCGTATCACACATCGGCAGCAGTCCGGCGGTGGCCGTTATCGGATTACAGTTCATCGCATGGTACCCTTCACGCGAAGCCTTACGGTGGCTCTTTTCTCAATACTTCAAAAATGATGTGCCTAGCTGCCGGGTTGCCGGCAGCGTCAGAGTGCTCCGTCTGTGGTCTTGCGTCGTCACGCGAAGTGAAGAAGATTTCGAGTTCTGGTGGCGCGGGAAATGCCCCTGACCGTGGAGGCACCGGTAACGACGGTGAGGACATCGATGAGTCAGTTGTCCTAAGCAGAAGGGATGGGTGCTTAATTCTTAACTGCATTTATTGTGGCCACGGAGGACATCTAGCACACGTTATAGCATGGTGGAGCACTCACGGTGTGCTCCACTGCCCCAAGGGATGCAACTGTGCCTGCGTGTATTGACGTTTAATGTGATTGGAAGGTTGGAAAAGAAGAGAGACAAAAGCTGCTGATTTATGTGTGTGTGTATAAGTGGGCGCATACACGTGGCCGTAACGCCTATCCTGTTGTTACAGTTGTTTCTGTTCTTACTAGGCGGCCTTCAGTATCATTAGTACGGTTTAGCTTTCACACATGAAGCTAGCGAATGGGTGAAATGGTGTTTTAGTAAAAATAACACTCCGTGTCGGTGGCTTCATCTTGTTGAATGTGCATTTGTACCTAAGTTTCCTAAAATTCACTTGCGGGTACTTCTATTTACCTTCTGTTCTTTAGTCGTTCCACAGAACTAAGCCAAAAGGTGTTACAAACTTCTTTTTGTTGGAACCTGCGCTTGTGTGTTTTACAGTGTAGATACGTGGACATGTTCAAACTCAAACTCAACCGCAAACAACAGCTGCAGATTGCGGTGCCAGCCACTGTGATGTTTGCTCTCCTTACATTTGCTCTACTGGGTGTCAAAATTTTTGGCAGTACAAAACCAGAGGAAAGGCACTTAATGCACATGGACTTCAATCCTTTGCAGCGCTGTAACACCCCTCTTGATTCTGTTCTCGGCTATGCCTCCGAAATCCCCGCCATCAGTAATTGTCACCGGCATTGGACCTCAGAGTCTGACGCTTACGCTGCAATGGGGTATCCGGATGATGTGGTAAAAGGAAAACCTTATGGCTCTTCGCGGCAATACGTTTACACCGGGTCATGCTGGAGTGCAGATGAGTTTGTAAATCGCTATATCTTCCTTACACGTGCCATAATGGCGTACTTTGGCGGGGGAAAACATGAAGACTATTGGTCGAGTCTTACGTTTTTCGGATCCTCAGGCATGCATCGCAAGTACCAACGTATTGATCTCACGAACGGGATGACGGTGAAGACGCTCAAGGGACGTAAGAAGCACGCCCCGCGGGTAGGAGACATTGTGGTTTGGAAGAGAGACTTCCAGCAGTACTTTGAGCGTGGTCACGTAGCTGTTGTGGTTAAGGTGGAGGGTGATGCCGCCGCTGCCGGTGGGGAGACGAGGCTCGCTGAGCTTCGAAAAGAACAACAACATCCTCTGCTTGTGTACATTGCCGAGCAAAATTTCGACAACAAACACTGGATGGGGCGAAATTTCTCCCGTGTTCTCAAATTCTCATGGAAGAGTGGAAATCAAGCGGTGTTTGAGGATCCTGACGGCCCTCCAATTAAGGGGCACGCACGGGTGGGAAAACTTTTATACCACAATGAAGAGTTTTGATTCTATCTTTTCCCCCTTTGTAACTATCGGAAAGAAGGAGTAAGTAAGAAAAAAAAGTGACTGAGTTTGTCCGAGTATTGTGTACATATCTTTAGTGTCTTATATATATATATATGCGTACGTATGTATGTATTTATTTTTGTTTATATCCTCGTTATGTTATACCGTTGTTTATTTGCCCGCTACCCATTGGTTTATTTTTTTTGTTATCGGTGCCACACCGTACAACATGCTGCTGAGCACTACCCGTCCCTGTTTCCGGAAGCCAATTATTGTCTAGTGAAAGGATATGTGGCGTGTTGTAGCAGTAATAGTACGGTAATGACCGCCGCTGTATTGTTTATATATCTATCCATTGTTGTTGTTTTGTGTTGTGTTGTGATAATTTGTATGTTTATTCTTCTTATCGTCATTATTTTACATGCATTCATACACGTGCATGTGAAATATAACGCCATCGTATCTCCAACTTGATTCTTGTCGGGGCCCATGTATGATGTGTAGCGAAAACGCCTATACGGTCCCATCCTTTTCTCAATCTCAAACTTCTCCCCTCTTCGCAATGGGCTTTTCTCTTAAAGCCCATGATTCGATTGACACGAGCAACTTCGTTTTCACTCTGCGCCGTACTCGATACCATTTGTGTGTGTAAGATAGAGGAGGGGACTACGGTCGTGAGGCGTTGTCATCCGCAGGTATTGTGTGCTTGTGTGTAGCATTACTATCTTGATAAATTACTTTGATTTCTTTCGTTTTTGCTAGATGATTATAGGCATATTTGTTAATTATTATTGGTCGATGTATCACGTTTGTGCCCCGCCGCAACAGCATTACGACGTGACATCTCTTTTTGTATTCCCTTTCTATTTGCTCGCTTATTTTTTCTTTCTTTCCCTTTTTTTTCTTGGTGTTGATATTTGATAAACAGAACCGCACGGAAAAAAAGGAAATATACAACACGTGAATAAAACAGGATGTACGCTACAGCAATTCGGCGTACGGGGGTGAGATTACTCGCTTGCTGTGCCTTTCGTACTGTGAAAAATCACCCAGGAGTGCCAACTAACACGACGACACTGTGGCTCTGCGCCACTGTAAGCCCCGCAAGGCTGAGGTCGTCTAACGCAACCACCAGCCCCACAACGAAGAGCACTATCCTCCCGGCGGGAGCTAAAAACTGTGGTGGTGTCAATTCTCTTCCATTAGGGAACACGGCGGCGGCGGCGGTTTTGGTTCATACGAATGGCGGTGCTGTTGGTCACGGCGCAAAGGGCGCTGCGCTTCCGAGCATTACAAGCGCCATCGCTGGTGCTGCGACTGGTAAAGCGGCAGGAATGACGGCACCTCTTGTAACTCGCAAGAGGGCAGCCAAGAAAGTACCAGTGGAGACGCTGGTTTTGAGGCCGGCGAAGGGGAAGGCATCAAAATCTGCAGGAGCTTCTAACAATGCGCTCGTTCCGGCTGGGGGTCCGCAGAGTGTTGTCCCTGGTGCACTTGCCGCTGGCACATCCGCCGTTAAGGGGAACCCGAAGCTGAACAAGCGCAGTCTTGCGCATAAATCAAATGCGAAGAAAAAGCTGCGTGTTTGTGTCCTCAATAGCAGTTACGAGGGAACTAACTCTGTAACTGCCGAGATGGACAACTACCACTGCAGTCCAGCACACAGGGTTCGAAAAGATAAGGGACTCTATTCCTTTACGGAGGTTTCCCTAAAAAAGGATGACGCTTACCGCCAGGTACGGGAGTTGGTTACGTCTAATAACTACGATGTGTTTTTCAACTTGTGCGATGGCGGTAAGGACGAAAAGCGCGCTGGTATCGGCGTGCTCGAGGCACTTGAAGAACATAACGCAGCATTTACTGGGACAGATTCACGTAGCTTTGAACCTAGCAAAATTGATATGAAGTTGTTGGTTGGTGGCGCTGGTGTAAACACACCGAATTTTGTACTCCTCGATAGCTTAGAGGGTCTTGCGAAGAAATGTCGCCATTTGAGGTTTCCTGTTATTGTTAAGCATCTCTCCGGCTACGCATCTGTGGGCATCAACAAGGACAGTCGCTGTGACAGCCTCGACGAGTTGAAACTGAAAGTTAACATGTTTCTGAAGGAGTTCAACCACGCGCTTGTGGAGGAGTTTATCCGTGGTCGCGAAGGGACCGTTCTTGCGTGTGCGGACAGTGGGAGTCCGCACGGTGTGAAGGTGTTCAAGCCACTCATGTTTAACTTCCTGCAGAATGATGACGATTTTGCCTACTTTGAGAAAAAGTGGTCGATGGAGTGCAATGATGAGGCGTGCACTTTTCTCCCTCACAATGATCCTGCGTATGCACAGATAATGGATATGGCCAGAAACGCATTCCACCACATTATGAATGGCATCGGGTACGGCCGGGTTGACTTCCGGATTGACCCGAAGGGCGATGTTACTTTCTGGAGATCAACCCGAACTGTGGCATGTGGTACAGCGAGAAGGACGGTGGGGACTTTGCTGACCTAATGGTGCAGGGAGATAAGTCATGGGACCACGACCGCTTCGTGCGTAATGCAGTGTTACGTGCAGTGCGGGAGCAGACCGCACGGAAACCTTGGTACTTTATCAGCCACGATTCCAAAGGCAACTTTTCTACTCGAGCAAGTAAGACAGTGAGGGCTGGTAAAGCGCTCTTCAGTGATGCAGTTCACACTGTCCCAGTTGTTGCGCAAACGGTGTACAAGCTGGGAGAGGAGGATCCTACGGTCGGGTGTGTAATACTTCGTGGGGACCGTCTTCATCAGGCAGTTGCCATTCGACACTCCTGTGAACCGAACATGCACTTTATGCAGGGCCGCACACTAACGCTCGTAGCCAAGAGGAAGATCAATGACGGCGAGGAGCTAACAGTAGACTACGCCACCCTGTGTGACGAGCGCATGCCGGCCTTCGCGTGCAGTTGCGGGACGCGGAACTGCAGAAGCGTTATTTTCCCCTCCCCTCCTACTCCTCGTACGCTGGAGGGCAAAGGCGTGCGTCGGAGGCTGCGAGAGATGAAAGCGGCATGGTACAAGGAGAAGGAAGATCGTGAAGCTGAGCGCATATTGAAGAAGCGGGCGGCCAGGGGAAAAAACAATGGAGGGCCCGGCCAGATGTTACTGTTGGGATCTCAAGCCGCGGCGGTCAATCCGTCGCCACCAGCTGCAGGCGGAGGCCCTGGCCCGTCTGTTGGTGGCGGCAGTGGACACTCAGGGATTGAGGCCGGCGCAAAGGGCCCAAGTGGCAGAAGGAATCCACAGCACTAAAGGTAAAAATGTCCGCAGTATGTGATGGTTATGTTACACGAGCATACATAATTTTATATAGTTTCGCACGGTAGAGTAGGATCTTTAAACGTTTATGTACCCCTTCTATCAAGTTCCTATCCCTTTGCTTTCAATTGTGTGTTTATGCTTTTCATGTGACTTATTTGTTTGTGTTGGTAGCAAATGGTGGTCTTCAATACATCTTCAGCGGAAACCATAGAGCACATCATACCCCTTACATCTTTTCCCACCTGCCTTTAGATTACGAATGTCAACGTTCTTTCTTTCTTTCTTTGTTCTTTGTTATCTTTCCTACCTTTCCCCCCTCGCTCATTACCGTCTTTTTTTTAAAAATCTTTTCATGTTATTTTTTTTTCCGCTGCAAATGAAGACCGGTGTGCGCACCAGGCATGTTTCATAACGACGTGATTAGAAGATTGAGCCTCATTGGAAGAGATGGAACTGTTTTTTTTTCTTTGTGACGGGATGGAGGCGAACCTGCACGTCGTTTTGAAGAGGGGAAAAAAGTTAATGAAGTTACTAGAGTCACACAAATGCATAGATTACATGTGTATAGAGCAGTTACTGCATACTCGCGCATCTGCTGATAAGCAAAGAGAGATATTTAGGCGGGTCAAACATCGGGGTGGAAGGAGGGTCGGGGAAAAGGGGACTTCATTTGAAGGGAGGAAAGTAATAATTAAGCCGTTAAATGGAGTATGCGACACCTTTGTTGTAATAGTGATAGGAAATTTTTGAAAATGGGGGAAAGAAACCAAAATGAAAACTTAGTCAAAGCGCTAGTTACCCCTGGCGTGGTGTACTTTCTCTTCTTTTTTTTTTTCTTGTTCCTTCCTTCCTTTTTTCCTTTTTGAATGTACTGACAACGAATGAGGTGAGGTGTGTACAAGGCAAGGTATACCTATAAATATATCCATTTAGTATTGTGATCTCTTCAGTTCTTGTTCCAAGCCGTTGTGTTATTAGAGGAAAGGGAGGAGTGTCATATAACTCCTGTGAGGTAAGCTGAAAGCTACACATGCAGTCTGCAATTTATTTACAACCTCATACATCTTTACTTTAGTTGCTACTCCGCGGGAAAAAGAAGGGGGATTACGGTCTCTGTGAGCCGAGGTGATAGCGCATTCTTTTTTTTCCCCTACCCAGCCGCCTTTGTCCCTTCAGTTTTTTTGATATGTTTTTCTTCTTTGATATTTAATAAATGTTAGTGAACGCCGTCTGCAGCTTCTATTTATTTTTCTTCAAGAAAAAAAAAAGAAAAAATTGTTCTCTCTTTTGCTCCACGTTTTCTTTTCGATGGTTATGTGCTGGGACTCGCGTCGAAGTGATACTGCAGACTTATTGTATGGGGAAGTTGGGACGATCTCGCTAGAAGAAGAAACAAAACTACAGCGAGGAATAATAGGGGTATTACTGCGTCGAAAAGTCTTATGATTAAGGCGCAAAGATGAGTGGGCCTGCGGTAAAAGAGAATAATAAAGACGACAACGCTGGTGATGACGGTAATGGCGACGAAGTGAAGGGTGGGGAGCCACTGTTGGCCATTGATTGCTGGACACAGAAAAGCGGAGTTCAGAGTATAATTAGCCGACTACTTGTGGATATTGTGGCCAGTCGACCAGACAACATCATGAGTTTTATACACAATTGGAGTGTTCCGGAACTGACGGCGTTCCACATGAGCAGCGCAGAGAGCGGAGCCCTGACGTGTAGTGCAGAAACAGAGGATGACACACTTAAGGAGGAAGGCAGTGGTGTTTCGGCTGATGTGGCGAAGGCGCTGTCGGGAAGTGAATGCTTTTTCAATAAAGATACCACTAACGTGCGGAAGCCCACCTTACAGCGGGAAGAGGAGCCGACGCAGGAGCAGCTCTTGACACTTTTCCCTGAGGAAAAAGATTTTCCCTACGAATTTTTGAGAAGCGATGAGGAACTCAGCTCTTGTTTGAATATCCGCCGACTGTCATCAAGACACGGCTTTAGTTTTAGCACATATATTGGGCGCGGTGCCTATGGCGTCGTTGTCCCTGCCAGATTGAAGGCCACGGGGGCGAGAGGGAGCCGGTCCGATGAGAAGGGGCTCTCCGCATCTAGTCAGGCCTTTTGGACCTCAGACTGGAATGGCACGCCCACAAGTGCAGCTTTGAAGGCTCGTCAAGTTGCCGTCAAAATTAGTCGCATTCAGGGGAAGTGGACTTTGGACGAAAATACCGTCCTGCGTACTGTGACAGATAAAGCTAAGGAATTGGAGAATGAAATTAGTTTTCTCGAGTTGGAGTTTAACAAAGCTACGATACAGACATCTGATTCCACGAGCGGTAATGTGAGGGAAAAGGTCATCCCCTCTTATGAAGGTGAACATCAAAATTTGGAGGATCGTCTGCGCAACTTGCGTGTTTTGTTGACCGGAGCCCAACATGTGGTTAAGCTCGTGGGTGATACAACGTACAGCATTAAGCGGGACGCACTACTCATGCCTTTGGAGCTTCTTCCCACTTCGTTAAATGATTGTATTCATCAGCGCAGTAAGCAGTGCATGATTTCATCCACGACAGGTTGTCCCTTTCCCTCTCAGGGATCTGACACGTCTTCCAGCGAAAAGGTTCGTAGTTTATTTACCCTGCGAGAGGTGCAACACGTCGTGTGGAGCGTTTGTCATGCTCTTCACTTCCTGAATACATCGTGTAACTTTGCCATCTTGATGTGAAGGCAGAAAATATTCTCCTCTCGAGGGAGTGGCCGATAGAGGAGTCAATTACAGAAGAGCGCCTCCCCACGTCGTCCCTACACCGCGGACGGCGTTGACGTATGACGATCCCTTTCCTCGCGTGGTTCTCACGGATTTGGGCCTCGCGCAGCCACTAGGCTCACCAATCATGCAGCTGGGAGACTTTAGTACGATGGCGCCGGAGGTGTACTGGGCAACAGGGATTGGTGATCCGAGATACGAAGCTAACCGCTGCTCAACATTTATACCCTCTTGCGACATGTGGAGCGTGGGCTGTGTTATCTTGCGGATGATCAACGGTTTGGACTACGCGGCCTGGGACCCAGCCGATTTGTTCTTGGCTATGGAGGAGAACTTTGTATCGCCCGCTATGCGGCATCCCGGGGCGTGGCCAATGAGTTTAAATGACTTCGCTCTCAGATGTTTTGAGCGTGACCCCAAGCGGCGTATGACCCCGGCGGAAGCGATTTGCCATCCTTTTCTCCACACGAAGTACTCCCCCGCAGCCTGAGGATGATAAACGGCTGATAGCATGTTTTTACGGCGGCAAGCAGACATGCCTATGATTCAGGTGGATCTGTGCGTGGGTGTATATACACGTGGCAATATTTTACCCTATTTACGTATCGCATTTCGGTGGTGTTATGTTTATTCCGATGTAGTGCTGCGTCCCTTGAGATCGCGATAATTCAAACGTGCGTATATTTGAGAGCAGGTTTGTATTTGCTTCCCCCCATCCACCTTGTTGTACATCATAATGTTTTGTATCAGCACAAAAGGTGGAGCGGGAAAGTCTTTGGCACGTCTGTTGTTGGCTCACTTTGTTTTTTATTTTACCCGTTTCCTTCTTCACACTTCTCCCCTTTCACATATTTCCCGAGGCTATTTTTCTTCTCCTTTGGTCACTTTCCTGGACTATCGCATACGTTCCAATATTCAGAGGAGTT
The DNA here is from genome assembly GCA_002287245.1 of Trypanosoma congolense. Classification (NCBI taxonomy): domain Eukaryota; phylum Euglenozoa; class Kinetoplastea; order Trypanosomatida; family Trypanosomatidae; genus Trypanosoma; species Trypanosoma congolense. The sequence continues at coordinate 317,115 of NHOR01000125.1, read as the reverse complement.
GGGACGTTGCCTCCGAAAGTTTCTCCCGAACGACTATCCGTGCGTAAACGCTTTAAGTTCTTCTTCATCAGTTTTCATATGTATATATATATATATATATATCCCCTTGTTGATTTATTTATTTCTTTCGGTGTCTATTACGAAGTACGTATTCGTAAGTCGCTGTGCGGTTTACTCTGCTCACACAGCAAACAAAGTAGGCGTGGGAGCCGTGGGGATTGCAGACATTTAAAGCTTTTGCAATGACTACTCCCTGCGTGGTATCGGCGTTTAGCGTGGTGCAGCACGAACATATTCCCTCTTTTATCATGTAATTTCCATTGATATGTTGGGACGCGTATCTCATAAATAAGTTGAGGTTTTATGTCCTTTTCTTTCGTGTCTGTGGCTATCCATATTAGAATATGCAGGCAGTGAAGTACTTTTTCTGTTGACGGTTGTGCCCTTGAAAAGGGATAAGAGGTACGAGTAATATTTATGTAAAATAAATTATGCGGTGTCAGCGAGAGAGAGAGAGCAGATGAATAGAGGAAGTCGAATAGCGTGTCGTGCTGCAATCGTATCAAAGAATGACAATTGAAAGGTAAGAAGAAGAAGAAGAGAAATTGGAATGAAAGTTATATTCTCGTAGTCCGTGCTTCGGCACCGCGCATATACCTTTACGTCCCCTTCACTACAATTATATCCACTTTAAATCATATCTGTGTCCCACTTTCTTCGACTGTCACATTAAAACCTTTTCTGCCGTCACATATCCTTCAAGGGCCAATAATGGGGGCTGATAGCATGGGATGTCCAATTGAACTTTTATCTCTTTCCTTCTTTCTTTCTTCTTTTCTTTTTTTCTAGAAAAAAGAGAAAGATTACAAATATTACAACAATAATCACCGCTTGGGAGAAAAAAAAATAAGGAAACTCAAGAAGGTATAATATTTTTTGAAGTTTAATAACAGACTGAGGATGAAGATTACTGTTGTTTCTGGGTCTTCAGTGGAAGTGGTTGAGCTTCCCCCTAACGCCACTGTGAATGACTTAAAAAAGGCATATCGACCCCGCGTGGATTTTCATCGTAAGTCCTTCAAGTTCGCCGCCGGCGGAGAGGGAAAAAATGACAAGGCGGCGTATGTGACGCTGGACGCCAGACGGCCTCTCTTGGAGCAGGGTGTGAAGGACGGTTGCGAGCTCCTGTACAAGGACCTCGGTCCACAGGTGGGCTACCGTACCGTGTTCGTTGTGGAGTATGCTGGTCCGCTGGCGATTATGTTGATGTATGCCATCCGTCCCTCGTTTATCTACGGAAGCAGCATCACAAACAGTTACTGCTACACACAGAAGCTGTACATTGTCCTTTTCCTTGCCCACTTTGTGAAACGAGAGTTGGAGACCTTCTTTGTTCACAAGTTCTCCCACCCCACAATGCCGCGTCGTAACATTATAAAGAACTGCGTGTACTACTGGACATTTGCTCTTGGCATTGGGTACGTGCTCTGCAGCCCTAGCTACACAGAGCCCGCCTCCCGAGCGCTGGTAGACGTGTCGGCAGTGGCAATGGTCATTTTCGAGTTGCTCAACTTCGCAGTGCACAAACAGCTTAGCGGAATGCGGTGTGCAGATGGTGACACTACGAGGCCTGTGCCCAAGGGAATCCTCTTCTCACTTGTGTCTTGCCCTAACTACTTCTTCGAAATTATGTCATGGGTGGCCTTTTCCCTCGGCACCAACATCCTCACTTCGTGGTTCTTCACCCTCGCGGGCCTCTTGCAGATGGCTGATTGGGCAGCTAAAAAGCACAAGAACTACCTCAAAACGGACCCGTCGGTGCGCAGCAGGAAGGCTATGTTGCCTTTTCTGTTTTAAATGCCCCATCTCACTGCACATGGAAGGGGGTCACGAATGGTGAGGTAGGAAAATGGGACGAAAAAATCGGAGAAATCCGTTTTATCAGATCTGAAAGGGAACTGAGAAATTGCACTGAATTGGATGCATTCGGGAGGAGGTGAGGTATTACTGCCAACTGATCACTTTTCCTGTGAACCTTCCTGTTTTGTAAGTTTGTTGTCTTTCGTGCCTGATCTTAGTCACCCACACAAGGGAGCTATACATATACGTATATATATATGACACATAAAACCGTTTTTGGGTGGGTAAGGACGGCGGCCAAGTATGCACAGCTGTTGGTGTATCGCAGAGTAAATGAGAGGGAGCGGAGTCAGTAGGTGATGGAGGGTAAATCGTTTTTTTTATTTTCGTCATTTTGTTTGTGTTGTCATGTCTTTACCTTCGCCATGGTTATTGTCTGCTTCTTGTAGGGCTCTCGGGGCGCCTTCTCCACCACGTCTGCCGCGTTTCTGCTTCCTCCTTCCTTTTCCTTTGAGAGAGAAAGCGGGCTTGGGGCAGAGACTAATGTTACCTTGAGGTGTTAATATGTAATTCATTTATATTTTTTAGTCATTTCATTTGTGTTGGTGCATGAAAGTCTGCTTTCCCCCCGGTTGGGATAATATCCCTTTCTTCCCTACAAATGTCGTTTCTTTCGTTCTTTCAAGTGGGTGCCCGAGTGCGCATCAGAGTTATGCGGTGAATGAATATTTGAGCGGAAAAGGGAGGGTCAGGGTTATGGCTTGCGGTGGGTTGATTGTTGGCGAAGGGGCAGGAAGAAAAACAAAAGCACTCCCCATCCACGTTGAAGGATGTGCTTGGGCAATAACTGGCCGGAAGGCTGTATGTTGAGGAGTTTCTCCGCGGTGAGGGTGTGCTTTGCGCGACTGAACAATAACGGATTTCTCTTCTCGTTCTCTTCGCTGCTGTTAGTGGCATTGTTGGGGAATGAAGTGCTCGCACGCCTCTGTGGAGAACCTTTGATACATATATAAAACATGGCAGTGACAAGTAAAAATAAAGGGATGCTGGGGAATGGAAAGAAAAGATAGAGGAAGAAGGTCAAGCTGTTTTATTGCGTTGTTTTTGAAGAGAACAAAGTAGTTTTTTTCTTTTTGTTTTTGCTGTTCCATGATTATTCTTTTGAGGCATCATTGCTGTGTTTCCCAGCGACGAGTTGGCTATCTCATTTGTTGTACTTGAGTGTTCAAGTATCCCATGCACTTAAATATGTTGGAGCTATAACTCATGCGGCCATCAACGACTTGTGTAATCCATCTTTTTATTCGTCTGTCCCTTTTTTTCTCTCCCTTTGCGAACCTATTGTTAAAATTATGGCAAACATGATATATGCAAATATGTTCATATACCTTTATTTATTTCTTAACAGTCCCTGTACAATATACCTGGGCGGCTGTGTATACGTGGTGGTTTTTGAGGGAGTTTTGAAGTTTCTGGTCCGGTAGTAACTTTCCTTTGTGCGGTTAACTGTTCTCAGACGGTTCCCCCATGAATGGAGCAGCCGACGGATGAGTTTCTCTGTTCGAATTTGGAGTATTTGGCCACCCTTGAACCACCCTGCATCGCTCCCTCGCTGCCACCGCTGCCGAATGGTTGTGGCCTTCTTCCGGATGACTTCCAATTAGAATTGCCCAATGGAGACACGGGGTCTGTGGGGACGACGTCAATTATTTTGCAAGTGAATGCGGTGGAGGATGTGTCACTTCCGCTTTCTCGTAGGCTACGTGAAATTGCACCTCCCAACACAGGAATGAGTGCGACTCAAAGCGGTAGAGCGGAAGAGCGCTCACTTGAGGAAATGCTACGTTCAATGGAAAACGATGAGCCTTCATCAAGTCACCACGGACGCGCTCAGCGGCTCTTGCAGTTTATGTTGACAGACGGCTTCACGCGTGTGATTGCCATGGAGGATTGTCGAAAGGGATGCGATGCACTACGGGGTGGTGTGGCCTGGGGGGCTAAATTGCGTGTATTTGCCCCCCTGCGCATTCGACATGGTGTTCTTATTTTAGAGTCGGATAAGACGGTGCTTTTAGGTGGCTATGTCAAAGAGCTTCAAGAGTTTTGGATTCAATATGCAACAACGAAGCTTCATCAGCTTTCGGGGCGGCCTGGACGGATGGCACTGGCTTCCAGCGCACAAAATGACAGTGTGGTGCCTGCCACTACTGCAGATAGATCTGCCAACAACGCCGGGAACCCTCCCAACGCGGCGCCACTACAGCCTCCAGCAAAAGTGCCACCGCCACCCCCATCTTTTCAGTCGGCGTTACCGCAGCAGCAGCAACAACAGCAAGGGGATCCTGTTGTTGGGACGTTGTTGGTCAGAGGTAACGGTACCCACGCGCCTTGCGCCTACTCCACCGCCTCCACCGCAGTCACCAATAACAGCATCCCTGTTCACGGTTGTTGCCGTCATCTCTGAGGTGTCATCTCCCCTCACCATACGGGAGGGGTCTGTCTGTGCACCCGGTGAGATGCCGGCTTTCTCGTTGCAAGTGACTCTCGCATTACCGAGCCAACAATCAACTGACGCCAGTGGCGGTAGCGGCAACGGTGGTGGCTCTTCGCTCTTAGTGGACCTTGGTAACACATGGCTGACACACCTGATCGGCATGGATGTCGAATCGTTCAGAGCACTGTCGGCTTCACAGGATCCCGATGATATGCTTCAGCTTCGGGATCTGGTGCTCCTAATCGGTAGCACTTGGAAAATTTTGGCACAGCTGAATTTCATCTCCACCGGCGTGCGGTCGATGATCAGCTTGAAATTGTGCAGGTGCGACAGCTTGAGTAAAGGGTAGTTATGCTGCATCGAGTTAGGCCTGAGAGACGTGCAAGTTATACAGAGTTCTTTTTTTCATTTGATTCCTCTCTTTGTTCCAAACTCTGGCGGGTTCGTCATTTTTTCCTTTTTTTTTGCATACTGTGTTGATGGGCCCAATCTACACCACTCAACACCTCTTTTTCTTTCCTTTCATCCCTGCCGGTGCCATTACTCATTTATCCTTTGAAATGTCGTTTTTCTATTTCTTCATTTATGTAACCATATTTGTGGGTACATGGACGTATTTCCAGTTGTTGTGAAGTTTGAGAGCGTTTGTCCTACTGTTTGCAAATTACCACTTTTTTTTAGATGGGAAGATTATATTAAAAGTACGGCTGGTATTCAACATTCCTCTTGGCATAAGTTACCTCTCTTACTCTGTTATTACTGCTGCTACCGCCGGAAGGGTCCTGTACGCTACCAGCAGTTTGCTGCGTCCGGCAAACGAAAAGAATTGGTGTGGTTTTTAAAGGAAAACTTCAAGGGAAGGACTAACGCGTTTCACCAAAGTGAGAAGGTATAATCGGGTAAGCGGTAACTGTGCCACAATAATATACACACACGTAACAAAATTAATTTTTTTTAAAAGGAAAGAGGTGTTATAGCATAACACGCGAAGTAAGATACGGGGAACTCGGGTTGCTCACCAGGTTATTTGGGCACTAGCGCGGTGGGAGCGGTTATTATAACAGCGGCGTCTGAGGATATAACACGTTATAAGGTCGTACAACTCACACCAAAGTCAAAGTGAAAGGGATTATTGAGAAAGGAAGAGACAATCTACATTCAAGAGCACGCGAGAAGGTGTGTGCCGGTGGGTGATTTGGTATTGTGCCCCCAACGTAGTCTAAAGGAAATTAGCTGACACGCAGGCATTAGTCAAGTGTTTGACAGATTGATACAGGAGAACATAAGCTCACGGAGGCTATTTCGAAGGAAGGGTCTTCATGCATCGCGCTGCTGCTACTTCCGTCCTCTCTCCCGCATGCGGAACGTTGATTAGAAGGATCGCACCGTGCACCCCGCCGCACCTCAGAGGTCGATTCCCACAACCGCTAGCGGATGCTGGAGCCGCAGCATCCCTTTTTACGTCGATGCGCGCCCAGGGGTCATACGGTCGTGGTGGAGGTAATTTCAGACGTGGTGATGGCGGTAGGGGTGGTCGAGGCAGAGGTCGGGGATTTGCTGGCGACAGAGCTCCGGTTGAGACATCTCCACGGCGTGTTTTAATGAATCAGACATGTGATGGTGAGTTGAGCGAAGGCACGAGGGTAGTGATGCGTGATGACACCAAAGTTTTGATGCATGTTATTAAACACATTCCACAAAATGGTGCTATTACCGTGAAGAGCCTTAATTCACAGCTTTCTTCCGATGTGCAAGAGGCTGTGTCTGAAAAACACGATGGTCTCAAAAACTTTCTGGAGCAGCGTAAGCAACTTTTCATTGTGAAGGCAAACCCCGCTGACGGGGTGCTTTATGTGGCCGCGACGCCACTAGCGTATCAGAAACTGACCATACGGGAGCGGCAGCGCGAGACCATGCAGGAGATGTTGGGCCTGGGACGGCGTGGCGGCAATGGTAGCCGGGGCGGTGGGAGAGGCAGAGGTGGGGGAAGAGGTATGACCGGCGGCGGGTTTAGGGGTCGTGACGGCGGGTCACGCGGTTTTGGTGGGTCGCGGGGTGGTGGCGATGGCGGCTCTCGGGGTGATGGTAGGGGCCGGTTCAGGGGTGGCAGAATGAACAGAGGCGATGGTCGTGGTAGCGGTACGCAGCAGTACCGGTAGGTAGGAAATAGGAACGGGTGGCTTAGAGGACTTGACAAGTGGAGATATTAGCGGTGGTGATGTTGAAGGTGGGTATTGTACGCTTGTTTTTTACTGGTACTATTATCGCTTTTGGAAACTGTTTCACCCTCTTGTAACTGTGTCTGAAGTATCCCAGTTCATGTTCTTTTTTTTTTGTGGACTGCTATGCTATTCCTGAACTGTGTGAAATAATAGATTTGTTAGATACTCATGACGCTAAAAGAAAAAAAAAGATGATGTGTGCATGCGCTCTTATACATTTTTCTCGTTGTAACATTGCCTGAGATTTCTTTGGTAACGTAGCACGATAGCCCTTCCGAGTGTGTGGAAAGTGGTTTTTTTTCTCTTGTTTACCGCACGCCTCCTTTAACGGGAGAAGGGCGACAATACCGGCGAAGAGAAATTCGTTGTGTGAAACATAATAATGAGTGTGAGGTCGCCTTGCCCGGACAGGAGAATGCCGTGCACATTAGGATTCCTTCTCTAACCGAAAGCGGCAACTGAGCTACTGAAAGAGATCGGCATAAGCTCTCTTAACGGATGTGTTTTCCCACCTTTGTTGTTGCTGTGATGTGGATCAATCAGAAAAAAAATGAATAAGGGAGTTAAAGGGGAATGGGTGTTCTTGCTGGACCTGCACGTTAGTAGCGTACTGAAGTTTTTGAACAAAAATGATGGCCCTTTGGAGTGTGATTGTCATCATGTTTATTAATTTTATAGTTCAACAATTGCACTCATCGTCAGATTGGGGATATTTTGATGGTACGATTATATCATTGGGCTACTCAAGTCTGCGAGAGGGTGCCTTTGGCTCTTACCGGAATGGTGGAGATTTACCCCATGATTGTTCTTGTACAGCACCACCACCACTTTCCTACTTCACCTTACTTAACACCGTTGAACATTTCTGCTGCCGCATTGATTGGCGTTTACATGAAGTCGAAGACGATTTTCTTTTTTTGTCTGTTTAGCAGTCATAATTTGTTGCTAAATTTTGCTTCTATTCTCTCGTTGAAAAGATAAAAGACAATAAATTGGGTCTGTGCCTGATTTTGCTTCCACAGAGAAGATTTTTTTTTTTTGTACCTCTTGCAAAGTATCTAGCGGAAAATTTTCATGTCTACCACGGCACGCAGGGCAATGTGTTGGTGTGCGCCATTCCGGCTGCCCAACTGTGCTGGGTGCTGCTTTGTGCCTCGAGTCCCTCTCGCTAGACACATTTGCTGCGCGCGGCCTGGGACGTTTAACTTTGCCGTTTCCCCCTTAACCGCGCAGTTGCGCCTGATCTCTGCGGAGAGCAAAGATGGAGCCGTTAGTTTAGGCCAAACGGAACCACCAAAGTCTGATGGAGGAGATGGGCGTGCTGAATCACAGCAGAGCGCGTTAAACGACCTTTTGGAGGAGGTGCAAGCACTACTGAGCCGCCCCGTACCGATTGGTTCACTGTTTCAAGCTCTATCTGCGGAAAGCAAGAGAACATTAGTAAAAAATAAATTGCCACTTGAACAGCTCCTGCTGCAGCACCCGCGTCACTTTGCTCTCTACCAGCAGGGCAACGTGCGCAATCGGACAATTTACTGTGCTCCTGCTCACTTAATGCCGGCGAATGCGCGACCAATGATAATAGAAAGTAGTCCATTTGCTCCTCCTGCCGCATCAACCTCCACCAGCCCTTCTGGTTCAGGCGAGTCGTGCTCGAGGAAAGTGGACGACATTAACGCTCGCGTTCTTCAACACGATCCCTTATTGGAGAAGCAGCAGCGGATCAACACCGTCCTGCAGTACATTCCCAACGAGTGGTCACCATTCGCGGATCTGGGCATTCCGGAGGAGGTCCGCGTGAAGTGCATGGGTAAACCCGCAGTAAAGGCATTACAGTTCTTCGAGAAATACCCACAATACTTTGAGGTCCGGCAGCAAGGTCGTACTGAACACACATTTCAGGTCCGCCGTTCGGTGGCTCTGCAGCGCTCTCAAGACTTTCGGGACACGTAGTAGTTTTGTTTGCACCACAGTTGTTTTCTTGAACTTGTTTGAATCTACACGGACTAAAAGTTTTCTATTCTCCATAAACTGACACTCCTGTGAATGTGAAGAACTCCACCCCGTAATTGTTTATTCTTTGTTGATCGCTTCACATTATTATTACTATTATTATTATTACCGGTTTGTCGGCGAGGTATCCTCTTCTCTTTGAGTTGTTGCATCGGATAAATCAGAGCCTTCAAGTTCGGTAGGTTGGCGGCGCGCACACGCGATTAATTTTATCTCTATGCTGACGTGGTGGTTTTGCCTTGTTCAAGGTATGTTTGCATCTCTTCCCGAAGAAAAAGAAAAGAGAAGCAAACGAAATCAATTCCTCACCCGAATTTATTATATTTTTCTTCAAACAGGCGTTCGCTCTCGTCGCTTTTTTCGGTTTGTTCCCCTTTCCCATAGTTGGTTAATCATTTCTTTCCCCCGGCTTCCCCTTCCTTTACCCTTCTTTCGTTGTTGTTTCTCATTTTTGCTTGTGTTGTCGGGAATGAACAAATGAATGATGCTTGTCAGACTGTACTTGTAGAGTTAGGAATTTTATTCACAATGACAGACGATGGGCAAGAGAAAGTAGAGCAGGTAGTTAAGCAAGAAAATGGAGTGAATGAGGAGAGTGTATCACCTGCAAGTGATTTTTGGTGGACGCATCGTTCCCTGCTCGAGGAGGTAAAAGAGGTTGAGACTCGCTCATTCGCGGACGCCACCATAATGTCGTGCACCGGAGACCTGAAGGAGAGGGCTCACATTCCACTGGTGGCAGCGTCATCGCGAGGAAGCGGTGCTTTCGATGCTGCAGTGAGCGCTGCGATGGCCTTAGAGTGGCACGAAGGGGTGGCTGCAGCGCGCAACAAGTTACTCACTGCATTTGTTGAAATGCAGCAACAATCCAGAACAGACGGTGGTCAGTTTGGAAAATTAACGGCCGATTCTGTAGTGGTTATTAGTGAAAGGGAGGTGACGGCGCTTCGGCAGGATGCTCTCCATTTTGTCCTTCGAGTCATCATTGAAGAGTGGAGAACTTACTTCACCGCTCTCCGCGGTGATGATGCGGATGTTTCTTTGAGTTGTCTTGTGGATAATCTACTGGTTGGCATGACTTTCACCCACACTGCTTGCTGGAGGTGCGCCCCACACGACGGTAGCAATGCAGAGGAGGACAGGGAAGTACTCGATGCGGTCTGTGGTTATTTGCGTTGTAGGTTGCGGCTTACTCTGGTTGAACGGGCACACATGTTTCCAAAATTTACGCAATATGTATGGGATTCCTTTTCTGAAGAACTACAGGAGCTGGGGAGCGATGTGTTGAGGATGTGTAATGCAGGTGAAACCGCGGTGGAAATTAGCGAGTTGCAGGCTGGCGATGTGGACCGATCTGAGATAAGCGCACTTGTTGGTCGCACAACTAAAGTTCTCGGGAAGGTCGAGGTGGGAGCATCATTGAATGAAGTTCCCAGTGAACATGGCAGTAAACACAATAATGGGTATGTTGTGGTCACGACGCCTGCTAGGATCGGGGGCTTAGTTCAGCCCCTCGCAAAGTGGCTGCCAGCCTGCGGGAAATTTCTCCACTCGCTACTGCAGCAATGCTGTCGTGATAACAAAATGGAGGGGAACAGTGCGGACGCTGTCGCTAAGGGCGGCGGTACAGGTGGAGATGGACATGTCGTGGAGGCTCCGTCAAACAGCAGCACCGTTACAACTTCCGAGGTGCGCAGTTGGATACGTGCTTTGCAGCAGGAGGTTCAGCGTATTTTTGCTCTCCTCGTGCAGCTTGATGCTGCAGCGCCGTGGTTTGTGTTGCTTTCTGACGCTGCTATGCGTGCATTTTTCCTTACACGAGAGGAACTTGACGCCAGTGGAGACGGTAGTGCTTTCGCTGAAGTTAACAACAAGGAGGAAGCAAGGGAACTTTCTGCGTGTAGGGCATTTCTTAGGTGGCACAACAGGGTGGTTGGTAACCTAAAGCTGTTTCCTGCAGGTGCTGCCGGAACTCACCAAAGGCAGTTAACACTTTTGGAGGCTTGCGGTAAGGCAATGAGCAGTATTATTTCTTCTGCGCTCGACAGAACGAGTGCACCGAGCGATGTGCACAGGAGGGCGCTCTGTGTTCTTCTCTTCTACCGTCCGATAGCCACGATGCGGCACTTAGTTACCTTTTTGTGTCCACTAAGTGCTGAAATGGATAGGTGTGATTTCGAGGTTGCCGTAACGGACAAGAGCATGACAAGCGCTTCACGGTCCTCGGCGTTTGGTGAGGAATCACTCAAGGACAATGATGTGGCATTTATTTTCTTCCCCAAGTTTTTTTCGATTTTCTGTTTTGTCGAGCATGCCTTAGCGAACGTTTGCGCAGAACTGAAGGCAATAATGGAACTTAATGCTGAAAGCGGCTTAACTTGTGATAATGATGCAAACGTCGATCCTGCTCTTAAGGCCTCGCGTTTGGTTGAACAATTCTTCGCAGCGGCTTTTGAAGAGTGTGTAGTCGGTGTTGGAAACGGCGGGGGTGGTTACTGCGATGTGTCAATAAGCGAGTGGCTTATGTTTTTGGCATTCGTGGCAAGCGACACACCAATATACGACACTGCCTCACTTCACCATGTGCGGCAGGCTGCTCGGCGAATCTTTGCGCCAGGGGTGCCAATGATGTCTTGTCTCCATCGACTCATACGGCAGCGACAGCAGCACGGCCTGGTTGCATTCTTTCTCCCTCCTCTTAGGGCCATTGGTGTAGATCATAGCACCGCTGAAAATATGGAGTACATGGCCTGTGCGCTGCGCTACCCGCGCTCGGCAGAAGTGGCATATTTGTGTGAGTTACCACGTGGGTATTACAGCCGCCAGCCGCAGCGACTTGCATTGAATGCGAAAAATGATGCTTTGCATTTTTTCCACAATATACTCATGATCACAGGTTCCCTGAAACGGTGCAGAAGCGGGGAGGAAACAGCAAAGAAAGATGGGGAAGATTGTGGAAAGGGTGGCTTTGTAGTGCGGCAGCTCTTTATTGAGATTGTGGCCCACATTGGCGGCGTTGTCATGCAACGGCTGCAGGGTGACGGCGAACAGCGGCCCATTGGGGGTCCCGGTAGTGCCGTTCTCATTGATGCGATGGCCGCATTTTTCTTAGGTGTTATGCGACTTTGCGGTAGTGTGACTTATTGGGACGTTCCAAAGCGTCAGGAGATACAAAGGGCAATTGTTCAGCGTATAATCGACACAACTTCCGAGGCTCAAACACCGAGCCTCACTCAGTCACTTTTGTCGCTCCTATTTGGTGGCAGGTGCACACCCGGTGAAGAAGGAATGTTCTCACTTTGTGGGGACAGTGGTTCAGGAGTTCCCCACGCAGTGATAGACTGCTTTTGGCGCATGGAACTGGAGGACTTGGATACACGGGTTACTTCTTCCGCAATGAGTTTGTTGAGGACATGCAACAGGAGCTATATGAAAAGTATTCCAACAAAGACACTTTTGGCGTGTCGGGCTATGCTAGAGCAGTATACGGCTAAGGAAAAGGAACTGACAGCACGGACGAAGGTGAAGGAAGACATAGAGATGTGTGTCATACACGACCTAAAGTTATTGAGGCAGGATGCCTCTGTTCATCAAGAAACAAAGGAGCCCCAGCAACCGACAGCAGCAGTAGCCTCTAGCGAAGCTGAGGGGAAGCAAGAAGGGATTACTGAATGTGCGGATGCTGCTAATGAGCACAACGCTGCAAGGGAGGGGTGTGAGACTTCAACCACTGAGAAATCAGAGGTGGTTGACATTCCTTCCCCGGAGACTCGGGAAACTGATAAGAAAGATGCTGCATTAGACATCACCGCACGACATGAGTTGAGTGCTGATTCGCTGGAGTCCTACATAAATTCATTGCTTACCATGATTTCCATGCGTGCTCGGATATCTGTAGTTGATGGCTTGTTTGCAGGTGTTGCGCTCAAGAATTGGCTAATGTTGGCTGAGGGACGCTTTGACGGCAGGATGTTGTTGATAGCCCTACGCCGCATGGTACTGCGTGTCAGTGCTAAGCTGCCGTTTTGCACAAAAGGTGAGTGTGCTGCTCTTGCTGCCTTCCTGGGTTCTTTCATAGAGGAGGTTGCACTGCCCTATAAGCTCAGTTTCAGCCAAAGTGCTCCCTCGACCAACGGGAAAGAGCTACAGAAACCTACGACATCATCAGAGCAGGCAAAGCAATCGGAGCTTACCGATGAGAGCTCTAGCGAATGGACCTCTCGTGTTCTCCCAGCTTCGGAGAAAGATGCGTCTGCACTTCTTCATACTCTCATTGTTGACACTGCACGAAATATTACTCGTTTTCTCAGCGAGAATACGATGCTTGGTGACTGGAAGGCGTACGCCCTCGCCCTGCACACGCGTAGGATCATCGGACTTGTGAAGCGCTACCAAACGTTATTCAAGGAAGCACTCGACAAGCGTCAGAAGGTGCTAATAAACACGAGTGATAAGCATCCCGTGAGGCTCCTCGCGGCGTTAGAGCTTCCGCTGCTGGAGAAAATGACAGGACCTGCAGTTAGTACTGAGTGGCTGCTTGTGGCTACACCACAGCAACCTGCCACTCCCTCTGCCGCGGTTGCCACTGAGAGGAGATCTCATGGATCAACAGAGCTGAGGGAGCAGCCTTCACAGCCGTTGAGGAGGGGTCGAGATCGTGAGGGGCAGTCATATGAAGCGGGATCGCGATACAACAGGTACAGCAGAGGAAGCTTTCGTTGACGACGCGACTGAGGAAACCAAAGGGGAAATCTTTCATTTTAAGTTTATCAGCGTCGCCAATGTCACTGTAGCCATTAATCTAGCCTGCAATTGTCATAATGTACATCTTTGGTCATTTGTTGGTGTACACGCGTTTCCTGCTGCTTTGTGTATGACTACCACTTAACAGTAATTGGGATGCGGGGGAAGTTACTTGACATTGTGATGTCAACAGAAATATGTTTGACGGTGTCAACTAACTTTTTTTTCTGCGGACGCGCCAAGGACGCTGGATGGCGTTACCATCAGTGCGTAACAGCTGGGGCGATGGTCGGTGAATAACGCACGGTTAGGGTTCGTTTGTATTACGTTTGCACACCGCATATTTTCTCTCTTCTGTTTCGTGCTGCCTTCCTTCCTCTGCCTTTCCTTTTCTCCCACTATGACGCAATTACCGGAGTTGGTCGTTGACCTGTAGATACTTATCAACAGCGAAAGTAGAGACAATCCACCTTTAAGAGCTCAGCAACAGTGAGACACAAACAATCAATCAGAACAAAAAGGCGTTATAAACTATAAAACAGGTTAACCGTGTGATTAAGGACAGAAAGAAAAAAAGAACATTTACATATATAGCTGATGCGCCGCCTTGCTTCTTCTGCACTGCCCACCTCAGCTGCATGCTTCCGTTCGGTCACTAGTTTGGCCGTTCGTGATGCCCTGAACAGTGCAATGGATGAGGAGATGAAGCGCGATAAGTCAGTCTTTGTGCTCGGTGAAGAGGTTGGCCAATACCAGGGTGCGTACAAGGTAACTCGCGGGCTTGTGGAGAAATATGGAACCACTCGTGTGATCGACACACCCATCACGGAGCAGGGTTTTGCCGGCATGGCCGTCGGTGCTGCCATGAATGGTATGCGTCCTGTCTGTGAGTTTATGACAATGAACTTCGCCATGCAGGCAATTGACCAGATCATCAACTCAGCTGGCAAAGGGTTTTACATGTCTGGTGGACAGATGAAGTGCCCCATTGTGTTCCGTGGCCCCAATGGTGCGTCCGCTGGTGTTGCCGCGCAACACTCCCAGTGCTACGCCCCATGGTACGCCTCGATTCCCGGGCTTAAGGTGTTCGCCCCTTACAGTAGTGAGGACGCGCGCGGTATGCTGAAGGCAGCTATCCGCGACGACAACCCGGTGGTCATTCTTGAGCACGAACTGATGTACGGCGAAACCTTTAAGGTAAGCGATGAAGCAATGAGCGAGGACTTCGTTATCCCCTGGGGCAAGGCTAAGATTGAGCGACCTGGAAAAGATATCACAATGATTGGCTTCTCCCGCGGTGTCGATCTATGCCTGAAGGCTGCCGAGCAGTTGGCCAAGAGCGGCATTGAGGCAGAGGTGATCAACCTTCGCTCCCTCCGCCCCCTCGACCGCAAAACAATCATTGAGTCCATCAAGAAGACTGGTCGCGCCATGACGGTCGATGAGTCGTTCCCCGTGTGCAACGTCGGTGCAGAAATCTGCGCCATCGTGATGGAGAGCGAAGCTTTCGACTACCTTGACGCTCCAATGGAACGTGTCTCCTGCGCGGACTGCCCAACACCGTACTCGAAGAACCTCGAGGTGGCTTCGCAGCCCCAGGTAAGCGACGTTCTCGATGTTGCTCGCCGTATTCTTAGCTAAATTTGCTGCGAGATGGTAGCCGGAAAGATGCGAGGAAAAAGGGTTAGAGGAAGGAATTTAAAGGGATATAAAAGACAAAGGAGAGAATGTAAAACGTATGCATTAGTCAGTAACGTGGACTGCCGATTTGTTTGTTTGCTTTGCTTTTTTGAAGAAAAAGAAAGAACGCCTGCGAAACTGGAACCGTTGAGGACTGGTATGTAAGCGGCATCTCATTTATTCACGGGCATGCGGTTTTTTCGACCTTTGTCGCGACAATCAAACAAAGAAAGTGCCGTGTAAAAAGAAAAAAAACGAAGCAGGGGAGTACATTTACATATATATATATTAAGAGCTAGAAAAGTAACTTGATGTGGCAAAATGGGGGTCGGTGGAGAAAAGGAAAAAAGCAGGTGGTGGTGAGCACGAGCAAAAATGAAGGAAAGGTGATCTTAAAACAATAATTAAAGAAACAAAGGTAAATATTGCTCTCGCTTGCGTTTGAATATGAAAGGTGATTTGAGGGAAGGCTTCATAAAAATAGTAAAATTCAGCAGTAGAACAAAACGCGATGAAAATTATTTAATATACGATTTTGCGTCAGGGATCGGGAGTGAGGTATGACGGCGCTGCGTTAATAAAAGTGGACGGCTCGTTGCTTTTGCCCACAAATGCAGGCCCCTCACCACACACTAATGGAAACACAGGCACGAACAAACACGTCTTTGGCGGATGTGGACCAAACAACAAAGAGGGATCAGGAAGAAAGAGATTCAGGGGAGCGATGGAATAGCGATGTTTGAACGTCGTAGAGTTTGTGAAGGTGAGAAGGAGCCAATTACAAGGGGAAAGCGTGCCGATCCCTTCGTGCTTGTGTGTTCCGCAGTGCAGTGTGATGGCAATGTGCATTGCTGGTGAGCTTGGTCCTTCATTGGACAACGTCTTTATTCCCTTCGAACTGGTAATTGTTGGATATTTTCTACTTCACGCACGCGTTATTGTTGTTGTTGTTTTTTGTGTATATCCCACTGTGCGTTTTGTACCTCTTCCTATGGCCCATTTAAGACCCGTGATAGGTACCCTCACCGTGCGCGTGGTCGCCAATTTCCTAACATATTTGCCGTGTTTTCGTTTATCTCGATATATATATATATATATATATATATTGTTCCTTTTGGTCTTATCAGCACCCCTCTGGGCATTAAGTCCCCTCCCCACCTTTTGTTTTTCCTTTGTCGTACTTGTTACTATTGTTATTATTAGTTTTGCACTTTGCTGATCGTTTGTTTTTCTTTTCTTCCCCCGCCCGGATCTTCTTCCTCATTAAACGCTAACTTATCAAGTAGGTTTGTGTGCATTTCGTTGGCGAGAGGGGCGACTTTTGTCTTTGAACCCCGTGCCATCCCCAATAATAACGTTCTTTTCCCCGGAAGTAGCGCGGGAAGTGGCTGAAAGTTAAGCGCAAGACCGCTACCCCTGCGAGCGCAAATATACGAATTTGGCCTTTACAAAGGGAAAGTAAAACGTAAAAACAGTCACGGAAGATGCTTTCACAGTACCTCAGACGGCGTGTTTCAGTAGTCACCGTGGATGGGCGGTATCTTGTTGGTGTCTTACACGCTGCCGATCAGCTTATGAACGTCGTTCTGACATCGTGTGTGGAGCGCACGTTTGACGATGCGGGTGATGCGAGCACCCAAGTTGGGTCCAGTAGCGGCGTTGACGACCTAAATGAGGGTGGTAACACCAAGCGGGGTATGATGCAGGAACAGCAGCTTGGCGTCATGATGATTCGTGGCAGCGATGTTGTGTGTATTGCTTCTGTTAATACAATTGAGGAAGCAAAACTGAGTATGAAGGACTGGCGTGGTAGGAACCTGCCACCAGTACAACGCGTGGCACGTCTAGCACTACAATGAATGTGTATAGAGGGGGTTAACGTGTGGCTGAGTTCATGAGTGTACGCAATACCTGTGCACGGTAGTGTATGTCTGAGTTCACTGCTGCTGTACGGGAAGATTGCATCACTGGCAGAAGACGGATGCTTGTGGGAGTTTGGGTTACTCCTTGCGCAGGGAATTTATAGCGATGCTCCACGTTTCAATTTTCCTCCGTAACACAGTTAAACACTGCGGCTCCTGTTTTAAATGAAAAAGAAATTATTTCGCGATGGTCTCTCTGTAGAGTACTTCGGTTTCCAGATATTTTTTGCTTTTGTTCTCATTTCTTTTCCTCTCCTTGCTTTCCTGGTTTCTTCATTTACGTGCAAGTGCTAGAATAGAGGTGTGCTACACGGTTAGTACAACTCCGGACCACGGCTTGCCTTTTTCGTGTGTAAATTTGGAATAATTGCCACGCACACGGAGGGGGTGACAACATCCCAATTCGAGGTTGATTAGCCTGTGTGTCATACGCATTAGGTTTGCGTGTGTCGATAATAGGGAGGGTTGAAAAGGTGAGTTGGGTGGAGAGCGATGTACACAAAGGCCAGTAAGGCATACCCAGACCTTTTGCGCGCCCAAAATAAAGTGCGGCTGAGATCATTTAACAGTCAAGCGATTAGTCAGTTGGGCACTTCGGAGAAGAATGTCGAGGTGAAAACAAGGAAAGGGGTGGCTAAGGCTGTAGATAGCGATGTTGAATTAGAAGAGGATGAAATTTATCCTCCCTTTGTAGATCCCACAGAACCAGAGGAACGATGTTTCGATCCCATTTGTTTCCTAAGGATACCTCGTTCGGAGTATCGTGAAGTAAAAGATTTGGCATTGTGCAATAAACGTATTACGCGTCTCCACAAGAATGTCCAATTTCTTGAGAACCTGGATACGCTTATTCTGTGTAGAAATCATATAAAGGAGTTCTCGTTTCTTCTTCCAGAGAGACGAGGTGCGAAGACGATCGCAGAACCGAGCAGTAGGAGCGGTGCTTCAGCGAGCAGCGGTGATGATGTTGGAGTTAGGAATATCGACTGCAGTGACATTACATCTTCGTGGTGTCGCCCCCGTGGGTGCCACCTGCTTCAGCGGCTGTTCGCCTCACACAACCTGATTCGAACACTTGATGGGGATATCCCTCGCTTACGCCATCTAAAAGTGCTTCTATTAGCATACAATCGGTTGAGCAATCTGGCTGTCGTTTCTACGCAACTTAGGCGTCTGCGAAACTTGTGTGAATTAGATTTGCGCGGTAATCCGCTCTGCGAGGAAGTAGGCTACAGGTCCTTTTTAATATTTGAACAGCCCAACGTGGAGATTTTGGACCGAAGGCGAGTGGAGGTAGGGGAGCGGAATGCTGCTGCCAAGCAATTTTCTGTTAGAGCTGTCGACACTTTTGATGAGTTTGACGTCGGCCACGTCCCTACTGGTGTGAGATCGGGAAGGAAGTCTCTTGTTGAACATGAAAAGTCAGAAGTGGCTGCGAGAAACGATGCAGCACCCACTGCAAATGGGGATGTCAGAAAGAAAACACAAGGTAGTCAAAACCAGAAATGCTTAGAGACAGAGGGTAAACTGCGGCAGTCGCAAAACTGTGGGGTAGCCAGGGGTGCTTTTCCATTGTCCGTGGGTCGTAACCCGCGGGGGAGCGTGAGGAACAGTTTTAGGGCGAGTGAACCTTCGACCCCATTGCTAACAGAAGGAATTTTGAAGAACTCCACAACCCAGCAGCTTGCTGACGGCTCTGCGAGGCGCACCGCGCGCCGTGCAAGTAGGCCTTCTTTGTGCGAAATGCTGTTGGAAAGGAAGGTTCGGCTTCTGGGGAAAGAAAAGGCTCGGCGTCTGGAGCTCCAAGAGGAGGCAGAGAAGGCATCTCGGCAGGAGGTGGTGGAGGCTCACAAGTCATTTCACTTTTTGTGGGCAATGTCAGGGAGGGGAATGCCGCTCTGCGCGGAGAAATTTGATCCCACTTTGAGTACACAGGACGCTTCCAACATTGGTGGCGCCGGAGAATCAACGCCTCGGGCAATTGCAATGCGGAGGAAGTCGGTGGCGGCCAAACAGCAGCCAGCAGATGCTGTAGGAAAGGGAGCCACCAAACAGACCGTAATAAACACACCGTCCTCCCCAAGACGGGTCAAGCTTCCAACTCTCCCGTCGCAGATGCCCGGTGGCACGGACCACTGCATTATGTATGATGCCCTTCTTGTACGAGAAGAAATGAAAAATAAGAGGGTTTGGAATAAACCTCTCTGCGTCCCTGCCTCTCCAAGACTGGGACAAATAAAAGAGTTAATTTCTTCAACCAATAAACTGTTGCAATTGAGCGGGAGGACTTCGCAAACGGATTTGTGCGCGAGTTTCCCGCCCGAGCACGCCCATCTTTTGCGAGATATTTATACGAACAAGGAGTGCTTAATTCCGAGGCCATGGGAAGGATCCGATGAGATGCCTTTCACTTGTACAAGGGATATATTTGAATATCTTAGTGGCGTTGCAATGGCACTACTTCTTCCATCAGAGGTGAGCAATATTGACAATAATTTCATGATAAACTCAGCGGAGGTACCGCAGGTAAATGATCAACAGCGGGGGCGAAGGCCACAACGAAGGGAGAGACGCGCGACTCATGATATTTCTCGTACTCAAGCAAGCTCTACTTCATCTTTTCATACCAGCGTCTCTGGGGTTCTTAACCTGAAACACCCAATGGTTTTAACAAGCACAGTTGCTGAGTTGGGACCGCTGGAGGACAACACCATTAAGCGCCTGACCAGCTTGCTCGATGTAAATACGGGTGCAAGGGACCTTTGTTACCGACAGCTGACCGAGGCATTTCGTAATTCATATGCACCGAGATGCACCGAGGTGCAAAGCCCCGTCCAGGTGGAGGGGGAGGATCGAGCACAAATAAGCGCCGTAGAACCAAGGCGTACCCATCGCCATAACTCGAGGACCCGTTTGAGGGCTGAGCGGCGACTCGGAAGCAAGTGCACCACAGCGCACAGCGAGTCACAGGTGTCAACTGGTTTTCAGGGGTCATCAGTGTCCGAGAAGAAGCCGCTGCTGATGCTAAGCCAGTCGCTGCTGGACCTCGTGCGTTACTTGCCATTTGTGCGCTCTCGTTTGAATTACTTCACAAAGGAATGCGAAGAGGCAGTGAGAGAGGGTCACGACTTCAAAGACCTTCCCATGTGGTTTTCAAGGCTTCAAAGAGCCTCACAGCACTATGAAAAGCTTCTTCAGGCAATAAGGTGCACAGGAATGAGCGAGCGGGACGCCGAGGATCATTTTGTCGATTTTGAAGGAATGATGAGGGTCGATGTACGGAAGGTGGGAACCTGCTTCTCTCCCGTGTGAGAATGTGAGCAGCAGGCTTCTGAGGACTTCTTTTCCTTATCTTTTTTTCTTCCTTGGTTGAGTTTGTTCCGAGTTGTGTTCCGTTGGACTTATTGTTGCCTTTTCGTGTGAATTCGTCGTCTATCATTGCACGTTTATGTTTGTTTCATTGCGTCTGTTTCCTTTTTTGTTTGGTATTACTGGTCTTCAATTGTTTCACATGTGCATACATAACATAACTCCCCCACAACGGATGCACAAGTGTGAGAGTGGGCACAACTGTGGAGCGCATTGCGATGACGGGAGGGTGTGGCGGCAGGGTTGAAGGCTTGTCCTCGTCCTTCTCCCCAATTTCTTTTTTCCGTTTTGACCTTGGTGTAGTGTTCCGCAATATTTGTTTTTCTTTTCCTTTTCAGTATTACCTCTAGTTCCTTTGGTCGTAATGCACCAAACTGACCTTACCGCCGTTGTATAAAAATGATTCTGCTTCCATACGTATATACGTACATATGTGTATGGGGGCAGAATTACTTGCATTGCTTTGTTCAAATTCTGTGCCCTTGCCCACTGATTCCGATCCTAATAGGTGCCTTCCGGAAGTTCCGGGACACTAAAGGAAAGCGTTTTTCTTTTTATTTTTAGCCTGCCGGTAGCCAATTAAGTTGCCAGAGGAACTAGGTCGGTATGAATCGGTACGTTTTTAGCTCCTCCTTTGCCCGTCTCGGGTCAGAGGATTTTCAGCCCGGTGCTTGCACACAACTTCCTCTCCAGGAGGTACCGTTGGGCGTGGAAGTTTTTTTGCATTCTTATCACTTCCAAAGACACCAGATTTGTCTGCCGCCGATGTTCAACGGAGTTACCACAATTTGCAGCGGCGTGTTCACCCCGATTTGACCACTGCAGAGGAATTCAAAGCTTCCGAGGCGCGGGGTGTGACAAATGCCACGACGTCCCCCGAGACATCGGGGACTGCTAGTGAGGCGAGGATGGTGGCCAGCGTTGATGACTCGACGTACGCTAATTTGTCATACGAAACGCTTCGGGATCCTTTTCGACGCTGCAAATATCTCTCCCGCCTTAGCCGCGCTGAGGCTGTGAAGGGGGCCCCGCTGAGCCCTGTGGAGGAGGAGGAACTAATGAGCGATGACGATGGCCGCAGTGTGAGTGACAACCAGAAATTACGTAGTGCTGGCGAGGATTTGACACTTTCTGACGATTTTTTATCGGTTATGATGGCTGCGAACGAATACGTTTTCTGTCGTGAGGATACCGAGGAATATCGCAACAAACTCGTCATATTAATCGCTTACATGGAGGAGCGCAATGTGGAGTGCTACGAAAGGGCGAAGGGGCAATGGAAGGCAGAAGATTTCCAGGGGTTTCGACGCAGCGTTCTGGAGTGGACTTACATACGGAACATCCTCACACACGCAAAGGAATCTCTCGCTACGGTAACGGAGGGAGGAGCGCGCTAGGTGCATCGCATCAAAGGTGATTTGTTGCTTGATATCGTTTCCCCACGTGTTTCATACATGACTCTCTCCCTCCTGCTATCCCAGGGAAAAGGCGGAGAAATGGAGTGACGAATAAAATGGATGGTTCCTCTCGTAGGAAAAAAAAAAAGAAAACAGCGATGTTGGAGCTCAGTAGCGGTGGTGTGGAAGGTTACTTGGGTTTGGTTCAAAAAGAAAAAAGTTAAAGGCAAGAGAAAAGGAACTGAAGTGAGCCTCAAAACATCAGCGGGTATGTTCAGTTTCATACTACTTTTCTTCCTACTGCTTTTTTTCTTCTTTGTAGCGATGGATGTTTGCATCTTGTGAGCCATAATATCGTTCAATTATTTTCTTTTTGCTGTTGTTGGTGGTGGTGCTGCCAACCTGAAGCCAAAAGGGATTATTACAAGGAAGGTGAGTACCAAGTGGTGGGAAAGCATACTTCAATATCGCTACATCTTGTGCCACTGACCGGGCGCCAAGGCCAGAAAGGTAATTGGGGGCCTCCTGAAAAAAATGGCTCAGCCCCTACAAACAATTACATTCAAAAGCAGCATCTTAACCATCACTGAGTTCCTTGGTTTTGCGATTTATGGGGTTCTTTACCAGCGTGGCGTGTTCCCAAGTACGAGCTTCCAACAGGTCACCCGTTACGGCGTGCAGCTGATGGTGTCGACTGATGAGGAACTTAACTCGTACCTCGCTGAGGTTCTTCAACAGATTGCCACGTGGGCATCCAAGGACGAGGTTAGGAAGATCGTATTAGTCCTAGTGGATGCGAAAAGTGCTGAGGTTGTGGAGCGATGGGCCTTCGACGTGGAGACGCAGGGCACAATTGAGGAGGGTAAAACAGATGCAGACACAATCGCGCAAGAGATTCAAGCCTTGCTGCGGCAGGTAACGTCGTGTGTTTCGTTCCTTCCGCTGCTGAGAGCACCGTGCAACTTTGACCTTTTGGTGTACACGGAGCCTGACACCCCCCTGCCACCAGGGACGTGGGAATTCAGCGATCCGCGGCTGATTCGGGGGAGCAGTGAAGTCAAACTGCGGTCCTTTTCCACGAGTTTTCATAGTGTAGGTGCTTCAGTTACATATATAGAGAAGAGGGATAAATTTTATCAACGATAGCGTTTCATGCGTATTACGCACCAGTAGCATGTTTACTGTCACTGCTGTTCTTCACAGAGTACATCAAGTAGTTCACTTGGGTGAGAGTAGCCATAGATGAATACGACATAGAGAAGAGTGGTGTAGTGACTCAAGAGTGTTTGTGGCCCTCGGTTGATAATATACGAGGGGCCCCTTGGAGGAGCTGTTACCGGATTTAAAATAATCAGAAGGAGACGTTTGATTGTGGTGACGAGAAGATCTACGGACTCTGATCGATGCTCACTATTCGACCGTGTTATTATTATTATTTCACCCGATGTTATGGTTGTCCGGTTTCTCTTCATGAATTGTTCTCTGTTATTTTTGTTCCTTCTTTACCTTTCGATGCTCTACTGCACGGCAGAAACTCAAAAAGGCATCTGCTCTTAACGGGATTAGTAGCCAAATTTTTGGTGGGATACGGGGCAGTATCAGAATAATAAAAAAGAAGGGTGGAGGAAAGAAGGGAAGGGTTAGGGGCAGGCCTGTGAATCGATCTTCAGTGTTGTACGGCGGAGGCGGAAGTTTATTGGGAATAGTCATGCCAAAAGGAAGGAAGAAGCCTGAGGTCGATGTCTTTGCGCGGCTGTGCAAGCACCAAGTAGAAGGGATGCTGCCGATTAGTGACGAGCCCGCTGCAATGTCAGAGGCTGAAATCATCGACACAATACTTACCTTCTCTCCTGCCATCCCACGTGTTGAAGTGGGAGTTGGGCTTAAGTTCCGCTGCACGGTCCCCATCATTGAGGGTGATATTATTCATATTTCCCTACCAGGATTTCGTGGAAAGGCTTCCCCCTTCTCTCCCGAGAGCTTAGACACGCAGGGGAATCTGCTGCCGGCATGTTTCCAGGGATTCTGGACGGGGGACGGAATAAAGGCTGACAAACGGGCCGCACAAAAACAGACGGTACTCCTCAAGTGCATACGACGAGTAGAAATGGACCAAAGTGTCTCGCTCTTCATTCCCTTTTCACTCGGTTTGATTTCCCCCGACAAGGTCGTACACAATTCTTCAAAGTTTAAGATACGAGGAACCGTTGCCCATGCACTAGACCGTAAGCTGCTCAAACAAGTTTTCCTTTCTACGCAAGAGGTGAAGAAACGGCCAGTGGCAGAGGAAATTGCCGAGTACAGGGAACTCATTGAGACCATGGATCAAAGCGGGGGATTGGAGAAGGAGGAGCAATACGCCGGTGAGGGGCTTTCGGTGGAGGAGTTGGACCACTTGTGCGAGGCCGCCCATGCACGGTGTCCATATCCCATCGGTTTCCAGTGGCATATCGCAGTAGAGACTTTTCGTGATTATGAAAAGTACGGTCCTCTCTTGAAGACGGTCGTAGAGGGGGCGATTACCTACGCGAAGCGGAAGGACAATCTCAGCTTGTATCGCGAGATTGCGAAGAACTTGGGTGTGAAGCTTGGGGCTGTTATTGTATTTCAGGACGTGCTAAACATGTTGTACGGCTCTTTGTATCCAACACTTCCCAGTCCTGTGCTTCTAGTGCTTCGTCTCTTCACCATGGAGTCTATTGACATTGCGCGTGCATTCTTAACGGACCCACCGCAGTTCTCGCTCGCTCAGGAAATTGGAAGCTTCTTCCGCATAGGCGACACAGAAGGGTTAAAAAAATGGGAGTGCACCATCGCAGCACTGTTGCTTGTCTACCGTAAGTCCGCCATCCCACCCACGGAAATTTCAGGGGGACCTGTACTTTTCTATGGGATAAAAGAGCTCCCCCAAAGCGAGCTGCAATGCATACGAAGCTTACCTGAGAATGAGTGGTACATGTTTTCATGCTTCACTGTTGTTAGGCCCAACGTTAACTGGCTAGATGAAGAGGGTTTCGCTGTTCCCGATAGTGCTGTGTTATTTGAAATTCATAATGTCACGGATGGAATAGAGATGTCCGACATATCCATGTATTCATATGACCGTGAGTGGTTTTTGCCCATATGCTCCGTGTTTCGCATACAGAAGATCAACGTTTACGACGATCGCAACGGGTTAACTCATGTTGTATTGGTGTCAGCAGGGTGTCTGCATGGCGCCACAAAAAATAGCGTCATTCCGGAGGAAGATCAGGCGGTGTCCAGGGCGGTTGTGAAGAAAGTGCGTACAGAAATTATGAGGGTTGCCAACCGCACGCGTTACATCGCCATCCACGCCCATCTTAGCGTCCGTCTTCAAGACCGGCTTCGCCTCGACCCCTCAACGCTTATTCGCGCCCAATATGTGGATCACTACTTTGAGGTGAAGCGCAACTCCCAGGTGAAGACGACGGTGGAGGATGGAAGCGTTAACTGGCAGGTGTGCACTAGTCCGGTCCAAATGATTGACCCTGCTGAGGGTGTGATTAAACACGCCGTATGGGAGCCAATGCCCGGAAGTTTGCCTTACTTACAGAGCAAGCGTTCCTTTCCCGTACGCGATTGAAGAAAACATTTGAACTCAATGGCATTACCCTGGATTTTGTCAATTACAAATGTGACTACGGTGGGAAGGGGCCGAGACCGATGCGGCGCGTTGTGAGAAAGCGCGTCAGCCACGAGGGCCCTCTTCCAGTTGTACCGGAACTGATAAAGTGATGTGGAGAAAGGGTTGAGTGATTATGCTGTCGTTAGAGACGGTACAAGGCTTTCATTATTCTCATTATTATTGTTGTCGTTGTTGTTATTCTTTTATAGCTGTGTCTACGGGGTGGCGTAGTTACTACTGCATCAATGAGGAGGAAGTGTGAGAACAGCAGCCGGGCGATTTGTAAACTGGAGGGAAGAGGAAGCGACACGAGTTTGTTCCCTTTCGCTTCAGTCTCTTGTTTCGTCTTCGATATTCGTCCCGTGTCTGAACTTCATTTTGTTTTGAGTAACATGTATTTACATATATATTCCTTCCTCTTTTATTTTATATTGTTGTCCACAGCTTCTCTGTGTTACTGCTGATTCTCGCACTTCTTTTCTCATGCGTTGGCGTAGGGTTGGAATGAGAGTTAAGGTGTACCTTCGGTGTATGTGTGTGTGGTTGTGCTTGTGCTTGTGATTCACTGGAAAAAAAGGGTGATGAGGCTCCGGCGCTGTTTATATATTTGACCTTTTCTAGTGGCGGTTTCCTGCGAGGATTGATATATTCCCCTGTGACTACTGCATGTTTGTGTTTTCCTTTACTTAGTTTCTTTTTTTGCTTTCTCTTCCTTTTATTCTTTTTAAATATATTTCAGTCTTGGGTGTAGGTCTTGCAGTAACCAGAGTTGCAGGAAGCTACTAAGGAATTAATATCTGAATTGTTTCTCTGCCCACGGTGTACAGCAAAGGTGTTACTTTTATTGTGCAGTTTCAACAGTTTGGCGCCCGGTCATTAGCGGTGTTATCGTAGGACCCCTGCTGCCTTTCGTTTTGCTTACTTTTAAGTCGCCACGAGAGCCCACTGTTGCTAAAGAAAATAAGTTGACTATTACAGCACGGGGAGAGGGTTAGTGTTCGGGTCATAAGTGACGTAGCGTAGGCACAGAGCGGCGTAGAAACGTTGAGCAAGTCGGGAGATTACGATATTTGTGCACCGAAAGAACACATTTCACTGCCATCTGATGCTTCGAGTTCTTGGCGGAAGGCCCCCACTGCTAACGTTAGGCGGAGTGGATGCCTTCTCCCGCCATGCTCGCCTTTGTGGTGCAACCGGCGTAGTGTCTTTTCCGACAGAGTGCGCGCTGGGATGATTCTTAAAGTGGACAAAAAATATTACCGTGTTCTGCCAACACACGGTCCCAGAAAGGGCAGAATGCTGCATCTTTAACATAAAACTAACGGAAGTTGGCACTGGGCGTAGGAAGGAGGTAACAGCGGGACACGGACACGACTTCGCCGAGGCCCGCGCGGAACGTGTGCGCCTGCTCTTTAGCGGTTTCGACGACGAAGATTTGGCATGTTTCGTCTACCCGGAGCACAGTAGTGATGCTGGTAAGGAGGTGAATATCCCCGGGGATTCTCTTCCAGAGGTGCAGCAGCAATTCCTGTGCTGTGGGATGCCAGTGGATGTGTTGCACATTACTCCTGAGGAGGATGAATCCCCTGGAGAAAAGGAAATATGGGCCGAGGTGGTTATGCCAAGCAGTTACGTCTACACTGTGGACAAGCTAACACTCAAGGGAATGTACAAAATGGCTTCATTTGTCGAGTGTGATGGTCTAATTAGCGTCAATGACTCCGTGCAGGTGAATGACAAGGTAAAGGTACTGATAAAACCTGATGGGACCGCCGCATTTGGTGGCCGGGCCACGTAACTTATCTGGTGGGTGTTGGTTTCATGAAGTTGAGGGGTGTGAATTACCGTTTATTGACTTATTTCATGGCTTTTTTTTGCTTATTGACTCGCTGTTTGGTCTACTTTTTTCTTTCCTTTATGCTGTTTTTGATGACATCAGTCGTTTTCATAACCGCATCCTTGTTTATATGTTGCATTTGTACGAGTTCTTTCTTTCTTTCTTTTTGCGTGTCCCCTTGCCTTTTTCCGTGGTATGTTAGGTGGGGAGCGTAGAGGATAGAAACCCCCTAGAGTGTATTCAATATCTGTTAGTATTTGCGGTCCTTGTTTAGTTGTGTAGTTTGACGGACAGGAAAGAAGTGAAGATTGGGGGAAGACGATAAAGTGAGGAAAAAGGGGACTCTCCTCCATCGCAGTTGAACGGAGCAGCATCACAAGTCCTTTGCAAGCGCCACGTGAGGTGCGGTGGTGCGCTAACGTCTCGTGATTTTGTTACGATCGAAATGCCAGACGCTTCTGCCGAGACGTCGGAGAGCGATACACTGGTGCTCCACCTTCCACAGTATTTTCCCACCACTGTAAAGGAGTGCACGGATGTAACCAATCAGTTCTTCTCCTGCTTTGAGAACCATGCGTTCATGAAGGACCCAACGGATAGGGTCACAGCAAAGACGTCGCTAATGTTTTGCCAGAAGGAGCTTCGAGGTTACATGACTTGCATGGAAAAACACCGTGATTTGGATAGGACAAGGTTCTGGTGGAAGTTTTGGTAGCGAACGGCATTATTTTTCATCTCAAAGCGGTAGTGAGCCGTGTATGAGAGCGGGCAATATGAATGTAAGTCAGGACCTTAGCCCTGAACAGTGGTGTTGGGAAGGAAGAGAGGGCGGAGTGTTTCTAGTTGCACCGTGCGTGTC
This sequence comes from Trypanosoma congolense, assembly GCA_002287245.1. Classification (NCBI taxonomy): domain Eukaryota; phylum Euglenozoa; class Kinetoplastea; order Trypanosomatida; family Trypanosomatidae; genus Trypanosoma; species Trypanosoma congolense. The sequence goes on along the minus strand of NHOR01000125.1, from coordinate 289,073 downwards.
ACGATGCACGGGGTTTATAATCTGCACGGCGGTGCGGGTAAACGATGGCAGCGCTACGTGCTTACATGTGGCTTGCTGTGCTGATTGTCGGCGGGTATGGCTGCCGCGTTTGCATACCCCGTTCATGAAAGAGAGGGAAAAAAGAGGAGAAAATAAGGTACTCTCAGTTCACGTTAGATGTCATGGGGAAGTAGTTGTGCCCCAAACCTCGAAGTGTGTTACGCCGTTGTGTGGGACTCGTTATCGAGTGCTACAACTTTATCTGATTGGTTGCTTTTGAAGTGTGGTCTGTAAACAAAGCGTGCGCTGATGATAATATGCCTTATGTTGTCTTCTGTAATTTCTCCTTTCGTATGACGCACGTTCGTTTTGTACACACACAGAAAAATATGTTTTGTTTGGCGTGTTGTACGGCCTCCCTTTTCTTTCTTTCTTTGAAACCTGCGAAATGTGTGTTTTGACCTTCTGAGGTGTGCCTGCTATACCTTTAAATCGATGAGTCATCGCTGTGCTGGTAAAGCTGTGGGTAGGTACTTTATTAGTTTTTTACTCGCTCTGCGAGGCTATTTTTTTTTTTCCAATCACAATGACCACCAGCGCTTTCTCTTTCCATTGCGCATATATGTGCGAGGAGAAAAAACAGGAAGGCGGAAAGCGACGATTAAGGTTTGGGGTGATACGCAAATATCCCCCCAGGCGCCCATTGGAAAGCAGTGCACGCACGTTGTGTACCTCTGTGGGTCATGTTGATCGCTCTTCCGCAAAGTTTGTGCTCATCCATGTCCTTGCTCATGCTGCTGCCGCTGGTTTGTCTTTTGTTGATGTTATTGGATACCATTTTTGCCCTAATTCCTTCCTGACGTGAACAGGGCGCAGTTTGTGGCTTCATTTGTTTTACCTGCGGGCTTCAGTTTATGTTATGGTTGTTGCATCTTTCAGTGACTTGCTTCCCTCATCGCTTACTTTCCTGCGTCGCTCAGTGCTGTTGGTTAAATGTAGCTTCTTGAAACCAATTTTCTTTTTCCTCACACTCCTCTACACCGATATTTTGCTGTTTTTTTTTTACTTCTGTAGTGACTTAACTGAAGTGTGGTTCATCGAACCCCCTTTTCTCTTCCTCGCACACACTTCGACTCCGGAGCGTTTGCCTTGACTGCAGTGTCATTAGGCGTTGTGACGCATTTCAGTGGTGCGCGGAGAGGCAGTAATGTACGCAAGATTTCGTACTCGATCTAAGTTTTATTTTCGGCCGGCTCGTCCACTTCGTGCGTACAACGTCGATCCGAACAAACTCCGGCGTCCGAAAATTAAACGAGGCCTTCTTAACGGGGTGTACAGCGACGAAACGGTTGATTTGCGTGACCGCGAGCGACTTGAGCTTCTGGAGGCGATGCGACACCCGCGGGAGCGTGACTTTTACCAGGATCACACGTACCATAATCAGTGGATTCGTCGTGACCTTGAGAAGCATCAGAAGCAGAATCTTTCAGGTCGGTACAAGTACTTTGCCCCAGACTTTGAAATATCGCCATGGATATGGTATCCAGGTGATACAGTTGAGGTAGTTAGTGGTGAAGGAGCTGGACAGCGTGGGACTATTATTGCTGTGGTGAAGTATAAGAACGAGATCATTGTGCAGAATATTAACGTGCAGGATGTGGTGATACCAGCGTCGGAGTCGCGGCCTGAGCAGGTAGTTCAGCGAGAGCATCCTATTTGCGTCACGCGAGTACAACACGTGGACCCCTCAACGAACGAGGTCTGTGTTATCGAGATGGTGAAGGTACGTAATAAAGAAACGGGGGAAATGGAGGAAAAGCGCATGAGCCTGCAGTCGGGCGTGCTGCTGCCCATTCCTCCACCAAGCGATGACTTGCAAGTTGGAGATCCCCTCAAAGACACGCCGATTCAGGACGCCGATGAGGCGACGTACGATCGTGAGGCAGAGATGGCGGTGCTGGTGGAGAAGCGTCTCCAGGCAATGGAGGACCATTTTGTGCAGACCCTGAAGGAATCCTATGAATTTCACGAGCCGCTTCGCCGACGCAATGCGGAGGACATGCGGCAGTTTCAGACCGACGTTGTGGACGCGGCCTCTATGATTTTAGGAGAGAGACTGCTTGAAGCTGGTGCGTTTGGTGAGGGATCACCGCTGCCGGCAGAGTGGCAAGAAGCCATCACAGCGCATATCGAAGAGATCGAGGCTGAAATGGAAGAATCCTTGGAGAAGGAGAGAGCTGATATGGCTACGAGGACCCATCCGAGAGTGCGGACCAAATGGATGGCCTAGAGGAAGACGCAGACAGTTGTGAAGCCTCTGGTGGTGTATCGGCAGGTGTGTAGTGCCGTGCTGCTTCGTTGGAGGTGGGGAGACGTTTTTCTCTTTTCCTCACAGTTGTGTTCGCCTGCGATGCACACTCTGCATTTCCCAAAACTTTGAGTTTGCTTTATTATTGTTCCTGACATATACATAAATAGAAGACCTGTGTAACATCGTGCCTTTCTTTTTGTTGTTATTGTTTCTTTTAGGTTGCATTCGTTGAGGTTGGTAACGGCGAAGCGTACTACGGTTGATTAAGTAAGAATACACGCAAAGGGAGGCGAGGATAAATATGTCACAAGATGTCGGTACTGATCCCATCACACCACCGGAAACAATGGAAGCGATGCAGAGGCAGCTTGATTTGATTACTGAAGCGTGTAGCCACCTAGAGGGACTAATGAGTAGGCAACTTCCTATAACGCAGCGCGAGGTTTTGAAGCTTCGGAAGGCGTTTTGGTTAGCAATCGGAGAGCCGCACAGGCTGAGGCGTAAAGGCACCAATGAGGATGACAGTTGCAATTGCCTCGCTGACTTGGAACAAAATCGTGAGGGCACTACGCCAGACGGCGAGTACTCGCAACCGCCGTCATGTGTTGCCAAAGGCAGCAGGCGAAATGACTTGAGGGCGATAAAATGCGATAGCATCCTCACGAAACTTGAGGAATACGTAGCAGGAAGGCCTGAGGCACACACGTACGATGCTTTCCACAATGCAGCTGACGAAGTGACGAAAGGATGGCGGTTTCTTGGCATTCCAATGGAGCGTCGTATCCAGACGCTGCTTATTTCTATATTCAATTTCTTTACGTACGCCCCTCTTAGCATAGCTTTGTTCTATTTATTATTGATGAACAGCTGGACGATGCCCTTGGCCCTTATTTATATTATTTACATATTCACGATTGGACGGCCCAAGCACCCCGTGAAGAGGAAAAGCGCCGTGTTGAGATTGGGCCTCTGGAGACATTATGGGGACTATTTCCCTGTGCGCCTTGTCGTGCCTCGCAGGGTGCAGCAGCAGTTTGACTCCAGTAAAAATTATTTGTTCATATATCACCCGCACGGCATCAACTCATTTGGCGCGATGGCGTGTTTTGTGTTTGACACGCTCAATCTGAGCTCCATCCTTCCAGGGATTACCGTCCATTTGCAAACACTAAAGCTGAACTTTTTTATTCCCTTCTTTCGGGAGTTTGCGATGGTTGGAGGTTGCGGAGACGCTAGCGCGGAGTGCATCCGAGCCACGCTGCGAGCAGGCCCCGGGGAAAGCGTCGCGCTCGTCGTTGGAGGGGCGAGGGAAAGTTTGTTGACAAGGCCAAAGAAAAATGAGTTGACGCTTCAGGAACGTAGGGGCTTCGTTCGCATTGCATTGCAGGAGGGAGTTCCGCTGGTGCCTGTCTACGGCTTTGGCGAGAACGATGTGTACAGGGTTCCTCACTTCGCTGAGTCAGGTTTGTGGAGGTGGCTGGAGGGGACAGTGCGCCGCTACACGCGCTTCGCCATACCACTCGTGAATGGTCGTGGATGGTTTAACTACAGCTTTGGCTTCCTACCCCACCGTTGCCCCATCAATGTTGTGATGGGAGAGCCTATATGTTTACCGTTGATTCCCAACCCGACTGCGGAAGAAATATCGTTGTGGCATGGAAAATACGTTGACGCGTTGCAGAAACTGTTTAAAGAGCATCACGGAGTTTTTGGAGTGGAGTCGTCGGGCTTGGTTATACGGTAACAATACACAGTATTAATGCTTTCTTTTACTATTATTTCTCTTTGTTGGCGTCCTTGCCACGCTCTGTTGTTCTGCGTCAATCGCATACCGCGGACACAGAGAAGAGAAAATTGGTAAAATAGACGCAAAAAAAAAATTGCTGTTGAAGCACCATTTGCATTTCTTCCCCCTGTTTTGCGTACCTTCTACAGGATTCGCAGTGTTTGTTTATATTACGTTTTAAACTGCTGGGCGCGTTCCCATTTCTGGTATTTAAAGGTGAGGGTCAGCGGGAGCGGTCTCGCTAATATATGTGATAGTGCAGGCAGTTGAGGATTATTTTATTGTTTATTCTTACCTTCTCTAGTGGTGGTGGTGGTGGTGCACCTCAATGATAAATACATCATTGTTTCAGGGTTTTTCTTATCATTTGCAAATGTTGTACAAAGTGATACGTTTTTAGTGTTCTGCTTTGTTATCTGGCTGTGCGTCGTATGCTTCCGTCATTTCTGGTGAGATGTCAGGGGTTGGTGTCTCTGGCGACGAAATGATAGAAGAAGATCCACGACTGTTTGTAGGGTTCCTACTGGCAGTCGACATTTTCTAGGCAATTGGGAGGCTATCAGTTAAGTGCACGTAGCCGGTGGGATGTGCTCTACCTTGCGCGTGCGTGCGTAGTCTCTTTTTCTTCTTCTTTTTTTCGTGGAAAAAGTGGGTGACCATTCTGTTATGTTTGTCTTCTTTTTGTGGTGACATGTCACAACATAGCACGAATATCCCATTTTCTTTGAGTGTGGTGCCGTGTGCTCTCTTGGTGATAAATGTTAGGGCGTTAGGAAACTCCTGTCAGTATCGCATTTTTCCAACCTGTTTGTATTGCTTGTCCCGACTACTGCGTAACATTTCGCTACCATGTGACCCTAACTTGGTGGCGTGTTGGAATTTTGATTTTTGCCCCATCGTTTTCAAGCTCGTTTCCCTTCGCTCCCCGATTTGGCCGTCAAACTGTTATCTCTGTGTTTGTCTTCATTTGTTTTACTTTCTTCCTCTGTTTTAATACTTCTTATGCGGTACAGGTTTGTGCCGCTGCTTTTTGCTACCCTAAAGTGGAGCTGGACGCCACAAGATTGAAGTTACGCGCAGACGTAAATAAGGAAAAAGGAGACTTCAACCGTAATACCTCACTGCTTGCTGCGGAACTCGTTAGTCGGTAGACACAGGTTCACGTGTATTTGGTGGAGCAGGTAGTAATGGTTCTATTTTCAACTTACCGCAACAGCAGGTTGGTGTCCAAAGACTTTCTACATGGGCCTGTTATGCGCTTCCGCGCGCTTGGGGAGTACTACTTCCAGCGTGCCTGGAATGGGACGCTGAACTGGGTGGTGCCGGGGAGTATCGCCTCTACGCTGTGATGGTTCCATTTATTTACTTTTACCACCGCTGGCACACGGACCACACGCTGGACAGGGACCACGTAGAGAAGGCGATGATCATGCGGTGGGGTGGAACGTTGGAGGAAGTGCGCAAGCTTTCCGCCAAGGATCAGCTACGTGTGCGGTGCTTCACAGACATAGAGAAGCTTTACTCGGCATACGGCCCGAAGGACGTGAATGTGCAGCCGCCTGGTGACACTTTGCCCGGAAAGAATTACTATCAGAAGGCCGGTGAGGGTGGTGCCCATCACTAAGAGGTTTTACAGGGAGCTGACAACGTGAAGAAGTAATAAGTTGAGTGAGCAGAATGAATTTATGAAAAGAAAATGAGAGGGAAGTTATCGTGGGCTGGGTGGTTGCACCTCAGATGGTTATGTTATATGGGCGTGCGTGGTCCCTTATGGGTACGTGGGTGTATAGTTGGTGACTGGTGTCGGGCAAACGATAGCCTCCGTAATAGTAGTAGCAGTCGCGGTGGGTGAATTTTTTTTCATCAGAAGGGAAAGTTTGAAGAAAATGCACAGTAAGATAAGTAAGTGTTGTTGGTGCTGAAGCGCTTTAGCAGCGGATCATGAAGGTGGTGAACGCGCACCAGTTGATGGTTTTCGTCATGTGTAGGAGGAGAGCCATTGGGAGTATAATGCTCAATTGTCTTTCCTTCCTCCTCTCCTAGTGAAGGCGAATCAGCGGAGATAAAGACCGCACACACATCCGCGTGTTTTATGTGACATATGCGTCTCTAGGTGGAACTGAAGGGAATATTTATCTCGCGCTCGCCTGGGTTTGTATTCCACGCACTCACCGCTGCTCCTTCACTTTGGAAAAGAGCTCCTGGTGGTCTCGTGACGTTTTTTCTTGCGTGGTGCCGTATCTCCTCTATTTCTTTTTGTTGTTGTTGTTTCTTCCTACTGTCCTTTCTTCCCGTCCTTTTCGTGTGTGTGCCACTGGAAGACCCGGTGGAAGAAAGCCGCCAGCAAAACGAAACCCCCGCGGGGAAACGTGTTTTAATGACGCGTTCATAACATACAAATGAATTTATATTTAACCTTCTTGCATTAAAATCCCGCCTTTTATATTTTTCGAACGCGCCTTAACTTTTCCTTGAAAACGAATAGTAGGAGAGATAATATTGGTATAAAGGTACGTCGCCAACGAAATAATAATAATAATAATATCTAACTGGAAAATAACGACAGCAAGGGGTACAGTAGAGTCATTAACGCGATAGCGGAGAGAAATTAACATTTTAAAGTTACACGTTGTGCACAATGAAGGAGAACAGAATTGGGAAGACAATGGAGTTAATTGTGCTCCCGCCTTTTGTCGCTGCCGCCATAGTGGAGCACGCAAAGCGTCGGCTCAACTCCGCCGGTTATCTTGTAGGCAATCTTGATGGGGAGCAGATTACCGTAACTGACTACATTCCATACACGCACGAAAACACCGACGAAGTGAAGTCCCAGACATACCGCGAGGAGCTCGCCGAGCGCGTGGCAGTAAAGAAATATTACACTCCAGGCATAGCGTTGGTCGGATGGTACGCCGCTGGTGTGCCACAGCCGGGCCACGAGGAGAGCTTCAAGCGGTGGTGTGAAGCCCCCGGATATTGGTTTGCTCGTGGTAGCTCACAGAGCCAAGCGGTGTTGCTTATTGCGACCATGCCTTCCGAGAGCAACATGTCACTAAGCTGGGAGGCACATATTACAAACAATTTTTTAAAAGAAAAGGTAAGCGTTTGCGAGCGAAAGACCCCAGAGCTGAACGTGACCATCGCTGCAGAGTCGGCATCTATGAATGTGTTGCTGACAGATATAGCGTCCAAAGCTCTCTACGGTGGTGGCATGATACACCCGATGAGTTGTGTTACGAACCTCGATCGTGTGGCATTTGACGCAGAGACCGCCGAGTCGGATAGCCACGGCAGCGGAAAGAAGGATAGCAACAAGGAGGGGCAACCCCGGCCAGTGGAGGAGGCCCTGATTAGGGTCCAGAACGATCTACACCAGGCCATCTCCCACGCCCGTGCTATTCTGGCGTCAGGAAACAAAAAGGAGAAGAATGAGGAGTATGAATCAATCGCAAAGAATTACGAAGTCCTTCTCGAAGAGAAAAATAAGCAGAGCAGCCGCTGCGACTTTATTACGGAAAATCACAACGATGCATTAATGATGAAATATATGGCGGCTCTTCTCCGTCGCTATGTTAACGAAATTGAGCGGAACAGCCGACACGAAGTTAAGGAAAAGCAACAGCATGGAGGGCATGGCGGGCATGGAGGTCACAGTAACCACCCGAGAAAAACCGTTTCTTTTCGGTAAATCAGATAGCGCCGCTGCTTACATTACAATTGAAAAGGTAGCGGCACCTAAATGGGTGCATGCCTGCAGCTGTCCTCTGTGATCTCGCAGGGATGCCTGAAAAGCAGGTGTAATGTTGGCGGTCAAAGGATGCAACAGAGATGTGGTAAACGCGGAGCAAGTGCTACGCTGATGTTCATATTTTGATTATTTTTCTGCGTGTGCATCATTACTGTTGTCGCGTGCACTAATCATTTGGAGTTAGAGTGGCAGTGTACTTTTTGTCAGCGAAAATTCTGCGACAGGGCAACAAACATTTTTCCTGGTTATCACCTTATCATTACCTTTTTTTTAAAAAAAAAAAAGAATAATAAAAGGAAAAGGAAAAAAAAGAGAAAATTTGGTGTTTTCTCGTCGCTCTTTTTGTCTAACGGTTCGCCTTACCGAAATACGTTCGTGGCGCGGAGGGAAAAATTAATTATGCTGAACCAAATACCACGCTCCTCTCTCCTGAGACTGCGTTATTTCCCTCTGTGTGTTGTGTGCGTTCACTTTCATTCTGTGGAGAGAGTTGTAACGAAACAAAGTAAATCAATAAATAAAGAGTCGTGTAACATTCCTTCTCGTTGTGGATTGTTCGCACATTTTTCGAATATGCTAGTGGAATGAGCAAATGTGGTAACTGATGTGTGTGGGTGGGTGGTTTAAGCTTCGGCAAATGCCCGTCTTTTTCTTTTGGTGCCGGTGGTACAACTTGCTTCTTTGAAGCTGTGAATATTGAAAATCACATTACTTTTCCACATTTAGTCATAGTTTTCCTTGACTCTGACTACACCAGGTAGGGGGGCCGTAATTTGGTTCGAGAAGGAGCTACACAATAACAACTTCAAAAAAGTAACAGAAACACCGTGAAAAATATTAAAAAAAGGTCGTGCGGGAAGGTCACAGAAGAAAAAAAAAGGAGACGAGAAGTGGTCGTAGCCAGTAGAAGAGGAAAATGGTCGCTGCGGGTCGTATACTTCGCCAAACCAATCCTTCCTCAACTCATGAAAGCCTTGCTTTGGAATGGGCCTTCGGTCTGCACAATGATTATAGGGCGAACATACACAACCTGAGCACATCACCCACAGAACGCGTCGTCTTTTATGCTATCGGACACGTGGGTATTATTTACAATGCCATTCAAAACACCCAACAACATTTATTGGGACATAAGCACATGATTATTGCTTCAGCATGCAGTCGCAACAGGCGCTTTATTGTTACGGCCGATAGTGGAACCACCACGAAAAATAACGTCATCAAACACCCGGTGAGTCAGGCCAATGGAGTGGATGGAACAGAGAACGATGTCAACGATGCAAAGAGTGTGAAAAATGAAAGTACCATCTACGCCCCCGAAGGGGAGTACAGCATTACGGATGGCTGTGATTCCCTGATGATTGTGTGGGACGTACAAACATGCATTCCGGTTCGTACGATACACACGGGGAAATATGGCGGTGTTGTTGCCTGCGCAATGAGCTTCGATGGCATGTACATCGCAACCCTCAACCAAGCTGTGCCGCAGGAAATTATGATATGGGGGTGGACAGCTGAAGTCCTCACAGCGGCTCGCGGTGAAGGTGAAGGGCCGCCGGAAGACATACCATTGCACGACTCGCTAGAACCTGAATACCGCCGCTTGATAGCAGCGCAGGATGAACAAACATCCATTCGCTTCTCAGATGATGACTGCCACCTCATAGCAACAAATGGTCCCCGTCGTGTTGTTTTTTGGTCGTGGTCCCATGGAGCGCTGGAATATTACTCGCCGCCTATCATAGCCAAAAACATTAAGGTCCCCATTGGGCACTTCACACAAACAGTGTTTGTACCGGGAACGACGATGGCCTGCAGCGGTACCGTTGACGGCGACGTCATTCTCTGGGAGGTACAGCAGCGTGATCGGATGACAAAAGAGCACGACAAAACTATGCTCAAGATGGTGCGGGTGCACTCTTCCGGCGTATCGTTTCTTACGTGTTCAAACGGCTATATTGTTACGGGCGGCATTGATGGAGATGTGAAGTTCCTTGACCCACGACTTCGACTCGTAGCTTGGTTTGAAGACCTCAAAGGGGGTGCCATAACTTCTATTAGTTTTGACCGCCCTCCAGCGGCCGCGCCGGCGCCACAAGGCGAGTTGCAGCGTGACATAAAAAGTATAGTGCAGAAGAAGATGACACAAATTGGAGCTCTTGCTGTAGGTGAGTTTACCGCCTCTGATTTCATGGTGTCCACCTCCAACGCTATGATTATTGATGTTTCAGCTAATGCGTTCCATGCTGGTGTGCCGGAACTTCTTCGTGGAAGGCTTATTGTGCAGGGACAGGAAGGCGGTGTGCACTGCATTGCGGCGCACCCAAGGCTTTCCCGCGTCGCGATCTCTGGACACAGTGGTAAGCTACAGGTGTGGGACTATATTCTCAGACGAGTTGTCCTTGTAACTGTGCTTCGCGGCGTTGAGATTAACTGCATTGCCTACGATCCAGAAGGACTTTGGCTGGCAGTTGGGTGTACAAGCGGCGTTGTAAAGTTTATTGACTCGAAAACATTGGAAGAGCGCAAAAGTATAAAACCCAAGCGCCCTTCTTGCATTACGCGAATGGCTTTTGCGTACGACGGACGTATGATGGCCACTGGAGATGCTTCTGGGTGCGTGAGTCTTTTTAGCTATGAACGCTTGCAGGGTAGTACCTCTAAGACGACGGAGTGGGATATTGTTGGTAGACACAAAACGCACAGCTCTGTTATTGTTGGGTTGCAATTTAGTGACGATTCCGGATATCATCGGCTCCTTTCAGTTGGTGAGGATCAGCGGCTGGTTGAGTACGACTTAGTCGACTCAGAACCAGAGACTGGGCTCATCGTGGTAAGTGCGCATAAAATGGCCCAAAGCGCCGTACCGACTGGTTTTCTGTGGGTTGATGGGGAAGGTGTCGTAGATGACATGAACAGGAGGCCTCGCCTTGCATCTTTAGCTACCAACTGCCTGCTCATTGCCACAAACGAATATAAGATATCTGCTCACTGCAGTGACTGGACTCGTCAGTGTATCAAAACAGTGCTGTCTCCAACATTTGGAGGACCCATTTCGGAAATGTTTACCGTCCCGACCCACTCGGGAAGCAGCAATAAATGCCTTTTCTACGCCACTCGGGAGAAGGTCATTGGTTTTATGCACCTTCCCCTGGATGGGGACCCGTGTATGTCCATGGGCTTAATTGCCCATGCAGGGACCATCACAAGCGTTGCAAAGTCATTTGATGGAAGTATGTTTTTACAGCTGGCGGTCTGGATCAGACCGTGATGCAATGGCACGTTAATGGGAACAAAATTGTACCCGAGGAAACGGTCAAAATATCAGCTTGCGTTGCAGCTGAAGGAAATGGCGAGGTTCCCCTCGATCATCTTATCGCCGTTGTAGAAGGTGGGCGTGAAGGAGTGTTTATGCGAGAGATTGTAGACTACTTCTACTACGCTCAAATTAGATTGCAAGGTGAAGAAACGACTGCAAAGCGAGAGTTACTTGGTGCCGTACCATTTTCTCAGGTTCCTAACCTGTTTCGCGCACTTGGTTACTATCCTTCTGAGTTAGAAATTGGCCGGTTAACGTATGAAGTTGCAAACTTGTACGGTCCTGTAGATGAGGCAATTGAACTGTGCGATGTGAACAGTATTCCGCTAAAATTCTCACAATTTATGCGGTTGTATGTGAATTATAGGCCCATTTATGGCATTACGCGGCAGGCCATTGAGCAAGCCTTTATAACACTTGGCGCGGACCCCGTGACGGGTGAAATATCACGCGACTCGCTGTTCAAGATGCTGTCCACCCACGGAGAGCCGTTGGGTCAAACAGAAATATCGGCGGCGCTTAGCTCCCTGCTGGGTGATGGCGTACAGTTGGACATGCTCGAGGATGTAATAACCGCACGTGTCTTTTCCGAGAACCTCCTCGGATTTGAGGACTATGGCGCTATGGGAGAAGGTGACGAGGGAGAAGAGGAAGAAGAGGATCTTGAGATGAGTAGGGACCTGGGAGTGGGGCAGGAGCAGAATATATCTTTGGAATCGTAGAAGTTTGTATTTCCTCCCATGCGTGGAGTATCTTATTATAAGGAGCCGTGTGTGATATTGCATCCTGTCACATAATTGTAAACTTTTTTCAATGTATGCCTCTATGCTCCAGCTCCTTTTTCTTTTCTTCCTTTTCGAGTCGTATCATGAGCTGTTTCGGTAATGTAGGTGAGCTGATTCCTGTTGCAAAACGTGTATGTATGACATGAAGAAGTTATATCCACATGAGTGTACACACCTCTTCTCTTTTAGATACTTTCCTTTCAGGAAACATGCTTGAGTGGCTGTTGTGCAGCGACTGGGAGCCAAGCCGTTAATGACTCTTTTATGGTGTGATGCTAACTTCTTTGTTTTCAAAAATGAAAATGAAAATAAAAAAAGGTTTGAGCCATTTCATTTCCTGGCTTTACCATCCCTTCGTTCTTCTCTTTTTCCTTATTTTCCCTTATTTACACATTGAACAACGTGATTGCGTAAGCACCAAAAGGTTGTTGTGGCAGAAAAGAAAAAAAAGTAGAGAGATCATTGCGTGTGCCTCACTGGAAGACCACTTCAAACAGGTTGTGCGTAAGTGAGTTTCAACTGAATCTGTGGGGTACCTGCTGCAGAGTACGTAATAAATATATGTAGAGAGAGATCCATACGTAGTAGTTCTGTAAAAGCGCACAAGGAGTAATTCGGGCTTAAGTGTTGGTTTCTTTCCGTTCGTTTGCTTGAACGGCTACGCAAGCAGCATTGCATTAGGGTTCCTTTCCCAACCGTCGTGAGGACCTTCCTGTTTTACGATTTATCCGCAACATCATCGGGGGGAGCTTCTTGTAAGAGAGTTTGAGAAACACATCGCTCAAGTTTGAGGTTTTACTTCGGACTTCGGGGAGTGCCGAGGTCCTTTTCCCTCCTGGAACACCCGGAAAACCTCCCGCTCGTCCGGCAATAGCTCCAGGCAGCGCAGACTTTCCCTTATATTGCGTAGAAGAGTGTGATGAAGTGCAGCACGATACTCTCGAGTGAGGCGTTACCCATTTTAGCTGCGCCAGCAGACCCTGTGAAAGTTACACAGCCCGTTGGGAGAGATGGTTTCCATGCTCTCAAAAAGAGTAGCAGGAACGAAAGCTGTGAAGAAGGCGTTAATGGTTTAGTGCCTCAGTTACATGAGGAAGAAGGAATAGTTGAGAGGATCGATTGCGCCACGTTCTCACCTTTACGCAAGAGCTTGATAGTTATTGAGCTTCCTCAGCCCGCTTCCGTACCCATCCGCGAAACTTTATCTGATGTTCCTTATTTGGAGCAACTTGGAATTGAAGCATGTGGCCCTATCACTTCATTTGAAGAGGAAGTGGCATCGCAAAAAGCTGTAACTGCTGGGGAGCCGGAACTTTCGACCTACGTCGCTAACGAAGAATCGCAGGACTCAGAAGCAGGAACATCACCGGCGTTGATAGAGATATCACACGTGTTACACGACAGCGATGGTGTAGAAGTGAAAGGGAAAGAAGAACAGGGTTGTAAACTGGGCGCTGTTGGTATTGGCTTCGCTTTGTTGACTTCGTGTAAGGGTACTGGGGCTTTGAAGATGAACACAATACGTGTACAATCTTCGAGGAAACGTAAAAGGAAGATTGCCTGCGTGAGGAAGCCAGCCAAAACAGTCAAATATCCGGCAGAAGAGTCTGGCGCAGACCCTAAACTGAGAGAAAAGTTTATGGAAAGTGAGAAAGCAGCAGCTGCTTTCTCACTTTCCATCATTGCTCCTCCACCTTCGCAGAGATTGGAAGCATACACAATTATTGATTCCAGTAGCTCGGATGGTACGCCCTCCAAACCGAATTCCCCAGGTAGGCCAAGGAAAGAGATAGATCACGGAAACAAAACTTGGTGCAGGCCAAGAAAGTGGCTTCCGCATCGTATTGCAATATCCTGCGGTGACACAGATATGAAGAGACTCTACTATGATGTAATTGCTCAGTTGGGTGCATCGATTGTGTTGGAGGTTTTTGATCGTGGGGAGCCCCCTACCCACTTTGTCATGTGTGACGATGATGAGATTACACCTGCTTTGCTCCTTTCGAAGGCGCTAGGTATTCCCGTGTTGTGCACCCAATGGCTCATTGATGCGATACCGACGGGATGTTTCACCGATAACTTGGACGGCTATTTCCACCCAAAGTACGGGATGACAGCATGTGTTGATGAGAGCACCTTGTCTGTCCCTGACGAGGTAACCGAAGACACTAGAGAAGGGATATTAGGAAACCATTCCGATGGAAATAGCTCCCTTTACTTTGAGGAAAATGTTGGGCCGTATTACAAGCCCCTGTTTGTGGGATTAACAATTTTGTTCCTCAGTGAATCGTTTTCTGAACACGCCTCAATGTTCAAGCATATTGTACGCCTCCTCGGTGGTACCGCAACGCTTAGTACTTCAGCACTCAATATATCAGTCATCGTGAACCTTTCTTACGGGGCGACACACCGCCCAAACCACACAACAGATGGAGGGTTCAACGAGAAAAATACGAAGGAGGGTAGTGGCGTAGAGGCAAGAAGTACGAAAGGGAACAAAAAGAATAATAAAAAGCAACCACCCAGGGAAGTTAGTGGCAGTGTGTTGAACACTGCTGCTCCTGTGGAACATATTCCTCTCTCCATTACGTATCCAGGAGTCTCTTTTTGTGCGCAGGGCGGCGTGATGGGGATCGCAAGCTGCAGAAATAATGAGGTGACAAAGTTCACGTGCGTGCAGAGAGTATTGAAACTGCGTGCCTCGAGTGGACTTAACACCCCTCCAGTTGTTTCAGTCGAGTGGTTTGTTAATTGCATTCTGCAGGGGAGGGTTGTGGATACAGCTCGCTACACCATACCCACCGCAGCAGAGGAATGTGTTGTGCCTGTGAAAAGACATGTTGCTAATCCGTCGACAGCATATGTTGGCGATAATGTAAATGTTCCTGTGGAAAACGAGTAGTTTTTCGTTTTCATTCAAGACCGAAAAAAAAAAAAAAAGAAAGAAAGAGAAAAGGGGGAAGGGAAAAAATAGAAAATACGGAAGAAACTGCTAAACGATCTTAATTGAATTGATTTACTTTTCAGTATTCTGCTTTCCCCTAAAAAGAAAAAAAAATGGAATTTTTTTTTTGGAACTTTGCTCTTTTCCCTTCCGTGCTCATTTTTCCTTATTTTTGCCCTATCATACTTCTATGCTTTTGAGTTGAGTTTACATGCTTAACGGAAGAAGCACGCGGGATGACTGCCGGACCGCGTGCATTTTGTTTGTATCAGTTTGTTGTTAAGGGAGCTGTAGGGCTATGCTTTACTGAGGAAGAAAAAAATAATAAGGAATAAGAAAGAAGGGGAAAAGGGAGGAATAAAATCGACGGCGCAAATGAAGAGAGTAATGGCACTGGCTTGGTCCTCGCCATTCTCTGAATTTATGTCGTCTAGGCTATTGTAACTCTACTGGTGATGGATTCAACACATTGTTTAATTCAATGACCTAATTGGTGTTGTTCGAGTTTCCCTCCTTCAAAAGTGTTGGCAAAAACTTATATGAGAACTTTATACCCTTGTCTCGCGTGTGTTGCTACAAAACAAAACATATATATACAAAAGATTGTATCGACATTTATCATAATAAAGAGCAAAATAATAAGTAAGTAAAATAAATAAATAAAACAAATGTTCTAAAGGAAAAGGGATAACAAAATAGGTTGAGGAGAGGATTGTAATATACATGTATGCATATGCAGTGCTTTTAAAGAGGAAAATGTAAATTATTTTGATATTTACCTGTGTTTCCTTTTTTCTCTTTTCTATCCTCATTTTTCGATTTCCTTGTGTGTGTGTGTGTGTGCCATACCTCTTCATACCGATACTTGATTATCCATAAATGTCACACACCAGACGTATATTTCCTTGTGTTTGGAGGCGGGGCGCTGTTTCTCTCATGATCTTTTTGCTTGAAATGTGGTCCCCGCCTCCCTGTATCTCTCGCCTTCTCTCCATATAAATAAATATATAAATTAATAAAACATTTATTTACTTATATATGTATGTCATTACGATACAGGTCAAATGGTTTCTTTTTCTGCTTGCTGGCATGCTGTTGACGTGTTTCTATCATAACCACAATTTTCCCGTGCGACTTTCAGCTTCCCACCACCGCCTGGTAAGATAGGTCGCCCCCCTCCCACAGCGACTGTGAGTACGAACCACTAGCAGTGAGGTTCGAGGATAATAAGGTACTGGCGTGGGAACCCAGCGAGGGGCTCACGACTTCTCCCATCTCGATCATTTTTCCCCCATGTTTTCTTTTTTTGAAAAAAAATAAAAAGAGAAAGGGAAAGAGAAGGGAGTAGGGCAATTTACCCGAACTAGATGGTGGCAGCGATTGTGTAATTAAAGAGAAGGGTGGAAACGGAAAATGTGGTTTCGAGGGTAACGCCACATACATTTGTTGTTGTTGTTTTCGTGTAACTCATTACACTTTCTCTTCCCATTTTTGACCACTTTGGAGAGAATCAGGGCTTGCACAAGTGAGATTGGTAGCATTTACAGTAACGTTGTGTAAAGGGCAGCTACAAGAAATAGGTGATAGAGAAGGGCACCAATACCCCGGTTTTCAATTTTGTTTCAGGGAAGTACACAAATGCTAATTTCGGTTTCCCGCTTCTTTTAAATAACTGCATGTTATTTCCTTACTTTTTTGCATGGTTTCTCTTTTTTTTTCTGTTTTTTTTTCCATGGAATACCCTTTTTCGATTCCTTTCTGTTACGTTACCTTGTGGTGTTTTGAGCGAATCCTCACAATAGAGGATTTTTCCTATGGATCACTGCACTGTTCAGTTCCATTATTCATACCTCACACTGCAATGGAATACGTTATATGCTTGAGTGGGCAGATAAGCCGACCAACAGATGGTCACAGGAACACACTTCATTTTCATTTTTTTTAAAAAAAAAAGGAAAGAAACCGATTTTTACCCCCTTCACTATGGAAAACGGACCAATACGATTGGCTGTACCCCTCATCCCGCTGCTGTGCGTTTCTCTCGCCTTGTGAAAATCACTTTCCTCTTGTTCTCTACGATTAACAATTTCTAAACGTAATAAATAAGTGAACAGCAGGCTTCTTGCGCACGAGTATGGTCGAAAAGGGGTGTACTTCACATATGGGCAGTCTTTCGAACGCGAAAAATCCGTCGCCCTTCACTCCTGCAGCAAGCGCGCAGCGGCACGTCACGCTTGCTGATGGTAGAGTAACACTTTTCCACCGCATCGGGAACGGCGCCTTCGGTGAACTCTTCGTTGGTATTGACAAGCACACCAATTCGAAGGTGGCGGTGAAATTAGAGAAACGTAATGCGTCTCACCCTCAGCTTTCTTATGAAAGTAGGGTTTACCGTCTGTTACACAGCGAGAACAATAATCCTGTGGGAATACCAAAAGTACACTTTTTTATTAGCGATTCGTCTTACAATATGCTTGGCATGGAACTCTGCGGACCATCGCTGGAGGACCTTTTCAACTACTGTGGAAGACGCTTCTCTGTTAAGACGGTATGTATGATCGCGCATCAAATGATCCACCGTATAGAGTTTGTACACAGCAAAGGTCTACTGCATCGTGATATAAAGCCTGAGAACTTCGTGTTAGGGGATGCGTGTACCGCGCACATCTTATATCTGATAGACTTCGGCCTTGGCAAGCTCTTTTGGGATCGAAAGCGCCAGACTCATATCCCTTTCTGCGAGGGGAAATCCATTACGGGCACGGTGCGCTACTGCAGTACGTGGACCCACAAAGGCTTTGAACAGAGCCGGCGGGACGACATGGAATCCATTGGGTTTGTGTTGGTTTACTTCATGTTAGGATGGCTCCCGTGGCAAGGCACGATGGTTAGGGACCCGATGCAGAAGTCCACTGTCATCGGAGAGAAGAAAAATAGCACCACGCTGGAGAGTCTGTGCAAGGGACTTCCGGAGGAGATTTTACAGTATTGTACATACTGCAGGAAGTTGGGCTTCACCGACCGACCAGATTACGATTACTTGCGTGGTCTCTTTCTGCAGCTAGCGCGTCGGCATCATGTGTCAGCACACCCACAAGAGTCGGCGAAGAAGGGTGGCATGTATTCAATCACCTCAAGCATGAACTCCTCACGGGCCACGGGACGTGGTGGTTTAAATGGCGTTGAGTACGACTGGATGTTCGACTGGTTTTTAAAAAGAACGAGGGAAAAATCGGGATCGCCGTGGCACACACCGAATGTGAAGCGACAAGTCAAGTTGAGGGCTTCCGAGATAAGATGAATGTGCGCCATGTGTTCGTAACGGCAAGGAACGGGTCGTGGTGAGAGTGGATGTGGGAGAGGAATGGAGTGTAAAGAGACAGCTATTATATATATATGTATATGTGTGCGCGCATATTATCATGTTTTGATGTGTATACTTCCGCTTTACTTTTTTTCAGGATTTATTTATTTTTTTCCTTCTTGTTGGATGTGGTTACGTTTCACTTGAAATAAATTTACGCGCTTGTGAATAATGGGGTTTGTGGGGAAATATTAGAGAAGTGAGGGAAAAGAATATATACGACCTTAATGCTGGGGAGGCATCAGCAGATTGAGCGTCATGTGGGCGTTGGTTAGGGTTGGTTATGGAATTTCAGTGAAAAGTGGTGTGAGAATTGTTTTTTTTGTAATGCGTTTATTTCCCCCTTCTCTTTCCCTCTTCCTCCCGTTGAGGGAGAGAAAGTGTTCATGAGGGGGAGGGGGAGGGACACGGCGCTGGAGTGAAGTAAATTGTGTGCTGCACAAGGAGGCAAAGGAGTAAATTAGACAACAGGTGGCACAGGTGTATAATCAATTATCTTACTTTTGTGTGATTGCCACGGCTCTTTGGCCGCGGATGGTTATTCCTTTCCCCGTAAGTTAGGGCCATGAAATGCCCTCTTACAGCGAAGGATGGTTTACAAGGAAAATCGATTAGTCACTTTCAATTGGCACTTCTGTGTGTGGTCTGATGTTGTTTCTTTCATTTCATTAACCCAGCGCTGTCAAATGTATATTTGTATACATTTGAAGCTCTGCTTTTCCCTCCTTTTTTCCCCTTTCGGTGGTTCGTTCACAACTTGGCTGTTGTCTCCGCACACTTATTGAGATGTACGTTCTACTTTTCACCAAACTTACTTCACTTCTTTACATTTCCTCCTCCGTATATTTTTGCCAACCCGTTCGTCTTTTTGTTTTGCTTCTCACTGATGTTTTTAACTGTTCATCATTGTGGAAATTCTATAATTTTCACTACTATTATTATGTTTTGTTGAGGTTTGTGGACCCCACGTCGGGTCTTTTTCTGGTTTCGTTTTCACTTTTTTTTTCCCTCCTCAAAATGAATGAATGAATGAGTGGCTGCGGGTGGTTTTACACACTGTGCGGTGCATGCAGACACTCTCCGATCTTCTTATTTCAGTTCTTCCTTTCCTCTCCTTCCCTAACCCCTCCCCTCACACGTACATCCATTACTCTCCTTTTATATCTTTGCTCCCGTTTTCACCACGCGGTGTTTGGTGATCCGTAATCTTCTTGATATCGCCATCAAATGAGAGATGCTATTTCTTTTCTTTTTCAGTTTCTTCTCCTAAACTCTCTTTTTGTTTTCCCTTCTGCCGTTGTTGATGTTCTTCCCCGTTTGAATACTCTTTTTTATTTGCCTCTTCCGGCACTTTCTCTTGTGATGCTCAAAATAAGCCCATCATTTTTGTTTTGCCGGCCTCTCTCTCACTCTCTGTGGCATTGGACATTGACGGTAGATGCGCTGGGTTTAGGCTTCC
The DNA here is from genome assembly GCA_002287245.1 of Trypanosoma congolense. NCBI lineage: Eukaryota > Euglenozoa > Kinetoplastea > Trypanosomatida > Trypanosomatidae > Trypanosoma > Trypanosoma congolense. Next base: position 269,357 of record NHOR01000125.1, on the reverse strand, counting down.
CCGAACGGTTGTGTTTTCCTTTGATTTCACTCCGGGTTAGCTTTAATATTATCATATTACTGATCCACAGTCAGTAGAACTAAGAGAAGATTTGGTGTGTGGAGGGGCGGAGTTATTTGTTTGTAACGTCTCGCTCTTTTCCTCCGTGGATCATAGTGGTGCGGTATCATTCGCCTCCCGTCTTTCACGATGGTTGCTCATTTTCACCATTTTTCCTTCGTTCACCCCGATATATTTGCATGGGTCTTGTGGGTGGTGCCTTTGTCAGACGTTTCCATTACCATTGCATATGTTTATATATTGCTTCGTTGTTTGTGCCTGTTGAAGTGGTTTTATGGGCTCGTCAAGGTTATGCTAATAGTGGGGCCATTTTATGTCTGCGTGTTTGTAATCACGGTCCTATGGTGGATGGTTGCTTTGATAGCCTTTCGCGCCCGCTCCCCGTAAAAATATGGCTGCTTCAGCTACAGTTTTTCTTAGCAGTGCAACACGATACAGAACGTCGGCTGTTTCTGACAACACTTTTTTGTTTTGGTCTTGTTGTCACGTCTCGTTCTTGTCTTGTCTTTTTCTTCTTCTCGTCTACGTCGCTTACTATAATGCGTTAATTGCGTACTGCGGCATGTAGCGTTAATAGCCATAGTGGGACACACCAGCAGGGTTTGGAATCGCGCAACTCCAACGGCACAATAGAAATAATAATTACATGGAGCTGAAGCAATGGGTAGAAAACCGCTACCGACATCCGGTTGTGGTGGTAGTGGCAAGCCGAACTGTCGAGACCGCGTGCCGGCGTAACGGGATGGATTTTGTTAATTTGCTGCGTCCTTTTTCGGTGTGCAACACAGACCTTTTCGCCCGGCTCACAGATCGCGCAGATGCAACGGCTGTGCGCAACTTTGGCGTGCGTCTCACTCGTCCGCAGTGTGTGCGTGAGGTTGACCCCTCTAATGTGTCGGGTCATCTTCGTGAGTTGTTGCGTGAGTGCTCAGATATTGAGATGGCCTTCGGGGAGCAGCTTGATAGGTCAGTGAGATGTTTGTTGAAGAGTGGTGGCGGAGGTGTCCTTAACAGCGGGCGACTGTCGGCGGATTTGGGTACAATCCTCTTGGAGCGATCACATTCGACGTGGCACCGCAGAGTTGTACAGAGTTACCTAAATTTGGTACGTTGCAGTCACTTTGACACAACTGACCATCCAGTTGGCTTTATTTATGCTGCTAGCACAAGTGCACCCGGCGGAGTGGAGGGAGTTTTGCGGGAGTTTAGAGACCTGAAAACAAGAGAGGACTTGGGTGAGATATGGCGCAACATGCCGTGCATGGAGGAAGAGACGCATAATTATTTCATATTGGTGCACGATGAAACGGAAGGACCAGGCGAAAAAGAGGTTCAACAAATGTTCCAGTCCGTCCAGTCGCATTTCAGTCACGCGAACTCTTGCTTAGTGCGGATCAATTCAGTTTCCGATCCGCAGGCAGCAAAGTGTATAGATCCCCAGCTGTGGATCGAGGCTAACCCACCATTTATGGACGTCCCTTCGCACACAGCGTGTCGTGCAGCGACATACTCGCATCAGCGGTTGAGCGGTAAGCGAGAGGAGACGGAAGGTGTTTCGCCCTTAAAGGGAACCGGAGGGATCGCTAAAGGCGTCGTTGGAGTTTCAGAAGTGGAAAACCCAACGAACTTTGCTCACATTACTACAATGTTTGGTAGGTGGCCTGATGGGACACCAATGGTGACGGGGTGCTACTTGAGTCCCGATAATGTGGAAGGTCTGCGCCATGCCATGCACCACTACCTTTCGCAGTGTCTTTTCATATATATCGAGCGAAAGCTGCGTGCGCTTAACACTATAGTAAACGAGAGGCGCACTACTACGCTTGGTAAGATGGCCGCGTGGTTTCGTAATAAAAGCGACTCGAAGTCAAAACAAGAGAGTTGGGTTTCTGCCCGGAATGGTGTTGGTGCAATGTATGTTGCAGGATCATTGGAGATGCAGGCGCGTCGTGCGGCTGACCTTTCTTTAACGCTGTCAGACTACGAAGCCGCAGGGAGCTTTTACCGACTCTGTCGATCAGAAGCGCTGGCTACCGTCTCTTCTCGTCCATTTAACAAGCCTATGATAGCCGCTGCTCAAGAGGGCATTGGTATTTGCCATTTGTTGCAGGGTCGATTGGTACCATCAAGTGCGGCATTGTGGAAGCCGGGTGGAACCATTTCGAAGAGTAGCAGCGGGTGCAAATTGGAAACTGCAATGAATGACTATGAAGTGTGTGACATGAGTGACTATATGCTGCGCGTGGCCTTACTTTTGTATGAATTCTGCCGCACGCGAACACCACCTTCAGTTGACCGTGCAACGGCGTATCTACAATACGTTCAGGACCGCGGCGCTTTTATTCAGAACAAACTTTATAGTGCCATCGTTGGGGAGCTGTTGGCGGCTAATGCACTCCTTCTGAACCCACCGCAGCCTGCGGGGATGAAGGTATGTGCTCTGATTCCTAATAACTTTCTGGCGCGTTCTCACGTACGGACGTATGCAAAGCACTGCATTGTCGCTGGAGACGCGTACCTTGAGGACAAGCTGTTCCAGTGTGCTCTTCGCTGCTATTTGCGTGCGTTGTGTGTTTACAACAGTATTGGGCGCTGCGGTAGTTGGCCACGCGTATGTGAGCACCTGTTCTCGTCAATTTCCCGTGTATATCAGGAACTAAACAACCCCGTATGTTCCCTGGCCATGGCTTCAGTGACGGTGGGGCTCGGGACACCAATGTTTCAAGAGGCAGGCACCGCGCTTGGCGCTTTGAAGGTTTTTCTGAAGAAACAACAAGAGGTGGTGGCTAAACATGGTCTAGAGGTATCCCCCCACATGGTTGTTCCATGCGTAGTTGAAAACACTGTTACTATTGTCGTGGATCAATACCATTGTGACGAGATAACGACTCAGTTGCAGTGGCAGCTGGGCAATGGTGTAGTCGAGACGGAGTGGCAAAACATGGAGGATAAGCTGCGCGCATGCTACAAGGGACAAATGCAAGGGTCGTCCGTTGGCTCCAGGTACTCTGGGCAGGATTTCATTAAAATCAAACAACTAATCAAAAAGGATAATAATGGAAATATCATTAAAGCTTTGCAGCGGTACGTAATGAATCAAGAGGAGACACTTCAGGTTAGTGTGGTCCTGCGAAACCCCATTGGAATTCCTCTTACTGTTAGTAACATTAATGTTCTGTTTATTTCGAAGAAAGATCCTACAAAACTCTGCAGGACCGCTGACTCCCGTACAGTGAGCCTCAAGGCACTGGCTTCTGATTCCGTAACGATCGACTTCACCCCAACAGATGAAGGCACTTACGTTATTGTGGGCTTTAGTTGGGAAGTGCTGGGCGTGGTGGGACACTACTATTTTGCCACAGAGAGCGGCAGCCTAACGCCAAATGCCGGTGACGGTAATAAAGGTGAGGGTTCTCATCCAGGTGTTCGTGACAGCATGCTGTTTGAGTACGCGATGAAAAACCCAATGCCTGATGTTGAATCCCCAGCTAACATTGAAATTTCAGTGGGGCCGCCACAAGCGTGGGTTACCATGCACCTCCAACCCGACATCCCACCAATGTTGCGCGACGGAGAATATTTCTACACATCAGTGGTTATTACAAACAAGAGTTCGTACACTTCTGCTCACAATATCACACTACAGCGTAGTCCACAAAATGCGCATATATTATGGTTTGAGAAGTTCGGACTAGATCGCAACGCTGATGCAGAAGCAACTTTTAATGTGGCCGAGATACTGAACCCTAAAGAAAGCATAACCATTCCACTGACGGTACGGCCCTTGCACGGTCACGGAAATTCGCCTAGGTGCCGAAACAACGTTCTGTTTCTGTTAGGATACATGGCAAGTCCAGTGTCATCCCCAAAGCAGCCGGAGGCAGGGGGGACATATTCAACATCTCCTACAGTACGTGCTACGATACCACAAATTCGACTGCACCGATATCTACGACTCTTTGCCGTTAACCGAGCACTATTGCTTTCCTCGTTTGCTGTCGAGCCAGTTAACTTAGCTGCGGTCACGTCGGCTTTCCTTTTGACGGTGAAAAGCGGTGTTGAGGAAACGGAGCCTGCTGTATGCGTTACGCGCATGATGGCAGTTCATAGAGAGCGGTGGCACGTTGATGCTGTCCATAGGGATGCTCTTCTTAAGGGTGATACCAGTGTCTTCACACTTCCCGCCGGTGGGTCCTTGTGCGTGCCGATTGCTGTGAGCGATAGAGCAACTTTCCCCGTGGAGGCAGCAGGCGCTCCTGTGAGCAAAGGCGGTGATAACTTGTTTGGTGGAGAAGGTTATGCCTTTACCGAAGAGGAATCTGTCCCGCTGACATTCACCGTACCGTCGATGAGCGACCGTTCCGCGGTGGAGTTAAACATTGGAAAGAGTGTGGCGAAGTCGGAGATGAATGTTTACTTTATGCGCACTAGTTTTCTTGGTCCGGGAGCAGTTGGGGTGCACAATGCGAATGACGAGCTTCTTTTTTATGCAGACAAGGGTCCTGATGGTGGGAAACCGAAGATGGAGGGCGTTGAGGTGGCCGAGCTGGCGGATGGGCAACCATTCACACCAATATGCATAGCAGTAGCATGGACGATGGGAGATAACCGTCAGCGTAGCGGCCAGGTCTTTTACTTCTTCGATCCTGTTAACTTTATTCTCAATGGCGCATCGCATGACAGCAATACAGACGAGCAGAAGCAGGAGAAGCTTTGCAATTCTCTCGTAAGGAATCATTGTCTTCATCCCCGGCATGCGGCGGTGCTTTACCACGTTGAGTCGCCTCAATCTGTAGAATCAACTGCCGAACTGCCCGATGCTGCTCTTATTCCCATAACCGTACACTGTCGCTCCCTTGCATCGGTTGCACTTCTTGTAACAGTGTGTGCGTCACCCATGATCTGTGATGACTCGAACCAACGTAACTCACCGTCACCACCATCACCGACCTTAATTAACTTTGTTGGCAGAACGAAGTCATGTTTTTTGCTTCTTCCACACCAGAGTCACACCATTAAGTTCACTGCGTGTGCCTTTCAGCCCGGGGTAGTTCAGTGCAACGCCTTCCAAGTTAGCGCAGTAGCCCTGCGACTTCGGCTCTCCCCCGTCAGCACGTCAGCATGGACGTCCGGCATGTCCCTGGGGGCCATGATACGCTCGATTAGGTGTTCTGCCCTGAGTTCCCCCGGCAGCTCACGAACAGTGTTAGTGGGAGGAGAGCAAAGTAACTCCGGTTCTAACGACACCACACAGCTCCCACTTCCCATGATGTGCGACGTGCAGACGTCAGTGTTTGGGAAAAATACGGCAGTCATTACGCGCGTCGTGCTGAATCACTGTTCGCAGGCGGCCGTTGAGGCCGCTAAAGCAGCAAACATTGCGTTGTCTGATGCTCTCTGTGAAAAAAGGCGCAAGTATGAGGAGGAGTACAAGCGTTTTGAAGTGTGTCGGTCATCCTGCCGCAATGTGGAAGCCGCCAGTGCCGTGCACCGTCCCTCTGTGCACATGAATGACCAAAGATGATGAACGGTTGTAGCCGCGGAAATGCCTCTCTGGAATCAGTCGAACCACATCAGCAACAACGGCAGTAACAGATTCTTTGTATTAGGCAGGGGCAAGGGGGCCCTGCGTTAACAGGGAATCACACACATAGGCTTAATTGCGCACGCACGCGAGAAAGGAAAACAGGGAGTAAGAAGCCGGTTGTGGATCGCGTCTCATGGCTGCACCTGATGAAGGGTACTAGTTTACCTTGTAACGAGTGCCGCGACTGTGTAATGCAGCATATACACTTGACACCCCATAACTGACATAAGAGAGCAAGATGAAGGGGAGAGTACCGACAAAAAGATTGCTGTTCACTTTCGCCCCTCCAGTCGTTTTATGCGGTTGACAACTGCTCGTGTGTGTGCGGTATGTGTGTGTGTGTGTGGTGCGGGAAGAATGCAGAGATCACCGCCCAACTGCGTGTATGTGTGAATTACGCCACTTGGGTATGATACATGGAAAAATTGACTTAAGTAAGCTGTGGAGTAAATTATCATTTTTTACCTTTGATGTCAACTGCTCTTCATATCTTTGTGTTGCCTTTGCAATGTTGCTCATTTTTTACCGTTTGCTGTACGTGGGCACTCCCTCTTCTTTTCCCGCTTGTGAGTTCTTGCCCAACATTCGTATTTCTTTTTCATTTCCTTTATCTTTCTCTCTCTATCTCTCCCCTATCGTTATCATTATTGATTGATGTTTGCCGCCGCTTTACTTGCTGCACCGTGTTAGCAGTCGACACCACACGCCGGCAGGATGGGTATGCGCATGCAGGCACCTCTGTGTGCACATCCATGAACCCCCCTTTGACTCACACCGTCCACATCTGACAAAGCTTTCCGTTGCGTTTTCCACAGTTTTCCACTTCTGCCTCCATGTCACTGACGGTAGGTGCTGGTTCTCCGTGTGAATAACCGAAATTGGGTCGTACCAGAGCTTCCTGTCGCTATGGCTTTGTTAGTACATCTCGTTTTCTTCAAATAGGTCCCTGCCGCGACTCCTCCACGATGCATGTGTGATCGTTTCGCTTCTTCGTTCACTCATGCTTTTTTTCCTTTTTTTTTGACTACACACTGCCTGGAAGTTGCTTGGTCAGTTATGAGATGTACTGGATTTGGCGTGGGCTTGTTGCAGCTTTTTGTGTGATGCTACATGAAACTCTGCATATGTGAAGAAATACGTAGGCAGATGCAAAATGTCAAGGAATTTTTGAGACCCAAAGAGTTTTAAGGACTGACCCCCGCTCTTTTTCTTGGTTTTGTTGCCGCTCGTGTGCCGGGGTCACTGCAGTGTGTTCAATCACCGGAAAGCGTCCCCTAGGCACACGGGAAAAAAAACTTGCGGCATAGTGCTGTAGTCTAGCGTCACTTTAACATAGGCGTATAATAACCTTTTAAGTGTGGTGTGAGTTCAGCGGTACTTTAACTTTTCGGCGAGCTGCACGATGCAACCGTCGGCATTTAATCCAGCCTGGAATCACATGAACTACAAGCGGTATCGTGAGGAGGGCTGGGGCAACGTTGGATTTAACAGTTTTAATGGTCACGCCGACCGTAAGGTGAGCAGCAGGGAGCTGGAGATGTGTGCGTACCATTCGGAGTCATGCTCCTCAACATCCCAGGCAACTTGTCGCACATCTAACCGCGATAGCGAATGTGACCAGTGCAGTGATGTGAGCTCATGCTCGTCTTCACGCTCATCGTCCTCCAGCTCTTCAGAGAGGCATTACCCAGTGTTCGACGCAGAATATGCGCGGCAATTTGGTAGCGAGTGCGAGTCCTTTATAACTGTCTGTGAAGGTCCTGCTGGTTTGACGGAATGTCCAAATGGCGAGTTTCGTTCTTCAGAATCTCAGCTGACTACGGGGAATGTTTCTTCGGGGAAGCAACAGCCACCGGCTCCCCGTCTAATTTTGTATGAAAAATACCTTTTCGTGCGGGAGCTTGGCACAGGTACGTATTCCAAAGTTGTTCTCTGCACAACGCTTAAGACGGATGAGTGTTATGCCCTGAAGGTATTTCGTGACGAGAAAAGTTATCGCGATGCATGTTTCGATGAGATGGAGATTTTGATTGCCCTTTGTCGGCCAGCTGGAGAAAGAAAAGAGACACGGGAACGGAGCATTGGTGGAAGGAGTGAGAGCCATCGCGGCAGTCAAAGATCTGGAAGAGGGGTTTCGCCAAATTCCAAGGAGTCTCGAAAAAATAGAAGCGGCGACGCGGTTGAATCGCCTTATTCCAAGTGGAAACTTTCTCCAAGCTGCATTTATCAGGGACGAATGGGTCGATTCAACCCCCCGATAGCGGTCATTTGCCATCCTGCGCATTATGCCATTGTTATGCCTTTGCTCGGTATGTCCCTCCTTGATGCTATTGGTCGTATTCGCACCCAGGCGGGGGCTGCCATGAAGCACAAACGGCCAAGACGGAGTGGCAACAGCAAGCCCCAGAATGCCACGAAACCCTGTGGTGACACAGACACTAATAGCGACTTTAGCATGGATGATCGTGATGGAAGACAAGTGGAGGTGATATACAAAGGGCTGCCAATAGACCTGCTACGGTCCGTTCTGTATAACATTCTTCTGTTTTTGCGGCACGCGCATCAGCGGGGAATTGTCCACACAGACCTGAAGCCGGAAAATGTTCTTTTCGAGTACAGCGACACATTCATGAAGCGAATGGAAATAGCGAAGCGCGTTTACAAGTACCCTTCTTCCACAGATAGCGATACATCACGTGAATCCTACACGAGCGACCAACCCAGTGCCCGCTGCGAGAGCGTGGCTACTATAGACGTTTCGCTACCTGCTATAAATAGCGTGCGTGTGATCGACGTTGGTTCTGCGGAATTCATATCTAGATCTGATCATGTCAGCGCTGTAGACAATCTCACACCCGTATATTTCCACCGAGTGCACACAACACACTACAGAAGTATAGAGGTAATCTTAGGCCTTGGCTGGAACACCACGGCCGACATATGGTCTCTCGGCTGCATGATTCCAGAGTTACTCACCGGGAGCTGTATGTTCATGCCGCGTGATGATATGGAGCATCTGGCATTGATGCAGCATATCATTGGACGATTTGATGCATCAGAGGGCGTGGATGGCAATCCCCAACCTATGGCTGCTGGTACGCGTGGTCAAAGCAGCGACAGTGTTCGGGATTTTGTGTTAAGCCGTGGGCGGTACTTCAATAAATATTTTGACATGCAAACAAAAAAGCTCTTGTGGCCACCTCCAGAAACTTACACTCCTCCAGCACCCACAGCCTCTGCATCGGAGAAGAAGCAATATGAAGAATTGAAAGACGATGTGGCGTACATCAGGTCGAGACCCACACTTCAAGAAGTTCTAGGCCACTTTCCATTGTTGCACGACTTGTGTCGACGGATGTTGGATTACAACCCTCTAGACCGTATTACGGCGGAGGAGGCGTTGCAGCATCCATTCTTCACCTCAGCAGTTGAGTAAGTAATGTGATATGTGACATGAGTTGTGCTGCTGATTAGTAGTTGAAGGTTATGAGTAATTCGATCTTTTTTTTAAAAAAGTGTTAGGTATTGTTTTGTGCTTGTCTAATATTGTTTTTCTTTTTTATTTCCTAAGGTATACCGCTTTACCCTTGCATTTATTAAGTGAAAGTTCTCCTTCTTGAAGTGCTACGGGAATTGGAATGGGTGCTCTCCCTCCATAATAATATGGTTATAGCAATCGCTCCCATCGCTTTGTTGTTTGTTTGTTTTCCTTTCTTTTTACCCCTTGAATTACTTATTGTGGCCCGCTATTTGCAGGCGTTGGAGGTATGGTCTATCCACCGTCTCATAAGCTTAGGGAGAGGGGAAAGCGGCATAGTGGGGGCTCGAGCAAAGTTGATGCATAAGAAAAAAAGTAGAAGGTGAAGGGAACTTTGGAAGTGTTTTTTTTTTGATAATATGATATAGCGTGAAGAAGAAGAACGAAATATTACCGAAGAGAATGTGTGAGTTATGTAAATTAAGAAGAAAGAGATGAGTAAATCGGTGACTGTGTTTATAAAGGCAATACATTTGGTGGTAAAGGTGATGAGAATGAACCACCGGCAAGCTGTCGTCGGCTCGTTTTAGTGAAGACACATCAAATGCGTGCGTTCCCTCACGTAACACCCATCGCCGCGGTACTTCTTTACTTGCAGTGGGCTTTTTTTTTGCCGCGAGCAGTGGTGGCCTTTTCGAAGTCAGACTCACTTTTTTTAGGGGTTGGCACTCTCGCCTGTTCCTCCGCCTTGTGTATGTTGGTGCTCTTAACCTTTCTGTAGTGTCGATATGTATTTCCCTAACCCCATTTTTGGGTTTCTCGCTATTGTTAAAATGTGTGTGTGTGTCGTAATTCCATGTGTGTCTGACTGCTTGCATATTTGCTGAAGGTGTTTGTTTGCTACACCTTTGCTCTGTTTATTACGTCTGAAGGTGTTCACTCGGGGCCTTACAAATAACTTTCCTAATTTTCCATAACAAGCAATAAGGAACCTAACTATAAGAATTGTGAGAGAAGAAGCGGGAAAACGAATAATGTTTTATCTTGCGGTATTATTATTTTTATTGCTATTACTTATTATGTTCTGTATATTTCTGCAGCGATTACCATGATTTCTGCATGATGCCGCTTTCGTCCTCACTCTCTTTTCTACTCCGCCAGAGGGCTTCATCTATTAAGGTGTCCTTCTCGTCCTTGGAAGAAGTGCACCAGTGCGGCAGTTCAGTGCAGTTAAGGTAAGAGAAGATTGGTTAAATATCTTCAACGCGCTTTTTATGTTTTATCTTTAAAATAAAGGTAGAAAACCTGCAAATAACTTCCTCCGCGTGGGATATCACACGTGTCTCTTACAGAATTTGCTTCTCCGTTGTAGGTGTTTTTCTTGGTGTGCGTTCAGTTGGGGCCTGTGTGAAGGAGAGTGAGAAAACACAACCTTAACAACAGAAACACAAAAAAAAACTATTGAAGTAACACTAATGCAGCCAGCGCAGTACAACCCACAACTCGCTGGCATGGCCCAGCACGACGTTATCGTGTTGGCCGAGCGGCAGCAGCTTGTAGCCAATGAGGGCTTTAATTACTGTATGCGGCGCTGCATCACACATTATGGGGACGATTCCATTCCTTATCATCCGGGAGAGAAGGCGTGCTTGGACCGATGTGTCAACAAGATCCACAGCGGTTTAGAGCTATCGCGTTCCATCCGAAAGGAGTTCGAGGAAAAAATCAAGAAGGGCGACATGCCGTATAGCTGGATGAGGGAACTTGGAACAGAAGGCGGACATTAAATGTTGTGGTGTTTGTTATGACATTTGTTCCTTCGGTCTCGGAGTTATGGGAAGGTGGTCGTATGTGTAGAACCTTCATGACGTGGTGCGGGACTGTAAGTCACCAGCTGTGGAGTGGCTGATGTTAGGTGGTGCACAAATGACGCCGCCTTAATTTCGGTAGCTGGGTGCTGTTGCATCGGCTTTGTATCGTACGTCCAGCTGTTGAACACCTTCGTGGCTTTCTTTCTTTCTTTAAAAGAACGTGTGAGTTACAGTAATAAGTCGGCGGAGGGTAACGAGGAAGGGATTGAGCACTTGTGCAGCCGTTGCTTAAATCCTGTATTTTCGGTTTCCCGGTGTTGACCAGGTTTGATGTGGCGTCGAGGATGTCCCTTTTTCGTGTGTGCAGAGGAATTGATGCATTTCCCTGGGCCTTGTCCTCCTCACCTAACTTTGTACCTCTGCGACACTTTCTCTCTTACCCTTTTTTTTTAACCCTCTTCTCACTCAAGTGGTACCGCGAAATTTCGCCATTCGCCAGGTTACATATCTAAATTTGCGCTACAGTGGTTCCGGTGTTATTTTTATAACATCACTTATCAATTTGTTCAGTTCCCCGTTGAGTTAGTCGCATTTCGTTGATGTCGCACCGCGGGTGGGGCGGCCCTCAACGAAGGGGCAGAGGTGGTGGAAGGGGAAATTTCCACGGGTACGGCGCTGCGGTACCGGCAAACCATGCCACGGTACCGCCTGATGGTACCGCTAACTTTTCTTCGGATTCGGGCGCGTTCTCAGCACTGCGGAACTACTTCAATTCGGTGGAGGGTCGCAACTATGGTGAGTTACGGTCCCTACAGAATTCCACCTTTCAGCTATCGGAAAGCGTGCATTGTACATTTTTCTCCATACAGCCGGACCCTTTTGCACCGGGCAGTCAGGTGCGCTTCACTTGCCCTTGTACATTTTCGTTGCTGAAGATACTGCAGACTACTGATGTTGAGTCGGCTAACCCTTGTCGTCGTGTTGCCGCCGAGGACTACATACTCCGTGCCTTCTGCGCAGGGTACCGGAACAATGTTCCGCGCATTAGGAGTGGAGCAGTTCAAGTGCTTAGACCGTCACAGCATGTACTGGAGCGCAGCACGGTGTCGCTAGTGAGGGCCCTTGTGAAGGGGACTATCAGTTCAATAGCGAGGGAGCGGCAGTTGAGTTCTTTGTCCGCGTAAAACTTCCTGGCCACGGTCGTCGCATTGATGGTCGTGGTGCTTGTGATATATTTTACGGTGAGCTCCTTCCTCTTTTTGAGAAGTGCGTTGTTGGACTGGACGGTGAGGCGTTGTACCAGCATGTTACATGTGTGCACGATCAAGAAGACCTCCGTTCCCAACTGCGCAACGCTGGCTACGTAGCCTTCGTTGCTAATGGCGCAATTCTTCCCCGGGGTGCAGGCAACGCAGACACTCCGTTGCGCGATAACGCGGTGCCGTTTAAGTCACCCAAGTCGCTCGAGTGCTCGTTTAACCTACCACATAGTGGAACCACAATTACCGGCATGGGTTTGCCGCCTGGCCTCACACTTATTGCAGGAGGAGGTTTCCACGGCAAGTCCACGCTTCTTCGTGCTCTCGAGGTGGGCGTGTACAACCACACACCCGATGACGGTCGCGTGTATGTTGTGGTGGACCCAACAGCAGTGAAAATCCGTGCGGAAGACAGGCGGTCAGTTCACGGCGTAGACATTTCACCATTTATAAACAACCTCCCATTTCAGAAGACTACCAACTTTTTCGTTACGTCGGACGCTAGTGGGAGTACAAGTCAGGCCGCTAACATCATGGAAGCCCTGGAATTGGGCTCACAGCTGTTGCTCCTGGATGAAGACACGTGCGCTACAAACTTAATGTACCGCGATGCACAAATGCAAATGCTTGTACCACGCAACCAGGAGCCCATTACACCCTTCGTGGAGCGAGTAACAGACCTCTTGCGGAACCATGACGTGTCCTCTATTATGGTTGTGGGTGGGTCGGGACAGTACTTCCCACAAGCGCGAGTGGTTTTGGTAATGAACTCCTATCAAACCCACGACTGTACGTTTGAGGCCAAAGAGATCGCCAAAAGGTCTTCTGCAGAGGTCATACAAGTCAGTGAGGAATTGCCTACCGCATTTGTACCGAACGTTAACAGAAACTTTGACAGCAAAGGGTCATTTGCGACGGTGCGTCCCCGACATGGGCGAGAGGGGACGAAGGTGAGTGGAAACGGAAAGGATGAGATACGGTTCTCAGATGAGGTCATCGATCTCTCAATGGTGGAGCAGATCGTTGAGGAGGGGCAGGTAAATGCGGTTGCGCAATGCCTTGCGCTGTTGTACGACGAGGAACCGCGTTGTGTCGAGGCAATGACAGCGAGGGGAAGAACACTAGAAGCAATACCGTCACCCTCCGGGTTGTGCTCCACTGCTCCAGGAAAGTTCGGATCTAATTTCTCTGCGATGATTGTTGGCTGTTGCAGTTACCAGCGTGAGAAACGCCTTGAGTTACGGACCCCATCGTGTTATTTACCCCGTGGGTTCACTTCGGCAGTCAGGCACTTTGAAATCGGCGCCGCCTTGAACCGTTTGCGCACTCTGCGGACAGTGGCCACAAAGTTGTGATGGCGGACGTAGGCCGGCGTTAACTGCAGTAGTCTGGCGGAATGTGCTCAAGTAACTTGAAAAGGGGGGCGTGTGTTGTGTGAGTAACATGTTGTTGGATCATGATTCTTTGGTTTAGGGTAAGCCGCTCCCGTTTATAAATCCAGGGAATGTCAAAGACTAGGAGAATAAACCTCTTGGACTGAGGGGTACAGATAAAGGGAGAGCGTCCCTATGTGCACATACGGTGCATTGGATCCCGTGAATCCGTTGCGCTTGCCCCTATGGGGTGATAGTTCTAGTGGCACGGAGCGATGGGCGGCGGTGCCTTAGCGTGTATGATCTTTTATGGACGTTGATAAGTTGCGTAAATGCGAAGAATGGTGTTAACAACAACAGCGACAATGGTAATAATAACAATAATGGAGCATGGGAAAGGGGTTTGTGACAAACGTTGTGACTCGTAATGGTGTAAGACATATGAAGGAATTGCCCCAAAGTATGCGTAGCATTCGGAGAATGTGTTCGTGATTTTTGCGGGGAAGATAATTAAATGATTACGCTGACGGATGAGGCGGTACCGTCGTGCTTAGCCGCCGCTGTCTTCAGCTCTATGCAAATCGGCGTCGTGATGATTCTGTAGCAACATAACTGCGGCAAGCATTATGTGTCACTGGCGTGTCGCTGATGGGGTAAGGGGCACACACACAATGGATGGAATAATTTGTATAAGAGTAAATGTTAAAGGATATCTGTGCAATTATGCACATGTTCCTTTGTGTGGAAATTGAGCTGCATTACTTGTTGTATTCCCCGCTGTTTTCTCTGTGTTTCGTTTTGTTGTTAAACATAATGACTTTGCCTTTTTGCTTTATCCTCGATGACGATATATATATATATATATATATAGTTAAAAATATCATTAATTTTATTTCGTGGATCTGCAGGGTTTAGAATACATATACACATACTCAACGGTCTTCGCTGAGGTATCAGCTCCTTCTCATGCACGACGCTACAAGGACGTGCGACTTCGATCCATTCGGTGTGTTAGATGCACCAACACAGCCATGCCATCACTTAACGCTAGGAGAATACACGAAACTTGTTTGTCAACTCGGGGACAAGCTTGGCCTGGATGACGGGCGGCATTTCTTTAACATACGGGCATCTGAGAAGGAAGAAGAGGAGGGCGAAGTTGAACGCGAGGCCGTAGAACTCGCTGTTGGTGAGGACGGCACTGGTTGCCTCGCCGGACCGTCCAATGGCATCGGTGGCAGTTGCATTGATGGAATTGCTGATTGTGGTCTCTTTCATGGAAGCGGGGAACCACTGTGTGTTCATCTTTTGCGCGAGGGGGCGTCTGATGCGATTACATACCCGAAATCCCTTCCATCAGTTGTGTGCAAAGGAGCGGGCGATGTCCCTTTGGGGCCACCGCATGTGCACTGCCTCTTCTGCCTGCGTGACGGTGAGTCGGGGGGGAGGGATGGGGGGCTGGGGCATCGCTACGTGGAGGCTGAGGACTTGCGGCAGAGTGTCCGTGCGCACTACGTTGAGCATATGGCCAAGCGTGATGCGTATCTCAATATTATCGAAGAGGCGCCCGTAAGTATCAATGAAATGCAAGTGGAATTACTGGAAAGCGCCGCAGAGCGGGAGGGGAGGCATACGTGTTTTATTATTTCTGCTGGGTCAGCGTCCAATCCGGTGGTAGTGGTTTACTGCGCAGCTTGTGAGCAGATGGCACCGGTGGCAACGTTTCTTCCCAGGTCAAGGGAAAAAAGTGTGTTGAACGGATCAAGTGAATATGCCGACGTACCGCAGGATCTTGTAAGTACTGAAACTACCGAGCTTATCCTTGCAAGACTGCTGCTTGCCTGTGAGCTGTCATTTAGGTTGCAGTCGGAGCAGGGAGAAGTGAATGGTGCAACATCGTTGCGTGTCCAGGAGGAGTTATACATTTATACGGCGACACCGTTTCCCTTTGGCGAGAAGGAAGAGGAACTAGCTGAGGCCTTTGAAGAAGGTGCAATTCTTACACATAGCAGTGTGGTTCTTCCCTCTGCCACCATGGTTGACACCCCAAGCGGTCCGTGTCTTTGCCTTCTGGAAGCTGAGGAAGACGATATGCTACAGCAGTTTCGGGATTTGCCACCTTATCGGGTTGCCAATGCTGTGGTCGGATTTCTTATGCAGTGGCCTACGGAAAGTGCGACGAGCGACAAATTGAAATGGGTTCTCTGTCAGGAAAATAACGGGTTGCGATTAGCGGTGCACAGGCGGTTGGTATACGTTGAGGACATGGATGAGTGGGTGATTGCATTCGTAATACACCACCCGGACATCCCCTCTGTGAGTAGCTGTGGAAGTCCTGGTGACAGATGCTACGGTAGCGAAATCCGGGTGTGCCGGGACTTCTCAATAGCGAAGATGGTTCCTGTTTCGCTTGTTGATCAGTTGACATTGTCTGTAAAGGAAGACAGCACCGATGTGACGGGTAAAGAAAGGAATAGTGATGTGGATATGAGTGTGGGAGTAGGGGATTGCCCTTACAGCATGGAATCGAG
This sequence comes from Trypanosoma congolense, assembly GCA_002287245.1. Classification (NCBI taxonomy): domain Eukaryota; phylum Euglenozoa; class Kinetoplastea; order Trypanosomatida; family Trypanosomatidae; genus Trypanosoma; species Trypanosoma congolense. The sequence goes on along the minus strand of NHOR01000125.1, from coordinate 253,258 downwards.
GACAATAAACTACTTTGCGATGATGACGATTATCGCAAAAGCTATGTGTCTAGCGACAACGTACTTTAATGACAAGTGACGTTAATGTGGGTTGCGTGACTTTCATTATAACCACTTCTTTTGCTCATCCCCTTGGGGGTGACGATAACGCACCTGATATTGTGGTGTGTCTGATGCCCATTCTTACAGCTTCTTATTACTTTGTGCCCACCTCCGTACAGTTTGGAGGTTTCCATCGAATAATAAATAAGTGCGACTGGTCGTACATGACAACAAAGACATCAGCATCAGCTCTACTTACAAGAGCAGCTGTGTTCAACGTTGTCGGTTTTTCTGTTGACATGTACTACTTCTTTTGAATTCACGTGTGTTCTAGGTGGAGTGAGGGGGGAAAATACATAAAGCCATAGAATCTGATCAAACAAAGATTACTTGAACATTTGTAGCCCGAAAGAAAACTGGCGGCGGAGGATTACCAAGAGGGGAATATATATATATTATTTACTGGGGGAAGAAAGTGGTGGCTCTCAAAGAATATTGGCATCAACGATAACTGGTTTAATTCGTCACCCTCTACTTAGCTCTGTGCCGCACACATCCAAAAAAATATGAGTGACTTTTGGGTTGAACCCGATGAACAGTGGGAAGTCAATGATGACGGTGACGCCGGCATTTTGGTGCGAAGCACCTCCCCTGGCTACGGAGAGCTTGCAGTAGTCCCTCCGCAGTCAGAACTGCAGTTGACAACGCAACGCCAAGACTCCCGTTTTAGCTCACGCCGCTCGTCCTTTGGCCATATATCGTTACGCACACATTGCCCAACATGTCACCGGCCTCTCGTAGAAGGCGAAGTAGTGAAGGAGGTTCCACAGCCGGCAGCAGAACGGAAGTTTACGCCGCAGTACTTCCGTGCGCTTGGGCCAAGTGCTGTGTTGCCTCCCCTGTCAATATGCGACAGTCCTGCGCTCCGCCCAAGTTCCCAACGGAGGCTGGCTGAGAACAGAACACTAGGGTCGTCATCGCCTGTGCCCAGCGATGCCACGGGTGTGTCTCCGACGATACCCAATACCGACAAAAATGTCTCTGCAATGCCCGAAAGTAGCACCACTCGTGGTGACGATGACAATGATGATGTTGGCGGGTATTACAAGCGATACTTTCGGGAAATACAAAAGCTAGGAAATGGAACTTTTGGCGGTGTTTATCTCGCTCAGCACGTAATGGAAGGTGTGGGGTTGGGTTACTTTGCGCTGAAGAAAATACCAGTTGGCAATAACATGAGCTACCTGCACAATGTGTTGAGTGAGGTGCGCATTTTGGAGGAAGTTAAGCAGCATCCTAATGTGGTGGAGTACAAGCACAGTTGGGTGGATGTAGCACAAACGGCAGACTTTGGGCCACCGGTGCGCTGCCTTTTTATTTTGATGGAATATGCTACAATGGGCTCTCTCGAGTCATATTTGGAACGACACGGTACCGCCTTGCCAACAATTGCTGTTTGGTACTTCTTTCTCAGTGCTGTTGCTGGGACGGCACACCTGCACCGGAAGAATATTATTCATCGTGACTTAAAACCACAAAACTTACTGCTAACTGGAAGGCCCGAGGAGCTGCCGCGGGTGCTTGTGAGTGACTTTGGCACCTCCACACTGCTCTCTGAGATGACCTATGAGCGGACAGGAGGAACTGGCACTGTGGAGTATATGGCACCCGAGTTGTTGGAGTGCTCAGGTGGCACGGAGGGATCGTACATTTACTCACACACTAAAGCAACGGATGTGTGGTCCCTCGGCATGATCCTGCACTACCTTGCATGCGATGGTACGTTGCCGCTTCGCCTAGCCAACGGTGGCGTCATATTGGACGTGCCAAACCGCTCGCACTACATCCGTCCTCCTGAGATGATCGAACTCATGCGGGTTATGCTTCATCATGACCCAACGAAGCGGCCAACGTGTGACGATATCTTAGAGTCCACCGTGGTGCGTACCATCCAGCGCAGCTTCAAAAAGGCAAACATGTTCAGCGATATATTGCCGAAGGCGACACCACGGGCAAAGCACCGTCGAGCTTCCAGCGTGATGTCGCAACCGCTACTAACGCCCCGTGAAGGTGAGTCGGAGGTCAGGACGCGGCGTGTGAACTGGATTACCAACAGCGATCTTAAACTTCCTCCTGCCACGGTGAGCCCGACCCCGCACTGGAAGCCTGGGTGCGTTGATGTAGACCCGCAACCGCATTCACCGCTCGTGGAAGTACCTTTGATGCTTCAGTATAAAACGTTGGAATCAAAGCGGGAGCCACTCAGCGGAGTTCAACGAGCTCAGAAAACGACGATGGTAGAGCGTGGAGTACAAACAGACTACGTGAAGATCGTGTACGAATGAGCCTGTTTGCATTTTATTACGACCTGTCTGTATTGTGTGCCGTCAGTATCACTAAGCTCGATCCAGGTAGAAAATAGCTGGTGGCGGTACATGCAACCGTGAAGTGACCTCAACATTTTTGATCTTGTCGCTGATTGGCTGAAGCGCGCGTGAGGATGTAGCCAAAACTTGTAACTGTGCGTAACATGCTTGTTGTGTGAAATGTGGGAAGTGTGGGTGGCGGTAATACACGAAAATAGTTGTTTCCGCGAGTCGTAATTTAGCAATGGAAGTTATGTTTTTTCTCTTTTTATGTTCGATAGACACAGCCGTGTCAAAGTGTTTCATTGGCTACAGTCGCTTAACTGCGAGGAATGGGGGGATGGCTTTTATGCATCCGTAGTGATACCCGTGTGCTCTTTCTCGGTGTTGATACGCTGCAACATCCGCACCCTTTTTTTTGCACAATATTACGGTAATCGGTTGAAGCATCGTTGGGTGTTGGCGCAGCTACACAAATCATTGCTGGCCCACGCGTGCGGGATTTCACGGACATCGAAAATACTTCTGGAAGCCGCTGCGTGAGGTGGGAGCGATGATCAAAACCAGTGATCACTATTTCCTAGTGACGACGAGAGGAGTGTGTAAATGCAGTGACATTTTCTCTGCTTCTCTTTTGTTTGTTTTCTCTACTGTTTCTTATTTTCTATCATTCCTCTACATTTTTGTTTTATCACCCGTTTCGTCGGTTTTGTTCAGGACTGTTTACTACCGAGCTTCACCAGACCCAAGCAGTGAATGGGGGGTGCAGCTCTAACGTACATGAGGTTGTCTTTTTTTCCCCCTTGTGAGTTTTTCTTTTTACTGAATTTAGATACTTATGTCACTTGCAATCCAGTTCAACTGTAATGTTTCGTTGTTTGAGTTCTCGGTCACCCTTTGCCCCTACCCACGTTTTCCCCTTTGCAATTGCAAGGTGACTGGCTGCGGCTTGTGGAGGTAATTTAGGATAACTCAATAATGACTGCGAGGCGTCGGAAAACGCGTGGCATTGACAACAGTACCAACCGCTGAAGGGCTGTTTATTGTTTCTCCTTTTTCCTCCCTTTCATTTTCCAGAGGATTAGGGCAAACATATATATTTAAAAGAAAACAAGGGAGGCGATTTTCATCAACTTGGGCGTTACGCGAAGATTTAATCTACAAGTGTCAAAGAGAAGGGAAACAAAAGGGTATTTCATATACATTACACATAAAGGCCACTGTACACCGTACGAAGATAGAAACGAGTAGGGATTAAAGAGTTTTTCTTCCGTGGATTGATAATATTGAGATTGTGCAGCAATGTCCATTTCAAAGGAGGCAAGGCGGCAATACTCCCATCAGCTTCTGGCACTCCTCATTGATATGATTCACGGCGATATTGTCCTCTCTGACAGTGGGTGCCGTCGCGTGGCGGACGCCATTACCATTGCGCATAAAATTCCCTTACGCCGGATTGTAAGTACAGACCCCGAGCTTTCTCCTACTCTCAAAGAGGCACTTAGCGCCTACTTTGCCAAACGTGACATTCAGCACGTGCCTGAAATCTTTTCACTTTCGAAAGGGGCCTCACAGCAGTATAAGTCAGCTGCTGAAGCAATGATTTCCAACACTGCCACCACGCGCTTGGGGAAAATGATGTTAGAGGACGTGGAACATTTGTCGCAGACTGTCGATCACAAGCGGTTCGAGCATCTGAAGTGCGTAATGGACGTCGTTGTCGTTGAGCTCATGCAGCGGGCGGCACGGCAGTTTCAACAGCGAGAAGTTCCAGAGGGGTCCAAGGCGGTTTTTTGGCCGTGTGTGGAAAACTTCCTTGTCACCCACAGGCGGCCTCGAAGAAAGCGTGAGAGGGTGTTGGATGAGGCACGCGCAAGTGTCATGCAAACCGCTGCATTCGCGGCGAGGCCCGCCTACTCGAACGTTTTGCCAACGGCCCACACTCACACGAAGCGAGCGGCCCCTGAGCAGCAGGTAAAGGAAATTACGAGAGCGGGCAGTGGGTTGCCGGATTGTGCGTTCTCCATGTTACGCGGCGGTGAGGCGCAGGACATGCTCCCTAAGCCTCGCGGTACGGCCAGGAAAAGACGTGCGTCGGGTGTACTAAGTGCCGGTGGATGTTTGCAGAGACAATCGGGTGACAATGCTTGTGTGAACGGGGGAGCAGACACCACGATTTACGGTGTGGATGGCGGCGTCAAAGCAGCTAGTTCTCAGTGGCGTAAGCCAGAGACCAATATGGAGGACAGCGGCTGTGTTAGTGGTGGCTTCAGTAAAAGGTCGTACTTCCTCTGTCCCGAGACGAAGAAGTACGAGCCCCAATGTGTTCGTGGCTTCTTTTCATAACCTTGCAACGGAATGAAGAGGCATTAGGTGATGCGCATATTGGTGTGATTTAAAGTGTTAACAAAAGAAAATATAGAAACAGTATTAAAGGTGGAAAAGCAGATGAAAACAAAATTAGTCCAAGTTCTAAGACAACAATAATACCCATCATGGCGGTCAATAAGGCTGAGTTATAACTATAGGGAGGGGGAACAAAAATGAATTTCTAAAGCGGGTTCACCGGTGTAGTTATATATATATATATAGATAGATAAATATATTATACATATATATCAATTTGTCCTTATATATATATCAATGAGTAGGGGAGGGTCTGCATATCGGCCTATAACTTATATCTATATAAATTTTCTCCCGTGGTTTTGAGGTCGCTTTCTTTGCTGTTGTTGTTGTCGTCTCTCGATCTAACTTTTTTTTTCTGTTGCGTTTGCTGTCTTGCTTGTTTTGTTTGCCTTGTTTGGTTGGTTCCCTCCCTACACCATACTGCCTAACTCTGCATTCCATAAAATACCCATGTACGCAATAGCTGTGACAACTGCTCTTTATATCGATTGTACTTTAACTCCCACACACTCACGCTATTTTCTGCTCTCTACGTTTGTGTCTCCCAGGCTGGGAAGAAATGGGAATTCAGAAGACAGTGGATGCCTGTGGCGAGTCACTGAGTGTGGTGGAAAGTGGGTTTGTAGTACAGCCCCCTCTTCTTTATATATATATATGTATATATGTATATCATTTGTTGTGCCTTTTTTTCCCTATACATGTAGTAATATATATATATATATATATATTATATTTATATCGTCACCTTTTACTTTACTTATACTACTGTAGTTGGTAGCATAGTTATCTTTCCTCTCTTGTGTTTTTCCTTTATGCCCATAATTAGCTCTCTTTCTCTTCCTTTTCCAGACCCATTCGCTCCAGTTGCAGTGGCATAACGTGGATCCCGGCGTGTTCACGCCTTTCTTATGTGGTAGCAGGAAGCCCGGTGTTAAGCAATCATCGGCGCTCTGTCCGCTCGCGTTGGTTGGGCTAAAAAGAGAGCAGTATTTTTTTTCTTTGAGAGGTTCTAATCATCTTTTTTCTTCATTTGCAATGGCTTAACATACATTTATAGCTATGGAGAAAAGGTGCTTTTTCGTATTTAAACCGATCGCTGAGTGCAGGGCGGTGATGGATGGAGTGTGTGAGGAATGGAGCATCCTCAGAGAATGAGAATAATAGAAACGAATCTAGAAAGAGAACAAATATATTTTACGCCGCTATATGTGTAAGTACAGCTGCTTATATTATGTAGGAGCAATATATATATTTATTTATTTTCATAATTTCCTATGAATTTTTGTGGTCTCCTTTGCGTTCGTGCATCTGCACGACTTTACATGCGCCTATGTGCAAGGACCTCACCTTGGACTTTTGTGTTAGGTCTGTTACGCGTCTTCCGTCCTTCCTCCTCTCTTTTTTTCTTTGATATCGAGTGCTCCTTGTGCTTGAGTTAGGGTTAATTTACACGGCCAGTTGGGTGTGGTCTCCATAGAGGCATACGTAACAGCGCTCATACACAACATTCACTCACTACCTTTGTCGATACATAACCTCACACAAATATCTTGACCCCTTCGTTTGTGGCCACACAAGCCGATGGAAACGGATCATGCGGAGAAGGAGGAAACACCCCTGGAGATAGAGGACTACTCCTGCAACACGCGATTCGAGGAGATCGTTAAAGAAATGGAGCAGTACATTATGAATGAATTCCGCACGCGACCCGAGCTTCGGCGCTTAACAGTGAGTGCAAGTCAGGATGAGGGAGAAGAAACAGAGGGAGACGCTAGCGGCTGTGGGAGCGTTGTAATAGGACGCAGTTTCGCGGTGGGTAGTCGCGGCAGCGGAAAAGCAGATGGGAAACGTGAATCCAACAGGGAGGAAATAGTGGTAGAAATTCACGTCTACGACGGATCGCAGCCGCAGCAGCATCACCATGTTGTCCGCTTGTTTGCGGTCCCGATATTTTTTCTCATTCGGAATACGGTTAATTCCTCACACTCTAGTTACAGCGAGTCCTCCTTCTTTCTTTCGCTCCTCGTTACCGCGGTCAGTCGTTTAATGCGCTTGTCGCTGTCCGTGCGCTTTCGAAGTGATCCGTCCGCCCTTCCATCACCGTTTCATTACGCCGGCGGCACGGTGCCGTGCTTCGTTGCTGTAGGGGACCTTTCCCAGATGATGTTTATGGGTGTGGCGCCGCCCAATTTTATCAGTAGCTCGGGATCTGACAAAGAAGCGGATGCTGTGACGAGCGCCCGTCGGTGCTTGCAGCAACAAGAGCAGGAGCTCTTGTCTCAACCCATTGTAAAGTATCGATTTTGCTGTTCTGCACACCCCCGGGTGCCGGATTGCTGCAAGAGTGTAATGGGCTGCCTGGATGCGTTCCAACTGCACCTGGGGAGACAGAGTCGGGTGCGGCAGGATCAGTTTGAGGGAGTTTGTGTGTCCATTCAGCGTACATTTAAATTAGTGCCGCCGCGGCGATATTCAATGAATCCGGAATTGCCGCGGGTCACGCATAAGGACATACGACGCGGTGAGACCGCGCTGACGTGGAGCGATGTGATTCGACGAGAGAATGAATTATTGTTGTCCAGTCTTGGACCGGGGATTTTCTCGTTCGGTACGGGAACGGCGCCGCTGCGTGGTATCTATTTTACGTTTCAGTGGGAGCAGCTGCGCGACACGGAAGTGCGTGATGACGGTGAACGCATCTCCAATCTGGATCCATTTGCACCAGAAGAGAAGCTCGTGCTTAGAGACAAGTTGGTGATTAGCGCCGTGGCGATTCCCAAAGACGATTACGAGCTGAACCACGCCGCCTGCAAAAATATCTCAAAATACACGGATGCTGTTATGGAGTACTTAGCCGCGGGAGGGGACACGGGGTCTAAGCAGACTTGCATGACCGGTGAGCTCATGGATATGGCTGACAGTATTGTAGACAATAATGTCCACGATTTATCAGAACAGAAAATTTTCATCGACCGCGTCTCAGCGCTCCTCATGCGCCGTGATGAAGTAAAGCAGGACATACGAAATACCTACTTTCCTGGTTCTCTGTTCTGTCGATTTGCACACGGTTGCGCTACACTTCTTGAGAATGTTCAGCACGTGCACACTTTGTGGCGTTTTGTTGTGCAGCGCTTAAAATCACTTTTGGAGAGCGATGGCGACCGACAGCCGTTGCTGCGGAGGCTGATTGCTGTCATTGGTATACCTCCTGTGGACGAAATTGACCATACCATGCCTTTAATTGTTCAGAAACTGCAATTGCTCGTTATCTGCGCGCGTCGGTTGCTAAAGGAGGAGGTTGTTATGCCCACGGAGAAAGCCGAAGACGGATGTGAGGATAGTTTCGGTGCGCAGAGCTTACAGGCCAGGGGTCGTATGAGCCTAACGTGGGCGCCGCCTCCATGGACAGCAAACGCGAAAATACGAGTATCGCAAAGAAACCAATGAGACTTATCACCAATGGCGAATTGCTGGAGATACCACCACCCCTTCCACCCCTCCATACACCACAGATATCCTCCTCGTGAAGGGGCGAGAGGAGTACGACTCGTGGACTTCATCGGGCAGCCAATACGTACAGGCAGTGGGGTTGAGTGAAGGATTACTCAATGACATGTGCTTGTTTCTATACGTCAACAAGGCTCATGAGGGACGCGTGGTGCGCTTCCTGATTTTGTCCAGTGGTACAGCCCGCGCGACTTCGTCTTACCACCCGTGCAGTCGGAAATAAGCTGTGATGACGTTGGTAACAGCGAGCACAAAGCAATTGACGGATGTGCTGTGATCGATGATAACATGTTTCTATCGGAAAGAATGCAACGTCGCCCAGAAAATACCTGGTGGGGGCTGTGGGACAGGCAACACCCCGCACCCCAAAGGAAATTATTGACATGCTGTTTGTGCCAGACGAACAGGCAAACGAGGTTATTTGCTGGATGGAAAGCGACTTGGCCTTGGAAAGCCTTCTTCTTGACACAATTAATGCGAACTTCGCAAATGTGCTTCATCCTTTGCTTTCCCATCGCTATGTTGAAGACAACCGGATGGTTAAGGCTTACGTTACGCAGAGGTCGGAGGAAATTGCAGCAAGCATTAAAAGCGTGCTGGATTACGAACCTCTTTTTATGGATATGGAGGCACTTAACACATCCTACTGCGTTGGCATTCGGCTGGTTGGGGAAATTGAGACGTGTCTTTGCGTGGCCTTGGCTATTGAGCGTTGTCTTTGCACTTTGGATACCGATCACCGCCAGTTGCATCCACCGGCGGTGAAGGAAGGAGAAGATGGTAAACAGCAGCAGCAGCGCCAGTGGTGTAACGAGCTGGAGACGATATCACACAAGAGCGATTGTCAAGCTCTAACGGAATTTGTCGCAACCCTTTCATCACCTCTGCCGCGAAAAGCTGGCGATGCACCAATGCTGCCCCTCTGCTTGCACAAAGCCCCCCTCCCGTGGGCCGTGTGGCGTCGTTGCCGTTTGTTCGAGCGCTTCTCGGAGGACGAGCGGGTGCCGGTGAGAACGTACCTTCGCGCGACGTGCATGGCGGAGCGTCCGCTTAACACCACGCCGTGTTTTCAGCAAATGATTGCGGAAACGGACGAGAAGGGCGTGTTCCGAATGGCCCTAGCACTTGGCGAGGAAGTTTTGTAGTGTTGGAAAGGAAGTCGAGTGATGAGGGGTGCATTTGCGAAGGCCGGGGAGGGGAGAGGGAAAAGGGGAAGTCATGCGCAGTTCTTTTGCTTTTTTCTTCCATTTGGGTTGTATTCCTTTTATTTTCTTTTGTCACTATCATTTCTTTTTTCTTTTGGACACGTTGTATATTTCTGCTATGCGTTTCGTTTGCTTCCATGTTTTGTGTCGTACAGTTATTTCATAACAGTGTTATGCGCTTACAGTTATATATATATATATATATATATATTCTTACGACCTACCCACTTTTCTTTTCCTTTCATTACTTCTGTAAGTGACATTGTGCGCGGCTAACCGCGAGAGTGCTCATATCTTTCATTTCTGCTTCCATAGTGAAATATATATATACGAATACATACATTAAGGCGGTTTCCGGTTTTCCGACCCATAAAGTGTGTAGTCCGGTGTCGTTACATAATCTCGTTCAGTTCTGGATTTGCTGTTGTTTTTCCGTCCTCCATCCCGTTTTTTTTTCTTTTTTTCCTTTCAAGCCTATAGTCACAACCTCAATGCCAGCAGGGGCATTAGCTCCCACTAGTTTGTACCACTCCTCCCCCGGTTACTTTCTCTTCCTTTCTTTTTCCCCCGTGAGTAGGTTTTGGTATGGCGTGCTACCGGGAGGTGTTAAAGTGCAGAATTGAGCAGCAAAAGAGCGTTCTCTGTGGAATTTGTGTACGGGGAACGCGGGCGTGCCTTCGCTACTTTGTTCTCCGAAACAAGGAGCATAAGTCCAACTAATCGCCTCCCTGTCGAACAAGCGTCATTCTGGCGAAGTAATGCGATAAAGGAATGAAAGGGATAAGCGAAGGAAACACAATTTACAGTCCCACACAACATCCCCGCTGCTGCTGAGGTGGTTGCAATGTCAGGAGGTGGGCCTCTGTTGGCGGACGGCAGTCGCGCTCCTTGTCGAGAGCTAAACGGTTCTTTCTATTTTTTTTTAAAATCTTTTTAGTGCGTGACCGTCCTTCTTGATGGACTGCCACAGGATCGATCTTTTAACACCCCGCGCCCACCAGTCATTTAAATTCCGCGTACCTGGGCAATAGAAGAAGGGAAAGGGGCCGCTGAATTGTTTTATGAAATGTTACATTTGCTTTTTCGTTGTTTTGTGACTTCTTAACATATGGACGGGGAAACGATCCTTCTTCTGGAAGTTACCTGTACTTATTTTCTACTCGCATATCAAGCTTTGACATGAATCCACTTACTTGCGTGTCTCTTTTCTACGTTTTGTAATGTCATAAGTACCACAACAAAAAACAAAAAGATATATCCTTTATAGGAAATTTGTTTCGCTCGTAATCTGTATCGTTAGTATCACTATTTTAAATGAGCGACGTGGGAATATGTGTACTTCTTTGCGGTGGGTTCATTGGCTCCTTTTACGTTTGGCGACGGGAACGCACATTTGCCCTTTCTTGCATGAAGGACCTGCAAGTGGCCTCCACGTTTGAGCCTTGCTGCTTTGAAAGTAACAATCGCACCACGTTTAGAAACCGACTGATTTCCTTCACCGGGTACACTGGCGTGAGTTTGCTACTCCTCGAGTACCTGCTGCGGAAGGAAGGGACGGACAACACTCCACGGGGCAGTAGTGCGGTGGTACATCAGCTCTTATGTCCTGGTGGCGATGTCAAACGTTGTCTTTCAGTAACGGCAAAGTCCGCCCTAGCCACGCTCTTCCTTTTCGCCGGACCGCTACTAGAGAATGGCGCCTACGTCTTCCACGAGGACGAAGGCATATTTGTTTTACGGAACCTCGTGGTGTGCCCCATCGGTGAAGAGGTCTTTTTCCGTGCACTGCTACTTCACATCCTGCTCAAACGGAGATCTGTAATGTTTTCCGTGTTCACGTCGTCGGTGTTGTTTGCCCTCTCACACTCACATCACATTTTTCCGATTGTCATTGACGAGTACCAGAACGGAAAGCAAGAAGAAAAAGAAAGGAACGATGCACAACCGATGTATTGGGTTAGGGCTCTGAAGAAACTTACTCCAATGTACATGTGTACATTTGCTTGTGGGCTGCTCACAGGATATTACTATAGCGTTTGTACGAACAAAAATCTTTTGGCAACAATAATCACACACATGCTTTGCAACTTTATAGGCCCACCGACATTCAGATTTATCACAAGCAACAGTTTTTCGCACCGTCTTTGCTACGGTGGGATTTACACTAGTGGTGTTGTGGGATGGTTAGTCATGCTCCGCAACGTGCAGAAGCCACTAACAGGGTGGCCGTAAATCACTGTGAAGGGCTGCCTCTGTCCTGCCGCACTTGTCCACGTGCTCGCATGGGCATCGTTGTGAAAACGCGATTGTACTTTCTGTTGTAAATTAGGTTTTGATCATATAACCGTCCTCCCTTCTGCCCGTCGCCTCCGTCCCCCTTCCCGTTGGCGCCCGACACTCTTGTTGGTATCAATACTCTCACTTCTTCTGCTATCAGGTACATTTCCGTAGTGCGGTGTAGGGTCTTAGATAGTAACCGCAGCCTAACGCCCTCGCACGGCTCCCGGGGAAACAAGAAGCACTACAAGCGCAAGCGTGCTGTAGCAAGGACACCAGTGACAATGGTGCTCTGTGAGCCACATGGGATCGCGTCTCATCCCGCCTCTCCCGTGATGCACGACGGATGCTGCTGTGTTGTCATTCACCGGGCAGCGGGTGGCGCGGGGTTGCAGGCGGACACCTTTGCGTCGGCCGCCGAGGCACTGGCCTTCGTGCGCGCCAGCGAAGGGTGTTTGTGGGTTGACATGCAGCGCTGCAGCGAAGAGGACCACCGGCAGCGCAGCTGCCACAGCCGCACGTGGGCGAGCCGCAGCGTGACGGTGGAGCGCGCCGTGGGCGACGAGTACGTTGTCGGGTGCCTTGCGTGCTCCCCAAGCCACGGTGGGCCGTTTCCCGCCGCCGCCGCCACCACGGCAGCGGTGCAGGCGGGTGTCGACTGCGAGGAGGAGGTCCTCTGTTCCTTCGCGTGTAGTGAGCGTGTTTTGCTAACACTGCACGACTCCCTGTTCTCTGGCCTCGCAGAGCTCTTTCGGTACATGCTGAACAACTGCAGCAGACAATTCGCAACAAAGACATCCGGTGTTGTTGAAAATATCTCGATGCAGAAGAGCGCACACCATTCCTCTGCTCAAGGGACTTCTTTTGTTCCCGCTTCGATGGGTGCGGTGATGTTGAGTACATTGGTGTGCTTTTGCTGTGAGACTGCCTTTCCCGCGCCTGTCTCACTTCTGTCGGAAGTCGGCGACATAAACGAAATGATTTTTCTGATATCACCGGGCGATCAAGATCAGACCGATTTGTTGCGCCGCGTAGCTGTGCTGCGTCGTCGCATCTCAAGTCTTCGAACTGGCTTGTTTCTCAAGGAAAAGCTGCTGCACCAGATGATATCACCAGCTATGCGTGTGTCGTTTGTGGCAAAAACCCATGGGGTTACTCGCGCTTACAAGGAGGCGCTGTCTAAGGTTCAGAGGGTGGCGGAAAAGCTGGACGATGCGCGTGACATGTTGAACCACGCGAACTTAAATTTTATCGCCGGTGTTTCGATGCGTATGTCACAGGCCTCGGCAGGTCTCGACTTTCAAATGAATATACTTAACAGCGTAGCTGCGGTGTGTCTCCCCATCAACCTTGTTATTGCGCTTTTTGGTATGAATTTGAAAGTTCCCTTCATGACAGGGGAGGGCAGCACACTCATTCCTTTTTGGACCCTCTGTGCAGCCTTCGTGTTGTGGGGCGCGTTGTGTCTCACGCCCCTTTTCCGCAAGGCACTGCGGGGTCCGAAGAGTGCGCCTATTGCCCCACACGACTAATAGTGTGTGGTAGTTCGGGTAGCGCGAATGCGCGTCAATTTTCGTCCGGCGCTGACTTAACTTAGCGCTTTATGAAAGCATTGTGGTGGTTCTGGCACACGTGAGTGCATGTTCCTTTAATCGCCTGACAATATGCCAAATGTTCCTTCATTTGCTTTGGTGCGGCGAATTGTTGGTGCAAGAAGTTGGTGTTAACCTGTCACTTAATCTTTTAGTGTTTGCGCTCCGTGCATTGGTGTAATCCATCTTCAGGATACGTGAGGCAGTTTGTTTTGTTGACAATGAATACTGTTAGCTGTGTTGCGCTGCGTCGTCACGTTGCCTTTTCCCCCTTTTCCAGTTTCCTATTTTTACGCTTTCCTTTCTCTCGGTTACTGCTTCCTGCAGTGCGGCGCCATTCAAGTTGAAAGAAGCAGAGGTCAAAAATATCGCAATGTTACATCTGCAGGGCTCTCGTGCTTGTTTCGCAAGGTCGTTCAGAGGAGTGGGCGGGCGTTACAAATGAATGAGGCATCAGTTTGTATTTCTCATTCGCATACGCAGACAGCAAATCCACAGCGCCGATCGCTCTGTCGAGGTGGACATGCGTCAGGTACTGTTTCAGCCGATGAAGCTTACAACTAACATGCGCTCCGAACCGTCGTTAGGAAGTCGAATGCAAAAATTCACCGTACTTTTAGTTGACCTCTGGCAAAACAATAATCAGGGCTCCTGTTTTCGTTTCTTTTGCAACTTCGCGGAGCCGTCCCGCCGAAACGATCTTCGTCCGGTGTTAAAGGGGGAGGTAGTCCGTGACGTTTCTTGTGAATAAATGGGGCTCGCATTGATAATTTTTATTACCTTGGGCATGGCTGGGGTAGGAGCGGAGCTAAGAGACGGGAATAAGATACGTAAGCGTGTGAAACAGTAAGTGGTTTTCATGAAAAACAGCGAATTCTTCTTTCTTATTGCGGTCGTAATTCTCAATTTCATGGAATTTATCATTTCTTTCTTTGTTGTGTGCCCTCCAAACGCTGGTTTTCAAATTTATTAGCCCATTAAGGGGGGTACGGACCTCCGCCACTACGGTGTACTCCATTTCCGCGATACCGTTTATGGCCTCCTTGATTTTCACCCGCCAGGGGATGTTACTTCCACCTTTGTGAGCCTGCGTGTGATCGACGCATGTTTAGTGTTTCACTTGATACCGGCATCCCGAATTATGGTTCATACCACCAAGCTGCGTTACATTTCCCAAGCATTTGTACCAAATTTACGAGTGGTTAAATTCACACCATGAAACGTGTCGCTCGTTCTCAGATTCAGGTACCGTTGCGCTCTTTTCAATAACGAATTTCTCCAATTTCAATATGTCACCGCACGACTCTTTAGCTGCTTTTCACCTCTCAGAGTGCTTCAATGTTGTTTTTAAACCCGTTTTGTACAACAACGGGGTGCAATTTTCCTCATTCGCATCGGTATTGCGACTGATATTGCGCGGTCTTCCCTCAAGTCGCTTCTCTTCCGTGGGGTTCTGAGTCCTTGCGACACAATGAGGTGGCCGAGGGGGAAATCATTTATGGTTGATCTCCCAACCTTAGACGCGCTACACCTTCCCATCTCTGACGCACTGGGACATCCTTCCCTTCGAAGCACTGTCGTTGATTCTCCGTGTCGTTGTCTTCGGCTGTGCAGTTCGTGGCACCGCCTTATATTGCAGATTTCAAGGTTGCCCTCGCTGAGTCACGTTTTGCAACGGTCCAAGACTTATATGTATGGACCGCCAACTCCAGCTGGAATGTGGTTCGCAATATTCTTTTCCCCGTACAGTTCCTGATTACATTCACCCGAACGTTTTTCTAGCTCGCAAAATTTCAAATCATGAAAGCTCAGGGCTGAATTATGCAGCTTTTTGATTCCGCTTAAATTTTAACTTTCTTACACCGTATTCCTGAAAAACGACCCTTTTGGCTCACGCTCCACCATGAGGCGAATGAGAGGAGTGAATTTCTCCTGCTCACCTTCCGCATCGCCTTCCGCCGGCGAAATGATGTAAACTAGTGGGCATGTGACTAGAAGGGGAACTTTGAAACATATCCAGTGTCCTTAGAATAAGTCTGTTAGAAGAGGGAGGTCTGCTGTGCAGCTTAGTCTGCACGCCGTCCTCCCCGTGAAGCAATGTATTGCGTCCTTGTCTGTGTCAACAAGCTATTGTGCGATGAGCAAAGCGAACAGGTGCACAGACGCCAAAGTCTTACATTTACGATGCTGCTTACACTTTCAAACCCTAACAAATCGTTTCCTGTTATTTCCTTGCAGCACGCTCCTTCTGCATTCCCTTCGGAGTCAAGGAGCGGTGGGTAAGGATTTCTTGCTTTTTCAACTTGAGTTGTAACTGCCTCAAGTTACTTCATCACTTTGGAGTTTTCTTCTCATACCACTATTTTCTTTGGCCGATGTGATTCAGCAAATCCACATGGGTTTGATATTTCCAGCCACCACCACCATCGCAATTTTGTCTTATTGTTAGCAGTATCTTCATTTTCCCCGGCAGCAAGTCTCTTATTGCCACTACAGTTGGAAGCCTATTTTCTTCACTGCTAGGGCACTGCTCCCCAGGTATCCCTCTAAACACTTTCTTGGTGAGCTCCGATGGCTTTAAAAGCCATACACGTCACTACCAATTTTGCGGTCCCCCATGATACCGACTAAACTGCACTGATGCCCCTTTGTTGTTCTCTTTCGGCGTCGGCCAATTGTCATTTGTACCGATCGCTCCGCTTCCGAAGATACCGCAACTATTTCTACCGAAAATAAGCCCTTTAATAGCACTGTAGCACTGTGAGTTGCTATCATTAATGCCACCACATAAAAAATAAATAACATTTGTTATCACACGGACTAACCCGCGTGTGACGGTGCTACAGTTTGCATGTAAAAATCTTGCTGTCCCATGTTGTAGCTTTGTTTGGATTATTGAGTATTATTACTGGCGTGGCAAAATTGTTGCTGCGTTCGCCTCCTCTGGCAAACTGGTGGTGCCTCCATACAAAAAATGTGCGAGGGGCATTAAGGTATTCCCCATTGCCTTAAACACTTTGTCCATTCCTTTATGCCCCTATGAGGAAGTTCTATTTTATTAATCACAGTCAGTATCCTATCGTGCGCAACTCTCAGACTTCCGGCATATTTAAGAAACACCTCACCCTCAGTGAGCAGTTTTCCTTTTAAAGGACCTTTCTTTGAGTGTTCCACCCGAACCCAACACAACCCCCTGGGGCCCTTTCATTCCGAAAGTGTGGGGGTAACCCCAACCCGGCAGTGCTTCTGGCCATTTGGTGTGAATTCTTGCCAACTACCGTCCCTCCTTTAGGTTGTGGTGCAACACTATGACAGCCATTAGCTGCCGAATTGGGGCGGCAGACGTACATGTGAAGATATAGTGCGCCACTTTTCTCCCTCCTCTTTTCATTGCAGCGGTAAAACAGCCATGGAGGCATTCGAGTGCCCCAAAAGCACTGCACCTGGGAAAGAATTACATAGCAACGCACGAAGAGGAAAATTATCTTAAACCGCCACAGCTTCATTCAACATGAGCTTCTAAATGTTGGAGGAATTTGTGGTTGTGGCACGCTAAATTTTGCGGTGAATTGAAGGAGAGGTGAAATCGACTAGCTTTGGGAGAATGAAGCCTCTGCTTCCACGAAGGACAGGGGAACGAGGGGTTTTTAGGAAGCACATCGGCGTAATCAATGAAGTTGGGAGGTCGGCTTAGAGGGAGCCATTTTCTGGCGATAATAACGCAACAGTCGTGGAGGAAGTGATAAGTGTCGCGCCACTGCTACATTTTATACAGTCCGTGGGCGTGGCAAAAGATCTGGGAGGAAGTGGTGCGGGCTTAAGGCGGTTACGAGCCCAGGAAGAAACAGTTTCGACACATCTAACTGGTCGTCTGTAGCATAGCTGGAGCATGGCGTGAGAAAGAGCATAGTAATGATGAACGGCATCGAGTTGAGGTGAGGTTTACGATAGTGAAGAAGCGGAAGCATTACGGCAAGCGAAAGTGTCAATTAGCGCACCCACTTGCGACACGCACCACTATTGCATCACGAACGGCAAAGAAAAAAGGACGAGAAGTGGCTCTTCTGAGATATATATTACAGAAAAAACTTCACCCAATTTGGCTCTTGAACGTACTTTCACTGCAGATAAGTTAGGTGATGAAATTTTAGTTCCTACATTTTTCTCGCCATTCACTTTTAATTGTCATTGCATTTACTCACTTTCGGTTTCATCTTTTGGCAACACGTTTTCCTTTTCTAATACCGCTTTTTCATTGGAGCTCCCCGAGGCCGCCGCTTGGGCCCCCTTCCCGGTCGGAGTTTCCACCGTGGTGTCATCTCACCATTTTGTATCGCCCTGGCTCCAGCGCCGCACCAAACGAAAAATAAGTACCTCAATGAAAACAACAGGAAATGGGACAGGAGCTACCAGCGACCACGCGCCAAGGGCACTTACCCTCGCGTTGTTTGGCGGGTTATCGACGTCGAGGCCAATATCAACGTCTTCCTCCAATGCTCGAAGTTCCACATCGCCGGTGCTGTTTTCCAAAACGCCATTCCCCCCGTTGGATTCCGAAATCAAATTACCATTTAGGTTACCCAATTCACTGTTACATGCTAGCGATTGAATCGCTGCGCCCTTTTCCCCAGCTGCTTTAACCCTGACAACGATATCTTCAAGAGGATGGCCATATTCGAGCGCATTCAATATATTTGGATGAGAACACAGGTAATTTCCTGACGTGGTTATCGCATTCACTATGATGTTTGTCACCTGATCACATTTTCTTATTGTTGGCGTTAAATTTCCCATTTCTTCCTTCCATTGGGCTTTGTACGCGCATGAATACACGGAAACTTGGCTTCCTTCGTATGCCTTGCTTTTCTTCGGTGTTCTCCACTTTACTGAAACACTCAATTTTGCTCCCTGTTCCGCTACAACAGTGCTTATGGTTCCTGACTCTTGGGCGGCTTCGCGCCACGAAACCCGACTCTCTCAGTATCCGCTGATACACCAGCGTCTGAGTGGAGATTGCCAACGTTCAGTCCGTTGCGAGCGTTTGCATCCCCATCTTTGCCGTTATTCAACATCACGAACACACTATACGGGCTTCTGCAGTCATTTTATCAGACACCCATTTCATGAGTGGTATGCCACCTTTTCATTGCAGTGGGCCACTATGTGAAAAGAACCGATTGCTTTCCCTCTCCTTTGGGCTTGCACACCACTTTTAATTCCCAGTTCGTTGTGGATTTTTTCTAGTCTTACTTTTGTCACTATCCATCAGTTGGTTATGTGCGATCTGTTGTTCCAGCGAACCCTTTGCGCTGTCTGCTATGCGAACAATTGTTTCGTTACGTGGGTCAATGTCACCACGCAGGTCTGTCCCCTTCTCGTTCCTTTCCCTCGATACTTCACAGCTCCGCCCACACAAGTGCCCCGAATGGCAAAAGGTTCCAACCCCCCGTTCGTGAGTTTACATCCATAATTATTAGCATCGCCCGCAATGG
The DNA here is from genome assembly GCA_002287245.1 of Trypanosoma congolense. Classification (NCBI taxonomy): domain Eukaryota; phylum Euglenozoa; class Kinetoplastea; order Trypanosomatida; family Trypanosomatidae; genus Trypanosoma; species Trypanosoma congolense. The sequence continues at coordinate 234,368 of NHOR01000125.1, read as the reverse complement.
AGACGGGAAGTGTCGCCAATACAATTAAGAAGCGAGCCGCAAAAAGAAAAACGCACGGTACAAGCTACGGCATCTTAAACTACAAGTCACAAAAACATCCGATCAGTTCTACCTTTTGGAAAGCGGCAAATCGCAGCTCCTCTTTTTACATACCCTTCCCTAACCCGCAGCAACACGATTTGGGGGAAGCTGCAATGTGCAGCGCGATGTGGCACTTTAACAGCGCACTACACAATATGGATCACGTCCCTAAACACAGCCGGTGCATCACTCAGCACTGATATCCATATGCACCCATATTTATATGCGCGTGTGGCGGTGTGGTGGTGGCACCCGTTTGTATGTGTTGTGAGGGTCGGTTTTGAGTTATAATACGCCTCGTCAAACGCCTTACACTACGCGGTGGACATGCCACTTCCCCCATCTCGTATGGAAGTACTCGCCAGTGAACCGGAGTAGCGAAAGGAAAAGAAACAGGGATTGTACACCACGTGGCCGCTACAATCGACACCTACAGGTACCTCGCCACTCGCGTATGGCACTGAGAAACCGGAGATTAAAAGGCGAAGGCCGTGAGAACACCGTCCGCCTCCTCCGATGCGTGTCATTGTGAGTGCGGGAGAAGGGCGTACCGACCGCTCAGCACTGTGAGCGTGGTAATTGGCACCACCTCCGGTGTGAGAGTTAAGCAGTGGGACCCAGACACAGCACAGTAGTAGCAGCGGTGGCGGACCCGGAGTACACGCAAGGGGTGGCTGTAAGGGCTCCAAAGCTACTTTGCCCTCAGCTCCGGGGACACCACTCCCTCCTGTGCGTAGTGTCCAAAGCGCTGCCCTGTGGTGTTGTCGCTGCGACGAGTGGCACCCCTTGACGTGTGCCTTTCGCTTTCACTACCTGTGGACTGCTGCCCAACCGTGCATTACCCAAATGTACCGCCAATGCAAGTTACGCGGCTTTCATGACAGGTCCAAGGACCCCAACTTTAACAGTGACTCCGCGGATCAGATGACCATTAATAGAGGCGATATTATAAAATTTGCCGGTAAACTGCGGTGATGGTTTTAGTTAACAATTGCCCTCCCTCTTTCCCAGGATGCGATGTGGCAGGCAAAGTCGCCCGCAGCGACTCGAAGATCCCACGCGCTGAATGAGTGGCCGCACTACATCCCACTCGCTCCCAAATCCCCATAACGGCTACTGCGTAGCCGCGATTTAGCCATCAAAGGCTGGAGGATTTTTCACACGAAAGCGCGGCCAAAGACACAACAGAGTCGTCACAGCGAGATTCCGGCATGGCGGGAAACGTTTAACCGCCTAATCGCCGGAAACGGCACACAGATACCCACTTCCCAGGAGTTTTGAGTACGTTCGACCAAACTCGCACCGCTGGAGGAAAGAAGTGGCAGTCCCATGCAGTTTCAGTGCAAGAACCGAGGCAGTAACGAGGCATATTCCCCACACTTTGGAATTCCGATGCCAGAGAAGGAAGGGTAGCGGCGCCCCGCTTAGTAATTGCCGCGGCCCCTCAACCTTGAAGGAAACCGGAAGGCGGGCTACACGGAACGCGGGGGTTATGGTCTCCGACAGTCATCTCACGATACGGCTTCGGAGCGCCCCAAAAGGTGGCGATGGTTTTGGGAGGTTTTGGTGACGGGGAGTGTGCCAAAGCAGCAGTGGTGGTGGTGACGAGAGACACCAAGGCAGGTGAGGGAACCGGAGAATTCAGCCAGGGATAACTTGTTATTGTGTACGCGTCATACGGTGATCAGACTAGAGGTGTCATTTGCACAGAGGTTTCTCATCACAATCGCCACGACGGGTGTGTGTTCGCACTTGTTTACCTGTCGGCGCCGGCAAGGGAGGGAGCGGAGGGGAGGTGTGCGGTGGTTCAGAAGGAAAAATAGTGTAACGTTCGTCATGGGTTCGCTTCCGACAAGAGTGAAACATAATAGTCATCAACTGCATGGACAAACACTGCTCATTGTGTGAATGGCAGTAGGAAAAATAACTTTCGAACACTTAAAATTGATAACGGAGGTTTTGAGCCTTTCTTCCTCAAATTGTGTTCACTGTGCTTGGTTATTCCTCATATCTCTATGGTACCCTGTTGGAAACGCTGGAAGAAAATGTCGAAGGGAAAATGATTAGCATATACCAACACGGTTTGTCATCACGACGCACGCGTATAGGCACAGAAGCATAAAAGAAAACTGGCCACTTCACACAATTGGGTGGCAGTTCCACGTTAAGGAGCTGATGAGCGTACAATAAAGTAATGAGTATTCACGCAAGATACCGTTAACGATGAGTCGAACACGTGCCAAAGTAAGTTTTATGCATATTACGCACCGCTGCTTGCCGATACTTTTTAACGCTATTCTTCTTCTTCCTCCGATCGAAGGAGGTCGCGGATGGGCTTAAAGAGGAGAACGACCATCCATAACACGATAGTAGCAACAACAATCCAAAAAGGGAGTAAGCTATCACAGTCATCAGCCACCCATGGCACCTTGCAGTTCATTCCGAAGAGAGAAGCCAAAAGTATGGCTGGCAGGCAAATAGTGGCTATTTTGTTAATCATCATCACCTGGTAGTCACAGCCCGCTGACGCCTGCGACATTCGCATGGTAACTGCATACATAAAATTTAAATTTGCATGATTTAACGTGTCGTGGGCACATTCAAAATGTGAGAGTACCTGCGAGAGCTCCTCCAACGCACTGCGGTAAACCTCAGCAACTCGTAAATCTCGCGATACGAATGTTGTCCGCATGGCAGGGCCAGCCATCTCAATAAGGAGCTTCCCTTTTTCGTTTAGCTTCCGGTTAAGGGAGCACAGTCTGCGGCGTAACACTGCTACGCGGCGCAACATATCCGTTTGGTCACGCTTTCCCGGTGCGACCAAAAGCATGATCTCGTCGATGCAGTCTACCTCACTAATGAGGGGTGTGGGGTCCGGAAGACCCGCCTCACAAACATGACAAACCAAGGCACAGAGCACAAAGGGCGTATTGCTGATTGAGTGGCCGCGGTTATTCAGCATGTACCGAAAGAGCTCTGCGAGGCCAGAGAACAGGGAGTCGTGCAGTGTTAGCAAAACACGCTCACTACACGCGAAGGAACAGAGGACCTCCTCCTCGCAGTCGACACCCGCCTGCACCGCTGCCGTGGTGGCGGCGGCGGCGGGAAACGGCCCACCGTGGCTTGGGGAGCACGCAAGGCACCCGACAACGTACTCGTCGCCCACGGGCTGCAGCTCCACAACGTCGTACATGTCGCTGGCGAGCATCGCCTCCACGTGGCTTGGTTGCATGTGGGGGAAGAGCAGCTGCAGCGCCTGCCGGTGGTCCTCTTCGCTGCAGCGCTGCATGTCAACCCACAAACACCCTTCGCTGGCGCGCACGAAGGCCAGTGCCTCGGCGGCCGACGCAAAGGTGTCCGCCTGCAACCCCGCGCCACCCGCTGCCCGGTGAATGACAACACAGCAGCATCCGTCGTGCATCACGGGAGAGGCGGGATGAGACGCGATCCCATGTGGCTCACAGAGCACCATTGTCACTGGTGTCCTTGCTACAGCACGCTTGCGCTTGTAGCTGCTTCTTGTTTCCCCGGGAGCCGTGCGAGGGCGTTAGGCTGCGGTTACTATCTAAGACCCTACACCGCACTACGGAAATGTACCTGATAGCAGAAGAAGTGAGAGTATTGATACCAACAAGAGTGTCGGGCGCCAACGGGAAGGGGGACGGAGGCGACGGGCAGAAGGGAGGACGGTTATATGATCAAAACCTAATTTACAACAGAAAGTACAATCGCGTTTTCACAACGATGCCCATGCGAGCACGTGGACAAGTGCGGCAGAGACAGAGGCAGCCCTTCACAGTGATTTACGGCCACCCTGTTAGTGACTGGTAGTCGCTAAATTGGTGGCTGTGTGGTCGAGGGAGGATAATAAAGGATTATGAAATGTTGTTGCGCTTTCCGCTGTTCAAACGGCAGACATGCTGACCCTATTTGCTTCCAAAATTCCTGTTCCATTCTTCGAGTATCCTTAAGAGTTTGGCGCTGCAACTAGGTTTCATTGCCCTTGCACAGCTTTCAACATCAACGACTGTTATAGGCCTCAGCGAACTGGTATCCACCTTGTCGGCCAAATTCCCTTCTTTCTTCAATTTCTCTGCAACGAGTTCGCGCACGGGGACCATCGCAGCATCCTCACACAGCTGTCTCAGGTCGTAGCCACTGTATCCATCTGTTTGTGCAACTATGCGTTCCCAAGATGCTGCAGTCAAGTCGTTCGGCGTTTCCCCGGCACTAAGTAGCTGCTGCAGTATTTGTCGACGTGCTGCCGCATCGGGTAGCGGGACGTATACCCGCTTAGGAAAGCGTCGAATGATTGCGTCGTCCAGGTCAAATGGACGGTTTGTTGCCGCCATGACCAACACACTTGTGTCCTGTGTGCTGTTCCCAGCTCCGTCCATCTGAACAAGGAACTCTGTCTTTAGTCGCCGTGAACTCTCGCCTTCCTGAGCGCCACCGCGTGCTTGCAACAGGGAGTCCACCTCATCAATAAATATGGTGCTCGGTGAAAGAGCACGTGCAACGGCAAATAGAGCGCGCACCATTTTTTCACTTTCGCCCACCCACTTACTCGTGATGGCAGCGGCGGAGATGTTGAAGAAGGTAGTGTTGCATTCGTTCGCCACCGCTTTCGCGAGAAGTGTCTTGCCGTTCCCCGGAGGACCAAAAAGCAAGAGTCCCTTGCAGGGGCGACGAAGCCCTGTGAAGAGTTGTGGACACTTCGCGGGAAGGATGATCGTTTCCTGCAGGATTCGCTTGCACACTTCCAGACCAGTGATGTCCGTGAAACTCACGGGAGAAGTACAATCTACAACTTGTTGTACCACAACCGCGCACATGTCATCAGAAATACCGTTGCAGTACGCGCTTTGTCTAACTCGTTGGAACAGTGAGTCTGCATGTCCCGTGGATGCTGATTTATTGCTCGCTCCTTGAGGGCTTACTGAAGCGACCCCAACTGTTGTTGATTGCCGCTTAGCCGCATTTGATTTCGTTGAGAACGCAGCTCGCGGTACAATGGGTGTGCTACCGAAGCGCTTTGGGAGGGGCGGTGGGTCCCCAAACGTTCCACACCCCTTTACCGAACCACTGCTCATTCGCCTCACAGTACCTACACTCTGCGATGTTTTCGGCCTTGAGCTACTAACGCGCCCTTGCGATGCCAGTACACTGTGCGCGCACGCTGGGCGGGGGGCCAGGGCTTTCGGAGAAGGTCGATTTCGCTGGATCGTTGACGCCTTGGTTGATTTGCAAGATTCGTTCTTCCTCACCACCGACTTAGGTGTAGTGCACGCTTCTCGTCCAACGGTTTCACGAAGACTGCTGTCCTCTACGGCGCCATGAAACGGAGATGTGCGACCAACTGAAATTACCCTTTTGACTCCGAGCTGCACTGTTGAACTCCCTTTCCCCCCTTTCACAACGTCTTCTCTTTCTTCCAGTGACGTGATACACGGTGCAGCAACACAAGAACCTGTACTCCTCGGTGTGGCTGCGGAAGGGCGGGCTTCAGTCGGTGCTACCGCACTGCCCTCCTCACACAGCCTTGTAAAGTTCGATTTCCACGGACCCCCACGCCGTTGACGAAATGCCAGACACGTGGGGGTCACACTGCCACACGTCCTTGAAGCATCTTGTGAAGCACAGAAGGATGGATTGGGGGCGTCAGTATCACCGCAGCATTTGCGTTCCATTGCCTCCTCGTTTTTCCTAGCTGGAGATGCCAGCGAGGATAAAGGTGAGGGCATAGAGAGAACCCTTGGCTGAGGCTGTCTTCGCTTGGATCCAAGGATGACTGCGTTGTCTGACTCGTCCACGACGTTGCCTTGAGAGTCGTACGTTACGCGACACCTTTTCAAGAAGCTTTCGGGTACTTCGTATGAGCGTCGTGCAGGTGCCGATGCTGCCGTACCAAACAGCTTCGTTAGTCTCGGGTCGTCTGATCTCAACTCGCGCTTGGGCGGGGCTCCGCAACGGCTCCACTCCTCCAGCATATCAAAAAGAATTAATCGGCCTCCGCTGCCGTTGGCAGAAGAATCAGCTGCCCTTTTACTTCTTGCACTGAAAAAGTTATCTACCATGCCCTGGTCCGCACCCTCGAGAACAACTAGATATTCCGCTTTCTCAACATCAGCTGTGGTGGTGCAGCCAATAGATGCAATCAGCCCGCGGGCCCGCTTGGCTTCATCGCCCTTTCCCGTTAGCGCGAAAGCAGGGCGCTTTGACTTTACACTGCATCTCCCAGTAGGGCTGCCATTGCTTCTCTCCATCTGCTAACGAGGAATGGGGGAGCTCTCCTTGCTTGCGTGCAAATACTCAACCTTCTATTCTAGCAAACACAGTGGCACACACCCGTCCCCACAGAGCCTCGCGGAGTTTGCACTGGCAGCTGTCTGCGCGTCTAATATATTTGCAAAACGGTTCCGTTCCTAAAAACCCTACTATTCGTTGAGGGTACTTGACAATACATCTAATTCCATGCACAAAAAAAAGCACAAATGAGGTCGCGTAGCAACATCGGTTCACACAGCCCTCGTGAACAGGTGGGGGTTAAAAACCATTACAATAAGACAGAAGCACAAAACAAAGACATTACCACGAGATGCATGCCACAACAACAAAAAAGCAGAATTCAGATAATGCAGTATCGGAAGAAGTTCCCCGCAGGAGAATACCCGTCGCTTGCGTTTCCGCACCAAGGGAGCAGTGCACAGTCGAGATAATTATCTCATTTCCAAGGCATATTTTCCACCGTAGTGTTTGTGTGGGCGTATCGACGTCGCACCACCTATCCAAGTGCCCGCTCTATCACACGCCGTTGCTCCTCTGTTAGTGATGTGGGCAAATGGACTTCATATACCACCCGCAGGCTGCCTCGCTCTGATGGGACGTGGTGTCGTGGCATTCCTTCCCCTGCGTATCGTCTAACTGCGCCATGCTTTGTGATGCCGGTCTCCGTAAGCGACAGCACACGTCCGTCAAGGTGTTCCAGAGTTTTGTTAAAACCTAACAGGGCCTCCCGCAGCGTGAGTTCCACTGTCGTCGCGAGGTCATCCGGCTTGTCCGGCTTGCCACTACTCACTCGTACAAAGCGAGGATGTGGAAGGGTGGTAATCGTGAAGACAATGTCCCCCGGCACTTGGTTGGGTTTTTGGTCAGCCTCTAGTTCGTACGTAAGTTTGTGTTTGTCAGGTGTCCCTTGCTCGATATCAATACTAATTGATGAAGTACCTTGCACAACCCGGTGACCACCACAGACGGGGCACACCTTTTTTACGACGCGACCCCTTCCCTCACAGTGATCACAGACATGCTCCACCTGCTGCACAAATCCCGGAACTATTTGTACACGCCGGACCATACGCCCAGAACCCCTACAGTAGGGGCATTGCTGGTAATCCTCCTTACTTTTAGCTCCTGTACCGCGACACTTGCGGCATATTTTCATTCGTGGCATTCTGACTGTGTGGGCAGCACCGTTGTACATGTCCTCGAGGGGCACTAACAGGGTCACTTCCTCATCCTCCCCGCGGTCGTTCCCACCTGAACCGCCGACGAAAGAGAAAAATGTGCTAAAAATGCCCTGATTCATTCTTTGGCCTTCGTCCGGCCTCTCATACTTTTTCAGGCCCTCGACGCCAAGTATGTCGTAAATCTTTCGTTTCCTACGATCCCCCAGCACCTCGTATGCGCGTTGGATGCGCTGGTACCTCACGCGTTGAGATTCCCCCGCCAAGTCAGGGTGGTGTTTCTTTGAGAGCTTCCGCCACGAAGATTTTATATCCCGTTCACTCGCATCCTCGCGCTCCTTCTCCAGGCCAAGAATCTCATAGAAATCCTCCTCCTCGTCGCCACCAGCCACGGCGATGGCCAAAGTAACAGTTATAAAAATCCACACAGACAAAGTAGCCGGGTCCCTGACAACCCACATGTTATGTCCCGACAAGATTCCTCCCTTTCAGAAAAATAAGTCCGTATCAGTGCCCTCGGGCCGGCACCCCCTTTTTGATCACTCGCCCGTATAACCACCTGGAACGAGGAGGACAGGACCTAAGTGATGAAATCGGTCGGTTCCTCTCCTTCGTTAATCCTTCCGGCACAAATATAGCGGCCGGCGTCGTAACGGCTGCCACTGTGGGCCACAACACCTCCCCACACACCCGTAGGCGCTGGTTCCTGAGATGAAAACTACTAAACACAGTGGCTAGAGGGAACCTTATGCCCTTGCCACTCAACACCGGAGATGACTGGTAGCTAACCTTGCATTTAGGAGTTTATACGTCAACATTAAGTGGGATAGCGGGAAAAATAGCAGTACCGTGATAAATGCCTGTATTAAAGGGAGAAAATTGGCTTCGAAAAGGCAATGGTTTCATGTTCTGCGAAGCGCTCAAGCCACACAGAGGCAGCGAAGGAGAAAAAAGGCGTCAAATAAACTTAAGTCATGCTAACAACGAAAAACTGATTGACACTAAGAAGAGTGTGGAATCTTAAAAAAAAAAAGAAATAAATTAATGTTTTTCAGCATTGATCTATATTGCTTTACGTCGCATTGAAGTTCGTGTGCGGTATATGTAACAGTTTGATATATATAGTCTTTTTTATTTTCAAGCAATAAAAAAATGCCCCCCTTGTGGAGCGAAGGAGTGAGCACACCCGAACAAAATCATAGCAAAGGAAAACTGACAAATCTATAGTTAGTGACTGTGCATCTAAATAATCATCCACACACATCGCTTCTGGGGAACACTACAAATTTCCCCCGTCTAAAGTGAACCACGTGGTGCTGAGTGGCGGAGTACTGAGCACGACGGAGAGAATACTGACCATACCGCAGTCATTTACCTCAAGCGACGGCGTACCCAACGCCTTCAGCGACTGGCGATATGAAGGTGACTCTAAACGGTTTGTGTCACACCCTCCATCCACCACCGCAGTATATCGTCGCCGTGGCTCAGTCGATAGGGTTACTACATGCAACGACGCAAAAGCCCGCCATGTGAGCGGCACTCCCACAGGAACAGCTACGTTTCGCCAAATACCGAAGGCCGCATAGTACACCCAAAGAAGTTCACTAAACGGGCAACACCCCGGCGTTGGTAAAGTCGACGGGCTTTGCATCCCATCCACTACGACCTGTGTGGCCCCACCCAAAATGATAATGGCACCGTTGGGATGATCGGGCACGGCAGCTGCGGCATGTCCATACCTGGCAGCAGGCCACTGAGGGCCCTTCAGGTTATTAGAACCTCTTCTCTCAGTGGCGGGAACTCTGCGTGGGGAGCATAGCCACCAGGCTGCGCAACTCACTTGAAACACATAAAGTCCATCGCTGGGTTCAAGGGCTACGGCTTCAGAGGTCGGTTTGATAAGCCCGCCAAACACGATCATCTGATCGTTCCACTCCACCGCTGTGTGACAAGCAACAGGTGGTGGGGGCAACGGCTCCATTGAAACCATATCGGTGGCGTCGGTGAGGCCTGCGCACGGGGACGGGCCCCCGGACATCGGTGCAACTGATGCCACACTTGTCCATCGACATGTGTCAAGATCCAAGCATAGTAACTCATTCAGTAGTGAGGAGCTCGATACCACTAGTACCCCACCGGCAATAGGCCTGTCGGCTGTGCCTGCTGAAGGGGTACTGCTTATCTCTCCCGAAACCTTGCAACCTCCAAAAACCCACAGTTTCCTCCCAATTAAAACAGCCGAATGAAAAACACGCTTTGCCGGAGCAGGCACTCCATTACTAGATTTTTCATCAATGATAGCACTTCCTTTAGTGTTTATCATACCCCAGCATCGGCGTCGCAGGCTATAACAACGAAATTTCGACTCGTGAGGGGCATTTAAAGCAGTCTTAAACATTTCTTTTCGGGGATGCTGCTTTATACGCCTTCGCCCCCTCGCGCACGGCGGTGCTGCAGCGGATGGCGGTGCTGGCTTTCGCAACGACAAGGCGGAAGCGGTGGTAACGAAGGGAAAAGTACCATCCACGATTATACAGCCTCCGTTGTTGCTGATGCTGCCGTAAAACCACGCGTACTGCCCAAAGGAGCGGTAGCAGCAGCACTCCTTGTTTACATCTCCTGCTATTAGTTTCCCTTCGTTCAGAGGAGTCCACTTCAACGCTACATTATGAGGAAAACAGGAAGTACTATCTGCAATAACGCCCGATGGCTGTGTGCCAAATCCATCCTCTGTAAAGCGAAGGTCCAACCGGAATACTTCTCCGCCATCAGCTACCTTGAAAATAACGTTGTCGGCCTTACAAAGAACACCACCCCGGCTCTTCGAATTGTCATTCCCGCAATTATCGCTCACGCAGTGCAAGAAACAAGGGCCGCCCGGGGGATGTGCGGACAAACCACTCGGTTCAACTGCTCCCTTGAAATCATTGGGTACCCGTTCCTCTGCCCGCAGAAGCAGGACAACGTGCATACGCAAATCTACACGGAACGCCTCGTGATTGAGCGTTAAACACATTTCATCACTAATAAAGGTGGGTACACTTTCCCTTCGACCTTCATCAAATGCCGCTGGAAATTCATGCTCCTTCGCCAGTTGATCAATGCGCAGTCGCTGTAGCGCCAGTTGACTATGGGTGCTGCCCTGGCCTAAACCCCCCACCAACTTGTTCGTACGTCCATCTCCCACCAGCCCATTCTTATTACTGTGGTGAGTCAAGTAAACCGAGACGCCGAGCTCGTCATCACCCGCTGAGTCCTCCTTATCCTTCTCAACTCCGGTGAACAGCAAGGTATGCACTGACGACTCGATAACAAGAGGATACACACGTAAGGCGCCAGTGGGTTCTCCTGCAGCGACTTGCTCATCATTCTGCAGACTTTGTGGCCTTTTCCCTTCCTTGCCCACTTCAAGTCCAGTGGAGCTACAGGAAAGTGTATCACCATTTTTGTTCCCACGCCCCGAGCAAAATGAAAGAACCAGTTGACCACTATGAATGAACTCGTCCACATCATTGATGGCATGCATTGTGGCGCTGACAACCTCAATGCACACAGGAAGCTGGCCGACGTCAACACGTGCGCTTTTGTTGTACCTGTTAGCACTCGGTGGAGAGCACATCCTGGACCTTAGTAGAAGCCTTGCTAGCCCCCAGCGCTCTTCGGGGAGGTCGTGCCTCTTAAGTGGAATCCAATCCGTCGCTACTTCCTCCTGTGTTGTGTAGGACTCAATACCACCGGCGACGTTGGAACGCAGGGTTACCTGCTCAGCGATGTCACGAAGCACCTTGTCCAACCGTAGGCATCCCAAGGCAGGGCCCTGTGATTCTCTGATAGAGTTCTTCTGCCATAACGACAGCTTTAACACTCGATCGGGGCTCGCCCACTGCTCCGAGTCCACGAGCCACCCGGGAGCAACCCTAACCCGGCAGAGTGAAAATGGCGAATCTGACATCGGTGTGGCACCGGCTAAGGTGGAGCAGCAAAGAGTGGACGCGCGTGTGGGTAGGCTATCAGCGAGAGATCGCTCGCTTTATGTCTCCGTCGCCGGTGTTGTCGATTGTAGGCAAGGAGCTGAAGCACAACGGGCACAATGGGGCACTCGGATTTCCCCGACCCATCTTCAGGATGGAGTTGAGCAATGGAAACGTTACACATCTCAACAAATGCCACCTCCCACACCGCAGGGGGCCTCAAGGAAAAGAGCAAAGGGTCATCTGACGGACTTGCGCACCCAGCATCGCTAACGGCAATGGGCGCTTGATGCTGTGCGAGAAGGTCTCCATCCTTCACACCACTTGTCTCCATCCTACTTCCTCCCTCTGTTCGACAAAGAGCCAAGCTGTCATGTTTCACACTCCAGGCTAGGACGAGGGAGCCTTTCGTTATCACTTTTTCATGTGATCCTTCCCCTGTGGTTTTGCACCCCACTAACTCAAGGATCGTTTGCCGCTGACGCTTCCGGAATGGTCATCCAACACGAATATAGCCTCCATTTCCGGGAACGCTGGTCGTGCGTCGCACTGCAACACACTTGGGGGTTCCATTGTGCCTTGCACGTTTTCCGGTAGAATATGACACGATATTTTTGCTCGTAAGGCATAACATGTTGGCCCCTTACGCAGCTCCTCAAGAGCGAAGAACCGAGAAAAGGGTTTAAACGGAAGTTAGCATTGCCCCACGAGGCTGTCACTATAGCAGTAGAAGTATCAGCTAAAATATGTAGCGCTTGACCTTCCCACGACTCCGTCACCTCCTGCCACTCCCACCTACCACCAGCACGATGTCCAATTGTCAGAACGCAACTTATTCTCAAGCTTGCCGCCCCTACGATGCCTACTATGCTGTCAGTGGGGTTAAAATGAAGCTCGGCACTCACAGGCCACCAAGAAAAAGGAACACACAACCGCTCGGAGTCTGTCGTCTCAGGTGGGCAGCGACTTTTTGCAAACAGCAGCGTGTGCCTGCCAAATGTGAGCCGATGTCCAACTTGGTGGAGCGAGAGGGACCGCGTAGCCACCGAGTGCAGTGATGCCTCTACATCTCCATTACTCGGCACCTCCGTCGGAGCAAGCAACAATGCATCTGCAACACCCCATTCATGAACGCCGAGTAAGACGGGTGTATCATCAGCCACTGTGTCATACAGCTCGATGCACTCGATACAAGCCCCCATCGGCCACGTTATTGGAAGGTGTATATAGGAAAAGCACCATGGGGTGTATGCCGCGGCTACCGTGGCAGCAACTTGGCCCACAGCGGAGCGCTGCCCCAGCTGCCGCCCACGCCTGAATGAGGCTTGCCCGATAAATCAAGAGATATGGAGCATGCCTCTCCACCTGGAAAACGAAGTTTGAAGATGAGCCATGGCTGGTGCACCGGTACCATGGAACCACACCAGCTGATGCAAGAAAGCCACGTACCAAGTACGATTTGTTGCTTCCAATGGCATTGAAGTTGGGCGGATGCAGTCTTCCCGTGACGCGATCCACCGAGCTGTACCCATAGCGTTTCACACTTTATGTGCTCAACGTTGAGCTTCTCGTTATCGTGGTATTGCGGAGATACGGTGGCAGTTCCCTCACCAATCCGTAGCTGGGTTAGGGGTCCGCACACCTCGTGGTGCTGCGGCGCATGGAAATCCGAAGAAAAGTGTAGATGAGGAGACACGTTAGCACTATTCTCCGATTCAGTAGTGTTGCACTGGATGTAGAGTGACACATGCACATCAGCGGCACCGCTCAGCAGGCATTGAAGTGGTTCTTTAAAATGAGGTGTGGTGCAACTGCCAACATTTACCTCGTTACCGTCATCAGCCAAAATCTCGTTCCTCTTGGCACTTGCAGAGCGTACTGCGGGAAGAGCCAAAGGCAATGAGTTCACGATTGCAGAGCCGCACTGCAGTTGTACGCCAACAAGCGGTCTTCTCCCCCTCCACTTCCGGCCATATCGTCTGGCGTGCAAACACTTGGATTGGAAACGAATAATACCCTTCAGCTGAAGCAGCTGGACCCGCAAGCATTGCTGAAAAAAGACAGTGTGTGGATCGTACACTTTACCCGAGTGCAGAAGCGGGCGGCATGACAAATCCACATACCCTACAACATTCCAACCGCTATTTCCATTAGCATCCGAGGGATCAGTGTCGGCTATTTCCCGCAGCTCAACACGGTGTGAAGCGCTTGAAAGGGTTCCATCTTCCAACAGCGAGAGATTCAGTGAAAAGCGGCCGTATACAACCTCTAGTTTCGCCTTCCTTTTCACAGATGCACTCGGCAACGTGTGGTTGATCCGGTAAAGACAGACGTCCACCTCCGAGGAGTTCTGTGCGCAAAACACACCACTCCAAAAACCATTTGTGGTGATGTCAGACGTTGGCACTGGCACTAACTGTGTCACCTGCCTCGACGATCCATTGCCATGAACGGTGTCAACCAGCGCCGCTAGTCCCCAAAGATCGTCCACAGTGGGCACAACGCACCAACCGTTGATCTCCACACGGTTCACACACAACTGCAGAAGTATTGTCAATGGAGGTGAATTTGCTAGCGTTGAAGGGCAAGGCGCAACGCCATCGACATGCTGAAGGCCTTCACACAACAAACTCTCTCGCGGGCCGTCGACTCCATCTACAGGCTTTGAATCAACACTATCACATGGTATTAACTCTATGAAAAACGGCGTCTGCTTCACGGAAACGGTCAAAGTTCCGCATCGACTCTGATAACTGTCAGGATCCTCACGAAACTTTCTGACTGCAGCAAAAATGGGAATGGCGTGAGTTCCATGAGACTGCACCTCGGCCCAGCTAAGGCAACCTTCCCCAATGACATCGAACGGCTCAACCCCACAGCGCAGTTGAAACAACACAACAGGTGTCCTGTTACGAGAATACAGCGGGAGCATGCAACGCTCGTCCCAATGTACGCACTCAGTGCTAAGGTTGAGTGAGGCGGCACTTGTGCAGTCCCCATACTGCAACTGGGGAAAACCAGCTTGCCCTTCTGATGCACAAGCCGCTAAGTTTGAACTGACAGGCAACAGCGGCACCGTGATGTTGGTGTCTTCCCTGTCCAATATTGAAATATTCACCGCAAACGTTCTCTCTTCATCCCCTTTCTTATTGTCTATGGGCTCAAGGGAGGCAAAGACAAAATCGCTGACGAACACCGTGATGTACGTTGGGGATGTCGCTCCGGGTTCGGTTGTGACGCTTTCAAACTCCATTGATGCCAAAGTGTTGCCGGCTAATGAACATTCAAGCACGGGTTCAGCACTCACTGAAAGCGGTGCTATATAACTCCAGAAAGTAGGAGAATATGCGATCCATCGCCACTGCACAAGCACCTCGCCGGTTACACAGTGAGAGCCACCAATGTCTGCCATGGTGCTAAACAAGGAAAGCCAGCAGCGTTTTGCCTGCCACTTTCCTTCATTTGATGTTGTGTTCCGCTGAAGATGCAATACAGCGATGGAAGGCGGAAGCAAAAGATCTCCTGCCTGAACGTTGGCTGAGCGCGAATTGAGAGTATCAGGTGTCCCCGGTGTCATCTGCAGCCGTACCGCCACACTATCAGACATGCCACCCCATCCTTACACTCCTCCTCCTCCCGCCCACAGTTAAACAACATGCTGCACCCGAAATGAGGGGACATGCCCTCTCGCTCCGTGGTGTTCCAAGACATTTGCCCTACACCCACAACAAACGATGTTAAGGGTGCTTTACACGACGCTCCCTTCCCATCCCCGTTGCGCTGATAGTGTTCACGGTACCGTGCGTCAACGACAGTTAAAAGCAATAGCGGCGTGTTTCCTTCGTCCTCTGCGATTAACTCCCTCCTTACGTCGCTGCTCTCGTTTACACAGTCGTTCGTTGGCCCAACTTCGGAGAAATTATGCCTGTAGGACAGCTCAACGTAACCAATAACCTCATCCTCTGCTGTTGCATTGGGCGCTTGGCTTGGTGGACGATAAATTTCAAAAAGCCTGTACCGCTACTCGAAGCAAAACATTTGGATAAGTTGAGACTTAGGGTGCCCACGAAAGCCGGCGCATCCCGCATCACATGCACAGCGCCACCAGCTGCATCACCCGCATCGGCAGAGTTCGCTGGTGCTGTGGCTGAAAGTAAGAGCTCCACAGTAGGCGGTGGCGGGCGACGGTTGTGATCAGCCGCCTCATGCGTAGGTGGCCAGTGCAGATATAAACTTGACGCGGCGCCGGAGTAACTCGAAACACCATTACCACGGACGTCATCACCGCCCATATTGTTGTTCCCGCATCCACTGCGACGTATGGTTGCCTGAGATACGCCTTCAAGTGCAGTGTCACTGGCACACTCGCCGCTGAAATAATTTCTTTCCCCCGAACAACGCGAACCCTTTTCTCTAACGTAAACAGTCCAAGACATGGCTGTACCGGTGGGGGTCTCAGGACAGCGCCCCACCGCATTTTCGCTCTGCGGCATAAAAACCCTACCAATCCGTAACTCAACAAAGGCGGCGAGGTGTGGTTGTGGCCAAGCCCAACATTTGCTACAACACCTCTCGAGCTTTGAAGCTCTTATCTCCGCCGCAAGAAGTCCTGGAGACAGCCGAAGTAGGGGCTTTACTTGTTGAGTCTCGAGTTTCAGCAGCACACGACGGCACAAGCGGCCCTGGGACTCATCAACTAAGCCTGTTACATCCTCATCCGAGAGAAAAAGATCCCCAATGGCAATGACGAAGGTTTCAGAGTGCGCTTCCGGCGGTACATTCCCAACCACTTGAAGGCCCGCTTCACACCTGACGTATTGAAAACTTATGGACACGCTGATTTGATCACTCAAGGGAAGGAAAACTGTTTCACGAACACGAAACAAAAACCCACCCGCTTCCGCTGGCACCAGTTCCGACCGTTGTATGAAATTTCCAGACCGCATGAGTAGAACCATACGAAGTTTCGGGGCCGCGAAGTCACGCTCTTGGAAACCACCCTTTGACTCGTGATTGTTATGTAACAAATTCCGCAGCAGCCAAGGAAGCGACAATTCCACGCGTTCAAACTGTAACCAATTGTTATCACCCACACAGTAACGAATAGAATTAACAATATTACAACCGGGAGAGCTTTTCCTCACGATATGCATCGCTGCCCTCACATGGTTACTCCCATTCTCATGAACACTGTTCATACAACTGAACCTCCACTGCACAAGCACAGAGCCACAATATGAGGGACGTCATCCACTGCGTCAGTCGCGATGAGGGGAAGCCACATTCCGTCAGATGACTCCGTGGTCCAAAACTTTGATGTGACCACACGCGGCATGGTCAAAAAACCCACGGATTCACTCTCGCCACTAACTCCATCCCCGACGAGAATCTGAACAGCAAGATGTGTCGTCTGTGGCCTAATGTTTAACCTGAAAGAACAATTCCATCGCGGGTAATCGAAAGCAGCCGCAGGTGTGACAAACGGTGTGTGGGCTGACTTCGAAATGAGATGCACACTGGCATACAGAAGACTCTTATTACAGACAGAGATACCAGAAATCGCGACACCTCCGCTGTTGTTGTTGATGCTTCCTTTCAAATCTGGAAGCTGACGCATGTCACCGACTTCCACGATACATAATTCCAGACAGTTCCATCGAAGCGCCTCTGTAAGGAAAGGGGTCGTCAGGTATTGGGCTACCAGCGGGGTGGAAGGAGACAAAACTGGCTGCTGCAGCAATTCGCGATCCGCTGCGGCCACTGCTGAGGATGCGACATCTTCACGGGAGAAGGCGCAGTTGTAACTGCAATGGATCCATCCAAGGGCAGATGAATCAGGATGCATTCCATCGCTTTGGAAGTTCTTATTGCCCGCGTACCTGACTGGTAGCCAAACGTGACCAACAGAGTTTGCCAATTCGAAAGGTGAAAAAACAGCGTGGCCAAACAACAGGTCCTTCGACGTCGGACTGTGGAGTGTCAGCAAAATGATAGGGTTTGTTTCGTCAACAGTGGCTTGCACAACTACGTCAAGACGAGCCCCCGGGGCGCGTCTAAGCTCCTCAGCGTCACCTTCTTTGCAACGGTCGGGGAAAACATCGCCCACACTTGCTACCTCAATTACTGCATCACGTCCTCCGCTGGCAGAAAGTGATATGAGCGGCCACGAAGCGCCCACATCAACGTACTGTGTCACCCTCTTCAGCACGGCTACAGTCACATTCAGCTCAACGATGCACACTCGCGTGGTGTTACGGTAATCCTGATGTCTACTCGGCGCCTGTTGGTGGTTTTTACTCGATGGCCCAAGTTCGGCCGTTGTTTGATTGGGAGAAGTAAAAAAATGAGCAGCCACAGTTTTGATAGCCCTCAGCCACTGCCTGATGGTTTTCAGCCGGTCAACGACTGTCGGCACGCGTACCAAGCATGCATGTACTACTGGTGTACACACCCCCGCAGCAAATAACGACTCAACAGCCTCCGCAGTATCACTTGAAACTTTCACAGTGTCTAGCGGCACATCCAGCATTGAAAAATCCCTCAACGGGGCCAGCAAAGATTCAACCGGTACACATTTAGTGCTAACTACTGTAATCCACGTAGAACCTGCCGCTACAAGGGGATATGAAGAAATCTCATGCGCATGCATCGCACCAACGCCTCCATTGTTCATGTCTTTGTGAGTCAATGGCTGTTTAAGTACCTGAAGGTGCAGGGTGACGCCTGCACTCACCACAACATCATCGCCAACAGCTACCAGGGCATCACACCAACCGCTAGACTTATACAAAGTGTCACTGAATGGAGAGCCACGTGCTAATATGTGGCCGTACGCTCCATACAAGGCTAAACGCCACAGTCCCGTGTATCCTCCCACAGCCTCGGCAGCGCCATTGGTAATATTCACCCCGTTGGAGTCGCCGGTGGCAAAACACGCTTCCTCGCCCCAAACTCCATTTCGGTTGTCATGTGGAAAATCAACCGGCGGCGGATATGAGCAAACAACATCCATCGTGCTGTCACGTATTTGAACATTTTGGGAGCAGTGACAGAGCTCATACCATCTTTGGCTGGGTCTGGAAGCGTAGCACCGTTCCTTCCAGAATCTGCCACACTGCCCTCTTTGGGAAGCACCACAGTAGCTTCAGCACAATCTGCCGTCTGACACGTCGTGGCACCATCTGAAAGCTTCACCACACCCGGCTTCAAAGGAGGAGGCGGCAGAGTGTATTGTTTGGGGCCCACCGTAGCGCTGGGCGATTCCTTCTTGTCCTCCGTAGGCATCGCTCTCTCAGACAAACCCACTTCCTCCCCCTTTATTTCGTCAGCAAAAAGCAGCGGCTCCACGAAGAGTGAAAGCGACACGGAAGGCGTAGAACGCTCCTTCGCTAGCGCATCCACCACTCCCAGGTCAATTGTGACTGCACCATGCCGCATGGCCTTTGCACTGCCGGACGCAAGCAACTCCCAATGTCTTTCCATTATCATCTCCTTTTCTTTTGTGGGTTCTTTATTGCACAACACGGATGTTAGTGAAACTGAAGACGACGCGTCTGACAAGGCAGCGGTAGCATCCCACGTGGTTGACTGTTGTACCACACACGACACGCGAGCTCCACTGTGAGGTCCTTGTTTTGGGGTTTACCTTCAGCATCGGTGCGCTGAGTCGCAACAAAAACAACGTTTCTTAAATCACTGTTAACGGCACACGGGACCCGTCGTGGCTCTTCCATGGCCTCCTGCTGGGATGCCGTACGGAGCCCTAATGGATCCACCCGAACGTCGGGTGAGGAATCAAACGAAATGTAAAGCTCGTGCCCCTCAATGCCATCAACAGCCGAACTACGAAAGCAGTGTGAAAAGCAAATATCTGGCCAAATACATATGCGCTTAACTTCTACGCGCGCAATGGCCACCTCGTTGGGAATGGCCATCCGGTAATCGAATGGCACCTTCCTTCCTCTCAGAATATGTTGACAAATAAGTAGCGGAAAAAACAATCCGCTTGAGACCCTATGACCTGGTGTCGTGTATGCACTACCTGCACCTTCCACAAGAGCAGAGTAAGTAACATGGCAGCAAAAATTTAGAATAAATACAAAAGAAGTCAAACACAGGAAATATGAGGGAGCAGAAGACTTAGTAGTCATGTGCACAAATATGCAAATGAATGAAGAAAAAACATTGCACAGCAGAAAGACATTGAGTAAGCGAAGTAACACATAACAAGCTAAAAAATATCAGATATATTTGCCATGCGATAAGAAAAAAATAAGTAACTAACACAGCAAAACGGTATCATCTCCTTTACTAATCCGATCGCCCACCCAACCAATCCTAATGAGTCAAAAATAAATAATAAAACTACCTACTAATGCACTACGCCGGAATGTAGAACTTCCGTCGGCCGGGTGAGACCGCCTCACCAATGGAAGACGCGTACTGGTCGCTGTACTGCCACACGTGTGACATGTGGTCCCACGGAGAGTTGTTGATTGCCTCCTCCCATTCCTTGTTTACGATTTTTCGCCACGTGGGATTGTTCGCAGGCACGTGAGTCCCGTAATAGTAACGTAGGCAGGTGTATGTCAATGTCCCGTGCATGGCCAAAATAACCGCCATTTTGATAAACGGATGCCGCGGATACTTCACGCCCTCACCAAAGAACCTGTCCGAGACGCGCATTGCTCGGATGGTGTCCACGGCGTCTTTGTACTGCTGATGGTCTTTAAAGTGGGCGAGCGCGTCAGGGTGGTAATAAACCTCTCGCCTGCCCTTGTGGGCCCACACCAGCTTAAAGTTTCTGAAGCCCGGGACACGAGCACGAAACTCCGCGAGGGTGGTGGCCGGGGCCCAGGTACCGAAAGGCCGAGGCATCTCAAAACGTGCAGCTCCTTAATCCTTTCCCGTTTGTTCTTTTCTACCCTTGAGGCGTACCTCCGTACTAATTGCTACCGTACTACAGGGGGATGTGAGGATACCTTTAGCAGCTACTAACTACTGCCACACGCTACGAAACGGAAAAAAATGTCTACCGGTAGAGGAATACCTTTCCGCCCGAGTTGTGTAAAAAAAAAAACATAAAAATAATATTCAGTTAAGGAAATTAGTAGGGGAGAAAAACGCAATATCAAATGATTGTCCACGAAAATACCCAAAAAGCAAGAAGCACTGACTCAAACACATTTAACACGAGTACAGCCACCGCTATCGCCGGGAGGTCTCACCTCAGCTACGGGGCGTACATTGTAGTAACATCAATGCCTTCGTTCAAGACATATCGGGCACAATAAAGTCACCACTCCGTGAAGTGTCGGAGGGGAAATAAAAAGAGAAACAAGAAGAAAAAAAAAGAAGAAGAATACAACCCATTGCCACATAAAATCAATAAATATTAAAAACAGTAGAGGGGTGTTGATAATTAATGGTAAATAAAATTAAGAAAAAATATCGTCACTTTATAATGGTAGCGTGAGGATAGGGACAACATCCACGAGACAAATAATCAAATAAACAGAAAGCCATTTGGCCCGATTACAACAATGGGACACGTGTTAATTAGTTAAGGATCAAAGTAAAAAAAAAAGCATCATTCAAGCCATTTGTCAACAAACACCCTTCCCGTCACTTCTGAGTGCAGGGGTATGGCCTCTGCTAATGCATTACTCCCGCATAGCTTTGGTCCGTCTACCGCTCTCACCGCCAAGTGGTGTCGGCTTTAGGTCAACGGAAAAAGAAACACAAAAAACGTTTTGGATATCGATAGAGTTGGAAAAGTGGATAATAGAGGGAAAGAACAGACAAACAAAGACAAATAAGAAACGGAGTACTGATACAAAACCTAGCACTATCATAAAAAAGGAAAAAAATACTCACTCTCTATTACCTCTAGGGCCTAATACTGCCTGTAAACTGAGGTGTGGCAACTAACAGCAAAACAACGCGACTAAAAACTAGCACTGCTACGCAGACACTTCTACCGTCCTATGGGAATGACGGAATATGTTTCATGAACCCCCAGAAGGCGTAGTAGGAATCCCCAATTTACCACACACACACACATCGACAAGAAAGAGGAAAAAGGAAGTGTTGATAAAAGGTAGGAAAGCGTGCACTGGGGACAACAAAAAATATATATCAATAAAAGGGTAAGCACATTTCCGCTGATTGTTTCTTGCCCTTCCTCCCCATCTCCACCGTCAACTATACTTTGTACCAGGAGGGCAATAATGATAAAACTACCTACTAATGCACTACGCCGGAATGTAGAACTTCCGTCGGCCGGGTGAGACCGCCTCACCAATGGAAGACGCGTACTGGTCGCTGTACTGCCACACGTGTGACATGTGGTCCCACGGAGAGTTGTTGATTGCCTCCTCCCATTCCTTGTTTACGATTTTTCGCCACGTGGGATTGTTCGCAGGCACGTGAGTCCCATAGAAGTAACGTAAACAGGCGTACGTAGAAACACCCAAAATAGACCAAATAACCGCCATTTTGATAAACGGATGCCGCGGATACTTCACGCCCTCACCAAAGAACCTGTCCGAGACGCGCATTGCTCGGATGGTGTCCACGGCGTCTTTGTACTGCTGATGGTCTTTAAAGTGGGCGAGCGCGTCAGGGTGGTAATAAACCTCTCGCCTGCCCTTGTGGGCCCACACCAGCTTAAAGTTTCTGAAGCCCGGGACACGAGCACGAAACTCCGCGAGGGTGGTGGCCGGGGCCCAGGTACCGAAAGGCCGAGGCATCTCAAAACGTGCAGCTCCTTAGTCCTTTCCCGTTTGTTCTTTTCTACCCTTGAGGCGTGACGCAGTCCTTAATGTGAAATCCTTTATACTACGCAAGCATTTAGAAAGCGTTTTTACGGATGGAACAAGGCAGAAAAAAATAATTTTATTGTGCTAACCTGCGAGTGCTCTTAATGCATTAGCACCACAGTATCAAGGGGACCCCAGCAGATGACCAAATAGGAAAGTACGGTTTAAGTACCGAAACACTAACTGAATATTAAGGTGCGTGGTCGCAAAGCTTAATGCACCTCGCCCTGTTGTCAGATTCCACGATCTAAATCCTCCCATCAAATGACTACACGGCATACTGCTTGATGGCTAAAGTAGAATGCAAAAGAAAGGAGTAGGGGCGAATAAAATGCTCATAACAACCAGCATCCCCTCACAAACATTCACCCCGCCTACGGTGAGTCTGAGGCACGTTATGGTGATAGAACTGATCAGTTGCTTTTATTGACTCTGATGTATGTACGGCATACAGCACGTGTCACAACTCATCGACGAAAAGGGGAAGCGAAATAAAAAAAAACAGTAATTCACCCCGGTGCTAAGAGTGTTCCCATTTGCTTAAGTTACTCAAAGGTATGAGCTTCGGAAGAAGATGCGCAGCAACACCAGAAAAAAAAAAAGAGAAGACAAGGATGGGGAACATAATAATCATTGCAACAGCTTTAAAGACTAGCAGGACCATCGCGACTGCTTCTGATCTACATGGATATCTTCTCGAAAGTAATGGTGGTAATAATAATGAATGGAAAAACAAAGCGTGCTGAACGACGCAAGGAAGAAGGGGGAAAACTAACAACTTCTACGTGGTCTTTCTGTATCAAATATACTTCTTCTCTTCACGCGACTTAGTCCTTACACGCCTATCCCCACGGACTAAGGTCCCATAGACCCATTGATTATGTTGTACGGCACACCGCTACGTGTTGGTGACGTGCGTCGCGCAGGTCCATACTCGTTAGCACGTACTCCGCTGAAGACCGCGGAATGTTTACGCCATCCAGCGACGTGGTGCCCCCCTGCCCGGTGTGCTGGCTCCTCAGGTACCTTTCGTACTGCAATTCATACGGCGTCCTTTTCCCTGCCGCATACAATGGGTACTGTTGTGGTTGGTGCCTTTGCGCACCAAAGGTGGATGTCGTCGTAGTTTCTACTCGCTGCCCCATCATGGGCGTGATCCCCGAAACGGGAAAGCTGTGGGTTGACGGGGCGGGAACTTCCTTCCCAAACTGACTCCTCAGGCCCCAGGGCCGATCCGGAGCATTTACCGTTCGAGCCTGTTGTGGTTCATTGACACCACACAGTGTACTGGTGCGGTGTCCTCCACCATTCCCTCGCCGCGACTGGCGGTTCTCAAAGTATTCGTGGAACACCACGAAGTTATTTGACTGTGGGTGTAGTCAACCAGTCCATAGTGCTTACGCAGGAATGCTAAAAACTTGACACTTGGCCTGTCAATGGCCACGTCGCCTGCAGTGAGTCGTTCACTGGCAAGCATGTATTCAAAAAGAATCTTTCCGAACCCCCGTCTCTGCGTGGCGGTGTCGACGAAAAAATCCAAAACGCAGACGGGATCTATTTCAACGAGACCTGCGTGTGACGGTGGGACGACAAAAAGTTTCTTCACACCAACCTTCAGAATGCCAACGCCTTTACCACCGTGGCACAAAAGGTAAAGGCGAGCATCTCTATTTTCCCGCAGTCGTGGTGCTGAGGTGAGCACAGCGTTCAGCGACTGCGCCTCCTTGCTTCGCTTCCCCAGGACGTTAATGGTCTGCACTATACGGTCGGCATGTCCGTCACCGTTTTTCAGACGGCGTTCTTCCTCGAGCGAATCAGCATTCCATCTCGTAACACCATCTGGGAGATCTACTTGCGGTAATGTGTCGTCGCAAAAAGTGAACTGCATCACCAGCACGCTCTTGTTGCGTACGTGTATGCGCAGCGAGAAGGGTCAGGGTAAGAGAACTGTATCACTCTGCAGTAACAATAATAAATTCACTTGACAATTGTATTTGTATATGTCTGTTGTTGCTTTTTACGGTGTATGTACGTCTCAAAACCACGTCCGACGCTTTCTGCTTTCAAGTTGCTACTGATATTTTACAATTTTGAACAGTTCGCCTGCGCGACGGAGTGGGGAAGACCTCACCACGTGCACCGCTGGGCCTGCACGACTTGCAGCACCTCTTTTTCCACCGTCACAAAAGTTGTTCGCACTCTCTACAGACCGTCAAATGTAACGTCTCTACGCGTGCCCTAACTGATCGAGGAAACAAATATATAGAAAGATAAATAGATGGAAACAAACGAGTGTTGAAGAAAGAGCTCACTGCAATGAGAAATAATATATATATACAAACATGGTAAGAAAAAGTGTAGCACGTGCACTGTCCTTCGTGTGTGCCTTCTTTCTCTTGTAAGTCAAAAAAATTATGCATTCAACAGCCACCTCATTTCCCGACCTTCGCCACACCGGTCTTCCCACTAACGCAAACACTGATGCAGCAAAAGAGAGAGCCCGTGGAGGAAACGTGAAAAACAAAAAGAGAAAAACACCCACCACCACGACCCATAGACGGAAGAACGCTACTTCCACAACGGAGTTCATCCGATAAACGAAAGCACGAAAAGGAAGTGCGGTGTGTCGCGGCGGCGAATAATTTGGGAAAAGGTGTGAATTAGCGGCGAAATTCAACGCTACACCACGTACTGAACTATGACAACAGCAGAGACAAATCACTTTATGAGCCATCAAAGCAAAAAAAAAGAAAAAGAAAGCGGGCAGTCCCACGCTGCCGCTTCATCGACAAGAAGAATTAAACAGAAACATACCCTCGCACCAACAAGCATAAAAACTCTCGAATAGTTCTACATTTAATCAATAACGCCCCATTTGTTAAGCGCCGTGGCAAATCACGACGCTAAACAATATATAAGTGTGTCGGGCACATAAGAAAAGGACAACGAAGTGTAAGAAAACTCGGTAAGCGGAGGACAAAGAAAATAGAAAAAAAAAGAAAAACAGTGATGTGCACCAAAATCGTGCGTGCCTGCTTGACTTTTTCTGAAATAGTCAATGTCAAATGCTCGTAGGAGCAAACAGATATGCACACACACTCATTCCTACACTTGTGTGGACCCGTAATTCTTCTCCCCCACACCGGCATCGCCACTAGTAATTCAACCTGGGGGGCCTCTTGGTTACGTGCTGTTTGGGACACACAAGCACGAGCAGAAGACCCAGCAACGACATGCCTATAAGTAAGAACTGTGCCCATTTAATAATGAATCCAATACCCTTAAGGTTGATTACGTAGATGTTCATCAGGGCGTTGATTGAGGTACGGGGAATGTACCCATTAAAGGAACAAGTAGTGAACTGCAGTATCGCATATGTCGTTATAAGCAGGAGCCCCATGTTGAACACCAAAGAGTTGAGGGCCGTGTCATGTGGCTTCATGGGATGAATCTGGAAGAAAACAAAGCGCAGTCCAACACGAATTTGGCCCTGCAAAGTGACCCACAGCAAATAGAAGGCAAAAATGCCGTAAACCACGACGCCAAAAAGCGGGAAGACGTCATCAAGTCCCGTAATGACGCTGTTGAGGAATGGCAAGACGTGAAACGTGTTGCTGAGGAAGATGTGCAGTATCCAGGCAATGCTCAAGCAGAGGGAGATAATACCGAGTGCCAGACCACCGTACACAACGAACGGTGACCCGCCGACCTTTTTGTAGTTCCATATAAGATCCTCCTGCTCCTCCTCTAAAAGATACGTCTCGATGCGGAGAAGCCTAATTTTATTCCGTAGCTTACTCGAGATTTTTCCACGTGCCTCATTCTGAAGGGCAATACCCATCTCAAGTAGTGCATCCCCTTTTGCAGCAATGACAGACATCTCCTGTGCAAAAGTAGTAGCACTAATCGGTTGAGGTCGGGTAAGAAAACCGTAAATGAAATCAATGGGCACTGAGACAAGCCCTACACCGCCATAAAAGAAAAACGCGACCCAACCCAGAAGGCAAAGCTCGCCCACAACATAAGTAAAGAAACTCACATGTACGTCTAAATATTCCCACACACCCGTGCTGTTATACGATATTTTTCCCACATCTGTCACTAACTGCGGCTCGGACGCATATACCTCAACTGGCACCTGCGCCACGCCAGCTGTCAAAAAACACACAGCAGTTGTAATGCCAAACGCGAATAATAAAACGGTCGTCATTACTGACGCCGATGCAAACTGCTTAGAAAGGCTTTCATTCTCGGGGTCATAGGCTTGATAGAAAAATACAGCAAAGGGTGCAACAGCCAGTGCTATAATGCAAAGTGACCACAGTACAATTTCCCACATGAGGTCCGTGTTCAATGTGTTTATGTATCGATTCCACACGGTGGGGTCCCGGGCGTTGGATGCGTCGAGCGGAAGAAGCAGCACGACCCCCATGGCCAAAAGCATCCCAAAAATCACCAGCCCCTTCGTGAAATAGCCGCCCTCGCTGTCCTCTTCCGATATGAAGTAGAAGAGCGTGTAAATTGCTACTGCCAAACATATGAGGGAGCATATGACGGCAAGCAAAATTAACCACCAATTCAACATTGGTAAATATAAATGTGTGTATGTGTATACTCCTACAGATTTACGGGAAATGTGCTACGTCTTCCTCACAGGTGTATATGTCCACTTGTTGCTAACTAATATTAGCGCCAGCCCCTTTGCTAAAGGCACAGCACGTGCCTGTGTGTATATATTTGTATATCAACAATATATTTGTGGTTCCACACTGTGACACGACACAAGTCCGCACAGTTTTTTTTCTTTTTGATTTTGATTTATTTTTTGCTCACAAGCCCAAATTCGCTCCGATACTCCTCTTTCTCCTTTCGTATGCGTGTGATATTTTTACACTTGGATGCAACAACCCCTCCGGTGAACAGCGGCCAAGTGCAGCAATATGAATTGACGCTCTAAGACTCAGCTTCCGGGTAAATATTAAGGAAAGAAAAAGAAAGCAAAAAGAGAAGGCGTTAGCAAGACAATGCGATGAATTTTGTCTATAAAAATAATTGTGGCTTGGCCTCACCAATAACTCGACAGTGCGTCACAGAAATAACAAGAGGTAGCTGAATCAAATCAACGCCGCAACAAGTCAGTGAGGTGTTGCGGCGTAAACCCCACCCTCCACAGACCACAGGAAAAGAAAAAAGAAGCGGAGAAAAAGGATATGAAAAAAAAAGAAAGAACAACAAAGTGAAAAGGGAAGCCACAAATGAAGCACATCTCATAAAAGGTAAAGATTTCAAACCTCAGTAACTTCTACATTTCGTCTTATCCCATAATCCGTCCTTCTCCTCTTCGCTTCATATAACGACGCGGGCTCCCCTTTCGTCGCGTTCTGCCCTTTCCCTTTGCTCACCCCCAATGTATCACCACGCTTCCGCTGCTACTGCATCTGAAAATACCGCAGTGCGCTCTGTCGTGCAGAAAAACAGTAACTTTCCAGTTTCCGGGAGAGGAGATTTCTTTGATTACTACGTAGTCCTAAATAATCCGATACGTCAGTCCACAGTACGCCATGAACAAAACTGCTCCCATTGGAAATATGCGATCCCGTCCGCATTCTGACACTTCAATTTGTTCCCACATACACAAATATCTACCACAAAGCACTTTGTTTTCATTTCTTTCGTAGAGTGTTTTTTTATTTTGTAAAAAGAAAAAAAAGAAATAGTAACCTTTCTTACTTCTTTGATTTATATCCTACTTTCACATTCTTCATAGACCTATTGCCACTTCACACACAATAACCAAACATGATACCTATTAATGGATTCCTTCAGCATTGACGTTATTACTGCTCATGTGCATGGATCCTCATGTTTCGCTCCCTAAAAAAGAACACCGAAATTCAGGAGACTCGCACGCCCTCTAACATCTCGGGGTCAACACACCTCTTTTTTTGGTGACTGCCCACTTCAAACGTGCAAAGCATTCCACCGTGGTGCTCACTCACCGGTATACGCGCGCTGTCACAACACCAAGTCACACATCTTCTTTTATTTTGCTCCAGCGGCATCCACACGCTAAAAGCCCCATCAAAAGTGTTCAGATATGTGTACCTGTGTTTAGTTGCTGGCGTGTGCGGCACGGGCGCGGCGGATCTTTTCGAGTTCAGCGGCCTCTTCGGCCATTTTCTTTGCCTTTTCAAGCACGGAGTTGATTCCACCAACCATATAAAAAGCCATTTCGGGCACCTGATCGTAATTACCCATGAGCAGCCCGGAGAAGGAGTCAATTGTTTCTTCCAGCTGAACGTAGTGCCCAGTCATGCCTGTGAACACCTCAGCCACTTGGAAGGGCTGCGAGAGGAACTTAACCAATTTGCGGGCGCGATCAACGATGAGTTTATCCTCCTCGCTCAACTCGTCAATACCGAGAACAGCAATAATGTCTTGCAGCTCCTTATACTTTGTGAGCATCTGAACCACGTCCTGTGCAACATTGTAGTGGTCCACGCTGATAACATCGGGGTCCATGATACGCGAGGCGCACTCCAGCGGATTCACAGCGGGGTAAATACCAGATTCAGCGACCGCACGATCCAACACTGTTGTGGCATCCAAGTGAGAAAAGGTCGTGGCCGGGGCGGGATCTGTGATATCGTCAGCAGGCACGTACACCGCCTGAACAGATGTAATGGATCCCTTGGTGGTTGACGTAATACGTTCCTGCAGCTGACCTAGATCCTCAGCAAGCGTTGGCTGGTAGCCCACAGCCGCGGGAATACGACCCAAAAGAGCCGACACTTCAGAGTTTGCCTGAGTGAAACGGAAGATATTGTCGATAAAAAGAAGCACATCCTGTCCCTCCACGTCACGGAAGTACTCGGCCATAGTTAATGCGGACTGTGCCACACGTGCACGCGCACCCGGGGGTTCGTTCATCTGACCATACACGAGCACACACTTGGACTCACCCTTGAGGTCAATAACCTTGGACTGCATCATTTCGAGGTACAAGTCAGTTCCTTCACGGGTGCGCTCGCCCACACCAGCAAAGACTGAGAACCCACCATGACCCTTGGCAACATTGTTAATGAGCTCCATAATAATGACAGTCTTACCGACACCTGCACCACCGAACAGACCAATCTTACCACCCTTGCAGTAGGGCAGAATTAAGTCAATCACCTTAATGCCAGTGGTGAGAATGGCATCTTCTGCTGCTTGATCAGCCAGTTTGGGTGCCACGGCGTGGATCGGCATGCGCAATTTCTCACCAACTGGCCCACGTTGATCAATGGCATCACCAAGGACGTTAAAGATGCGGCCAAGAGTCTCGCGGCCCACAGGAACGGAGATGTTACCGCCAGTCGAAACAACTTTCGCCTTCAGTTTCAGCAGATCGGTTGTCTGCATCGCAATGCAGCGGCCGGTGTGGGCGTCCAAATGCTGGACAATTTCCAGCGTCAGAGGCTCGTCGCGACCGAGCTTGTCAACGACATCAAGAGCTGTCAGCACAGGTGGCACGCCTTCCGCAAAGTGGACGTCAACGACGGCACCAATAACCTGGGAGACGTGACCAACGCGGCCTTTGTGTTCTGCGGCGGTGGTAGTGGAGGCGCCGCGCATTGCAGCAGCAGTGGTGATGGCACCACGAAGTGCAGCACTCCGGAAGCGAGTCAACATTTTTACTTTTTTGTATTACGGTTGGACTATTATAATTTTCCCCTTTATCCTTTTCTCTTCTTGCTGTTGAGGTTGTCGGCGACTTTTCACTTAGATTGATTTGTCGCAGGTGGATCCAGACGGATTACAACGGCTGCAATTGCTTTCCTTTTCGTTGTGCAGTGAATTGACGGACGGCATAATGAAGAGATATGACAGCGCAGAAGGAGGTCAATAACAACAAGGGAGAAAAAAGACGATTAACAAGTAAGCAGTCGTATATCCTCACGAGAGAGAGATATCCAACGTTGCTCGTACACTACCACACATTCCGAAGGTAGCGGAGAAAACAGGAAAAATAATGAAAGTAAAGCTGAGTGAAATAAAAATAAAATTAATTCTCGGAATACAGTAGCACTAGCTTTCACACCATATGCTCTGTACTTGCTCCTTTCGTCAGGGCCTTGTGCAAGAAATGCTTCACACACGCAAAAAAGAAGAGCACATCAATCCCGAGTGTCCTCAGAGGTAATGAAAGAAGGCCAGTGCAACACCGGGTCTCTCCTTCCCTAACCCTCTTCCTGCCACCTGCCTACGCTGAAGGCTGGACACGAGTGTAGAGACGGAACTTGCTGCTGCAGGACACCAGTTGGATCAGCTTCTGCCTGCACAAGTGTTGCAACCCTTTCGCGGCAAGGGAGACGGAGATCTTCAGGCGGTCGCTGATGATGGAAGGCGTAATGACCTTGTACTTTGGCACCTCCTTTACGAGCTTGTCCATCGTGTCCTTGTCGAACATGACGGCGTTCTGCAGCGCCTCGCGAGTACGGCCCTTTGACCACTTCTTCGCTGCCTTCTTGGCGCCCTTGTTCGTGTTCTCCATCTTGCCCTTCTTGGGCGCCTGCTTGGTGTCCTTCCCTCCCTTCTTTGGTGGCATTTCTGCGGAAACTTGCTACGACTCAAAGAACTGAGGAACGCGACCAAAATGTACGAAGCACAATAACGTAGAGAGAGGAAATAACGAAGCAGAAGAGTGAAGAGAAACGGTGTGATGGAAGCGATAGTGTAAGCAACAATGTTACGAACGGTCTATAAGTGTTTGAGCTCGTTCAATCAGTTGAAATAGTAAAAAAAAGTGTAAAATACACAATTTGCATCCGCATGAAAACTTGTTCGCAACGGGTGGTACAGAAGCAAAGATAGGCCAACCACCAGTGTAGTACTACTGGTAGCGTATTGTACAAAAAAAAACCCGAAGAAATTATCCCCTTTCCAAACAGAAGAAGAAAAAGAAAAAGAAAGGAGGATACGGAGCAATACAATGAATTATTTTGTTCCCTACGCAAAGGAATGGATCAATTCGTTAATCGATTACATGCTTCAAAAGAGCTCGCCCCACATGCTCTATAACAATGGGGTTCACAGCATTTCCAATCAACTTGTACACCGCCCCCACTGGCACATTCGCAGCACAGTTCCCGTCATTGTTCTTGTCCAGCTGATGTGGGGTCTCTCCGAAAGAAAACCACCTGGGGATGCCCTGAAGCCGCGCACACTCGTAAATTGAGTAAAACCGAAACGGAGGTGTCCCTTCGGAGACTGGAACGAACTCCGAGTAAAGTGATAGCTGTTGCGGTAGCTCCCCATGAGTGTACGAGCAACACCATCGAGGTCTGCAACACGCCATGCCGGGCAGCGGCGATACGTCTCACTTCGCTGCACAGCGGCCCACTGAGACTCCGATAGACGCAACGACTCCAACGGCTGTGCGCACTCTCCTGACACTTCGTAACCACACGTGGTGTCGAGAATGTCCCGGACACAATGTGCGGCATCCGGGTGTGCCTCACAGTACTTTTTCAGCTCCTCCACAGCGGCATCCAGTGAAGCACTAAGGTGTTCTTTGTTTGCACGCGGCAGGTCTCCTCGAACCCCAACGAAATAGACACGTCGCCGCCTTTGTGGGGTCACAAGGGCTCCATCGATAACACGATAGTCTACCACGTACGACAAAGTACTACTGCTGTTAGTCGATGGCCTTTGTAACGCATCGAGAATCGCTAACAGCTGTTGACTTCCCTCGCAACTGCCAACGCACCCGCTATCCGTTAGGAAAAGTAAATTCTCCACATTTTCAAGCAAGAAGCCTTTCGGCATAGTGCTTCGTATAACACGCACTACTTCATAGAAGAGCTCCCCCTTTGTGTCGCTGAGCCCGGTTCCCGGCCCCGCTTTGGCGAAGCTTTGGCACGGAAACCCTGCCGTCAACACGTCATGTGGTGGGAAGTACGAGGATGGAATTGCAGTGATATCCCCAACAAGTGGAGGGGGAGGCTCAAGGGATACCTCCCGTGGCATACGCTCGTCACACACCCCTTCACTCCGCTCGAGTGGTTTATTGTGGTTTCTGCGGTAAATATTGCACGCATGTGGCGCACACTCCACTGCAAAGACACATCGGCCGCCAATACGTTCCATTCCTATGCGGAACATGCCAATTCCAGCAAATAACTCGGAAAATGTGAAGGAGGGAAATGCTTCTTTTCCATGTCTGTCGTAGCTGCAGCTTTTCTGTGATGCCTTCACTCCATGCTGAGCAGTGGCGCCATCACCGTTACAGGATTTCTCCAACTGACGCAAACGAAGGGTTTCAGCTCGGAGCTGATAAATGGCGTGTGGAAGGTCTCCAACGTCGCAACATGCCTCCGAGTAAACCAGAAGTTGCGGCACAACACACTTCACGGCATACTCATCAACACCGCAATCCCCAGAAACAGTGCATGTAAGCAGCTCCTCGAGGAGACCTTCCGACAACCCTCCCACGAAATGCACAGCATAACACCGTTCTTGGATTTGCAACGCCTCCCACGCGAGTGCATCATCGTTCGACAATGTCCAAGCAATCAACTTTTCGCGGGACAACACACAGTTATCAGCCGCGTGATGAGTTGCAGCACCCTCATCGGGCTTGGGAGACAGACTCCAACATCGCAGACTCACTGCAGGGATGGCAGCCGCAGGTACACCAACACCCGCGTAGTTTTCACCATCCACCTTCAAAGGGGCTACGTGATACAGGCCAGCACTGAATGGTGTGACGTTGCGCCCCTTCCGTAAGATCTTGGCTTGCCGTAGCCGACACACAACAGTCGCTATGTGTTGCTTGCGCAGCACAATGCAGGCCGCGCAACGTGATCCCCCAACGTACCGCGGTTCCAGGCCACCGCAAACCATCTACTAAAGGGGAAAAAATAGAAAGCCACTGTGGATACGTCTACCGTTGCTGGAAGGTGGCTAAATGAACCGCTACAACCCACGGCTCTGTGAAGCTTTTCTTGACCAACTCCCCGTCCCTTGTCCTCCTCTTGACGCCTTCTAACGATGCACGTGTCCCCCCACTTGCAGCATACTGCGAAATGGGAAAGGAAAAGAAAATAAGAAAGACATTGTCTGAATGAAGAATATGAGGTGAACTGTATGTGACACAACTACTGAAGGTATCGTGGCAATGCATGCCATTGGAAGAGTAATGAGTTCACAACAACTTAACCTAACGAGGATCAAAAGTGTTGTGAAGAGAAAAAAGGATAACATTCAACATATACTTCACGTTACTCTTACTTTCTTTTTTTTGTTAAAGAACAAATCGATCCTCTTTTGTTTTCTGTCTTCTCAGGACCAAGATAGACCGACCGGAAATGAGAGGGAAAGAAAAAAGTTTCATATGCACTTAGAGAACCATTAATCGAATTACCGTAGCATAAAACGCACAGCTTTCTTTAACAGGGGGAAATTTAAGCACCGGCCGTCCACTATGCCTTTCTTTTTCTTTTTTTTTTAAAGCGCACGCGAGCGCAACGCCACCCACATCCACACCGTGTCACTCCCGCACCCCATCAGAGGATGACGGTTGCCCGAGTGAAATTGCGGGGACCTAAAGGAGGTCAACGATCGCGTAGGGGAGGGAAAATGAAAAAGAATATGTAGAGAAATAAAGTTTTAAAAAGTCTCACATTACAAACAAGCATTACAAAAGCCCGTGTGAACGCACGAAAAGGGGTCCTTGAAATAAAGATCATGACGTTAGAACAGTAAGTGAATTGGTCACTACCGTGGCGGAAGGAAGTGTTGCGTGCGCGCAACACCGTACCGCTCCATCGACATCACATTGCTTAACTTTACCTCACAGATGCATCCTCTTGCCCCATGGCCCCGGTGCCGTACCGCATTACTCAAGGGCCCTCGTTGAAATACCGACATCCCCTTTTTCTCCTTCTCGAAACTAACCAGTTGCACCAGTGGCAGCTGTTGTTTTTCAGCACTTAGTTTCCAAACCGACGCAACCTCCAACATGGCGGCAGTGCCATCAGCTGTCCCTCCAGGTTACGCAGCAGAAGCAGCAACTTTTTGTTTTCACAAACAACAAATGCACCCTCAACCGTGCAGCGGCTCAGCATGCACCACGTCTCCTCAGTAACATAGATCAACCCACGTGAAAAGGTAGCCAGGAAGCATAACCCGGCGCCCTTCCCGCTACCTGAGGAGGGCGGTGGAAGGCGGGCAAGAAAGCGCGTGTCGTGCGGCAGCGTACGTGGAAGGTTGCGGGGCTCAGAGGTGCCAATACCTGCAATGTAACGCTCGTTACTTATTAGGCCAACAATCATTTCGTCGTCGTTGTCCTCCGGCGAAGAGAGCAGGGGGACGGACTCTACCATCTGCAGCCCTTCCCGACGCACTGTGAAGCTTTCCAAATTAATTGTGCCGTCAACGAAGGTGCCTAATGAAATCCACCCGTAGCGACCAAAAATCATCAGTTTCGTCGCACTTTCATCGCCTTCATTGGATGAATCTGATTGATTCTGCAGCGCAATGATGCGTGTCGGTGAGATGCTAAGATTCTCCGTTTGGCCCTCCATCTTCGGTAACGGCGTCCTAACGACTGAATAGCCGCCCTCAAAGGTCACGT
Source organism: Trypanosoma congolense (assembly GCA_002287245.1). NCBI lineage: Eukaryota > Euglenozoa > Kinetoplastea > Trypanosomatida > Trypanosomatidae > Trypanosoma > Trypanosoma congolense. The sequence continues at coordinate 199,411 of NHOR01000125.1, read as the reverse complement.
GCAGGATGGCTTCGTCCAGCAGCAAGTAGCAACCCACGTTAGCACCTCTGTTGACAAAACAGCAGTCTACCACACCACGTTCGATTGGAAGGGACGCTACTTCGTACACATGCAGTGGTGTGGCGGCGCCCCCTGTGCCATCTGGCACGTCAAAGCGCAGCAGCGCAGCCCTCTCATCTGTTGCAAAAAGAATGTGGTTCATCGCATCGTCACTCCAGACACCACGAATATAAAATTTTCCACGCACTTTGTACACAAAGAGTGGGACCCAGCGGCGAAAAGATGCATCAGCACGGAACCCCTCGATACGATTTCCACGCGTCTGTAAAATAACATTCCGTTTCTTAATAAAGGCAAAGCTCTGACAAGTGGTATGGAGATACGTGGCCGGAGATGAAAATAGGGAAGATGGTGCAGAAAACATAACAGTTGCATCCCGCGAGCCTGAAAGGATAAGTTGTTGCCGCGTTAACAACGCCAACTCGGCGACCTCGTGGTAGTGAGTGCGACGCTTTACTTCTGCCGGGTACCACTCGCCAACAGGATCACACCGGTACGAGCGAAGAGATTCGTGCCAACCCGAGGCGTACAACACGCCGCATGCGTCACCGTTGATGTTACTTTCGCTGCACACTATCGAGCTAAGGGGACCTTTATGGTGTGTGAATCTTCTTATCGCATAGCCATGATTTGCCTCAAACAGCACCATATCACCCACGGAGGTACCAACCGCCACAACCGGTGGTGCCTTTCCACTGCTTCTGCAGATGGCACAACACAGGCCTATTCCTTCAGCCAAACGGCTGGTCCATAAGCCTTCATGATCCGTTAAACCTTGAGGACGATCCCTACTACCCGTCGTAACCCCTTCCTTATTGACTGTGCTATTACTGTTATTAGCCTCACCGTTGCTATCATCCACCGCCACCGTTCGCGGCATACGCCACGCCACAACGTTGCCAGCATCATCCGTTCCCGCAGCCATTTGCCATTGGCTGGAGCAACAAACACTCAGCGCGCGGTCAGCTCCGGGTACTTTGGGAATTATTCGCTGGAGTGACAACTCTGGCACTGCGTCCTTCGTCTGCCCACCCGCAGTGCTTGTGCTAACGTACTCCACAGACAGTTGGTGCCACGAACCATCAGCCCTGGCGGCGTAAACAGTGTAATCAGAGATGCAGAAGTCCCAAACAGCTCCCCCGGTTCGCTGGTAAACGTGCAATGGCGCAAGTGTCTCACCGCAATAAATCACGAGCTGACCGGAAAGGTGTGATGCCAACAACCGCGGAACGGAAGCGGCCGCGCCCCTCCTTCTTCCCGTCAAAAGGGGCAAGTAGCGCAACCTCGTGATTGTACGGTTAGCACAGCCCCCAGTGCTGCGCAACATCTGGAAGTGCGGCACATTCTGAAAGCGCACGATGCGAAACGAAACCAGTGAGCCATTCTCGCGTGCGATAACCAACTCCCGCTCCTGGGGATGTACTGCAATGCACCGCACACCGGACACATCGGGTGCAATCGTCAAGGAGCGGAGAATCATGCCGCTCAGTTCAGTAGCCATGCTGATCCTTTGCGTTCCACATTCCATGCTCTTACTGTTATCATTGTTGTCGCCATTAACGGCGTTGTGTGTCTCGGTGGCAAACTTCTTAAATGCCTGAGTCTCTTGAGAGGGAGTGCGCTGGCGCTTTGCCACAGTTATTATTTCATCCCCATTAATATTCCCGTTTTGTTTTCCCTCTTCCTTTTGCTTCTTTCTCCCCACAACCATATTTTTCACACTGAAACGTGTCAATTTTGTAGGATGAGGCACTAATCCAAGAAGATATACACAAGAAGAGCATTGCAATGCAGCGGAAGCGGAGGAACACTTACAACAGGCAACAATTGGGGCTGCATACCACGACTGTCTCAATTAACAAGCAAATAAAGCGAACAGTAAGAAAGAGATGTCACTTCATTAGTAGTGTTAAGGAATTTATATCGGATTGTGTAGCCCCTTCATAAGAACACTCGCACATTCCTAAACCCTCTCCCTTCCTTTTCTCTGTGCTGGGCATGCGTATACCTTGACAACATTTATCGCTATCAAAAACAATGCGGGAGCATACGCCCACCCGAACCCCTTTTGCACACAACTTAATGTTCCTGCGTCTCTCGTGGCTCCGACAGCTGCTCCATCACCTCACGCGGAATAAGCGGGATGTATCCGTGCTTCTTGGTGTTCCACATTATTCCCCCGCCCCGCACCTCGCCATGCAGTGCTGTGTGCTCTTCGAGAGAAGTTTGATACTCCTGCAGTGACAGCACCACACACTTTGAAACAGGGTCCTCGACACCCTCCTGCCTCGCCGCCGCTTGCTCAGACTGAGCTACATCATCGGGAGGGGGGCTCACAGCAACTTGCACGCTCCATGAGGCACCAGGAGCCAACTTCGCGTGCTGTTGTTGCCGTCGAATAAAATGTTGAAGTCGTTGAGCAGCACGTTTCAGCAGAGTGGACAGCTTGTGTATCTCTGCCTCCAGACATGACTCAGCTTCAACATCATCCCCGCTGCCCAGAATAGCAAAGCGAGTGAAGGCAGCCTTCAGTGTGTCGTGCGCCTTCTGGTGCAACAAAGCATATGACGTCATCAAACGAACGGCGCCTCGACGCTGAACTATCCCTCTCAAGAGTTCGCCGCCCCTTTCGATAAAAATGGTTGCCTCTACGCCCACAGTGGGAAGAAACAGCCACGGCCGCACACACAACTCTAACGATGCCCCTTCTCCCTCAACATCAGCACCATCTTCACCCGCATTGCCACAGTGACCTTTTTCTAGTTGGCGATGCAACGCTTGCTGAGCCCTATGACTCGTGGAAAGTGCGCGGATCGCCGAAGCTATGGTCTCAAAACGGTTCATTTGGTTCATGTGGTACAGAAGCTGTTGAGTGAAGATGTCTCGTTCAAGTGACGTGGGAGCGCCATTTGGTGGAAAAGGTGTACGTCTCCTCAGCTCCCGAAGCCCTCGCTCCTCATCGTAGAGGCTCCAGTCCCATGGCGCACCGCCAGGAAAAGTAAACTTCACAAAATAGGGGCCGGGATGTGCAGCACAAGCCGCTTCTACACGTTGGACAACAGCATCCACCACACCCCTGCTTTCATCCGGGGTACCTATGCCAACAAGAGCGAGCGACTCTTCACCTGTGACAGAAACAAAAATAGAAAACTCTAATTTCATTTCTGGCGGTACAATATATTCTTCAGCACACCTTGTGTTATTTGTAATACGGTCCACTAATCCTCGTTCCTCTGCGGTCATGGAGTGTTGTTGGTGTTGGTCCCCTGACTCTATTCGCGGGCGCTTGCGCACCGTCCGTTGATATGCCCGTTTGTGAACCCAACTGCAAGAGGTGCCGAAGGGACAGTCTTGCTGGGAAAGCGTGCTACTACACCAGCGGGCAACAGCACGACCACGATAAACAAGTTCCAGTCCACGTGTGTCTGCCAGCTCTTCCTTCAGCACAGTTTCCCCCTCAACGACCATTGTCGGCGTGTAAACTGACTGCAGGGGCGCTGGCCGGGGTTTCTCCAACACGCGCAGAAGCAGCGGCGGTACTCACGGCTTTGTTGCTTGGGTATGATGGTCGTCTTGCACGCCCCAAGGGCCTCCTCCTCCGAGGCATACAGGGCGAGAGCGTAGCCACGTGTCTCAAGATGCATAACGTGCATTACACCGGATGTGTTCGTGTTGAGGAATGAACGCAAACGTTCGTAGCGGGGGTCCCGTGAGGCACGCAGCCGGTTGTTGTTTCGGCTACTCGCTGTTAAGACAAGTGGTTCTAACAAATAGTCCGGAATGTTTGTTATAAAAACAAATGCCCGCTTAGGTCCCATCGTTCTGTCAGTCAAATGCTCAGCTGATATTTTTTCCTTTCCTTATTTCTTTTGGTTCGATGTTTCCCTACTTTCTGACTCCTTCCCTTCCCCTAACAGCCAAACCCCGTACCTTCAAGGCCCCGAGTAAAGCACTCTTATCACGTCCAAGAGTTGCACTCCCTGCTGTGACTTACTTAACTCTCAACCCACAAAACAGCGTAGGCATGCTTTATGTATTTATATATTATGATGTGGAGGCACGTGTAACGCAACCAATGAAGAAAAAGAAAAGGTGGGAGAACCAGAAAAATGCAAGCAATGAAAGGCTGCTCAGTAAGGTAAAACAAGCTTGCTGCGGTGTAAGAAATGAACGCTAGGATGAAAAAGAGTGCGTTAATGCCGTTTACAATGCAGAAGTACGGGGCTCTTGAGCAAAAAGCAGAGACACTCGCGACGAAAACATTGGGCAATCCATGATAACACCAACGCAAAGCAGCCGCATCCCAATCACACAACGCCAACGTGTTGTGTTTTAGCGACCTGCGGCTACACCGGCAACTTCTGCATCAGGCATGGTGGCGACTGGTGTGCTAGACTGAGCACGCATAAAGGAAAGGATCGTCACGTGAGGAAAAAAAGTAACGTTGCGGCAAACAACGAGCACATGCTGCCGGAGGACACCTTGCACGTGATAAAAATCCTCGAGTGTTGAGGCCATCACGGTGACAAAACGCGCCATGTCCCGATATCCAGCCGAAACTGTCTGGCTTGCCATTATCACAAGGTCAAGCGAGTCATCTTGCAGCCACACACCTCGGCGTACACAGCCATAGAAAAAGTTCACCGCCTCATCAAACCGGTGTGCCCGCACGTACGCAACAAGAATCGTGTTCGCCAGAGATGGGCTGGTTGTTTGCTCATATCTGCGGGCAATACACAACGCCGTGTCCCAAATTCCTGCACTCAACACTGCCCTAACCGCACCGTTCACCACACTCGGCGCAACCCTTGCGACTGCGTTTGTTGTTGGGGACGACGCCGTCAGCACGCACTGCTGAAGGATGTTCAGCGCAAATTTCCACTGCCTACCACACACACACGCCTGCAAGGCAAATGTTGATGCCATCGTGTCAGGCCGCATACGCTGCGATAGGTGCGTGAAGCAGTTGAGTGACATTTCCCATGAAGACAGACACGCCGCAATGACACTGGCGCCTGCTGTGTGTGGAAAGCAGTGGCGAGCTACCGAATGCTCGTAAACCAGCAATGCCTGTTCCCACTGGCCATGTTTCTGCAAGGCACGCAGGGTTTGCTCGACTGAAGCCTGTGAAATGATAAACGTCTGAGCCTTGGCCCGATGAATTTTCCCCAGAAGTGCAACCTGCACCAGCGACATGGACAGCGGGCGCGGTAGATCTACCGCTCCATATTACCCCTTTCCCCTTGCAGAGCACACCCAATAGCCGCATCAAGTGACTCAACCGGAGATCCCGAGGCACGTGCAAGCAAAAGTTTATGGTGAAAAGGAAGGGGAAGCACCTGTGGCGGCAGAAAATTCAAAGCATTTTGCCACTGGCCCGGGCAACACAGCATACTGTAGCGCACAGCGTGGGCAAAGTGCGACAGACCCGCGGGCATCCCGTGGTGAAATAACGACGAACAGCTATTCAAGGAAAACGGAACCGATCCTGCATGCACTTCCTCACCATACCCTTCACCGCTCATTACGTTGGTATTGGCACCGCCGCTGTACTGCAAAAACACTTTATATGCGTCCATCCATCGAGCTGCTCGGGCGTGCCTTAGCACCACAGCCATAGTTTGTGCCAGTGCTGTGTGTGAAAGCATTCCCTTGCAGAGCGACCCGGCATACGCCTCAACTGTGCCATTCCTGAGTATCAACTCCGGTTGTTCGCAACGCAGGCGTTGGTGGAAGGCCAGCCCACTGGCCCACAAACCCCGACGGAGGCACACCCGCATTATGTCCTCCACCACACGCTCCCCATCAACAGCTTGAAGGGCCGTTCTAAGCAATAATTCAAATCCCTCAAAGCAGTATGACTGGCTGCTAGCTGTGGCACAACTACCCGCATGAGGCACCCACACCTCAGCGGAAAGGAGGAGACGTAAAACATGACGAGCACAGGCACGTTGCACGCGTACATCAAGTTTTTCATACAATTGTAGTGCCTTCCACCAACATCTCTCTGTTAGCAACAGAAGCGTGCGAACATCTGTTGACACATTTTCTGGGGCTTGCACTATTAACTGGGAAGGTGGAATGGCGGTCCGTAACATGTAACACAAGGGTGGTAGAAAAATAACATCACCCGCACGTGCCACGCGGCGGAGCAGCAATCTCTGTGCTGCAGAAGCAGAAGGTGCGTATGGTAGCAGTGCCAAGCACTGGTACCAGGTGAGGCGTCGTCCAACAGGACCCTGCACAACGCGGCTCACGCAAAACGACGAAAGATAAGGCGCAAGCCCCACGAGTGGGTCAAGAAGCGCGGCACCGTCAGGCTCAACAGCTTTTTTTGCCGTAGCTTCTGCGAAGACTGACATGGCTTCCGTTAATCGCTTATTAGAGGCATCGAATTGGAACACACTCGTAGCGGCAAAGAGCGCCACTTGCCACATTGCAATCAGGGTACTCGAGTAGGGTGTTGATGCAAGAAGTTCCATCATCTTCAAGCATATGATCGAAAACATTACAGTGCTTCCCCTCGGGCAGGCGGTACTGCCAGGGTGCATACAGCAAGACGTTTCCTCCAACTGCCCGTCATTCTCACCTTTGTTGTGTTGTTCGTGCTCTGGCCGTCCGCCGTGCTTCGGGAGTTGCTCATTGACTCTGGAAACAAATGCCTCAGTAATCGTAAGTATGTGAGCCCCAACTGTTATCGCTGTCCTACGTGTTGCCGCAACGAAAATATCCGCGAACAAATTAAAATCCTTAATATCGCAAAGGCCAGTAGGAGGCGCCCCAATGGAGGTGCGGTTTTCGGTATTTTCCTTTTGCATCATTGAGTTGATGTCCGATAGCACTGTATTACAGAGCTGAGACCGCATAACGCGTTGGGACACACATATGACAACGTACAAATCTTCCAATGTTAATGTGTTCACCAACCCACTTCTCGCAACAACCTGAAAACAAATCAAACAAAGCAATGAGCGCACATGCGGGGGCAAGCCTCCTGTGCCACGCCACACAGAAGCAGGCGAGAGAATGCCGCTAACGCCGTGGACAGAGGGCTGAAGACCGAAAGAATCCCTTAAAAGTGAAGCAAACTGAGTGGCGGTGAACGGGCGCTGTGGAACAACACCGAGGTGGAGCAACAGAGGCAGCAGCTTCATCTGCGCGCGCGGAAGCTCGCAGTGCGCGCTTGAAAAAGCGGCAGAATCTTCTACTGGCTGCGATCCAGTTGTCGTCGCCAGGAAAGTCTTTGGATCCGCATTTACATACGCTAGTGCGGTGAGGATGTTGCTCACGCTACCAAAGCGAAGCGTTGCTTTGCCACAGGAGGTGCTTTTGCTGCGCAATCATGTGCCCTGGCTCTCCACAATTCTGTACATAAGTGCCACTGCCCGTGTTGCGCTAAGATGTACTGCAAAGTATAAAAAACTTTCTCAGGCATGCCATGGATCCACAGTAAGACATCACTGCTAAATAAGTGAACACTGCTACTGTGCGCCGTTATTTTTTCTCCCGGTAATGTTTCTGTACTTGTGCCCTGCGACCCTATCACTTCTTGATTCCAATTGTGTAGCTGGACAAGTAAGCGAAGCGCACGGTCCCATCGTTCCCGTTGGCTGCACAACAGCAGCCGTTGTGCTTCTTCCCCAATGCGTGGATCCAACGTACAAAGCGGAGGATCCAGTGGTACCGTGTTTTGCTTCTGATCCTCTTCACAAACAAAAGCATCTTCGTCACTAAACAACGTCGAAGGTGGAGAACAAGCCGGCTCATTGTGGTCAGGCAGGGGCTCTCCGCCGCGGAGTACCCGAAGTACTTCCTCGAATATCGTGGAGACAATGTCACTCAGCGCAAGCTCATCTTCAACACTGCACACGGCGCAACGCTGAAAACATTCTTCGACTACGATAGAAGTGAAGCGCTTTAGGATCAAAAGTACGGCACCGCGGCACTCGCCATCAACCTTCGGCTTTTCTATGTTGTGAGAAGAGGACCAAATACACCTTAATGACGCCTGCACGTGCCACGCACACCAATGCACTAACGAGACCACCTCCAGCGGCGTCAGCGGAGCGCCTTCGTTCGCATTGGACTGAGCGTTTTATGAGGCCCCAACATGTCGTTAAAGTCACCGCAGCCATCAAACTCTCCTCCAGCGACGAAACGGCGGGGCCGGAACGTTTGCGAGTAAGCATCTTTCAGCACATTGTTCGAAAGTGTGAGTGCACGCTCAGTGTACCTTACCACGAGGGCGGCTCGTGGCAAGCCTTCACGTGCCCCTGAGACATCTGCGTAGCCGCTTGACAGTTGCAACCGACCGTCAGCACAGCTACCTGTTGCTGCAGTGAACTCAGCTATATCCCGTAGAACTGCACGCAAGTCCTCTGTGTGTTGGGTACACACACTTTCACCAGAAGTCCACGGCTGAGCTGCCGCAGATCGGTTGCTTCTGCTGATCTGTCGGTGCTCGAATCACTGCCAGAAGTGTAGCGCGTGCCTACCGTACGCTCCATGGAACTGAAGTAACTGAGGTCGCGCAATAGATACCTCCTGCGCGCAGAACTTATACCGGGACATTGCAGGACGCGCTGCTGCAATTTCTCAATTGCTATATCTAAATTAGTGATACTATGAAGGGCAAAACCAGTCCTTCTCATGCAATGGACTTTCGGATTTACTGGCGCGTAAGGCACGTGCGTGCCCCGGGGAGACAACCACTGCTAACTGGGACACCTTCCCGCTGGCAGTTTCACACGACACAAAGTGAAATAATAACTACAGAAAAATGGAACCCGCAGTGGAAAAGAGAAAGAAGAACAATGGTTTGTCCCTTTAGGAAAGGAAAAATAGCGATTGACAAGGGGGAAGATGTACAACAGAAGGAAAAAAAGAGTACAGTAAGAGGTGCTCCTGATCCATATATTCATACGCATGCATATGTTGTTCTCTCTGAGAGTCTTTCAATCGCTTGCTGCGCTTCTTGTAACAGTTGACTGAAATTGAAAGCGATAAAATGAAAATTCGATATACAAATGTAAGCATATAAGGGACCCCTAAATATGACTTCAGGTGGTGCGAGACTACAAGTTTGCACCCAGAACCGAAAATATCACGTCACATGTGGAAATGAAGCGGGAGTACGGGAATGCGAAGGAATCAGGCATATTGCCACTTGGCCCTTCAAAATACACCTCCGCTTGCCTCGCACCGGCATCTGCACCCAAACACCGCACACAAGCGATGCGCAGCAAACCAAGCCTGAATGTGGTCCACATGGCCCCCGTGTCCACAAGCCGCACATTGAGCATAGCTACTCGCTAACAAGGAAGATCCCAGACGCACTGCGTCATTGCACACACAGCAGCGACGATGACCAACTCCCAATAATTTTAACTTGGAGGAAGAGGAGTTGCTCGATGTCGGATAACCAATGGGAGCATCACCGTCACATGTCGACGCACCTTACACGTCTTGCTCGGGTCTTCACATTCATTAAACATTGTGGAATCGTCCAACTGGCGACATTGCAACTCAAACACTGCACGCAGCACGAATTCCTGCTCATCGTTAAGAAATGCACAGTAGGCGGCAAACCAACGCGTCCAGTAGCGAGCCGCTGCGATTGGCTCATTATCGCAACCACTGACATTGTCGGCCTCTTTTTCAGAAAAGGCACCACTCACGCATGAAGAAACTGCGCCAGACTCATGGTCCACAGGCTTCTTAGAACGGAGATTAACTGCAGGCACACCTACACGAGCAAAGAGACACACCGCCAACTGGAAATCTGCAGTGCAATCCACAATTTCTTGCATGAGTCCACATGAGCGAGCAGAGATACCAGAAAACAACAAAAGTCTCTGCACCATGTTGCACTGAGGGGCGAAACAAGTGTGGAGAAGCTCCAACAAATGTGCAGTGTTGTACTCAAGGATAAGGGCGATGGCAATGCGATCCCACAATGGTAAGTCACTGTTTAGATAAATCTCCTCTTTCTTATTCTCAAACGTAAACACGACACGCAACCAAGGGCTGAGGTGTCCAAGGAAACGCTCCCGCATCTCGGTCGAATACTCACACTTGCTGCCCACTACCAGGTCATAGTTATCGATCATTCCCGCTACGGCGGGATAAGTTGGGTCGAGGTGTTGATGTTGCTTTAAGAGCGCGGCGGCGCGTGAGCGATGTCTGTGCAGTACATCGACCGCTACTGCACGCTCAACATCCGCACGAGTCGTAAATCGCACATTTGACTGAGACATTGACGCATGGGGTTTTGGAATCCACTCGAGTATGTACAAAAGCAGCAATCGCCTGGAGTCATTCGGTGATGCGGATGAACGACACACTACCGCGGTGTTGTGCGGGAGCAAACCATGATCAGTAAGTTGCGTTGTGTTTGGCCCCGTGTCGAGCGTGAGCAGTTCAGTAAGGCTTGGCACCGGCCCGCTGCCACCCACGACTCCGACCTTCTCCAGGACGGCAATGTATGAAAACAATATGCCCTCATCGATAAGGCTCGGGTGGTTGTCCTTCAATTGACGTATTGCTTCCACATTAGATGCCGCAGAAACTCCAAAACCTGCTGCTAACCGGTTCCTCATGCGCGCTCCAATGTCAATCGCATGTTCAGATGAGGAACACTCCTCCCCATCGGCAGAACAGCCCCCCTTAATATATTGTCATCGCGGGTGGCACTAACGACATGTTTACTGTCGTCACCCCAGCCGGCCGCAGAAATATTCCAAAGACAAATAGTTGACCGAACACCTACCGCGAAGCAACCCGACCCCAAAGAAGCAATCCTTGCCGGAGAATATGCAGGAATTACCGCAATTTCACCAACCGCATTTACAATCACCACGTAAGAAGCAGCGTCCACTACCGGCTCAGTATTCCTGGCAATGGCCTGATTCGCTTTCAGCCTTTCGTTCCCCTCCTTAGCAGAAAAACTACTCCAAACATTGGGATCAGGCCCGTGGGTGGTACACGGCGTAGAGTTCAAGACCTCTTCACGTCGCACCCGCATAGCAGAAGCTACCCAGACCTTATTGCGTGGTGCGAGGGCATAAAAGTTGATGGGACGAAACGCCGATCAGTCCCCCCTGGCGCTTGAGCAGCAGTGGCAGTAGCACCAGCCGAAAGTTTCGTCATGCTAAACCAGTGTTCGCAGACACCAGCAGATACGAACCCAACACTCACGTGTGAACTTAGGGGAAAGCTCAATTCACATCCATTAAGTTCATACCGACGTCTCTGTAGCAATGTTTTCGGATCGTGTGATATTGCCGCTGTTGTCTCATCCTCACGCCAATATTCTCTTGCCAATGAGAAATCAAACAGCTGTGCGACACCTTCCTTTATCCCGCACACGGCGAGTTGCGGGTCAACACTAAACTTCCACGAGCAGTTAAAATGTGCACATTGGTCATCAGTATCATTCATATTAGCATGGGCAGACATGCGCTCCTCTGCAACGACAACAAGCCCACCATCAGGATCCCACTCTAAAATATTCAGAAAATAGGACGGGCTCCTCGAGCCACCACTGTAGGAAAGCATCTTTCCGCAAGCAGTGGCTGCTTCGTCACTCCACAAACAGGCGATCAGAGGAAGAAAGGGGTGGCATGCAAGATAACTACAACCTGTATGGTAAATCTTCTGCACTGGTGCCTCTGGTCGTTCACTGCTAAACACGTATATAGCCCGCTGAGTCCCGCCACAACGTGGCCACTACCCGAGACACAGTCACTCGTTAAAAAACCTCCTGTGTCTGGGATGTCAACACTACGATGACAACTTTTAACTTGAAGGAAAGTGGCGACACAATTTTTACAATCATAAGCAGCGGGCGACCGGTCATCCTTTTCGCTGGGTCCGCCACCCCACACACCTGAGGAACGCAAGGAGCAGTGCGGCTTGTTATTGCCTGATTTATCAGTGCCTCCCATCCCTGACGATAAACCGTGTGTAGCGGACGCCGTTGCAACACACTCGCGCTTTGGAGTCTCCGCCACCGTCATAAATCCTCCCCTGCCCATTGGCTCAATGTTCTCACCATTGCCTACGGAGTGGCCGCTGCCTGCGGTAACTTGAAACCACTCAATGCGCCCAGACAGGAAGCCAACAAATACTAGCGGTTTGCCATAGACCCATGTTATTGTGCCAATACTGGTACCACCGGCTGTTCCCCTGCGCACCGGTTCAGGGGGCGGGGCACTACTAACGTGTGACTTGGGGCGGGCGATCCCAGCACTTAGTCGGGAGGTGAGCGAACCATTCTCAAGAGAGGCAAGTGCCCAAACAGATGTTGTCATCACCGAGTTTCCAGTGTTCATGCTCATCATACATGGTCCATACCCCGGGGCATAAGTAATGCTGCCTGTTTCCATCATAACTGCACACAACACGCCATTGTCGCCACCCACAAAGGCAATGTCAACTCCACCGTAAAGCTGTTTGCTGGCCATACCAAAACAGGTTGGACCTGCACCAAAGTCATGGGGGAGCGTTACTGTGTACTGCACCCGTAAGTTCGAGGTACTTCTATTGGTGATGCCTACTTCAGTTGTAACATTTTGTTGACTGCCAGTGTCCGCTGCAATGTGGCTCTTTTTAATGGAATTGTGTGCCCCCAAATATGTGAGCGTGTGACCAATAAGCAGGCCGAAGTTATTTTGACTGTCCGGCTGCCGCGAAAAATATTTCCTCCCCCTTGCAGCCATTATTGGTCTCATGAGAGAAAAGAAGGGAAAAAAACATATGTTTTCCAGCAATTTCAAAAGGTTACATTGCACTCACTGTTCGTGAGTTCAGGTTTGCCTGCTGTTGTATAGGGTGTGGTCACTTTCCGCGGGAGAGCACTGCCTTAGAACCCAAGGAAAAAAGAGGAAAACAGAAACACACACCAACACGCAAGCGGCAACATGAGGGAAATAAACTTCAACCAAAAAAAGCCGTTAGTAGTGATGACATGGACACCAAACAATCACCACACTTCTTCAGAATGCACAATGATGCCCGAATGATAAAAATATACGCTAGTCGGCGCACCGCTCAGTCAACAATCGATAGCAACAGCACGGGCAGTCCTCTGCAGGGCACACGCGGTGCTTAGCGAACCACTCACGCAGGTGTGACCAGTGACCACCATGCAAGCACACCGTACACCAAGTAAAAGACTCCTCAAATGAATAGCCAGAGTTCTGTCGAAGCACTCGCTCACTGCATACTGTGCACATGGGTGTCAGACAGTCGGGAGTTCTACAGAGCGTATTTGACCGACCTTCCACAGATCCCGTCGTCAATGAGGTTACCGGCGGCTCCGCTACTCCTTCTCCAGCATGAGGAGGGATGGTTGGAATGTAATACCCACATTTACATCGTAAAACTACCCCACCCTTCCCAGTGGATCTCTTTGCCTTCACCCTTCCGTCATTCAGGGCTATCGCCGGGCTTGCTGGCGCGCCCACATAGGCACCAAAGTGCCTGCCCACAAGGCTTGCCGCTATTGGCGCTATTCCATCAAATCCAGAGTGAGGTAGTGACATTGGGTTACCGCCCTTATCTTTTCTGACTGCTTCCTTCGCCTTTTCTCGCGACTGCGCCATCTTAACGCAAGCAAGGTCGTGTAAACTTCGAAGCACCGAGTGTCCCCCGTCGTTCAGTTTGCCACGATATGCCTCATTCCAGAGACGCCAGCACTTAGTCTTAGTTGAGCCGTACAGAGAGAAATACAACACTGGTGTCTGTACGTCGCACGTTACATCAACGTAACGTTGGACAGAGGAACAGTTGGCATCCAGCCTTTCGACTGCCGCTGAAAGGAACAGTGAACAGCCCAGGCCTGCCGAGGGATCAAACTGCGCCAATGTCAGCTCATGCAAGAACTCACTGAATACCCTCAGTGCCTCACTATTGTTATCCAAGTCTCCATCAAAGCCGCTTTGTTGCTGCTGCAGTCTGCACGGAAACAAGAAAACTGCACCGAACGCGATCTGGTCAGAAATCGGCATAAATGAGAACGTTTTCCTGAACTGCTCCAGGTAGAAACGACGCACTGACAGTGAAAGATTGTGCAGCCAACCAACAACTCCCTTCCGGCGGCTAATATCCCCTGTGCGGCTGTCCATCGGCACTGAAGTGGATGCACGCATGCTCAATATCTCCACACATAGGTTCATCCAGTAACTGCAGCCAGTAACCACAACACTGCCTGGGGCAGGAAATCGACCTTGAGCCGCCGCCTCTAACACCAGAGACATGCTTGCATAAAATGGGCACAAACCGCTGTGACAGGAAAGCAGCAGGGCTGCCTCCTTTGAGTACCCCATGCAGACAAGGATTGTTGCACGTCGCTCTATCGCCTCCTCCTGCGAAGTCGCCCCAACACTATCGAGCGGTTCAACATTTGGGGAGGGGGATGCCACGTCCTCGAACAGCGGTAGAGACTGCTGAAGGAGGTCCTCGTTCCCACAATCCGTGCTGCTACACGACATTGACGTGGAGAAGAACGTGGTGTCTCCTTTCTCAGCAAGCTGCTGTTTTGGCCGTGAATTCTGTTCCTGGAGAGGTACTGCACCTAACGTTTGCGGTGCGCTCTGCTTTGAGAAAACACCGGGCCTGGCACCCACTTCAGCACTTGCAGGCGCGTCCTGTTGTTGAAGCATCGACGCCTCGTCTGCAGGGTCTATGCACCACCCCGCTACACGAAGAATGAGTTCGACTACACGGGTGTCATATTCCTGCAAAAGCTCTAACAATCCAGGAACAACATAGGACTCAGGTGCCACTACTCCACCTTTATTCACGTACCGCTGCACGTACCACCCGTAGCGGAATAGCACATAGGCCTCGCGGTCGTTTCCCTCCTTCAGCAGCACCGAAAAAATCTGATGCAAGCAAGCCACGAAGCCCGCACGAAGGCGTTCTAATAAAAAGAAGGAACGCATGCTACCTGGATCATAACTAGTTCCCTTTAGTGTAACGGGAAGCGTGGAAAACGAGGGGGCGCGAGCTGCATCGCCACAGCCTCCGACTGAAGAAGCAGGGGCTCCTAGGAAATTTGTGTAACCCCCACCGAATCTGTCCGCCTCACTGCTGTCGCCTTCCGAATCATGAATACTTAAACTGCCGAGGTCACCCGCAGACGCGGTATTTCTCTCGCGGTGCGCAACAGTTTTACCTTGACCTCTTGGCACCACATCCTGCGGCTCAGCACTGTCAACAAGACCCTTTACTTCATAAGGAAAAAGTAAAACGATTGGTCCCGCGCCCCAAACCGGCATGTCACCAATGATTGTCACTGCACTCCTCCGTGGAAGAACCACTTGCTTGTGCAATTCACCCGACACCCCGTCGAGCAGGAGTAGGCACGGGAGCGAAGGGTGTTTACCACCCCTAACGTGCCGCACCTCACGCAGCTTCCCACACGATGCATCTTTCCATTCCGGGGAAGCCGACGGAACGCTGTTCCCGGCCTTTGTATCCAAAGGTGCAGATTCAGGCCCAGAAGAAGGGTCTCCTGGAAGCCACACCGCAGCCACCGCTGGCACCTGTGCGTGAAGACGTTGGCGATCCTCCGAAGGTACAAACAATTGGCGCTTTCTTTACCATCCTCATCGTCATCAGTACAGTTTCTACTGGGCCCTTGAGTGTTGGTGAAGCTGTGCATCCATAGCCCACCCTTTCGGGTGGTACTGATCACTGTCGGCGTGCCACCTGACACCCAACAGAGTGACGTGCAACCAAGACAGGCATGCACATGAGCACTTACAGGCCGCGAGCTCATTCTCAAATCCCAAAGTTGTAAAATATCACGTCTCCCACTGCTTCCGGCAGTGGCAACGTACGTCTGCGACTCATCACACGCAATTGCCTCTGCAAAGCACAGTGCGCTGCTAGACACGGCACCCGGCAAGGCACCGAGGTAACGAATGCCTCTCTCCGGAGAGCGCACATCAATCACCTCCACATAGCACCCATGGCCATCAGGCTGAAGGGCAGCTACAACACTTGTATGGCTATTGGGCACCCAATCCAGTGAAGTAATGGTGCCTTGAAGAGAGCGCTCTTGAAGTGGGTTAAAATGGGAAAGCGAGCCATCCTCTCCAGTTTCAAAGTTAAGTAACTGCACAATACCACCACGCCGCCCGACGGCGAGCAGCGCGGGGTGGCGGGGTGCCCACCCCGAGGCCACAATATCATCCCGATGCACACTGAACCCGTCATTTGTCATATATTCTACTTCTCCCATGTAACAACTTCTCTTGTCCACAAGAGATGTGGCGGCCACACTCGAGGCCACACATAGATCAGAAAAAACACCTTCTGTTCCAATCCATGCACCTCCACCGCTTGCCGACACAAATAGTTTTAATAAGCTCCCGGCACAGCTCATTGCAAGTGAGAGCGGCAAACACCCTCGAGCCTCCTTGCCACTGCCACTAGAGCCGCTCTTACGTAATTGTGAAAATGGAATGCTCCATGTCGGGGTCAACGGCTGGGCACCCCAACTTCGTGGCGAAACATGAGTGCTACTCCTGAGCCTTGTCATTGAGGGCCATACATCCGCCTCCAGCTGGTAAGTCGGCAGGTCGAAGCGGCCGCTGTGGGTCTCAGCGAACGAAGATGTGAATGCACACGCCTCCTCCTGGGTAAATGTTGACGACGCTAATCGATAGATATTTATGCGCTCCGAGGTGGCGGTGGCGACGAGACCTGCATCTCCCGGTCGCCTACATAGAAGCATAGCGGTGTTTAATCCCAGTGTGTATGGTTACCGGAAGTAAAGCAATCGTGCACTCGAGCAGGGAGGAAAGAAATGCTTCGACTGGCTTTCTGGAAATAGGTTTGCGCACTTGCGCGGATGCACCGCGTGCGTCCCTCCCTTCAATCTGCGCTGAAACGAGAACCAAAAGCGGAAGAAGCAACGCAGCGAGTAAAGAAGCTGAGGAGTACGGCTTACAAGCACCTGAGTCTTGAGGGAGAACAACTGAAATACGTTTTCTTTCTTTGCGGGGGTGCATACACCAACAACCACACTCTACGCTTTCCACACGGCCAACGTTCCTCACATGTCTGACCACTTACTTTTTCTGACTGTGCGCACCCGCACTCAAGCACACACATGAAAAAAAAGACATATGAACAAATGTTGGCCCGTAATCCGCCCAATGCGCTCCACACACACATATATATCCTTTGGGGAGCCCAACAACACACGAACGCAAAATATCAGACGCACGAAAACAAAACACTTCACAATATCGGACAATCATCCTTCAACGTTCCTACCGCGCTAAAATACTTTTAAAGGAAAAGGGGCGTTTTTTTGTTACGCAGGGTTGTACCTGCCGGAAACAAATCCACACCACTGTGAAGCATGCAGAAAGATGCAGCCACATATGTCGAGATATTCAAATAATAATAACAATAATAAGTAAAAGCGAAGAGAGTGTTACCCCTCGGGTGACCAACGGGTAACAAATCGAGAAGTTCAAATTTTTTTCCCTCCGCAAAATAAGAAACCCGACAGCAAAACAGCTACGAGATAAGAAATAGAAGAAAATCAAAAATCTAAAGTGTGAAAGCGGCGCACAAGTGCCGCGATGGCACCGCTGACTCATTCGCTTTCCCTCCTTCCCTCACTACTCAGTGACGCTAATTTACTTGATTCCTCTGTGAATGGCTTGCCACACGACTACGCGGCCAGAGCCTGTTGAAAAACACCGTTGTGTAGGACGAACAGATGATGCAAGCAAGTCAGTTTGATTATCAAATAAGAAACAACGGAGGGGAGGGGGAGTGAAATGCGACGGTACATATGACGTCAAAAACGAAGTGAATGGCATTACCACACCTAATGCTTTGTCTCCCCCGGTAGCAACACTACTTCGACAGGCACCTCTACACAATAAGGAACAAAATACAACTCCAATCCGTTTCATTTTTTCCTTCATACACGGTGGAGAAAAATCAGCTGCCGTTGTGAAGGTGCAGGTATTTTTTTTTTTTGC
The DNA here is from genome assembly GCA_002287245.1 of Trypanosoma congolense. NCBI lineage: Eukaryota > Euglenozoa > Kinetoplastea > Trypanosomatida > Trypanosomatidae > Trypanosoma > Trypanosoma congolense. The sequence continues at coordinate 181,340 of NHOR01000125.1, read as the reverse complement.
GCGGCACATTGCACAAAATGAACTACATCTTCTTTAAGTATGCAACAAATCATTACCCACACATGCAAGTAAACACCCACAAAAGGCGCGCTGGTAATTGTTCTATATATATACGGGGGGAAATATGAAACAAACCAAATTATGAAATGGATAAATGTAAGCCAAGTACAATAAGAAAATCTCCATTAGCACATACCCACACCGGAAACACTACGTGGTGCGAGCTCTGACGACGGTAATCACTACACATTACCGCAGAGAGGTGGGCAGCTCGCTTGCCCAGGAGCAAACGACGAGGTCAGCAAAGGATTACCCGACGCAGCAGAAAGAAAAAAAAGAGGCAAAACTCACTAGTGGTTATGGGGGAGGATGAAGAATGAAGGAAGAAAGCCAAAACATACCTTCACGGCGCAGTACGCCGTTCTGTGCAATGTACCGCAGTCCAAAGGAAGGAGGACATGGAGGCCCCCCATGAGCTGAATTGGTCACAATAACACACGATACATGCGACCGCAGCCGGACATAATTCAATTATTGAACATTTGTCCAGCCGTCCTTGTCAACAAAAAACTGGACGCCTCCAGCCAAATCGGTACGCTCATTGGCAACGCCCTCCGATGTCACATCACCCTCACCCTTAGATGGAACTTCCCCGTCTGTCTGGGGTTTGGCATTACTTGCGCCGTGCCTTTCCGACGCGGTCGCCTTCACCCCATGCATGTCTTCCCCCTGCGCCGCTTTCTGTGGATCTTTCCCAGATATATCCTTCGATTCACCAACGTGAGGCTCCTCTATCTGTGCTGCCTCGTGAAGTCGCCGCTGCTGCTCGTCGCTAAGGCCACAGCTTCGTGCCGCCTCTAATATAGCGGCCACCTTTCGCCTCTCAATGCCCAACTCCATCTGTAGTGTCTGCATAGCCGTCTCCAATGACACTATCACCTCTTGCTGCGCCTCCCAGTCATATTTGGTGTACTGAGTAGCACCGTGACCCTCCTCTTTATTGTCATCCCATCCGATAAAACCATCTGCTACCTCAACGAGGCGCTGAGTGAAGGATTTCTGCTCCTGGTTTTCGTGACCCTCTGCCTTCCTCCTGCTCTCTTTCTCTGCTGCCGCTCGCTCAAGTTCTTTTTTTCGCTCCTCCGCAACACGAAAGCGCAGCCGAGCCAGTCGAAAGAAATATCGGTCAAAGAAAGCGTCCTCAGTGATACGGAGGGCCTCATCCAGAGGGGTTACACCCATTTCTGAGCCCCCAACAACACGTTTTCCTGGTGAGAACTCATCATCGGTGTCTTCTGACAATCTGCCGCCATGAACAGTGACCCCCTTCCTTTCCTGCGGCTGGTGGTGTTCTTCCTTCACCACAAACGCCGCATGCCTCCCACTCACAATGGAACTGTTGTCCAAGAGGCGCTGGCGAGAAGTCGCTAGGGCACCCCGTCCATTTTCCTGCGAGGGCAGAGCACACGTGTTCTGCGGTCTTTGCGAACTATACTCGCTCTCCCTTGCCCACGCCTCAAACAATGCTTTTTCTTCTTCGCTAATATCGTCCAGGTAAACCATATTATCCCGCTGGAATGAAGTGATGTCTGCGTCTTCGAGTGGGTACTGCAACGCCAGTGGTGAATCCTCATCACCAGCGCAAACCACTTCCATGCCAGTGACCTCAGCAGCTAAGCGAGAAACAAGATTGGCAACGTTCCGCGTGTCTTCCATAAAACTGTTAGTTATGTCTTTGATATCTTTGGTGATATTTGTAAACCACATTGCCAACGTTCACCTTCTTTTCCTTTGTTTCCTGTGGATATTTCCCCCACTTAACTATGTGTCCTACTCAGATCTAAAGTTTGTGCTATAATAATAGTAATGCTTATCACTAATGCCAATATTACTTTTCCCCCGATAAATGGCTGTTTTGTTTGCTTCTCTCCGGTAGGGCCACCGAACGACTTGAGGAAACCTCCTCTCCGCCTTGTTCTTGCGGGTCCTCCTACGTACCACCGGTAGTAACGTGGACAATATCAACAGTGAACTTAGCACTGCTGTCACAAGTTCGCTCTAAATGCTTTTTTTTAAATAAAAAAAACACAACGAAGATATGTATGTGTATACATGCACAGGAGTAAAATTGGAAAATATATGCGAAAATCAATAATGATAGTGGTGAGAAAGAGGGATATGAAAACCCTCCTTCACCACTCACTCACTCACATTTTCCAAACCTTTTCACGAGCGCAGTGTGTCGACAGTAAAGGCAGAGAATGAGATAATTAATATACTCAGCGCATAGTGATGGGGGAGTAGAAAAAAACAAAAGAGATAAAGAGAGGAGAAGAAGAAGAAAATCACGGTAGGAAGGGGAGGGAGCCCCTTTTGCGCAGTTTCTGCTTCAAGTTGTACGTTTTGAGTCGCCACCTTCCCCACCTCTAGCGTTTGTCTGCCTTTCCTCTCGTTTACCATTTCCCTCCTACCATAAAGCAACGACCGCACGGCGTGACGGAACAATAGCGCCCCGGACCGTATCCCTCCTCCCGTCTCCACTTTAATTTCACTTTCTCACCAGATATCGTTAGGCCAACCGGCCAAATTTTTCTTCTCTTCTTTCTCTCCTTCCGCTGTTATAACGCGGCGGATAGGCATAGCCATACAAATGGTCTAAGGGACGTAAATATACTCCGTGGCACTGTGTCGCTCGAGGAAACCCCGCTCAGTGACTTGCCGAATAGCCTCCTTAACTGCAGAAGCAGTGATGGGAAACCGGACCATCGTCGGCACTGCAGCTAAGACCTCGTCATGAGCCGCTAGTCGGCGCTCTTTCATGAAACGCACAACGGCAGTTTCAATGATATGCATTTGTTCCTTCATCGTACCCTCGCTCGTCTGTGTCATGTTATTGTCAGCATACTTATCGTCCATAGTGCTGCTAAAGACATCCCCACGGCGGCGACCTCCTGGAAACGGAATGCGGGAAAACTGAGCAGCAACAGCGAAGCGGGAGTTCACCTGGAGACCATCCGTCTCGAGCAGTGGAGAGGCCGCAATACCAGCAACTGAACAGTCACGAGTACCTCCTGCACCTTCAGGTGTGCCGATGTCATCCCTAGTTTCGTTGGAGATGCCACTGGAGCGGGTACGCACCAGCAGCCGAAACTTTGGGTGGCACAGTCCCAGAATAGCGGCTATCACATCCGGTAGCGAAATGTCAAGACCAAGCCGACCGCAAACAGCGCCAACAGACACACACAAGTCATCTGGACTTCTTTCAGCAGCCATAAACTCTTGCAGGGTAAGTAATATGGCCGCCTGAACGAGTGTTCCCGACAACTGCCGCTTCGACCCACCAACTGTCGACCTTATGACAGCTGAAGAAAGTTGGTGTTGCCAAACCAGCCGCCGATCCGCGAAGCAATGCCGATAAAACTTCTCTACACACCTAGCCAGAGCACGCAGCTGTATGGGCAGCGTGATTTGCAATTGAGTTTGCTCAGGCCAGTAACTTTCCGTGAGAATATTCAGCCTAACATCCACAGTGGCCAGTGCATTTCCAAGAAGCTCCCTGTCGAACTCTTCGCGCTCCTTACCTTCCTCTTCATTTTCATCTCCAGCGTCTCCAACTGGTGTTCTACGTGGTTCCTCACCGAGATGCTCGTCCCGCTCCTCTTCCTCGTTATCACTGCCCCTTTTCCCCGAAGGCAACATCATCACCGCGTTGCAGCCCTCACCCGCTACCAGCGAATGGAAGCGCTCATTTAGCTCCTGTGAAGCCACAAGGTCATTCACCATCCCCTCGTACCTGGTGGACTCCATACCACATGCTTCCCGTAGCAGCCGAATGAAATATCCCTCCATGTCCACACGTGGTGCTCCACGCGGGTGGTGCAGCAGGCGCCGAGTGAGATCCCTCCAATAAATTCCTTCAAAGACGTCTTTCGAAGGAAAGAGAGCACAAATATCGGAAATATCCTTTAGAAGAGACTCAGTACCACCTAACATGCCATCGCGTGAAGTGGCAGAAATGTTACCAACATCATTTTTGCTGCTGTTGGTCTCGCTCTGCTCAAAAGTTGTGTTTTCACCATTTTCACGCATAACCCAATCCAGATAGCGGGCAAGTTGCTCACCAAACTCTGCAGGTTGGTGCTGCAGAGCCTCACTTAGTGCGGCGCGCAGTTGAAGGGAAAAGGCATTTCGTTCCTCTGGAAATCCTCCGGAAATAACAGCCTCCCCACAATACGTGAGGTTGATCATTGCTTTAACTACCCCGAACATCTCTCCCTCTGGAGGCTTAAGTGTGAGCTTCTGCATTATTGCAAGGCCCTCCTGCAGCACGTAACCACGAAAAGCAGCACCGAACTCCTTGCCCAGCCGCACATATTTCCCATCTGCCAGGAGCCTCCACGCTAACCGGAAGCAATCATAATGCTTCTCCATCGCAATCTTTGCAAAATCACGTTTGATGACATCGATGCCGTGAGAGAGCAACAGACTCTTCAACGTCGCTCCTTCCAGCGCTGGTAACGAGTGTGGCACTAAGCAGCCACGCACCCGCTCCTGGTTCTGCCGCAAAAGCTGGTCAACTCGAGCAAAAAAATCCTCGGCAGGAAGTTCATTTATCCACATTCTTTCCGCCTCCTCAGTGCAGAACTTAGTCACCACTGCTACCACCTGCGACTCCATTTGAGAAAAGTACAACTGCATTGCCACGTAAAGATCGGTGAACAGACGAAGTTCGTGACGTCGCTTGTGACAGTCGCTGTTGCCGACGGCGTCAGTGTTCCTGCTCGCATAATTAACAAGGTCTTGGAGCAGGCACTCCAAATACCCCGCCTCCGCGCGCGGCAAGATCCAGGGATGTTGCAATAACTTTCCACGCAAAATCAGGATCGCAAGCCCCTCAATGGACTTCACTTGCCCGATTTTGAACACATACCAGCGATCGAAGAACACCCAAACCTCCCGTAGCTCCACAACCGCTAGGTAGAAATGACCCCATGCGTGAACAAGGCGCGTGAAGATGACACGAGCATCTGTATCGGGGTCAACACCAGAGCAGAGCATCTCAACCAGGTTTTCAACGTAGTGCACTAAGCGCTGCTCAAGCTCTTGAAAGAGGAGAGGCGCTGAATCAAGCTCAACGAGCGTGCGGACACTCCTACAAGTCGAATCCACAAAGTACTCCCGCCCGCAAAAGTTAATTTGTATCCTACGTTGCTGCGCTGGAGTGGGAAGAGACGATGCATTTGCGAAAGCAGAACTGAACTCCGGTGACGGCATGGAAGGAGTAGAAAGCACTAGGAGGTTCTGCAGCAACTGGAATGACTTATCTTCAAAACCTGGTAACTCGATGATGCTTTTTGTGTGCTTTCCGGCACGGGAAAGGACGGCGTCCAGCATCCGCATCGCCACCTCCAGTGCCTTCCGACCCTCCGCAGCGCATGCCTCAAGATGTTGTGCAGGGTCGTGCTGATGCAACTGCACTCTGATGCACGGCTTCGTATGGCGCAGTTGCTCGTCCCACTGACTGTGCGACCCACTCCAATTGTGTACCGCTCGAGAGGTCATTAGTCTCGTACAGACACCGAGGTAATGGTGTGTTGGCTTGCAATTGCAGCACGCGTACGTGACCGTACCACTCTACTGTTACCGTTACAGCCCCCTTGTTTGTAATAGATTTCCTTTTCTTTTTTCTCTTCTCTTTTTCTGTTCGTTCTTTCTATCGCTGAACTTTCTATATTTGCTTTGATGTTGCCACAGCACTCACTACTCACTCTTTGCGAGTTGAATCCGATTCCCGGACTACTGCAAGAAGGATAAAGAAAAGAAAGAGGGAGAAAAAGGAAAGAGAAACGCCAGAGCGTGTACCAGCGCTGCAGTTTGTGTTTACAATAAAGGTGAGCAAAGTGAGGTAGAAAGAACTCGTAAAAACTCTGTGCACCGCATACCCACGAGTGAGAAAGCCAGACAGATTCTAAATTCTTTTTTTCTCAGAGCCCTTTTAGCTACATTTACCAGTTAAATATAAATATTCTCTTCTGTTTACCGTGTGCTGTGCAAAGGACACGCATACGCGGGAGAACATTGAGCAGTAACTGCAGGAAAATAAAGTATCATAAGCAGTAGTCAGCGGTAATGCCAACAGCAGGTTGAGGAAGTTTAATCCTACCCGGCAACCACTGGGTGGCAATTCGAGTTCACACCATAACAAAGCCCGGCATCACCTCCGCACACGATAATAGTTCGGGTGGTTTTTAAAATGCGAGTGGTTCATTTTCCCCCGTAGCACGTGAACGCAAGAGGGCAAAAACAACAGCAAGGGGGGCACGAAAATTGTTTTGCCCTGCAACACTAAGACTCAAAAGTATGAAAAAACACAAACGTTAAAACTGTCTGGGAGCCAATAAAGATTTGTCTCCGTATGCCTTCTAGCTCTCCTCCTTCCTGCAAACTTCGACAGTGACCAAAATTTGCGTTTAATACACTCCCCTGCCACCCCTGCTCGATGGACATTCAATCAAGGCACGAATGGTTGCCTCATGGGGCGCCGCATCCTCTTCCGGGCACTCGCCTCTGATGGCATTAATGATTACCTTCACCTCGTTGTCCACCGAGAAGATGTTGCACGCCAAAAAAACCAGTACATGAAAATCGGCAAGCCTCTGCAACATTTTCATTCCCTTGCGCTTGGGGTCCTCCAAATAGGTGCGTAAATTCTCCCTCGTGGGCGGACTCATACCAGGGCGCGAGATGCGCACAAATGAATTGCGCACAACTGGCGACTCAAATGACTGCACGCCAATGTAACCTGTAAACCAAGAGGTTTCGACCTTATGACTGGGGGCCTTTGTGACAACTTGCGGATGTCCGCTTGCGTCGCGTTGCTCTTGTGCAACTTCCAGGGGAATACTGCTATACACAAACCGACCAGTGGCTCCACTTGTGGTGGCAGTGCTACCGCTGGTGCCCGCCTCAGGTGTTTCACCTCGATTGTCATCCCTAACATCGGCCACAGGACTCTCAGCGAGAAGGCCTAGACTGTACAAGTGTACAGCTTGCGGGGACGCCTGCCACGCCTGACACTCAGTACGGCCTGTGGTTACATTTGGACTTACCGTCAATATCACACACTCATCGCCAAAGCGAGACTGCTCGCGAGCGCATAGAAGCAATTCACGGGCACTAAGAGCCATCTCGCTTGTGTCTCTGGGCCCATGCGTACAAACAACACCAACACGCCGGAGCCCTAGCTGTTTTGCCACGAGATCCACCGTTGCAATGCGATCATCCTGCAGGACGGTAAATGTCTGGGTGTTCCCTTCTTGTTCGGGTTCATAAATGGCATGAACTTCTATCGTGAAAGTGGTTGCGTTGTAGGTTCCATACAAAACACCGTACCGCTGGAGAGACCAGTTACATTGCCTCACAAAGCTCTCAAAGACATTTAAAGAGGTGACATCTGTTCGTACTAGTCGCGTACGGCTCTGAACCCACCGCACACGTGAGCGATCAATCGCTTCCATCAGCTCAGAGGAGCGAATCATGTTCGAATTGACGACCGCACCGCCAACTATTCTGCGTTTCTCCCGGTTGTGCACTATTCCCGTAGCAGGGCAGATTTCTTTGATATGCGGAGGTTCGCCACAGTCTGGGCATGGCACGATCCGCGGTCGTTCCCCTTCACTGAGCTGCTTGTACCGTTTCTGACGCTCAAGTCTTAACTCTTCAAGCACCTTATCGTACGACATTTCCTAGGCGTTAGAAAAGGGCAAAGTAAAAGAGAGAGTAAAAAAGAAAAAAGAAACGTCCCTAACAGCGTTGGGCACTACAAGAGCCTTTCACCGACAAAATACACCAAACCCCAGCTGTATTTGGGGTAACCAAAAGGCTGAGGGGAAAAGAGGTTATTTTTGTACAAAATAATCATGAGCTTATCCCACCGCCACACACACCGGATTATGAGCGGTGGAACGTCAAGCCGCGAAAGAAGTTTAATGGCAGCGACGTTAGACGCATCATGAGCGCTTCAGGGAAACCACTACCTTCACAGGACGTAACGGAACCGCACCCCCTATTATCCATGGAGTAGCTTAAAATTCAAGGTAATGCTCCGAATGTGGGTCGAAGGGCTCCGTGCGACCCAGCAAATTAAGTATGGTGCGATACGCCCCAGTAATGACGAAAGATTGAGTGTTGCCAACCGCTGAACGTTTTCTCTTCCTCGAAACTTCTTTAGGCTTTTGCGGCTGTCGTTGCTGCTGCTGCTGCGTCCCTTCACTACCACAAAATGACGCGTGATGTGGATCGTCTCGGCTACTCGCTACTTTCACTTTGATTGAGAAATCGTCATCATCCTCGCTATCACCATCAACGCCATCCTCATCCAAGTCACCTTTACCCAACATCGATAAAATACGCTGTGGTACCAAAACACGTTGTCTCTCCCTCACGTGAGCATCCAACTCCACAATATGACGGAACCCAAAGACGCCAACACCTTTACCTGATCCACTTGGCCCGGCACCAACACTTCCAGCCGCTTTCCCTTTTGCATCCTTCTCAACACCACCATCACCGCCGGTCTCACGTGCCTTCCGTAACTCCTCACGTCTCCTGTGCTCGGACTCGACGCGCTGCATCATGGGACGCACGGTACGATCGATCCAAAACGCATGCAGCGTTGGTGGCCAGGCCTCGCACACCTCGTCGCGAAGCAGCAAATCCTCGCACAACTGCTGCATGGAGCACGTCACCTGCTGGTCCTCGGCACATGATACGACCACTTCATCCATCAACGATGGGGCGAAAAAGGCTTCCCACTCCTCTGGTGGCAGTGTGTACCGCGCAATGAAAAGTGCAAGCGCCCGGATGGTACGACGGTGATGCCGGGCAAAGTGTGTCAGAGCGTCACGGTGCGTAAGCCCCAGGCTAAAAAAGGTACCGAGTGCGAGCAGGAAGGGACTGGCACTTCCTTCCTCATTCATAACGCCAATGTAATGCACATTCTTTTCACAGTAATGCAGCAAAATCTCCACGCGCTGCTCATGTCTCTGACTCTCACGCATTGGGGCCCCATCCTTGACCTCCTGCTGCTCGTGTGCCTCGCCTAACGCCTGCAACCATTCAGGCGTCTGAACCACTCGAAGCAGGTCCCACAGATCTTCGTCGAGATTCATTCGAGACCGCAATGCTTCTTTCTTCCTTAAAATTTCAGCGGGATTCGAGCGAGCCTTCGCAGCCCCTCCTCCAGTTCCATAACGATTGTACAGCCGCATACCATGCGGTAGAGTTATAAAAGGACTCCGTAGCCCAATGACAAACAGCTCACTGGCCACACGGGAGTCCGTAATACGCAAAATCAGCCTTGTTATCCCTCCATCAGCAACGTCCTTCGCATCACTTCCGTTTATCCCGTCGCCAGGGATGCCCGGCTGCGGTTCGGGGTCCAATTCAACGAAAAGAAGTTCTTTCGGTGGGGATGGGACGGCGGTGCCACTATAGCCAAAGCTCAATGTTGCTTGTAACTTGTGACGTGTTTGTAGCGTGAGCAGTTTATACAGCTCTGTCTGCAGCTGAAGAAGGACGTTTGACTCGACAGGAAGTGGGCATTCCGCCGGAACCTCGAGTGTGAACTCGGGCGCAGAAAAGACGTGCACCTCCATTTTTATCCTTCTCGCCTGTTTTCCCTCTCCACTTCCCTCCTCACCCCCTTTTTGCCCGAGCAGTGTCACAGGCAAGCCGTGCCAGGGAAACCTTGTGGAACAATGTGATCCAACACTGGCACCTTCCTTCTTGATAATCCTCTCCCACTGAAATGTTTTATTTTAAGCGTATGTATATATTTACACACCTAATCTCATGCCACCAGGGAAAAAAGAAGGGGTGAAATGACGTACGTAAGGGCAAACAAACAAACGAAAATGACACAGGATGTTATTGATGAAGTCAGTGGAGTCCCACGCAAGGCGGTGTAGAAGAGGATAAAAACGGGACAAACAGTAATCATGACATTACCAATAATAATAATAATAATAAAATAAGCCGACAGAACTGAGGACAAGCAACCCATAACGTGATATCACCAAAAAGGTAGTGTAGAGAAGCGGATGGTTCCACATTTCACTGCGTCGGTGCTGTAAGACAGGGCACACATAACAAACGTGAGCGGCCCTTTTACCCTTCATTTTTTAGCCCATACGTGTCACACTCACAGGCGCGCCCCGCATGAAAACAAACAAACACACATAACTGCCTTAAAGGGGGGGAAATGTGTATATGTTACGGCAACGAGTTGCTGCGCGATCCACTGTTCAAAGGGCAAGACACCAGTACGCATCGCCTGATTGCCGATTGGAGTTTCTCCCCCCGCAGCTCTGATTCATGGCAATTGTACTTAAAGGGGTCAGCAAGAATTTCATACAAACGCGGAAGCGTGAAGAATGGCCAGGGCTGTAACCTCAGCTGCTCTAATATATAGTCACTTTCCTCCTTAAACAAATCCATATTGATGGTAACATCCCTAACCGGAGTGCCCTGTGATGATTGATCCCCTTCCTTCGCCTTAGTCTCGCCACCCTCCGTTACACCCGCATCCGTACAAACGTTGCATCGCTCCGCGGCCAGACTCAACACTTTCTCCACCATCGAACACAAAAGCGGCAATGTTCCCTCCCTCCACGAGCCGTCTACGCCCTCCTCCTTTTCCGACTGCTCCTGGTGATGTGAGACCCCACGGAGGTGTTCCAGCAGCAGGTTCTTTTCCTCCTCGGTGTACGGTACCGCAGACGAAACGGTGACTGGTGGCACTGTCGGCACCTCGGTCACTTCTTCCACGCCATCCTTCGCCGGAGGTGAGGTCGGGCTCTTCTCATCCGCCATTGTGGTTACTGTAGAGGGAAGGTTTGTGTTAACACGGCGATATGTATTTATATATGTAGAGAGAGAGAAGGAGGGAAGAGGAGGGCTTCCTTCGTGTTGAAGGAGGGGCATGTGCACAGTTAATTGTCTAAAGGTGAGCGAGCAACATGTTGGAGACTCAAAAAGGGTTACTTGCAATACACTCTGCTTATTTAGTCGTATACCGCGCAGTGTTTTAGCCAGATGTGCTGAAATGCGTCCATGGCAGCAAGGGGAAAGTGCCAAGAAGACACACAAAAAGAAGATAAATTCACTTTTGTTCCGGGGGCTGGTCAAGCCTGTGCCCACCAGTCGATTACTTTGGCTCGGATTGTGTTTTGCGTTAGAAACCGCCAATTCATTTTCGTCTACCTCCTTGTTTATTTGCTTGTCGTTTTCCCCAGAAATGAAGAAGGTCAGCCGGGCATATGCACCAACAAATGCAACGACCTACACAATAGTTGTGCCAGTGAAGGTGCACACTCCAACATACCAATGAAGAAAAAAAAGACAAGAAAGAAAGCCAATACTTTCAGCGCATCCTCAGAACTTCCCTGACCATCAATGCGATCTCCAAAAACAATTGTTACTGACGATGCGGCGCTGGCCCACAAACCGGTCGGATCATCGGCATTGTGCCAATGACTGGGACGTTGTACGGCAGTAAGTCGTCTGTAAGGTCAATATGAGAAAGAATCATACGACGGCAGCACATGCGGCTCAGTTGAAGTATGTTTAAGGCCTCCGCCTCAGTGTAGTCTTGGTTCAGCAGCCGCTGGTACAATTCGTAGAGGTGCCCAACCACCTTTCCGCAGGAGTAGCAGCGCACAGGAATGAGCATTGTGACCGGCTACAGTAACTTCGGTGAAAGTTCCTTGAGAAGAAATAAATAAATAAGCCACACCAGGCAAAGGAGTAAACATAAATACACGGACACACACACGCACACATATGGTGATGTAATACGACAAAGGAGAGAAGGAGAAAAAGCCAGGCAGCAGTCAATTTATACCTCTACCAACAGGTACCGCAACAACCTTTCCACTATAATTGTCTTTATCGCTCATTACTTCCTTCCCTCATTTCTTATCTTCCACCGCACTTGAGCACCAGACGACGACAACAACTTTAAGCATCTTTGCAGAGGAAGAAAGCGCATCTCGACGAACAGTAAGCCAAGCGAAAAAAAAAAATGATCAAAAAAGACATTCACTCCACGCGGTCAAAGAGAAATATCGCCACTATTTTTGAATACACCCGAGGGAAACGAAAGTTTTCCTTTTTTAAAAAAAAAAGACTAATAGGACCACCGTGGTGCACGGCTTGTGGAGACGACGCCTGGGGGAAAAGAGCATTGCGTGACGCGAACGCGGACACACAACAACAAAACAAAGCAACGCGGCCAGCAATTGAAATACCCCACGTTTTCACCCAATATTTCCAGCGCTTCTCCAAAATAAAGCAGAGTACATAACAACAAGAAAGAAAATAAAAAAGAAAAAAGAAGAAAGAGATATATGGTGGGACATGATAAGGAGGAACGCACTCTCTGCATCACAACTTGCTCCTTATATTCTCCTCTCACTACCCTCGCATCCCTGCCGATTGCAATAAACCCCCAAAACACACGCACTCATGCATACACACGTGTAACCCTCCTACTTCATCGATCACTGTTGCCGTAATGGTGGTGACAACGCAGCACAGGTGCTACGGCCCTTGATATGTCCCTAAAACGTGGGGAGGAAAAGAAAAATATTAGCGGAATGTGGAAGTGTAAGTTTTGCTTTCACATAACTGTCCGTCTTTGCTGAAAACAGGCGAGGCTGTTCCAACCCTCTCGGAGGGCCGCTCAGCTGATTTTTCTCTCTAAAGGACAACGGTAACACATTTGCTTCTATTTCTCCCTTGGCAAACTCTTTTAACCATTTCTTCTTCCTGCCGTAGTCCATATATTTCAAGATAAATAAAAAAAAATGGGGCGTGGTGTCACGTCCTTCTATGTATTTGCCACTTGGAACAACAGCGGTAATGCGCATAAATAGAAGAAGAAAAAAAAAGCAGTAAACGAAGTAAAAACAAAAATTAGAAAAGTGCAGAGAGCAAGAGGGAAACTCAAGGTGTACGGAAGAGGGCCCAGAAGACTATTTATCACAACTCTGTTTAAATTTTTATGCAAAACTCAGAGAAAGTAGTCTGGTGTCTTCTTCGAAACCTGCGCCTCACCGCGCCGCGGCGCGGGATCGAACTGGAAGAAGCACTTGTTCATGTGTTCGTCTAACTCCAGCAGCCCAGCAAGATTGCCACAACGGTAGCAGTAATTTGGAGCGCTAAAAATAGTCACGAGTTTGTCACTATGAGCCCAGCTGTAGCCCTCTGCCACGAGCTGATGAGCGCGGGCGATTGTCTTTAGGCCGTTGTTGTGGCAAAACTGCTCTGTGATGTCAGCGCCAAACGTGAAGCCAGCGCCACGAGGGCTGATACCCCAGCCGTCTTTGTCCTCCGGGTCACTCCACAGCAAGTCACACATTGGTCCCTCATGAGGGACCTCCTGCACTCGCTCAAGGCTACGAATGTGGGCAAGGCTGTCGAGAGTAGGCGAGAGGCCGCCGTGCAGGCAAAATATTTCGTTCTCAACGACTGCAGCAAGCGGTAGGTAATCAAAGAGGTCAGTCAACAACTTCCAAACATTTGCGCTACCGTACTTGCGGACACATTCGTCGTAAAAGCCGTAAACCTGAGTAATCTGGCGTGATTCGTGGTTCCCACGGAGAATCTGGACACGCTCCGGGTAGCGGATTTTGAACAGCAGCAGCAGCGTCACCGTCTCCACGCTGTAGTACCCGCGGTCAACGTAGTCGCCCATGAAGAGATAATTCGTATCAGGGGGGAGGCCCCCAATCTTCAGAAGCTCCAGCAAGTCGTGGAACTGGCCGTGGATGTCGCCACAGACTGTGACGGGTGCACGAACGGTATGAACGTTTTCCTCCTTCTCCAATACTTCCTTCGCCTTCTGGCAGAGTTGTGCCACCTGTGGTTCACTAAGCGGCTTTCCCTGCAACACGTACTGAATAAGCTCCTCAACGTTAAAGCTACTCGGCTCACCAGTAATCCCTGGGGGTGTTACAGCCAAATTGGCAGCAGATACGGGCATCTCTTGGCTGCCTATATGAACAAGTCGGTGATAACAAAGAGAAGCTCCTCCTCAGTTTGCTAAAAAAATAAAAAGAAACTTGTGACACTTCAATCGATTAAAGGAAAGATACGAGGAAAGGCAAAGAAGGTTCCATGTATAAAGCAAACAGTAAAATCCACCCGATGGTACATGAGCCAATGAACGCGAAGCAGACCGGCGCGAAAACATGCACGCGTACGCATTTGGCTCAAGGCTCTTCATAACTACTCACAAACCTCTTGAACCGGTTTTCCACCGGACCCAAAGGTGATGTATTGACACACGCCGCGGCGGACTGAAATTCTGCGAGGGGCCACGTATTTCATGACCTCCCCTTCCACCCACACAAATGCAACAGAAGTTACAAAGCGTCATTAGTAGGCAGCAACTAACTGATACGCAAAGGTGATGAGGCTTCAAACAACGTCCCCATCAAACGATAATGAAAATTACTCCAAAATGAAGAGACGTTACCAGCAATTTTTGTAGCTCCCCAGCGAGGCATAACCAGTCTTCCTCCACAATGGCAAACTAATCAACCACGGAGTGACTGACACCAGAGTAGTTCAATTTCTACGTGGTTGGTCAGTCAAAGCAACAACGCGCAAAAGTAAACAATAGTCCCTTTTGGTGCAGCCGGCTGTTAAGACTGATCGCCGGGTTCCGTTTCGGCCTGTGCACAAATGCCCAAGGCGGCCATTAGATCTCTAGTGACACACTGCAAGACTGAGAACGGGAGGGGCCCATCAGCTGTGTGCTTTCCCTCATCTCGGAAAGGTATAACCCATAACACCATGGCCAGGGCTCCGAAGATGGCCTCGACGGTATCCGCATGCCGTTTCTTATTGGTAATTTTAAACTTCAACTCATAATAACGAATAAGAGGCGGTGGGAGACTCCTGCCAAGTTGTATGTTCGACGTAGCCTCAGCAACGGGACCTCCACCCCACGTGTTGAGGGTCTCTTGTGCAACTACAAAATCCAGCACCGCA
This sequence comes from Trypanosoma congolense, assembly GCA_002287245.1. Taxonomy (NCBI): domain Eukaryota; phylum Euglenozoa; class Kinetoplastea; order Trypanosomatida; family Trypanosomatidae; genus Trypanosoma; species Trypanosoma congolense. The sequence continues at coordinate 166,283 of NHOR01000125.1, read as the reverse complement.
TCACCAAGAAACTCGAGGGTCTCATTAATTAACGGTTGGACAGCCATAAGTAAATGCTGCCGCAGCGACTGTATGATTGTCGCCCGAGCCTCCACCGGGAGAGACAGAAAAGGCAATGTAGCGTCTTTCCCACTGCTGAGGCTACGTTTTACTGGGGCAAGCAACATTGTGTCAACTATATCGGTTATAGGAGTCAGAACCTCGAAGGCCAACTCATCGACCAACAATTCAACTGAGCGCAGCGACCCAGTGCTTCCACAAATGCCACACATTGCCTCAGCATCACTTTGCTGAGCCACGCTCAACTCTACAGCAGTCCGAGTGCGAAAAAAATCTCCACCAGCACCGTTTTTCCGCTGAGCCTTGGAAGGTAGAAGCAACACGGCGGTTCGCCCATCCACCGACAACTTAGCCCTACTCTCTTCGTCAGCCCCAGGTGCTTCCCACTGTGACGAAGAAAGAAACAGCAAAACTGTCTGTTGCACAGTTTCTTGGTCAGCACCCCAAGGTGAATCAGCGTGAAAGTATACCACAACCTGCCTCTGGCGGTTGGCGCTGATGTATAGCGGGTCGCACTCACCTCTTCCAGCAGCATTCGTCAACGTTTCTAGCGGCGATCGCCCTTTTTGCGAGAGCTGCATGCCTGTCCTTCCCCGTGGAACAAGTAATGACAATGAGCTATGCACGTATTCGAAGGAGCCACTCAGTACATTTGTGATCATTTTGGAAACATCTTCGTAGCTTTTATCTTCCTTATATGAGTCAAATATGCCTTCCAGCCACTCCTTGCAAAATGACTCTTTTGTAACTAGCAACAGCCGTCGGGAAATGTAGCGAAGATGCTGAAGCCAAACAGCTGGATCCAGTTCCGTGTCAGTTTTTTCATCAAAGACATTGGAGTTTACCAACGCCGGAGAGCCGCCCACTTGAGGCTCCACTGGTAAATCCAAAACAACTTCCTTCGTAGCTATGCGGCACGACTGAACAGCACCCACCCCACCACTCGCAGCGTCGCCACCCGATGAATGTCCCCCCGCCTCTAAACACAAGGCGTCCAGTGGCACGCCGCGCAGTTGAGCTTCCCCGTACAGTGTCTCACCCTTCACGTATAATATTTGTGGATTCTCAGTATTCTTCAGCACGTTACCCACAGGTATCTCACTGACAGGAAGGAGGAATACCACACCGCAGGATTCCCCGCCTGGTGCCGCTTCAAAGGGTACTGTGCCCATTCCATTAACAAAGTGAGAGTGCACAACGTGCACACGACATTCCTCGTGCATGTTGAGGAAATGTTCGTGAATGGGAAGGAAAGCCGACCCACTCACAACTTTGTTCGAGAGCAGAGTTGCCGCTTGTTGCGTGCAGTCTCCGGTGATACGACTCTCAATAACATCGCCCACGGCAAGCAGCAGAAACGGCCTGAATACCGGCACACTACGACCGCCCTTTGTTAATTCAGCCTTCCACCGATCCAGTGACTCGACGAAATCGTACAGCCTCTTGCCGCGGCCAAATTTGTCAATTGCCTCCTTTAGTGTCATCATAGGGTGGCTGGAGAGTACCGCCTGCGCCATGAAAGAGTCTTTGTGAGCCCAAGCTGCGCGAATGCTGTACTTCTCTTCTTGCAGCCCCTCAGCAGCAGCTCCACCATTAGCCTCTCCCGTGGGTTCGGATTCAGCACCACACAACCGTCGGAACTGGAATCGCCCGAGTAAGTCAAGTTTGCTAAGTACATTCACAAGTCCGCTGGGCGTGGTGGGAAAGGGCAGTGTTGATCTCTCAACTTCCGCAATGACAGACGCTTTCATCATATACCCGGCCTTGTGTGCACTCAGGGAAGTAAAAAGGTCCCCTGCCGCTACCCAACCCCCCTCCGTTCCATCATTACACTTTACACCGCGCACGTAGCGTAGTGCATCGCTATAAAGTTTAGCGAAATACTTAACCAGTGCACTGTCAACAGCGCTACCACTTGAGAAACCGCCAACGGAATGTGTTGCGTCAGCTACTTGAGCATGACAAGCCACTGTGCTCGCTGTGTCAGCAGTGATTTGACTCTCTTCCTCGGCCTTCTTTTGAATTCGGTTGAACTCCCGCTCAAAATAGGGGTTGAGATCCCTTACACAAGCTTCAAATCCGCTGTCCACGTACATGGCTCCAATCTTTTCCTTCCACACATTCTGTGCTGCCTTTGGCCTTGTGTCTGGTGGCACATATTGCCGACGCAGTGCCTCCCTCCCAAGAAGCTCGTAACTCCACATTTCTCCGTGAAAAGCTGCAAGTTTTCCCTCAGTGTGCAGTTCTTTTCCGCTGAGAAAGAGGGCAAGCGCGAGCTTAATCACCCATCGCCCGCGCCTGCACCGCACAGTGCTTTCCTGTGGCGTCTTACTAAGATTTGCAGAGGTGTGCTGCCTATTGCTCTCTGATAAATGAGCATTTCGCTCTTCAGAAGAAAGCATTGCGCAGAAATACAACGATAATTCCTACCCCCGAGGAAAAGAAATTTCTGCTTTCTGGTTTCAATCTTTATGCTCTCCTTCTCTTTTTTTTAATATTACCGTAGCCTCCCAAGATGGGCTCCACATGTAAAAACCTGCTAAAAAGAAGGGGGGAAATGAATGCAAGCGAGCATAGCGCATACGGTGGGTGAGGAGACCGGGGTGGAATAACTTGTCGACACAGATTGAATATACGTGTAACGCAGTACAAGAAGGACGCACAATAGTAAAAAAGAAAAAAGAAAAAGCGCACACCAAAGGTCTTGCACCCTTTCCTTCCCTTCTCTGCGTGCAACATGAAGGTGGAAACGAGTGCCGGGATGGAAAAGCACTTATGCACGACAGGTAGGGAGGCAGAGAACGATGATCATCGAGAAAAACGAGTAAACTAAAGATCCAGCCACTCATCGGCGTTAAACTCTGTGACCGGTAGGATGTCCTCAAGGGGAATGGACGTCTGACTCGCCGAGTTGGTCGGGCTGACGCTCCTACCATACTGCGAGGCAGACCTCACAGCATTATCCCGGCCACCAGACAGTAAAACATCATCCCCATGTCCTGCTTCCGATTGGCTTGAGGGAAGTGAAACACCGTTAGCACCTTTCCGCTTCCGCCCGTTACCCCCCAACTTACTTCGGCTCCGAGGTGCTGACTTCTTGGAACCTGCGCACTGAAGCCGCTCGAGCCGCTGTGCCAATATTGCTTCCATTGCTTCACGCCGCATACGATCAGCCTGTCGCTTGTCCACAGTCGCACGGCGCTTCAAATCATACAGAAGGGCACCCCACTGCAGGGTCTCATCACATAAAGGGCAGACGCACGGTGAGCGCGGAACCAATGCCGGTCCTGCTAAATCCCCAGCGGAGTCCGTCTGCGACATGTGGATTTGCGTGAGGGGTGGGGAAGAAGAGCCGGGCCCCCTCTGAGGGCTACGTCCAGCGGAGCTGCCGCTAGTGGGAGAAGTGGCTCCATTCCCATTGAAAGGTTGAGAGCACGTGTTGCGTATAGGCTGAGAAGTGAAAGAAGTAAAGGAACAATCTGCCGTCTGATCCTGGACACGGCCAAAATTCACATTATCCGCACATTCATCTGCCGCTGCACCTTGCACTACGGGAAATGCTCGATTTTGCAGCGAATGATATGTGAACCACATAGCAAGACACGTAATATGCGTCCTCAAGCCACAGAAAGGTGCACGTGAGCAGCGAAGGAAAAAGGGGCATTTCAGTGGTAACGCGCAGAGCGAGCACGGGTAGCGTCCGGCGCCCATCAGCGCCCGCTCCCTAACGTACTGCCGGATGACATCCTCCTCACACAAGTGCGCGGTACCGGCACCACAACCATCAAGTTGACGGAACTCAGCATCACCACCAGCGCTATTACTTCCCAGTGGCGCCCTTATGAAGTAAGCGCTGGACTCAACCGCACCATCTTCGCGAGATTCATCCATATATCTCGTTTGAAACTCTTCCGGTGTTATGTTTTCCAGACGAAGCAGTGCCGTTTCTGTGAGTGGGCTAATCGTGGGCGCTACCAGCAGCAGCTGCCCCATCACCTGCCCAAAATGTTCGGTGCTAAAAATGTGCAGCATCAGTTGCAGCCGAGAGAAGGGATCGCTGCGCAGCAGCAAGTGCAGAACACCAACGGCATACGTTAACCTGGACGCGCCCCGTAACTGCTGCACCTGAGTCTTCAACTTGGCAGATTTGGTGGGGTGCTGCCAGCACCACTCAAACTTTAGTGCGATACGATCCTCCCCAAAACCCGACACGCAGAGCAGCAGTATCCACGGCCGCCCGCACTTTCTAGTCCGGCGGGCGCCGTTTACCAATTCCCCATTGTGTTGTCGAAGGCGTCGCACAGGGTTTAAGGAGTACCCGATGTAATACGCCCCGGGGAGCTGTGGGTCAAGCGATGTGAGTAGATACACGCTGTGAAATCGCGTATCCATTGAAAAGATAAAAAGAAAAGTCGGCCGGTGTATTGCCACGCACACTCCTCCCCCCCCCAAGAGCACTAAATCAGTAATGTGTCAGGGCTGAGGGCAAACGTAGGCTAAAGAAAAAAAGAACAATACACCCGCGTACACGAATGAGGGTAGGGGTGAGGCACACTAAAACAAAATGTATAACAGTAAAAAAAAAAAGATAAAAAGAAATGTATTTATATTTATACACTCTTGCAACCTATCTATTCTAACCTGTGTGTAAATCTACAGCTATATGCCCACTTACCGCAGTCAATACGCGTATGTAGCAGCATGAACAGCCGGGCACTTCACACCGCCAATTAGGGAAAGGCGTAATGCCAATACCAAACGTACAGAATGGAGAGAAAAGATAATACAACAAGGCTCTGGTTTCCTTTAAGATCTGGAAGGCGGTGTTTGGTCCAATTTGGCACACAAAGTGCTACTAAAGGCAATCTCAACAGTAGGAGATCGTAGCACAGCAGGGATTTAAAGAAGTAAAGAAGAAAAAGGCTGAACAGTTATTATTACAAAAAAAACCTTTTCCTCGTGATCAGACAGTGTCACACGCGTGTGAACGGAGGAATAATTCATCCCTCGAGGCACTCGCACAGTCATCCAGTAACTTGCTAGGAAGGAAACGTAACAAAAATAAAGGCAGTCCGCTCCGCTACCTCCAAAATCGTGGTGCGATTATCATTTTTTTCATTGTTGTTAGTCATACCGGTAATGGTGATAGCAGCATCTACTCCCCAAGCAGCAATTGAATCAGCATTAGCAACAACACTGCCATTCACGGCAAACTAGCCATGCCGCATCGGAGTAACTGACCGGTCCCCTCACGCACGCGCGTGAAAAAAAAAAAAAAATTAAAGAAAGAAATCAAAATCAATTTTAGAACATAAAAATTGAAAAAAGGGGCTTCTTTTACGTGCTAAATTAATTAAATCTTTTCATTCTCTCTTTTTGCACCTTTAAGACCCAACTGTTCACACCTCCCTCTGCCACAACACACACCTGCCTACTCTTCCGGAGTCCATTGATAATGAAAGAAATTGACATCAAAAAAAAAAAAACTATTGAGTTGATGCCATCCTCCTCTAGCAAAGGCGCATCAGTTACCAAATATATATATATATATTCACCTGAGTGTTTTGAGGTCATAGTGCTTCGCCCACGACTAATGAAGGGGTCAAAAAGCAGCGGCAACACCTCTGGCGTAGGTCTTAGAAGTCGTATTTGCTCAGGGCTCAAAATATATAAAGGTTCTAAACTGACCGCTTAGGCACAAAAGTTTTGCATCGGGTCCCCTCCCCACCACACAAATCTGAACATCTCCGAAGATCACGCGCTCTTTGCTGGGCAACAGGAAACGCCTACAAAACTACACACACATACACACAGATACACAGGGATCAAGCGACTGGAAGGGAAATAATGGGCAGAAAAAATAAGTTGGAATTTCTCCAAATTCAGGTAGGTGTGTCTGCTTTCAACGAAGGCACCGTCAAAAAGCCCATGACTCACCCGAGTGTTTTGTTCACCTCGTGGTGCAACTTCACCAGCACGTCATCATAACTCATTGCACCTCCCTCACCTTCCTCCTTCAACTGCCTAAAGAAGGCATCCTCCCCACGCTCCTTCTCATGCAAAATGACCAACCGTCTCATACGACCATCGCGGTTCAAGCACGCCCACAAAACATTACGCAACTGGTCCCCAAAGTGATCGAAGAAAACGCTTTTGCCAGCTTCCGATGCACTTTCTGTTCCAAACAACTCCATTGATATACGCGGCTCTACGATGGAGCCCACCCAAAGATAGACGAGCCGTGCCTGCTCATCGCAGAGGATGTACACACCATCACTGGTAATGCTGTCGTAAAAGAGCTGCTGCCATGGTGGCATTCGGCAGAAACCCGTCTCAGCGTCCACAATTCCACACGTGGGATCCTCCGGTAGTAAATGTGCAGCGTAGAGCACTGGGTAAAGGTATGTCAAGCACTGATGAGTGGGAATTGTGAGCAGGTGGAAAATCTTCTGCACTCGGTCATCGATGCGAACAGTAGTGCCTTCCGTCAGTGCGTCGGATTTGAGCAGACACAGCACGTAAAGTGGAATAAGACGCAGGCGAGTGGGCATCAGCAGCGATGATGTACCCTTTGACGTACACACGCGGCGGTACGCAATCAGCATCCTTAATATTTGCTGATGTGCCTCTTCTCGGGCAAATTTCAACCCCTTATTCACGGCGTTGCTAATGGCCTGGTGTATGTAAGCCATCAGGGTTGCCTCAAGGTCCGCCTCGTACACTGTGGCGAGGGAAGTGGCTACGGGCATGCGCACTGAGTGGACACGAACACGACGACTACCCTTACGTGTTGTGTACAGCAGTGCAGTCTGAAAGTACGCATAGGAGCTGTTATCAACCTTCGACTCGTGAGCAAACTCCACAAAGAAAGTGGAGGATCCCTGCATGTGGGGAAGATCCATGTCGTGTGAGTCCTGCGAAAGGAAGTGGCCATGGTACTTATGAACCCGCAGGCCCGTGCTACAACGAACACGCAGTATCCCCGCATACCCGGCCTCTTCCAACAGCGCCTGGTCGAGCACAGCCTGAACCTCTGTAGCATCAGACTGACCGTCATAATCGGCGAAAAGATGTACACGGCCGTTGGTGACGTGACACACATGCGAGAGCGTCACCAGCTCGCAGTACCCGTCAGCGAACATGTGTAAATCAACCGAAATTTGATCTTTGGCGTACGATACTGCCGTACTCTTCCAGAAACCGTCCAGTGGGCGCAGCAATTCCTTCTCCTTATCTGTTCCATACAGTGCGTGTTGCTCACGCAGCTTAACGGCACCAACACCAACGGACGGGGCTTTGTGTGCAGTAACAATGACGCGTCCACCATGCTGTTTGGAGAGCACGAGTTTCGCCACCTGCACAGCAGCACCCACAGCACAGTTTGTCTCGCCGAGATCATGAGCGAACTCTGGCACACGCAACAGGAAGGCATCCACTAAATCCAACTCTGTGCCGAGTGTCAACCAACAGAGGCTCGTGAAGGGAAGTGGAACAAATGGATTATCTACATCTGCAACAATCATTTGCGGGATGCGAGGGTGGCGTATGTTGTAGAAATGTAACGTCGAAGCGTAGGTAATGAACGCGACTCGACACTCGGGGTACTGGTAAGCCATTTCGTGCAGCGACCGCAAAAGTGCATCTACGTAATCGGGAAGGAAAGTCGTTGCCGCCTTTTGTGATACATCCAAAAGAAACAAGTAATGAAGCGGCCTAGCCGGAACAGGGGCCTCCTCCTCGTCCCGCAGTGCATATTCCGGGTACGCGCCTACATCGTACTCAACGCTACCACGAGAAAGTTCGGGTCGCTCAGCTCTGTCTAAACGCTGGCCACGTGCATCGAGGTTGCAGAAATACGAATCGTCCACAGTGTTGCTCATATTACAAAGAGAACAAATCCAGCTCCTACCCATGTCTACAAACTTCGCGTGGCATGAGAGATACGCTCGACAGCGGTTGCATCGCACCGGTGGGTGACCAGACACAACCGGCACCTCCTCGCGCTGGTCCAACGGCCGGCACAACGGAGCGAGCACCGCTCCAAAGGGCACTCGGCTATCTTTCACAAGGCTATCGGTCTCTGGCACAGCGGCAGTCGTTGGCCGGAAAAACTTCGCGTTCGCATTACCATCGTCGATTCCCACAAAGTCACAGACGCTTAATGGGAACTGTCCGGTGGAGTTGCTGACCACATTGTTTTCCACATCTCGAGGAATATCGCGTCGGGGGTTAGGGGCCTTTCTCAGGTCCACACTGCGTTTAGGAATCGGTCGTGCATAATTGATGTGGTGGTGTGGCGCCTCCTGCGCGGGTGCGGGGTACTCCATGTTGGACATTCCAGCATGCGGAACCTGCTGCTGAGGTTGTTGCTGCGGTGGCATGCCGGGCGGGTGTAGCGCTGGCTGCTGCGGTACCACTTGCCTGCGCGACCTGGTGCGGGGTAGGGATCCTTTGATTGTACCGTTGCACCTGGAACTGCTTGCTGTGGTGTCATCGGTGATGGAACCCCATACTGTGGTTGCTGCTGCTGGTATTGCGCCGAAGCAGCGTACGTGCCGTTAGCGTCGTTGCTGTAAGGCATTCCGGCACTGGAACTTTGCGGGTACAATCCGTAGGACTGCCCTGAACCAGGGAAGGCGCATCTGGCGTCGGGTTACCCATCATGGCCTGCGTTGGATACGGCGACTGCATTCCGTGACTGTAGCCGGCCACCGATGCCTCACTGTTTTGATTCAGCTGCGACAAGTAAGCGGTAGGCACCTGCTGTTGCGGCGGTACTTGGGGTTGCGACTGTTGAACAAAGCCGTACGGATACGACATCTCACGTCACTATTCTTTTCCGCAGTCAAATAGTGAAAAAAAATGGAGAAATCAACAAGGAGAGACTGTAGGAATCTAATTGGGAGCATTGAAGACATTGCTGAAACTGCGGCAATTAATTCCCTTCATCGATATTTTTGTTCAATAGAACCAAAAGTCGCTACCACTCGCACGCATGGCAGGAGAAAAACGTCTATTCTCATAGTTACATTCGTATGAGTGTTTGCTTGCTCCCACATTTTACAGCCAGAGGTGCGGAAAGAAAGGAGAGAAAAAGAAAAAGAATACCAACGTACAAGGATTTATTTAAAGAGGGGCAAATAATAATAACGTTGTCCATGATGCAAGTCTTCACATAAAAAGTAGATAAGCTCGAAGCTTATTGCCAGCCCGTTAGACGCGCCAGCGGAAAAGAAGAGCAAACATCCGCAATTTCGCGAACGGCTTGTCAGAGGAAAGGCACAAACGGCTCATGTCTCTATTACTCTCTAGTCATGTCAGCATCCCCAACCCGCACATACACTCTCCACTTTATTGAACGGGCGAGAAAAAAAAAAGCAAGAGCACAGTTCTTGATCAACAAGCAACAGGCAGTGTGTGGGTTTGATTCCTCCCGCAACAAATTTTCACTGCCCAATCGACCGCACACACACACACAGTGCTAATAATGATTGCAGCTATGTGGAGAAGAATAAACAGCACAGACGTATGAGAGGCCCTCAAACGATGTATATATTAGTTGGCGTGTGGCTCCGCACACCCCTCGGAAAATCAACTACACCACCCTGAAGTGGTGCAGAGTAAGGGGCATGGGGTGTGCGGCAGCACATATCACAAAAATGCCATCTCACCCTACACAAAAACGGGCACCGGGTTTATCCGGGTCGTTTGCACCACACTCACCCTACGCATGCCGTCGTGCAACACATGTATACAGACACCCGAATACAGGGAAGATTGTTCATGATAAATTCCGCAAAGCTACTACTACTGTTCAGTTACTTTCTCACAAGTGCAACAAGCCCTCTACATGTCTACGTGAGAGTGCAGAAAGGGGGGCAAAAAAAGCACTATTCACCCCGATTTACCTCATGTCCGTACATCACGATTGCCTCCACGCCCCCACATTAACCACTGCGCAAATCTAATCTTACATTACTGTGAATGATAAAGTGAAGGGAACACAATACGATACAACCGTTCTAGAAAAAGAAAACACGATCTCAACTTGCTAATAAAATGGTACGGAGGAGAGAGGAAGTGTTTCGCGACGCTGTCCTCCCGAGCGAGATGATGGTAGCATTACACTCACAGCAGTCCCCACCCTTTCAGGTATATTTAATGCGAGCCACTTACCGTCGACGGCTGGTCACTCAATACAAACCCAGCACCACAGTCTTTCAGTGAGCGGTAGAGAGCCGCCCTCACATGCTGGCAAGACGGAGGGCAATCACCTCAAACAAATCGTATGTGATGCATCTATTGATAAGCCGAAGTCGGCTCCAGGAAGATCCCTTCACCCTTGAATACAACGAAGTAGCCACACTCTGAGGGACGCACACCGCCTCCGCACCTGTGAGATGCGACCCCCTCCCTTTTAAACGCCTCTCCAATACAGGCAAGCACGCTTTGCGGGCTTGCAGCAAACACGATGACGAAGCCTTTGCAGCACCTTCGGTTGCAGTCATCCGAATTTGAGGTTTTAAAGGAAAATACGACAGCAATAACCGCATAATATCTAAGTCACTCTGATGGTCAGCAAACAAAGCTACATGTGCACGGCAAAAGTGAACGAGTTGCTCCAATGTAATGTAGCCCCGCTTGTTTACATCGTAAATTTGAAAAACGGCCCTCCGCCGCTCCTCAGTAAAGCAAGGTACTAAGTCAAATACCTCAGGTCGCAACTGTTGAATGGTATTTAATAATGAAGGACTATGTGAAACACCTTCCTGGGTTGGCGGCTCTGTTGCACCCAGTGTCTGTCCAGAAAACATCAACTCCTTAACAACATTTCCACTAATGGGACTTGGTTGAGCTTGGTCAGTAGACGATTGAGGTCCTAAAAACTCCGCCTCCCTACTCATAAGCCACTTGTCATTTGAAACATCCATACCCGTTATTGCTTCCGGCGGAAGTTGATACACTTTAGACTTTGCATCCACGGAGCTGTCTCGCTCAAGGGGTTGGTTGTCGTCGCAGACCCTGCACACATGTTCCTTTCCACACGGGTCCTGCCCTCTGGATGGGCGTCCTACGGGATACGCACTCGTGGGACGGCCGTTCCGCCCTTCCCGGAGTGGGGCGAAGAACTCGAGAGTGGCAACAAGCTGCACGCTCAAGTTATATAACACAGCATCCCCCCCGTTGTGGCCCATTTGCTTATAATAGCGCCGCTCCTGCTGCTGCACCTGGCTATCCGCCACATGGACAACAATGGGTTCAAATTCAACCTGTGACGGAAACCGCAATTGACCTTCACCCCCATTGCTATCATTCCACGCAGCACATAACATAATCTGCACCTCACCTCTGAGAAAAAGTGGGAGATCGATGGTGAGGGAGTCACACGACCTCTCAACATCGCCGGCGTCAACGTCAGACGGCATCTTCACCACATATTTGGTAACCGACACATGTGGGATTGGCAGGGAAAACTCTAGCTGCCAGCAGCCGGTAGAAGAGAGAGGCGAGAACCCCCTCACACGTATGTCGGAAAAAACCAGGCTGCGGGGCTGTCCCTCCCGCCCCCGAGTCCCTTCGGAGGAGGGGGCTCCACATGCACCAAAGCAAGCACCTACTAAAGCGGGTTTTGACGTGCGGAGCCGTCTCTTTAGTAAGCTTGTACCGCAAGTACAACTTTTACCATTAAAATTAGGGCTCTCACTATGCGCTTTGAGGGGAATCTTGACATTGGGGTCCGACACCGCCATATTTATCCGTTCCACCACGTGTCTAGTCTCGTCCTCACTCAGAGACAATAGTTGACAAAGTGGCAAATTCATTGCCGACTGAGAGCGACCGGTGGAGAAAACACCGTCGAGCAAGCCTCCACGATGCGCCGAATCATCCTCCATTGGCGAAGCACTTGCTGAGGCTGCGGAGGTTGCTGGTACAACATGTAACGATGGTCCGACCAACTCATCTGTGACCTTCCGCTCCGTGCTTGCACCACCAGAGAGGTATAAACCCTGGGCTTCCTGCAAGCGTCTGCAAATCTCATGCTTCCTTCTTCTCCTGTTGCTGTGTTTAAAAGTTACCCTCACACGTCCTCCACACGGTCGAAGCGGAAACCAAGCGCCTGACTGTGTGCACGCAGCCGTCCCCAGCATGACACTCCCACCGGCTGCGCGCAACCCCACGCATAACCCCCCGTTTGGCGCTGTTGATGGTCCTCCATCGGCGCTTTCGGCCTTTGTACCACTGTCCGCTAGGGGGAACACGATGCAAAGGGGCTCTAATCCGATCACAGCCTCAGATGATGCGTACCCCATCGCTTCAGACGACGAGTGCTGAGGATTGTTCGGCTGATTCGGAAGGGTTTCCTCACCTGCCGCAGGAACGGGCTTTAAAACATCAGTGGTAATTGTGAGAGCGTCAATGGAAAGGCAGGCCACCAACGGCAGGTCGCAGAGTGTATTGGGAAGTCCTCGCACGCTAATAGATGTCAGAATAAGACAACCTGCAATACACCCCTTCTCATTACTCTGGCACTGCGGCTTGGTAGGATTCATACACGTGGTCATGGCAGTTAGCGGTGCAGCAAGGTTCCACCTCGGTGTGATTTGCTCCTCCGCCTTCCACGCGCCCTGGCGTTGAAACTCAAAGAAAAACGCAAGCAGATATCTTCACGAGCAACGGTCCAAGTGACACCTCCACTACTTATCCGCAAGAACGCCGTGGAGCGCTGTTGGCCTTCTTTCTCTTGCCACAAATATATCCCCTCCGTCAACCAATATATATATATATATATATATATACCCCTTTCCAAGCCTTCTCTTATCTCCCCCACCCTTCTGATAGCAAGGAGACTATGTTAAATATCACTTACATATTAGAAAGAGAAACAAAACAGAAATTTATGCTAAACATACGCGCGGTTGCATGTGAGATTGTGCAGAATCCACATTGCCCAGTTCCGGTACGCACCATGCAGCCTGCGACGTTATTTCCCTCCGGACGTGCCCAGAGGTGCCAGCGATGACAGGAAAACAATTCGCCACAAGAAACTAAGCGTCACAGGGGTAAGAAATAAAACACACTACTGGTCAACGAAAAGCCCTCCTCTTTTTTTTTTCAACCACATCTTGAAAATGGGTATAACTGAAGTAAAATGCAAGAGAACGAAACCGTCCCTCGCATCCATCATTTACATCACACAGAAATCTACATGCAACATCATGCAGCGCACTGGCGTAGGTATGCAAGCACGCATCCCTGCACAAATGTCAAGACATCTATCGGGGTAAAAAGATAACAAAAGCAATAAAAACAAAACGTCCAGAGTGCCCAGCGCACAAAGGAAAGAAACGAGCAGAATACGTGGGTAAAAGTCACCGTATCACAGGTCGTGCTTACATCTCAGTATCACGACTATCGCCTCGCACGAAAAAGCTGCACGCCCTTGTATGATTGCACCCAATAAAAACATCAAACGCGGATTCAAATCGCATGTTCGAGTGCTCCTGAAAGTCCACATAAATTTCGAAAACACCGGGCTGGCCACCTCTCGTAGCGGAAGGTATTGTTCCTTCCATAGGTGTGACTGTAAAGCGGCTTGGGTCCTCCACCGCGTCCCCTCGCCCTCCCTGCGGTAAACAGCCGTTTACCCACTGCGATAGTTTTTCTCCATGGTGCGCAACAGACCTCTCCTCCGTGATGGCGGCTTCGACAATAGGAGCGCCATCATCGCGGATGTAAGTACCCAACTCGTGCAACTTTCGCTCACGGGAGAAAACGGCTGACGTACCTGCCTTTACCGTCACTCCGCCATTGAGTACTTGCGGCTTGGTGGATGGAGGGTCACGGCTGCATACACCTGACGGGGCGTTGCAACGCGCCGGCACTAGGTCCAGATGGGATGAAGTGTCGCTAAGAACAATCTTAAACGTAAGTGGTGAGGGATGTGTGCTCACCAACTGTAATTTCTGCTTGTAGTGTTGCTGTTTCCGCCCATCATGCAGCTGTTGACCAGGGAAGAACCACAGGAACGAGGGCGTACATGAGACAGAAGGTTTGGCAAAGGTCAACGAAAGTGGTATACTTTGCTTAAGCTCCACCACCGGGGGAGGGTGGAACGCTTTCTTGTTGTCTGTGACACTGCCCTGCTGCTGATCCAAGATAGACGAAACAGAAGGAAGATACAAAATGTCGAGTTCACCAGTCAACGTGGCTCCCTCACAGGCCAGCCTGTCCATATCATCTTTCGACTCGTTGTGGTACTCGATTACAACTTGAAGAGCGTCATGCGGAAAAAGCTGGTACTTAGTGACCGTAACACCGCTCGAAACTTTACCGTGACAAGAAACGGGTGAGCCCGTTAGGGTTGGATGGCGTTCCAGCAACACTTGTGTGACCCCCTTATCGGTGTGTTCCTTGCTTTTGCCCCGTGCCAGTACTCGCCGTGCCCTTCTCCGCTCCTCCAAGCTACACCACTTCAAATTCTCAACAGCCTTTCTTGACAGTTTGGCTTTCTCGTTCTCCGCCTCTTGCCGCCTGTATTCCTCATCCATAGATATGAACCGAGTTTCCACCACTCTGAATGATTGTGACGGTAAATCGATCATAAATGCAATCAGGGCACAACTCAGATTCGTCAACAGGATAGTTTGTGTACAGCGTTCTCCATCAACACACATGGGGAATTTAACCAAGTTCTCCGAAGGTTCCACAGCCAGCCGTGCTAAACCGCACCGTGCTTGCAGTTCCAACTCGATAGGAATCAAGAAACGACGACTGTGCTCAGCCAAATCCCGTCGGCGCTTTTCGATGAATGCAAGCAACTGGGCACGCTCCTCATCAACGGAATCCGAGGAGCTCGTGACGGTGACAATGGCCTGAGACTGTGGGGTACATCTCTGCAGCCCTTTGGCGTCGGCCCTCAACTCCTCCTTGTCAGAGTCACTACTGTCGTCATCGGTCGAACTTGTATGGGCAAGTTGAGATACGTCAGAAGCCACCAGTAACTTGGAACGGCTGCTGTCGTCCTGGTTTCTAATTTTGGCATCAGCAAGATCGGGTATGATAACAGATCCATTCTTCACAACACCCGCCCGTGTGATGGAGGGATGTTGAACCTTTAGCACCGCGATGGGATGCAGTAGACTTTTAGACCAGCAGGCATCGGTGTCTCGGGTTTGCTTCCTCAGAATCCTTTCTATAGGGCGATACCGGGTGTTCATGCGGTAAAATTCGTCAATAATGAAGGAATCGTTGAAAGAAGTTTCGGCAAACTCACTAGTGATGATGACACCTCCACGCCACTCTCGCTCCACGGAGCCTTGCTCGATAAAATTCGCACTAGGTGCATACTCAATCATTACCAGTTGTGAACCCAATGCCGGTAAAAAGAATCTTCCGGGTACTGAAGCCACTTGACCCTTCGCCTCAGACTCAAGCCGGTGATCCTCCTCTGTTACAGACCCAACACGAAGAGTCACTTCGTTAGCCGCCACATCCTCATCCACAGCAAAAACTGAAAGTGTAACATTCGTGAGAAAAATGTTAAACGTTACATTTACATCCCGTGGTAAGCGATTAACAAGTCGCACCGTCCGTTGTGACCGACCAACACCGGCTAGCACCGACGGCATCAACAGTACTTCCTTACCATCCGTCGTCAGATGGCCCGCCGTGGCTGCGTCTAACAAGACTGGCTTTCCCCGGAGTTCCAGGGCCACAGGGATATTCATTGGGGGCATCGTGCCGCAGCGCACTCTCAGCGTTTCCTCATAACGCCCAGGAAGGTTTGCGCAAAAGCTAATGGGAATCTTTAGGTCGGCGAAAGGACCGAGCGCGCAGTTTATTAATCCTCCAAAGATGGGGGCAAAACCACGACCATCAAGCAATACATCTTGTGCACCAGCCAGTGCGGCCCGGCGCTCGAACTCTCTACGCTCCGCACCGTCTAAATTTTTGCACCAAAAGCTGGACTGAAGACCCCCCGCCTCCCGTTTTGCTTCCAGAGCGGCCAAGCCCAATTGTGGCGAGGGATGCTTATTATTTACATCGCTAACAAATGACCGACCCCCCGTTGCTCTGTGAGGAGAGGCGCTCCTTCCACCGCCTACAGTGCGCCTTCTAGGCAATGTTGAAGAGATCGACTTCGACCTCTTCGTATGCCGTACGGAGGTGCGGTGTTGTCTGGGGCTACTTCGTATGTTGTAAAGCGCTTCAACCACGCTGTACTGCGTACATGCAGCATCGTAGGTGCTGTGGCACCCTGTTAAATTCTGTATACGCAGCACCGCCAACTCCGATAAGACGGGCTCTCTGTCCGGCAGTATCGCTTGTAAAGACAGGGGTGAACAATAGGGACGCAGCACGGTGCCTTTGCCGCCGAGCATAGCCACCACGGTTTCCTTTGCGCCACAAGTAGGGGGGCCATCAATGACTGTAGCATGGACAGAGTCAGTACAATTTTTATGCTCCATTTTGGATCCCTCGGAGTGACCAAGCACTTGGAGCTCCACGAGATTCCACAAGAGAGACTCAATGTACGAAGACAATTGCATCTCTGGGACCGGAGGCAACGCTGAACCCACAGTGGAAGGCGTGTAAACAGCCGGGTTACTCTGGTCACACGCACTGGGTATATGAATGAGGTCGACCGTCACCGCGAGCTCCTTCACTGTATCGCAACACAGCTCTATCGGCATGTCCTGAGGAACACGCATGTTCTTCACGCACAGCAATGCTTTATTTTCTTTCCCTGCTTCACAGATACTAAAGGAACACTGGATCGGGATGTGGACGTCAAGACAGCCGGCTCGTACCACTCCGGGAGGTGGCAGATTCACTGCAATATGTGGTGGTATCGTCACTACATTAACAGAATAAGGAATGTCAAAGGCGAAGGGGTTTGATAAAACAAGGTACTTTGTCGTCCAAGACCCATTTGGCACCACACCGTAGTTGACTGTTGTCTCGCGTAACTCCAGCATTTGCTTCTGGATGTCCGCTCGAGTTTCGATTGCGATAGTCCCTCCATTGTGCACTACCAATTCAAAGAATATTTGCGACTCGTTAACGTCCAACGCCTGCCGGTAAACCGTAACCTCAACTGACTCTCCCGCACCAAGACAAAACGCCTCTGGGAGAAAGACGAACCGTGGCGGCTCGCGCGCCATGGGATCCTGCAGCTTAAACATAACGGGAATGGGATTATCATTTGTCACAGTGAAAGATGCTTCTGACTCACGACCATGTTCAATTAGCCCAAAATCAAGCACATTCGTACTGACGGTGAGTGATGGGCCCACTGCCATTACTTTGAGATGCAGCTGGTATGTGCATGGCACTTCCTGTGCCGCCCCGACCACACACTCCACGTGGTCGGAGAGCTCTGGAACATAGCAATTAACCGACATCGCGTGAAAGCCAATCTCTTTCAGTGTATAGAAAAATGTCACTGAGGTACTTCCATACGGAGGAACGCATCCTATTCGCGGCTCAAACCTCACGTCCACTGCGTTAGGGTCATAAGTGCTTGCAAAACAAACTCCAGGTGGGTACTCACTCGGTTGGGGATCGAAGATGAAATGCAGTGGCCGCTGCGACGAATTCTGCAACATGACACGCCGCGCATTCTCCCCGTGTATCAGGCAATCCAAACCCTCCTCAAAACAACTGGGTATGATCATAAGGCGTGGAGGGAGGGGATCTGCAAATAGATAAAAACCACCCGCAAAAACCCCAAAAGTGTCCAACGGCTGCTGGACCATATATTGTTGGAAAGCATTGCAGGGATCCATCATTTGCCGCAGTAAGTCAATCCCTGGTAAGGCAGGAAGCATTCGATTGCGCGTCAATGACCTCGTGACCTCCTCCGATATGTTCAGCCCTCCCGCACATGAGTCAAGGGGCGCTCCGGCAAGCTCCACCTTCCACCCTCTTTCCCTCGCCTCACTTGGAAGCATGGGAAGTCCCTCCAGGAAAAGGTTGAGGACGGCGGCAACGGGTTCTGCGGTGGAGGGCTTTACAGTGACTAAGAAACTTGTCTCCTCGAAGGGGGGGAACACACCTCTGTGCGGTGTTATGTGCAGATCCACCTCGGAGAGGCCGCCGCCAACAACCAAAACCTGCCACACAAACTCCACTGTCATGGGGCAGTTGTTGCGAACGACAACCTCTTCCACCGCCTCCACACCCGGTGTTGTATCTGGTAGAAAATAATGCCGTATCCCGCCATTCCTCTCGCCACAGGACGAGCTCAATCCCAGTGTTCCAACACGCAGCAACTCAATACGCGGAAGGACACCCTTTCCTTTGAGGCCAAAGCTTCGCTTGGCCACAATCGGGCCACACTCACCACCTTTTGCGGAAACGTAGAGCTGCTCCGCTTCGTAGGATACTTCGCCAACAGGGCAGAAGCAAACAGCGACGCATACAGCACTCCCACTGGGTATCTCGATAACCCCTTCTTCCGGTAAGGCGACACGAAAGGCGGGGGAACTAGTACTGAGGGCAACAGTGGCACTCGAGCCAACATTTTCCAGGTAAAAGTGCCTAGTAAAGGAATTGAGCACAAAAGTGCAGGGAAATTCAACCGTTGTTACATGTTCCATTCCCGATGAAGCAGCACGGGATGGCGCCTCATTCAGAACATTTACCATATCGACATTCGAAGATCCTTCTACCACGCTTGGCATCCCTTCTAAAGGCACAAGTCGAAACTCAGGAAGGATTGTCTCACATTGGACAGACACCTCATGGAAACTCCAGAATCCCCCTTCACCACCACGTGAGTTCAAATCCAAACAATAACCAAGCCGCAGAACCTCATTTATTGAAGGTTCCTTCATTGTTTCCGGCTGGAACGTCAAGCGCACATCGACATACTCACAGTAATTAAGTGGTGCGTCGACAGCTATACACACACCTGTGGGTTCGCTAAGATGCTTTCCAGCAGAAACACCCACAATTGAATACTTAAGCCAAGGATGGGAGGTCCGTTGCAAACGAATATTAAGGCGACGTCTGGTATCATTAGAAAAACGGACAACAGTGCTCACTTCAACACCCATGTTTGTTCGTAAATTCACGTTGTTGCCCACAGCAGAGCACCGGATGGGTGCGTCCATGTTAGAAGCGATGGACGGGGAGCCTACTGGCTTGATTTGAGCTGGTGGCGCTGCGACGCCCTTTGCCTTCCCCCCCTTCTGCGCCACGTCACCACTTGCTTCCCAACCATCTCCTCCAGCGTGTGACTTTAGCTGCGGCAACTTTGGCCCCCGCTTCCCCCCACGCGTGTCCTTACACTCCATGTCTATTTCTCCAACACAGCGATCTGTCAACTCCTCTCCGCTGACAACTGCCGTTGATCCCCCATTCACAGGTGCAATGGGCGGCAGCACTGAGCAAAGCCACGCCGGCTCTCCCAGCTCCATTGCATTTCCCGGACGGTGTACTGAGAGCGCAGTCGACAGTCTTCTGGTCGAAGGCGACGGCTGACCAAATCCCACGGATCGCCTCCCTTCTGTCAAAGGGTTAACAACCCCATAATTACGCTCCAGCGCTGCATTAAGGTCGGAAATAAAGTTTGTTGAGTCAATGACAAAATCAAGGGCCACAGGGAGACTGGTAGCACTCCCACACGGCGAATATACAGCTGTTCCAATCGAGCGGCTGTCACCAGCATTTGTAGACACACAGGAAGCCGCATCCTCCCGCTGCATTGGTTTAATGCACTCCTCATCGCTACCACCTGCAGTAGAAGTGCCGCTTTTAAACCTACGCGTCCTTTCCGGTACACCAAGAAGGACTTCATTAGGTAGGTATTCTTCCAGATTTCGTGCGGTGAAATAGCGCAACTGCCGGAGTGATAACGAGCGTTGGTGGTCCATTTCATCGCGTACTTGTCGAATCTTTTGCTTCAGTAACTGAAGGGCCTGGAAGCAGGAGTCGTAACCACGGCTACTGGTCGCTGGTCCTATTTTCTCCTGCCGTGCCATTGGCGAAGTTGTCAGGGTGGTTGCGCTGCCGCTCCCCCGCCATCCCGTTCCGCATGACCCTCGTGACAGCGAGGGGTCCAGTCCCTTCACCTTCGGCACTGTTGGAGATTTCCTCATGCGAAGCCCCGTACGCCGGTCCTGACTCGCGCTGCTCCCATCGTAACTGTCGCGGCCCATGTCAGAAACGTCACATAACTCAGTCCGTTGCATCTGAAACACTTTCGACTCCGATTCCTCGAGCTGCTCCAAATCCTTTAACTCCTCCGCGAAGAGCTCCACCCCCTGCGTCAGCCACGAACAATCGAGCAGCGCTTCGACTAACTGCTCTGGACGATCTGTTGCTGTAGTGCCATCTGACAAAACGTTCCCAGCCATCTCTAACTCCCCTCGCAATTCAAAAGGAAGCAAGAAATCTTTTTTTCTAAAAAAAGAAAGAAAAAAGAAAGGGGTAAGGAACCCATATTAAGTGCTTAAGTGTATCAATGTAAGGGTTTGGTTGTTTGCCCTTGATCTCCTATGCGCTGTGAATAGTTAACTCTACGGATATGCTCATGAACATCGACTCCTCGTCGCACGGGCGGATATCCCGAAGTGCCTGCAGGTGCGAGTACGTACAATAATGGACCTACGCACATGCAAAGCAAAGCATGGGAACACCATCACAATAATAAATAATGGCCAACACCTTTACGTTGCGGTGCTGTTAACCGAAAGATGAGCCGTCACCTCATGATAGCACGGCAAATCTGTCAAAACGCACGGATGGCATGAGTGGCGTACAAGCAAGCGTTTACGTGCTGAAGCAATACACAACGAGGCTGATATGAGAGACGCGGGCTACTTTATAATAAATAGCCGTGCATAGGGAGGAGAAAAAGGACAGCCATCATGTCCACATGTGCCCAGTGGTGGGTGAAACAGAATGATACCACAGCCATCCCACCGTTGTTACCACGCTGCAAGAAGCCACCTCGCATAAAAAGTGCGTGTCAGGTACGCGGCTAAACGACTGGGGGGTGTAACACGGCTTCAACTCTGGTAATCCGACGCAGCGAAAGCAAAACAAACGAGATTCACCCCTACACACAAAAAAGAGCGAGCGATTGGGTTGAACGGCGATCCACTGCATCACCACAATGACCGGTGGACGCACCATGCATGTCTCTCCGCGAAAGCACACCCGCACATACCCGTTTCCTCACAACCACCCCATAGAATTGCAGCAGCCCCACCACAAGTTCCCGGCTGCTCCTGGTGTGTGTATCCATCACACCACCAAAAAATACTCTTCTTGAGCATCTATCAATCCCGCCACCGCTTCCTGAAACCTTTCCACGCTACTTTGCAGCACTTCAAGCGACCTCTGCCCCTGGTGCTCCGGGCACGTGCTTCCATTATGATGTGTGCCGCCGTGTCCAACAGGCGATGGGTGCCTGTAGCCACTGTCCGCGGCCAGGCTGTCATTTTTTAAATTGTCCAAAACATCAAAGAAGAAGCTGTCATTAGCATTATAGTTCCTACCGCTCTCAGTCACCGGTAAGGCTCCACGGACCTCAGTAACTTTTTGTGCATGTTCTCCACCATCAGCCCGTACCAACTCCGATAATGGCTTCAGATGCCCTTCTAGCTCACACCAAGGGATGTGTAAAAAAATACAGTCAATGTCATTCTGCACCCGTGAGCGCACCAAGGCCTCGCACCACGCAAATCGAGTGCTCATCGCGATTTCGTGTGGAAGCAACTGCGCCGAAGAGGATGGCGAAAACGTCCCTTTGGAATGGGAAGCCTCTGACGTCACCGAATATTCGAGAGCCTGTTTTGCCATTTGTGTGCAGTGAACCAGCATCATCGAAGCCCAGTCTAGTGCACTACTAGCACGCTCAATATGCTTCTGCGCAAGCGCTGATTGAGCAATGACGGAACCGAAAGTAGAGTCATCGTGATCAGAAACACCATGCCACCTTGTGGCACTGAGGTGTGCTTGTCGCGACTCCGATTCAAAAGGCAGTCGTGTGTGACGAAAAATTGTAGGAAACGCCTCGAGAGGAATAACACGCAGACGCATCTTCTTGGGATGTCGCCGCCCGATACACTGATAAACGCAGTGACGCGGTCGCGATAACGATATGCTGTCGAGATACCTCTGCAGGTCTGTCTCAGCCTTTAGCCTTTCCAGAGTGTTTTTACCCCGTGCTGCAGCGGACTGGTAGTCCTTTACGAGCCTCAGATGATGCTTGAGGGAGGCCTCCGTGTGTCGTAACACATCTCCTAGGGCCTCCGCTGTGATGCGAGTTAAGAAAGAGGCGCACAGCCATATAACAAGCGGCGCGACACCAGTCCCCCCCGCCTTTCCTGACCAACAATGCTGCAGCGGCGGTGGTTGTTGCTGCATCACCACATTATCGAGCAACCCATGAGGGAGACTGGGAGTTGTTCTGCTGCTCATGCACCTGACGCACTCAGTCATCGTTGCCTCATCGAGCTGCACGGTGTAACGCAAGAAAAGGTACTTGGAAGCGTATGTGGCGGAACTGGCGGGGTTCGGTAAATTCCGCGGCATCACCCAACCGTTCATTTCCACTGCAAGTCTTAAAATATCGATAGTGTCTAGAAAAAGACTGCGCCGCGTTAATCGCTGCACGTGATCTGGGAGCCGTGACCACACTTTTTCTACTAAAAATGCCGCTGCATCACTCACGTATTCAGCGAAGAACATATGGCACCGTGTTGAGTCTCGGTAAAGAGAGGCCATACCTTCCTGTGAACAAGGAACCTTTGCCAGTCCCTTCACATATGCAACTCTTCGCAGGCAGCGTAAAAGCTCCAAACACTCAGTGTGGTTGTACTCATGGTAGTGCTCCGCTGCTGCAATTGCGAGGGCCACGGCAAGTGGTGGGTTCTCGACTTCCGCTGTGGCGTGAGCCTTTGTGAGAAGCAGCACCGACCGTGGTGTTAATCCCATAACTGGCACACGATCGAAACACTGTTGTAGCCGCAAAACTTCACTCACACTATTGACCTCACGGTTCGTGGCCTTCCAACGCACGCTAAGCGATGATCCCCCGGGCGACGACACAAGAGGGCCTCTAGCTGCGTCCAGAACGATTGCAGGAACAGTCTCAACGCCGCTGCAACTTAAGTTTCCCTTCGGGGTAAATGAACGCCCCTGCCTTCCATCATCGTCACGTGCCTCAAAAGGTGAATGCATCCCGTTGAAAACCGTCCCGCAGGCAGCCATCTGATGAAGTTCGGGCGTCGCGTAGGGAACACAGTGTTCCGTCACGCTCTGCAGGCTCCGTGGGACAAGATTTGGGGCAATAATGCCATCCGCCCGATCCCACTGAAAGCGAAGCGCCAGGAACCGCTCTATGATCTGGTCAAGACTGTCCTCGCCGAACTGCTGGGGGGTGGGCTCAAGTACATCTTGTCGCTTGTTGCGTGTTTGTGCGGTGCTGACTGCGCGATTCCAAAAGGGGGCCCAGCTGCGCCTGGGATCAGCCATTAGCTTCACCGCATCGTACGATGACATGCGCCCATCCGGACGTACAGCCGTGCGACCGTGAAACGAAGAGCAACGGTACTCTGCACGAAAATAGTTGGCAAATGGACGTCTTGACTTCTTCAGGTTTTTGCGGTCAATCTGATGACGCGAGGCAATCCCCGCATCAAACTGCTGGTGGGAGGCAAGTGCAGGTGAAAGCCACGACACGCGTGGCCGCCGACTCGTGCGCGATGCAAAAAGTATTCCAGTAGTGCAGCCAACCATGGGTTCACAAAACTACAAATTACTGTAAATCTTTGATGGCTACAGAGAAGCTCCTTTTCTTCCCTCTTGACGCCGTAGCGACGGCGTCACGCAAAGCGCTTGCCCACCTCAGCGATGTCACTGGGTAGGTGCTGTTGAAGTATCGTAACTGTGTACGTTTGGCTGTGGGCCCAGCAAAACTAGACAACGAAAAGTAATTCAAACTGTTGAGAACACGCCGATGTGTTCACCAACCCTTCTTTTTCTTTCGAAATGCAGGAAAACGGAAGGTCAAAGACGGTCAAATGTATAGGAAACTCATCCGCCCCGCGACTGGCGCATACCCCAAAGGGATGGGGCCACCAAAGTTACAAGAGCAGAAAGGAACAAAAGTAAAGGAAAAAAAATACAACATATGCTACACGCTGTGACAGCAAAATCATCGGCGATTGTAGAATGCCATGCTGGGCTAAACACACACGCAAAGACAGAGCAGCACCCCAATGGGAGCCAACATGGAAAGCCGGTAGCACTACAAGCCATTACTAATGCCACTACGGGAGCTCACATCCCGAGCAGGGTAGCAATGAGCTGCTAACCGCTGCCTGCATGGGGGGCGAGGCAACCTCCTCAGCATTCGCAAGATATGCACAATAAACGGGATGAGTGAATTATTTATGGATCGCTCCAATAGCTAAAGGGGAGTTAACCAATTTAGAAGTAAAACTAACTACATCCAGATGACACCTTCCATACATCGCTGCAACGCTTTGTGTTGGATGCGGAAAAAAAAAAAACAGAAACACTTTCCTTTTTCTCTCCTCCGATAAATATGCAAAACCACGTGGAAAAGGAGTATAGGCAACCAGTGCTATGTGCATAGCTCTCTTTATATCGCTTAAAAAACGGCGTGGTGTTCCCTCAATGAAGAAATTTGCACAACTGACACTAAACGCTTTCAACACAAAAAAAGCTCAAACTCGCCACAAGAACGGGCAACAATAGTTCCCAATCCAGCACAGTGTGTTGCAAATATACGGTAACAAACCCCTGTTCGCAATTTGAACTTCGATGAAAGGCATGCCTCACGCATAATTCCCCCGCGATGTCTGCCCAATGGGAGCGTGGTCATCCTTCCAGTCGGCAAGAGCTGCGCTCCGCTGCCGCTGGCGCTCCTCAACCCCGTCCGGGCCGAGTCGCTCATCCTCCTCTTCCTGGAGCCGCTGAGCCTTTGCATTAGCCTCCATGCGGCGCTGGACATCCGCCATCTCCGCATCAGCAAATTCTGCCAACGTCATTGTGGGTTTGTTTCGTTCTATCATTAGTTCGTCCACAACTTTCTGGCGAAATATCTCCTGGCCGCCCATCGCACTCAGTGAAGCACTATCCAAAGGGCTCCTCTTAAACGGACCCCCGGGAGCGATCAAACCTCCCGGCAGTATGGTGTACGTGTGCCGTCCAAGGACAACTCTCCGCGACGTACAGCTTCTATAGTTTTCTGGTGATTTTCTGCTATTTCCTGTCGTTTTTCCGGGGATAATGTGAGAAGCATCTCGAGCTCACGTGAGGAAAGCTGCAGCTGATGACATGCCTCGTAAATAGACCACTTAAGCCGCGCAATTGCGCGGTTCCGCAGGGCCTCTTCCTCCTCTCCACCACTCTCACCCAAGTCTTCGCCGTCCTCCGCTAACAGCTCTTGCATGTGCTTTCGCTTTGCCGATAAATAGTCCACCGCGTCCTCCGCCCGACGCATCACTTCTTCCAGCTCGCGCCGCTTACGCGAGAGCTCTACCCGCTGAGTGCGCTGTTCAGCACGATATGTGCGGTATGTGTCGAGGGTACGCTCATCCACCAGTTCGCATTCCTGGGCCCAGTGAAAGAAAACTTCGAACCAGCGCTGTGATGACGTGAGAGCCTCCTCACGTGTGATAACACCCCCTCCTGCGACAGCGGGGGTCGCACCGGGTGTGGGCATGGGGCCCTGCAGTCGCTGGTAAAGATCCGCAATAAGATACGGAGTCCACATCAGCTCGAGACCACTTGTGGAAATATCATCCAACTGCTCGTTGGGGGAGACGACTCCCATGACTCCCATCATGTCCCACAGCCGCTCAAAGTGTGGGATGAGCGTGCGTGCTGCAGTCTCTTGATCAGCGGATGACCCACTCATTAACACACTTTCCCTATACCGGCGTGTGAGTTCACTAAAAAGGGCCTTAATTGTTATACCACCATTGGTCAGCTCATCATCCGTCGTCAACATTTCGGACGTTTCTTTTTCTCCTGTAGAAGAAACAAAGCACCTTTTCTTCAATGTGTTATGAAGGCTTCGCTGCACACCCTACAACACGGGTCCAAACTAAACATACGAAAATAGTGGGACAAAAGGTTTAAAGCACTCGGAGGGAGGGATTAAGCAGCTTCGAACACAACGCGCATGCCAGTGAACTACAAACGAAGGTTTTTACCTCAGTCACTAACGGTAAAGGGGAGGTCAAACATTGAAAAACACCAACAGGGAGTAAGATAGTCTAGACATGAACAATAAGGACATTTGTCACATGAATAGAGCTTGCCCCGCGGAAACAGGAGTGCAGAGCCCGAAGTGCACCACTAATCTCCCGTGTAACGCGGTCCTGGACTATGAACCCCTCGCTTGAAGGCCAGCTGCATCATTGGGTGGTCCATCAGCACCTCCTGGCGGTATGTTTGCATCGGTGTCTGCTCCTTCTCCCGATTCAACTTGCAATCCGCACCACCGGCCTCCACGCCGTCATCACCACCGTCGAGTCCAGCCCCCGGCTGAGGGCCGCGCCAGCCCGAAGATGCGCCTCTCCCGGTGCTTGGGCCCGTGGAAAAGTCTGTCGGCCGCAAGTGGCGCATCTTCGCAAACCGCTCAGTCCACATTTCCGCCAGCTCCTGCTTGCGTGAGACGAGGGCACATCGTCGCATGGATGTGCAAAGCGAAATGCGCAGGCCAGTGACAGATGACATGGGAAGTGGAACGGCGGAGTCCTCCAACTCGCACCATAACGACTCGGCGCGCTCCAAGGCTTCATCCCGCTCCTCAGCACGGGGACTTCGGGCGAGCGTAAGTGACAACTGCCCTTCGGTGCTGATGGACTCCATACGCGAGGCCCCATCCTTCAGCTGCTGCTGGAGTCTCGAGCGCAGCTGCTGGACAGAAAGGGGAACATCCCTACTGATGTTGCACCTCAGCACTTTGGTAGGAGAACTCAACACGCTGCATCCGTAACATCGGGCTTGCGCTGCAATCACTGCTACTTTGAAACTCCGGAGGAAGACGATGGACATCGCAGGTTGACGTTTATGCTCCCTTCGGCTAGTCAGACAATGTTGCTCACGTAAATGGACGCACGTAACAAGAGGAAAGATGTAATGTAAAAATGCAACACCAACCGCTTTTTCGAGACGGAAGGGGCCTTAGCCTACGAAAACAAACCTACCGCCGGGTACGCACCCCTACACAGCCGTTCAAAAAGTATTCCGGCTGCCACCAGTTGCGAGCAAGTAAAGAAGGTGAGTGTGCAAGAAAAGGATTATGTAGTGGCCTGAAAGCACCATCACAAACCAGTGGAGTCATTGAATTTTTTTTTGCAACTCCGAGCACCCGCATTCACTTGGATCATCGCTAACCGAAACTGCACCAAAGTACAAATGCAGCTCGTGAAAAACCTTAATACCACATGACACCGACAGGGACACACTATCCGCGCAGCACTCCACAGTTCCACGGGGATTACTGCGGATGTGAGAAGAAAATAATTCTTGTGGCAGTAAACGGAACGCGGAAAAACAAAAGGAAGAACAAGTAAAGAGAACAAAAGAATGCCAACCACCCCTTAGTAACCCTCCAGCACCACCACTTGTGCAGATCACCACGATGCACCACCATCAAACGCCCCTTCGCCAGAAACAGGGTTCTCTGGGGGGTCCCTGTCATTTACCTCGGCTTCATCCACCACCTGAAGAACCTCATCTATTTGACTACACACGTTTGAAACGTAGGTAATATCAGTAATATCCATTGGGCAGAATGTGACAACGTTGAAGTCATGTATAATCGAAGCCATTGTGCGCACCATTTGCTGCCAGCGTCCCGGGAGGGGCTTCAGGTTGAGATGGTCGAAGTTGCAGTAGCAGTAGTTCTCCAGTTCATTTTCCCTCATATCGGGCGGCAGTAGATCGCACTTTGTAAGGATGGTCATGAAAGGACACTCAAAGCAAACCATGCTAGAAAGAGCGAAGGTGCAACCGGAAATAAACTTTCCAGCGTCAGCTGTGGCTGCCAGAGCGTCGAGCAAAAAGAGAACTACCACATTATATCCAATGCGCTGTAGAAGTCGAACAAAGTTTGGAACCGCGGGGATGTGCGAAAGAACCTCCACCTGCCCGGGCATATCAATAATTAAGAAGTCTTCAGGATGATCCCCCAGTTGGTCACAGAGCCACTGCTCACCAACGCCAAGAAGGTGCTCCATGCAGAACACCAAACCGCCATTGGGACCTAAGCCTTTTCCCACCATTGCGTCCTCTAACGATATCAAATCTCGTATATCGATGGATGGAGCGTACCGCAACTCCTCAGCCGCTGGATCAAAGTTGCAGAGGTGTGTACTGCGCCCTTTCGAAGCGTAGTGCTCAGCTATGGTGGAGCAAAGCGTACTTTTCCCGCTGCCAGCAGGCCCAATCATAACAACGGCATATTTACCCATTATACACTACAAAGTCGACAACAAACAAAGATCGTGCGTGCCCTCCGGTAAAAGGAAACTTAAAACAAACAAAAAATGAGTGAAACAAATGAAGTATCGGGTGGGTGTCTTCCTTCAGACACTTGGCAGGTGAAAAGGTGAGTATTCGGCTCTGCAGAAGAGACAAGTGAAAAGCGGCAGCGTTGTGAAGGGTTACATTCGTTTTCGTCACCCTCAAACAATTGCATAATCAAGTTTTGGATTTTCATTTATGCAACTATTACCACACCTACGCTCGACGTACGCGGTTTAACGCAACAGTTACTGAGCTATACAAATAACTCGCCTCCGACTACACACCCAAAGATACGGGCTCCTTCAACGCCTCCCATCAGTGTCGTCGGATCGCCCCTTTCCCCACTGCATCTCCCATGGTGCGGACCCCGCGTCTCTCCGCACCGTAATCAAAAAAGGTTAGCACGCCTCCTCCCAATTAGTGTGTATTCCCGACTGCCAGAGCCGGTCTACTTTTCTGTCATTACAACCAAACACTGACGCATCAGAGATCCCAATCGCCCCCCATAGCCCCATGTGGGCGCTTTCTACTGACCTGGTTGTGTTGTTCGATCTGGTCCGCGGGCCGAACGAGGTCGCGGCTGATGAAGGTGGGATTAAAAGTGGGTGGCCCCATCGCTCCCTCCGGTGGCTTGAGGAAGCTTGGAGACTCCGAGGCGCCATTCACCGTCCCATCAGTCCCCGCGGCCGAGGGATCCACGTTTGGCGCAGCGTCACCATCCACTGCAGCGAGGTCTGCTGCGCGCTTAGTATCAGCGAGACGGGCACAACGGCGGGCTACAGCAGTCTCTGGCATTGTCCCATCAAGGCCCAAGTCACCCAACGTGAAATTGTGGACAACAGTGAAAACGTTCCACTCCAGTTTGTCACGCAGTTCCTCGTCTGTGAGTAGTGCCGCTTTTTGTCGTGCAATGGCTGCACGAGCATATTTTGCCTTTTCTTTGCACACGGTGTCTATGATGTAGCGAGCGGAGTGGTAGCGCTCCAAGCGGTCCTCAACTTCATCCGCGTTGTAGTTGAGTATGCGCCGGTACGACTCTATGAGCCTCAGCAACACCTCGTGGCGCACATCATCGCTGTTGAGAAACCTGAATGCAGAATTGTTGCGGTATCGGGCAGTGAGATCTTGTAGGAAACGATCACCATACTTTGCCACGTACTGCGCGGTGCAAGTCATGTAGCTTAGCGTGCTGGCCGGCATGTCCACCGTCCCGTGCAGCAGATCGAGTGAATACTTTTTTGGAAAAGGATCCTCCAGGTACCGTTGTGCCTCCACTTCCGCCTGCTGCAATGCCTCGGCGCGGCGCGTACCACCCTCCCGCCGTACAATTCCACCAACTTTCACTGTCGTTGTAGTTGTGGCTGCACCCTCTCCTGTAGACGCCGCCCCTCTTGCGGACGCGTCCTTGTCATTGGGAATTAACTCCGGGTGCGCTCGGTATTCGTTGAGCTTCTGCAGAAAAAAAGGGTGGAATACGTGCGTCATCTCAAAGTAAAGGAATTCCTCGCGCCTTTGACTGGCAAGCACTTTGGCCATCATTTCCTCAGCCTTCCGCTTGTCTCTCTTTGCAAGGCTAGCGGCAGTTCGCTCAATTTTTGTCCGTAACTCGGGTCCTGGGACAATAATCCCGGACGCAAAGTCATCCTGGCCTGACATCACCTACAAGACTGTAAGCAGGTGTGGGAAAAGGGAATCAACATATTATCAGAAGAAAAGGCAAGCCAATGACGTGGCCAAATGAACATCATAAAGGTGACCCTCATATTACTCATTTCCAAGCCAAATTATATCCGTTTGTTCGTCTTCCTGCTCAGTGTTTCTATTTTTCTCACGTATTAATCCGTTACGGTAATCAATAAGGAAAACAAAAAACGATGATGTGAGGGAAGGCTAAGGATGGCGGAGTGAAAGCAAGTGAAGAATGCCCGAAGAGGGCGGCAAGGCGCCAGAGGGGCTTAAACAAATGAAACGCAGAGGTGAGTAACAGATGCCATTAATGTAGTAGCTGAAGGGGTAAAGGGAGAAAAAAAAAAGAGACGCACATGAATCTTACAATATTCTCAGGCTACTAATCAGGAATCCATCCAGGACCACCTCATATGGCAGTGCCTCATGCTCGAATCGCTCATCCTACCCATTATTTTTCCTTTCTATCCCAGTTTCCACCATTTATACGCCCCACCCCTTCTCATTCTGCCGCACTTCATGGAACGCGTCACGTGGC
Source organism: Trypanosoma congolense (assembly GCA_002287245.1). Taxonomy (NCBI): domain Eukaryota; phylum Euglenozoa; class Kinetoplastea; order Trypanosomatida; family Trypanosomatidae; genus Trypanosoma; species Trypanosoma congolense. Next base: position 135,475 of record NHOR01000125.1, on the reverse strand, counting down.
AAATAGACTCATAACTTCGGCATGAAGCTCACGGTAGTGGTGTCCAACTTGGGAGAATTGACGTCTACGAGCACAAGAATACCCGTTTGTACAAATGGTGGCACGCAAACGAGTCGCACGCCGGCAGCAGTCTCATCCTTCCCTGTCTCACCTCCCTCCTCATTCACGTGGATTCATTTGTGCTGGCGTCATAGGTTGGTGAAAATGACTCCAGTGGTTCCCAGCGCGTTTGCCACTCCGGTTGATCACAGCACACAAAGCAGTGGGGAGCTTGTGGGAAGACAAATGGGTCCACGTCCTTAAATGGGTAACTAAATAAAGTGTTTGGTGCAGTTGGACAAGCGCACCCGCTGCGTAACACGAAAGACATGGCATCGAGGCGTGAGTTGATGTTGGTCTCACGACTCACGCAGTGTATATTGCTTCCAGAGCAAACAAAAAATAAAGTTCCACCTTTCGATGTGGTGCTGGTTCCATCCGATGCATCTACACCACTTTCATCGCTTGACAACGCAACAAACTCATAGGGATTAGTTACAAGACGCATAGAAGAGCAGCGCGCAGATTCCGAAAGGAGCAGCGGGTGCATGGGCTGTTGTGGATGGAAGGCGTTCGTCATATCGTTATCACCGGGCATTAACTCAACCTCAACGGAGCAGACGATGCGCTTGAGAACCCTATCGAGTTCACGCATGAGTTGCGCTGAAGTAACGGCACCACCACCACCTTTGTCATCGCCAAACTTCACGTGATCTGAAGGATCCAACTTTACCTTCTTTTTTAGCCGAAGCTCCTCTGTGGGGGCAATACTATTACCGCCAATCACCAGGCGAGTAATACATGAGGCCTGTGCAACCATGGCGCTGTCCCCCACGGCACCACTCAGGTAATCCACCAGAAGCTCCACCATCGTTCGGGCACATGCCGTTGACGCACTGTTTTGCATCTGTGGCGATCCCAACTCAAGTCCGCAGACGAAGGCGATGTAGCGAGGGGTACGAGGCGAGACGTTTGGCATTAGTCGTGGAACATACACCTTTCTCAGGTCCCCCAAGACGTACCGGTGCACAGAAAGCCGCCCACTCTCAAGAAGGGTTCCGTCAACACCCAGGACCACCCCGGTGCACATCATATCCGCGGGAATGTTCTCCAAGCGCACTCGTCCACTATCGTCTTCCATGTACAGCTCATCATCCGGAGCGCAAATGTTAGGGAAACACTGCTGACTGCGTAAGTCCCCATCTGATCCATTAGCAAACGTCAAATTAACGGCAGACTCACGCGCAATGAAAGGATCGGGGCACAGGGGACCTTCCACCATGGCCTCACCATCCTCCTCCCCACCGGCGTCAATGCGCACCAATTCCCTTTGATATTCATCCAAGAAACGCGGAAGGAGCCGCGACTGCTTGTAGATGATACCGGTGCAGATCGCTCGCTGATGCGGCACAAGCTCCAGCACGCGGGTGTGTGGCGGAAGTGAGCCATCTCCCGTCGCATCAAGGACCTTGGCACGTATCGCTTGAAAAGCACGCTCCTCCAGTGCTTGTAAACGAGCACTATACATCGCGGCATACTGATGCGTAAAATGTCGCTGCCGCAGAAGAAAGCGCTGATGAGTCGGACGAATGGGAAGCTCCGCGCGCTTTTGCGGTTGATCAGCACTCCCCGTTCCAGCTAAAGTCTTAGTCATCAGGAATATACCTTTGGAAAACAAACCTTTCGTCACAAGATGAGCAAAGGAGCGTGGGCAAGGACCAAGATGGAAACAAGGAGGGTTGAAAAAAAAAATGAGATAATACCGGGGCCGCAGTCGCAGCTGCGAGCAAAGGATGAGGCACAAAATAATAGTATTTCAAGCACACGGCAACCAAGGGGCTAATGACTAAGGGAAAACATCCAAGTCAAAGCACACAGTTCATTTTGCTTCCTCACCACATTTACCTTCATCTTCTCAATTATTGTCTTCTTGCCATAAGCGGAAAAGAGACCCACAGCAGTGCTGCGAACGGAGGCGCTGTGACGAATCTCCTCCCCCAGACACGGCTGCTACGTGGCAATCATACTTATTTCTTCTCTTCCCTTCTCTGCTTACGAAATGGAAGCTCAGACTCGGTGTGCATTGCCACGTGTTACGTTGGTAGCAGCCACTATTTCCCACTTCTGCGACGGCGGCAGCATGGTGAAGCGAGAGTGATCAAAAAGAGAGAGAAAGAAGGGGGAAAAGTGCGGAAGGGGTGTACGACTTAATATAATTAAAAGAGGAGCTGAGGAGACGTTAAGGCGCGGCGCCAATCGACGAGACCAGCCGACAAGAAAAAGCGAATATTTCACAAAACAAGCGCAAAGTGTGGGTCTTCAGGCTCCCTTGTCGAGCCGGATACGCACAAACGACCCAACTGCTGGAAATCCTGCGCATGAAAGTGTGTGATAAATTTCCCAGGTGCACAAAAATCATGATAATAATAATACGTTACCTCTTTTTTTTTCGTTCCTCTTCCTTCAGCACTTTTACCTTTTCAGTATCGACCCCATGCTCTAGAGGATCCTCCACACTTCATGCAGCGGTGGATCACCCCACCTTTCAACCGCACAACGCGTCCCGCCCTCAAGAGGCAGTTCGTATACCACTGAGAAGGCGGTGCTACCAACGCCCACAGGCACAAACACAAGGTCGCGAGCCACATACGTGCAACACTCCACAGCTCTATGCCTCAGTTACAAAGGTAAACATACGCACCAATATGACGAACCTCTCTTTTCTTATATTTTTCTTGCTTGTTTTATTATTTTACCTTATCCTGTCCTTTACCCGGGCCCCTGTGTGCTTTATTCATAAACTTCACCTCTTTCTATTATTTTCCCCGTTGATGCTCTTTGTTTTTTTTTTTTACAATCAACACCCTCTCTGCCGCTTACTTCCTCCTAGATATATATATATATATAAAGAAAGAAAAAAAAAAGTAAAAGAATCCCTCTATCAACGAATAAATCTCCTGAATCTCTTAAAATTAGTTAGACACATTTTTCCCTTCTGATTTTCCTTCATTGTCGTCTGTCAACTCAGAGTTTTTAATTCCGTTCCCAAACACACCATCCGCCCCTTCTCCGCTGCTGTGCGTGGCCATCACCCAAAACAACACATTTTTCGCTCACGAGCACCCAGAGTACGAAATGATCAACCTCTAGTCGTCATCACCCATCGGTAGCACAACGTTCTCAACAGCGCGGGCCTCCTCTTGTAGGGCCTGCAGCTGCTCAGCGGAAAGTGGCTGCACATTGGGGTCGAGCATCGGCGCCTCCACAAGCATGAGGTTGGGATCATTGGCAAGGCGCTTTGCGAGCCAAAGGAAGGGCTTCTCGAAGTTGTAGTTTGACTTCGCGGAGATGTCGTAATACTGCAGCCCCTTCTTACGGTGAAATGTGATCATCTTCGCCTTCACCTGGCGGTCAGCGCAGTCTACCTTGTTACCTACCAGGACGATTGGAATGTTATCGCAAACACGAGTGATGTCACGGTGCCAGTTCGGTACATTTTTGTAGGTATTACGGCTTGTAACGTCGAACATGATGATGGCGCACTGGCCCTCAATGTAATAACCGTCACGCAATCCACCAAACTTCTCCTGGCCCGCTGTATCCCAGCAGTTGAAGCAAATCTTACCCCTGTTGGTGTGGAACGTAAGAGGATGGACATCAACGCCGACAGTTGCAACGTAGCGTTTCTCAAACTCACCAGTCAAGTGGCGCTTGACAAATGTTGTCTTCCCGGTGCCACCATCGCCCACGAGGACAAGCTTGAAAGTGGCAACGCAGTCAGAAGTTGAGGGAGTCTGCATCGTTGTAAAGCTGTTCTTTGGTTACTTTTTTTTTATTGCGATTGCCTTACTGGTTCCTTTTTCTCCCGCTTGTTTCTTCCCTGGTCTGTAGTTTTTCTAATTTCTCTTTGTAGCTTTGCTCGTGCAGGCTTCAAAGTAAACAAAAAAGACTGTTCCTGGGATGTGAGACCTCTTTTTTGTCCTTAATTAGATCACCGGGGTGTCCCAAAAGTGATCCTACAAGTTGATTTTGCTTTTGTGTAAGGTATCGCACACTACCGCTAACACACTTCGGGATATGAGAAAAAAAAGAAAAAAAAATAGTCAATAACTTCAAGATGGAAACCCTTTCAAGAGAGTGAAGTGGAGCCAAGTAGCCTTCAGACGTTTGCATGTTGGAGTGCGTATTCAGCACCCGTGATGCGTGGTGAACAGAGAGGTGTCAAAGTGGGGTTTAAATGAGCAATCGCAAATTCTTCCTCCCATCAAACCCACACACGTTTGTTTTCACTTTTTGCCCCTTTCTTAGACACTCACTCCCCCCGCCCGCCCACTTGTGCAAATTCCTTTTCATTCTCTATTTCTTTGCCTTGTTCCTGATATTTTTTGTTGTTTCCCCTGATGTTGTTGTTTCGCCCCTTTCGCCTTCATTAACCCCAACTCCAGACATTCTCCGCACAATCACTGCATTTGTTGAGTATGGCACTTTACACAAACCATACGGCATGAAGAATATTACATTTATCGCTTGGTAGCACTTCCACTATGCGGAATGTGGTACCAACGGTTACGTCAGCGACAGCATATACCCGCGATGATACGCATGGAAGCCATCACAGAAGGAAGGGTGATGTTGCTGGTGCGCTGTACTCTATTCACTAAAAGCAGGGCCATTTCAACATTACCCGTAATGTACGTATGAGGACCGCGAGATGGCATGTCATGCAAGCCTCAGCGCTTCATGCCAAATGCGTCGGCTGGTGTATGCGGTCACGACACAAAGCATCACGCATGTGTATCTCTATTACGTTGACTCGACCGCCGCTCACAAAATCGTGTGGTTAGGGTAAGGCGTTGGGGTTAAAATAAAGCAGAGGCGACATGTTAGAGAAGAGACGACTAAAGGTCATTGCTGCTGCTTCTGTACCAGAGTCGTCGCTATCAATGCTGATGTCGGATGTGTCAATGTCGGAGTCGTCATCATCGTCACCCGATGAATCGCTGTCATCATCGCTCATGCCGGCACCGCCTTGGGAAATCCCACGAGCGTTGCGCTCTGTAGGAGAGTTCGCTCGCATTGACATTCCCGGGCGCACTGCTTTCCCTGCTGCATCGCTGTCGTTGTAAGCATCCAATGTGGCCCGCGCTGAGGAGCCGGAAGGCATCGCTGCCGCCGGACGAGGCCGCCCGAGGGCCCCATGGGGCCGTACCTGTTCCTCCTGCGACTCACCACCTGACTCACTCTCACTGCTCCCTTCAACCGCAGCGTCGCGCATCTTTCGCCAGCCCTGCCGTTGCGGTCGTTACCGGACCCGCTACTGCCGTCACGCCCATTGGCCTGAGCACCCTTGTAACCACCCGCGTCACCTTCAGAGCGACTGCCACGTTTGCGACTCGCCTCCCCGCGGAGTGCGTTCAACTCTTCCTTGCGAAGGCGCTCACGCATCACGCGCAACTTTGTTTCATGCTCCTCTAGCAATGCATCCTCAGCGGCGTTAAACTTTGAAAGTTCGTGCTCTAGGTACTCCAAGTTGCGGTACTGCTCGAGGTAGATAACAAATTGTGAGTGCATATCATTTTCGTGCTTTTCGTATTCCTCCATGAAGGCAGGTCGGACGGCATTGAGAGATTTCAACCGCTTCTGTGTGCGCTCTAACTGCGTCTTCTTGCTTTCGATTTTCTGTTCCAGTGTTGTTTCATCCGCCCCGAGGTTGACAATCGTTGCCTGTACTGTTCGACCTGAGTAGTCACATTCTTTAGCACATCACGCAGGCGTCGCTCAAATTCACCCACCTCCGTTGCCCGCGAGAGGACGCGCTGCCGGTCCGACCTTTGCTTCGTCTCCTCCTCAATGAGGAAAATAAAGAGCTTCCGTCGTTTGTGAGATCACTGCAGAGCTGCTGCACGCGCTTGGCATCCTGTACGTTCCTCTGCGCAATCATCTGCTGCAAGCTCGAGTGGTCAAGCTCTTCTAAAGCTGTTGTATTCATTGCCTTCTTTAATATATTCGCCAGGATAAGCATCTCCTGCACCGCATTCCCATCCGATTGATAAAGTTTCTTGATGTTAAGTTTCACCCGTCCCTTCGTCAGTGCCACTTCGCAAACCTGTTTAAAGAAGAACACGCGATCAGCCTCACGCTCTATTTCGTAAACGATTTCCGCCGATGGTTCATAACGTTTGACAAGCCAGAAGAGGCAATCAGCAACCAACTCGACGTTGGGGTTGCGGAACGATTCCATGCTAATCAGGTTGGGATAACCCAACAGACGCATCGTCTCTGCAAAAGACCGAAGCTCTCTAAAAGACATTTTATGTATTTACGTTCTGGCACCAGCACAACACCCCGGAAAGCAACAGAATTCTCAACACCAGCACTGCTATGCCTAACTCTTTTGGTTAAACACAAAATCCCCTACTCTTGTACGGATTCACGTCTACGAGCCGCTATAACGCGAGTAGAGAGCAAATGGCGCCTTCCAGCAACTTCCGCTACCTGGCTGTTATATCCGTTAAGCCAGGAGTACAAAGAAAGGGATAGAAATAAAAAGGGAAAAAAATAAATAAGGGTAGGGTTAGGGCACAAAGGCAGCTCATCAGAGAAGGGGACAGTGTTAAATTCGTTGTGTTATGCATAAACTTCGTTACACGTATAAGCCTCTGGTGTTGTTGATTTGTAACCGTGTGAAAAAAAAAAATGTACACTCTCATTTCTTCTAAAACGCGGTGTAGATCTCCTCAACCGCGTACAACGGTGAATATTAACCTGGACAAGCACATGAGAAAAGAGCGGAGATCCCTTTCCTTCCGCCAAAGTCCATGGTACGCGAGGAGTCGTGTGTAGGGGGACAAAGATCGACTAAAGTCGCAAACCCAAGTATTTATTTTTCTTTTAAAGTGACATGTCGCGCTCCAATATCAGTCTACTACACGTACCTACCAGTCACAGGATCAAACAATAAACTCCTCAACACCGTCAGCACTCTCCACGCTGTCGGCGGATGCGTTGGTGCTACGCCTTCCCTTTCGCTTCTTACCACGAGTGCCCTCACGGGAACTATCTTCTGCTACAGGGGCAGTCTTGCTTGCATTGAGATCCATCTCGTTCGTGGGGCTACCCTCCTTCGTATTCTGCCTTCCATCGCGCGAAAATATATCGTCAAAATCAAGCTTCAAGGAATCACTATCCGATGCCTCCATGTAGTTCGCATCGTTTTCTAACGTGCCATCCATCTGCGCATGGACACGCCTTCCCTCCTGGCCCATTGCATGTTTGGCGTCGACATCAAAAAAGCGCGAAACGAGTTGTTCCCGCGGTGTTAAATCCTCATCACCGTAGCGCTCCAGTGTGTGATACAAGGCATCCCACGTCATCTTTGCATCATTGCCCGCCCGGTGGGCCGGCAGCGTTGGAGGAATCCGCAACCACTGCACAAGATCCGTGAGACCCCACGTTGGTGGGTGTTTGTCCAACGTTACCGGTCGTCGGCGGTGCGCATCACGAATTAAATGGAACGTGTCACCAAAAATAATGTTGGAAGGCAGCTCCATGCCTGATGCCTCCAGTGTGCATTTAATGAAGGAAACATCAGCTAATTTTCCACCGTGGCTCAAAAGCAAAATGCGTTTCTCTGCGCCTGGAAGCTCGTCAGGTTCTGGGGTGTTAAGAAATCCTAACACCTTATTCCAGGCGTCGCAGAAAGCAAGCCCGTCATTCTCCAGCATTTCTTGTGTTATACGTGTGATTGCTGACGCTTCCGGCGACACACGGCGATTGTTGCCGGGGCGAACAAGGCAAGAAAACAATTTGTCGCGGGCAGGGGAATAAAAACCGAACTCCATTATTTCCTCAGTGGGACCGTCCGGGCCCAACACTAGTGGTCCTGTGAATTCTAGGTCAAATGTAAATAAGCGAAATGGAACAGAAAGGTAGCGCTCAAACAATAACCGACGAAGCAGCTGTGTGCAGAGATGTCCGTCCATGGCTGCTAGTTTGGTCTCCGTTATGCCTCGATTTTCCATTTCAACGCCAAAGTGCTGCCGAAGAAAGTGTCGTTGCGTGCTCAGTGGCGGGTGAATGCCGAGTTGAAGTTGTGTGAATACCTCTAAATGTGTGAGGTTTTGCATTCCCTTCGAAATTCGAGCAAAATGACACAAAGAGCGCCGCATCTCATAGCAACTAAAGGCCTAATGAAAGAAAGCAGGAAACGGTGTCAGGCTTACGTACGCCGACAGTACAAACACATAATTTGTTGCACTACATTACTAACCCCGTAGCCATGTGTGAGTGCCAACTGATTGGCAAGTCCGTATCTCGGGTGTAGGGTTATCACAGGAAAAAAAAAGTTTAAAGAGGTGGCACTGATGCGCGCAACCGAAGGAAAAAGGGATTTAAAAAATCATGTAACACACGTGAGGAGGGGGGAAGGTCGTAGCGAAGTGCTGGAAAACATTCTTCGCTCTCCAAATTTCATCGGTCCACTTAAAAAGGCGGCCCTCATCGAAACAATCGTTGTGGGGCATCACCGCCATACACCTGAAGTTACGCCATTATTGTCAATCCAGTAAGCGTAAAATGGGGACCGCAATGACATCCGCAGAGACTCGACCCTCGTCAAAGTTCGTATGATTACATAACCTCAACAAAACGCAGGCAGCACAAGCTGCAACGTGCCAACAACCCACAGGAGAGAGTCAAACACAAAATATCTCTGCAAGTTGGCGGGTAGTGTGGCAACCCCACGAAAGATACTCTCCTGATGCAAAACGCATGTCGACAACGCAAAACAAAACCTGTTTCACGGAACGGACGGGCATTTACCATGATTAGTGGTAAAGAAAATCCAGCCTACCATTACGTGCCATGGTACAGTCCACTGCAAGCGTGTCATTCATGTAAACACTTATGTTGCATGTTTATTTTAGTGTTTAAACCACGCTGGGAACAGGCACCACTTGGAAGCACCGCCAACATGAAATTGGGAACACCTTCGCTGAGAACAGTGAAGAGCGCTTCCGCAAAACTAGTGATTACCAAACGAATCAACCTTTACCTTTCCTTCAGTAGATACGCGGCCCCTGTGGCAGCGTCAGTTTAACATATGACTGGTACAACGGGAGCGTCACGCGTCACTGGACCAGGGAAAACGAGTGCCAAAAAATGAGATAATTCAGTAAACAAGAGAAACTCCGCGTCCCCATCATACACCATTAGCATCCATTGTAATGACTAAACATGACCGTGTCCTCCCTTTTCACGGTTCTCAGAGTTCACGCGCCGCCACCACAAATCCCACTCGACGGCAGCTTTCTCACTAACACTCTCAGCCCACGTCGGGATGGAAGCGGGCTTAAGAACCGCGCTGTCTGTGCTGCTTTCTCCCGTCTTCCAGTTCACATAAACAACACATCCATTCTCTCTATCGAACCCTTCAATGAAATCAGAGCCGCCGAACACTAGCGGCGCAGATGGTGTTAGCAGCAAAGCACGAGGATTCAAGTAAAGAACGGTGTCGTCCTCCTCCATCCCATCGGCATCAGAATCAGGTGCGCAGAGCCGTCGATATTGGTGCCTTCGCCATACCTCGCTAATCGATGGGAAAACTCGCGGCAACTCCGCTGCCCGCTCAGAAATTTCCTCTGCACATAAAAGAGAAGCATTCAATGGTGCCCTGAAGTGATCGCGACTAGCAGCTAAAAATGGGTAAACCGGCTGCAGCCCATCGTTTTGCAAACGTTGCAACAGTGGACCAAGAAGGGTAACACGGCGCCGTGGAGTAACGAGCACCCACTCACCAATTTGAGGGTCGAGAAGCGGATCAAAGTTTGGCAAATATTCCTCAAGCTCCCTCCGGGAAAGCGGAGAGAAGTCATCTATTTGAACGATACCGTACACACATAGCTGTTTTCGATATTACAAGAACGAAGACAAAGGAAAAAGAGTAATGACAACTCGCCCAAGCCGAGGAATTCAAAATGAACAAAACTAGAAGCAAGTTTGCACAAGGCTCCAATGCCAAAAGTAATGAAGAATATTTTTGGGGACAGCCAACCTTAAACAACGCTGCAACACTTCTGCCTCGCAGCGACTGCACTAACTACTGATATGATGATAACCTAAGAAAATAGGAAAGTTAGTCACATCCGCTTTCCCTTTTATTTTTGACCTCCCCCGATCCAGTTCCCCGAGGGTGCGTGCTTACGATTTGAAGGAAATCTGTTACAACGACCTCCCGTTGGGAGTGCAAACATGACCCCAGGCAATAGTTGTTGTTGTTGTTTTTGAAAGCTTGTTTCGATATAAATATACCTTTGATAGTTGCGCTTAGTCTTTAACCTCTTCACACGAGCCGCTTCTCCAAGTTGTACTCACACAGCGTTCCTGACGTAATATTGCTACACATCGAAATAGAACCTCAGAAGCCACAAAAAAAGAAAGGTGAAAAACGCACAGGCTGCTACGGTAAAAACCTGCTCCGATCTATCCAATATGTTGAACCCACATTCGACGCTAACCATTGTCAGGAAAGATTTGATGGGACCCTTGGCGGGGACTTGGTGTCGGGGCACTTCCGTGTACGACTTCGAAGCATCCGGGGGCGGGTGACCCTCACCATAACTCTTTGAGCCTCCTGCAGGCAACATTGTGCTCATATGCACCTCCAGTCCCCCAGCAACCTGTTCGCCTGATTTAATAAATATCTACTGCTGTCTTTTAAACACGTAACTTTTGAATGAGGCCAAACCTCTCCCTACACCAAGCGTAGAGCAGCAAGCGAAAAGAGAATTCAGGATCGTAGAAGAGTATACCAGGATCTACCTATGAACAAACAATCAGGTGATTTTCTCACCATGGCGCCGTGAAACTTTTGTCTTCACTCAAAGTGACGCATCACCTTGCAATTGGATTTTACATAGTTCCAAATTAGGGATCTGGGAAGAAGCCAATCTTTTTCGACGTTAGCAGTTTCGTAGGCCCCAAACAAACATGTGACAACATGGGAAGAAAAAATGAAACAATTATATTAACCGGCATTAGGAGTCGGCAACAAACTCCTCATCCCATAATAAGTCACCGCACCCTACCCAGACTTATTATCATCTCTTGAGCAGAGGATGGCTGGCCAAAGGAAGCCGGTACGCCTCTTGTAGGCCTTCCATTCCTTGTGGCGACTCATCCTCATTTCTTTTTGTGCCATAAAGGGAAGAAACAAGCCAATCCAAACCCATGCAAGAACGCCAGCAGAACCCACATTCCTCGACAGGTATCCGAATGCGCCGTATATCATCATTTCTCCAAGATAGTTGGGGTGCCGAATGCGGGAGAAGAAGCCATCCGTTATGAGGCCTTCCCGTTCCTTCAAAACAAAGTATTTCTGACAGTCACTGCACATCATCATAACAAGACCTATCAGGAATACAACAATAGTTCCACAAAGCATGCCACTGGAATTCTCTGCCCTTTTCATAATCGCGTTGTATGCAATATACCAGTAAGGCCCCAAAACGGTGATGAGCATAGCAAGACCTCCCCCCAATGTAACCCTTTTCTGCCACTTGGGATCAGGAAAGACAGCTTCCTTCAACAACCAACACAGCCCATAACCCCCGTGAAGCGCAGTGTAAGTAATCGCAGTAGCGGAGTAGTTACCGGACTTCCTCATCATCCACAGGCAGAGAAATATTGTGCCACCCTTCTGAAAGTTTATGACATGCGCCGCCTTTAGTGGCCGGGGCCCTCCGAAAAGATCGGTCCCGATATACTCAATGAATGCCAACCACTTTTTCAAAATAAAGGGGTATCTGCTATTCACTTCCCCCGGCTGTTCATCCACCATAGTTGACTTTTTGAGGTGTGCAAGACTGTGCCAAACCTATCAGGTTACTCCTCAGTTAAATCACTTGCCGTGGGGAGGGAAGGGAGCAGCAGCATTGTGACGTACCAACTTTAGTTTACGCTTCTGTGCATATACATAACAGAAAATTGGTACCAAATCGGTTCGGGTAAAGAAATAAAACTAAACACCTTGAAGAAAACCAAGCCGATACGGTAACAACAGAGCTCCAGTGTACAGAACCAAGCAAATACCCCCACATCCCCACAGCTCGAGTACAGCCACGGGTCCTATGCGGGAATATTGAAACCATTTTCAAGGTGCTGCAGCAGCACCTTCACCAATTGCTGCCGCTCATCTATGGCGTTGAGATCGTCATGCAGCCCTCTTAATCCAGCGCCTCCGTCCATGAAGGATCCCAAAGAGTAGTCCTTACCAAGACGGTGATCTGTCACTCGGTTTTGCGGATAATTGTATGTCCGCATTTTATCCGATCGCTCACCGCTACTCCACTGATTGCACCATGCCTCATGAAGAGAGGAATTTTGCTCCTTTATGCGCCTCATAAGAATTTGCTGTGCGACCGTCTGCAGTGCAAGCTCCTTGTTTCCGAGCGCCGATCGCGACTGGTGGCATTTCACAGATATTCCAGATGGTCGGTGCGTAAGACAAACGGCATTAGAGCTACTTTGCATCCCCTGCCCTCCCGGTCCGGACCCTCTGACAAACTCAATGTTGCAGTCTTCTTCATGAATGTCAACAGACACAGGATCAAGAACCGGCATAAGTGTCACAACTGCTGTAGACGTCTGCATCTTCCCACTTTGATCAGTTATGGGGACTCGCTGAACCTTGTGGACACCAATCTCGTGTCGCAAATTCCGATAAACGCCATCACCTTTAACGCGAACTTTGACTGTACAACTACCAGTGGTTGGCGGGGCGGAACTAATCGCTCCTCCATCCCCTTCATTGTGAACCATATCAGTACTCCAGCACCTAATTTCAGATGCGTAAGCCCGATACATGTCAGCCAACTCTGAAGCGAATAAAGAAGCCTCTTCACCACCTGCCTTCCCTGTTACTTCAAGTTCCCATGTACTGCTGCATGATCCAAGTGCATCACCCGATCGACCCGACGTATCATCGCAGCATTTACTTCACTATCCATATTGCGCACGTTACACAGCAACTCTTCAATGTCCTCCTCAACCATGCGTAAAATATCTCGATCTTCCTCCGACAAACATTTTTGCGAGCGAAGCTGGTCCTTCAATATCACATTGTCATTAATTTTTAGCAAATACTGAGAGAGTTTTTCCGAGATGTCAAACTCGTCGCTGTATTGAACGTCCCACATAACGTGGTTAAAATGCGTCTTATCAAGTTTAGATGGTGAAAAATCCGGGTCACTAGAATCCCGTAGCTTTTGAAGTTTTGTGTGTGCCTCATGTAGTCGGAGAAAATATTCTGTGACCAGTGGGTGGTGGATAGAGTTTACCAGTGTCCTTGAACCTTCTGCAAGTAGCCAATTAGAGTAAGGAACAGCCTGTGAGCTACTAAGCTTTTTCACACCACCCAGAGTTCCACCAGCTCCAAACATAAGAAGGGAGGCATTCCGCATCACGCTACTTTCAGAAAACAAGAATGGGTGCACAAAGCAAAGGGAAATATAGTTTTTTACAGAAATAAGTAAGTGCACATTATTGTTCTATGTAAATGAATTACGCTACGATTCATGTCTGGCAATTACACAAAGAAGCGGGATGGAAGAACCGGAAATATTTGTGCACATTCTACACATCCTTCTCTAGCCACTCTAATGTCACCAATATACATTTTACCGAGAAGAGGTCAGCTCATCCAACACCTCCTGATTTCCCTTTACATATCGATTGGGGGAAGGCATGAGTTCCTAGTACATGTCATTAAGATCAATGAATTCTTGAAACTGTTTGTAGGTTATGTCACCTTTCTCGTCGGCACGACCGTCAAAAAGGATTGACACGAGTGTGTCTTCGTCTTCTTTGGGGACGTTAAAATGCATTATTTCGTTAAGCGAACGACGAAATGTATCTCGATTTAGTCGTGACGCAGAGTTGTGACAACCAAAAAGGCGGAACTGTTCCTGAGTCGTTCCCCTTCTTTGAATTAGTTTTTGCCGTAATTCAATGGCAAGACGTCTTCTCCTCCTTGCCTTTTCAGCCTCATGAGCAACATGCTTGAGAGAATCATCCTTGTGGATGCTTACATTCTTTACAGAACGTGATGTGAGTGACGCCTCATCCATATGCTCAGAGGAGGTTACATTAATCAAATCCAGAAAATCATCGAACGAAATTATGCCGGAACACGAAGGAACAAGATTATGCACCAACAGAAGTGCTTCATCCTCCGTTATCGTACAGCTGCAAGATCTCAAAAAATCGCTTATCTGACGATAGCCTAGCACACCACCAGGAGCCAATGTACAGTATGCGTCATTACTACGAGTAAACTTGATCTGAATTTGCTGCTTGAACAGAAGAGTAGCTCCTTTATGCGCTGCTCAGATGGAAGGCCACCCGCGACCTCGCACATTTTCTTGGTATCTTCGCTCATCTGCAAAAGTCGGAAGGGTCGTTCAAGTATAGTGATGTCTTTCCCCAACTGAAAATCTTCGGGCGTGAATGGGACTTCGGAACCGTCAGGCATCGGCTTCCGGTGAACACCCTTAGCAAGGAACCGTCCCGCATAAATCCACTGTTACTCTCAGGCTTCTCAAATATGGACACTTCGTCGGTGTCTCTGAAGAAGGAAATGATAAACTTCCTTTTTTCGTCACCAGGAACCAAGGGCTTTGCCAGTTCAGCCAGGAAAACCATCACCCTTCCTCCTTCCCTCTCAGTTTTGCTCATGTTACTACCTCTTGGCTTCGGGTTTAGTGTAATCCAATTAGCTCGACTCTCGCGCTCGCTTCCAAAGCCATTTGGTGGCGGTGGAAAGAATAAAATCGGTTTCTTCATATCCGACTCAACAAAAGAACTGATGTCACAAGCGGGTGCAAGCTCAATACCAAGTTCTTTTTTCATATACTCACGTGTGGCAAGGTCCGCATCGTACACATAGTAATGTCTTCCGTGAATTAAATATGTTTCACCAATTTTCATGTCCTCCGCAACAAGAAAATCCTGCTTCAAAATAACACCAAAAGTGTGCTCTTGCGAACGACCCTTATGTGTTTCTTTCCCAGGGCGTGCCACCCGCTGACGACTCAGAAGAACACACCCGCCCAAACGCCCGGAGTTTTCCTTCCGTCTCTCAATAATTTCAACCGTATTGTTCTCCAGGTACAGGCGGATCACAACAAAGCGCAAATCGCCACTGATGTTTTCACGATCGTCCCACAGTGCAAGAAATGTCAAATGTTCATTTATGGTATGTCGAAAGAAGCTCTGAGCCGTAAGAATATCCTCTGTGGAATGCTTTGTATAAATTCCCGTTAACTGCTGCTCGATAGATCGCTTTTGATCCATGTCATCCGAGGTAGCAAGTCGGTGCGTGCTTTTGGAAAGCTTCGCTTGCATCAATGTTGTAAACTTATCCATCTCAGTGGGCCATGGCAACGCATTCGGAACGGTCTGACCAAGAATCTTTTCGTAGTAAAGTCGACTTCTTTTATCCATATCAAGGATGTGGTAAACTCTGTTAAATAACTTAATTGTTCCACCAACACGAAAGTCCTCCAGCATAACAATATCATTGACATCGTCCATCTTCCTGGGTACCTGTCGGCGTGATAAAATGGTTGATTGCACAATACCACTGTTTTCTTGTTTTGCTTCGAGCACAGATATACTATTATCTTGCATGTGATAACGAATACCAACCCTCCTCACAATCTTCGACTCTGCACCTTCGGGGATGTGATCCACAAAGTAGCATAAAAAGCAGACTACATGGTTTTTCACGTCCTCCGGATTGTCAAAATTTGTGTTAAGCCAAACGCTAAAAGTCTCCGCATCATCACTGTATTCCTCCTCAAAGGGTTTCGTCTCCTTGTTTTGATTGAAGTCGCCTCCATTGTAAATGTATTCTGTATGTGGAGCATACTCTACAGCACGGGGCAGCAGCAAGGTATGACTTCTTCTATTTGTGTTGCGGCAGATCGGGTCGTCGTGAAAATTGGCACCAATTGACAACGGCAGATTGTTCTCCAGAGGAAAGTTTTCGTACTTCCGCTGTGGCTGTGTACGTACCACGCTGTTCTTCATACTACCTTCCCTAGGATCTGTTTTCCCTTGTAACTATGAGAATTTAAGCAATGAGAGTATCTATAATAGCGAAAGTAGAAATTGATGCACCTGGTTGTGCGGACGAGTAAACCCTAAGAATTTTTACCCTGATTGAAAAGGGGAAATATATATAAACGAATAAGTTGTGTACTTCGGCTAAAACTACCTTCCCTGTAATTGTTGATGTCGTCAACGTGGTCTAGTGTATCTATTATTCGCTCTATTTAGTTTTATAATAGTAAATGTAACTTGGAGGACGAAAGAAAAAGATATCTCTTACTTAAGAGTGATAATGGCAGCAATCACTATAATACAATGTAACCCTAACCTCTGTGTAACTTAAGGCGCTGCGGGAGACTCATACATCCAAATGCGATCGCCATATATACATAAATACCATCAGTCATTACACTTCATTGCAAAATACGCGCTTGGGTTCGGAGGCATTTCAAGCAACCCTACTGAGCTGTAACGACGAGAACTGTACTTCCGCCTAACTGCCTTCAGCTTTGACGTGGAAGAAACTAAACTCCGGGTGAAGGATATAAGTTCGTCGGATACTGAGATAACCTCCTCCTCTGAAATTCCAAAGCTACCCAAACCAATCTCTCCATTCCAAAGAACCAATCATTAATATCCCTGTTAGACGTGCTGTGAGCCCATGAAGTAAGAAAACGACCGAGGAAGAACGATGCGGCTGCCACACGAGAAGGAAGGTGCCGTAGCATTTCATAACTATGAGAAGCGGCTTCTAAGAAGAAGAAAACGGCGTCGCATACCAGCCGCTCATACTTCTTCTGATCCACAAAGCAGCAAACAAACAGGTAAGTCGTGGGAACAGTTAACTTGAAACGAAGTGTAATTGCAACGTCTCTCTCCATTTCAACAAACTGGCTAATCGTGTATGCGTCCGCACAAACGTATGCGCATTCCCTCAGCTCTGGAGGGTATCTTTCCTCGTGTTTCGCGGCGAGGAGGATAGCGGTTATTCCGACTAACTGAAAGGTAGATAAACAAACTCTCTTAACAGAAAGGTACCTATCTACTATATCGATTGCGAGAAAGTATGTCTCTGCATGAAGCTTAAACTTGATACACACATCAACTAGCCAGTCAACGAGCACCATTCTAACCTTTTCATTTATTGCGGGCTGGCTGGAAAGGTATATTGCATCTCGTGGATGTGTCTTCTCAGCCTCAAAAAGATGTGAACAAATAGGGGCCTCATAGTCGTAAACATTTACAAGTCTAACAGCCGGATCTCTATGAACATTGCGCTGGGTTTTAGAAATATCTCTATCGTGCATGCAGAAGCCTTGTTCCGCGGCATATGCCACACCACAGCAGGGGAAGAATACGCGCTATGCACGCCATCCGAACGATTCGTCACATCTGTAAGCGCATAACCCCCTACCATGTCTTAGAAACACTTTGTGATGGTCCTACACAGTAGAGTAAATATAGAACATCGAAGAAGTTAAAAGGGGTATTTTCACGTAGTAAATGCGCCAAAAAGTGAAATAATAAAATCTCCAATCTCCTGCGTGGCACGAAATCAAAAAGACAAAGCACATTAGAAGTCGTCTGAAACAGCCAAAGGTCATGTTGTACGAATCTTGAAATAAAGAACATGTAATGATCTGTGGAAACAACAGGCACATATGCCACAAGGGAATGTCTACGAAACTCTGCCGCCAGAACGCACACTAAACGCATCCAAGTCAAGGTTTTGGGGAAGTGAGATATGAGGTCACTCAAAAAAAAACGAAGGGCAGTTTCTCCACTGAGTCGGCCGATACAGAAACTAGAAATTCATATCTACATATGCATCTATCATAAAGATTAATAAGGAAATCCGATGAGAATAAAACGCGCTAAGGTAAAACCATCAGAGATACGTGATATATTTAATATCATTTGCCCATTATCGTGATAAAAACTAAATTTAATATGACCCAGAAATGACTCCGCAAAGTCCAATGATGTTTGCCAGCACCCTCTACAACATGTCCCACGGTTGAATATCGTATATTATACTAGGAAAGCGGTCCGATACAGGATCCTAAGATAACAAGACAAAAAATTGCGAAAAATACCATAATAAGTATATCTTCTATCGATTTATGGAGCACACCTTGTGGAATGGATACCCATATGCACATAATGAACAGCAGAATTTAAAATATCTAAGCCCTCGCAAAAATGTCAAGAAACGCGAAATAACGCGAAACAACTCAAGAGGGGGAAAATCGATACTCATTGCTCAGGGTGACCCAGACCCCACACTACTCGGCGTTGGAAAAAAATTGGAAAAGTTATGTGTATATACCTGCACACGACATGAATAACAAAGGAACACAACTCTCCTCATAAACCGAATAAGCAGAAAAGAACCAAGCATACGCACGCCCAACTGCAACATGACAACTCAAAAGGCAATGTGCGCAGAATAAACTATCAGGCCCAGAGCTCTTCCTTAAAAACGCCGGGACCACGTGCCCCCGTAGGCGCACTTAATTTCATTGTTCGATGCTCTAAATTGAACAATTCCTGATGAAACCGGCAGCCCTATCGTGGCGTAAGGATTAAGCGCCCCGCGGAGGAGGCCAAGTGCGTCTAATGGCCCTGGTCTTTAGGGATTGGGCCGTGAGGAAGACTAGAAAACTGGAGAAAGAATCCATAGCTGTGTCGTCAGTTTTTAGGGGTTCGAAAGGGCATCATTTCCCCCCTCCTTCACAGAAAAATGCGCTCCCTTGGGCTACTATCAACAAATGTTACTTTCAACTTATGGGGCAGTTGGATAGAATTCCGGTACCACTCCACGCTGATCACAGTGGAAGGTGGAGAGACACTCCAGTCAAAACCATTGATTTGGCAGAGCACCTTCACGGAGACAATATGGTCCTTTGCATCTTTAACAAAGCACATTCCCGCACCGTGGAGACGGTGCAAAACGTCCTAGCACGTGTCAGCGTGTAAGTGCAGCTCGGTTTGCCAAATAGGAACGCCCATCCCGATGAGGAACGGCATCGATGTCGCCCAAGGTCTAGGAACTTCAGGAGCTGGTGAAGGGGAATCAGTAGTGCTGCTACTCGAGCAGAGCCTATGTGCCGCGCTTGCATCTTCATATCCCCAAAGTACGTAGGGGCAACCAGATATGCAACGGACTCGCTGTGCCCGGTGCATAGGCCGCCGACAATTAACGCGAATGTGGGTTCGCGCAGCCAGGTTTGAGATCCGTTTGTCCAGCCAGATAGTACCGGCGAACACATTACATAGCTATGCTCGAATGAGGAATGAAGCTTGCAAACGCTGCGGAGGCCGCAGGAAGGCCTCTGTATTGTAGTCTCGCCATGGTGCCCGATGCAACAATACATGCGGAATGCGAAGTGTCAAGCCGGCGGCCAGAAATGAGGCTGACAACCGACAAACACCGGATTACCTCCAACACAACTGTGTATCGATGCTTACGAGATGCATTCCTGCAGACACCGTACCACACTTTCTGCGTAGAACGAGTCTAGCTGCTAAATATTTCGCCACACATGCGTCCGGAAGTTGAAGAAATGATCTAAGAATCCCCTGAGGAATGAAAGTGAAGCGTGTGACTTATTTTCGCCTGCAGTTCGCGTTACGGCAAGGAGGGTGGTACGGAGGATAAATGAAGTGATACCTTTCTGGACACGGGAACTGTCAAAACTGGAAAGGAGAGTCGGAGAATGTAAAACAGCAAAAAGGAAAAGTTGCGGAAGTATTTACGTTTAACGAGGTTGTCGGGGAAGCAGACCTTGGAAGATGAATAGAGGCAGCACCAAACTAAAGTGAATGAAGCGGCTAACCGGGACTTGGGGAAAGCGGTGCATGCACCTCGACCACTGAGTGCACACAGGCTTTAGACGTCAATGGGCACTCTCACTGAATAAAAAAAAGAAACAGGCAAGCGCTCTTGTAGAAATGAGCAAAAAAAAACTCCATGAATGTGGCGTCAGCGTCGCAGATGATACGGGTGGGAATACAAAAACCTGAATCCATATCGTTCACCACGGCACAATTTGAGCTGGCCTTGTGTTAATTGGCCACAGGCAGTGCTCTCGGCGAAGGTGACATGCGCTGAGAGGACCTAAAGAGACCCGAGAGGGAAAAGTGCGCCTACCTATTGAGAGTTACGTAAATACTGCATGTCCCATATCAAAATTCCGAATCATCAGCGTAGAGATATTATCGTTCCTCTCTTGAGGCCAGACATGTGGGTATCGGAGATGTATCATTCGGGCCAGTAATGCGAGTGAACACCTTTTACAGGCTTATGGGGCAAATGATGGCCCAAGGAGTGATTAACTGCATGAAATAGCCGCTGTAAACACAATAACCGGAATTCAAATCAACACGTTCCTCCGTAGATGCCGTTGGCCAATTAATCATTATCGTTAGTTACGGAAGCGAAAGTGGAAAGAGGGGAGCGACAGTAGCTGTCATCGGGTCAGCCACACAAATTTGACCCCGTAGACCACGATGGCGTAGTTACTTCTCTGAGTTGACGTATCACGGATTCTTTTTTAACAAGATGGATGAGATAACCGTTCTCCTGCCATGAGTCCTGAGTGGCAGTAGGCAGCGCATGCTCCGGAGTAACATCCTTGACATCCGGAGTGCCGCAGGGAATCTGTTTCTGGCTCACTCCTGCTCCTCATCGTCACGGAATCCCTCAACCAGAAACTGAGCAAGACTCCTGATATCCGGCACAACCTCTTAGCAGTCGATGTGAAAATAGCTTGCATAAGTGGGGAAGGAAAGGACACTGAAAGTTTATTACGAAGCGGACTGTGTTTCTCAGCGGTTAAGAGGGCATTACATGGAAGCATCAGCGGAGAGAGCGATGTGTACACGTTTCGAGGTTAGGAGGCTGGACACCCTCAGCCTCCATATCAACGGTAATAAGCTCTCAGAAACAAGGAGCCGGTAACTACTGGCGTTGAGACCTGAGCAAGTTGAAGGAGTTGCGAGGCATGCAGAATGGTCAATGAAATGATTGAATAAAAAGTTTGTGAAATTGAGACAATATCCCTTCTCTGAATGGATGCCGAGAAGGGAAACACTTGGTTCGTTTCACATGGCGCCGAAGAGGGGAGGTCTGTTACGGCGTTGCCTTGTGGTGTTATTCTGCGTCGCCTTCAGGCCACGATGCATTGAGGTGCATCCAGGCGCGAGCGACGCACACCATTGCTGGCGCTCCAAAGCAACGGATAGGAGGTTTATAATGAAGGAAGCCAGGCTGATACTGATAGCCAACACCGCACTGAAGCATGCGACAAGTTTGCACTTTCCTTCCATCAAAAAGCAGTCTTCAAAAAGAACTTCAGGATGTATCACGCTCACCCGAGTATCTAGTGGCGCAGTGGACTTGCAGTGTTGGGCTTTGTGCGATGAGCTGGATAGGCGCGACGAACCCCACGAGGCTTGCTGCTTTATGTAAGTAAAGAGGCCTCACTTCAATCGTACAGCACGTTCCGGACTGAGGGCGGGTTCTTCCGCAGAAGAGAAAAGAGGGAAACACCCGTAAACGCAGAAACTTTAAAAAGGGAAACTGCAAGATATGGGCAGTTGGATCGGTGATGCAGTTGCAAGACCTGGCAGGCCTGTTGGAGCACCTGGGAGCAATCCTGGCGCCCCACAAGCTGCATCGGAGCCGCCACTGCCACCGAGAGCGCCTCGATACAAAGACCCGTGGTAAGCACGGTTTGTGACGTTATGCTAATGCGCTGATCGGCGGCAGTTATTACATGATGAGGATGCACCAGTATGACGGGCGGGAATAAATGGAAGTGACCAAGCATGCTCTTAAAGCACGTTCAATATACAAGGACAGCTTTATCTGCAAAAAATATGTGGGATAGGTTTTGGGGGAAAGATAATATTTGAACCATATACCATCGCACAATCCACTTTACCTCCAGGACGTCGTAGCACGTGAAAAGGGAACGAGAGAAGAGACGTTAAGGGATAACGAGCCAAGTATGATATGCTTCACCTTGCTCCAAAACACACCGGTCTTTGGTGTTACATGCAAAATACATGTTTCAGGAAGGGAGTGCGGCTTAGAGCCTACACAAGGGGGTGTTAGAGGCACAGCGGGTATCAAAATAGAGGAATAATAACCCACAAAAAAGACAATGTATATATCAAGCGCGGAAAACACCATAGAAATAACCCAACATAGATAATATAAACAAGACTGCTGAGCTTGAAGACTCACAAAACGTATGTTGTTCGGTCCAGTGCACAGTCTAGCGCTAAGCCTGATGTGGACGCGGCAGAACCGGAGAAAAGGGAGCGTCTGTGTATGCCGCTACAGGTGTGGACTTCAGAAATCATGGATATCTAAATGCATGTTAAGAAGCCTCGTACAATACCATAGGAGCTATGGTATGGGCATCTCGTCCTCCTGCGGAAAATTATGGCAACTGCATCGGAGGGGAAAGCGTGAGGCTGAAGAAATGAGTGCGGTGCGATGACACACGGTCACGGTTAGGGAGGCTGAGGGGGCGCCAAGCGTTGTGCTGTAGCGCCCCGCCACCGGTTTCAAAATGAGCTCTGTCATTCTTTTTTTTTCACCGAAGGCTTGCAGTGGCCATCCTTTTGACTCTGATGCTCATGAGGGAATGCTCCACCACGACTGTTACATGTGTCTCCCATGGGTTCTGTTGGCCGTAAGAGGCCTAATGAGCCTATTATGTGTTGGATGGAGGTTTTATACTCCTGCATGAGTTTTCAGGAGGGAGAAGGGGTCATTCCTCATTGGCTCACGAACACGACATACATCCTTGCCCTCAACCCCGACGACAGGAAACTGCACTCAATCGTCCTTCAAGAGGCATAACTTGGGCGACTGGTTCCACTGTGGGCCAGAGTATATTGTAGCGGGCATATCTCGACCTCTAGAGATGAATGTGTCTTACGTTCCTCAATCTGTATGCATCTATCTGCCGTTATGCCTGGCGGTGGCGGGAAGGCCACGTTCATGCCGCTAACACAGCAGATACCCTTTGTGACGAGGCGGGTGGCTGCTCGGTGCGCATTCTACCAAAATTTGCGGAGGATTAAATGTTTGTTCCCGTTGTTGCTAAAAATATCGCTCACATCAGGTCCTTCATGCGGCGATGGGTCTTAATTTTCACTTTTCACTCCTTCCTAATCCATAGCGCCGGTCCAACGTCTGTCTATGAAGTGGCTGATACTCCTGCAACCTCTCCCTACTACAGAGCGATTAGGAGAGTCGTTGGTGGTAGAATTCCGTTGAGCAACGTGGTCTTCCGGTGGAAAAAACGACATATGTGCGTACTTTCCTTTTCCCAACCTTTAACTTGCACGCTTTTGCGTCACGTATCGTAAAGTTGCAGTGCAACGACTTTCTTCGTGAACATGTTATGCGGCTTTTTGGCACAACTTTTAACAGAATCAGTCTTCCACTTGCATGTAAAAATCTTGCTGTCCCATGTTGTAGCTTTGTTTGGATTATTGACTATTATTACTGGCGTGGCAAAATTGTTGCTGCGTTCGCCTCCTCTGGCAGACTGGTGGTGCCTCCATACAAAAAATGTGCGAGGGGCATTAAGGTATTCCCCATTGCCTTAAACACTTTGTCCATTCCTTTATGCCCCTATGAGGAAGTTCTATTTTATTAATCACAGTCAGTATCCTATCGTGCGCAACTCTCAGACTTCCGGCATATTTAAGAAACACCTCACCCTCAGTGAGCAGTTTTCCTTTTAAAGGACCTTTCTTTGAGTGTTCCACCCGAACCCAACACAACCCCCTGGGGCCCTTTCATTCCGGAAGTGTGGGGGTAACCCCAACCCGGCAGTGCTTCTGGCCATTTGGTGTGAATTCTTGCCAACTACCGTCCCTCCTTTAGGTTGTGGTGCAACACTATGACAGCCATTAGCTGCCGAATTGGGGCGGCAGACGTACATGTGAAGATATAGTGCGCCACTTTTCTCCCTCCTCTTTTCATTGCAGCGGTAAAACAGCATGGAGGCATCCAAGTGCCCCAAAAGCACTGCACCTGGGAAAGAATTACATAGCAACGCACGAAGAGGAAAATTATCTTAAACCGCCACAGCTTCATTCAACATGAGCTTCTAAATGTTGGAGGAATTTGTGTTGTGGTGCGCTAAATTTTGCGGCCAATTGGAGGAGAGGTGAAATTGACTAGTTTTGGGAGAATGAAGCCTCTGCTTCCACGAAGGACAGGGGAACGAGGGGTTTTTAGGAAGCACATCGGCGTAATCAATGAAGTTGGGAGGTCGGCTTAGAGGGAGCCATTTTCTGGCGATAATAACGCAACAGTCGTGGAGGAAGTGATAAGTGTCGCGCCACTGCTACATTTTATACAGTCCGTGGGTGTGGCAAAAGATCTGGGAGGAAGTGGTGCGGGCTTAAGGCGGTTACGAGCCCAGGAAACAGTTTCGACACATCTAACTGGTCGTCTGTAGCATAGCTGGAGCATGGCGTGAGAAAGAGCATAGTAATGATGAACGGCATCGAGTTGAGGTGAGGTTTACGATAGTGAAGAAGCGGAAGCATTACGGCAAGCGAAAGTGTCAATTAGCGCACCCACTTGCGACACGCACCACTATTGCATCACGAACGGCAAAGAAAAAAGGACGAGAAGTGGCTCTTCTGAGATATATATTACAGAAAAAACTTCACCCAATTTGGCTCTTGAACGTACTTTCACTGCAGATAAGTTAGGTGATGAAATTTTAGTTCCTACATTTTTCTCGCCATTCACTTTTAATTGTCATTGCATTTACTCACTTTCGGTTTCATCTTTTGGCAACACGTTTTCCTTTTCTAATACCGCTTTTTCATTGGAGCTCCCCGAGGCCGCCGCTTGGGCCCCCTTCCCGGTCGGAGTTTCCACCGTGGTGTCATCTCACCATTTTGTATCGCCCTGGCTCCAGCGCCGCACCAAACGAAAAATAAGTACCTCAATGAAAACAACAGGAAATGGGACAGGAGCTACCGGCGACCACGCGCCAAGGGCACTTACCCTCGCGTTGTTTGGCGGGTTATCGACGTCGAGGCCAATATCAACGTCTTCCTCCAATGCTCGAAGTTCCACATCGCCGGTGCTGTTTCCCAAAACGCCATTCCCCCCGTTGGATTCCGAAATCAAATTACCATTTAGGTTACCCAATTCACTGTTACATGCTAGCGATTGAATCGCTGCGCCCTTTTCCCCAGCTGCTTTAACCCTGACAACGATATCTTCAAGAGGATGGCCATATTCGAGCGCATTCAATATATTTGGATGAGAACACAGGTAATTTCCTGACGTGGTTATCGCATTCACTATGATGTTTGTCACCTGATCACATTTTCTTATTGTTGGCGTTAAATTTCCCATTTCTTCCTTCCATTGGGCTTTGTACGCGCATGAATACACGGAAACTTGGCTTCCTTCGTATGCCTTGCTTTTCTTCGGTGTTCTCCACTTTACTGAAACACTCAATTTTGCTCCCTGTTCCGCTACAACAGTGCTTATGGTTCCTGACTCTTGGGCGGCTTCGCGCCACGAAACCCGACTCTCTCAGTATCCGCTGATACACCAGCGTCTGAGCGGAGATTGCCAACATTCAGTCCGTTGCGAGCGTTTGCATCCCCATCTTTGCCGTTATTCAACATCACGAACACACTATACGGGCTTCTGCAGTCATTTTATCAGACACCCATTTCATGAGTGGTATGCCACCTTTCCATTGCAGTGGACCACTATGTGAAAAGAACCGGTTGCTTTCCCTCTCCTTTGGGCTTGCACACCACTTTTAATTCCCAGTCCGTTGTGGATTTTTTCTAGTCTTACTTTTGTCACTATCCATCAGTTGGTTATGTGCGATCTGTTGTTCCAGCGAACCCTTTGCGCTGTCTGCTATGCGAACAATTGTTTCGTTACGTGGGTCAATGTCACCACGCAGGTCTGTCCCCTTCTCGTTCCTTTCCCTCGATACTTCACAGCTCCGCCCACACAAGTGCCCCGAATGGCAAAAGGTTCCAACCCCCCTTCGTGAGTTTACATCCATAATTATTAGCATCGCCCGCAATGGAGACGGGAAGTGTCGCCAATACAATTAAGAAGCGAGCCGCAAAAGGAAAAATGCACGGTACAAGCTACGGCATCTTAAACTACAAGTCACAAAAACATCCGATCAGTTCTACCTTTTGGAAAGCGGCAAATCGCAGCTCCTCTTTTTACATACCCTTCCCTAACCCGCAGCAACACGATTTGGGGGAAGCCATGGCCGCGATGTGGCACTTTAACAGCGCACTACACAATATGGATCACGTCCCTAAACACAGCCGGTGCATCACTCAGCACTGATATCCATATGCACCCATATTTATATGCGCGTGTGGCGGTGTGGTGGTGGCACCCGTTTGTATGTGTTGTGAGGGTCGGTTTTGAGTTATAATACGCCTCGTCAAACGCCTTACACTACGCGGTGGACATGCCACTTCCCCCATCTCGTATGGAAGTACTCGCCAGTGAACCGGAGTAGCGAAAGGAAAAGAAACAGGGATTGTACACCATGTGGCCGCTACAATCGACACCTACAGGTCCCTCAGCTACTCACGTATGGCACCGAGAAACCGGAGATTAAAGAGCGGAGGCCGTGAGAACACCGTCCGCCTCCTCCGATGCGTGTCATTGTGAGTGCGGGAGAAGGGCGTACCGACCGCTCAGCACTGTGAGCGTGGTAATTGGCACCACCTCCGGTGTGAGAGTTAAGCAGCGGGACCCGGACACAGCACAGTAGTAGCAGCAGTGGCGGACCCGGAGTACACGCAAGGGGTGGCTGGAAGGGCTCCAAAGCTACTTTGCCCTCAGCGCCGGGGACACCACTCCCTCCGGTGCGTAGTGTCCAAAGCGCTGCCCTGTGGTGTTGTCGCTGCGACGAGTGGCACCCCTTGACGTGTGCCTTTCGCTTTCACTACCTGTGGACTGCTGCCCAACCGTGCATTACCCAAATGTACCGCCAATGCAAGTTACGCGGCTGTCGCGACAGGTCCAAGGACCCCAACTTTAACAATGACTTCCGCGGATCAGATGACCATTAATAGAGGCGATATTATAAAATTTGCCGGTAAACTGCGGTGATGGTTTTAGTTAACAATTGCTCTCCCTCTTTCCCAGGATGCGATGTGGCAGGCAAAGTCGCCCGCAGCGACTCGAAGATCCCACGCGCTGAATGAGTGGCCGCACTACATCCCACTCGCTCCCAAATCCCCATAACGGCTACTGCGTAGCCGCGATTTAGCCATCAAAGGCTGGAGGATTTTCCACACGAAAGCGCGGCCAAAGACACAACAGAGTCGTCACAGCGAGATTCCGGCATGGCGGGAAACGTTTAACCGCCAAATCGCCGGAAACGGCACACAGATACCCACTTCCCAGGAGTTTTGAGTACGTTCGACCAAACTCGCACCGCTGGAGGAAAGAAGTGGCAGTCCCATGCAGTTTCAGTGCAAGAACCGACGCAGTAGCGAGGGATATTCCCCACACTTTGGAATTCCGATGCCAGAGAAGGAAGGGTAGCGGCGCCCCGCTTAGCAATTGCCGCAGCCCCTCACCCTTGAAGGAAACCGGAAGGCGGGCTACACGGAACGCGGGGGTTCGGGTCTCCGACAGTCATCTCACGATACGGCTTCGGAGTGCCCCAAAAGGTGGCGATGGTTTTGGGAGGTTTTGGTGACGGGGAGTGCGCCAAAGCAGCAGTGGTGGTGGTGACGAGAGACACCAAGGCAGGTGAGGGAGCCGGAGAATTCAGCCAGGGATAACTTGTTATTGTGTACGCGTCATACGGTGATCAGACTAGAGGTGTCATTTGCACAGAGGTTTTTCATCACAGTCGCCATGACGGGTGTGTGTTCGCACTTGTTTACCTGTCGGCGCCGGCAAGGGAGGGAGCGGAGGGGAGGTGTGCGGTGGTTCAGAAGGAAAAATAGTATAACGTTCGTCATGGGTTCGCTTCCGACAAGAGTGAAACATAATAGTCATCAACTGCATGGACAAACACTGCTCATTGTGTGAATGGCGGCCAACAGCCTGGATGATTGAACTTGAACCTTTGTAGCGGCGCCTCTGTGATTCTTTGACGGGTGATAAAGAGTGAAAGAGAGAAAGAGCGAAATGTAAAATAAGGAATTCAAACTGGAGCCGGAGGGTTGCCACACTCACACCTACGTTTGGCTGCACGAGGGCACAGTGATAACGAATGTTCTGTTATCATTATTGTTATTAATATTCTTTGCAGTGCGGGTAACTGATGCTGCTTTCGAGTGTACTTAATTAATTTGATTTTTTTCACCCTCAAATGAAAAGGATTGGAGTCGCGTCGCGTTTATCGATTAGTCACCCCTTTCCATGCCTATTGCTCAGCACGGAATGCCGGATTTCCTTTGTCCTATTTTAAACGATGACCTTACTTTTGCTTTCACACTGTCAGAGGGGGGGAAGTGGAAATCCCTGTAAAACATGAAGGAACAAAAAAGACGTCACATTCAAACGGATAATATCACTTCTCCAACTTGTGTCTTCCTGCCCAACCTTCGCACTGCCCGCAACCTTCTCACTCTGAACACTTTTTAGTCTGTTACGTTATGTTTTGGTTCCTACTACTAGCAGCTACACGTCATACCATAAATTTTTTTTAAAGCCCTCCCGTTATCACGAAAAAGACGATTGAAGAACACGAAGGGAAAACGAGCTTCACAGTGGGCCCTTCCCCCGGCCACGCTACTGAGCGCCTACCGCCGAATGGTTGGGGCAGTCGCCTGGTAGAAGCTTGCCTCTTTCCCCTGTTGCTTCGTATTTAATCTCTTTTTTTCTTCTGACAAAGGAACCAACAAATGTTTTACATGCAAAACGGGTTGAGCGATTGGGCCTTACTCAACAACCAGAATGGCCCAGTTTTCCGCTATAACTATTCACAACTACCTTCCCTCCTCAGACCTCCTGCAACCCATCAAGGTCCCGACAGAGGAACATATTTCTGCATCACTCTGTCGGAGAGCATCAACACCCCTTCCCCTGCCAACTACCGTTCCCTGTTCCCGCCTGCCTATTCCTACCCGCTGCCGCCTGAACCAAAACTACTCTACCGCCTCAACTCCTCCCATTTACACGTATCCGGCGGGGCGGCAGTACTTCTCGGTGGTGCGCGGCCACCTCGGCTCGGGGCGCTTCCATTATTCAACGCGCCTCCCTCGGTGGCGGCAGTCGACATCATCGGTGGTGCCTGTGCCATAGGCTCGTCACGCCAGCTCGCAAGGCTCCCGAGACCCTGTGACTGCCCTTTGCTATTGCGGCCGCGACGGCGGTCCAGATCGGTGTCGCTGCGGCGATTCTCCCGAAGAGGGGCTTGAAACTCTGGTTGCGCCGCCGGGGCCTCCGTGCGCCACGAGGCAAAGTCTGGGGGCCCGATGGGGCTAAGAGCGCTGTCCGGCGGTCGTGTGGCAGTCCCGAGCGTGTCACGGGAGAGGTCTGCTAGAATATGTAGGTCACTCCGACTGCCAAAACCTGAACGACTGCCCATGTCCTTCTCCCGCTCGGTTGGCTGTGTCGATCCGAAGGCGTCACGGCTGATGTCCAGGTTCTGCATTGCGTTGCCTTGCTGAGGCTGTCCAGCGTTTTGCCTGGAGAGTCCGCTGCCGTGACCCCGTAATCGTCCCACTTGTTTGGCCGTAGCCAAGTCTACATATAACTTGCGCCCTTTCACGACCGACTGGTCCATTGCGAGGGCAATGAGGAGGGCTTGGGCTGTTTTGAACTCTACAAAAGCAAAGCTTTTCCCTTCTTGGTTAATCAGCCTTGATGTGACAACAACATCCTCGTGGAAGTTGCGAAGGAATTCCTCTTCTGTGGTCCCGTTGCGGAGATTCCCAAAGTGAGCTACAAATGGTGGCTGCAGGTCCTCTATGCCCACCCTGCGGTTAGTGTCCTCGCTCGGGGCTTCGCGGAAACCTCCACTTTCGACTAGAACATTGTTGGCGGTGCGACTGTATTCCCTCTTGGCCAACTTCTCTTGCAGCACCTGCTCCTGTGTTTTTTCCTGAGGAACCACAACTGCCCAGTCAAGGTTATCCTCTGGAACGTAGTCTTCATTGAAGTCCACAATGTTGAGCGTCTTTCCGCGTCCACCCTTCTTTTTTGCCGGCATAATTCGCACCAGTTTATGTTTCCTTAAGCAAGAGGCCCCTTTGTGTGATTGTAGATTTGGATTTTTTCTCTTCTTTGAAAGCGCTTCGTTCTTTTTTCTTTTTAAAGAAACGTAAATGTCGATTGTCAACAATGCAAAAGAAGAGTTTTTTTATATTATTATTACAGAGAAGGTAATTCTCTAATTACCTGTGGTTAAAGGGCAACAACAACATCAAATTTGGGACAAAAACACGCGTTCCACACGTAAGTGTGAGAACACATGCTTCAAATAAGGGCAGCATTCCAGGATTTCATCGGCTACCGATGACGATGGGCTACAGTAAAAATAAAAGGAAAAGTACACAGTGACAAGGACGGTTCTCATCCTCCCGTCCCCTCGGTGTGAGAGACAAAAAAAAGCAAAAGCGACTCACTCACACTACGTAGCAACGCCTGAGCGAGACGTCAAACCACCATTGGCGTGAAGCCGCAGCACAGCCCTCGCTTCAGCCAAGCCGGACGCCAATCGATTGGCAAGCGAACTGTCCCCTCGCTTATGGCAGTCACCGAGAATTCCTCTGCCCTGCGAATGGTGTCCTGCAGGGCTGACCGATAACTTTTCACTCCCGATGTAGCTGCTGCATAGGCCCGATGCAGTGCGCCAACTTCATCCTCAAACTCTTCCTGACGGCAGAGTTGTGCGCTGTTAAGAATTTTGTAGGTTTCCTCAAGTCTCCCCAGGTGAGCGCTGAGCTCGCTCACATCGAGACGCAGCTGTGCCATACTACATTCACGCGATACCGGCGTCTTTGACACTACACTATTCCCCACAGGGCTGCTTTTCGGCACACCTATTTCAGCGTTATCTCTTTCAATGGAAGAACGCATGCGACGCTGGAGCTCCTGGTGTTCCTGTAGCAGCGCAGCCTTCTGCTCCAGTAACGCTCCCTTTTCCACTCGCCACGCCTCAAGCGTCTCCAGCTTTCCTCGGCCCTGTCGCTTCTCTTTAGCCACCACACAGATACCAGACACAGCACCCTTCGTTCCGATTCCATCCATCTTAAGCAAGTCGACGTTTATCCCCTTGGCACCACACAGCTGTTCATGCACTGACGCCTCCTCTGCCACAAGCGATTCCAGATCCCGCACGGCGGCTAAGAGTGCGTTTTCCGATGCCCGTAGGTGACGCGACTTGTGTCCGGCGTCTGCCATTGCCTCCACAGGACGTGTACACGCATTAACTTCTTGTTGAAGCATGCAAAGATCAATACAAAATACACAGGGCGTCGGCAGGAAATGAGGCACCCGTGTCGTTCCAGACGGCTGCGAGTGAACCGCGCTTATCTCGTTGCCTTTGGGTAGAGACTTATCACAAGGTGCGTCCGCCATTTCTGTTGGCCCATGGTGATCCTCTCGCGCTGTACCCTCCGGCGACACCCCGCTCACCTCAGAGATTCCATGGACTCCGTTGCGTTCTCGACTGTGGGGTGTGGCATCCATCCCAGGCGACAACTCCCGGCTGCTTTCCGCATCCACATCATCAAATAACAACTCCTGAGAGACACTGTCAGGCTGTCCAAGCGCTGTACCCAGCGCTGTTGGATATGGCGTCGGAAGTGGCGCCGTCGACGGAACAACATCCATTTCGTCGTCGTCTTCTTCACATGCGGCCGCCCTCACCGATGAATGGGTTGATGCATGCGGTGACGTTTGCTGGTTTCTCGGAGTAATCATCACTGACGACCCTCGTCGTACAGACTCAGACACGGGAACTGTGTTCGACACTGCGTGCCACGCTCTGCCAGCGAGGCGGGAGCAGCACCGCGTCGGCGTCCGGCGAGGCGGCCCTCCGGCCAATCGCACGCCTTCATACAGCAGTGGGCCACGGGTCCTTGGAATCGGTGGAGGCTCAAAGACGTCACCGTTGCTACTAGTTGAACGTCCTGAATTCGAGAGCATTTTGGTATGCGGTGAGCTGTTTGTTGGATCTCTTTATGAGCGCGTGCCGCTATACTCATAAATATATAAACAAGGACGTGTGCGTTGAACACAACACTGCGTAAATGAAGGTTTATCTTTGTACGTATCTGTTTACTGCGCGAATGCCACAATGCTGTAGCGGTCCTCTTCTCCTTTGATTTGAGTTTCGTTAACTTTTATCTTGTTTTGTTTGTGTTTTTTTTTTTTTTTAAAAAAATGAATTTGCTTCTTTTTAAAGAAACGGAGAAAAGAGAGAAGACAAGAGATTCTCGGCGCCGAGCAGCAATGGGCCCGTGTGCTTGCAGTGTACAAAATTTCACGTGCAACACCAGCAGCAACCGGAAAGAAGTGAAAAGGGGTGCGGGCAGTGTTAGGAATGCAGTCATGAAGCCTGTCTTCATCAAATATATAAACGTTCATCCGTAAGCCGACAGCAAACGAGAAGAATAAGACCGCAGAAGGGAAGAAAGAAAAAGCGGAAAAGAAAACAGGCATAAAAAAGGAAACATGTTAAGAAAAAAAAGCACAACGGCTGCGCGAGCCCACACGCTCTGCTCATGGAAAAAAATATTTAAGAATGGCAAGAGTGTCTTGAAAATTGATGAGCAAGCAGCAAAGAAAGGGAAGGGAACCCGCTTATTTCTCAGTGGCGCGCACCCTCGGCCCCTCTTCCGAGAGATTTATCATCACCACTACCTCATCCCCACCTTTTTTTTGTTCTACTTTTTTTACTTCACAGAGGCAACCCCCGCTTTATGGCTGTAAGGCGTCCGCTAATGAGAAACATGCATTGCTAACAAAAACAGAAAGGTGAGAAGCAGTCGCAAAATACACACCACTTAAACATATATTACCAAGGCCATTGTTTTGCTCCACAATTAAAACCACACGAGCCCACACACATACATAAACACAACGGTACACACATATAAAACAAGTCAAAGAAGCATGGAGAAATGGCTGCCGAATTACACAACGTTCTCCATCCTCTCCTGCGTCATCACCGCGGCCCAGTCAATCCAAACCCACACACACACCGCCGCACTTCTACATTTATATACATTCCATTCCTTTTCCCGCTTCAGGCTTTCCCCCTACTGCTATTAGTATTTTCTTCATTAATATTGGTCATATTCTTCCTTTTTTTTGTCTTCATTTTTCTCACTTCCTTCCTGATCCTCTTAGGGGTTATTTACATGAAATGGTCGACGGTCCTAACAGCAGGACTTCCAGCACTTTTTTTTCTTCTTACCATTCCTCAAACTTCATTACTTGCCTTGTACGCTTCGTTTCCTTTTCCTCTACTCCTCCCCCGCAACCCCCCGCAACGAGTCAGGGTTTGGGGCAAAAGGAAGAAAGAGAAAATGGGAAAGAAAAAACTGTGCAAGCACATACACAACTCCCCGTTTTTTTCTTCTTCCTTTCCTTCCCTACGTAAAGCTCCACCGGCGCTTGCTCGCAAGATCGACATCAGACAAGATAAGTCAACACCGCCTCCCTCCCTCGAGGATGGGGTGAAGAGAAAAATAAGAACAGTAACACGAAAAATAATAAACATACAAATACAAATACACACAAGCAACATCAACATGGAGTTGGGACATAACTTCGGGGAAATAGGCGGCTTAATGTTTTGCTTCTCCAACCTGCCCATTGAGTCATTCATCGTCAGGCTTTGCCACAACAAAGGCGGGCTTTTGGATATGAGGGGAGGACCGACATGGGGAACAAGAGAAGCAAAGACACCGGTACTCCGCATGGCCTTCACTTACGACTAGGCGCCATAAGGTCTCTCGTTTGCCTACGTGCCAATCACCGGTCCCTTCCTCCATCCTGGCATTTCTGGCTAAACGCTCACAACAACAGACACCCCACCCATCCCCGTGGTATGTAAAAATTTTCCTACAAAAACAAATTTTCTCGTGGTTATTTAACTCTTCTCGTTTCTCCCTCCCTGACCTCTCCTGGCATGTTAGTTCCGAACGCTAAAGCACTTACTTCAACCTGATGGTATGTTTTTTTTTCTGCAGGCTGTTGAACTAACTATATATCCTTTCTTTCTTCCTTCTGAGCATAGAATTTCCCACGGTTCCACTTACTTATTCTCATAACATCTTTTTCTTCCTTCTCTCTCTACCCTGCGTCGGCCTTGCTTCTCATGGGTTTGAAGGTTAGCTTCACGCCACTGCGAAGGAATTCCTCCTCCCCAAAAAAAGCACGGCCAGTGGCGAAATCCTTCTCGGCGCCACACCCCTTACTTGTCAGTCTCAGTGTCCGATTCATTGTCCTCATTTGCCTCACCAGCATCCTCACCGGCCTCCTCGGCTGTCTCACTATGACCCAGCTCCGCAGGGGCGCTATCAATGTTGTTGTCCTTCGGTGATACAGCGGCGCCTTCCCCCTCGCCAACTTTCTCTTCTTGTTTCCTTCTCTTCTTCATTCTCCTGTGCACATTCCTCCTTCGCCTGTTCTTCCCCATCGGGTTTTGTGGCGCCTTCTTTGTTAGCCTCCTCACCCTCTGCCTGTTCGTTCACTTCAGGCTTAGGTTCACTCCCTTCGTGGCTTTTCTCAGCTGAGGGCACGGCTTCAGTTTCAGGGAGCTTCTCAGCTTCAGGGAGCATCTCAGCCTCAGGCTCGGGCGCACCAGCCTGGTCAGCAGCTTCCTCTTCGGGAGCTGCCCGCATCTCACTGCGCTTACGGTACGGCACCTCGATGAACACAACGTGTTGTGGGGGAAGACGACCGCGATTAAATCTATTAGCCTTGCGCGTCGCCTCCGGTCTGCCACCGGCGCGCCTGGGGGTTGTCGACCCGTTGGCTGCCGCAGCGACGCCACTGTTCCTCGGTGTGGTTGCAGAGTTCATAACAGTAGACATTGCCGTTGATCCAAGACACCGCCGCTGCCCCGGGGTGCGAAAGGCCGCACTGCCGGAGTGTTGATGCCGGCGCGTGGGGTATGGGCACCCGCAACACGTGGGGTCCGCGGGGTTTGTACCATTCTTCCAGTGGAGATTTTGTCGCCGAGACTCAAACCGCGCGCGGCACTAACGGTGCGTGTGACAGCAGCGCGCGGGAGTGTGGGTACTGTTGGTGTGCGAGATGTTCCGGCAGATGCCGTACGTTCAACAGTGTCGGCGGCGTTTCGCACGGTGCGAAGTTTCGATACGGATCTGGTTTTCTTCCCCGATTTCGTGCCAGCTCCTGTCGCTGACGATCGTGTTGTCGTCCTGTAAGGAACGACGGAGGTGTCCCTGTAGTTCGTCCTCCTCCTGTTCTGTGGCGTGCTGCTTGCTGGCTCGGAGGGTTCATCCACCACTATAGCAGACAGGCACTTGGAGGATCTCCTCACTCTTCTCTTCAGACCTTTACCTCCCTTCTTTGACTCCTTATCATCCAAACCAGTGGTGTCACATTTCACGGGGGTGCCAGGCATATCGCCACTATCCACAATCCCATTCACGAGGCCTTCGCCCCGAGAATTGAGGTGGTACTGCGCTTCGAGGAACTTGGTGTCTGCAAATGGGTGAGCATCAAGAATCTGCAGCAGGGCGTCCTCAGACCTTTCGCCGTCGAGTGTCAGTGCTAACTCCAGTAAAAGATTAGATCCCTCTGTGTTCAACTTGGTGACGCGAATATGGGTTTCCGGCAAAAGTGTTGCCTCCTCCACTTCCTTGAGGATTGTGTGCTCAATTACATCACGGGAGCCTGTGAGGAGCTCTGGCCAGGCAGTGCCTCCAATTACCTTCTGGTAAGAAATTGACGGCGCGGGACCCTCCTTGCCCCACGGCTTCGGTGGAGACTCTTTCGATTCGTTTTGTTCGTCATCCTCCTCAGCGACCGCTCCGTCCTTGGGGTCACTTTCCTGCGGTTCCTCAAGGTTTATCGCATCCGTTTCTTCCCCTCCTGCCTGATCTTCCTCTTCGACTGCTCCCCTGCTCCCTCAGGTTCTGCCTGCTCTTCGGGCTCTGCGTGCTCCTCGGGTCTGCCTGTTCTTCTGGCTCTGCCTGCGCTTCGGGTTCCCCCACCTTTTCTTCTTCCTCACCCGCGGATTCATATACATCGGGGTTCTGCTCTTGTGGCTGTTGATCCTGGGCTGATGGTTCTTCCGCTGGCGCGCCCGCCCTATCAGCCGTTTCTACCACGCTAGTCGGTTGTTCCTCCACCAACATCTTCCGGTAGCAGCAATAAAGATGATTATTATTACCTTTTGTTTCTTCACGGTTTTTTTCTTTGTGTGCACGGGGTGTCTTACCTCCTGTTTTACTTCTTCTCCTACCTCGATTTCCTACTTTATATTCCTTGTTACCACACACAGAGTGTTGTTACCTCTTACTAAGTATTGGTGGCGATATTTCAGATCTTATGCTGCGTATTGCGAAGAAAAAAAAGGAAAAAGTGACGCATTTTTTTCACGGTAATGAGTTGACAGGGATAAGTCCCGGCTCCATAACCAGTGCCATTGTTAAACCACCACTAGACACGGCTACTCCAAGCGTAGCAAGCTAATAAGTGTTTGAAAAAGGAAGACGACACAAATTCAGGTATTACAACACATAGAAAAAATAAAATGTGCATGTGTGTACACACAGCGACAGACACTTTCACCAACCCTTTGGGGTGGTGGGGACCACCTTTGTCCTCCCGTATGATAAAAGCTAATAACCTGCTCTCCGTGCTCCCACTTGTAGCCTTGAAAACAGACGCGGTGCCACACCCCCAGCCCATTGCCATTGCGACCAAAGGTCCACAGTGCCAACAACTCAAATAACCCCCATGTGCAGGGTGACAACTATCCCTCACACCTCAACCCCACGAATACGCACCACAAGAATTTCTCCCTCACACACTAAGCATGTACTAAATGTTGGTAAAAGCTTAGTGTGCTAAGTCCGCCACCAGCTTGTCAGACGCCCCATTACCGAGAAGACGATGAGGTTTTAAACCCGCAGATGTACACACGCAGTAACACTTCTCCCGTTTCTTCTCTCCAAGCGTTGACTGGCCGGTACACCTCAGCCTAACTTCACCGCAACACCCAGGACCTCTGACAACTCCTCCTCCAACTTATGCCTCAACTTGTGCCCATCGGTGTCAGCAAACCACTCGACTTCACCCTCCTCAGTAGTTTTCATATCGTAATGGTGTGGACCTGAGAGTGGCGACGAAAGCCACAACTGAACATTGGGTGCCTGTTTGTTAAGAACAAATGTTCCCCTCGATACCGTCTCGATCACCAACACACCACCAGAAAGGTTAACATCCTCCACAGCCTCCGTGTCGATTGCTTCCAGCGCGGCATCAACCGCATCTAAAAACATGTCGGCGGCGGCGTTGTACGCAACATCAGTGAAGCCGTCCATTCCCAACCGACCCGGAGAACCCATTTTAGACTCGTACGTACATGCCGTTGTGCTAAACGCTCTTCGGTCCGGCGTTCCACTTATCGTAAAGCCTCGGCAAGCACACAAGGGCAAAAGGCCTTGCGGTGGTCGCAACATCAAACCCGCAAATACAGCGGCCGCGGCGGATGCATAGTGCACACACCGCATTTCTTTATTTTGATGCCGGTCTTACACGGCGTGAGGCAAAACGTGCAACCACGCACGCACCCCCTCCTCCACTTGCGCTTACTGTTGTCACCTTAATAGCCGCAACAACACCTTAGCAAATTTACCAACAAAAATAGACAAGGTGGGGTTAAGGTTACCTTCGAAGAAAGGTGCGGCGCGGTTTGGTGCAACACCGGTGGCATTTGGGTGACCCATATGCATACGCAGCACACACGCACAAGTCATCCCGCTCTTCAGGTTTTCTCAAGCGTGAAGTGAGACTAAAATTACTGAGAAACGCAATGTGTATGGGGGTTGGTGGAAGCTAAGAAACCCAAAGTGCACCCCTATTGAAAATATGACAAGAACACCTTCTTCCACGTGGTACCTTCTGTTATTAATATAATTATTTCGAACTGAAGCAAGCTCATCTCTCGTCACTGTACAACCGATGCAAAATGTGCAGAGTTAGTACCAGGTGTTCCCTGCGTGGCAAAAAGGTGAAACACATTCCGGCAGATCTTAACGTTCCCCTACAACCTAAAGAATCTATGACCAACAGCCCCATGTCTACAGCTGCCTTCCTTCACTTTCCCCGAACCGTGTGAATGGGCAAAAGACCTCTCCGCGCAAGGCAGGATGAGACGGGGGAGTGAGCGGGGAAGGGAAAACAGTGCCTTCCACCATTCTCACATATGCACACATGCACATATTGAAACAGCGCCTCGGCCATATGCCGCCTATCGAATTATGCAACTGAACCTAGAGCGGGTACCAACGGTATCATTTCGCTTTTCAGCGGCGCAAGTCTATTTTATTTTTGCACCCACACCGCCCTCATGCCCGGCCGCCCCACTTCAGTATCGCCATCCAGTCCGATCGTGAAGAACGTTTTCTGCCCACAACCCGCGCGCCACCGTGGAAACATCATCTGACGCACGCCACAAGCTCCCACGCCGGTCCTCTGCTCCCTGACTCACTCGTGACCGTTGGGGACTCATGTAAGCTTCACTCACCACATTCAAAAGGCGCCGCGCTGCATCCTCCAGTCTGCGCTCTTCTAACCGACTGGTGCATTCCCTAACTTTTCGATGACCCTCACCGGCGTTATTGACTACCTTGCTGTGGAGCGGTGAGCCCTGCCGCCCACGCAGCAGCTGTGCCCGAACCCGTCGCTCCACATCGTCGTACAAAATCGGCGTCTGCAAGTCCCACGACAACTCGCGGCGACGGTAGTCCCGCCGATAACCATGGGATTTCCTGCTCGCCCTACCACAGGTCTTTGTAGGCTGCCACTGTGGTGAATACCCATGCGGCTGGTGACACTCGTCACACACATTGTCACAGTTACTACACGTGTCGCAGTCACCATTATCACTGCTGTATTCCTCGTCATGTACGCAATTTCTGCTGCCCTTCCTTTCGGTCTGTAAATTGTTGCTATCATTAGGGGCGGAGCACGCCTTCTCAGCTCCACGCTTCACAAGGTGTTCAAGTAGTTTCACACGCTGCTCGAGCGTAAACTCCTTCTGTTTGTACATGTCCTTCATGTCCTCTAGATGCTTCTCGTAGGTCTCACGCTGCTGCCTCAGTTTGTTCTCAAGTGCACAACACCGCTGTTCAGCTTCAATAAGGTCTTCCTGTAATTCTAACTCGCGTAACCCTGTTGAAGCACTAGGCTGCTCACCAAACCTTTCGTTAGTCTGTTGCAGTGCCGCTCTCGACGGGCTCACTTTTCCTCCCTTGCCAGCACGTATATCTTTGCTCACTGACTCAGGCAAGGACCCACCAACATCCCTCATAATGCGCCTCGTTATAATCTTCTCGCACTGCTCCATGTCCACCCCGAAGTCGTGCAGGAGAAATTGCGCAGACTCAC
Source organism: Trypanosoma congolense (assembly GCA_002287245.1). Classification (NCBI taxonomy): domain Eukaryota; phylum Euglenozoa; class Kinetoplastea; order Trypanosomatida; family Trypanosomatidae; genus Trypanosoma; species Trypanosoma congolense. The sequence continues at coordinate 95,721 of NHOR01000125.1, read as the reverse complement.
GTAGGACACGCAGGTCACCACGCAAGCCATTCACGGCTTTACTCAGCGAATTCTTGACAAGGGAGCGATAGGTGTCCACGCGTGCGCGCAGCCCAGTGAGGGCTCCCTCCATCTCATCGTTGTGTGAATCAAGGCGCTGGAGCATTTGCCGCGTCTTTTGCAGCTGTGCAGCCGCATCTTTGCAGGGCTTAATAACGCAGGGCTCTTCCCTTTTCACCTCCTCACGGTGGCTCGGCGACTTATGCCGCAGTGCACTCGATGATATCGCCGGTGGATCCCCACCGTGTGGCGGTGGGTGGAAGGTCGTGCTGACTGACAGCGGAGTAGCAAAACTTGCCCTTTTCGGCGGCGTGCCCAAGCGACTTGGACTGTTTGTGCCGGAATGCCAGCTTTTAAGCGTGTCATCTTTCTTTTCATTGATAGGACTTGGCGACTTACTCATAAACTCGTCTAGGTCGCTCCCAAAAGCCGACGAACTGCAGGAGGAAGACCTGCGGTCCGGTCGGTCCGTAGTAGTGCGTAGTGAAGGCGAACGATCCATTCCTACTCCTGTGGAACTATGCAAAAAACCATGCACAACTAACGTCGGCGAATAAAAGCACGGGAAAAGAGGTACAGGAAAAGAGAGAAAGAATGGGAACAATGTGAGTAATCGACACAAAGCGAAGCCTGAGAAACAATGCTGTACACGCGGAGAGGACCAAGGTGCCGGGTTCACAGAACTCGGGGTCGAGCAGTAATGTGGCGGGTGGAGTGAACGAGAAAAAACACTATAACCTTCTGCGGAAATACAGCAGAAGATGGCGAGAGGCTTATATCCGGTTCCAGGCAGCACAAGCAACGCATCACTAAACATGTAAAAATAAACAAAAAGGGTTCAATCGAGAGACAGGAGGAGAATGCAAACAAGGAGATACACTGTAAGGTCAGAATGGCATCAGACGGCTACAAGAAGAAGAAAAAGGAAACACAAAAAGAAGCAAGAGAGCAACAGGGAAAGGTGCAAGGAAACGCTGAAACGGAGGTTTCAGAAAATTTGATGCCTTACATTGGAGGACTCATAACTTTTATAGCTACGCACAAAGAGAGAGAAAAGAAAGCTAAAGGGCAAAGGGCCAATAATATCCCCACACCTCCACCCTTCACACCATTTCTCACCTTCCCCTCTTGCCGATTACCAGCAGCCCTCCACTTGGTCCGTTCCTTTCCCGTCTCCCTCGCGTATATGAGTCCATGCTGTGACGTGTGGTACAATGGGGTTTCCATCCTATTCGTTCGTAATATTTTTAAATAGCTTTTGTTGGTGGTGTCGGTACTTTACGGTTGTTCCGTACGAAAACAAAAATAATGAGTACTATTGCGTGCCACTGCGGCGCTCGCCGTAATCATCCAGCAGGATCCTCGTGGACGACCTCCTCTCATCCACATGCCCTTCACCAATACTTAACTCCAAACGCTCACCGACGGGAACCGTTGTTTCTCCGGCCCAACTTGCACTGTTTAGTGTTGAGCTGCCAAGGCTGGAGAAGCCCTTCACATACACCTCCCACAAGGCGCTTCTGAAGTCCGCCAGCGGGAGACCGTTCCACAGGTCCCCCTGCACTTGTGGGTTGTGGAGTGTCATGGCGCGACTGCAAAGCTTCTTCAGCTCAGGGGTCAGTCCCTGTGGTATGACGCTGCCCACTGGTATGCTCACCCGCACCGACAGTGAAGGATCCTCCTCGTGTACCAAGTCGTCCACGTCAAACACTCGCCGTGCAAGATCCTCCTGCTGCGTGAAGAGACGATACGGCGGTTCCTTGCTCACGAGCGCTATCAACAGTTGCGCCATTGCGTATGTTTCAGGGCAGCCCGCGTGTGGATGCGGGGCCCATCTGCTGTACGGCCCCCCCTCCACGAAGGCCGGTGGGTTGTATAACACCGCCCAGTCACCTGGGACGAATAACTCCACATACCTACGCCGCTGAACGCTACCTGTGCAGAACGGTGGTGCTGCTGTGTCGTGATCATAGTCCTCCTCAGCCTCATCGTACCCATCGTCATCTGTCGGCCACATACCTCCAGCCCCAAATGACCCACGTCTACATTCGTCCGTAACGTCATCAACGGCCTTAATTGGGCAAACGTATATGTGTGAGGGCGAAACAGTCATCCAAGCTTTGAGCACATCTGGGGGGACATTCTCTTCCATCAACATATATTGAAGACAGTCAGCCACCTGCAACGTAATAGTGATAGCCTCCCAGAGAGTGAAATCCCTCTGCTCCACAAATAAGACGTCGTAAAGGGGGCGGAATTTCTGGACACTGTCATTGTTCTTCACCTCCCGAATACAATACGCAGTGAGGCGGCTCTCACTCTCCCCTAACAGCTCTGCTGTCATGCACCTGATGTCCGCTATAACATAACCGAGGTCGAGAACAGGTGTCCCAGTGGGGACTGCATCGGCAGTATCCTCAACAATTGAGTCAGTGCCAGGACTCATCTCAAAGCTATTCGTATTCGGTGAGCCACCGCTTTCAAAGGAAAGTCGGCTGTCATCATCCCAATTGGGGTGGTGTTCAGGACTTGCTCCACAAGCAGGCAACACCCTCTCTGTGAAGGCGCCAACGAACGGGACAACATTTGGATGACACCACCGTGCCCGTGCCACCATATCCTGCACGAAGGACGTCACCGTAACCGGTGAAATAAGTCCATCAGCAGTTTCCTGAAGCTGGTAAAGCAAAACTGGCTCCCCGTCGTAATGGTACCCGTAATGCAAGTGAAACATAATGTACCTACGCTCTGTGGTTGGGGTCTCCTTATCCTCAGGTGGCGTAAGATCCTCGAAGGATACTCGCCATTTGCTAAGCATCTGCCGGCGAAACGTATCAATAACTTCTTGCTCTGTTAAAGGCTCCACCGAATCCCCCACCTGGGCCCCGCTTATTCCTTCTTTTCCATCGGGTGAGGAGCAAAACGAGTCCTGAAGCTTACCTGGGCTCCTTCCAGTGTCGGAATGTGCGCAAAACTGTCCAGAAACACACGCGCGTCCATCACTTCATCCGCGCGTACCGCCAAGAAGTCGTCCCCCGTCCATGATTCATTCATTTGCAGCCTCCAAACACATGGAATCCGATCGAACAGTGCAGCAAACAACGAACGGCACGTGAGATGCCGCTCCAGGAGAAGAACCCAGCCGTTGTGGCGCATGCGTTGGACGAGCATGTCAGCTGCTCTAAACACAGTCAACAGCTGAGGTGTGGGTGAGGGATCCGGTAGGCGGCGTATCGTCGTGCATATGTTCTGGAGGCGACGGACAACTAGTTCACACTGCGCGTGATTAATACACACCGTGACTGCCTCTTGCCGTAGTGAGCGCATGTGCGACTCCAGAACCTCCGTGAAAAACTTACAAAGGGTTCTGATTCACATTTCTCCTTGGTTTTCATCCTTTAAGATGCTATACACGCGGAAGGCCTGCACAAAACAGGCGCTAAACAACGATCACAAAACGTGTGGAATATAACAGAGCCTCTCGGCAACTCGATATCGCCTCCTTCACTATCCCTGGTACCCCTTATTTTCCACTTTACAGAACTCTTTGAGTGATATTGTCCTCCTTCCGTACAAATTGCTACGTTCAGATGATAAAAAATAATAAAAGTGCCAAAAGAGAGGAAAGAAAACAGGAGTATTCCATTAGTAACGAACCGCTGCGTGCACGCAGCCTTCCCGCATGAGAGTGTAAAAAAGAATCACAAAGGTACAGGAGTCATTACACCGCGGTACAGCCCCACATGGGAAAATATATATACGTCTTTCCTTCATTTCATTCTCCTCTCCCTTTCCTGGTGCTGTGAGTGTAAAATAATACGCTTCGCATTAATAAAAATCCTTCACAACAAAATCATTGGACTGATGTGAAGCGTCACCGTCGGGAGCTGAGGCATCATTGGCCGATGCCGCCGTTCCTGAACCGAATGCCCCGCCGCTGTCCAGCGCTGCCATACCAGAGGCACTCAGCTGTGCTTGTCCTGCCTTTATGTAATGCACCACGGATGCCACGTCGCGGTCACCCATTCCCGCATCCGAGGCCGCCGCAACGACCGAAGAGCGGCATCGAACACTGGAAACGGTTCGTCCTCTCCATTCCGTTTGGGCAGCGATGCGTCCAGATGGGAAAGGTCCGCCAGAAGCCGGTCGACACTGGCCGCAGAGGTGGTGGAGACTTATCAGGATTTCTTATAAGATCCTGCAGTAGGGAGGCATTACGGCGGAGCATGGTGCTGCTGCCCCACGAGGCATCCAGCACCTGCACCAGTTTCTTCTGGTCCTCAATGCCAAGCCTATGAGCCATCGTAAGAGCTTCTGCCGCTGCTGCGTTGTGCGAAGCTACGAGGGCTTGTGATATCATCTTCGCCGCCGTCCCGCTGCCGCTGTCGCCCATGTGAAAAACATTATCGGCGTACATGTTAAATATCGGCAGCATTTTCTGGAATGACTCTGCATCACCTCCAACCATAAGCATCAACTGGCCGTTGAAACATGCACGCGGACTTCCGCTCATGGGCGCATCGAGAAAATAAGCACCACGTCGGGCTGCCTCATGTGCACACTCACGCGACGTCTCCGCGTCCACTGTTGTGTGATCAACGATAATTTGACCCTTGCGCGCGTTTGTGATTAGTGCCTCGTTGTCTTCCAGCAGCGCGTGCCGTGATGCCTTCACGTCAGCAAGGACAAGAAGCATGACATCACACCATTTTGTCATTGTCGAATAACGGTCGTGGATTCTCATAGCGCAGGACGCACCATCAACCGAGAGATCGTCGCACACGCGTCGCGCTTTGCTGAGCGTTCTGCTGTGGATCTGCAGGTACATGGCACTGCGCGCCTTAAAGCCGAGGTTTCGGGCGATAGGAACTCCCATGTTACCCATGCCAACTACACCAACGTTGAGCGAACGCTTAATAACCGACATGTTTTCATGCGGCGGCCTTCTTTATTTGTAGTGGCGCAGCTTTTAACTCCCATATAGGCATGAATACGGTGCAGTGTGGAATATAGTCAAAATTAAGAAAGGAAATTATAACAGGAAAGTGAAAGCGGGTACAAAGGGAATGAAAGGGAAAATAATTGGCCATATTGGTGTGCTTGTGGGGACCAGGCGCACCCGGAAGGTGTCTCACCCGAAGGAATAAAATGTCGGCACAGCAAAGTTAACTCACCGCCCACGCCAGATTCCCTATGCTTCCTGCTTTTCTTTTTCTCCATTCGTACTTTCCTCTTATACACAAGCGGCGGAATGAAAATATGACACTTAACCATAACGGCATGCAACAACTTTTACGAGAGAGAGAGAGAGAGCAGTGTAATATTGTTAGTCCCCTTCCCATTGCGGCACAACTGACCACCTCCAAGTGAATGTTTCCGTACTTTCCCCTCCTTCTCTGCACACAGCTCCCCATTCTTTACAGCAACGCACTAATAATTAAAGCCGCAATGTTCAAGGAAGAAAAAAGGAAAAAGAAATGTCCATAATGCGTGGCCACGTACGCAACGCGGAGCGGAACCGATACGGTGCGGAAAGGAATTACTCGAAGCGCCAGATGTTATCGCACCAATGGCCATTCAAAAAGACTGCTGCACTTCCACCGTTTCTCCTTTCTCCCACATGTATTTACTTAGGCGCCAAGCACGACGTTGTTTATTGGAATAAAAACGACCTTCACGAAGAAGCCTAGAAGGCCCATCACGACGAAACCCACAAGTGTGGCCATGGCGGAGGCGTTGAATTCGCTGTAGTTTGGTTTGTGGCACTTCCGCACCAACATGCGGCTGTTGCGAACAAAGGCCGTCATCGGGTGGATCACAGTCTCGTCAATGAAGTCCATTGCGTCTTAATTTTATCTCACTTTTCTGTTCTTTGGGTTTTTGCTCCCTAAAGCGCAGTATCCTCCTAAAAATGGAGCGAGAAAATAAGTTATGTCCAAATTTCCACCGGGGACGTATGCCAGTCAGCGGTTTCTTCCTCCTGTCCTGGTTCTAATATATTTATACGCAAAAAAAAGTTTTTTTTTTTGAAGCTTCTCCTTTCACTGGAAACTTGTTCTCCTTCGCTTAAATCTGGAGTCGGTGTGTGTGTGTATGTTTAAAAATAAAAATCATAAGCAAAGGAGGGAAGAATCGTGCACAAGTGAATAGGAGCTTGGAAGGAAGTGGAAAGTCAATGGCGCCGACGAAATGCACACCGGTAGCGTCTCCAACCACACACGCGCACGCAGTCATTTATATCATCCAACAGTCACTGCTACCGTCCCTTTCCAGGTCGCTTTTCCCTGCACCTCGCCACGAAGTGGCAACAACACGGGGGCAACAGCAACGGTCATAATAACGAAACAAAAGAAAAATATCATAACGCGTCGGTAGGCAAAATATTTTAAAGCTCAAAAGAAAGAAAAACAACAACGAAGTAACAGCCGTGAAAGTGACAACATATGTATGTGGAGCGACTGAGGAATGGTAGTCGGGAACAGCAGGTAGGGCAACACTGCTGGTCCCCTGCCGTTGGTTTCATGTCCTAAGCACCGCTAGCAAATATACGTAAACGTACCACCACCGCCCTTATTTCCCCTCTGCAGCCAGTCCTCGTGTTACCACTGTAACGCTTAGAGCCGGTAGCAGCAGCACGGTGAAGGGCAGCGGCGCTGTCACACGAGAAAGCGGAGGCCTGCACTACTCGTCCACAGCGCGTGTTCAGTCAACGAATTGATCTATCTATCTATATCTCTATCTTTTCCTTGAACTTACGGCTTATTAGTTGCGAATGATGCTTCTATCCCTCCTGGAGGATTTCATCTAAGCAGAGCCTTCAAAAAAAAAAAAAGTCCCTCAAACTGCAAGTCCGCGGCATTGCAATGGTCTGCCGTACACTCAGGCGGGAGGAGAGGTGGGCATGAGGTCACCCGCGTAGAATCCTTCTTGCGCGTCAAGGGAAGGATTTTGGTCCTGCTGCAGCAGCGGTTCCACCTTGGCGTCGTGATCAGGCATGCAGAAGAAAACAATACTGCACCGGCTACCACCGTCTTTCACACTGCGCACGCGGTGTGGCGTTGCATCGAGCAGACCGCCGGTCCATTTCTCAAGAAACAACCCTGCGTTGACGAGCAGCGCATCGTTCAGAACTGGTACCGGGTTGTACTGCTCGGTCTCCCTGTCCCACACCTCCAGCCCACCGAGGGCGTCCTGGGCAAGCAGCGTAACAGTGCTCAGGTCCTTATGTGAATCGAGACGCAGTGGGGCATTGTTTTCATCTTCCCCTAGTTGCGGCTGTCCACGGGCCGTTTTCCGTCGAAGAACCTTTACACCCTTCGGGTTCGATGCACTTTGTGCCCCCTTCACGTCTACACCACCACGCACTCTGCCTCCTTGTCCAAACCGCGGGTAATACTTCGCCTGCAGGTCGAAGTCACGTTTGTCGTGAAACTGAGTGAAGTACTCAAGATCGTAGCCACTGTCTGGGTCTGGACCACCTTGCGGTATCGTGGGCCGTACGCCTAATCCGCAGCTTATATGCCGCAGAACATCGAGAGCCACTTCACTGCAGAGATCGTAGTACGCTAACATCATCTCGCGGTAGTCCACCATGAACGTGTCTACACCAGCGGGTCCGCGCTGCTGTGTTTGGGGTGGCTCAGCAGAACGTCCCATGCGTTCCTCCGGTTAATCAGTGGCATATACTCTTCGCGCTGCCATCCGCTCAGCCGGTAGTAAGGCTCCCGCAGCTCTGCTGGATTTGGCACCTCGCGGCCGACGGAAAAGCACTCAATGGCATCCTCCACACCAGAGGCGCCGACGTAGCGGTAGTAACCGCGGAATCCTGAAGGTGTTTTGATGCTTTCCAACTCGTAAGGGCTCATCGGCCTGACCGGCTGACGGGGCGCTGGGAGCCTCTTGTTGGTTTTGCTCGGCCTGTCCTCTGCGATATCCAAAAGGTAGCGCTCAAAGAAAATTCGGCTATCACGGTGAACCTGGTCTAATATTTCCCACTGAATAAATGGGTGCTGAACATAGCAGTAGCCATGAAGTTGAAGTGCTTCTAACAGTGAGTTGCTAGCCTCCTCGGTCACATTATCCGCCCCGCGGCCCAATTTGACTAGTGTTGTAAGACCCAAATAGTGCGACGCATGTACTTTATCTATTATACTTCTCCCCCTACGAAAAAAAAATATATTTCTCAGAATGGGGCCTACGTTCTCAAACCCGCCGCTTGTATGGTGTGTAGGGGACAGAGAGACTTCACTGCCACCACCTCTTTGCTCCCCTTACCGGTTTACTTGTGTGTTGGCACGGCTCCACACGTGGCGCTGCTCCCTGTGAGTGAGCTACCGCTTCGCTCCTCCTCCCGTGACGTATCCAGCCTCACCTGCAAGAGAAACGGTCAAAGAAATGGTGTTGTGTAAAGAGAAAAATGAGAGAAAGAAAAGAAGGAAGCGCATTAACCGACACTTGCAGCGGCGGAGAAGGGGCGCGGGTCAAACTTCATGTGTCAGTGCGGACACACATTGAGTCTGAACCAGGAACCGATCGGCATCGGCTACACACTACAAGACATCAACAAACTTTCCGCGCTTTTAGGCATCTCACTGCAAAGCAATTCAAGATCATCCAAAAATGTATAGACAAAAGAGAGGCAAGAAAAAAAAGTGACCACTTAAGCTCAAAACACGACACTAAAAAGGTAGTATGATACGTTTGCCCAACAGAACTCCTGACACCGGACAAGCCACGCCCCTGGCGCCACCGACTACATGACGCCTATTCCTTGCCACAGTTCCATTGAAACCAAAATGTACCCCTCTTGCTTACAGCAGAAACATAGGGATGATAGCGGCGAATATTAAGACACTTTAGCCTGGGTCACAATGCCGCGTAACATATCGAATGTTACCTCCAATAGGGTGTGGAGACCTTCCTGAAGATAGTTTGTGCAGCTTCTTGTGCACGTGAACCATATCCCCCGGTGACACAGTTTGATAGACGGCAAGGGTGAAGAAAGTTGCACCACCCCACGCTTCAAGAGCTACTCAGGCACTTTTTTCCATGCCATGCAAAAATTTTCTGCGAGCAGCCACGTCAGCAGTTTTGTTCCCATCAGATATGTCAACACCCACTAACACTTCCTGGCCCACCGCGTTGGGGCCTCGCAATTTTGAAGCCGCCCTTTATGGTCTCGAACTAAAAGCACCCCGACGTCGGAGGACCGTTCTCCTGCCCCGTCGACGGTGGTGGCGATGACTTTTTCAGGAGCTCTTTCATTCCTGCCCTGTAGTTGTCGTACGAGCTTTGTGTCTTCATCAGCTGAATGTCCTGGCAGTAAATCAGGTGCCCCAAATGAATTTGGGAAGACCGCTGCCAAGGTCCATCAGGAGGTTTATGTCACACGAGTTACTCGCCTCGGCCGGGGTTCGTTTTCTCATGCACCAGGGGACCCGGCGCCCACAACTCCAACGGCATGGAGAGGTCTCGAATAATGTCGTCCAAGTGGTCATTGCGGATGGGAGACCCCGTCTCCAACGCTGCTGTGTTCGGGCTCTCGTGGAATTTGTCGCTCTCATCCATCTTTCCTCGCTGTCTTTTTTTCCTCCTTTAAAGACCCCCACTCGCCAACTTAACTAAAAGTGTAATGATCTTCAATAAAAGCGTCGGTGAAGTTGTCTTGCCCCGCCCTCAGCAACGGTAGCACCCACTCCACCAAAGCTTATGTCACACGAGAAGTTGGATGGGAAAGAGGATGGAGAACAAAAGTAAAAACACCCAACGCGATATATCCACCACAGCCAAGATGGAGGAATGAAAAGGAAGGCAAAATCATTCACGGGCATGGCAGCGAGCGCGCCCAGGAACCTGAAGAGCGGGCGCAGTGAAGCAGAGAATCGGGCCCACCAAACGTCGGCTGGACTGCTTGGGGGCGCTGTGCCAAACCCATTCTCCACAAACTGGCCGCCCTAGTTACCACCGCCGCATGATGTACGTGTTCCAGTATTCTTTTACCATCTGCGTGTAATTCACCTTCGCCATCTCAAGAAACCCCATCTTGTGGAGGTTCAGGCGTGGCTTCGCCTCCGGGAAGCGGCGGCGTGCGCCGTCAGCGGCTAAATAGCGAAACATCGTAAGACTCCGCTCACAGCCCTGCACCGCAATCGCGATTTGCTCCGGATCCCGCAGCTCCTGGGCCTCACGGAACTTCTGTCGTACGATAATGACGAATCGCTCGTTCATTTGTGCGTGCTCGTTCAGTTCGCATAATATGGAATTAGGGCAGAGAACAGCCAACTTGAGCCACTGCCGGTACGCACGGCACACGCGGTTCTTGTGCGGAATGCCAGGTAAATTTGTCCCCGCCTTCTCAATGATATCGGAGGCAACACCGGTGGCCGCAAGTGACTTGCTAAGGCGTGCTGCAGTACGTTTCATCACCCAATGTAGCGCCTGTTATTCCCTTCAGCCCGTGGGTGCGATTGAGTTTCTCAAACGGACGTTATGTTCGATAATGTGAAAAATAAAAACCGCGGTTGACGGTAAACACGGCGTGTACGTGATCCCCTTTTCACAAGTACACACGCAGCGCGTAGATGTGCTTCCAAATGAAAACCGTCAAGGATACAAACCGGCTCTGCTGCGCGTCTAATGTTACTGGAGGATGTGAAACACCTCCTTCCACACTTCAAACGTCCTGCAAAACGGTGACACCTTACAGCGCAGTTCGAGGCAACGGTGTGACTGCCGCGTGCGGGTGCGTCTGTACGCCTACCTCTTGAACCCTGGTCAACGGTAACGTCACTAACGTGTGAACACATGGGCAATCAGACAAAAGAAGAACGAAAGGAAACACATAACAACGGTCAATGCATACACAAACAATGAAGGGTTACATCTTTTTTCCCCTCAAATCTCGCCGGTTCCACTGGAACACGCAGAAAAAAACTTAGGGCAGAGGAAAGTTCTAAGTGGTTGTGCATACATAATTTCTGGTGTGTGTGGACTATTTGTTCCCCCCTCCTATTGGTACACGTTGATTGCACTGACATGAAATTTTTCATCACAGTAAACGTACCTCAGAGTCGCTAGTCCACTCTCTATCTTTTTTTTTACATTCAGTTCCATATTTTTTTTTCAAAAAAAAAGGACATTTAACTCATTTCGAGGTCCACTCCCTCGTGCTCAACACCGAAAAAAAACTCACATAGTGGCATGCACATAAATAAATCATAAAACAAAAAGATTTATAATTTATCCGCACAATCCTTTCACTCCATTTATCCAACGCTTCCCCTCTCTCCTTTTCTCCTTTGAGCTCCACAGAAGCCAAAGCGACTAGTCAGTGCAACCAAGCAAAGACACGCCACGCATGCGCCAATAAGCATCATCCTCGCGACCGGGAGATTGACGTCGAATATCCAGTGCAAGTCCGACCTAGTGGGGTATTTGTACACCGGGCAGCGGTAGTATTCCTGTTTCTTCTGCCTCTCTTTAAGCTGACCGGGTTTTATGGGTACGTTCATGTGCACCGGCGGTGCGTCCTTGTTGATGGCGGAGATTAAAAGCATGGGCAGCTCACGGAAGAGGTCACCCGGCGGCGGGTCCTTCAGTCGTTTGTTCGCCTTATCCCACATGGCACCCTCCAGGAACAGCCCGTGGATGACAACTTCACCACGTTCCGTTTTCAGATCCTCCGCCTTTGGCTCCTGGCCGGGTCGGTACTCAGCCGAGCGTACCTCAGTCCTTGTTTCCACCTTGTCGAGCGCCCACGGCACCGGCTCGTTGGCGTGGCTGCGGGTAATTTCCTGGCGCACAGAGGTAAGGAAGCCCTGGGGGTTGAAGAAGCCTGGCAACCAGTAAACGGGTGGACGGCCGTTCCTGGCCCATCCATCAAGCTGCTCGTAGCGTCGTAGTACCTCGGCAAACCACAGTGAAATGTTAGGCGACGGCCAACCGACGGCGACCCACGACGGGGGAACGCGGGCAGCGTACAAGTAGTCCAATGCGTCTTGAAGTGCAGGAGTGAGGATGATGGTACCTGCCACCGCCAACTTAAGGTTGGTACATGTCTGGCGAATGACACGGATGGCAACGCCGAGGCGGTCAATCTCTTGTCCGGCAAAGATGGACAGTGGCTGACGATCACTCAAGTAAAGCTTGCGGTCAACATTCCAGTTCTCTGGAAGTTGTCGAAGGAAGCCATCCGCCATCGACAGAACCTTCTCCTCTCGGGTGACACCACCGCGTGCTACGGCGTCTCGGGGCTGAATATCCAAAATTGTCTTAAGCGCCTCCTGTGCTTGTCTTGTTCGGTACGTGATATCGGCGTTGGGGTGCATCTGGAACACCTCCGTGCTGTCTACGTCAGGGTACGTGTCGCGAATAAACTCGCGGTGTTTGTTAATATCATCAAAGAGCGGGATTCCATACCCCGGCGCGAACTCTGTAATCTCGCAGATGAACGAGCCATGGTTTATCGCTGCGGAAGTCGTATTGTTTGCTGTCACCTTGGTGTCATTCAAAATCTTAAGATCGCGCGACTTATCTGGGTTCGTGATTCGCAAATCATACAGGAACTCAGTGATGGCCTTGAAGAGTGCACGGTCATTGTTATCGGTAATACGACCACCATACTGAATGTCCGACACCATGTAGCAGACTGTATCGCGGTTGACTGGGTTCTTGAGCGCCTCTCCAATAGTCGTCATGTGGTTAATAAGGAACTGCACGGATGCATTCCAGTCACCCTGGTTAAACTCGTACGGCACGCTGAACCCAATTGGGCCGAATTTACGCCGCTCAACCACAACGGAGTGCAGGAAGCACTGGGTGAAAAGCATGGGACGCCACTCAGGGCGGCGAAACATCTCGAGGTAATCCTGCGACATCCACGAGTAGGTACGCACAAGCCTGCCTTGATACCCTGCGGTGGTTCGTTTGTAAGCTTGATGGACATCTGTAATAGCCCAATGGGAAATGATTTGTGTGGCTCTGACGTCACCCACAGACGCGCTTCTTCGTGGATGTCCACCTTCTTCTCACCTGGTAGCTGCTGCTGACGGAGTTTTTCCTCCAGTTGCAGGAGGAAGGGCAAGCCAAGGTGGCAGTTCTGGAGCAATGCCCAGTCCCCGTTGTGCCATGCTCCGGCGACGATATTCATTGCTGCCTCTTCCTGCCCTGGCCCATGGATATGGGGAATATTTTCTTCTTTAGCGACTTTGCAGTGGCCTCGATGAGTGTAGTTGGGTCGGAACCTTGCGAGAGAAGAAAAACAATAGGAGTCAGGCCATTTGTCTCCTCCACAACACCCTGAAGATCAAGTTGCTGCGCCTCGGAAAATTCCTTTCCAAGCGTGCGGGCCACGTAGAGATTGGCAGCAAGCATCGCACGATCCTCACGGAGGGCACGAACAATGAGGAGCCGCTCGAAACTATCCAGCTTTTCGTTGATATCGGGCACCGGCAGGTTCTCAATGTTGTCGGATTCAATGTACTGACGCCACGCCTGTTCACTGCGCGTGATAAGATCAGGAAGCTGCTTGAAGGACCGTGGTAGCTGCTCGGACATGGCGAGAATATTAGCCCACATCTTGTCTTTGATCCACGCGAAGGGCTTTGAGCGGTCGACCTGCATCGCGCCCCCTCCCTTCAGGAAAACGTCGAAGGAAACAGAATCGAGTTGACCCAACTTCATCTGAATCTTACATGCCATCAGTAGGACAAAGAGGAGCTTGTGCGACGAGAAGAGCATGCGAATAACGTACTTGAACACGGACATGGTCAGGTAGTCGATGATGCACTGGATACGCTTAGACGTGACCGGATGGGGCTCTGAGCGCTGAATGGAGTTATCGAAGATTCCATCGAACTGCACAAGGGAAGTTTGGTACATGTGATTCACCAAAGACATCTCCACAACGAGGAAGTAAAGCACCGCGCCGCGTGTTGCCACTGGGCGGTATTCCTCGCAGGCGCCGGCAATGCGCTTGCGTGTCTCGAGCGCCGTTGCAAGCTTCTCAGCAATCTCCGCTGTTGCGTCTTTGGTTTCCTGCAGTGTCTGAATGAGCGCGACATCGTCGATTAAGTTACCCTGCGACTCGCTCAATTGCTTCAGCAGTCTGTCCTCAAGGTTCTTACGGCGTTTCTCGTTACTGTTGATATCTTCAGATAATTTTGCGCTTTCCTCATTCAGCTCTGCCTTTTCGCGACCAATGACATGCGAAAGGAGTTGCTGCTCCAACCCTCCATGGTAACTGTAAAATCAATCACGAGACTCTTGGCAAACATTTCCGGGGTGAAACTCGGGTTCGGCAGCTTCGTTGTGAGGAATAAGCTGAAGTTCTCGTTATAGCTCATCTCCTCCCCGTTAACACGAACAATTAAGGATTTCCCACTTCGCACCACTTGTTTTTCCAAAACAGGATCAATCATTGGATCAATCTCCTCCGGTACGTTTTCCACAATAAGTGGCAAGCCAAGGTCAAGTTGCTCCTGCAGGTGCATCGCAAATGTTCGGTCACTAAGTTGACAAAGCTTGCCCTGCTTGCGCTCCGTGCGCTTGCGGATCCAATTCAGCGCCTGGCCCTGTGGGTCAATCATCAACGGAAATTTATTACTCGTTGTGATCATAATGGCATTCTGCACGGAGTGGTCATCTGCCGGCAAACCCTCAAGCTGCCAGTCTGAAATAGTCGTCTCGTCCACGAGGAATTTCACCACGTTAATGTCAGACGTCACTGGGATCTTCAGGTCCTTGCACTTGACGTAGAAATTCTTGTATAAGAGCTGGTGTCGGAATTCAGAGTTGAAGGGACCACAATATGATATAAAGGCACAGCTCAGGGCCACATCACCCACAAGGCGCTCAATCAGTGACTTGAAGTCATTACTCTGCTGAGTCCACCTCTCACGCTCACCGGAAAGTGCGTCAATAAGCCCATTAGCGCTATCCATCCTCTGTTTCGTGCGCGTGGCATCGTCTTCCAATGCTTGCTTCTTCGCATTCTCCTCAGCGAGCTGCTGGTTGTACCGGTCAACCTCCGCCGTAACACGAGCAAGCTCCTCCTCCTGCTCCTCCTTCTTTTTGTTAGCAACCCGCAGCTTGATGGTCGCAATACGCAGCTTCTCCCGCTTGGGCGCGACGATCTTGGCAATGTTGATGTATTTGTACATACTGCGCACCCATGTACAAAGGCCAGCGATGTTTCCTGAAGCCTTGCGCGCTCGTTCTTGTGTGAAGTCCTCCATCCACAGATAGGCAAGAGCAGCTCACACGTCTCCTCGTTGATGAAGTCCTTCTGATTTTCACCGAAAGAGCGCAACGCATCGAGAGTGGAAGAGTCCGACGCGAGCTGCCTTCCACTGAACTCCCAGGAATCCGTAATCCACAACGAGCCCTTCACTTCCTCAGCGCCGGGTACCAAAAGAGGGCGGTGGAGCAATACAGACACGGCGTCAAAAATACGCTTGATCAGCGCTGGTGGATTTGCCAACTTTTTTAATGTTGTGAAGTCGTTGGCAGTAATGGAGTTGAGGGACTCAATGGCCTCCAGAAGGGCTGGTTCCGCTGCCTCAAGGTCCTTCTTGGCTTCCGCCTCTCCCTGTGCGACAATCGCCGCATCACGCGCCACACTCTCCTTCACAACCTCTACCTCCATCCTCTTCTTCTCGGCCTCAGCCGTGCGGATTTCAATTTCCTTGACCAGCGCATCGGTCTCTCTCCTTTTACTACGCAGCAACCCCTCCTTCTCCTGAAGCTGCGTGCGCATCACACGCACGTCCTCACCTGCCTGGTGCAGCTTCTGCAGACCCTTATTAATCTTGCTCGCGTCCTCGTTGAGCTCGATGAACTTCTTCTTGTAGACGTCAGTGTAGACTCAATGAAGCCAAGGTAGGACTTTGGCGTGCTGTACACCGATCGGCGGTAGCGCGCGAGGTATTCCTCTGACTTTTCAAGCATGAGGGAGTGAATTTCTGCCATGAGTTCCACAAGGGCCTTCTTATTTTTCTCCTCGGTCGCCATCTCAAAGTTCTTCAGTGTTCGGAAGGACACGTCCAACAGAGCCTGCTTGGGCCACGGGAAGAACCAGTTAATAATACACGATGAAACAAGAGCTGGGAACTTACGGGAACGCGTGCGGAACTTGTCACCAACAGGTGAGAAGCATAAAACAAAGTGAAGTCGCTCACGAACACGGTTGATGAAGTACTTCCACAAAGTCTCGTTCATGTCCTCGAATTTAACAAATGGGTCTTTCTTCATGACGGGGCGGATATCATTGATCGCAGAGTCACGCTGGTCTGAGGCAAAGAGCCCTGGAATCTCACCATTGGAAAGGAAGGAGTTAATGTACTCCAAGAAGATCTCCTGCTTAATGTCATTATCGGTGAAGAGCATCGTCACAGGTCGTTTTGTTGCAGCAACGATGTACTGCTCGCGGATGGCATCAAAAAGTTGATTGACACCAAAGCCCTTCGACAGAACCAGTGTGGCATAGTCATGGCAATTCACGTGAGCAGCCAGTCGTGTCAACGACTGCTTACCGCTGCCACCAACACCAACCAGCAACAAGTTACCGCGCGGCATCGAAAGCACACGAGAAATACGCGAAACATTCTTAACAGCAGCCTCAAACAGAACCAACTTCAGCTGCTTCACACGGGGCTGTTCATCGTGTGCCTTCATCGCACGCAGTAGACGGTCCTGGAGAACCTCCATGGATGGCGTTGGCTCATAAATGCGCGGTGCCGCTTCCGCAATCTCACCCGTCTCAGGGTCAATGATGGGATCGCGAAGGTAATTTGCCATGTAAATCGGGTCGCGGACCTGGTCAATGATATTGCGATATGGTGTTGGTGCAGATGCTGCACTATGCAATCCTGTACGTTCTCATCGAACCAACGCTTGTCCGCCACACTGTTAAGTTTGTCGCTAAACACACGCGAGCACTCATGCTTCCAAATCCTGACGAGCGTTGTCGCGTCTGTGACAACTTCCCACGGTTTGCTGGTGGTCCTCCTTTCTGGCCTCTCGGGGTCATCGTTCATACCAGCCATCATGATACCCTGCGTGATGCGCGATAGGTCACGTAAGTTAAAGAAGTAGTGGAACTTGTCAGGTGTCGGGAGCATCTTCTTTGAAATGGCACGCCAGAAGTCAATGGACATCTGCGTGAGCATCTTGGCAATATCCTGCACACCGCGCGTGTAGTTGTCACTACAGAACCGACCTTCAAATATGACACCGAAGATCTGCTGCACCGACACCTCCTCCGGCAGCGGTACGTTGAAGATGGAGAAGTGCCTCTTAAGTCGGTTGGGGATATCGTTCTTACCTCCAGAGGGGTGCGACATAGCGGCCATGTAAACAAGTCCACGCAACTCCTTGCGGCGCCCAGCGTGGCCGAGGTCGTAGACCATACTGGATTCCACAACCTGACGTACGATCTCATTGGTAATCTGATCACCCCACTCGTTAATCTCGGGCATGTTGATATCATCAATGAAAACCGTTAGCTGCTCGCAGTTCTTCGGACCGAATGTGGAACCCATGCGCTTTTCCGTCATATCCTCCAGGGCATTGTAGAAGTTCTGTGGGGTTGTCATGGATGAGAAGTTGAGCTTACGGAAGTTCGATGTCTCAGACTCAGACTTAATCTTCAGCAGTAACTTTTCAATGGTAACAGTCTTTGCGGTACCACTCACACCAATCAAGAGAGCTGGGCGACGCTGCATGAAGTTGCAGTTCATGAGGTAATGCAGCCGCACGGAGTCTGCAGTTGGGATGAACAATGTAGCGAAGTCCAGCTTGTCGTCACCGGGATACTTCCACTTCTCGAGAAACACGTGCCAACTCTCCCACTGACCAGTCTTGCAGTTAAGCGAGAAGTCGAACACGGTTCCCTCCGATAACGGGGGAAGGTCGTTGTAAAGCTCACGCACAAATGAATCAAACTTCAGGCGATCCTTCGACTCAAGCATACCACCGAAGGCCCATGACAAGCTGAACCAAAATATCTTTAGCGTCAGGGAGTTGGTGATGGTCACGCCATCGCCCACCTCCTCTCCAAGCGCCACGGCAAGGTGGAAGGCACTAATTACAAGATGTGCAATAGACGTCTTCATGACGATGCTGCACTCCTTCTCGTAAAAGGCAGCCACCCTCTCTGTCATACTGGGACCTGATCCTTCCTCTTCATCGGGCAGGAAAAGCGCCAGCAACTTCTCAGACAGGAGGGGGTTGCATCTCTTCACCACATCGTCTGGGAGAATCTTACCCTCCTCGTTTACCGTAGCGCAGAGCCGTGACCTCAGCACGGGTTTCCAACCGAGAATGACATCTGATATGAATATAATACCGGCGCGGGACACCGTAGCAGGGGAGGCATTCGCAAGGTTTTCCACCTCGAAGCAGCACTTCATCGTATCTGTCATCTGAATACGATCGCCATTTGCCAACGTTAGCAGCTTGTTATCATCAAGTACGGTATTGAGATTTTCAATCCAGATCGCATCCACTGGGCCATCGCACACAATCCACACATTACGTTTCTTAGCGTGACGCACAGCCGCACGCCACAAGGAAGAAAAGACACCGTCGTGCCAATCTCCCGAGACATCAATGCGGCCAAACATCTGTGGAGCTGTAATGGCCTTGGGGTTCATGCGCAGCTGCTGGTGTGGCACAGTGGTGCGGCTCAAGGTCTCAGTCATGACGTCGTAGCACTGCGTCTTACCGCACATAGCCGGTCCTACCACCATAATACCGTGTCGCACCAGTTTGGTTTCATACAACTGGAGCACCTTGCTTATCCATGAAGACCATTGCTGCAAACCTTTGCCTTCGATCACCTTTGCCAACTCCCCTTCAATCTCGGGGTGGGAGCCCTTCACGAACTGTCGTCCGGGGAACATATCGCGCAGCAGTGAGTCGAACAGCTCTATGTCATCGAACACCAACTTGGAAAGATTCATGTCACGCAGGGTGCGCATAAAGAGGTCCTCCTCGTCCTTTCCTGGGTTGCGTCGCAACACTGCACCAGCCGTACGCAGGACGGAGAGAATATTACGGAGACCAAAGTCGTAGTGACGCTGTTTTGACAGCTGCTCCTCGCATAGCTTATAAAGTGTGAAGAACTTCTTGCTCAGCAAATCGTCAAGGCTGTACCCTTGTGAAGCCAACTTGACCTTCATAATGGTCTGCCTGTCGGGAATCATCATAGTAACACCACGGAAGAGGATCTTCAAGTTCTCCGGCAGCTCCTGGCGCCCGGCATAACCCGGGTTCATGGTGATGAAGAATCCAACTCCAGGCATGAGGTCCGTCACTTGACCGTCAATGAAAATAAACTTGTCCTTGTGCTGCTTTAGCGCCTGCAATACGCACGACACTTGTTGTGCAACAACGGAAAGAACGGGAAGATCGATACGATTGAACTCATCGAAGCAACCCCACGCGTTGGCCTGCGACAGACCACGAATAATCTTCCCCATGGCATGTCTATCCAGTTGATCAGAGCAGTTAAACACAACGCAGAACTTACCGTACGTGCGAGCAAGATCCTTCGTAGTTTCCGTCTTACCTGTACCAGCGGGGCCAGCAGGGGCACCACCCATGTACATGGCAAGCGCCTGCGACAGTGTGATGTAGCAGCGGTCTGTGAGTGGTGTAATGACGAGACGCTCCTTCACCCCAAGGTATTCGTTGCAGTACTCCGTGTCAGAGTCAGCGATGGAAATAATGGTAAGATCACGCTCAGGCCTGTAGTAGAAACGTGCTTGCTTCAGCCAATCGAAGTGAGTGAGCTCCTTGATGGAGGCCTTCTGCAGATCAATGAACACTTCCTGCTGATGGACCTGAATGGTGATGAGAGTCTCCACATTGGTTCTCATGCGCTTTGGCTGCCTTTCCAACTCGCTGGACGTGGTCAGGTTAACTAGAAAATTTTTTACGGCATCGCACTTCGCCCTCGAAATAGACGCCTCTCGCCCGCGAGACCTCATAATACCCTTTGTGATGCACTCAGTCACATCGGCCGTCCAGAAAAACTGCAGCATGAGAAGGGAAACCTGCGCAGGATAGCGCTCGATAATACTCCCCAAGTAATTTGTGTTGCCAAGCAGTGTGCCCAACTCCATGACGCTCGCCTTCACCACCTCCCTCACGGTGTCAGTCATGCCACCGCACAAGCGATTCAACCAGTCTTCCACGTTACCCACACACGGCGTGGGTTCCCGCATCATAAGGGTCTCCCCCTCACCAGAGATCATCTCAACAATCTGGAAGTACGGTTGGGCTCCTGCCTCCTTGGGTTTTACGCGCTCAAAGCGGACAGACGAGAGGCCGTCGAAGATAGACGCCAAATGGGGTTGGATGGACTGTGGGTCACTGGCTTGCGATAAAATTTCCAAGAGTACCGTGTCGGACACGAAGTAGAAGCGGGGAAACAAATTGCGCTTCTGTTCAAGGTAGAGAGAGAGCTTACGCTGACACTCGTCGAGCTGCTCCTTTAGATTCGGTAGGTTCTGCAGTAACTCATTCTCATAACAGAACTCCAACACATTTGGTGTCTCGTTGGCTTTGTTCATGATCTTCTGCCAGGCCTTGTCAATCATTGCAAAGCGCTTTGCCTCTTGGGGTAGCTGCTTCATAATATCACCACCGGCAAACACAGCCTCAAGGTATTGCCACGTGAACTGCACCTCCACCCACAGCGCTATAATCTCACTCACCTTTACCAGCTTTTGCAGGAAAGCCTGAATGGTGTCACGCATGAAGGCACAGTAACGCGACGACAGCATGGAGTTAATAGCCAGTGAAGATTCATCGAGAGCCTCACGCTTCGACGTCGTATCATCACCCTTCAATATAATGGGTCCGCGGTGCTTAAACTCGGAGAATTCAGTTCCTGATCCTTCCACAGCAGCTCCTGAGCCCGGAATTTGGCCTCCACCTCAGACTCACGTACGGAAGAACTTGCGATATCGATCACCTCGTCCACCACACGAAGCAGGTTGGCATCCACGAGATTCTGGAGCTTGAACAAATCAGGATCCGTCCGCCATTTGTGCCCAGTCACACGCATAATCTCCTGCCAGTGCCGCTCCACCACTGCAGGACTCTTTAACTCCTGAATCACAGGCTGGAGCTCCATGAAGTCATCAAGAATCTTTTTAAGCTCTACATAGGCATCCCAGTCACGGAGTGACTTGGGCAGCCGCTTGCACTGACTTACGAACACGCTCACCTCCTCTGCAATAGCATCAAAGTCTAATTCACACCAAAGGATATCATTATACCCGTCAACCTTATGCAGGACATTGATGTAAAGGGTGTACAACTTATCAAGGAGCTCTAATTCCTTCTTGGTCTTCACCAACTCGGGGTACTTGTGGAGCGGAAGACCGAACAGCTCCTCGCCAGCCATGAGTGTTGTCCACTTGCGGTATTTATCGTCAAACTGACGCTGGTACCGCTTCAGTCGCTCCATGGCCTCTTGTGGTTTCAAACCATCCACCATTGGGCCATGTGCGTCGTAGTCGTTACGGAAGGCAATAACTTCGGCACCAAACTTCTGCACCTCCTGAGTGAGCCCCTTCTTGAATCCATATTGCAGATTATTGATTTCGTCAGAGCGGCGTTCCGCCAGTGCATGCAGTTTACGCCACTTGAAGCGAATATCCTCCACACGGTCAATCTCCTCCTTAAAGATGGGGACATTAAACCGCTGAAGCAATGCGTAGGCCTGCTGCACGGGGAAAAACTGGAACTCCACCAATGACTCACGATCCCGGATATCCTGCAACGTGTTCATCAGAACGCGCAGGTCCTCAAGCTTCTCCTGATCCGGGATGGGGAGCGAGAGCTGGTGCGCCTCCTCGTCCATCTTGTGCGTCAAGGTATCCAACCCGAGCTGCGCTTTAGCGTGCAACTTGTTCGAGAAAAGCTCCTTCCACTCAATAACCTTCCGTAGCAGGTCGGTCTTCAGAGGTTTGTTGTGAAGCGCGAGGCTTCCAATGTTAAACACTGGTGTGAGGCTTTCGATTTCATCGTGCAGGCCAACGTAGCTCTGAAGTTTCTGTTCATATTCCTCAAGAGAAGGATTCCTTGAGTTAAATTCGTCGTACACCTCGTTCATGTCTGACTTCCAGAGGTACTCGTACTTGTGGAAGTGGTTGAGATACTCCATCACTTGTTTCTTCAGCCCGTGGATGCCCCCTGTAAGGAGCAGAACAACTTTCACAATCTCCTTGTTCTTGGCGATCTCCTCGAAGAACGAGAGGGCATCATCGCCGAGTCCGCTCCACAGCGTCATGTACCTGCTGCAAGACAGCACCGCCGTGGCACACTGGTTGATTGCTCTCTGCACTTCATCAAGGGAGGGACTCAGGAAGACGTAGGGCTCCGCGTTAATCAACTGCACATCAACGTCGAAGAACGGCTTCTCGACAAAAGAAAAGATACCCGATTGCGCGTCCCCACACGCTTCTTTAGCAGGTTTAGCGAACGAGTTGTGCTCGTGAGAATGGCCTTAAACATTAGGCGATTGAAATGACCCTTGAGCGTCGCAATACGGTCGCGCTGAGCCACATCAAGTTTTTCCATGTTGTACGCCAGCCCCTGGCTAGCCAGAATGCACAACACAACATCCTCAACTGCCCCCTCAACCTCGCGGTTTTTTACATCCATAACTTCACACTGCTGCCTGATATGTTTTTCCTGCACCTGAACAAACTGATCGAGAGAAAAATGATCATCGAAAAGATTCACCAGCAGTGTTGAAGCGATGAGCTTCAGGTTGACTTGGATGCGGTGCTGAATGATGTCATTTACCTTCGTCACGAGATTGTCAAGATCCTCAATCGCCTTCTGAACACGCTCCAAGTACGTATCCACATTCAGCGACGACCACGTGAGCGTCGTTTCGCCCGGAAGAAACACCGCATCCAGAGCATCCAGGTTCGGCTGAAGCAGGGGCGGGTAACCCCGACGATCTTGCTGCGGGTGCTTCCAGCACGCCCCACCACACGCTCGTACTCCTTAACGAGGTGAGTTAACTCATTGTAAAACGTTTTCAGTCGCTGCTCCTGCATCAACACCATCCTGGCTGCTGGAGGCACATCGATCCCTCCAAGCAACATCAACTCTCTCGTCTCCTTAATGAGCTGCACGATCTCCAAATCAAAGTTCACAAAGAGACGCCCCTCGTGTCTCACCAGCAAAGTGGCATTGAGTCCCGCTTTCCCCGACTCGATAGATCGCTTCCACGCATCCACCCAGATCGCCTCAAACTCAATCAGCGCCACAGATACTCTATTGTACGTCCGAATCACCTTCTTGCTATCCTTCGTGTTTGCCATAATTGTGCGATTGGTTTTAAATTTGTCCATGGGCGACTTGATATGATGCAGGAGCTGCCGGGCCCAACTGATGGCCCCGGCCACCGGCGTCATATTTCGTGCCACTGGCGGATCAGTCTTGTACCGCTCGTACGTCTTTTGGTCATTCTCGAGCTCCATACCATAACTGTGGAAGATAACCAAATATTTGGACTCAAGGTCTGCAGCAAAGGCTTCATTTTTGAGGATACACTGATACTTCGCAAGCAGTTGCAGAGCGTTGTCAGTTGAAGTGATGTTCTCAAAGGAGGAGTTGATCGCAACCTGCATGGATGTTTCCAGCTCTGCGATACGTGTCTCAAATATCTTGAACTCTACATCAAACTTGTTGTTGTCGTGAATGTCAAGTATATCAGTGGTCTTTCCACGCAGGTGTCCCAAGTACTCCTCAAAGCGCGGGATGAGGCCCTCCATCTGCTCAATGTTGTATGCCTTCAGTTCAAGAAACTGCTGAACAGTGCTGAAGACGCTGATAAGTTTGTCCACACGCTTCGTGAAAAGGTTGAAATGCCCCATGAATTTTAGTTCATCAAAATCAAACTGTTTCCCATCCTTCTGTGCGAGAATTTCTTGTGCCTTCTTGTACTCCTTGTTGTATGCCTTATTGCATTCGCACTTAGACGTAGTTGATGAAGCAGTTCTTTGAGCGCCTCGGGGCTTTGCCCACACTCCCAAATACGGCTGCGCACACCTGAGGGGTTGATGGCTGCTTTGCAGGACAGCACCATGGCGTTGGTTACCTTGAAGAATAGTGCGGTCATACACTCACGGCGGGAATAGTAACGTGCTATCGTGTGCATCATCCGTATGTTACCAATTAGTGAAGGGAGTGTGTTGATTATTTGTGCAATATCCGACGAGTATAATACATCAAAGTACTTGTCCAGGGAACGGAGGTATTTCACATTTTCTTGTGCCTCGGCAAGGGCATCCGCCAGTGCGGAATCCGCCTCAACCCAGCGCAGCATTAATGGGCTTTTCACCTCACGTAAGTACTGAACAGCACGCGGTGCTTCAACACTCTGCAGTTGTTCTTCCACCAGCGCAACTTCGCAAGACGATTCTTCCACAGCTGGATCTCAGTTTTTGGTCCTGCCTTTTCGTCACTTAGCTCACTTTCGTAATTTGGCACATCTTGCACAACGTCATTTACGGCTTTGATCCACTCCTCCACGGTTGACGTTAGGCTGTGCAAAACCCCAGGGTCATTAATACCACCCCGCCTGTTTATCCCGCCAGTCTGCAGCAGCCTCCACGTCTCTGGCTCCATCTGCCGGAACTCATAGTGCTCACCTTGCATTTGTTGCAGTTCAGAGATACGGTCCGCATATCGGAGGAGGTGCACAATAAACTGGTTCCGCTCAGACAACGTATTCTTGCCCCACTTGTTAAGCTTGTTGAACACCGGCGTGTACACCTCCATAAGGAGGTGTTCGAAGCTCTGCAGGAGGTTTCCGTCAAGCGAGCCCATTGTGACATCCTGGACGACCTGCGTCGGCTCCTTGGCGCTAATTTGTCTGTGGTTGTTGGGGCGGATCAGATACACAACACGTCCTGTTAGGTATGGCAGCTTCCCCTTCTGCGGATCTGTAACACGCAGTACCTCCTCCGTAATCCCCGGGTCATCGGGATCCAGCTGGAAAGTGAAGAGCAGCGTATGGGCACCGGTTCCCTCCAGCATATCGTGCACAACCATGAAGTCTGGAGAACCGTCGGCAAAGTTCTGATCCAGTTGAATAGTCAGCCGCTCCGCAACCTCGGCGTCACCACAGGCGAAGAAGTCCTTCACGCGACTGAATATGTACAGGTGGCGTGCATCCGAACACACCCTTTGAGACAGGTTCATGGCAACCAGACCGCCAACTCAGCGGAAAAGCACTCACAACACACACGGAAAGGGGAAGCCTCACAGTAAACTATTTTTGAATAATTAAAAACGCGTAGAATGTGAGGGGGAAAACAACAACAAACAAAAATAGAGTGTTATGAATCTAATTTAGGGCTCCTGTTTGGATCAGCGTATTGCAGCGCTCTCCACTCTTTATTGTTCTAATGAGTGAAAGGAAGAAGAGGGGGGAAATGGGGAAGAGGACAAAAGGAAATCAATGCACAGCTACACATAAAACAATGGCAACACCCAGGCAAACAGCGAGAGCATAAAATTGGTATGTCCAATACAACACCACTTCTCTGTGGATGCTGCGTTGTGCATCAGCAACAGATAAAAACGAAAGAAAAAACATCAGTTCTAGATCTGGGTGGAAAGTAATATTTTGTTGGTTTTACCCGTGCAAAAGGTTTATGGACCGAATCGGTCTCACGATTTTTCTTCCATATGAGCAAAATGTATGTGTATATTTAAATAAAACTCTGGTGATCACGCGACTAGCACTCATAGCGTTGTCTCTACACATTTAGCGCCTCAATCATGTAGCGATAGTCACATAATTCGGTCCACAACGACCTGGGGACGTTATACACACGAACTCGAGCTTCCTCCTCTTCTTTAGAGTTTGGTGGGGGAACCATTGCACTTAACGGCGGTGGCTCAGTGCGTTCTGGTGTTGCAGACTCAAGCTCCAAAGGAAGACGGCACAATTTCACGAATTGATCCAGTAAACATGGTGATAAGGCACGCCGGCCGGTGCAAAACAGCTGCACAAGGCAATCCCTAAAGACACTTTCACTCAAGTACCCTGTGCGGACATTATCAAAGGAGAAAAAAACTTTGAGGAATCGCTCACGATCACCACCACAAGCTTCTAGTAGCTCTTTCTTGAGGAGACGCCTCGTTTTGAGCCTCTCCTCAGTCGCAGCGTCCGCGGTGGATGCCGAATCAAAGCCCTGGTCGCCTGCGGAGGCGTTTCCACACCCACAGTCACACCTTTACTGTGCATACATGACAAATCCTGCGTGTCCTGGTGGGCGTTTTTCTCTAGCAGGAGGAGATAACTTATCAGTGAGATGTAATTGCAACCCCTTCTAATTCCTCCCCTATCCGTACTCGCACACACTAGCGCGGCAACTTCCTCCGCTGCCAAGCTCGGCGCAACTCTGAGAAGCATTTGCTCGAGTTCCTTGCGGGTCACCCACCCCTTCCGCGCGTGGTCGCAGCGGCTGCACAAGGTAAGTAAGTCGGGATATTTTCCGTAAAGCTTCGCTAAAAGTCCCCTGGTAACGGCACCTGAGGGATCTCATCACACGGAACGATTCCCTCCCCTGAACACACCGAGCACACTGCTGGCTTCTGTTGCACTGGCAGTGCAAACCCATCTCGAATGCCATAATCTTTTGGGGATGCTGCCTGCTTTGAGAATGAGACACTGGGTGGCGCAGGACACGAGGCGCAACAACTGCCGCTAGCTGCTGGATTACAGGAGCGGTTAAGGTATGAATATGATGAAGCACTACCTGTTGACGGTGTCGCCCTTGTCTCCATGCGCTTCATAGACCTATTATGGGGTGCCGGATGTCCCCCAGTGCCAAACTTTGTCGCCGGTGCTACTCGCCGACCCTGCGTCTTCTCCACGGAGTCGTGGCTTGACTGCAATTGCGCCGCTGATGTCAGCTTCGCCTTGTCACGAGTTCGTGCTACCTGCTTCGCCAAAGAGCGGGAGGTCTCCGTTGCACCAGAACTTCCAACGTTCCTCTGAGGAGCAGCTTGTTCACGACGCTCGGTCGTCACTACTCCCGCCATGCCACTCTTTGGGCTTTCTGTTTACGGCTGCCCACTGGACACGCCTTCTCATCTTTGCCTTTTGCCATTCCTCCCCCCGTACTCCGATATTGATTTTCGTGCAGTTCAACAGATGACGGTGCTCCTCCTGCTTTACGTGGTACAGTTGCCGCATCCTGTAGGGAGACTTTGGAGAGCCTGGACACTCCTCCTGCTCGGTGGAACCCCTCGCCAGCGACTCAGTAAGTTGTCCACTTAACGTTAGTCCCACATCTTCAGGGGAAATGGGCATACCGCGCTCTCCCCCATATTGGACGCATTTTCACAAATGCTTTCGCAGGGGTGCGAATTTACTCTATCCGCTTGTTGATGTGTGCCTCAGCTGCCGCTTCCACCTTATGATCCGTGCACGTACAACTGGCGAGCTTTGGACACTCACAGTCGATGTGACGACTGTCGCTTACGTTCAATCCATCCAATCGTTGTGTGGGTTTCACTTCAGTGGCTATGGAGATGATTTAGGCAGCTGCTGCTCACCCGAGTTGGCACGCACACTTTGCTGAGTGTGATATTCAACGGGTGCGAGTGCACAGCTCATTTGACCATTCTGTCTTTCCCTTTCCTCATCATACACAGATGTAATGCGTGCTGGAGGTTCAACATTATTAAAATCATCGCCAGAAGCCGGTGCTGGTGACAGCAGAGCATTACGAGACATTCGCTGTCCCGTCCTCCTCAACTCGCACCGACCTGAGTGAGGAACGTACATGCTGGTATCGAATGAATACGAATCTCCCACTAACCCTGACGATGGCTCAGGTGCTTGCGGTAATAGATCGGCAGCGCAGCAATCACAGCTTTTCTCGTTAATACTCACAAATGCTTCGTTGGAATTATTATTTACAACGGCCCCAAGCAAATGATTTTCGTTTGATGTATGCTGTGCCTCCGTGCCGCGTGTCCCTGTTCCCTTTCGCTAGCGAACGTACATCCCTGAGAAGTTCTGTCAGGCCGCGGTGAAGTCCGGGCCAAAGGCACCGAGTAGGAAGAAGCGGAGGGTATCGTTGAGATCTCCGACGGCGCACGAGCATTTACTTTCGCCTCTGAGTTAGCATGATCCTCAGCAGTTATGGATCTGAGCTCCTCATTGACTCCTAATGACAGCTCCGCGGGCGCGGGATGCTCAGAAGTGTCCACTTCCGCATCCACCGAATCCCATAGTGAGGAGCAGCGGATGCGTTCAATCAATCCAGATCGCATCCGTGCAACTAATAGACAAAAATCCACAGCCCCGAGAACCCTGTCCTCTTCGCTCCGCGTAGCCCCGATTCACATTTGTTGTCATTACACGGCACGCCCAAGTCCAACGAATCAGCAAGAACTTCCAGCTCTACCAAGGGGATATCGATACCACGACATTTCAACGCATTCCACACGTCGTAGAGTGTGACCTTGCCACCACAGTCACGCTTTATCGAAAGGAACACCTTTCGAAGGGAGATAAGCCTTTCAGGATCAGCCACATGTGTACAGTGAGGAATTGAAGGCACCATTTCTTCAGCATTATAAAGTGATCCCTCTTGCTCGTTGCCTCCTGCCCACGTCTCACCCCTGCCAAAACGTGAATCGTTCAAAGTTGACACCTTTTCCCTCGTAGTACCTACACAATTCGACTTGAGACTGGGGAATACTGCCCGCCGGCCCCCATAAATTCCCCCTTGTTCCGCTGAAGGACCCCTTTGCATGCGCGCTGAGAAGGAACGCACCTCAGGAACCACTGTTGCGATTGGGTGCCACGGCATTTCTCCACACATCCTGCAAAATTCCGCTCGCTTGGAGCGACAGTTCTTCTCACAGCTCGTCCTTGTTGTACGCGCGACCCCCTCGGACACTCCTGGACACATGTGCCGATCGCTGGTAGTACCAATTCGACAGCTACACACACACTCCACAGCGTCAACCCCTCGGCGGGGTAGGTGGCCCTGTGAGCAGCCATAGTGGCAGCAGTTTGGCCTCGCTGAAAATACCGCTCGTGCCTTAAATGATTGCGCTGGTTTTGCTTCATAGGGCTGAGGGGCGAAAGTGTTGGCTGTGTTCCCCTCCTCACTGCGAGGTGCATGCAACGAAGTCGTTGAGCCGCTCGCAAGGCGCCGCATATTCTCTAAAAAATGTATGTAGTAAACCTCATCGCATCTATCACCCCCATACTTCTTCAAGAGTGCCTTAATGTGTCCTTTCAAGCCGCCATTAAGCAACACTGCCCTCTCAAAGTCGGCAGAGGACACGAACCCAGACCCATTGCCGTCGGCAGCCCGCAAATCTCGCTCCAACTGTGCAATGGAGTTTGCTAGCTCCCGCTGAATCATGAAGTCATGCAACCTAGAGGGAAAGAAACAACCACCAAGGTTCACAGATAAAGAAAGGTTATATGTTTGTAGCAACGAGCTAAGGTTAAAAAGAGCCCGTTGGCTGGGATCTGCTCAATATCCCAACACTTCGAAAAAAAGGTGACAACAAGCCAGTGGGACTGAGGTGTGATGTCTCACACCCTTCTCCCTGCCTAAGATTCTGAAATTGACAAAATACAATGGGGACTGCGGTTTACACAAGCACACCGTTCACGAGTTTCTTTATATGTTTGTATATTATCTTAGTAGTATTTCTTGCACAGTCTGCCATTCGTATTACTGCCAATATCAAAAAAAAATATCTGTGTTAGTAAAACGAATAGAGGCGGCGCCTCAGCGGGCATTGGTGTTGCTCCGCTACGCCCTACAACCACCCAACACCTCCCCTTCCATTCCCTATTAGCCGGCATATCTAGAGCAACGCCCAATGCCAAGTCAATAAGTCACTGAAGTGCTGGAAAGGAGATGCAGTTCATCTGAGAAGTGCAAAACCGTGCTGTTTGGCACAATGCTAGATCTGAACTTAAGAACGACGGGGGAAGATGGCAAAGGTAACGATATCTCAGCAGATTTCAGACCCCGTTCCCGCATTCGTCATCAAAAATTTCGTATGTAATCGGAGCTTTCACAAGCCTTATATTCTGCAACTAAACTTTCCACAACATCCCTGGAGTGCCTAAACTCATCCAAATTGTCCTTAAGCGGTCCATATCGTTTGTATTGTTCAAGAAACACACCGCGGTTAAAGAGCAGGTCAAACTGTTTCAGTGTCCGCTGAAAGAGAGAACTAATGCTTGTGTGGTTGGCCATTACTAGCCCACTCACACGGTGTCGGGCATCGATGTAAGGCGATTTCTTAGAAAGAATCACTTGGATAGATGCGGGCCCCCATGGAATAAAGTTTGGTGAGCGCTCACGTATACGCTCCAGTGACCGATGCACCTGCGCTGGGTCAACGTCACCCTGAATCAAATTCAGCAATGAAATATAGCAGCCGCTCTTCATTGAGGTAGAAACCATCATATTCTTTGGCATCAACAGCCGCCGCATTACATCGTGAACGGATGTTTTCTGCACGGAAGATTGTATGTTAGATGTGTCAAGGGTTGTTGGTGTATAACCCGTACAAACGAAGTGGCAACGTGGTGTGGGAATAAGTGAAGCAAGCATACTCATGAGGTCATTATTCATATACCCGGGGTAGCGCAGTGTCGCTGTTGAAGCTGCCATTACGGTACTGACTAGCCCATTCATCTGCTCCACTGTTGGTGACGATATATGCAGGTTATCTGTGGCAATACGATTTAATGCCGTGTTGTCAAGCACGACAACGCAATCGGCATGCAGTGTCAAGCGCTTGATGGCCAGCAAACTATTGTATGGCTGGACAATAACATCACTATCACCACCGCGAGACTGATTGGGAAATACGCTGTAAGTCTGTATGAGTTTCTTCGGGAATCGGTCATTAAGGTTTTCGAGAAGGTAGCTCCCCATACCACTTCCAGTCCCTCCGGCGATGCTGTGGGTGAGAACAAACCCCTCAAGGCTGTCACTATTTTCCGCCTCTCGCTCTATCATGTCAAACAGCGTCTCTTGCACCGTGTCCCCATCTCGTAGCCGTGGGCCCAATTGTTACCCGCACCACCACCTTCAGAGTGGATGTACACATTTTCAGGGTTAAAGAGTCTTTGCATGCTACCACGCTGAATGGCGTTAATAACACGTGGTTCTAAATCAACTAAAAGCGCACGAGGAATGTAGTGATCATCATCAGCCTGGTAAAAAAAGACATCCTTACGATCATCACCACCGCTTGCATAGGGCTCAACAACACCATCGTGGCGTATTCCGTGCTCAGCACAAAGCTGTCTCCAGAATTCGGACCCCACTTGGTTTCCACACTGACCAACCTGGAGTGTGATGATTTCTCGTGGCATCGCTCCTTATGTCTATATGCACCTTGTCCTTTAACTTATTCAGCCCTTACCAGGGGCTTGATAATCTTTCGGAAATAGAAAGACCAGAAACCTTGACACCAGAGTGGACTAGATGCTGGCTCCTTTCGATTTTGTTCTGAGTCCCTCGGAAAATGTCCAACCTTTTATCCTGATTTTGTGGACAGAAGTTAAAATAAGAATAACTTTAAAAATATTACATTTAACGTACAGCAGTGTTACTTAACGAGGAAAGAGGAAGAAAAATTTGGTGCAATAAAATATGTATATACGCCCTAACCGTGCGAAATCCAAGCAACCCCGGCTCAGACATCATTCCCCGGAGCCCAAGTAGCACTATATGGCAAGATCAATGCTGCTGCAAGTAAACAAAACTTTTGCCTTTCTCCTTTTTCAAGTCTTCAAGTCGCGTCGACCACTCCTCCCACTGCGCATGTAAATAACCAATGTCACCGTCCTCATTAAACTTCGTAAGAAGCCTTTTGGCCTCTAACCGGTCTTTACGCGTCATCCCCTGGTCCTCCTCAAGTACAGATATCTGTTCGATGCACGACGATATATCCACTATCAGTCGTGTAGCAACAACTCGTATTTCATGATTGATACCTGAATGGCCGCTACCGTCATGATTGGATACACTCTTGTGCCTCTCAGCTACAAGTTTTCGTGCGGTAGCTCTATGTCCGCATTGACACATCCGTCTGCTGTGAGCACACGTTTCGCAAAATTCAAATCTTTCAGTGTCAACTACAGTAAAGCATTCCTCCAGTTGTAAAAGATTCAATTGGCCTGCCACATCATTTAGCGATGTCCACAGCGCTAAGCAGCTCTCTGGAAGAAGTGGTTGCGCTGTATTTTCCTTAATGTAGCACTGTTTTCGTCTCCGAAACTGGTGCCCTAGAACAACGACTCGCAAGTTATTCTTTAGGGTCTCCCAAAAACTATCCACCATGCTTGAAGAAAAACTATTTGACGCAACATTGACATCCTCCGGAAGATTTCGATCACTCTGACTAACTAGTGCGCGAAGGAGCGACAGCAGTTCCTCAACCGGCTCAGGACATTTTACATCACACTTCAGCGGTGGATTCTCGTAGGCAGAATGAAGAAAACAAACACTATGAGATGCATCAGATATTCTTTCAAAGGAGTCACATTTAAATAAAAGGACCCCCCTCCCATCGGGGTTATCGAAGCCCAAATCAACTAACCATTCAATAAGCTGAAACACGTGAAATGCAGGTGCAATACAGTTCGTCCAAGTAACAGATGTGAGACTGATTCTTTTGTATTTGTCCACTTGAGGGCTATCAATGATATTTTCAAAAATCCTGTTGAGTGTTGCCAAGCCTTTAGCGCGGCAGCTGACTGAGGCGTTGCGATGCATGAGACCAATTAACAGTGCCAGGGTTTCCATCCCCCATCTACTCCTCGTATGAAGACCAAGTTGAGGGAAAAATAAAATTCCTAACCGCATGAACAATATAAATAAAAAAAACGATGGATGTTACAATAGTCCCTACGCGCAACGGCAGTTACTAGGACCACGTAGATTTACTGATAAGGCAAACAGGTAACATAACAGCAATGAATATTTCGTCACACCTGAGTACCCTTATATTGTATTGTAGAGAAGCAAGAAAGATGTACACCCCTAACGCACTCGAGTCGAGCTCTCTTCGATACTGTGCCGCAACTCCTGCAACCTAGTTGTAAAAAATTGATATGGATC
Organism: Trypanosoma congolense; assembly: GCA_002287245.1. Taxonomy (NCBI): domain Eukaryota; phylum Euglenozoa; class Kinetoplastea; order Trypanosomatida; family Trypanosomatidae; genus Trypanosoma; species Trypanosoma congolense. Next base: position 62,524 of record NHOR01000125.1, on the reverse strand, counting down.
TGCACACTCCTTTCTTAATTTCCCATTACTCAATGCATACCTGGAAAGGACGTGTCTCTCCTCAAATGAGAGCAAGTCGTCTGCAGTAAGTGACTGACACTGTGCGCCATAATTATTACCTCCTTGCAGCCGTATTGTTGCCAGTTAACAAAAGAAAACGAAGCACACTGGGACGATGAAACAAGGAGAGAACCTAATCCGTCTTGCTTTGCCGTTGTTTGCCTAGTACTCGATGAGCCCCTGCAACGCTTTCGACGACTTGGTCGGCAGCTTCCGGTTAGCTCACTCCGTCCCGACCGATACAAGAAACCGAAGAGGTACATCTTATCCTCAGCAACATGCAAAAGTGTATCAATAAAGTCATCTTTATCACCATCGAAATCTGAGTCCTGTGAAGAGAACGGAACCAAAAGCCAAGTACGGGCCGTTCGGTGCTGTTCATATTCCATTGTTTCGTTATTCAGTCCATTGGTGTTGAGGTTATTAAAAGATACTGGAAGATGGACGTTATCATTTGCTTCGCACTTAACATTATCCTTCTCACAGGATTCACTTGAAACCATCGCGCTGGATCTGTTGCTTTCGGTTACTCCAAAAGGAGGAATAGTAGCCACACATTCGCTGCTCCTGATACCTTCACCGTTTGTAGGTTGTGCGTTTTTGCGGGATAAGGAAGTGTCAGAGCACACACAATCAGTTATGGTTGAGATGAGTGGCCTGTTTGTTCCTATGTGTATAGATTTTACATTTTCCGCATCAATCTCACTAAGCTTACCAGTATTAATACCCATATCAATATACTTAAATATATTTAATCACTCAAAGAGGAAATACAGCGTGTAATAAGTAGATGAATTGGTTGTCTTCACAAAAAGCAGAGAGAGTGAGATTGAGCAATACTCACGGAGTAGGGTTGATGAAAGCAACTTGCAGTGGTTAACTGCTGTGGAATACCTCTTAATAAGGCCGATATTAACTCATATCTTTACATAATATAAATACCCACAGCTGTAATCTGTACATCCACATGAAGCATTTACAAGAAGGACACCGTTGACTGGGAAAGCCATTCTTGGCACAACAAGGTTTTTATTTCATTATATGTGTTTAACTGCTGCAAAGTGGCTGCGTTGTAACAATTTTCTTCGGCATTCCGTCTAGTCTTATCAAAGTGAACCCCATGGTCATCGCTACACCTTGCAAGCAGTAACATCACGACTTCCTTGTGGCCGGCCTGGGCAGCAATATCCATCACGCTGTGTCCTGAGTAGTCTTTCAGTGAAACATCGGCCCCCGCCTCAGTGATGAGAAAGTCGACTAACTCTACATTTCCCTTCAGTGCAGCGAACATCAGCGGTGTTCGTCCGTTGCGTGGATGAGGAAGATCTAATAGTGTCCTGGCTCCAGGCCTGAAGGAAGGGCGCTCCGCCCGAGAGATAGACATAACATGCTGCCAATCATCATTCGATAAAACCCCGGCTGAGTAAAGTAGGAGTTTCATGATTCTTGCATCTGCATGCCACGCTGCGTGATGAAACACATTATAATAGAATATGTCTCGAGGATAGAGAGAAGCACCACGACTAAGAAGGAATTCAACTACGTTATACTTTCTAAGTCCGACCGCCCACATAAGCAGTGTTGCACGTCTATCGTTCACCGTCATATTGATGTTTTTTGACGTCAGAACTCGTTGAAGCTGCGTAACATCATCGTTTGTTACATATACAGAGACTTCTTCAGATAAACTACACATATTCACCTATATCAGCGACAATTTAAGTACGTTTTGGTTGTAAAGCAAAAATGTTGGAAAGAGTCTAGAATATATGTCTGTCTATATATGTTGTGTATTTCATTTCCCTGCAAAAAAAAAAACATTTAATGCTTATAAATTTTTGTAAGTTAACATTACATTAAATCCAACATTTGTAAAAAGAGTTAGGTATGAGTAATTATTTCTTTTTTAGCTTTTCTAAGTGAATACTCGGAGCAAAATCCCTCCTGCGTATGTACCCGTTTGTTTATCATGCTTTTAAGGACAAAAGTGGGAATAACAAGAGCAATATGGATATATATATATATATATATTATTAAGCACGGGACTTTTTCATCACCGTTTTATCATCATGTAAATCTATGAAATATTTACTCAGTGAAAACTATCTGCTGAGCGCAGTTTGAATCCACTTGTCCAATTGTCTCTGTTTCTGTTGATTTTCTCCTCACACATGTACCATTCACTTGCATGCTTAAAGAACACGCTCTACCTGAAGGATCAACATGGCACGGCGACATCGCATTGTTTGGAAATAAATTTCTCTTTGGTGTATCAACTTCACCTCCAGATATTTTACTGCTGCTGCTTTTAAGAAACGTAAGCCGTCTAGGAGCGGTAGCTGGTGTGAACTTATCAAAAATGGGACCTGGAAAGTCTGCTGGAGGTGATGGGGCCACATACAACTGAGGGGCAATTACCAGATTGGGATTAAGAGGTGTCTGCTGGAAATCCGTGATATGCTCTATCAGTGGCTGATAAATAGTAGTGTAAGGAGAGCCGCACATCCCATCATCCATCCATATAGTTGGGGCAAGCCACATGTTTGTGTTTTCTTTGTGCTGTGGCTGTGCGTGTACTTGGAACGGCTGGACTTTATGGACACCGCTCACCGGTACTTTATTCTTAAGCGGCGTAACCATGTCAAAATTGAGGCACTGTGGTGATACTTGATTATAAACGGCAGCAGAGCGACCAGCAGCATTTCCAAATGCATTTGACGGAGAAGGGGCAACAAATATTTTTATACCGGCATCTGCAGGCGTAACATCGGATCCCTTCAACAGCGAAGAAGCACAAGTGGGAACCACGTTGCACACTGGTTCATAACAGCTCTCATCCCTGAGAATCACCTTCAAACACTCCTCGACGTGAAGTTTGGTACAGACATGTGGAGAGTTCCGAGCGTCATGAAATGCCTCAACCGGAACGCGAACACGGTTTTCTTTTTTCTCATTAGTGAACGGTTTGCTTACCCACTGCTGTCTCTGCTCTTCAACAATATCCTCGAGAGTTTTCCCCTCGTTAGACTCACCATCAATAAATACACAATCAAACATATGCAAGGCTCTCCGCCATTTTCGCAATGAAACGTCCCAGAGTCTTTTACTCCCCTTATCAATATCTGGAGGTAACAAAGGAATAACGCCGCCGCTTCTTAATAAAGGGTCATGTTCCACCAACTTAACCATGTTTCGATACCCATCAGTGGCGTATCCAAATGACAACTGTTTCTCGCGCTGAAGGCGACGACGTTCTTGGTCAGCTGACCATCTATTTGATCTACCAACAAGGGCACGCTCACCTGTTGGCTTTCTAAAAGAGTTTGCACTCTGTGAACCATCTATGCTTTCTGGACCAATAGTTGGTCTTAGAGGAGTTTGCATATTTGCTGTATCCTTATCACCGCCTCAGCCCGCAAGTCCGATATTTAAATGGTTATACAGTTGCAAACTGACCCTATATCCCTTAACAAACTAAACAGTGTTGTAGAAATATTGTATCAACATGGGGAAAGGAGCATCAGTAACAGTACACTGAAGTAAGTGAAGATATCCTGAGGACTTACATTTCTGAGCGGAGTTTCTCAAGCGTAAAAAAAATTTAACTAGCACAAACCTGGTACCCACATACCGTTTCCCCATGCTAAGACCAACATGTGACCAATGTTTATGTTCTTATATATGCATATTTACACTTGTGCATAATAATCGTAATCTACTTTTTTTTGAAATAAAAGCAATTAAACAGAAATATAGTAGAGAAGCTATCAGACTGTTTCACGGCCGCTCCCACCCGGAAAGCACCCAAAAGAAAAAACTTGGTTCGATTGCACGCGTCTACCTTAATTCATGAGGAGCACGCATACCCATTCATAACGGTAATCGCAACCGCTGTTCACTCTTATAATGTTTCACAAACAAAAAAAATACTAGTATACAACCTAACAAGCGCAGCAAAACTTCCGGTAGCCGTCATGTCTGTTAGTACAGCTGATATGGCTTTGCGCTAGTTGTTCAAAATGTACATTGTCACGACAGTAAGCACGACCACTATGAAAAACTCACGTACTCACAAAAGCTACCTATATGACATTTCCCACGCGCTAGAAACGGGAAATGTCATCTACTAAACACAAACTACTACTAAGCTCCTCAAGAATTTCAGATGCGCGATAACAATCAAGCAAAATGATGATAATAAAAAATAATAAAGCGAGTAAATTAAGAGTAATACGAAACTATATACATGTGTACATGTTTGTGATTACCAATCAGCCAAAGCGTGAGCGGAAACATAGAAATGTCAACACTATACTAAACGGGCAATCCCAACTATTCACCAAGGGGATAAACATTAATAATCACCGGTAAACAATGTTTTTTTTCCTTTTTTTTTTAAAAAAAGGAAACTGCCTATAAAGAAAAATCAATAAAGAAACTCATTTTAGTCAGCAACAATGTAGACGTCGCAGAAACGTTAGCCACTACGCGGCACTAGAATAACAACACACGCCCTCCTCTTCAGTTAAGAAAAAAACATATTGGCTGCAAAAAGGCGACTAACTGACGACTTCATGCTGTTTGAGCCGCCAAACAGCTCCAAGAATAACGAGACTCCAATGGAACAGATAGTTTATCAGAAGAATATAACAATAATAAGCACAACAGGCGTGGCAGCACTAAAAGAACTTGAGATGAAAATTAAAAAACGCACCAACGTTTAGGAGAAGCAAACAGCATTAGGATGGAAGCCTTGACTGCATGTAAATGAAAAGGAACCTCAGTACCTAGTGTGTCAGTGCTTCTCCCCAGGAGACCGCGCCTCAGCGGGGCGAGCATGAAAAAAACATACTAAGGTGACTTGCAGCGTTATGCAAGTCGGCTAGCCAAAGACAGAAATTAACTCCATTATACCCCATTACCAGACGCAACCATGGTAAAAGGTCACAGCTTTATGCAACAAACCATTTAAAGTTTCTCGTTGTGGTTCATTACAATTTCAAGAGACAAATAGAATGAACTATACGAAATCCTATGTATATGCGATTCTGTTGCAAACCACCCACACTGATAAAATAGGTAGGACACGAGAAACTTCATACGACACACCCAGCTAATCAAGAGCTGGAATATTCCACCCGTGCGCAACCCTACCTTAATTCCAATAAAACCACGATATTTGGCACCCAAACACTCAGAAGATCGTCACAGGAAGAAAGCTCCAAGTTCCACCAACCGTGGGCCATCACACTTGTCTGAAATTTGAACGTTACATTTTTTGAAAAAGAAAAAGAGGGAAAATGAAAAGCACCGCGAATGGCGAGAAATCTGAATACTTCCCGTAGATATAATCACCGATAAGGATGGGAAGAGAAATAGCTACAACCAACCGCTAACGGGATGCGGAACCTCGTAAACTCCTCCTCCGAATATTGAGCCCTAACATACCTGGCAAAACACTCAAACACAGTTGTGTAATATTGGGGCCAACAATAGTGTGAGTAATTTTGTAGATACAGCCAAACGGCAGCCATTGGCTGACCCTAACTCTCACACACATCCGCAGAACAGTGTCTCTCGCGGAGAACCCTCTCTTATGCTCCTATGACCGAGGATACGACTCCAAAGAAGGGCGGGGGATGTACAGCTCGACGGGAAAGAGCGGTGGGGCGGCTACGAAAGCAACATCAACAAAACCGAAAAGACACCGGGGGTGCTGCCTCCCGCACTGCGGTCCAGTGCGTGGTACTCCTTTGAGAAAGCTAGAAAGAAAACGCGAGTGCGTGCAGCCCGGCAGTGTTGAGCACGACAAAGGTCCACCGACATGCGAGAAAGAGGCCTGGTGCACCAACTGCACCCTGCGGCAAAGAGTGTGGTTGCCCTATGGCACAAAGATTGTCACGCCACTACGGAGCACCTCACATTCCACTCTAGAACGGGTACCTCGAGCCGGAGACCCCACCCTGCTGCTCCAGGGAGCCCAAAAGAACGGCGGAGGACCAACCCTGGCGTAAGGGATGCCATTCCGATAGCACTTTCTAGCGAAGGTGCTGTCGATCTCCCCCAGCAAAAGGAACACCCAACCACTGGGAGGTGGAGAACGACCAAAGACCAGACACCCTCAAAACAATGGAGCGCCCGGCACCCTACGTGCATGCGGATTTTCTACAGTAACGCAAGGCTAAAGGCGTAAAACAGAGTCAGATCAGTAGGAGTCTCACAGGCGGAGAACGAGGCTGTTGGAAAGGCGACGGTCGTGCTGATTGTCGCAAGGGCATGATGTCGTCCCTGATATCAGGACATCACCTTTCCCGTAAAGTGGCGTCATCACTTCCATCGGACAGTTCAGCTCTAGCCAGTGATTGATGCCAACTACTGCCGGAGCAGGTGGTAAATCCCGCCACAAAACTGAAGACGCGTCTGGGTAAGATTGAGTAGTAGAAAAGGACTCCGTGGACGGTGGACTCCAAGAAAACGCTCAACTTGTGAATTGGGCAGGTTCCATACGGAGAGCCTCGCATGCCGACAATCAGTCAGTAGCAGATGTTATACAAAAGATCTGAAGAAAAGCAGGTACTTCCCATTCTGGCCTTGCATGGTGGATACACTTCCACTGCATATGACACCCTTATTGAAACTAAAATATTATACATCTCCCCAAGCTGCGGAACGGACTGTTTTTTAAAATAAAATCACCACAGTTCCCCAGATTCAAATCCCTTGCCGGTGCACAACATCCGAGGTGCAGGTTTGCAAAGCTCAGCAGGACCACCAGTGTGCTCATTGAAACTGCGTCAACACATGGAAATAATGAGGCCAAGGTGATCCCAATGGAAAAAGCGTAACGCCAACGCAAAATTCACCACCTGAGTTAGCACCGCTTGACAAGAAAGCCCGGTTGTATACGTAGCAGGGGAAGTGGCTGAGGCATTCCTCGAAAGGATATGGAAAAACGATTCTAGAAGGTAGGTTCACAGGACCACGGAGATAAAATTTTCCAAGGCCTTTTTTCTTCATCGTGCGGATTAACGACCGAAGTAGTCACCCAACACTAGCGAAGAGGAGGAAATGCATTTATGCACACCCCGCCGCCAAGCGTGGTAGTGTGGGACTCAGCCTTGGAGAACGAGGTCACTCACCCACTAAAACTCTCTTTGGGTGGAAATGATTTCCCGCCCACTTCGCCAGTGGATGGTGACCACGACTTGCACATTTGTCCGGAGGAACGGTCTCCACTGCAACCCGCTACCCCTCCATAGTTGCTGTGGCACTTCACCCTTTGAAGTCACTACTGGCCCTATGGCTAGCGGCATGTACACGACTTCTGTGGGTTCCCCTTAACAGGGTACTAACCGCGGAACGCAGCAGCCACGTCTCGGTGATCGGCTTGCGCTAAAGCATTCGTTTCCACAAAAAGTACGAATTCCGTGAGCCCCGATTCCATGGAAGTGGCTCCCATTGTCCATAAGACAGTGTTTTTGCGTGGTAAAGCTTAGCTTCCCCGTGAAATAAGCATTTCTGGGTACTATACCATAATGCCACGATGAAGCTTTTACCACTAACATCAGGGTTTCTCAAGGCTTGAAGCAAAACAAGAGGGTCCAGAAACCCCTACCACGTCGCCAAATGAACCCAGCATACTGAAACAATGGCGTTTCAGATTGATAAGCTATTGGCAAGGGAAAGCAGTACCCACAACCCAAATGCCGCTGTAAATAATGGCTGTCATAATTTAAAAAAGAAAACCATTGATAAAAGCAAAAAGTGGTATTCATGTTGGCTGTACACGTGGGCATTCTTCAGCAGTGCGCAGAAACTCGTGGAACTGTTTAAGCTAAAACTGTCACGAAGGAAATTAAAATGGACTCAGAGACTCGGGGAAAAGCAAAATCTACCGAAAACAGGCACTTCACATTTAAGAAAGGTATCAGACGCTACATCCTCTTCATGTTATTCGTGCGCAGCCAACGGGCAGGTTACATTCTACCAGGGTGAAAGTAAGATATATTGAGCATCCATTTGTGCGGCGTAAACAAGCACTGCGGGCCTCGCTGGCACCCCCGACGACCTCCAGCACACCCCGTCCTTTGTAGAGAGAACACGATAAGGCGTGTTAAAGAAGCAGTATGAGAAAATCCAGAGCTGCGGTGGTTGGACTTCGAACAAGGGAAACATAATGCAGGCTACAATAAAAGCATTAGAAACATGTGCAGCATTAAGCATGTATTAAAAGTAAGGTCGCACGCTAACTGAAGTAAACTGGTTAATTCTGCTGATCACAGCTGTGTTATGTACAGCGTGATGAGCTTTTGAATTGGTTTAACCCGTTCAGCCAACAGGGTGTTGTCAGGCGCGTGTTGCGCGGACAGAACGAAGAGGAAAAGCATAACGTCGCAACTAGCATCAGCACTGAGCCCCCGTGTATGCGCAACAAATAATGTGACGAGATCTCCAGAATGAATATACCCAAAGCCGGATTTAAGTGATTGGAACATGAGAAGTCACGTATTAATGAGACGCGGCTCTCAGAGGCAGTTTTCCAGCAAACATGCCTTGAAGATCAGGACTGTCTGGACTACGGAATTGGAACAAGTGTTCCATTACTAAGGAGAATGAACGGAGGATTTTTGCAAACAAATTCCTTTGCCGCCTGAAACACAGAAGAAGCCACAAGAGTGGAGCTTTTTGAAGCAACAGTGGGGGAGTGTTGAGTAGCCGGAGAACATGCTCACTGATGTTGGAGAAAAAAGTGTTACTATCTTCGTAATAGCAAATCATGGGACAGGGCAAGGCGGTACAGTTCATTAGAGGGTATTTTAGATAAAGCACAATCCCAGCCACTCAATTGCGGCAAAAAATCACTCTCATAGAAGGACCGCTGCCGGGCATAAGGCGGACAAAAAGGTGCCAATGGTCCCAATGAAGATGGCATTAGAAAAGGGGGATGGCACGGATGAACCTATGAAAAGCAAATCATTGATCACGAAGCGGGTGTTCGCATATTTGTTCCATGTGTGCGAGTGTGGTTTTACTTTCGGACCTTTACGAAAACCACAAGGGGACTCCACGTGCGATCGTGCCACATAAAACAATTGAATGAGGAGTCTCCCCCAAATACCACCTTCCTGCCAGCGCATCAGCATCACCACTACTTATTAGAGTGTGTTTACGGTAAATCATGCGGTATCCTTGCCAAACCCAAATACCCCGCAGTTTCATCAACAAGGGAAGAAAAGAGAGCTCATGCGGTTTGATGCAACGCAGGAAGATGGTTCAACGTATGTTGGCGCAATTTGTTTTCCAGCATTTAGAATGTAGGGTTGAGGCGGGTCTAACATTGTAAAACAATATTTTCACCTCGGCCAAGAGCTTTAAGTTCTTGGACTACCTGCTTGAAACTCCTTTTCAACTATCAGGGCAACGTGTCGCACTGTGATATCAGAATGAAGGCGGGAGTGCCCCTCGTCAAACAAGTTCAGATATTGTATGCATCCTCATTTGCTTGTCTCCCCTCCACACGCTATAAAGAACCACAGGGCTTGTTTAATTAGGAGGGACTGGCAGGCTGGCGTGAAGTCAGTGTATGGAGGTTACGCGTCTGAGGCCCCCAGAACAGGGTAGAACACTACCCACATCGCGCCTAAATTGGATATTCAAGGTTCATGGGGTATTAAGAGAAAAAACTATGATGCTCCGGGAAAAGGGTGCGACAAAGCACGAGGCGCTCTAATCACTCTATCTTTTGGGTTGCCCCTTTCCGACCTTAAGCGGTAGAGTGGTCCAGTAGCGGCATTCGCTCGTCAGGCGAATGAAGTTTTCAACCACATGGTTTAGTGGGGAGCTAGCAAGGCGATGAAGGACTTAGTTTCTTCTGTGGTAAGCAATGGCGTCTGGTTCCTCTTTGATGGGTACAAAACCTCATTTAGTTCTTCAATCGAACGTGGCCACGACTCGCATGTTGTTCAGTTGGAGCAGTTTGGGATGCGAAACGATACTCACTTGTGGTCCCAGCCGCATCCAACCCGGTTTCCTCGAAGAAGAAAGCACGAGGTTAATGTCACCTGCGTTGAGTTTGTCAGCGAGAAACGGGAGACGGCGAGCTTCCCAGAGGAATCCTCACCATATGTCGTGACAGTATGGTTCGCGCTTGCTCCCGTCTCCAGCACTTGTATCAAGGGTGCGTACTGCCAGTAGTTGCTGCAATTGCAGCTTGTTACGCGCCATTTTCGTTATCATCCACGTAGAGTGGGAACCCGCATCTGCTGGTGCCGTGATTCTTTCCATCATTCTCCCTGTGGCTATGGCGGGCTTGTGACGGCGTGGTGAAAATTATTCCCACCTACGTGATCTGACGTGCAGCACTGGGACCCATTACCGTTGGGATAACTCGTCATCACCTGGATGTGGACCCTGCCTGGGCCTTCAGTCTTACTGACAATTGCGTCAGCTTACCTAAACGCCCGTTTGAGTAGTGAATGCTAGTGTCCCAACGTGAAGTTTCCGGGGCCGGGATTTGTTTTAAATGGCTGTTTTTGGTTAGCGGGGTTATGGAGGAAAAATTATATTGGGGAGAACAACACCAATCCAATAGGTTTTTTTCTTTGCGTTTTTTCGTTTACACCATAGCATGACCATCTCTGGTAGATGGGGTCGTCGCACAAGAGTCCATTATGGCTGGAACTGGTCGTTATCGAAGTTATCGAGATGAACCGGTGGGCCCTCATTTATTTTGGAGGAAGCGCGTACGCACGGGTCCTGACAGGTTTTCCGTATAAGGAGTCGCCCCAGCCTCCGTTGGCGCCATAGGCAGGGGGCCTCATTGGGCGTGAGTTTTGTTGGGTGCTCAGCGCCTCGGTGGGCTGCGATTGCGCTGCTCAGGGACAGGGTCAGCGCTTGATGGCCTCGGCTTGAGCTTACCGCGATCCCACCGCAGTTTGCCGGTGTTCAAGAAGGAGGGTATTGTTTTAGTGGCTGAAGTGCACATAGCGGCGGGCGGCGCGGTCCAGCATCCAGGCGCGGTTTCTTTGGAGCGTCCACTAAGGGTAGTGGGTGATTGAGATCGCCACATATATATATATATATATATATATATATATTTGCAGTTGAAGCGGGCTTTCTTTTCTACCAGTGCTAGTGCTAGTCTTGAAAAATAATCTGTTTGGGGTTGGTTTAATTCCTCAAACGCCGGGACAGCCAGTACACTGTCTGGAGGTACTCGGGCAGACGATTATCAGCCCCAAGGCGGTGTGCGTGATATGGTGCGAGGGTGTCTACAGCAAGGTGGCTTGGGGGCCACGCGTTCTGGGTTCCTACCGGGAACTTAGGCTACCTGCGACGGGACTAATTTTGGGTATCCGATTCATTTTTTCAGTGTGCCAGAGACGCATGTAGTCTGGGGCGGTGCTTGGTCTCCCTTCTGAGTGTGGATTGGCATATATGTGGGGAGAGGCCCTTTACGTGCTGGCTGTGCTTCGTGCTGCTTCTATGCAGACCCAGACTCTTCTGACTGATTTTTAGCGCTTTTATGGGATAACTACCATTCTTATGCCCGCGACTGGCATAACGCGGATCAACGGATGATGTATGAAATTATGTTAGATTGCGACACACTGGCCAATTTTCAATAGTGCCATTGCCCTTTATCAGTCCCAACGAAATGAATCTCACACATATAATTCCTTTGCTGGCTTCATAAATGGCCTGACTAGAGATGTGATCCCGATGTAATGAGCTTCTACTGAAGCTATCAATACGAACGATCTTGGCGTGGACTTGGGGTAGCTGTACAAGTACAATGGTACGCTAGGCCACGAGTTGCCGTTTGAATGAGTGAAAACGGTTATGGTGTTACTATTTGGTGTGTAAAAGGAGTTAATGAAGTAAGAAAGACCAGACACCGAGTTATTTTGTATACAACTCCAAGGACGACTTGGAAAGGGGGCCAAGCCCAGTAAAAGTGAATGCTTTCTACTGAGATGAAGATGTTCTGACTGTATCTGTGTCCCCTTTTACTGAATATGACGAGGGCAATTAGATTGGGTTCTTGACTAGTGCGGACTAAGTGTCTACAGTCAAGATTAACGGAACCTCAGGAATGTCAAACACCTCTTTAAGAAAACATCAGGAGGTTCGTTTGTGTAATTTATTTTTCTGTCTTACTATATTGTAGTTTTGCGGGCTGGCTTCTCCAGCATGCTTCCCCTCTTTAGGAGAAAACATATTTGACTAGACCTTTTGTAGTTGTTAGTTTTCCCAGTTTAGGCCATGGCATGTCATTTTTTTTGCTCTCTCTATGGAAAACCAAACACATGCCACATTCACATTCAATATATTATCAACTCCTAATCAAGAGCACAAACACGCGTATGTATGTATATATACGCAGACGTAATACAATTATTATTAACGTGGCGAACGAAAAATGCTTGAGACCAGTACAAGTCTTGTGGTTGAGAGTGTTGCAGTCACGCGTCACTTTTATTCTTCACTTGCTGTCATCTTCAATATTCTTGCTTACATCTTTTTTATATTAGAAGGTGGTTGACAATGCAGCGTTCTCAACTTATAAGAAAGTTTGCAACACGAACTGGTGTTTATTCGTTCCTTCGTTTTCGGTGTAATGGTACTTCAATGGTGAGGGACAGGTCTATACAGCTTGCGCCCCCTGCAATGCAAGTTTCATTCCGCTTTCACACGGAGGGTCAAGCCCTGGCGAGGAAGCTGGCCGTACAGGTCAATACCTTTTGAATAAAGATGATGTGCTGACACGCGTACTTGAGGTTGTCAAGAACTTTGAAAAGGTTGATGCCTCAAAGGTCACACCACAGTCACACTTTGTTAATGATCTTGGACTGAATTCATTGGATGTTGTTGAGGTTGTATTTGCGATCGAGCAGGAATTTATATTAGACATCCCTGACCACGATGCTGAAAAGATTCAATCTATTACTGACGCTGTGGAGTACATTTCGCAAAACCCTATGGCCAAGTAGGTGCCTTTGTTCATACAGGCAGAGCTATATTAGATCCGCTAATCGTTTTGTCGAATCAGTGGAAGGTATGTGTAACCATACCTGTTGGTTGTAGGCGCAAGTGAAGCATTATCAGATATATGTTGTTTACTCATCATTCCTTAGGTAAGAAAAAATAAGTTTGCGCAGCATTAGTTAAAGTAAACAAAAAGAGAGGAAAATTAGGATTACATGGGCATCATGTGTATGGATGAGAATAAGAGGAGCCCCTTAACCGAAGAAGTGCGCGAATAATATTCTCGAAACATCTTACAAGTTCTCTGTTTGGGGACGGAACCTCATGTTTTGTGTTCTGATTGCCTGTGTTTTAATTTCGTTTGAGAATCCTACATGCGTTATTTTTTTAAAAAATCTTTTCTCTTTTTATTCCTTTTTAGTAAATTAAGGAAACTTTAGAGTACATCCCGCACCTTGTTAGCCCAACTTGATATGCGTAGACAGATGAGTAAATTGTATACTTGATGGTTGTGAATATTGTCAACTGCTAACCAAAGCGATGCGGATTGCCCTTCTGGTTCTATGAGGTAGGCGTTGCAGATCAATTGCAATGGAATGCTAGCAAACGCATCCCTGTACACTAATGTATAGAGTGTATCTATGCCGATTTTAGCCAAGGGAGTTTAAGTAATGTGGGGTGAAGTACTTTTTGTAGAACTTCATTCCATTTTTTTCCCTTGTGCTTAGCCAGTCTGGTGGCGCTATCCAGTAGTCCCCTTTTACTTTTCTGTAACCGATATGAAAGGAAATGGTTATATGAGGATTGCAAGAAAATTTACTTATGTGTCTTATGTGGACTTTTGCACTTCCTTTGCTTTATTCCTGTCTCCGAAAATGCAGCGTTTCAACCGATGATACATAATTTTGACCATTTTCATTCGGATCACATTGTACCTCTTGTTAATTTGTGACTTGACAATTTAGGCCCCGCTTAAGGAAAGGGAGACGTTTCGGATAATCTTTTTTTTTTTGCACTATTGATACCTCCATTTGTCGTAATCCAGGTTGCCTTTGTCATGACGGTGACTGGTGGAGGCCGGTCAGCGTCCCCAGCCACTGGCCAGAGCGGTGCACCGTCTGGTGCTAGAGTACGCCAAATGTATTCTCTGTCAGAAGGGTGTGCAGTCCGTGTCGAACACCACCGACAGGCCGAATCGCGATCCGACGGACAGGTAAATACCACATCCAGTGATGAAAGCTTGAGCTCTGTTGAAGACGATAACGTATCTCCTCTTCGCGCAGGTCAGTTTCGTGGTAAAAACAACAGAAGTGTTGGAAGCTTTTCGGCGAGTTATTATTCTACTATGGATGTTGAAGAAACTGAATCCACCAGCTCTGGAGATAACAGCACCACTTTTGAGCCACTACAGTTCTCGTTTGCCGTTGGAGCACGCCGAGTCGCTTCGTATATGCCGGAATCAATAGCGTACAGCGTTAGCGAGGAGGATGAAGGTTGCGCTAACCTAAGTGCTTCTGAAAAATTTCTCGATGTTGATACGCGAAGTGCTGGCGGCCACTTTGCCCGTAGTGAGGTCCTGAGTAAGCGTTATCAAACTGACGAGTTCATATCGGGCGTTTGCAATGAAGAGCCAGATCAGGTCCCACTTCAGGCATTATATATAAAGAATTTGATCAAACGCTTAAAGGATCCAGACAGAGAGATCACTCTGGCGGAATTTGAAAACCTTGATTGGGATGACCCCAACTTCGAGACTCAACTGCAGGGCTTGAGAAAAGTGGCTACATATGTTGAAGCGAGAGAGATTATGGTTAAATCTGCAACCCACGCTGAGATGAGAATTTCCGATCACCTTGATGAAGAAATAAAGGAAGCTATCAATAAAATTCCAGAAATAATGATCGCGAAAAATGAGACTGAACATGCTCATCGGATCATGTCTTCTAGTCAATTGGACAACAGCGCGATAGGGTGCCTAATCCCAAGAACTGCTGACGGATGGCTGGAAGGCGTTGAGAGTTCCGTCAGAGGCGCCAGTGAAATGTCCCTTTTTGAGGGAAAAGAACTTGCAAATGTTAGGCAGTCTGTATTATTACTGCCTCGTGTTAAAATTCGGAAGAATTGCAATGAATCAATGACATCGAAATGCGATGGTTCTTATGTGCTAAAGGAAACTATACTGGCCGAAGCACCAAAGCACACGAGGAGAAAACGCGCTACAAAGAGTACAAAGAGCTGTCATTCGCAAGTTTTTGACATAATATGTGATGACCACGCTGATGAAATTGTGGAAGAGGAGATTACGAGGGACTCAGAGAAAGATGCAGAGGCTGCACAACAAGAGAATGTCAGGATGCACACGGAGGAAATTCTATCCAGGAAGAAGCGACGGAAGCAACGATGTAATCGTAGTGTCTCTTTTCTTTTTGACTCCATAGGTGATGAGGGAGGATCAGCCGTTTTGAGAGAAAGTGCCACCCTTTGTGGTAAAAAGAAAATTCGCTCTACGAGGCGCCAGCCAAGAAAGACCAACGAACGCTCAGTTACTTTCACGCATATTGAGGAGATGGAACGCGCTTGTGAGGTGTCCGAAGCTCTGGATAATACAGGATTTGATCCACCATCTGAAACTGTGTCTCCTGCTAAACACACTCGGATGAAAAGTTTACGTCGATCCTCGAGTCCGCGAGGAGGAAACCCTAACTTCACTATTGTCGAAGTTCCTGAGGATCATGTAGAAACTATTATCGAGGGAGACTTCGGTATAATGAATCTCACCTCAAGGATACATTCAGAGCTGAACGGTTCATACCAGCGGAATGGTGGACAAAATATGCCGTTGCCTCATATACACAAGGATACTAAGGATAAGCTGTGCGGGCCAATCACTACACCTCAAGACACCGTTCGCTCGTCTAATAAGTTGAGAAAAAGGCGCAAGGAAGATTTACACAAGTCGCGTCAGTTGGAATGTTCCTTTGTGCAGGACGAGATAATGGTAGAAATACAGGAGTTGGACAATGAATCGATGCAACTGAAGCATTGTAGTTCTCATACACCAAAGGAGAGTAATGCCAACATGGCAGGTGATGTGATGGCCGACAGCATAACACTTAACACCATTGGGTCGTCAATACTACCGGACATTTCTTCGATGAATAGTCCCAGACACGGCCTCAGACATAAGCGTACGACTGCCCATGTTGTTAACGTAACAAAATTACCTGAAGTTTTAGCAAGTGAGGTTCCAGATGTGGTAGCCGACAGCATGTGTTCCACAAGTGCATGAAATGGATATGGTTGGTGATTAACTTGCGCGTGATTTTAGCCGAAGGGAATACAGTGAGGTTGTAGGAGCCCGTGACTATACCGATTCAGATGATTAACAGATGTGAGGCGGCTGTTAATGAAGCAACTGCTTCTACAACCATAACGTGTTATTTAATGCGGATGACAAAAATTACCATGATAACTCTGGAAACAATACCATGTCTTTATCCTGTCACAAGGGCGACAGGTGACACATTTCCATACAGGAAACTGAACAGTCCTTATGTCAGCTTACTTATTTTTCTTTCTGCTGTTATCGTTATCAAATATTAACGTCACAAACAATTTTTATCTGTACCACGAGAACTGCCCTGAACAACCCCTTTCTTATTCCATCTCAACCAATGGCTAGTCACCGACATGCCAGGTTTGGGCACCAGTTCGCTACTTTTGTCTTGTATGAGCAACCTCATCGTTTTACTATAACACCTTCACCGTTTTTTTTGTTATTAATTACGCGTGGGGGGATTGGAAAATATATTTAGGGAAAAGTAATAACGTAGATGACAGTAAAGGGAGACAGTATGTGTATAATTATGCTTTCCATAAAGGGATGATTTATTTATTTACTTTTTATTTTACAAATATGAAGAGTGTGTTGATCGAATTAACCAAACTGCACAAATCAGCACAATGTTGAAATCCCTTTTCTATTCGTTGGTTTTATATTGGGTTTATTATTATCCTTATTACTTTCGGGGTGCCCGCGGCAGATGATCAATGCTTTTCCCTTGATATATATATATATATATATGTGCGCAGTGCAAAGTTCTTGTCGGTTACACAATCTGTGAACACGGGCTTTAACTTACATTTATCTACAGGATGAAGGGTCATAGATGTGAAAAATATTTTCATAGTTTTTTGGGTTGTATGTTTAAATATATACCATTCTCTGTGACCGCTCTAACTTTAGCGTGATGCTGAGTACCACTGCGCTATTATCATTGTTATCATTACGCTCCAAGAGGAGTCACTGTCTTTGCTGTCTACAGCGCGTAGTCGCCATTCGTAGTGGAGTCATGAGTAGCTATCGATTGTACCCAACGGGCACGTTTTTTATTTTAAATCTATTTGTCATCTGCTCAAAAGGGAGCACGGATAACGGTGTAGCAACATTGTAATTCATCCTTCACGGAGGTACGTGATGACGGAATTGCGTAAGATAATAAAGACGAAATTTGGCAACGTGAAACCTTATCAGGAGAACGATGAACCTTGCTATTATCTTTCAAAATCCACTTCTCGTGTGTACTTATCTTTGTATATGGTGTTTTAGTCACCATCATTGTTTAGTTTTATTTGGCAGATAATTTTAAATACGAATTACATATCACCACCATCAGTAAACGCAAGATCTGTTATAGAGGGGTTGTTTATTTATCCAGCGGTCTGTAAATGTCACTACTTCCCTTTTGTTTTATCCAACTTAAAAGTAAACGAGTCGATAGGGGGAAGGTGTAGCAGTTATGCATGTTTCCGTGCTAGCCTCGTCGGGTGTCCTGTCATCCTGTGGACGACATGGTACTTCCATTTTGGTTGGTCAGCGTAGTTCCTATGGCAGCAGTGAAAACCTTGAACGTACCGTTCACACCGTATTAGAGACCGTTCCGTGTGAAGAGCTTGAAGTTATATCCGAGCAGATGGATTGTCTTGAACAAATTTTACCTTGTGGTATTGAATTGCTGGGTCTGGTGCAGGAAGGTGACGAAGTACAGCAAACAAGCAAGCTTCGCAGTTTTCTGACTGACCGACTTAAAGACAACTTGATTGTCCTCTTCGTGAGTAGTGACAGGGCAACCAAGCGATGTGCGCTGCTACAAACAAATGAGGAAGTAGCGTTAGAGGTCTTAGACACGGTGATACCATTCGTCACGCTACCGTGCTATTTGTTCTCGCCGCTAAGCACCATGCCAATTATTTTGAGGAGGGGAGGGTCTGATTCAGGAGACGGTGTCTTGGTAGACTTGACTAGCACTCGCCTACTACAAAATACCGCCATTTGGCGTTCTGAAGATCTTCACGCAACTCAACTCGGCGGGTATAACGATTGTCGTGACCTGGTTTGTGTCAATATTACGTTTGCGCCCCTATACTCCTGTGGTGCGGACATCTATAAGTGGCTGCTTCATTTTGTACAGATAACCGGATCGCTGTTACATGCTAGGGTTCTGAGGGTTCAGTCTCTGCGGAGTCCATTACTGACGTATCAGTTGATATACTCTTCAACTGACACCGGGGGAGATAACCCCTCTAAAAAGCAACTTAAGCAGTTGGGGGAATTGATGGAGGACGGCTCAGGGGAGAAGCTAGTTCCTTCACAAATAGTAGCAGGGTCGAAGGGGTTTACAACAAAGGTTTCACTTAGTTCATCCAGAGGGGATAAAACAGCTATGACTACAGAAGATGACATAGCTCACGCAGGCGGGCCTATTGCAGGTAAGAGTGATAACTTTATCAGTGTACACATTCTTATTGTGGCTGCTGGCGTTATGGGACTTTTGGCATGGATGCTGCATGTTACGGGCTGGCAAAGATAGTATTACCAAGATCATTTTTGCAACAGTGTCATCATCAATGTGGCCAGAAGTCAGGCGCCGGCTATGCGATGCTGAAGATGTAGTTTCCGCCCTGCCACATGCAAGTGAGGCGCCCCTTTACCCAAACGTTCTGAAAGACTTTGTGGTGGACACACTTAGTGTGCATGGCAGGTGCCGGCTGTTCCCCTATTGATGACACTGTGAAGTGGTGCATGAATGCGCTAGTCTTCGCCGTGCCAGGGGCACTTTGCTCTCCTCGGCGTGCGTCTGGAGATTTTGTGTTTCGAGCAAATGTTAGTTATGGCACACGCTGTGATGATGGGTGGATACTTTTATTGTTCTATTTCCGAATGTACTGCTATTTTTTGTTTGTGGTGGATGACAGCGACTCATGCCCTCTTCTGTGGTACAATTCTTCCCTACCCTAACCTCGCAGGTGATGTCTTAACGGTAAGGCAAGTGCGGTGGCGGCATGGCAATGAATTGGTTCCGCGTTCCATAAAGGAGTTCTTCAACGTTGTAGGGGGTTACGTGACGTACTGTGTGACAGTGCAGTCTGGGTGATGACCGCGGCATTGCCAATGAGGTGGTTGCTGGGACCAGGTGGAACGCTCCCAAGGATGTTGTTAACATCTCTTATGCTACGTGCCCGTTGGGCACTTTACCGGCTAATGAGGCTGATAATCAAGAATATGTACATATATGCCTACCTTAAATTCTCTGTTGCTACGTGCGGATCTTCCTGTTGTTAGCTGTGTAATTTCATTGCTTATTCTTTCCCGCTTAATGTCACTACAATTCACAGCACTTTTGTTAGATACAATGGGTGTTCTCGGCCTTTCTAAACTTCTGTATGATCGAGCTCCAGGAGCTATCAAGGAGAAGGAACTGAAATGTTATTTTGGTCGGCGAATTGCTATTGATGCCTCCATGGCAGTGTATCAATTTGTTATTGCAATGAAAGGCTTTCAAGAAGGACAAAGTGTTGAGCTAACCAATGATGCAGGGGAGGTGACATCACACTTAAATGGTATTTTTTTCCGCACGCTGCGGATGATTGACGAAGGGCTCCGACCCATTTATGTGTTTGACGGTAAACCGCCTTCCCTTAAGAACTCAGAGTTGGATAGCCGGCGGCAGCGAGCAGAGGAGGCAAAACATGAGTATGAGAAGGCCAAAGAAGAAGGGGATGACGAAGCGATGGAGAAAATGAGTAAGCGGATGGTACGAGTGTCAAGGGAGCAGATGGATGAAGTGAAGACGTTGCTCCAGCTGATGGGCATTCCTGTTGTTCAGGCTCCTTCCGAGGCAGAGGCGCAGTGCGCCGAACTGGTGCGGAAGGACAAAGCCTGGGCTGTTGGTACAGAGGATATGGATGCCTTGGCGTTTGGAGCACGAGTAATGTTGCGGCACCTGACGTATGGCGAGGCGAAGAAGCGGCCAATAGCCGAGTATCATCTTGAGGACATATTAGAGCTGGCGGGGATGACAATGGAACAGTTTATTGACCTTTGCATTCTCTTGGGTTGCGATTATGTTCCGAAAATTCCCGGTATAGGGCCGCATAAGGCATGGGAGGGCATCAAAAAGTATGGCAGCATGGAGGCCTTTCTTGAGTCACTTGATGGGACAAAGTACGTTGTACCTGAGGGGTTTAACTACGTGGAGGCACGAAATTTTTTTCTACACCCAGAGGTAACGCCGGGAGAGGAGATCGAGATACAGTTCCGTGAACCCGATGAAGAAGGGCTGGTCAAGTTTCTTGTTCAGGAGAAATTGTTCAACAAGGATCGTGTTTTGAAGGGCATTCAGCGGCTTCGTGATGCACTGGCAAAGAAAACACAAGGCCGTTTGGACCAGTTTTTCACCATAACCAAGGTTGCGCGACCGGCAGCCGCAGGACTTACTGCCGCCGCTGGGTCGAAGCGGAGCCGTAGTGCAGTGTCCTTGTCTGGGGTGCTCCAACGTAAAGCATCTTCCAGTCACAAGAAAGCCGTCAAAAAGTAATGTGCGACGCAGCATAGATCACGTTTTATACACAAACTATTCCTTTACTCTTTTCCTTTTCATATATACATATATACATATATATATATATCTTAAACTCGTAATTGACCCATGTCCGTTACACTCTTCCATACAGCCTTGCTTCAGTGATACGGGATCGTAAGATGCGGTCTACGTTGCCGAACCATTGCTTGTGAAATGAAATCAATATTACGTCGTTGATTTGTTACAATTGTTATGTTTATATCTTCTCACAACACATGCGTATGCTGCCAAACGGAGAGAGGGAAAGGTAGGGTAAGTGACTCCAGGGAGGGTGAGTCTCCAAGTTCGCTGCAGCTATGTCGGGAGCCTTCGGGCGTGGTTCATACCGTTCTGTGGTGGCAGGAACTCAAAATGACCTTAGGCGTGCCACGTTTTATCCCTGTGCATATGAACTGATTCAGCTTCACAAGGCGCACAAAGAAGTAATACGCCACTTTTATGTGCGTGACAAGGTTTTTGACAACAAATTTCCTGGTACTGCCCTGGCTAATGGCTTGTTTAAGTTTGTTCCGAATCGTCGTGAAAGCTACCACATGCGAGAATTAATGGAATCTATACGACGTAGATCCATATGGATGCATCGCATTAAACAGCAGCACGAGATCAATGCTAAGGCTCTGGCGATGTTAGAACAGCAGCACGGGGAAGGGTTCGCGGCGGACGCAATTAGCTTCACAACCCCAGATTCCGACGCCTACTTTGCTCCGCAGCGTTACCAGGATGTGGCAAACTCGTGGCCGAACTACTGGCAACATCCGAGTGCTCGCCATGTTGTTCCAAAGCCACGGTGGCGTAGACACCAAGAGTTGGGTGGGATAACGCGTGTTGAAGATCCATTTACGGAGCAAGCCGTCGACTATTGATTGATTACTACTAAAGGGAAGGAGCGCCATTCTGTATGTGCATGCCTGTAGTTTGCATTATTAACACTGTTTCGTGGCAGGCGTCTACTGCACTTCTTTGCTTAACCTTTTCTCCGGGCACTGTTTTGATAACAATTAGCGGTGACTTAATTTTGTAGACGGGGCTGCGCAGGCTGTGGGAAAGGCAGTGCATCAGGTGCCTTGCATGTCCGACGCGTCTGGGGGCTTTGCACGGTTTTGGGAATGGTGTACTCAGAATGGGATCGTTAGCAAGAGGTTACTGGTTCGACAGAGTGTGTGTGGAGTGATGCCTCAGCTTTCTCTTCATGCAGATCAGCCAATACGGTCAGGAGATGTTGTGCTGGCGGTTCCGTACCTGACTGTGCTCAACGCGCAGACAGTAAGAGGCGACATGCGACCGCGGGCTGTTCCGCCTCTGCGCGCTATGTGCCGATATCTCACGCGTCGTACTGGAGTGGATGTTACTACTGCTCAAGCACTGTGGCTGGCTGGTTGTTTGTCGTGCTACACTCGTTTTGTTGCGCAGGGTTACGATCTGGAAATTGCGCCTTTACTTTCGCCGTCACTGCTCCCAGAGCTGCCCTCCCCGTTCTCGGAGGCGCACGTCGGGAGCTACCCTGCCATTTTGGATGGCCTTGAGGGTCTTTGTGACAGAGCCGCCTGTCAGTTGTACCTTAAGAGTATGGAGTCGCAGGTGGAGGTTCAGCTGCGCGCAACCCACGCGGCGCTCCGGTTTTATCAGAGCCGGCGCTCACCACGTATTCCACCAAAATTAGTACCAACGCTAAATGAGCTTCGAATAGCACATCGGACAGTGCTCCAGCGGAGTATAATGTTGCCTGTTGACTGTGTGGCATCCTCTCCCGGCGATGTGGCTGATTTATTCGAGAAGAGACCGGAGCTTGATGCCATCCCCTCACTCGTGCCCGTTGTGGATATCATTAGGAGTCCCGCTGCTCTACATACATCTCAACATGCAGCAGGACCGTCTTCAAGCGATCCCACGACTAGTGCTGGGTCTTTGCCAACAAACTGTGCGCTGTATACGTGTGTACAGGCCGCCTTCCTTTCTTCGGGAACACGGCGGCGTGTGCTGCTTGAGACGTCTCCACTGTCAAATAGAAGGGTTGTCGTGTGTGCTACAAAAGAAATTAGTGCTGGTGAAGAACTGTTGATGAGCTACGGTTCATAGCGTGCGCGAACAGGTGGACGTACCTTTACTATTTGGTGCCTACGTTTAACAGCTTGATTTCTCTCTCTATTATTTATGGGAGTGACAACCCGCCGCAGCGGACGTTGTGTGTCGTTGATTGTAACTATAAGATGGGGAATGACTGTTATTGCTTTTCTGCTTTTCTTTCCCACACATCTGGGCGGTCTCCCTGATCTCAGTTACACCTATCTAGAAAGGATAAAGTAAATTTACTCATTTGATTAATATAAGAGGCCGATCATTCACCCTTTGCAAGGACATGTCAGAGACCAGCAAAATTGATGTGAGGGGGGTTAAGTGCTACAAAAGCGTATCGAATGCAAGGAAGGCATATGAGAGCGATGATATCGAAATGTCACGAAGAGAGCATCAGAAGCCGCTTTATAATGAGGGCCACAGTCCTGCTGCCTCGGACTATGTGAAGTCTGTCGTTTTTGGTGGCTTGGATGGCATAATAACGAGTTTCACCGTTGTGTCGGCTGCTGTCGGCAGCAGCAGTGGTGCAGCCAGCGTATTGATCTTCGGTTTCTCAAACGTTCTCGCTGACGGATTCTCCATGGGATTTGGAGAATATATTGCGGGCGAGGCGGAGCGTGACAATGCACTCAGCGAACGACGCCGCGAGGAGTGGGAGGTTGAAAATGCCTTTGACATGGAAGTGGACGAAATGGTACAAATTTACGAAATGAAGGGGTTGTCTCACGAAGATGCAACAACGATAGTTAAAATTATATCAAAAGATCCGAAGCTGTTTGTGGATTTCATGATGACGGAAGAACTTGGAATTATTATAAACATGGATGACAAACACGGACCGAAAAAGCAAGGCCTGGTGATGTTTCTGTCATTTATAATATTCGGCACGGTCCCACTTTTGGCGTATGTGCCCGGAAAGGGTAAAGGCATCGATGGTGTGTTTTGTTGTCCTGCTTCTTCGCGACATGTGCGCTTCTTGGGCTGGGGATGCTGAAAGGGTACCTCTCCGGCGTCAGCATGGTGCGTTCCTCAATGCTAATGGTCCTCAATGGGGTTATTAGCGGGACATTCAGCTTTACCGTCGGAGCGTGTCTGGAGCGGCTGTTACGTTCCAAGGTGAGTGAGTAAAGGTACCGAAAGTATGCGCTTTTTTCTTTTTTACAGTGTTCAGGAACCCATGTCCAGCTGGGATCGTGTGGCTGTCCGCAGGGGCCTGAAATGCTCATCGTACGTAACTTTTCTGCGTGTCACTTGGTGGTGATGTGGATATTTATTTTTACAATTTAACGGAAGCGGGGTTGAAGAGCAGGAGAGATATGACTTCACACTATCGGGAGAGGAAAGGGTTAAAATTTTTTTTTGTTGGTCCGTTTCTAATACTTAACCTTCCTTTTAGGCGACAACGGTGAGGCGTCATTTTTGCAACAGTGTCATTATCAATGTGGCCAGAAGTCAGGCGCCGGCCATGCGATGCTAAAGATGTAGTTTCCGCCCTGCCACATGCAAGTGAGGCGCCCTTTACCCAAACGTTCTGAAAGACTTTTTGGTGGACACACTTAGTGTGCATGGCAGGTGCCGGCTGTTCCTCTATTGATGACACTGTGAAGTGGTGACGTGTTTGAGCGTCACTGCAGCCACCCTGTTGGTCTCGTATTTTGTCAGTTGTTTGGCCCGAACTAGCCGAAAGTCATCTGATGATTGTGATGACGTATCTCGTAAGGTGGTACGTTAAGGGTTAATTTATTGTGTCAAATAGGCTGTTCAGCAAAATATTGTTGTGCCTGTTCTGCTCGCTGCCGGCTCGTCAGGTCGCGGGTGTGCACTGTTGCTTAGGGGAGGTTGTACATTTTGCCCCGTAGGACTTTATGCGATGCCAAGTATTGGAGAATTTGAGGTGTGCGCCGCGTGTGTTAACGCGATTACATCACTGAGTTGCTCTACCGCTCGCCTGTGTGGCGCTTAGAGAGCTCCTGGAGAGTGTTACGGGGAGCAATGTCGGAAAGAATGACTTCAATCCTCCCCTCCTTTCGGTTCTACTGTCACTTTGACAGTGGTGTTAGCGCTTCGAGTGTTGGTTGATATGTTTGTGACCGTCATTATATCTTTGTTTTGCACCGATTGACACATCGTTGGTGTTTTATTAAAATCTAATCTTCTTTTTCTTTCCACTAATCCAAGGCACGTGAAGTTCTGTTAGAGCTGATTTCTTTCTCGCGGCTCTTTATGTGGTAAAGTGTTTGGTTTTATATCACTGCTGCCATGAGCTGCCGTGCCAAAAGATCAAATGTCTTTCACTCAGTTGAGTTTCTGTCGTGTTTGTAAGGTAGTGGTTGTTGCTTTTCTCCATTTTCATTGCTTTCCTGTCGTCTTCCCTTCATTATTCCACGCATCTTCACACATTTACACCTCTCTGAGGGGGTCTAGGGACTGTCCGTACGCTGCATTTTGTGCGCGCTTTTAGAAGAATGGCTGAGCGGCGGCAGCCTCGCGTGCTTGGTGCCCAGCGGACTGTGACCGACGTGCTCGGTGCCAAACCCGCAAGTGGTTCAGATATAAATTCTCTCATCAATTGTTGTTTGTCTGGGCGGTTAGTGGTACGCTCACTTTAGCGGAGCTCGAGTGTGTGCTTGCTTATTATGCTCGCCATAACAGCCGATACACCAGAGCCGGCGTGGACGACATACAGTTACTTGCAGCAGAAATTTTGAACAACAGCACCCGGGCGATCATGGTGTTTGGCGAATTGGGCTGCAACTTTAGCGACGTTGAATTGTACCTCATTTCTGTGGTTGTGCAGTATAATTTATCGTTAGAGGCGATAACAATAAATGGCGTTGATGTGGGCGATGAAGCCGTGTCTATCCTCTGTGAGGCTCTAACAAAATCACGGGTTAGTTTTATTGATCTCTCCAACAACCCCCTGGAGAATGAAGCCGGTCATTCCCTCGCCGCCCTCGCACATGTGAACCCATACGTGCGGACGATTGTCCTCGATGACACCCTAATATCGGAGGAAGTGTTGGATGAGATTGACGTTGCGTGCCAGTTTAATCAAAGCAATTTCGAGGGTAACGGCGGCTTTGTTGAGCCCGGCAACGCAAGTGAAGTAGTGCGTATTAGACACAGGATTAGGAATATAATTAAGGCTAAGCACAAGAAAATTATTTATTGCGTCCCTCATGTTTTAGGGGTTTGCCCAGATGGTGATATGTGCCTCTTTTCTCATTCACCAATGACATCCGGGGCTCCTGATGCCAACGCGAACCTCCACGAGCGCATTGCAGATATGTTTGCCTCGGGAGGAGGGCTAGCAAATTGTCCCCACAACCAAAGGCCGGGGCTTCGTGGAAAACCCCCGATGATGAGGGAGGAGCTCGCTCCGATTGAACCTTGGGAAGCGGCGCCTGGCGAGATCCACCATGGAAGAACAAGAGAGCAGCATCTCCGCCTGGTGGAAACCGCTGCGACTCACATTGTTCTCTGTAACATTAGTCACTGCAACCGCATGCGCACTGCGGCTTTGGAGAAGGTGGGGACTATGACCAGATGGCGAATTGTGGTCAAGTTTCATAATCTAAGCAAGGGATCCTCATGTAGTGCTTGTGCCACCCAGTCGGGTGTCTAATTCCCGTGGATTGCAGTTCTCAATTTTCTTTGTTTTTCCTTTCTTTTTTGTATTTATGTGCGCTGTGAGCGTTTTAGCCCACATTTAGTGAAGGAAAGAAAAACAGCGGAAGGGAGGAACGGAAGACGGACTTTATCACATTCCAAGTTGCTCGGAGGAAATAAACAATATAAGCAATATAAGTGTAGAGAGGTACCACCGAAGGCAATGTCTGGCTCTGGTCATGACCAATCAACAGACTTATTCTCCGCTGATGGACGTGTGTTTCAGGTGGAGTATGCTTGCAAGGCTGTGGACAACGGCAGCACCGCGGTCGCGGCCTGCTGCAAGGATGGCGTGGTGATCGCGGTGGAAAAGATTCTTACGAGCCGCATGTTGGAGGCGGGGTCCAATGATCGTATCCATGCGATAGATCGGCAGGCTGGGCTCTGCGTCTGCGGTGTGCTGCCCGATGGGCTTGCCATTGTATCACGCGCGCGCAGCGAGGCGGAAAACAGCCGTGAAACTTTCTCCACGCCAATAATGGGCTCAGTCCTTGCCTCACGTGTTGGTGAGTTTATGCATGTTTACACGACGCACTTCGCCTACCGCCCATTCGGGTGCTCGGTTATCGTTGCCTCCTACGCGGACGACGGCCCACAGCTGTACGTGTCTGACCCGAGTGGGACGGTCGCTGGGTACTATGGGATTGCGCTAGGGAAGGGAAAGACGGTGGCGAAAACAGAGCTAGAGCGGCTCAACTTCAGCACGTTGACGTGCGACGAGGCAGTGGTGGCGCTCACTGACATCATCCGCAAGGTGCACGATGAGTCAAAGGATAAAATTTATGAAGTTGAAGTGGCGTGGGTCTGTGACAAGTCAGATCGAGTCTTTCAACATGTGCCCAAGGAAATGATTCCGGCGCCATCTGCTGCTTCGTAGTGGTAACGTTATAGTCATGGGCGGGCAAAGAAGAAAAAAAGTGTTTTGGGAATTTTCAAAAATATTTCCCACTGAAATCACCCATGGGATCATTTTCTCATTTATCACTGTTCTCTTTCCCTCCTATTTCTTTTTCTTTTTTATTCTCTTTTGCGCTTGCGTTTATGAGAGGGATGCCGTTACATAAAGTTTCTTTTACACGCATGCACATTTGCACGGCCGCTGTTGTACACAGGTGTCCAATTCCTAGTTGCGTACCCCCCTGTAGTGTAGCTGTAATTCGTATGGTCATCGCCTTCCTTTTTTTCCTCTCGATGTGTGGTCTGCCGTTGTATCCACTAGGGAAGTGTATGACTGCTGTGAATGTATGAGGTTCTATGCTTGAAGTGATGCTGGAAAGGGGGAAGTCTGCTAACGATGGGCTACCCTCGTAACTTTTGTGCACGGTATGTGGAGGAATCTCCGAGAAGCGTGATATCTAACCGGGTTAAAAATTCATTGGATGCGTGCATTTACTTTCCTGACGTCGTGGTACAGCTCCGTCTTTGCAGGGCGTTTGAGTTGGGTGGGCGAATACATTTTTCGCTCAAATTTTTACTTCTTTAAAGGATTCCTAAGCTTTCAAATGAGACGCTGACGCCTGAGGGCAGCTCATAAGTTCATGTGATTTGCCTCCCTGAAGATGCAAGGCAATGTTCCATAAGGAGCGGGGCTAACATGGTAATGCTGCACTTTCATGACTGGACGGAGCCCCACCCGTGCTTTAATATTTTTTTTTCATACCTTTTCTTTTTGAGCTGACCATCAATTTTAGTGTCTTCAAGTGCCACAACGGCAACACCAGCGCTGCCGCAAGGGAGGTTGGTGAGGAATGCTGCGCAGGTCGGCATCCCTTTGTGGGGTTTATGTGGTGGGATATACGCACCCGAGCACACTTCCCGTGCCGTGCGCGCAGCGGTGGGACTTGAGGCTGGCGCGTGCCCGCATATTTCAGGAGTACATCGAGGAAAAGGCCCCAGGTGCGTGGCAGTTGGAAGACGAGCGTTCCATGTCGCCGGAGTTTAAGACTTTCACTGGATACCCCGCTAGGAACATGCGTCCTGGTTATGGGCAGAATCTGCCAGAGTACATCATGCAGAAGCGACTTCCAAACAACACTCATTATGAGCTTTTCGCACGTCGGGATATTCCCAACGAAGACAATGCCATGTACGGGAAATACCTTTACGACATGACCGTACATGGCACGTCACTGCCAACAACTTATAGGATGCACAAGGACATCAACAAGGCTCAGCGTAACGACAGGAAGTTGTCGGGCAATCGCTTCAAGGTTCTGTGCTCATCCGGGGCAAAGAACCCACCTTCTGGATGGGAGCCCATCCCTGACGCAGCGGAGGAGGAGGACTCGTGAGAATAATACATGGCTCTTTCATTCATTCATTCTGCTGCTGCTGGTGCTGGGGATGCTGTGCCACTTGTGTTTGGTTGTTGTTTCCCTTTCCAGGAGGTACATGGGAACTTTTCACGGATATCACCTGGATAAAGGCAAATGAATTTTTCTTCTTATTTTTGCCCGGTATTTGCCCAGTGGTGCCTTTGTTCCGTTTTACCGATCCGTTTCCCGTACTCCGTAGCCTTTTGGCGTGTTTTGAATACCTCCAGCTTCCTGACTCAGTTCCTACGTGCACATGCTCTGAATCCATGACGAGAGGTACGTTATGTTTCTATGATTATTATCATCATCAATTTCTTACTGTTCAAGTGCACGACTAGCGTCGTTAAGGTGAGGGAGATATTTTTCTCCGTTCAATTTGAAGATGGTGGTCGCAGCTGACTGGAAACTCGAGTGGGTGTCGGACGCTCACACCCAGCGGCAGCGCCTGGCGAAGAATTCCCTGCAGCGCAACCTGCGGGAAGAGGCCCAGCGCCGTGTAACGTCGTCGTCTGCCCCATCTAGCGTGTCGGTAGTTGACTGCTGTTGGCTGCGGAGTTGCCGATCGGGGAGCGCATCAACTTCTGTACCCGCTGCGCTTTCGCCGTACCTTTTTTCTGTGCTCAGTGACGGTGGTGTGTGCATCATCAACACGACAAATTTCGCTAAAACATATGTGTTCGAGAGCGAGACTACCCGCCGTCGTGAAAGAGAGGAAAGACCGAAAAAGGATGTTGTGTTGCCACCCGATACACAACGAAATCGGTTGGTTGCCATTGACTGCTTTCTTTTGCAACAAAATGCAAAAAAAGAGCCAGTTGCAGCGAAACTGGCAACAGCACAAGCCACTTCCCATCCGTATGAGCTGGTTCCGTTGTTGTGTACTGTAGTTGAGGGGTTCATATGCACGTTTACCGTGGATCAAGCTGCGTTGAACAGGTCGCGTTCCCTCAGCATGAAGGCCTCTGCAGCGCATCGGGCCATCGAATTGCCATCGGACGCCAGCCTGCCCGACAAGGGGTCATGGGATTCGGCTTGCGTTAAATTTAGCCCGTGTGGCTCACGCATCGTGGCGGTTGTGAACGGGATCGGGCGTTGTGATAACAGTTCCACTGCTACGGGAGCAGTGGGTGGTTTGACACGGGACTTGCAGCACCGAGCACTTGCGTGCGTGTTGAGGCGTCAAGAGAGTGGAGCAAATGACGCGTATGTTGTTGAAAAGGAATGGACCAATATAGCGCCACTGGGTGTTGAGTTTGCCGCTGAGTTCCTGTGCATGTCCTGGTGGGATGAAGAAAACATCGTTCTTGCCGCGTGGTCAGATGGCACGGTGTCACTGTTCGATACATCGCTATCAATCATTGCACAGTCCTGCGTCTTCCGCAGTTCTGTGGAGCGGTTTCCGGGGCGGGTGGTGAAGGTGGCGTTGTTTCCACCTGCATTTCAGGAAAGCGCGGTTTCCCGAGCCCCTTCCGCCCCACTTCCTCGGATTAAAACTCCCTTTGGCGAGGCTTCAGGCAAGTCGCTTTCGCCGGGGTTCCTCGTCGTAGTGGTGGATGAAAATGTGGTGGTCCAATTTACCGTCAACGCATATTTACAAGGAACTAGAGCCGGCATCTGGTGGGGGAACCTACGGAAAAGAAGTTTAAATGTGACTCGGAGTCATGTGGCAAGGAACAATTGGCGTCGCTGGAGCTTAGGCCCGGCTGCCAAACTTACTGCAGCGAGGATATTCCTATTCGGGATATCGCACTTTTTGATTGTCTGCTCCCCTGCACGTTGGTTGTACTTTTGGAGAGTGGAGCACTGCTCATGTTAGACGCCACCACGATGGATGTGCTTTACAACCGCCCGCTCCGCAGGCTGTTCCCATCGAGTGCCCTGAAAAAACGTTCAAGCAGTAGTGACGGGAGGGACGACGGTGAAGTATCGGACGGCAAGCTTCCACACTGTAGTTTTTTCCTCAAGCCAAAGAGAAACCAATGACTATTTGCGTAATTGAGCACAACACTGCAGTTTTTGTCCGTTCATCGTGAGCGAATGGCAAACACGCTGTTGCTGAAATTGAGGCAGTTCCAGTGTTTTGAAGACGTTTATATTTGATTTGATTATCTTTCGTATGGGGCATTAGGTGCATTTGACCGATGTGTGCCACGGGTCTCACGTACTTTTATTATTACTGCTAGCCAATAAGTGTTTGTTTAAACTTTCCAATTTGGCGTTCGCATATCTTCTCCCGGTGGTTTTAATGCATCAGGCATTCATTTTTGCGAGCACTCTTCATTTTGTGTCCCGTACGTACATTTCCTTTTTCTTCTGCTGTTTTCATGTTTTTTTTTTTAAAAAAAGAAAAAAACGCGGGATTTCTTCGCCCCTACGCAACGACGAAGCTGAAGGTTGTGCTCGTGACACATGCGATTGCGAGGCGATCGACGGCTGCTCTCCATTAGTGCTGGGAACCCCTCCGGGTGGCTCCCGCCTGCGGTGCGGCACTTTCGACCAGCGGTGTCCGTGGGGAATTGTGTGCCCGCGGTGCCACTGAGGGCAGCAGTGCGCTACTTTGCGCGTATTTCACCCATCCAGGGCACCATCGAGTCCCCAAGCGACGGCTTTGTAACGAATGACCTAAAAATTGACATCAATCCAAATATTGGCGGTGCTTTTGCGCGCGGTGTCTTTGCCCGCCGCGAGATCGGTTATGGTCGTGAGATTATGAACGTCCCCGCATTCGCCATGTACATTTCCGATAGCAACAACGAACCGCTTCGGGATCAGGTGCTGGTTGTCACGAAGCAGATATTCTCAAGGCTTGTGCTGGGCACTCCGAGGAGAAGAATTACATAAAGCACCGCGTATCAACGCTAATGTCTGGCGGCTTTTCCTACTTCACACGCGAAAAGGATGTGTTTGAATTCGCAGCAGGAGTTCGCTTGCCGGGCCCTGAGGGTGCTCTTAAGAACGGAGCAAGTTATCTTCTAAGCGGCGAATTTTCGTCGTACGATTTGCAGAAGCTTCCACTGATTGTTGAGTTCAACAGGTACGACGTGGAGTACCGAGGACGCCGTGGTATCTGCTTGTTTCCAGAAGCTCAGTACTTTAACCATCAGTGCGAGCCCAATGTAGAGGTTTCCATAACGTACAACAACATCAAGTCAAACTTCTACCTGAGTGTCCGTACGCTACGCCCCGTGCGCGAGGGTGAGGAGCTGTTTATTAGCTACATGCCGGGAAACACATTGCCCCTGTCGCGACTGGCACTGGCCATGAAGAAGCGTTGGGGGTTTGAGTGCACATGCGTTAGATGCAAGAGTCGTGGCATCGGCGCCGTTGTGCTTATGTTTGTAGTGTTTTGATTCCTGCAATGGCGTACCTCCGCTCCATCAACGTTAACCGTGTACAGGACAGACATCGTAACATGTGAGGCGGCGTCCAAGCGTCTGCGCATATCTGCGGAATTAGTTATCGTCTTCTTCCTTACAGTAAAGTTGCGCCTGTGGTGTGTTGGAGTTAACAATGCTGGTAATACTAGCAGTGGCGCTATCCTTTGCCATTTGTTATTATTACCGTCATCAACTTCTGCTTACACTCACAATTCTCGCACAGGCAAGTGTGTTTGTGATTGTTTTTTTTTATTTGACGTCACCGGAGCTTTTCCGTGTACCCTTTCTGTTGAAATCACTGTTGTCTTCCCACATCCTCCGCCTTTTCGTGTGTTTGCTGCTAAAAACGTTGAGTTTGACCGAGGGAAACATATACTTTAGGAGGTTTTGAAGAGCAATAAGAAAGCTGGTGCGGTGGTCTCATCCAACCCCACGCCAACATCTTTTCGAGTGCAATTTAACGTGAGAATCTGGAGGAACATTTTTATAAGGAGAATATACATAAAAGATTGACGAAGAAGAAAGGGAGGGTCTGAAGAGTGAGTGATATATATACGCACACACACCAGCAGTGCAGGGAGTCCAACAAGGAACAGCGGGGGAAAAGAATACGGGCACGCAGTCCAGGCAGGTGGATATAAATATTTCTAAAAGAGAGTACCCACCCGTGGAGGCGCTGGAATAAAAGCAGGAGGCGGCTGGACTGGTGGTACTTTGTGTGGTACGTGGCGAGTAGTGCGTGATGTTGCACCGGGATCCCGGCATGTGGAACCCCAGTGTGCTCAACACGGCTGCGGGGCGCAGGCGAGTGTCGCCAACCCCAATGGCCGTGGTGCGGCCGCCATCCCGGGCAGCGCGGCGGCAGCCACAACATCCGG
This sequence comes from Trypanosoma congolense, assembly GCA_002287245.1. Classification (NCBI taxonomy): domain Eukaryota; phylum Euglenozoa; class Kinetoplastea; order Trypanosomatida; family Trypanosomatidae; genus Trypanosoma; species Trypanosoma congolense. Next base: position 29,243 of record NHOR01000125.1, on the reverse strand, counting down.
GAGCAACAATAGCTACGCCTTCCTGGGCTCCGGGTCCGCCTCAGTGCTGCTCTCGGGCGGCGCAGGCGGCATGGCCACCAACCCTACTGGGCCGATGCCAGCGACAGCCAGCCACGAGCGCTCGCAGGAACTGTGCAAGTACTACATTAACGGCGGGTGCCTCCGTGGGGCGCAGTGTCAGTATCTCCATGAGCTACCGGACGAGCGGCACTTAGACGTAAATGGCTTTGGTTACATCCTCAACCCGAATGTACACAATGCCCAGAAGACCCTTCCCTTAGGAGTAAGCAACAACTCGACAGGATCAGTTCAGGTGAATGGCGCAGCGTCGTCTGCTTCCCCACTTTTGCTAGGCCTTAGCTCAGGGAGCAATCGACCACAGCTTAGCACGAAAAACAAGTCGCAAACATCTCTTATGGTGGGTGTGCCGCCAAATGTACCGTTCCAAATGACGACTCCCGCCAAAGTTCCGCCGCCGAAATATCGGCCACCCGAACCGTTTTTAGAGTACAACTTACCGCCGACATTAGCGCTTCCGCTCAAAACTCCGCCAGAAGACGTGGCTCTACAGCTCACGCGCACCATGCTCCAGAGCGGACTGCATTAAGCGAGACATCGGGTGGGGTTGAGGGCAAACCTCCTCCTCGTGTAGTGTGTGTAGCAAGAAGGTATTGGATCAATTCTGCTTCCCTAGCAAAACAATATAAATATTTATTAGCCCGTGTTAATGTATTTTTTTCTTTTGTTCGCTCATGTATGCATGTACAGCCCGGAGGCCTGTGGTCGCGAGACGACGTTTGTAACTTCATGTGGGCTCGTTGTGCGTGTATTGAGATGTGGGCGGAGGAGGAGTGAGGGCCCAAGCGCGAAGGAAAAGGAACTCGGAAGGGAAAGCGTAGACTCGTGAGAAGGTGGATCCGACCAAATGAAAAGAAAAAGAAAGGTTCATCAAAATAAGCAAGCAGGATCTGGAATGATAGGTAAGGTAAATTGAAAAGGAAAAGAATAGCAGAAACGTAAAGAAAAATAAAAATATAACAAAAAATAAAAAATATATACACATTCAGGTGAGCAAGCGCTAGAGAATGCGGTAACAATGAAACAGGAGCAGTAGGGAGAGAGATAAAAAAGGAAACAAAATTTTAAATCACGATTACGATCATCGCGTGGATGCGTGCGCATTTTAAGAATAAAATCACTTAAACGCTAAAAAGAGTGCGCGGCGCGGCATGTGGGCGACAGGTGCGGTGAAGCCACGGTGTGTGAGGAGATGGGGGAAGGAAACGGTAAATGATTAAGAAAATGAATGGAGGGAATGAGGGGTGTGATAAGTAGTGTCCACATACCTGAATATATTTATATACCATTCATGTTTACTAGCACATGTTGTTTTAATAGTTTTTTTTTTGCCTCCGTTCGTGCATTCAATTCAAAGCCCCTCCGCCCACCCACTTCCCTCCCGGCGTACTCTTTTTTCATCCCCTCTCGGTGCACAGTTTCCCCTCTATCATTACTTACACTCCTTTTGTTGTGTGAACGCAACTCAGGCCCTACGCTTCTCTCAGCGACCTGCGGCGCTTCACGGCCTTTCGCTTATGTTCTCACTGCTGAAGACGATGTCCAGACACAAACACACCCACGTTCTCTCCCACCCCCTACGCACAGTTCAACCCGGTGTTTGTTCAGCAAGACTCGTCCACTCCCGTTAGGCAGTCACTGGCCGCAAACAGATGCTGTCGGGGGATGAAAAAGGGCACAGCACTACGTCCCAATCCAGTGGGGTCGAAAGTTTGTATGCCGCGCCATTCCCGCGTGACACGGTTCTTTCATATATTTTAAAAAGCACTCAGCGCAGCTGCCTTCCGAGCACCTTTAGTAATCCGCCGCCTGCTGATCCTCCACAAACCGAGTCACTTGGTCGCAGGGAGTCTGCAAGAAATAGTAGAATGTCACAGATCAGCGGGAACGCCTCGACCGTTGACAGCGCAAATGTTGACATCGGTGCACAATTTTTGTCGATGACAGGCGCCACAGCGGAAAGCGCCTGGAGTGCCACTCCTTGCCGTGCGTGTACCCCCGTACCGCAGACGAAGAGTCGGCCCAGGAAGAAAGTCACGCTCTCTCGCCGCTGGAGACCGTACATCAATGGGACCGTAGAGCGCTATCGGGTGGCGTCAAGGGCACTTGTTTCCGTGGTTGAGGAAAAGGAGTGTCCCTTCAACTCACTTGAGGAGATGGCGAGGAGGCGTTTGATTGATTCCAAGGCTTACAGGCCTACGTGCATCGCCTTGCCAGTGAAGCCTACGCAGCTACCGCCACTGGTTGTGCAACCCTGCAGCGAGGACCTACGAGTGGCGCTGGAGCGAATGGAGCAGGCGGAGGCGGAGGAGCCGCATATTCCTAACAGTGTAATGGAAAAGAAATTGCTATTTGATGCCACTGTAGGGTCAGTGAAGCCGTACGCACTGGGGGGAGGCTCTGCGAGTAGGGAACGTCGTGCTGATGACCCAAAGGGCCAGCCCATTATGCCTCAATCGGCACTAACGCAGGACCCACTGACGGTTTTTGTAGAAACGATGCGATACCAGCGGCCGACAGTGGGCGTGTTTTCGTTTGATGTTGCCTGATGCGAGGCGCCCCAGCTCCCTCTCCACGGCATGCGGGTTCCTTGTGTCAAATCTCAAATGTAATCATTTGTTTTATTAAAAAGAAAACGTTTATTAGCAGCAACGTCTGGTTACTTGCAGGTGAGGGGCGAGAATGTTGATTGACTGCTGGAATGCTTACTGCCCACATCCCTACGAGTGTGGGCCCGTGCTGGACGTCTCTCAGTCTTCTCTCGCTTTTTTTTTCTCTCTTGTTTGCCCATTCCGCTCCCGTGCGGTTTTGAACAACTGACCCAATACACATTTCTGCGGTGACGACGTCTCGGAAGGACTCCTCACCTCTTTTAAAAATTTAAAAAATTAACTACTAAGCTATAACCAGTAAAAGGGAGAAAGCGATAAGATTTAGGGGATTTTTTGTTTTTATTATTTATTAATAGCAAGTAGTTGACCGTACCATTCCACAACTACTTTAACAGCCGCATATCAAAGACAGCAACAAAAGCAAAACAAAAACAGAACATGCAGGGGTATTTTGCGGTTAACCAGCCGGTCCTCCCGGCCGGTTGGCAGATAGCTTACACCGCGACTGGACAGCCGTATTATATGGATCATAACACTAAGACAACACATTGGAACCTTCCTGAAACGGTCAGCTACTCGTTCGGCGGTTATTACAACCCCGTGATGTTAGCGGGCGGCGGCCGCGGTGGTCGTAACCGTGGCGGTCGCGGCGGTATCGACCAGGGGAAGCGCAAAACTAAAATGTGCATTTATTGGGAGAAAAATGGTGAGTGCAGCTGGGGAGATCGCTGCGCCTTTGCCCACGGTAAGGGGGAGCTTCGCATGTCCAGCGGGACTGGCGCGCAGACACCGCAGACCGGGCATGAGGGTTCCCCAACGGCTTAATGTGCTCCGTTTAGGCTCATGTGTTTATTTTCCTCCGCTCAGGTGGCGAGTGCCTTAGGCAGGCGTGAGGATGTGAGCAGCTCATGATAGCAAGGAGGAAATGCAATGAAAGAGTGAGAGAGAGAGAGGGAGGTCCTGGCGTTAGGGAGGGAAGATGAGTAGAGTAGTGCGTGAGTCAACACAAAGGAAGGAAATGAGAGAAATAAGGTTCGGAGTTGAGAAATGTGAAGAAATTGGATATCAAGAAGAAGTAAGCGAAGACGAATGTATCTTTTCGTATTGTCGTATAAATATATGAGTGGACCAGCGATCAGATACGTGGAGGATAACAAACACGAGGTTGAGTATATCGCTGCTGAAGGGTATATCTTTTGGTACGTGTATTGCAATTTATTTATTTTTTTCTACCTCGTTTGCTTCCATCACTCCAACTCCATGCACCCAACCTCCCGTATTTCCCCAGTTTCTTTTCTGGTACTCGTTGTTGTTGCTGCACCTTCTTCTGCTTTGTTAGTTTTTCCCTTTTCTCCCACTGTACTGTCTTTTCCACAGTGAAGTGCGGCATGAAGCTGCGGTTAAGGTAGGGCGTGTCAGGGAGGAGTGGCTCATTTTATATTGCTCGGCTGGCGGAACTCGTCTTAAGCAAATGGGTGCTATAAACCCACCGCACTGGTCATCCGAAAGCGTGGCGGCGCTTCTTTCATCATTATTATTTTTTTTGCTCATATTTCTGCAATTCAAGCGAAAGAGCCCTGCACTTTGGGGTAAATTCAGTCACTACTCCGTGGAGTTGTTTGGTGGCTGGAGTGGATTGTCAGTGCATTGTGCCAACACATCTTCTTTGGTGGGAGCTTCGGCGCGCCGCTTCCTCGACCTACGCAGAAGTCGTGTTGCTACTGACCTCCGCAATTTCACTCAGCTGACGCTCCGCTCAGCCTTAAAAAACAAAACTGGCAAAGCGGGGAATATAACGGATTGACTCGCTACAGCCGAGGGGTTGCTGAGCATGTGACTGCCCACCCTGCGAGTCCGTCATACTGACGTTTTGCATCCTGTTCGTGCAGATCACATGAGTGGGACATAAATATATATTTTCTTCTGCAGTGGAGGCAAATTAAATGACACGTCCACTGGGGATTCATCGCACTCACGCAGCCGTACTGCGTGCCTACTGCAGCCGCCTGATACATTTGGTGCATCCTGTGGCTCCATCCCTCTTGTTTCATTGTGCGTTATTCTCATCTACCGGTGTGCACACGGGCCTTTTTCACAAATTGCTTTTGCTTTCATTTTTCTTGCATACGTATAAGGAAGCCAATGTCAAGTTTTTTCGCCATGCTTTTACGTGCGTTCGCTATTATTTGCGTGTTTTACCCCAGTGCTTCTGACGCTGCTCCTCAATCGGCGCTGGCTCTCTATGATCCTCGGCGCAATGAGGTGTTATCCACGACGGAGTGGCGCAATGTTAGCCTTGGGCCGCACAGCTCGTTTTACCCGGGAGATGATCCGGCGCATATTTACGCATTGCAGGCAACAATTGTTTTCACGAACTATGAAAAGAATGGAGATGACAGAACGAAAGTAACCAATAGCCTTATGATTGTACCGTACTGCAGGACTCCAAACAGCTCTGCTGGCGCATCGCACGCAGACAAGTGCTCAATGCCGAATTACGGCGGAACTGTGCTCCTGCGTTTTCGAGGCGGTTGGGAGAGGCAGTACGCCGTCTCGCTGTGGCAGGATGCTACTTAGATGCGACAAAAAAGAAGATACTTCGGAGTTTTCGTGGCGTAGTTGGCGACGAGGGCGTATTCTTTCCGTTTGACATGGGCAGCAAGTGGCCACCACATCCACCCCACCGCTTAACGATTCCACGACACAAGATGGTGGCGACCTGCGTTGACTTGCTTGACGAGTGTTACCAGATGCAGCACTTTACGTACACGGAGAGTTATAAAGACATCCCGCTGCAGGAATTTAGCGGCCGGATGGAGTTCCCGTTGGGATTGCCGACAACATGGCACATGCCCTGGACGCTGCGCCTTGGCGCGACGGTGCCTCATGATACTTCAAGTGAGGTGGAAGTCATCGTCGTGCTACGGACCCGGCGAGAAGATATCAGCTTTCGCTTGTGGCTGACGACAACACTGCTAGGTAACACATTGCTTTTTGCCACAAGTTTGCTTATGTTTTTCTCCTTTCTGGCAGTAACGAAGGAACTGGGTTTGCGCCTGTCAAGTTCCGCTCCGCTGCCTGAGAACTACCGGACGGTTCTTTACGACGACGGTGACCCCGGCGAACTGAGAAGTGCAACACTGGTTCGAGTATTGTTGGCGGTTAGGGTTACTGTGGAGGATTTGTTCTCCGGTCTGGTGCAGCTTCTACGAACGTGCCTTAGCTCTTCTCATCGGCGTCGTTTTAGACTTGATGGTGGCGAGGATGTACAGATTACTTCGGGAGATGTGGAGGAACCAGGCGGCCCTGTCGATGAAGGCACCAGTGGAATTGCATGCGACACGGTGAATGGTGATGGCGGGGGTGGGGAGGAAGAGGAGGAGAGTGACCTTGTCTGTCGCATATGCCGCTGCTCAAGTCCTGTTGAAGATCTGTTTTCCCCCTGCATTTGCAACGGTACGTCAAAGTACGTCCACCGTCAGTGCTTGGAGAGGTGGCGTGCCACCACCACAAACGAGGAGCACCGGCGAGTTTGCGCTGAGTGCAAGACACCGTACAGTTTTGTCCTGGAGAGGAATCCTGCGTCCAAGTACGGACCCGTACAAAGCTATGTTTGCATTCCAATGTGCACCACGGCCCTTTCAATGATCATAAACATAATTTTAAACATCTTAGTGCTGTGGCTGGGGGGATATTACCTAAAGTTCTGCATGTATGTTGCGACTGGAGGTGACACGGGTGTTATGTGGTCCTGTGCCCACCTGTATCACTGGATACTCGGGTACTACTTTGTTGTGGGGCTAATGATCAACGTGTGCGCGATGGAGTTCGTTCTCCTCGAATTCAGACAGGTTGGGCTACAGCTGCTGTTCATATTGATTTCGCTTGGTACTATAGAAATACCGCTTAATTATGTTGGCCAAATTCTCCTTTCAATATTCTTCAACAACACAGTTACTTTGGAGATTTCCTACGGCGTAGGAATTATCACATCGATATTTTTCTATCTTCAGGTTCTCCCATCCTTCTACAGGTATATGTTGTCTCTGACGGCGTCGCGGCTGGTGGTTGCGTCTCGTGCGGGTAGCGGGCGGGGTGGTGATGGTGATGGTGATGGAATTGTGTAGTGCGGTGTTGAAGGAGGACTGCGTATGTTCTTCCTTGGAGGCTTTGTTGGATGTTTATTTTCTTTTCTTTTCGGTTGCATACGTTTTTCTTTAGGTGAGCACATACGTGCGTCCTTCCTTTATACGTATCCTTCAGCATCGCTACGAATGTTTTACAATTCATTTTTCATTCGTATGTGCATGTTTGGAGGCGGAACAGAGCGGTGTTGTTGATTGCCGCTGTTTATTCCCATCACTTTTCGCTTTTTTTTCTACACACGTGTCGTGGTGATTTGAGCATCGGTAGGCAATAGTAATTAGGAAAAAGGAGCATTTTTATCGTCACCCATGTTCTGCCGTAGTGCTTTGCGCTTGCAGTCCACAGTTGTGGCGCCGATTGGGAAGGGCCGTGTTGTGCCACTCAACTTCGGTGGTCCAAAGCCCGCGTACAGACCGAGAAGCTTCATTTCACAGTTCAACGTGCTGGGTTTGTGGACGATCGGCAACATGATCCCGAACTTTGTCTTTGGAGCGCTGCTTATTGCAGGCGCCCACGGGGGTTTGTCGGGTGCGTGGCCTCCAGACCCGCACTCCCTGCACGGGTGAGGTGCCTCACCACGGAGCCGCTTCAGTCGGAATTGGGAGCTGTGTGTTATTGGCAAGCTATTGGCCGGTTGGTAACGCTATTTATTTATTTATTGTTTATTACCGTGCGGAGGTGATGCCACGAAGAGGCAGCGGAGGCCGTATTTACCTTCGTTCATAGGGATAGTCGTTATTTACACGTTTATATGTACGAAATTACATATTTGTTTTTATTTATGCAGGATTTGGTCCTCTGTGTTTATTTATTTATCGATATGGTGTGTGGGTAATAGAGAGATTGTGTATGTGGGTTTACCGAACTACAACGGGAGAAATTAATACCGAAGTTTTTCATGCGGTGCAATCGGCGCAGAGGGTGACGGTAACTGCCCTTTTGTTAGCGCTTCGGCTTTCTCATCCTTTCCTGTCGCCTGGATCTTTTTCATAACTCCCTTTTCCACTCTTCACATCACTTTTTCTTTTGTTGCTGACACGCCTGTGTACGGCTAATCAGCGCGGTTAGTTTTCTTTTTTTTTTTCTCGCAGCTGGTTCGGAGGTTCCCTCCTCTTTTTATTCCGAACAAGGGCCACGTGAGGGTAACCGTTTAAGTTCAGCAGCAAACAGTGGGAAACTTTAGAGCAGACCGGGAGGGAGACCGGACCGCGTGCACAAAGAAAGCGGGAGGGAGGAGTTGGTGCGGTTCAAGGGGCACAGAAAGCAAACCAAAAGCGAGTACATATTTATATTATCATCCACGTGTGGAACAGCAGTGAAATGGAAAACTACCAAATTCTCAATCAGTTAGGAGACGGAACCTTCGGGAGCGTCGTGAAGGCGCTGCACAAGTCGTCTGGCCAGGTTGTTGCTATAAAGAAAATGAAACAAAAGTACTATAGCTGGGAGGAGTGTATGAAACTCCCGGAGGTGGTGGTCGTGCGCCGGGTGCACGGCCATCCAAACATTATCAAAATGAGAGAGGTGATTCGAGAGAAAAATGAGTTGTACTTCGTCTTTGAGTTCATGGATGGTGACTTACTGGGCGCTATCAGAAGGGCGAAGCAAATGCAGGGCTACAACTCCGCAGCGAGCGGCCCCGCACTTGCGTACCCGAAGATTAAAAGTTACACATTCCAAATTCTTCAGTCGCTTGCTTATCTACACCGTTGTGGGTACTTTCACAGGGACATGAAGCCAGAGAACCTTCTAGTTCGCAAGGACCCATCCGCAAGCTCGCAAGAAATTCTCAAACTCGCTGACTTTGGCCTCGTGAAGGAAATTCGTGCACGACCACCGCATACGGACTATGTTTCCACACGCTGGTACCGTGCTCCCGAGCTGTTGCTGCAGGATAGGTGCTACAACTCCCCTGTAGACATTTGGGCGGTTGGGTGCATAATTGCTGAGATGATAACAACCCGCCCACTGTTTGCCGGGAGCAACGAGGTGGATCAGCTTCATAAAATAATGGCTGTCCTGGGCTCACCAAACGAGCATATTTGGCCAAATGGCATGACCCTCGCCAAAAAGATCCGCTACACCTTCCCCACCATCACTGGCATTGGGCTGGAGCGGGTCATGCCTTCCCACGTACCACCGCATGCCATGGACTTGATGAAACAAATGCTGAACTACGACCCCAAGAACCGACCCACCGCACAGCAATGCCTTCAGCACCCGTACTTCAACGTTGGTGTTGATGAAGATAATTTTGCCCTACCGAGTGTGACAAAGCAAATGGCAAACGCTGTAAAGAAACACATTAGTGGTCCTCAAAGTGCCCCTTCCGCAGTTTTAATTCCGCCTGTGAACCCGAAAGCAAGCCGGCCGACCGTAGGAGCCACAACGGCGGTACCAAAAGCCGGGGTGCCTACGATTAGTCCACCGGTGGTGCCACAGAAGAATTTTCATGGCCCTAATGAAATGCCTGCTGACACGAAATTAAAACCATTAGCAAAAGGCGCCACGGATGCCAAGCCTCCCCCACTGATCATGAAGCCTCCCCCTGCAGAAGCAGAGAAGGAAGCAATAAAACCAAAGAAAATATGCAAGGAAGGAGTTACCAAAACCAGTGCACGATCCCCTCCTGCCAACGTTGATGAATTAGACTTAGACGAGCTGATAGATGACTTTGCCGGTGAGCTTCAAACGCTGGGCCTTGATCCACAGCAAAAGCAACATGTTTCGAGTTTGCCAGTGGTGGCTGTGAAGACAGTGAAGGATAAGACTAATAGCGAGGTGGTCGATAGTCAACACAAAAATGGTGCGGAGTTGTCCAAGACCCCTACGGCCGAAGAAAATGTAGTTACAACGTTGCTGAATTCGACACGATACAAAATATCGTCGTTCCAGAATTCTGACCAGAAAGGGTATGCGCACTCAATGGGCAAGACACCTCAACAAGGTAAGCCATCCGCTGCGCCCTCAGACACAACGCACCCTGCTGGGTCGCACGCAGTTTCTCCATCCATAAAGACATTATTAGCGAGGCACAGCGACGGGGAGTAAACCCCAACCCGGTGAAGTTGGGCTGGTCGCCACGCTACTGAAGCTTCGTTGAGAAATGTAGTCCCCTCTGCAAGGCGCGTTCTCAACTCCCATTCTCTTTTTTCATTGGCTTACTTTCGGTGTGCAATAGACGTTGCTTCGGGCTACCAGCTGCCGTGGAATATGAGAGCGTCAGCACTGGTATGCCCCACGGATTTCCAAATACTCATTTATACGCTTCCTCACTGTCTTGATGTTGCTATTTGTTTCTCCTTTTGTTTTCTATGGAAAAAGAAAACAAAGTTTATCTTCTCACTACGCTGTGCCACCCGTTGGTAAGCTATAATCTGCTGCTATCCTTTTTGCTTGAATTCCTAAGGAGTTTGCAATGAACACGGAAGGGTGAGGGAAACAGGCGCAGCCATGACTGTTGACGCCTGTTTCCACGGCATGTGTACAAGGCGCAGCGTCCCTTGGAGTGAACATGCGACGAATTACTGTAACTTTTCCAACAGAACGTGACGTTGTCATGATGGTAAGCAAGCCGTGTCGTTATTTCAGGGGTTTCGTGCTGTGGATGTTGCGTTTCGCACCGTTCACTACAATCACCGAAACATGTGGTGCAGGCACTTCGCGGTCGCGGTAGTAATCGTCATTTGTGTGTTGCGTGACGGTGTGCGTTGGAAGGCGCCAACTGATCTGCTTTGTCCCGGTGTGTAGGCCCCCGCTTTCGAACAATAAATTGGATCAATTGAAAATATTTATTAAGTCCCATGCTGTCACACGGGATCTCCTGGAATTACGCTTCTTGAACCTCCCGGACAGCTTGCGACCATATTTCTTCCCTTACGTTTTTCTCATTTTGTTGGCGGGCGTGCCTCTGGCGTCTTTTTGCGTTGTTTTCATTCCACTCGTCTAATGGCGGCACTGAGCCGTTTAGCGGTGCTGTGACTGAGGACGTGACAGGCGATCGGTCGGTGTTGTTGTGGGCGTAGGGGAGTGGGAGTTAAGTGTGACAAGTTCAATTAAATGGTTGTTATTGCTTGCCAGGGGTGCCACCTGCACTTTATTTCGGTCAAATATGTTCTTTTTCCACTTTCACGTTTTGCCTTCTTTTAAGTGTTGTTAGGGGTCTAGTCCCCGGCCAAATACTGTTATATATCGCTTAGCTTCCGTCGAAAGCTTGATTATTGATCTTTCTTGCAAAAGTTTAAGGCCGAAGTAACTCAGTACAGTGGTACCGCTCGCGTCTTCGTGTATGTATGCGCACACGTATTCATTTGTTGCTTGCATCTTCATGTTATTATTTACGGGGCTTCTCCCGGAATGGGGTCTCCAACCGCAGCGAGCGTTATTTTCTATCGACTTCTTAAGTTACTGTAAATCATCGTTTCTTGAACTGTATGGCCTCAGTTGTGATAAGGTTTCACGGCTATGCTCTGAGAGGTTTCCTCTCGTGGGCATAACAGCGCTGGCGCTGCTGTTTGTGCTCTACTGGCTGTACAACATCGTGTTTCCTGCCCTCGCAGCGGATAGGCACCTCGCGCGTGTTCCCCGTCCCCCTGGCGGGCTGCCGGTGTTTGGCCACGCCCTCGCCCTGCTGGAGGGTTATCCCTCTTCAAAGATGGCTGCGTGGAGCCTACGCCCTGGTGCCACCTCGGTGGCTGAGGGAAGTGGGAGCCCGCGTGCCAACCGCATCGTAACGTTCAACGTTTTTAACCAGCGAGTGGTGTACATCAATGAACCTGCGTTGATCAAACGCGTTCTCCTCACCAATCAGCGGAATTACTCGAAAGATATTGCTTCATCGTACAGACACTTTATGTGTCTTCTCGGTAATGGCCTTGTGACAGCGGAAGGGCAGAAGTGGAGGAAGGGGCGCATTATGTTGTCGCACTCGTTGCGCATTGACATTCTCGAGGATATTCCCACAATGACAATGAGTGCTGTTGAAAGGGTGATGGCTAAGCTACGCGCCGTGGGCACTGAGGCACCGTTTTTAGATTTGAATGAGGAGTTCAGGCACATGACACTGCAAGTGATCGGCCAGACGGTTCTGTCGTTGAGGCCTGACGAGACGGACAGCATATTTCCCACGCTGTATCTGCCCATTGTACACGAATGCAACCGACGTGTCTGGGAGCCATGGCGTACGTTTATGTTTTTTTCGGAGGGGTTTAGGAACCGCCACGCCTGCCTAAAGCGGCTGGATAAAGTTATATGTGACATTATTGAGAAGCGATGGGCTGAGCGTGGTGAAAGTGGCAAGGGCGATGTCATGTCTCTCTGCCTGTCGCAGATCGATAAACTTGACAAGCCCATGCTTTTACAGCTTAGGGACGACGTGAAGACTTTGCTCCTCGCGGGCCACGAAACCTCCGCGGCACTGCTGACATGGGCCACGTACGAGGTCTTGTGCCACCCGGAGATAAAAGAGAAAATAGTGGCGGAGGCGAAGACACTTTTTGATCCATCGCACTGCTCCAAAACATTAGAGACGCCTCAGGGAACATGGGGCATTCCAAGCCCACTTGACGTAAAGCAGAAGCTTCGCTGGACACCCGCTGTCCTTCGAGAGACCCTGCGCAAGCACAGTGTGGTACCTTTGGTGATGCGAGTCGCTCTCAACAACGACCGTTGGCCCGCCGCTGATACCGGCCTTGACGAAGATATCGTCATACCTGCGGGTTGCTCAGTTGCAGTGGGGATCGAAGCAGTTCACAACCGCCCTGACATATGGCCCGATCCGGATGCGTTTGTTCCAGAGCGCTTCCTCGGTGCGGATATCCCAAATGACACAAACTCGCAGCCTGGTGACCACATTGAAAAATCTGTTGATCCTTACGCATTTATTCCCTTCATCAACGGCCCACGCAATTGCCTTGGACAGCATCTTTCCATGATTGAAGCGCAGGTCGCGTTGGCGTACTTGCTTTTAAATTGGGAATTGCGATTGCATGGAACCACTGCCGGCAGCAATGGCGGTTGTGTAGCGGAGCAGGAGGTCCAGCGGGAGGTCGGCCGCTCACACCGCTTCCTAATACCAATTGTTCCTGCCAATGGCCTTAAGGTGACTGGGGTTCCCCGGTCTCGGAGTTAACTCCCTCAACCGATCCCACACAATTAAAGAGGCTGTGTGATGAGCAGCGCTTTAGCACGCAGTGCAAGAGCATAAGCCTTTTCGTAGCTTTTGGAGGGATGCCTGGAGAGGATGGCTGCACCGCGTCCCAGCCACCTTTCCACCGTTTGTGCGCGCCGAGTGCCATTTTGTTGACGTAGTCATGACAGACAAAGTGCTTTTCTTTGTTGCCGACTTGTTGATTTTCATATTTTGAGTATTTCCTCTTTTTCGCGGTAAAGCTTCCATTGGAAAGGGATGGCAGGACTTAAAAATTATCGTTACATTTAGTTGAAGCTTTGACTATCGAGCAGTATGAATTAGCATGTCGGATGTTGTTCTTTTTGTTCGTTTTAGCCTTCAGTAGTAATAAACTCTTCTTCCACTGCCTCGTGTACCGCTTTTCTTCCATTTACTTCATTTTAGGTTCAGGCACATTCAAACAGGGAAGTGGGTGATGCTCTCCACCTCCCAAATTTGCCCTAGTGGGACCAGTAGTATTAATTCATTGCATACATTAGTGGCGCAGTGCCAAGGGGACAAATCCTGCTTTTTGTGCGGGTCGCAGGGCGGGGGAGCGCCGGAATCAACCGCAACGCCATCGACATCCGGTGGCGCTGCGACTTTAGCGCCTCAAGTGCCGTTGTGTCAATCGCACAGCACTCGGTGTGTTGAGCGCAGCCGCTGCAGTGAAGGTCGTGCAGCCTCTCCAACACCACAAGCTTCGTACCACTCGTTCCTCAGTTATTTAACCAAGTCGGCGTTGAAACTAACTGAGAGTGCTGCGGAAGAAGGCGGAGCACGAATGAATGGCGTGAGCGACGAGGTTGGTGCGTCTTCCAACGGGCATGGAACAGCAGACGCCCAAGTTGATTCGCCCCCATCGCGTTTGTTGTTAGCCACAAGCGTGAGATTCCTTGCGGGTGAAATGTCCACGTTGTATGGAAAACTTTCCTTCGCCTTGGAAGACGATGAGGGTGTTATTTTTGGTGCGGCGGAGAAGGCGGAGATTACTGATATTTTACATCGCATGGGTGAAACAGTGTCGAAGATGTGCGAAGCCGCTCAAGGTACTCACGAAGACCTTAGTGCCTACAACACAATGTCAGACATTGTGCTGTCGAGGATTCAGCGGCATGAAAAGCATGTCAAGCAGCTGACAGAGAAAATAGAGATGTGTGTGGATACCCAGCGGGAGGCCTTAGCAGCGGCCTCACGCCAACTTAAAAATGAGCGCGCAGCGCTAAAGACGGTTTTGTTGCGGTCTGGTTGTCAGCCCGGTGGGTCGTCTCCGGGTCGCTGGCAATCAGTCCAGCCGACTGTCACCTCCCCATCGGAAGTTGCTGCTTTTGGCGATGTTAGTCGCCACGTTGATTCCACCTGCGCTCCGGAATTGGCGATAACACCAGCAGAAAAGAAAATGGAGGGCAATTCTGAAGAGGCAAGCAGCCCACTAAATACGTTTTTGCCACCAGCGTATTGGGACTCTTCTGCGGGCTGCTCATCTTTGGAGAATTTACTGGAGCTTCCAGTACCGTACGAGGGTCCTTCAGATCAGGTGTGTGTTTGCAGCACGATTGCGCAGGTGCCGCTCCACGAGTTGGCGAACAATCTTTTGCGTTCGCGGCGACAACTGTCGCTTGTCTCGCAACTAAGCAGGCGCTGCCCAAATGCCGGGGAGTTGAAGGCAGCACTGCTTGAGAAGGAGATGGGGGACGTCTTGAATGTCTTCAAAGCCTTGGATCACCGTTACTGCTCAAGGAAGGAACGTTTTGTTAGCCGGTGCTTCACCGAATCGCTTTCAAAGTTGGGGTAGCGGGCCCGGGCAGTGGCGCCGGCAGCGAAACGACCCGACGATTATGAAAGCTGTAGGGTTTAGTTGGACTGAAATCTCTTGGACCCGTGCGCAAAGTGCCCAACGGTTGTATTTTCGGTTGCTTAACAGTTCCTACACGATTCGTTTTGCTGCGTTTGCGTGATATGTCATGTTTCTTTGCTTCTATGCACTGTCGGGGTCTCTTATCTTCTTCTCACCTTCATCTTATTTTCTAACCTTTCCCCACAAGATATTGCGTACCTTCATTGGTTCTGCACGTATCGTATGTTGTGTCGTGACGTAGTTTAATGAGAAACACAGCGAAACAGTGCCGTGGTGTGGGCGGTGTGTTACAAGCACTGCAGACAAGGGGCGAGTGGCTTCGCAAAAATGCGTGCGTGTTTTTCGTTGGAGGTCCCTGGCACGGCGTTCTGCGAACGTGGATCGTTGACCATTTGCACAACTGCAGCCATATGAAGAAGGGGTCGTGCTCAACTTTCCCTCCCAAAAGAGAGGCGAATGCATGCCTCACGTTGAACGATGAGACCACAAAAAAGACCTCATTTCTCCGGTCGCTGGCCGGCGATGTGGCAGGCGATGAAGACGTTGAGAGTCCTTCCTTTTGCCTCTTCCCCAGTTTGGGAAACAGTGCACCTTCACAAATTGGCGTTGCCGGGACGACTTGCGAGCTTCCTTTCACGGTAGCAGGGGCGGCAGCGCATATTAGGCAACAACTGGGGCCTTTCCAAGCCGGGGGCCATTTTGACCGCAACCGTTTACCGCCACGGATAACAGGCGATCAAAATGATAGTTCTTCTGCCGCGCATGACTGCATGAAAGTGTTTCTTCGTCACCGCACGGCAGATCTCATCGCTCTTGATTTAGACGGAGAGCCAGCAATGGAGTTTGCGTCACAGTGCCCAGCAGCCTTGACGGATTACGTGGAGGATATCAGGAATAGTTTGGCACTAAGTGCGTATCTCCTCAAACCATCAGGTGCCTTGTTGTTGAGATTTCCGCTGTGTGCGATGACAAATGGCATGGAAGAGTTTCGAGTGCTCATGAGGCACATGAATTGCAGGTTTCAGGTGTCGGCACACGAGATTGAGGGCGGTTATGTGTATTATATGGGGTGCAGGAGTGTGGCAGACGACATACCGCCGGCGCCGCACACAACGTCTTTTCGTCCCCCTGCGGACAAACCAAAAGGGCGTTTCATTAAGCACAGCCAGCGTGCCAGAGCCAATGCGCCTTATTTCTCAGCCCTGATGCCAAGTTACACAAACGCTTCACGTGTAAAAGAGCAGCTGGAAAGCGCTAGTTTGTCTACGGGTGAAGCAACTGGAAGCGCTGAGGTAAATGCAGAGGCTTTTTTTAACATGTCCGTGGAGATGGCGGAGCAGGGGCTTCACAATCACAAACGTGACGATTAAGCTCAACTTGTTCGTTGATGTCCATGAAACGAACACAAAAAATAATTTATTACATCTTGGATCATTGTTCTTCTTTTTCTCCACGCCACTCGCTCCTTACCGCTGCTAAACACGAGTGAAATCGTAATGACATCCTTCTTTTATATTTTAGCGGCATTTTTCCTTCCGAATTGTCACATCGCTCTTTTAGCATATTTTTAGTTGTGGCCTTGGGCGAGGAAGGTGAGAAACGACTGGCGAAGGACAAAATGCATCCCCGGCAGCTCGATCCAAACGCCATTAATCATTTGGTGCCGTTTATAATGAACATTTTAGTGATGGGTGGCGGCTTTATGCTGCTGTATTTGGTACTCAAAAGCAACCACGATATCGACCTGGTTCATGTCGCATGGGAAGGCTTCCTCAAGCCCAATTACGATGCGGATTTATGAATGTCGGGACCACCACTGCCTTTTTGTTGACGTATTTATTTGCTTCCGTGTGCTTGGCGGCGCGTAAAAGAAAAAGGAAAGGCGCCTAATGTTGTGCAGCATGAACTAATGCTTATTATTCACTGTCTGAGGCATAACACTTTGTTTTTTGCTTTCCACGGTTGTGGAAACGTGTTTATTACAACGGTTTTTAATCACTTTAGTTTTTCCTCCAAAAAAAAACAGGAAATCACGGCAATGATCACCACCGCTTTCCACCATCGCTGCCTTTTCGTTTTTTTTTTTTTTTTGAGTTTTGAAGACCCGTTATGGGGCTAAGACATTTCTTCCGGTTACTTCCACTTGTTGGTGTGTGCCTTGCCACCACGGCAGGAGCGGTAGCGGTTCTTCAGCTTCCCGCGGAGGTTACTTCCCGCATGAGCGGTGCGTGGGACGCCACTTTGCAAACGCCGTGCAAACCGTTTAAGGCAAGCGAAGCGATTACGTTTAGCGATGGAGCCGCACGGTTGGAGTCATTTGGGTTGACATTCACCGGAGCGCTCGAAGGAGCTAAAGAGCTGAGCGCTAACGGACTTACGTCATTGGCCGGTGACATGCCGGAGGATAAATTTCATTCGTATGTCTTGTGCGCTGAGCACAAAAATTTCATGGAGACGAAGAACCGCCCGGGTTTTGGCAGTGAAATACACACGACGGAGTTGGTGGAATATGTCGGGCACCTCGTGGAAAATGGGAACCCGGCCCCGCGCTGCGGTCTGGCGAAGTTTAATGTGCTTATTCGTGTGATCGGCAGTGACACGTTAGGTCTGAAAGAAGACAGCTGGAGATATAAACAGTCCCTGCAATATGTGGAAATAGAATTCAGCGCCGTGAATTTGACAGCTCCCTGCCTACACGGCGTGGGGGATGTGAAAGCGAAGGCGCCGGGATCACAAGACGGAAACCCATCGGGGCGGAAGTCAAAGAAGAGGCGCCGCGTTGGTCAAATAAGCAGCACCGATGATGCATTGCGAGGTATTGTGGACCGGAGGGTCTACGAAGGGAGCGTCGTCCTCCGACTCACGCGCCTGAAGCCACCGGAGAAATCATTTTACGAACGGTACAGTTCCAGCCTTTTCTTTGGATGCACAATGATTTTGTGTCGTGTCGTCCAGGGTTTTATGTCCTACCGTACGTGGCAACGTGTGGCCTCTTGAAAGCGCCATCCTCCTCCCATTTCCCTTTTACCCTTCCTTCTCTTGGGGCGAACGATAACGTGTTGTTTCACGGGGTTAAGAGACCCCTCTGCACCCGACGCTGTGTCTTCTTATCGACTAACAAGCGACATCCAGGCTGCTTTGGCTGGCACTTTTCCCGCTTTCCGCTGCTTAGCTGATTGGACGCGGGAGTGTTCTCATTCATGCCTGATTCTTTATCATTTCTTTGATTTCTTTTGTTGTCTTTCTTCCTGTAGCAGACGATACCTTCCACTGCATGGGTTCACCTGCTTACGTGGGAGAAATCATCTTTGTGCTGTTGGAAGAGCGTTGTCACGGAAACTGAATTCGGTCATTCAGCAATGTGGCTTGTGGGCAATGAGGGAAGAGGCTGGATGACAGTTCTCATGGAGGAGAGTTGGGTCGCCGTTCTCGTTATGGGCGCCTTTTTGGTCGGCCTTAAGATATACAACGCTCGACAGCGGGCGGAGCAGCGTGCGATGATATGCGACATCCTCAAGTTGCAACACGCGCAGCAGGCGGCATTGCGACGAGGGGTTCATAACAAACAAACAAAAATTGATTAAATTGTCGTTTGACATGTTTCCAGTAGCGTGTGCTTAGCCTTTCTTGCGAAATATCGAGTAGAGGCACAACCCGCGGCCTTTGCGTCTTCCTCTGCTCAGCGGAAGTTTCTTGTTACCTCAATTTGTATTGGTTAAATGCAGCTTTTTGGTAGGCAACTGCCTTTGTTCAGTAACGTACCGCAGTTATTAGGACAGTCCCTGTGCATCACCCTCCCTTTCCCCTCAATTTCCTGTTCTCTTTGCACATACGTGTGGTACAACGCGTATTTATATCTCAAGCCCATTTCACCAACAAAGAGGGAAAGGAAGGACAAGCAAAAAGAGAAATGTCCTTGGCTGATTCAGACAGGCCGCATCTTTTTGTGCACGGTCTGACGAGTAGCAGTGAGGAGGAAGCAGTTCGGGGCCTCCTTGCAACAGCCGCATCGCATGCACGGAAGCAGTTTGAGGACGGCAGTGTTGTCAAAGAGAGAAAAGCTCGTTCAAGGGATAAAATATCAAAAAGTGCCGACTTCGGCGGTGCAACTCAAAAGAATGTTGCAGAGGGCAACACAGCCTCTGCGCAACACCGCAGAAGTAGTGGCGGAAAGGCGGGGCGAGCAAAAAACGCTGGCATCATGAGCGTGGCAGGTACTCCGAGCAGCAGTGCAGCGGCGGGTTCCGGGGCGCTGGCGACACAGCCGATTGCAGCAAAGGAGTGTGTGGCGTTTCAGGCGAACAGCACGAGTGAAGATGCGGAGTTCCTTCCTCCCTTACCTGAACTTGTCCATAGGAAGCTCCTTCGACCGCTGACTGAAGTGCTGCGAATTAACTCGTTAACACGCATACAGAGGCTCAGTTGGAAGCCCGTTATGGACCGTGGTAGGGACGTGCTTATTAGGAGCGAGACAGGCAGCGGTAAGACCTTGGCGTACGCCCTCCCGCTACTCCATCAGTTACTTTGCGATTGCGATTCCCGACCACTTCAGCGGCAGGTTGGCTCGATCATTATTGTCTTGTGCCCAGTTCGGGAGTTGGTGATGCAAGTGACGGATGTGCTCACGACTCTCACGCGGTGTGCGCTTTTTCTTACAGTGGGTGGTATTCACGGTGGTGAGAACAGGCACAAGGAAAAGGCACGGCTGCGGAAGGGAATAACTATTCTGGTAACAACGCCCGGGAGGCTGCTCGACCATCTCAAAGCAACTTCATCGTTCCGCGTGGAAAATACACAAACCATCGTCCTGGACGAGGCAGACCGGTTGCTGGATATGGGCTTTGAGCACACCATCCGTGAGGTTATGGAGTTGTTAGTGGCCAAGAGGAATGCAGTCGCGCACGCCTCAGGTGACGGCGGCCAGTCCTTCAAGAGGGTTCTCGTGTCGGCAACGATAACAGCGGCTGTCGAGCGACTGAGCCATTTTGCGCTTCGGGAAAATGTGATTCGCGTTGGTGAGACGGAAGACACGTTCTCCGTCCCGTCGTCGCTACGGCAGCACTACGTTACGGTGCCGGCAAAGCACCGTCTTGCAACTCTAATTAGTTTCCTTCGGTCTCAGCTTGACGCCGGTGCTAAAAGAGTTATCGTATTTGTGTCCACCTCAGACAGTGCAGAGTTTCATTATTATTTGCTCTCCAGGCTGAGATCGCCCTTCTCCGTCGGTGCGACTGGCGGCCGGACGGCACAAAAACCTTCCCACCATCGCTACAGCCTTAAGAGGTGTATTGGGGAGGCCAATCGACATATTTATGAGGACCCCGGGGAGGAAGTTGTCAGTTTTGATGACGACTCGGAAGAGGATAATTCTGCAGAACCAAATGCACTTTCTGAAGTCCACGCAATGCTCGACGTCAATATTTTCAAACTGCACGGTAATATGTCGCAGGTTGACCGCGCCTCCGTGTTTCACTCGTTCAAGCACTTGGATGACGGAGCGAAGGGGTCGGCAAAAGGTATTCTCTTCTGCACCGATGTTGCTGCGCGAGGGCTGGATATGCCCAACGTCGATTGGATTATTCATTACGATCCTCCGACGGACCCCGCGTGTTACATTCATCGAATTGGTCGTACGGCCCGTATCGGCAACGGGGGCGATTCGATGCTTTTCCTCATGCCACAGGAAGTCGGGTACGCGTCGTACATAAGCAACTTTATGAACACCGAGGGCAGCGTTGAAAGCGCTGGAGGAGAGGGACGGCGAAAGGTGGCCAGCGTCATGGAAGAGAAAAAGTACGAGTCATTTCTGTTCTATCTGACGAAATTGGATCCCAAATCGAACCACATGTGGATCCAAAGCACCGCAACGCTGGAGCGCGCCATATGTCGGTTGGTCATGAAAAGGCACCCAACGTTGGAGAATTCTGGTGACGACGAGACGCTTGGCAGAAACGATGACATAACGAGACTGGCGTTGTTTGCGTACCAGTCGTACATTAGGGCCTATGCGGGTCATTCACGAGAGCTCAAGCGACTATTTTTTTGTTCTGACTTACTTCACCTCGGCCATGTGGCGCAGAGCTTTGGCATTGACAAGAGGCCCAGTGAGGTTCGTTCGCAACTGCAGGGCTTCATTAGGGAGGACCGAAAACTGTCAAGGAGGCCGCTGTCAGTCGCTGCAGGAGAGAACGATGAGAGACCTCGTAAGGTGCCAAAGTTGGAAATGTCTCACAACGATCGATACAGAAGCACGGTGGTTCAGAAACAGCGGAAAGTTACAAAGGACTGGTACGAAAAGAAAAGGGCTGAAACTCCCGCACAAAGGCACCAGCAGTTTACCGAATTTGATGCTTAATTCTTTAAATTATCAGAGAGCCAACGGGCGTGTGCGTATAATGAACGTTTAAATAATATCGGCAGAGCGGTGAGGCAACTTGACCACTGAAATGGTAGGACCTCTGGAGGTAACAGGCACCCGTAGACGCCTGTATGTGTGGAACGTATTTACGTTTCGCTAAGTGCCAATGCTTTTAACTGATATACATATATTCCTTGTGTTGTGCTTTCCACATTCATTTCCTTCATTTCATTCTTTCTTCGTACGTTTTCCCTTCTTATGTAATGGAATGCAGAGTAGCAATTCAAGGGGAACCGGACAGCAATGGCGCTTTACCGCGACTTCAATATGGTGGATGTAATGTCCTTCAATTCCGTTAACCTGGACCAGTTGACTGAAACGTACAGCACGTCTTTTTACGGAGAGTATTTGACCCGCTGGCCCGAATACCAGCGCATATGCGTCCACCCCACCACCGGTGTTGTAATGGCGTACACTTTAGGAAAGGCTGAAGGACACGGCGAAAACTTTCACGGGCACGTCTCTGCGGTGACGGTGGCGCCCACATTCCGCCGGCTCGGCCTTGGCAGGACCCTCATGAAGGAGTTGGAGGCAACCACCGAATACATTCACAACGCCTACTTTGTGGATCTTTTCGTGAGGGACAGCAATAAAGTTGCGCAGGACATGTACCATGGGCTCGGCTACGTGGTGTATAGGCGCGTGCTCGGTTACTATCGAGGCGGAGGCCCGAGAAGCACATTTAAAGACGATGAGGATGCTTTGGATATGCGTAAGGCACTGCCCCGTGATAAAGAACGATCCAAAAGTAGCGTCATTCCCCTTCCATCAGCTGTGAAGCCGGAGGAGTTGGAGTGGAACTGACGGGAAATATTGTTGCCTGGAAACCAGAAACCATATCACTCAGAAGATCAATGAAGTCTGCAAGATGACTGCCGTTTCAGCGTTGTTAGTGTGCGAGAACATCAGCGCAGCTTTTGTTCTTTCTGCACCGGCACGGGAGTGTGGTCACGGGGATGAGTAATCCCCTCCAGGGGTTTCTCAAATCCAGAGATCTCAACGCCACTCCGATGAAAACGCACAAAGGGAAAGGAGCACAACGGCAAATGACGAGGAATATCAAAAGAAGCAACCACAACTTCAGTACTTCTGCATGTGCCTACGTGCTGGTTGTGTTGCGGAGCCTGATATTGTTTGAATTTTTCTCATTCCTCTGCTTTGTGCTTTCCTATCACACATCCTCTCATAGCTTAGTCCCTTTTCTTTTCCTAAATTAATGAAGAGAGGAAAACTGACGATGGGCAAAGTCATGGCACCCAGGCTCGCCTCCGCTTACGTTGAAGTGTCCGGTGGCCACAAATGATTGGCGGAGGTGACGGGGAGTGGCATCACCGTGTCTTGCACGTGCCTTTGCAATCGAATTTGTTGCATGGCGGTTGAGGTATCGGGAAGTTTGATATGTTTGTGGTGTATCATATGCCAGTGAAGGAGGCTGTAACATTTATTACTCGGATGTACTGCACACTCTCGCTTTTCCATATTGATGCCTTCCGTATCAGAAATGTTCCTGCAATTGTTACTTTTCCCACAGAATGCGATACGCGAGCATATTTTTATATTTTCCACGCTTCGGTGACTCACCTTCGGTTCCTACGGGCAGCGGGTGTTCTGTGGCTCCGATTGCTGCCCTTTTTGACTGATTGCCCACCTGGGAGCCGCACAGTAAGTTCGAGCAACGAGAGCTGATGTTTGAGGTGCACCACTACAAAAAGCAACAGTGCTGGGGCGTGCGAAGTATTCGTCGGGCGTGTTGACGACTGTATGACCGGTGTATTTTATTTGTCCTTTTTTTTTTACTGTGCCGTGATGGTCGCTGGTGGGGAAGTGGATCGAATGAAAGGAGCGCACCCACGCACATTTTGAGAAGTTTCTCGTAACTACCGACCACGTGAAATTATGTTATTACTGTCGGACCCAACAAGTTTGGGTCAAACGTGAAAAAAATATGCCTTTTTTTACCTGCCTGGAAACAGTTTGCCCTTTTAGTCCGAGACAATCTTGCATTTTTTTTAAAGGAAACATAGTGCATAAACAGTCAAAGCTGCAGTGAACCAGTAATTTATTGATTCTTTTGTATTTCACGGCGGCTATTGCGGGATATTTAATTTAAAATTCGCGATTGATATTTTAAGGGAAAAATAAGACAACGACAAGGGCTTTCCAACTGCCCATCCCTTTTGTAGGGTTAATATTTTTATTTTGGACAAAATGATGCTAAATCCCGCATTTCCTTTACTTATTTGCGTGTCAACTCTGAGCCTCTGGTTGCATGTACGCGCTGAGAATTACAATCGCCGCGAGTACCGAGCCATGTGCAGGATCTACCGCATTGCGTTGAAGCACCACAATGATAGCGCCTCTGCGTACGTTGGCTCCAAGTTGGATTGGAAGCGCTTCGATGAGTTGTACGAACGGGTCAGGAGATGCGTGGAGGCAACTGGCAACACAACGGAGGGGGATGTGGAGCTGGCAACTGACTTTGGTTCTGTCAAATTGTCTTCCGGCCCCGTGACGGTCAAGGCTCACAACATATGTGTGGCAGGCGCAGGTAAAATGGATAATATTAATAAAGCAGCTCAACTATTGAAAGCCAACGCTGAAGGCGCAGCGCGAAAGGCCATTGCCAGCCTTAAACTGCAATTACAACTGAAAATGATTTTGAGAATGTTGGTCAAGAGCCGCAAGGATGGAAAACTGACACTGATCGTGACACAACTTGTAATTCGACTGAAAATGGGGCCATGCAGGAGTGCGACTGACGACAGACCTAATATGTTTGTGCATAGGAATGCACTATGAAACACACAAGGCGTGTGGGACTGGGATTCCGGGTCACGATGGAGGTTCTTGGGCTTCTCCAGGAAATTTCAGTAAGGAGAAGAAGCACTGGGAAGATATTGACAAGGACTGCAATGCAATGCCCCTCAAAGATGAGTTCACAATTGAAAACATTAACACATCCATTGAAAATTTCAACGCGCTTTTGGGAGCAAATCCCGGAGAATGGAGTACCAAGACCAAAAGGAGCAGCTGGGTTTATGGGCACACAGCGGGGGCACCGAACTGCAGGACGGATGGACCAAAACATTGGCAAAAAAGCATTTGCATCGATTACGGGTTAAGCGACGGCAGTTTGGGAGAAATTAAGTGGAGAACCCAAATTTATAAAGCGAGGGATTTGCTTTTAGAGGTTGAGGCAAACATTGCGAAGGCGAGGAAACTGCTGGAGCGAATGGAGTTTCTTCTGGTCGTGCTTGAGAAGGATCTGTTGCTGGCTAACATTTCCAACTCATTGGTATTGGCCACAGTGCTGAAGACTGTAAGGCCGCACGTGTCACTCAAATCATTTGGAGGAACGGAGCCTCAAGAGAATGGAGGTGGTTACAACTGTTTTCATTTGGCACTAGTGGGTTTAATGGCTTTAATATTTGCTGGCTTTTAGCCCACAACTGTGATCCCAACTAGTAATAATTTACGTTTTTGATGTTACTGCAATAGAAAAACTTAGCGTACTGAAGAACATTTCACAGAACTGCAGAGGTTTGCCGTGTGCATTTCTCCCATGTTTCTATACCCGCATCACCTGCTTGAGCGTGTAACTTAATTATTATGAAAATAGGTGTTTGTCAATAGGCGCCGGCGCTTGTTTTTAGCAGGTGCATGCGTTTTTAGAAGAAGTAGTGGCACCTATTAAGTCCGCAATCAGTTTGTGCGTTGGCTCCGGAAGTATCACCGCCCCCGAAGGAACTTAAGGAAGGCCCGGCGAGTGGAATTCCAAAAGGGATGCAATTTGTTGGAATTATTACGGTCGTCTAAAAGAGACTGAATCAAAGCTGGGGGAGTTACATGAAACACTGCAGGCAAATGTGTTATTTGATACTGTGTTTGAAATAGTTCATGAGTAAATGTTTCAGTTGTCGTCCGTAACAACCATGAAGCATTTTTCATTTTCGGGTGACGTGTTGTGGACGGAAATGAGCATGAGCCGTGTGGTGTCGCACGATGCGGGTGTCAGAACGCCTTTCAGGAATATCCAAATGAATGGGAAATGCGTGGAGCGAATACCCACTTTTGGCAGCTTATATTTGCCGATTAATCCCCGGCAGACTTTGGGAAAAATTATAACACGAAAAGACAATTTGGCTGCGGAAGATGTTGAATGTCGCAAGAAGAGCGTAGTTCGTACGAGGGGATGGTAAGTGCCCTGCATTTCCTTATTTGCGTTGAAAAGCAGAGGGTACGCTTTTGGGAAATTCGTTTAAAACGAATCGCGCAAATAAGGACAAAGAACTCCTGCTTGATATGAGGAATTCGCCGAATGTTGAGACTCCGTTTTAAGGCGTGTAAGGTGCGCATCACGTGGCAAAATCAAAACAAAGCGCGAACAGGAGACATGATAACAGTACCACCACAAACAAGTGTTTTCTCAACGGGGGTGTTCATTTCATGCTGCTTCACTCGTAAACATTTCGTGGTGTGTTGATTTGTGCCGAATTCCTCCTTCACGTGAGACAGTGGCCGTCACTTAACAAGTATTTTAACCCCATGGGTGTGGCTTGCGAGCACTTTTCTTCCGCGTTGACGGGTTCAAAATTAACGCCGCAGCAGCGGTACCGGATCTCGCATCGTGGCGGAGGAAATCATTAACATGTGCCATTGCGTGTGTGGGTGCGGTGCCGTTTGTGTGTTGAATAACATGAAATCTTTTTGTATCGCAATATGAACTGCTGGGTATGTTTTTGTTTATTACATTTTTGTAAAGAAGCTTTCACATCTGAGGAAAATTTGTTGCGCAGGCCTGTATTAATGGTCCCACCACGCCGTGTGTCTCGGTTTTGCGTCCCGGTATGTTCACCTCACCTAACATGTTCTCTCATTTCTCTTTACGGTCATTTCACATTGCAAACAATTTCAGTGTATCTAGAAAAATGCAAATTCATCACCAAATAACAAACACACGGCTTGTGGGTATTCAACTGTTGATTTGCGCCTCCGTTTTAAATGCTTTGGCAAACTATCCCGGTTCGGTATCGACCGCAGTCGAGTACCGGGCCATGTGCAGGATCTACCGCACTGCACTGAAGCACCACAATGACAGCGCCTCGGCGTACGTTGGCTCCAAGTTGGATTGGAAGCGGTTTGATGAGTTGTACGAACGGGCCAAGGCATGCGTGGAGGCAACTGGCAACACAACGGAGGGGGAAGTGGAGCTGGCAACTGACTTTGATTCTGTCAAGCTTCCTTCCGGCCCCGTGACGATCAAAGTTCGCGAGGTGTGCGCAGCCTTCGCCAGCAGGATGCGGGGTATTGTGAAGGAGGCGGAGGGACTTAAATCAGTCGCTGAGAGTGCTGCGCGGAGGGGCGTTCAACAATTTGAGCGGTGTCATTACAGCTGAGAGCAATTTAACTCATATTGCCCACAAACCTCTTGGACTGAACGGAAACACCAATCGGCAGACGCTTTGCAACTCCCATACGAGAGGCGGCCGCGGAGGAGTGCAGCTGACTGTTGACCTGATGTGTCTCTGTGGTCCAGATGGAGGTAGTACAGACAAGGCGTGCGGTTTTTACATCGACAGTTATTGGAGCGACCCCTCTCCTGGAGGGGTTGAAGGTATATGGTCGAAAATTCACAATGACTGTTTACAGTTACCACTCGACGATGATGTTTCGCCATCAAACATTGATGCTTCTGTTGAACATTTTGATCAACTCTTGGGGGCACAAAGTGGAACCGACCAAAGTGTGACAGCGAACAGCAGTTGGATTATCGGAAACACAGTGCAATATTCCGGCTGTACGAAAGGTAATAAGCAGTCAGCCATGTGCATAGACTATGCAAATGCCGACGGCAGTTTGGGAGAAATTAAGTGGATAACCCAAATTTTTAAAGCGAGGAATTTGCTTTTAGAGGCTGAGGCAAACGTTGCGAAGGCGAGGAAGCTGTTGGAGCGAATGGAGTTTCTTCTGGTCGTGCTTGAAAAAGAGCTGGCGGGAATAAGCAATTTCAATGAAGCCAATTTTAAGACGTTCCTCAAAAGAAAAGGTGGGAGAGGTTCCCCCGAAGATGAACTGTATGACTCAAGCGTTTTCCACCCCAGTGTGATAACATTACCTCCATTAGCGGCACTTTTGACAATGTAGCGGGGGAACTGCGTCGTTTAACTTTCACACTCAATGAAAGAAGGGAACGAAACGCGTTATGTGAGACCGTAATGGAAAAAGTGATGGGTTTTCATTTTTAATACAAAGACCGAACAACATGTGCCATAATGGCCTAACAGAAATAACTTTTTACAACTTTGTTATTCGTAACATAATTTATATTTGGATGTCAGAGGTGTTCGCAACTCAAATGGCAAATGACAAAAATAAATGTCTCCTGGGAGGTGGGGATGCTTATTCTTTTTTCATGCTTTACATTCTCCTTGCGCATCCTTCCTTGATTCAGTTCCTCTTCTTTCCTAAATTTGTGAAGAAGGGAAGCAGACACTTAACGATCACGTGTGGTCCAAGGGACCGTTTTGCCATGCACTTTTTTTATTACGCACTTCCACTGCTCGTGACTCAAACATCGTTCTATCGAGTCCCGACATCCCGATGACTAGATAAGACGCCACGTAATCGACAACTTTTTCCCGCACTCTCCTTCGGCACCGCAACCGGGTTCCGCTTCGAGTCCCGACCGCGAGGCGAACAACAACAATCACCGCCTGCCTCACGTCGTGATACGCTGTTACATTAGATACTCCGCAGAGGGCAAAACCAAAATTAAAAGCAGAATTGTCAGAGAGGGTAGGTGGGCGGCGTGCTTCTTCCTGTCCATCACGAGCGGGTTTAGCTCATCTTGAAGCATAAAGGGCGCCAGGGGGAGCCCCACCAGCTTCTCATAACCGTGTACCGCCGTCCGCACCTCATGCACATGAACTCCCTTTTGGACGCGTTCTACTTCAACCGCTCGTGCCACGACTCATATTCCTTTCCCCTACTGCCTCCCTGCACCAATCCTTCATTCCCACGGCACCCCTCCAACAACAGGCACAGTAAGGCCAGCCTGTCGTTAGGTGAGATTTCCCAATATGTGATTGGATGCCCGTTCCCCTGGACGGTTTCCCACGCACCGAACAGGATACCTTGTCCTCATCTCCTTCCTTCTCTTCCCTTTCTTTGTTATCCTATTGCGATTGCTGCGGCTCCAATATGCTCGATGGAGTCGATTTCGTAGTGCTCTTCTTCAGCCTACCGACCGTCGGGCTTCCAACAGCAGTGGCGTTTCTGCTCCGATTCCTGTTTCAACACGGTAAGCCCCATTAGCCAGCCCTTTTTTCCTCATTCCCTGAAGCCGCGTGGTGGCTAACCCACCGGCGAGCTG
The DNA here is from genome assembly GCA_002287245.1 of Trypanosoma congolense. NCBI lineage: Eukaryota > Euglenozoa > Kinetoplastea > Trypanosomatida > Trypanosomatidae > Trypanosoma > Trypanosoma congolense. Next base: position 590 of record NHOR01000125.1, on the reverse strand, counting down.
GAGGAACTGTATTCCCGCAATCACATCGATAAAGTGTAATATTGTGGCACTCGCTCCCGGAGAGAGGTTTCTACACAAAAAAATCCTTTGGAAGAACTTTATCAGCCTTCCCCGATTGATCACCACGCCCATACGTAATCAGAGGGCCAGTTGCCACTGCTGTCTGCTGCCCTTCACTGCCGATACGGTGTCGGGCCTTCGCATATACGGCCGCCTGACGAGGCCCTTGCATTACATCCCCCAAGGGAAAAACACAATCCCGAAACCACATTGACGCGACCGGAATAGACAAAGAAATGCTTCATGGATAATCTTAATTAGCAGTTCTCAACTCACAACACATCTACTCCGAGTAGGCCAAACCACAGAAGGGTATAAGAAAAGCAAGCGCGAAGAGAAAAAAGAACAAAGAAACCTAATTTGAGCAAAAGACGAAAAGAAAGTCCAAAAAGTAGAATGTCAGCTTATGTAGCAGCAAAAACATCAAAAAAGCAAAACATAAAATTATAAAGCATTGACAAAACCTTTGTTATATAGTATATAACAAGAAGAACTACAAAAAACCATAGAACACCAAAATCCCACATATT